>CAWUFW010004773.1:0-1467133 GCA_963921515.1 Calotriton arnoldi
ATCCACGGCTACGAGACGAACACAGCACAGACGAGGACGACGCGGCGCGACGAGGACGAAGCGAAGCGACGAGGACGAAGCCAAGCGACGAGGACGACGCGAAGCAACGAGAAGGACGAACGACACGAACCAACCATGAATCCCTTCGTCCCGATCATACCAATATTCTACATCTACTACCGGAACAGGCACGGACGCGTACGGCGCAGAAGGTAAGTCAGACACCAACCACAAAACACATACAACACGTACACGACACATCACACACATACACTGGGAATCTGAATATACTTGCAACAGCAGCACCATAGGGGCGGGATGCCCATCACCAATGCCACATATGCACACAGGGGCCTGAATGCGCGCCACCACCCCAACCCAGGGGGCTGGATGCCAACCACCCTCAACCAGGGGGGCAGGATGCCTACCACTACTACCACCCTCACCCAGGGGGGCAGGATGCCTACCACTACTACCACCCTTAGCCAGGGTGGCAGGATGCCTACCACTACTACCACCCTTAGCCAGGGGGCAGGATGCCTACCACTACTACCACCCTTAGCCAGGGGGGCAGGATGCCTACCACTACTACCACCCTCACCCAGGGGGGCTGGATGCCTACCACTACTACCACCCTTAGCCAGGGGGCAGGATGCCCACCACTACTACCACCCTCACCCACGGGGGGCAGGATGCCTACCACTACTACCACCCTTAGCCAGGGTGGCAGGATGCCTACCACTACTACCACCCTTAGCCAGGGGGCTGGATGCCTACCACTACTACCACCCCAACCCAGGGGGGCTGGATGCCTACCACTACTACCACCCTTAGCCAGGGGGCAGGATGCCCACCACTACTACCACCCTCACCCACGGGGGGCAGGATGCCTACCACTACTACCACCCTTAGCCAGGGGGCAGGATGCCCACCACTACTACCACCCTTAGCCAGGGGGCAGGATGCCCACCACTACTACCACCCTCACCCACGGGGGGCAGGATGCCCACCACTACTACCACCCTCACCCAGGGGGGCAGGATGCCTACCACTACTACCACCCTCACCCAGGGGGGCTGGATGCCTACCACTACTACCACCCCCACTCATAGGATGGACAATGCATGACACAACAAGCACACCACAACCTAGGGAATGCAAGATTAAGACATCCCCCCACCACCATGACAAGCGTGTGTAGGCTGTGTCAAATGCCTACAACACCGAACATGACTTTCAACATACAATGTGACCCCCTAGCACATGTGCCACACATATATGTGTGTGGCACCCACAATGCAAGCAGCCCATGACCATTGTGGCAATGGGGCCTAAACCCCCATCATCACAGTGACCAAAAGGTAAGTGTGGGGTCCATAGCTGAAGCACATTTTGACCATTGTGGCAATGGGGTCTAAACCCCCATCATCACAGTGACCAAAAGGCAAGTGTGGGGTCCATAGCTGAAGCACATTTTGACCATTGTGGCAATGGGGTCTACACCCTCATCATCACAGTGACCAAAAGGTAATTGTTGACAAAGAAAGAGCTGCAACTGCCAAACTGCATGGATCATTCCTGCTCACAGAACCAAAAACTCATCTGTGGCAAAGTAGTGTATGTGTCCCATTGCAACATAAATTGGGGGAGCCAAATACTGCAGTGCAAATGTAACATTCCTTTGGCCATGTGCAGACAAACAACACCCATGGGGGCTGAGACCGTCAACAGTCATCAATGACACAATGACAGAAGTGACCATCAGAATGCAGAACCACATATTTGCACCAATGGGCACACAAATGCAGATACCCTGTGGAGACAGCAGATGTGAGGTGAACAGATACCATACCATGGCAGCAATGGGACACACAAACCATGATCACTGTGCTGACCGATGACCTAGGAGTCCCAGGGACAGCAGGGGAAACACACCAAACAACATACAGCCAATGGCACACCCAAGATATGCCAATGCAGTGGTGCAGATGCACAAACACAAACAGGCAGACCAACACTGTCATCATACACAGCAGGTGAGGGGTGGGGGTGCCAGTGTCCCCAGGCAACCACACAACACATGAGGAGAGCTGAATACCAATCATACAGATGTGCATACACTGCCACACTAAGGTAACTCATGGATCCAAATCCCCTATGTGGGCAAGCAGGCATTGTCAGGTGAGAGGGAGCACAAAACACACATGTCACACAGGCACGTAGGAACAACAACTGACACAGCAAGTCACAGACACACCACAGCACCACCCCCAGGGCCCCCACAATGTGGTGACCCTGGGCTGAATAAAAATACCACTGTGATGACAAAGCTAAATGTCGTTCACACTATGAACCACAGTCAGGTGTCCTGAGCAACAAACTACCATCACACCTACACAAGCACAAATCAATCAGCATGGCCAGTAAGCCAAGGCCAACATGGAGGCAGGGGCCTAGCCGGGCAACAACTCTCATCTGCACACACTCAACACCACACCCCTCGACCTCCAACAATGTGCAGCAGTGAAGTACACATGCACTGGTGACATTGCACATGCACCCATGACTATTCCAGGGTGGTGGGTGGGAACCAAGGTGTAGAAACACATCACACATGGACACTCAACAAGACTCCTGAATGTCTGACACACTGCACACTACGCTGTACATGGACATGACGGCAATACCACACCGACCAATGGGATCCCAGCCACAGTCACACACCAATGAAGAAGCCAAGGTCACCCACAAAGAACACACATAGACAACTTCCAACATTGCAGCTCTGACCCTGAGGAGTGGCAGCAGTCACACACACAACATGTCACAATCACTGAAAGATAACACAAACTGGAAATCACATGACAGGGGCAAACAACAAGTGCCAAGGGGAAACCTGACTGTGACCCATCTGCGTCTGCACACAAACTCAGCCCTGACAGCAAACACACCTATGGGTGACACCCTGATGACCAGTAATGTGCCATGCACCCACATCACAGAGAACACAGGGAGAAGACTTTGGGGGAACATAGCTCAAGTCAGCAAGCATCACAAACAGGTACAACACTAGGGATCACAGCATGCGCAGATGAATGGAAGTGAACACACAGACATGCACATACAACACACACCTTGGGTGCAGGCAATGTCACACGTGTACACACTGCCATGAGGGGACTCCACTCCTGTGTGAGGAAAGCTGTGCCATATGTTGCCTCAGTAGGGCCCCATCATGTCAGCTGAGCACTTGGTCACACAATCAACAATTAGCACCAAATGAGGGCTCCCATCACATCAGCCTGGTCATGGATGTGCCAACGGAATCATCAGCACAGATCCAACACACTTGTATAGCAATGTTGCACTGACTACACGGATGAGTCCCTCCCCATTGATGCCCAAACCTGCATGTCCACTGGAGATGGCAACACGGTCAGGGAAGTAGACAAATGCAACGATGGCAGGCACAACAGATGTGCAGGGGTGGAAGCCACAGATATGAAATTGCCAATGTAAGTAGGAAACCCATTGCCAAATACTGAACACATGACACCCTCAGATGCTGCTATTGATGACATGGATACACCACATGATAGGACACATTCCCCCTGGACCACATGGGTTCCTGCACAGTAACACTTCATAATCATGAGACCAGATATCACCATCACTGCAGCAAGGGCATGGTTAGCTGCACCAACAACATGTACATCTGAAGCATGAGCACTAGAGAAAAGAAAGTTGCTTTATTCAGCATATGTGTTGAGGCCAAACGAAGTCCTGAAAAAAGAGCAAAGGCCAATGGCCAGTCCATTGTCAAAGTTCAAACAGGGTGACACTGGCAGATGTCACCCTACGCATGCCTGCACAATACCAGGGACAATCCACTAGGAGGGGCAACCGGGGGGCAGGCCAGGCACCGCAGGGACAGGATCAGGGCTCACCAGGGGGAGTCAGGGAAGGGGTGGTGGGTGCAGGAGAGCCACTGACAACTGCAGTGGAGGTGTCTGACATGGTGTGTGCCGGCACAACTGGGGGCATGACACAGATGTCGTGGGTGCCGGCACAACTGCAGTGGACCCTGCAGATGGGGTGGACAGGTCCGCCACTGCAGTGCCCAAGTCAGACAGGGCGGTAGTGGACTCCACTGCAGTGCCTACCTCCAGGGGAGGAGAATGGGGAACAGGCAAGGTGGGTTGGACAGAGGGGGGACACCCTCACCACATCAGTGGCACAGACAAGCGCAGCGGGGGTGTGGTGCTGGGAGAGCAAGTGGCAGGGGGAGAAGGCCGGAGCATCTTGGGGATGGTATATCTGTGGGTGGGGGAACCTGGGGCAGGGTGTGGTGGGGGCACCTGTGCAGTGGGGGCCTGAGGGATGGAGGACGGAGACCTTGTGCCTGAGCTGCAGGGTGGTGGCGGGGTCTTGCTCTTAGCACTCCGGGGGACTTGCGGGTGGGGGCCTCAGTCCGTCTGCGCCTGGGGGAGGGTGTCCGGGGGCGAGGGGCACTCTGCTCCGTGTGGGTGGGCTTCCTCTTCCCCGGGATGCTGGAGCAGCTTCATCGGTGGGGAAGAGGCCGAGGTCACAGAGGAAGAGCTGCTGTGACTTTGGGGTTGCAGGTGAGGCAAGGGAGGGTGCTTTGGAGGGAGAGGGAACTGAGGACTGCGCAGTGCATGTGGATGCGTGTGTGTGTTCCAGGGCCCCATCCCCTGTGAGTCTGGCTTCAGTCCCCTGAATGTGCGTGCGTGTGCGTTTTGTCATTGGCGTGTGTGTCAGTGTGCTGGATGTGTGTGTGCTGGTGTGTGCCTGTGCCAGTGTGTGTGTGCCTGGGATGGGTAAGGTGCTGGGGAGTGTGGATGGAGCAGAGGCAGGAGGGGTGAGGGACCGTTTGAGGAGGGACACTGCTGCCGTCAGGGAGGAGTCCATGGACCTATTGCCCCTCTGTAGGTCAGACATGCCCGATGAGATGCCCTCCATGAACGACACCAGCTGAGTCAACAGCGCGGTGTGCGCATGGAGGACACTCAGCATGGCTGTCTGCCCTACATGGAGCTGGCGAAGGAGGTACACAGACTCCTCACTCAGGGCAGCAGGGGACACAGGGGCAGGGGGTGCGGTGCCTGGCCCAAAGGAGACACGCTCCCGGACATGGGAGCCTCCACGGACCTGGGGAATGGGAGCCGATGGGAGGGCGGTGGTGGTGCTGGTGGTGGCGGGGACAGCAACACTAGCTGGGGTGTGGTGGCTGCTGACACCCGCCTCCACAAGGGAGTCATCCTCCGAGTTGCTCTGGTCCTCAGCTGAGGTGGATGCTGCTGAGGACTCCTCGGTGTGGCTCCCCTCGCCCTCCGTGCCACTGGGTCCCTCCGACCACTCCTCGGCTGCTGACCCAGTCTGGCTCTCTGGCTCCTCCTGGTCCGTGGAGCTGTCCCCTTCCGTGGCCGTGGATGTATCTGCAAACAATGGGGAAACAGACAGACATCAGTCACCTGCACCAAACGCACACACCACTGTGAGCACAGCACATTACAGAGCAAGCCCTGGCATCATTAGTTGTACATTGCTAAAAGTGCCCTAATTGAACAGGAGAAGTCAATTGTCAGTCTGATGCCAAGCATGGCACTCACATCCCACATGGCCTTGCACCCATCTGTCTGGTGTCTGTTGGATTGCAACACCCCAGTGTTGACACATGCACCAAGTACACAGTAGTTGGACAGTGCAGAGGACACGGTGTGGACACATCACAGCTCTTGCCACTGAGTCAGTACAGGTTCACGGATGTAAGGGATGCCCAGAGTCAAATAGGAAATGCATGTGATGCATTCCAGCGACAGACACCATGATGCACCCATGTCCTGATAGCCAGCGCCACTATGGTGTGCATGTAGCACATGTCACTCCCCTGCAGGATCACCAATCAGTAGACACATGCCATGGCGGAGGCATGACTGCAAAGTCATACATCACTGTCTCAGTGATGTATGACTTTGCAGCCAGACAACAACACTCTGCACTGTGTCACAATAGTAGGTCATGGGGAATGCAAGTCCTGGAGCTGCACAAGTGCACATGTACATCCCCCCACAACACATCCTCTTAACCCTCATCTGTCCAGGTCATACCTATTGGACATATGGGAGACCTGTGACACTACCCTCTGAACCTGAGCCCCTCACACTCTGCTGTGCATGGGGAACAGCTGCCTGAACTTCACATTTACATGCCCCAGTCTGCATGGGCAGCTGATCAGACACCTATGTGTCACACAAGCATCGTCTCCTATGGTCACATCTCCAGTGGCATGCTGAGCCCCTACCAAGAAACTCCACAGCAGTCCTGGCGACTAATCCACAGCACACTGACACAGAGGCAGACACCTGAGGGGTCAAATCACTGTGCACAATGTGTCCTCTGATACACGGGAGTGGGAGTACAGAGTGTATTGTATGGCCTGGAGTAGGCATGACTGTCCAGCCCCACATGAATGAGGGATGAGCCCTGGACTGTAGGCAGCTGGCTAAGTATGTGTGACACACGTCATATACATACTCCTGGGGCCCAAACATTGTTCCCACCCGCAGCATGGGTGTGTGCCAGGTACCCCAGCCACATGTGGTGGATCAGCTCAGCAATTGGACCACAGATCAAAGTAACACGCTGAATACATGTCAGAATACAGGCATTGTGTAAGCAATGGACCCACCCATGATGCCCACCACAGAGTCAGGGAAACAGATGCTGTCTCCCACCTTGAGTCAAGCAAACTGCAAGGACACAGTCCTAAGTGACAGAATTCCCTGCATGTAAGGGCCACACCTGGGTATCAGATGAGGAGTGGGCAGTGCACAATAGAGGGACATGGCTCCTGGACAACATGACTGCTGTACTGTGGCAGTTCAACCTGGCCCGAGGAGGGCACATAACATGTTAGACAGAGTACACAGTGCAGTCTTTGACTCACCCCCTCCTTGCTGCTCTCTGGCCTTCAGCTGCCCATCCAGGTCTGGAAAGACCACCGCCAGGATCCTGAGCATGTGGGGGGTCAGGGTCCGTGTTCCGCCCTCCTGCGAGGAGGCGACAGCTTCAGCTGGACCCGTGCAATCCTCCGGGTCCAGCCCCGAAGGTCCTGCCACCTCTTTTGGCAGTTGCGGATCCGGCGCTTGTAGACCCCCACGGACCGGACAGCCCGGACGATGTCCTTCCATATCTCATGCTTCCGATGGGCAGAAGCCTGTCAGGATGACAAAGTGATAAGGCCATTACTACACATGCAACATATCCGTGCATGACACAGTTGCATATACATGTCGCAATCACAGGGGCACATGGTGTACCCAGGCAGTGCACGGCTGCCCATGGACAGTTTTCCAGAAGTCACTACATGGTATCATAGCATGGGGAGTAAAACCCTGTTCAGAAGCACTGTCACTGCACCATACCTGTCCAGTGCAAGTCACTACACACTATGGGGGGTGACAACTACTCAGTGAGCCTGCTAGCCAGTGGTGTGCTGACTCTCAGCCTTGCTAGTCAGACAAAATGCACATTCAGAAAGGCAGTGCACAGAACACTCACCTGCTCCCCTGGTGTCCCATACAGCTTGCTGTACTGTGGAAGTAGGCTGTCCAGCAGGGCCTGGTTCTCTTCAAGGCTGAAGGCTGGGGCTCTCTCCACAGTACGTGCCATTGCAGGGTCCAGAGGGGCAGAGACAGCAGCAGTGCAGTGGCAGATGTCGTCCTGGAGCATGTAGTGCAGGCAAGTGGGCTCTCAGGGGAACATGCAGCAATATATATGTGCTGGAGAGGCAGATACTGTCCCTTGTGTCCAAAGTGATAGGTCCAAGTCGTTTGCATCTTCTGAATCTGGCCAATCCATGGAATAGCAGCACCAAAACACGCCCACAGCATCCTTCAAAATTTCAACTTCATGACATACATGATTTTGCAACATTGTTGTGGGTGACCAACTGATTTTCCAGCAACCGACTCGTTCGAATATTCGAAAACGCGTCCGTTGCCAGGCAAGCCCATTGTCAATGGGTGCGCACCGATCGGTCCATTGAGGTACAACGCGCACAGGGGTACAACGCGTACCCGCACACATTGAATGCAATGGGCCGGCCGGAGGCACCGATCGGTCCATTGCAGTACAACGCGCACAGGGGTACAACGCGTACCCGCACACATTGAATGCAATGGGCCGGCCGGAGGCACCGATCGGTCCATTGCAGTACAACGCGCACAGGGGTACAACGCGTACCCGCACACATTGAATGCAATGGGCCGGCCGGAGGCACCGATCGGTCCATTGCAGTACAACGCGCACAGGGGTACAACGCGTACCCGCACACATTGAATGCAATGGGCCGGCCGGAGGCACCGATCGGTCCATTGCAGTACAACGCGCACAGGGGTACAACGCGTACCCGCACACATTGAATGCAATGGGCCGGCCGGAGGCACCGATCGGTCCATTGCAGTACAACGCGCACAGGGGTACAACGCGTACCCGCACACATTGAATGCAATGGGCCGGCCGGAGGCACCGATCGGTCCATTGCAGTACAACGCGCACAGGGGTACAACGCGTGCACCGCACACATTGAATGCAATGGGCCGGCCGGAGGCACCGATCGGTCCATTGCAGTACAACGCGCACAGGGGTACAACGCGTACCCGCACACATTGAATGCAATGGGCCGGCCGGAGGCACCGATCGGTCCATTGCAGTACAACGCGCACAGGGGTACAACGCGTACCCGCACACATTGAATGCAATGGGCCGGCCGGAGGCACCGATCGGTCCATTGCAGTACAACGCGCACAGGGGTACAACGCGTACCCGCACACATTGAATGCAATGGGCCGGCCGGAGGCACCGATCGGTCCATTGCAGTACAACGCGCACAGGGGTACAACGCGTACCCGCACACATTGAAAGCAATGGGCCGGCCGGAGGCACCGATCGGTCCATTGCAGTACAACGCGCACAGGGGTACAACGCGTACCCGCACACATTGAAAGCAATGGGCCGGCCGGAGGCACCGATCGGTCCATTGCTGTTCAACGCATCACTGTACATGTGACTGGCATATGTCAGCATGCCTGTCTCAGATGGACATATGCCAGCCACAGATAGCTCCCAGGGAGTGAGGGGCACACCTACATCACGACAGCCTGTCCAAACCTTATCATAAGGCATGTAAGGCTGCATTTCCTATTGTGTGTATGTTGGTGTACATGTTGTCCTGTGGGTGTCACCTGTGGGCAGCCACCCCCAGGCTGTGCACGTGTTAATGGGGACAGGATCCTGGGTGTTACGTGTACGTGACCACTGTGATGTGCAACTGTTCATATCTGTGCATGTGCCATGGTCACATTTCACAGTGGTGTTTGTGTATGTCATGTCACATACCCCGTGAGTCCCATGTGGGACGGTATGTTTGAGCCAGGGTGTCCCAGTGGCACAATAGTGATGGCCCTCCACAGTCTTTGTGCATGTAGTGTTTACAATGTCTCTGATTTCATGTGCACAATGGGAGACAGTCTCCACATCCACGTTGTGTGTGCATGGACTCTGATGTTGTGCGTGTGTGTCACAGACGTCCATGGCTCTCCTGCCATGGCAAGTGTGGCCACTACCTGTGGGGGTCATGTTTGTTTTGTTGTGGTGTACACATGATACTCCAGGTGATGCCAGTGTCCATGTGGCATTACAGGGTCCCTGGGAATGTGCCTGTCGTTGAGCTGTGGTGCCTGGGGCACATCTGTCCTCACATGTCACTGGGGGTGACTGTGACACAGCATCATGATATCCAATGGGCCAACCTGGGACAAATTGATGCCACCTGTAGGACCGTGTTGACAGATGTTGGCCATGTATGTACCATACATGTCGTTCCGGTACTGCACACTTCATGTAGTTGTGCCTCATGATGATGTATGTTGGGATCTTGAGTGTGTTCAATGCCGCATATGTGGGGTGACTGACGATCTTGCTTACTTCTCCTCTGCACTGCAGGGCTCCTGCTGTCCATCGGCCATTCCCAGACCTGGCAACGATGGTGGAACGGGACAGCATCCGACGGTACCGCTTCACCAGGCAGCTGATTGAGGATTTTGCAGTGCAGTTGTCCCCACATTTGCAGCCTGGCCGGCCGTATCCTACAGCGCTGACCCCCAAGGTGAAGGTGATGGCAGCCCTACACTTCTTTGCCACCGGTACCTTCCAACATACTGTGGCGTCTGCTGGTGGGATGTCACAGACCATGTTCAGCCGTGTGCTCCGCGATTTCTTGGCGGCAATGTTGCTCTTCCTGAACCGGTACATCTATTTCCCTAGACTGCGACGACTCACTGACGTGAAGAGTGACTTTTATGCCCTGGGGAGGATGCCGCATGTCATTGGCTCCATTGATGGGACACATGTGGCTTTGGTACCACCACAGGCCCAGGAGCAGGCCTACAGGAACCGCAAGCACTACCACTCGGTCAATGCACTGGTGGTGTGTCTTGCAGACATGACCATCACACACGTGTGTGCCCGTTTCCCTGGTTCAGCACACGATGCCTTTGTGATGAGGAGTAGTCGCATCCCCAGGTTGATGGCACAGATGCAGAACCAGCGTGCCTGGCTTGTCGGTGTGTACTGACTTTGTGCCATTGTGTGTGATCTGATCTGTAGTATTCCGCCCACTTTTCCAAGTCAGCTGATGTGCACTTGTCTGTCCGTAGGTGACTCGGGATACCCCAACATGCCGTGGTTGCTGACACCCCTCAGGAACCCTGTGACACCTGCCCAGATGCGCTACAATGAGGCACATGGTCGGACCAGGAGAGTGATTGAGCGGACCTTTGGTCTCCTGAAGAGCCGCTTCCGCTGCCTGGACAAGACCGGAGGGTCCCTCCCATATGCCCCTGCGAAAGTGTGCAAGATTATCATCGTCTGCTGCATGCTCCACAACCTGGCAGTGCGGAAGGAGTTGCCTCTCATCCAGGATGACGATGACCAACATCCGCCACCTGTGGAGGATCCTGGCCTGGACCACGATGCCAGTGACGATGATGATGATGATGGTGATGGTGATGTCCGCACACAGCTCATCACCAACTTCTTTAGCTGAATGTGAGTATCCTGAGGTGTCATGTCAATGATGTGAGTTGGCATGATGTGTGGGTGGTGCTCTGGTGCTGTTGGAGTGTGTCCATGGGCTACTTGACTGGATGTGTGTTGCGATGTGTGGTGACAGGTGGGCTGTACTCCCCAACAGTGTTGACATGCTAACTTGGTTCTGGGTGGGTATCTTGTAACATGTATTGTGCATGAGTTTTGCTGTTCTGTCCTGTACTCCATTGCTTTTGACTGTGTGTCATTTCTGTCCTTCACAGGGTACTTTCAGATTCGTTTGGTCAACTGTGTCCACCGACAACGTGATTGCACATCCAGGCTGGTAGCTGTTGTGTCCCTACAGGTGATGTGCGCCACACCCATGGACTTCCTTCTGTCTACAGTTGTTGACTGTGTGCCCGCTACCAGGTGGGGTTACCTTGCATCTGTAGTGGTTACGGCATGTTGCTACTGTGTAATAAACCTGTGCTTCACTTAGTGATGTGCGTTGTCTGTGGTCACACATTTGACTGCCATTTGCTTACTGCACCTGTGGGCTACTTGACTACAACTGGGAATGGGTGTGGTGTCTGTGCATTGCACCGTCTTCCCTGGCAACATCAGTGTAGGCAATGAGTCAGATGGCCTAGGTGTGTATGTGTTGTGTAGCCCTGGTGGTGTGTCTCCCTCATATGTGTCACGTTGCCTGTACTCACATGCCTGTGTTGTCCTTGCTGTTGCAGTTCGCATACACAGTGTAATTTTGTTGTTCATCATCCCCATAACAGTACCCACGTTGGAATCACGACAGAGGCAAGTATGGTGTATTATTGTGTTTATTGTGATACATCTGTGATAATAGTGCATAGGATGGATTGTGCTGTACATGAATCTTGCAATCCCAAGTTCCTAGATGAATAGAAAGTCCAGGTAGACAGGATCCCCAGTATCGGGGCCACAGTTGTCTGACACATTGTTCCAACTTGTACTCCCCATGCAATGTGTGGGAGTAGTGTTGCCATCAACAGGGTGAACAGTCTGTGCACAAAGGCGAAAATCCAGAACAGGTTCAGGCTTCCTGGGAGTTGCGCTTGGCCATCAGCCTCTCACTTTCCCCTCCTCGGACGACCCCTCTTCTTGGGGGGGGCCCTCAAGTGCAGGCTGCTGCGGTGCAGGGGACTCTCCGCCAGAGTCCTCCTCCCTCCCTGTGGCAGTTGCAGTTTGTTCGGTACCAGATGTTGTTGGCACACAGGGAGGTGTGGACTGGTTGCTGTTCATCTGGCGGAGGCATTGTAAAATGTCCCTGTGCACCGCCGTCATCTCATGTAGTACATCCCACTTGGACTCCACGCGGGTCATGTGGGAGTCCACACGTGACATGTGGGAGTCCACACGTGACATGTGTGACTCCACATGGGACATGTGGGAGTCCAAGCGGGCATGATGGGCAGCCTGCTGCTGTTTGATGTCTCTGAGGAGCCCCACTACCTGGCTGAGCTCTCCGGTGCTGGACTGGTACGCATCAGCTATGCGTACCAGTTGTGGGTCTTCATGCACACCAGCAACGTCTGCAAGCAGCGACCTCTGTCTCCCACCCCTCCCACCACCCCTGCTGACATGTGCAGTGTGTGCAGTTGCACGCACAGATAACCCTGGTCCACCTTGGGGGTTGGTGGTGGTGGTGGTGTCCATGGCCCCAGGTTGGTCCAGGGTCACTGCGCTGGTGTTGTTCCTTATTCTGTCCATGTCGGCAGGGATGGTATTCGTGGTGACAGTCGTTGGAGGGGTGGGTGCAGGGGGTGCAGCTGGTGGACCTGCTGGTGCTGCAGCTGGTGGTCCTGCTGGTGCAGCATGTTGACTTGCACCGGATGTGCCAGGTTGTTCTTCATCGTCCGAGGAGGACAGAGGCTGTACGACGCCAGTGAGCTCGGCATCCTCTTGAGCCTGGGACTGGGACTCCTCAGCGTCTGCTGCTGTGTCCCTATCATCACCTGTTTTTGGGAGACACAAACAATGTATGTCATGTTTCTGCAGGCATCAGTGGTTGACACACCTGACAGTTGTGACTGTGCCTCGGGGTGCGGGCCTGTACATTGTATTGTCCTAAGTCGTCACAGTCAGGGGTTGATATTGGTGTGGCACATTGTCCTGCATTATTTGGGCATTTCTATGTATTCTCTGGGGTGTGAACATGGTCTGCATTGATTGTGTTTGGTTGACAGCCAGACCTCCTTCCCACCCACCCACCCACCCAGTCAGTTATCCCACCATGGAACGTGCTTGCATTGCAGGGAGTGTAAGTTGTCTCTCAGGATGTCAGTCAGAGGTGTCCTGCTGTTTGTTGGTGCACAGTTGGCAGCAGGGCCTTGTGCTCCCCGCAGCAGTAGCCAGTGTCAGCCATCTTGTGAGTCCTTCTCCACTCCCTGTGATGTGAGCATGGTTCAGGGTGGTGTTGATGGGCCAGTTGTGAGGCTGAGCAATGTCTGTGACTACGACTCCCATCATGCTATTGCCTCCACCCCCTTCCCAGCATGCCCATGCTTCCTTCCTTTTGACTCTGCTTCCCTGTGGGGTGGGCTGGCTGTGCTGACAGGATGGCTGGGAGTGTTGTCCTGGCAGTTGTTTGGCTAAGAGTCCCAAGAGTGTCCCTGTGCTTCACACAACATAACCCAGGGTGGTGGTGCTTTGTGGGATCTTGTGTTAGGATGGAGGGCATTGCATTCTACCAGGTGGGTACTGTGGAGTTTGTGTTGGGGGGGGGTGTGAGGGGAGGTGCTGGTGACTATGGTCAGTGCTGCAAGTCCCCCTTCCCACCCAGCCAGCCGGATATCCCACCATGGAACGTGCTTGCATTGCAGGGAGTGTAAGTTGTCTCTCAGGATGTCAGTCAGTGGTGTCCTGCTGTTTGTTGGTGCACAGTTGGCAGCAGGGCCTTGTGCTCCCCACAGCAGTAGCCAGTGTCAGCCATCTTGTGAGTCCTTCTCCACTCCCTGTGATGTGAGCATGGTTCAGGGTGGTGTTGATGGGCCAGTTGTGAGGCTGAGCAATGTCTGTGACTACGACTCCCATCATGCTATTGCCTCCACCCCCTTCCCAGCATGCCCATGCTTCCTTCCTTTTGACTCTGCTTCCCTGTGGGGTGGGCTGGCTGTGCTGACAGGATGGCTGGGAGTGTTGTCCTGGCAGTTGTTTGGCTAAGAGTCCCAAGAGTGTCCCTGTGCTTCACACAACATAACCCAGGGTGGTGGTGCTTTGTGGGATCTTGTGTTAGGATGGAGGGCATTGCATTCTACCAGGTGGGTACTGTGGAGTTTGTGTTGGGGGGGGTGTGAGGGGAGGTGCTGGTGACTATGGTCAGTGCTGCAAGTCCCCCTTCCCACCCAGCCAGCCGGATATCCCACCATGGAACGTGCTTGCATTGCAGGGAGTGTAAGTTGTCTCTCAGGATGTCAGTCAGTGGTGTCCTGCTGTTTGTTGGTGCACAGTTGGCAGCAGGGCCTTGTGCTCCCCACAGCAGTAGCCAGTGTCAGCCATCTTGTGAGTCCTTCTCCACTCCCTGTGATGTGAGCATGGTTCAGGGTGGTGTTGATGGGACAGTTGTGAGGCTGAGCAATGTCTGTGACTACGACTCCCATCATGCTATTGCCTCCACCCCCTTCCCAGCATGCCCATGCTTCCTTCCTTTTGACTCTGCTTCCCTGTGGGGTGGGCTGGCTGTGCTGACAGGATGGCTGGGAGTGTTGTCCTGGCAGTTGTTTGGCTAAGAGTCCCAAGAGTGTCCCTGTGCTTCACACAACATAACCCAGGGTGGTGGTGCTTTGTGGGATCTTGTGTTAGGATGGAGGGCATTGCATTCTACCAGGTGGGTACTGTGGAGTTTGTGTTGGGGGGGGGTGTGAGGGGAGGTGCTGGTGACTATGGTCAGTGCTGCAAGTCCCCCTTCCCACCCAGCCAGCCAGCCAGATATCCCACCATGGAACGTGCTTGCATTGCAGGGAGTGTAAGTTGTCTCTCAGGATGTCAGTCAGTGGTGTCCTGCTGTTTGTTGGTGCACAGTTGGCAGCAGAGCCTTGTGCTCCCCACAGCAGTAGCCAGTGTCAGCCATCTTGTGAGTCCTTCTCCACTCCCTGTGATGTGAGCATGGTTCAGGGTGGTGTTGATGGGACAGTTGTGGGGGGGGGCAATATGTGTGAGTGCGACTCCCATGATGCTATTGGCTACACTGACTTGGCCAGCATACACAGAATTCCTTCCTTTGAGTGGTCTTCACTGTGTGTTGGTGTTGTTGTGGTGGCTACATGTGTGGATGTGTGTGTTAGTTCTATTTGTGCCACTGCCTAGCTGTAGTTGTGGTTGTGTTTGTACATGTGTTGGCACAGTTGGATGTGACTTTTTTGATGGCATGTGTTGTGTTTATCTGACTGACATACACATTTTGGGATGATTCTGTTCTAGTTGCTGTGTAATTGCTATGAGTGCATGGTTTGACTCTCCCCTTGACAGTGATGTGTGTGTTTTGTGGCAGTTTATTGTGTACATTTGTTGTGTACTCACCAGGCTCTGGGATGTCCTCTAGTCCATATACGCTCACTGGCGGAAGGATGGCCCGCACCTTCTCCTCCCAGGGCCTGAGGTATACTGGCTTGGCAGGAGGGCCACTGCCGGTGTATTGGCTCAGGTGGTAGTCTTTCTTGAGCAGCTCCCGGACCCTCCTGCGCACGTCATACCACCTGTTCTGGATGTCGGTCTTTGTGCGCCGACATGGTGATTGGGCGTTCACCCTGTTGATGATCCTCTCCCACATCTTGGTTTTCTGCGACATGGGGGTCTGTTGGACCAGAGTGCCAAACAGCTGTGGCTCCACCCTGAGGATCTCGTCTACCATGACTTCCAATTCACTATCTAGGAACTTGGGATTCTTCTTGGGGGGCATGGTGATGGGTGGTGATAGTGGGTGCTGTGTGTGTTGGTGTGCAGGTGAGGGTGTGTGGGTGTGTGTTGTGCTGGGTGTATGTGAGGTAGGTATTTGTTGGTGTGCTGCTGGTGTGTGGCTTGTGTGAGGGATGAGCTGTGGGTGTGTGGTTGCTTTCTCTTGGGTGCTGGCAGTGGAATGGCATTTGCAAAGGCTCATGGTAGTGATTTGTGTCCTTTATATAGGTGGAGTTGTTGGTGTGTCTTTGTTCTCTGTCCCCACCCCCCCAGTATTTATTGGCTTGGTAATTGCTTGTTTGGCCTTTTTTTGGTTGATTTTTCCTTTGTGCTGTTTGTGTATGTTGGAAACGTTCTTGTGACCGAGTCGGACCCTGCATTGGTCTCGTACGGTGTTTTCCGTTTCGTTCACGCTGTGTTTGTGCAGTTTTGTATGCTGCGTACGCGTCGGTCGCGGTGTATTGTGTTGCTTCGGCTCGGTTTTGTATGCGTGTCGGTCGTACGGCTTGTCCTCCGTCCGACTCGGTCGTGTTTTCGCGCCTTGCATCGTACTTTGCAGGTTGGAGTTGGCGGGTACGATTCGGTCGGATTTGTTCCGGGTGCGTGTCGGTCGGTTGGATTCGCGTGTTTTTCCGGCCGGATTGCTATTTTCCGAGCGGGTCGGTCGGTCGGCTTGGTTTCCTGACGTGTCGGTCGGATTTATCGCGGCTTGCATCGTACTTGGCGTGTCGGGCGCCACTGGTACGTGTCGGTCGGTAATTTTTCCGGATCCGAGTCGGTCGGTGCTTTTTCCGGCCCGAATCGGAATCGACCCCATAGTCTGGAGGGTAGCCATGTTTTTAAAGAGTGTTTATAGGCACAGGAAAAGTATTATAATATATATGTTTAACAAACCAAGAATTAAGGGATAATGATCTAATTGAATGAATTTTATAATTAATCGTATGTTTTAAAATGGTATTTAATCTTACTGTGTTTTTATATGTGCTTTTATGATTGCGTAAAAAGCAATCGAATAAAGTTTATTTGATTTGATTTGAATTAATTATCAACCAATTTATTATTTCATAAATTAAAAATAAATTACTTCTTACCCTTTACACCTATAACACCACAACACACACCTAAAATTAATTACAAAATTACCAAAATTAATAACCAGTTAATTAATTAAAATTAATTAACAGCCAATTAGTAATTCATAAATTAAAAATAACTTAGTTCCCACCCTTTACACCTATAAACACCACAACACACCTAAAATGAATTGCAAAATTGCCATAATTAATTGCCAATTAATTAATTAAAAGTAATTAACAACCAATTATTAATTAATTACTAATAAATTACGTTACACATTTAACACTATAACATCTCAATTAAACACATATTAATAAATAAAAATTAATCAATACATTTGAAATAATTAAGTTACTTCCCACCCTACTCCCCTATAAAACCACAACCTGCTACGGAACTAAAAATGCAAAGTTCAAATATAAAAAAATAATACATTTATTATAATTAAATTACTTCCCACCCTATTCCCCTATAAACCCAAAACCCGCTACGGAACTAAAAGCGCAAAATTCAAATACATTTTTTTAAAAACTACTAAAAATTTAACACATGTATTAAAAATACAAACAATTCTTTTACAAAAAAACATACATCACATACGTATAAAATATATAATAAAATACATAATAATAAAAAACGATATTTTTAACAACTATATTTTTGCAAACGATATTAAACACTTCGATATTTTTAAAATCGATATTACTTACCTTAAGTCGATATTCTTGACCCCGATATTCTTGCTGTCGATATTTCTGACCCACGATATTAATGACTCGATATTTGTGCAACTCGATATTTTGTACTCGATATTCTGTCTCTGCACCGTTCAGAAGTACAGCCTTTTTAACCTATATAGTGCTTCTATGTACTAAAGGATGGAACCTAAAATTATAGAAATTGTTGCCATAAACCCAGATAAAGTCTTCGTTTACAGTACCAAAATTCATATTCCAGCCAATGCCTTCATATATGTGGTACTTTATCAATAGGTGAGGTACATCATTCACTTGCCAGCTGATGGCAAAATATACCTACTAATGGTTGCTTTATTCAAAGAGTGATACCAATCAAATTTTACTTTTTTACCCTGGTTGGTCATTCAAATCCCAGCACGACTGTATTTCTATTTCATTTCTAGCTGCCAAATATTGCTGCAGATTGACTAAAGTTTGCACCAGCACAATGCAACATAAATCAATGCAATTGAGTATCCAGCGCAAAGGGTATTTTGTGCAGAAAATGTGCATTTTTCCCATCATTAAAAAAACAACTTGCCCTGCTCTGCCATGAGTTTCACAGATATCCAAACTGAACTTCCAGCAAAAATAACTCCTCCCTTGAAGCACGAGTTTCCAATGGAAGATGTGTTTATTTCTCACAACAACTTATGTGTTGCATGTGTGCTGTAGAACATAGCGCACATTCAGTGAGTGGGATCCTTCTGAGTTTATCTAGCAATAGAAATTTGTATGGGAGGTGTATGCTTCCATTACAAATCCTATGCTAAACAGCACACACTCACCTCTGCACCATGGTGTGAGGTTGTGCGTTGTGCAAGACCCTCTATTTGTGCACCAGTGGCACGGATGACAAGTGCAGCAGGCCAATTTATCAAATTTCTCCCATGTGCAGTGCAGCGCAGCAAATTTCACTGCTTGGCTGTGTTGCGAGAAATACTTGCCAACCTGACCAATTGATTTTAGTCCAAATTCTCTAGTTATGGTTCTAGATGCAGGCCGCTCTGCTCTTCTAACGTTAATGCAGGCGCCAGAATGGCATGGTTAATATTATTTGGGGATTTTATTAAAACTGAGAAGATTGTGCTAGTCTCCAACCATTTCTGTAATAAGAGCTACTTATGTTCATTGAAAATCATCTTGAGCTACTAATATTATTGGTGGCCTAATCCTCTTCACGTCAGACAGAAGTACATTAGTGGTCACCCTATGGCATGTTTACCAGCAGTAATAACATCAATTCTTCATGCAGGGATGCCAGCAACAACGTAAAAAAGGTTTTAACAATTTGGAATGCCTTTACATGGGCAATACACAAAAGCCATAGTCGCAATGCACCTAGCACCAAGGTAATAATGTTAGTAATATGTCTCCCCAATCCCACGATTTATCACTCAAACATGAACTTTAAATATAAGTTGAAATTTTAGCCATTCCCAAACCAAACAGCAGCTTATGAGTTCTGAAAAACACAGATTTCCATCATGAACACACACTTCCCATATACAAATATTAATTTAACCAAGCAAGTTTCTAATTTATTTGGCTGGACTGCACACAGGAGAGTTACTTACAGGTAGCCAGAGAGCTGCCAGTAGCTCACAGCCAGGAGACATTGTTTACAACGCACGCGTTACAACGCGTGCCATTACAACACAATTTTTACAACGCAAAATCCATTACAACGCATGTCATTACACCGCATGCCATAACAACTCATTCTACAAAGTAATGCCCCGGCAGAGATAGAATAGTAATTTGCGTTGTAATGGATTATGCGTTGTAATGGCTTGTGTTGTAATGGCATGCGCTGTAATGGATTTTGCGTTGTAATGGCACGCGTTGTAAATGAGTGCTTTGTTATGTGTCCTATTCCTCACAGGCTACTCGTTGGAGAAGCCTGTGCTAGTGTAACAATAATCATAAGGCCAACATGTTCAAAATAACAGCTTCTTACTTATGAATCAAGACCTTACTTTTCCGTGGTTGAATCTTTAAGTAATTAGACAGTGAAAGCAGACAGAATAGTGATTTTTTTCATGTGCACAGAAGGGACTATATACTTTCATCCCTGTTATTATATCTTTAATATAATTTCCAAAGCAAATTGCGTTTTAGTTTTTGTATGCCAACATTTTAATAAAATGAAAGCCAGAAATGCTGTACACTGTCCATTTGAATTGCAAGCAGACGGTTTCACCTTTGATATGTGCTGAAGAGCTTTCTGAGTGCTTCAAAATGAAAGCTTTGAAATTGTTTTCAGAAAGCTTACACTTATGTGTGACTCAATTCACCTACTAATTTCTAGCAATTGTTTTGAATATATTTTACCAATGTGAGTCAATTTGAAATGTATCGTTTTAGCACAGTTATGTAAATGGGTTTAACTGCTGTGTGAGAGTGGAGCAGAGGTTACCAAGGCTATGTGAAATTGAAGCTTTCGTTCAAATATATTAATTGTAGCTTCTCTTAGTCTACTAAAGAAGAAGCACCAGGGATCACAAAAAACAGTGATCAGACTGGGAAAAAGCAGCTTTGTCATCATCAGTGGAAAATAAAATATTTGATATTTGTAAAAAGCTAGGTAAACCTTACCGCATTTCTAATGACAGTTTCAGAATATCTGAAATAGATTGCTACCATTCTTTCATTGCCTAATTTTGAGAAAATAAGGGCAGAGTCCTAATTCTTTTCTCTTAAGAGTCTGCAGATGGTGCTATGGGATGTGGGAGTTGGCAAATTCCAAGTCTACCTAATCTTGATTTCACCTCATGCCTCTTTCTTTCTCACCAATACACTTCCTAAGGCATCTTCATAAGCTGCATTTTGTAGTATGTAAAGTAAAACCACACTAATACTACTCACATACCCCACACAAATCTGTTAAACTCATACCAGAGCCCACCGCCTCTCCTATCTTGTCTGCCATGGGGGCGAAGATCTCCCCAAACACAAAGGGAGTGGTTGGAAAATTGGGAATACTTACTGCAAAATGGAAGTAGTGTAGGAAAATTTCATAAGAGGTTTATTTATTTATTTAGATACAAAGATGTCCCCTCAAATGATTACCGACTTGCAATCCACAAACTATTCATCCAAAGTTACTACAGCCCTAAAGGTGTAAAGTACGTCAAGTGCTACAGATGGCCAAACAATGATACTGGAATACAATCCCATAGAAAACATACAGGCAGGGTATTAAAGTAACGCTGCATAGGAACAAACATATGTTAACATAATTAAATTATTTCAACCTTTAAGATATTTATCAATATATATATTCTATGCAACAAAGCAAAGGCTAAAGGGACATTATAATTAGGGGAAAATGTCAGATAAAACAAACACAACTGAAATTCACCAGTTGTAGTTATCTCAATGAACTGTAACTCGTGCTCTAAAGTTGCTATCACTTGCACCACTGTCATGCACAGTGTTGTCATGAATTATGACATTTTAGATGCTGCAGTAAGGTGATCAATTAATTCATAGAACATGTCATGAGTGATGTAATATGTGAGGGAATTAGCAGTGCATGACTAGGGCACTCCCTGCAGCCTCCCAAAACATAAAAAAAGGATTGGTGGTGCCCCTGCCCCTTCCAGGGGCACCACCATCAAGAAAATAAATAATGTATAATGCTCTGAGGGAATATGGAGTGCTCCTTGCTGGAGCAGTGAATAATAAATGGTGTATTCTGTCACTCATTGATAATTGTTCTATTTTTTTAAATATAATTTTGGGTATCCACCCACATCTTCAATTTTTGTTTGGGTGTGGCACCTGTGGCCTCTGCAGGATCCCCAGCTGGTGAGCCAGACACTTTTTAAATTTTTGGTCGGTACCCCAGTGCCCACCGGGGACATCCACAAGCCACCTTATGTTGGGGCTGTGGGTGGAGCCCCAGGGCCCCTAATGCCCCTGCCAGCTGCCCTAGTGGGAGCAGGCCACCTTTTCAATTTTTTGTGGGCATTCCGGTGTCTACCCAGGGCACCAACAATCCACCTTTTGGGGGGGCACCAAGGCACACACAGCCCCAGCCGCTCCATACTGGGTGCTGGCAGGAGCTGACTCACTATCACAGCTGTTTGCACTGCTCCACTGGGCGAGAGCAAGTTGTGTTTTCTGTCCAGGCAGGGTATGCCCGCACCCTTCCAGGCAAATAAAAGCAGTGTCCCGGGGATGGGGTCTTTGGGACAGTGCTCATATATGGTCTCGGGAGATGGGGTCACTGGGGCCGATCTACGGCATGGGTAGGGGGCTGCACTCCCATTCTTTCATTTATTGGCCCTGGGGGATGGGGTCCCTGGGACCTGTTCAAGACTTGGGGAGGGTGTCCGCATGCCCCCTCCCCTTAATATGAACATAGTGGCCCCGGGGTATGGAGTCCCCGGGGCCTGTTGAAGGATTGGGGAGTTGGGCCATGCGCCCCCTCCCCAATATATTAATAGTGGCCCCAAGGATGGGGTCCCCAGGGCCTCACAAAGGCTTGAGGAGGGGGGCACACACCCTCCTTCACTTGAAATAGTAATGTATCGCCACAGGTCCCTCCCCACCTTTGGTGGGATTTTCTTATAAAAGGCAGGAGACCTTCATTTTTTTTTCATCAGAGCTGTGGATTCTCTGCAGATTGCAGCACCGAAAAACACAACTGCTGTTTTTGGCCTGTGGGGAGTCCTTATTGGATCCCCCCAACAGATCTAGGGTTCAGGGTAACCTGCCCCCTTATATCTTTTTTCCAATTTTTTCTAGAACAGTCCCCTAGTACTAAAATGGCAGTTCATACATTTTTTTTGATGTGGTGGCAGCCAATCATATTTTATCTCAAGCTCTGTTGGCTCAGCAGCTCAGTAAATTAACCATAACTTGTGCCCCCATCATGCACTGCTCGTGAGATTAGGACCTCACACATTGCATGACTCACGACATGTTAAATTACATCAATCAATCAATCAATCAATCAATCAATCATGTCACTTATAAAGCGCACTACATACCCGCGAGGGTCTCAAGGCGCTGGGGGAAGAGGGGGGTGGTGCTGCTACTGATCGAAGAGCCAGGTCTTGAGGAGTCTTCTGAAGGCCAGTAGGTCTTGGGTCTGTCGGAGGTTGGTGGGGAGGGTGTTCCAGGTCTTGGCGGCGAGGTGGGAGAAGGATCTGCCGCCGGCGGTCGTTTTCCGGATGCGGGGGACTGTGGTGAGGGCGAGGCTGGTCGAGCGGAGCTGGCGGGTGGGGGTGTAGAAGCTGAGTCATCTGTTGAGGTAGGCTGGTCCGGAGTTGTGGAGTGCTTTGTGTGCGTGGGTGAGGAGCTTGAAGGTTATCCTCTTGTTGACAGGGAGCCAGTGCAGGTCTCTCAGGTGGGGTGTGATGTGGCTGCGTCGGGGGATGTCGAGGATAAGACGTGCAGAGGCGTTCTGGATGCGTTGCAGCCGTCTCAGGAGCTTAGCCGTCGTTCCTGCGTAGAGGGCGTTTCCGTAGTCCAGCCTGCTGGTGACGAGGGCCTGGGTGACTGTTTTTCTTGTTTCGGTGGGGATCCACTTAGAAGATCCTGCGGAGCATTCGGAGGATGTTGAAGCAGGATGAGGAAACGGCGTTGACCTGCTTAGTCATGGAGAGGGTGGGGTCGAGGATGACCCCTAGGTTGCGTACGTGGTTGGTGGGTGGCGGGGCTGTTCCCAGTGATGTTGGCCACCAGGAGTCGTCCCAGGCTGAAGGGTTGGAACCAAGGATGAGGACCTCCGTCTTGTCCAAGTTCAGCTTCAGGCGGCTGGTCCTCATCCATTCGGCGACGGCCTTCATTCCTTCGTGGAGGTGGGCTTTGGCAGTGTGAGGGTCTTTGGTGAGGGAGAGGATCAGCTGGGTGTCATCGGCGTAGGAGATGATGTTGAGGTTGTGCTGTCGGGCGACGTGGGCGAGGGGTGCCATGTAGATGTTGAACAGCGTTGGGCTGAGGGAGGAGCCTTGGGGTACGCCGCAGATGATCTTGGTGGCCTTGGATCGGAAGGGGCGAGGCGGACGCTTTGTGTTCTGCCGGAAAGGAAGGATGTGGTCCAGTCCAGGGCCTTCTCTTGGATCCCGGCGTCGTGAAGGCGTGTTCGTAGTGTGTGGTGGCAGACCGTGTCGAAGGCGGCTGATAGGTCCAGGAGGATGAGGGCTGCTGTTTCTCCGTTGTCTAGCAGGGTCCTGATGTCATCGGTGGCGGCGATGAGGGCGGTTTCGGTGCTGTGGTTGCTGCGGAAGCCGGACTGGGAAGGGTCCAGGATGTTGTTCTCCTCGAGGTAGTATTGATGACATCGTTCATCGCTTGAGCAGCAAGGGTACATATGCTACAGAAGATGCTGTCATTGTCATCAGATTCAATTTGTCAGAAATCTCTATTCATTGAAGCTTACTGAATACAGCTTGCTCTCTTTTTTAAGGAAACTCCAAAGCCAACATTCTGTCAGGATGCAAAGTTAGCGTGTGCATGGCTATGAGACATTTTAATTGCTACGGAAACCTACATTCTTATTTTAGATTGTGTTGTTTGTCATACTAAATTTGAACAACTCAGTTTAAAGGGAAATATGTTAGATTCTGAAAAACTCGATTCCTTTTGATCTTACTACAAAATGTGCTAACCTACTTGTACATGTTACGTTGTGTTATGTTGTGCTATGCTAACCCATGCTATGTCATACTGTCAGAATTTGCATATTGCACATCTGCCATGAGTGCAGTGTTGTGGTACTGTGTAATGCCTAGTGTGTGTTTATATGTGGCTTCGAAGTTACTTATAACATGGACTTCGCATGTGGTTATGTGCTTCAGGTATTATGCTCTAATTCACCTCTAACAATATTACTGACCAATTGTGTGATACGAAGCTTAAGTAATAAATTCAACTGCAGGATGACCAAAGTAGTCATGTTACAAAGTTGTATTGAAGTATATTATTGAATGAACTGGTAGTATATTGGTCTATAGTCAGATAGATGGGGGAAGTTTTAATGTCTGTTAATATTTGTTTATGGATATGAGTGAAATGCCCTCTGCCCTCTGGTTAGATTTAATCCATGTATGGGGTTACTGACTACATGCCATGTCTAAGTTATAATTAATATGTTTGTGGAGGATATGCTTCATGTATTTTTTTGTATTTTTGATGTGGATATTTCTATACCCACTGCTCTGACATCTTCAAAGAGTATATTGCAAAATAGACAATGGAGGGAGAAGGAAACATGGATGTAGCTATTTCCAGTGTGGGTGTGTACGATCTTTTCTGACACTTCTGACATGCAGCACACATGAAGCCCAGAAGAATTGTGCTGGAATTTCAGCGGGGAGACAGAGAGGACGCCTCCGGGAAGAACGGCTGGAAGCACTGAAACTAGACAAAAGTCTAAGTAGGTCCTTCCACCTCAGCCCTCCCATGGAGCGTTTAGGGTAGAAATACAGGAGTTACTCTCAGTGGTACTATACCAAGAGGGAAGTATCCACCTACATAGTGTTTTTTAACCCCTCCCCTGATCTAGCGACAGGATTTTCCTTCCATTTTTCACTAGTTAAAAGGAAGTGAACACACAGGGTATATAACCCCCATTTTTCCCCCCTTTTTTAGGTCCTGAAGAATGCTACGTACCCTTCGGGGACACCTCAGCAGAAACATGTCGACCGCATTTCATACGGTGAAG
Organism: Calotriton arnoldi; assembly: GCA_963921515.1. Taxonomy (NCBI): domain Eukaryota; kingdom Metazoa; phylum Chordata; class Amphibia; order Caudata; family Salamandridae; genus Calotriton; species Calotriton arnoldi. The sequence continues at coordinate 25,537 of CAWUFW010004773.1, forward strand.
GGAGAATAATATCCCATACCACCGTTCACTTAGTTTTTAACCACCATACATTTACCATTTGAATAAAGCATAGCACATGGACTAATGTAATGGTTTTTAAATCACTTATCACTCCCCCACGGCCATCACTTAGATTTAGAAGTGCATCCCTGTCTCCAGGTGTATGCCCGCCCTCTATCAAACCAAGTTTTTAGAGGGCGAGGACAGCCGATGATGAATCATGACACCGGGCGGTGTGTGAGGCCAGTCCGTAACTTTTTATGAGATGCCCCCACTGGTAGTGCATCTCTATAGAACTCTATAGATAAACATAGGAATTGATTCAAGGGGCAGCCCACTTTTGTGTATTCATGAGGCTAGAACATGACAACTGGAGGTGGGAGGACATGGAGATTCACCTAGTAAGACACCCACATGCATGACACATAGAACCACAGGTGATGTGGTCTCAATTCTCACTGTGTTGTCTCATCCTTGCTGGAAGAGATGAGGCAGTGCTAATTACAGATAATGAAGTTCCACGTCACAGGTTCACTGCAACACCCCTACTAGTGTGAACATTGTACCAGTTATGTACTATATCTCTGGGGCTTAACTGTTAATGTAAAAAAATAGGTTATTGGTTGAGAAGGGTAGATGCCCCACTAAGGCAACAATCACAATTCTCATCAGGGTGCACCACAAAAGTCACTAAATGAAACATGTGCTTAACCTTCATGTAGCTTTGTACAAAAGCAGTCAGGCGTAATTAGAGGCAATGTGCAAAGTATTTTTCTGCACATAAACAGTAATAAAGTGAAAACACACCACAACAAAAATTCCAAACCAATTTAGGAAAATAGAGTAAAATTTAATGAATAGAATGCCACCAAAATGATAATCATATTAGTAGAACTGGTGGTATGAAAGTTAAAAAAAAATTGTGCAAAACAGCACTTGAAAGATCAAATCGCCAACGGGTATTTGATCGCACGTGACCGCGAACAAACTCAAAAGTTAAGGATGACTTCCTTAGATTGCAAATTGGATAGACGAGGTGGATTGGGCCCTGTCTCAGCTTACCCTTGGGCTTAGACAAAATTCATAATAAAAGTTCCTGAGAAGGTAGAGTTCAGCAGGGCAAGGCAGCAGTCCGAGGAAGAGGCTTTGTCGCTAGGGGGGGCTGCTGGACGAGGTTACTGTGAAAAGTTTTCCCTTCAGACTCTGTCACCTTTTTGAATGTCAAAAATCTCGAGCCGGACACAGCTGCAAGCTGTAGCCAAAGAGGGCTCCACAAGGTGGATAACTTCCCCAACAGGATATGCTGAACAGGATATGCTGCTGTGGAGAAAAACATAGTAGGAGCTAATGCAAAGTCAGGTCAACCAGCGATGCACCTGGGGTTGATCGACTGACAGGGAGGTCCCACTCTTCTGTTCGTTCTCCGGGCACTTTTTGGTGACACATTTTTAAAGTCCCAAGTTTTAGGGTTAGGCAGGAGCAGCACCTTGAACACCACTTCCAAGGGTCCAGGACCTGGCGGGCCCCACTTGGGGGTAAGAACTACCAGCAGAGGCCAGGTCATCGGTTCAAGGCCTTAGGATCTTGTTATGTCCTTGTAGCTCACACAGGAGGCATACCAACTAGTCCCTAGAGTAACTACTTTAGAGGGTGGCACAATGAGTCCTGCAGGCTCACTAGTAGCATTTCATTTACAGGCCATGGGTTCTATGCAGTATCATATGCTAGGGGCTTACAGGTAATTAAATGTGCCAATCAGGTGTAGGCACATTTTACCATGTGTAAGGGGGAGTGCACGAGCTCTTTAGCACTGGCTAGCAGTCTAATGCCAACAAAACCAAATTTAGAAAATAGAAGGATTGAAGGCAAATAGTTTGGGGGAAGACTATACCAAGGATGTCAGTATTAACACTCAACAACCATTATTTCTTGCAAAGCAAAAACACTTTCAAATTTGTTCATATGATTGGGAAAAACACTCTAATATCTACAATATTTGATCTAAATCAAATAATTGTGCAGTCCAAATTATAATTTATAAGACTGTGGTCCAAGGTGACCAGAGAAGTCACACGTGTTGTTCCAATTTGAAAAATCTTTATTTTTCAATTGTTCAATCGATAAAAATTCAGCCAATGCATTTCGTTCAGAAGAACCTTTTCAAGACTGTAATGTCATATATACAAAGTTTTAATTCAGTATTATTTCATTACATACAAACCATTAAAAGAAGCAGTGTATACTTTGAACCACATATTGACATGATGGATATATTTTAAAACATTCATCCTTTATTGATGCCTATTCTAAAATGCACTGGTTTATATTAAATTATTCCTAGATGGCAGAGTTCATTTGTGTTCAGCAAATTAAAATGTTCACAACACCAAACCAATATTATAATCACAATAACAAATACCATACAATCATTTCTTCGTTTCATCAAATTATGAACAAATAATCCATGGCATCACTGATTTATCAAGTTTATCAGATTGGATAAATACCCCATAAATAACACTTCCATGTAAAACTGTACAAAACATAATAGATACTCCCCATTAAATATATCAGTCTTTTTTATCAACATGAATTCCTTAGCAATAGTTACTAAATCTGTAACAAAATTCAGCATTTTCAAATAATTAGGCATCATATGGTCTTCCTATTATACTTAATTCACTAAATGTAATGAACACAGGTTGAATTGAAAACCAACTTACTTAGTTGTGCCCTTGCAGATGGGGTATCATGGAGTATACTGATTAAATTGGCATACAATTACAACAGTTAATCCTCTGTGAGGGTATATAATTCCTATTCACCTGAAATTCAACAATATTCAGACCTTTGTAAATGCTATACAGATGTCGCATATCTAATAAAGAAACTGTGCATATGCCAGATTTATAGACTCAGCCCCTGGGCATTGCATGTTGTCTTTATTATAAAAAATGATATGTCAAACATACATTCACACATGGACAATGCACATTGTCCAAATTGTTCAAACTGTTTTCCAGGAAACATTAGAGCAATTGTTCTAAATTCTAAATTAATAGAGGACTCATTACATGTATTACATCTAGTCCGTAATCCAAAGAGACTGACATGTGGAGCTTAAATCTAGCAGAAAAGAAGTACATTTTTGTTATCCACTTAAAAAGACGTTGATCTTTTCAAACATAATTAATGATGGCAATAGCGTTTACATCTGCTATAGTACCGATCACTAGACTGTTTTCATATAAAAATACCAAACACCTTTGAGTGGCATGTTGTTGGACAGTAAAAACAACCAGCCTAAAGCCAAACAATTGTAATATTACTATTGGAGAGTCATCAAACATACGGCGTATAAATAGGTTCTTTTAAAAGCCAGCCCTGAACCCAAGCCATTATAATGCTACTGACAGAACAGTCACACATTTAAAAAGTGACAGTGAAATCTCTAGCCGAATTTGGTCACCATTCAAAAGTAGTGGATGTTATATAATAACTCATAAAATGCGTTCTTCGGTTAAAAACCTCTTGGTTCATATACTCCCATTATATCATCCAGGTGGCTAGCTAATTTCCTAATAGGCATGACTGGTATTAGAGTTTGGGATCACCCAACAGAAATAGTGAAAAATGATTTGCCTGTAATTATTCATGACCAACCCGGCTCAAAACATAGGTCTCATACTTCTCCCAACTTGAAATGTGTGTTAAGGGACAACCATATGTTTCAGTCATTTTAGAATGGATTGTATAACCAAGTACTATTTATAAATTAATGTCCAAGCAAATGTTTTTCTAAATTGTGACTCCCTTCGTGAATAATTCCTGGTTATCCATGATTTGTAATAAAGCCACATATTTTTAGAAGAGGGCTTCATGGCTGAGATGTTAACTGATATATTCTAAAACAGACATACAATATATTCAAGATCCTCAAATTTCTAAGTATATCAACCATCTTGAGTAGGGTAGTGTTCACAGGTGATCGGAATAATCCAATGTTGACCAGGAAATGGATATACACTAAATCCATGACAATCAGATTTGTCAGGCATCTTGAAATGGGTTACATTTTCAAGTTAAGAAGGACTGAAGGAAGAAATCCACTTATTTTTAGAAGATGGCTTTAAGGCTCAAATGTTCACAGGTAGATTCTAAAATGGGTATTAAATATACCCAAGGTCCTCAAATTTCTTTTCTTTCCACCAGTAAGAATTCTTGATGTGCATAAAAACAAAAAAAAACGATACTAGTTACACTGTTCTAATGAAATTATACACAATGCTTTATCTTTCCATTGCAACAGGCTACCATGGACACACCTGAACTGGTTTTGAAGACTTTCCTTAGTCTGACTGCTTGCCTCTACATGTTCTTGCTGCCCGCTAGGCTCGTATTTAATAAATCAACTGCATCTGTTCTCTATTGTCTTTCAAGAGGGACATCTTGTATAATAAAGAGTAAGTCCTGGGTGTGCTGATGATGCCACTTAAAACTAAGAGTGATTCACAAAGGAAAAGTAGTCACAACAATTCACCACACCACCCCTACTAATACCAAACCTGTACCAATTGTTAGGTATTCTATCCTGGGGTTTAACTGTCAACAACCCCTGCTTCTTTAACCCCTTGGCCGCAGCGGTAATTCCGCCACGGCGCTGGGGGGTGGGGGGTGAGCGCGGCGCCGCCATGCTCGTGACGGAACCATGCCGTCATGAGTCATGGGCGAGCTGTGCTCATGACGGCGTGGTTCCGTCACGACCCCGCCCACTCACTAATTCACCCGCACAGGCGGGGAATCAGTACCGCGTGGGTGGAGCGGGCGCAGCATGACGGAACCACGCCGTCCTGAGCACACGCCGCCCGTGGCTCATGACGGCATGGTTCCGTCATGCGCAGGGAAGGGATTAAATGCAAAAAAAGTTCAGATCTGTTCCCATGGTTGGGAAAAGTCCTCTAATATTTACAATATTCGGTCTAAATCAAATAAATGTCCTATCCAACTTATAATTCATGCGCTTGTGGTCCAGGTTGTTAGAATAGGAATGTTTATGCTTGCGCATTATCCTATGTAAGTTAGCATTCACGGCACCATTTTCTGTTTACACGCCATTTTGAATCATAATCAAAACTAATCCTTTGCTATTTCTGAGAAAAGGCCTCTGCTAGGTTTTGTTTCTCCAAGGTTGGGTTTTGCTTCACTAATGAATGGACTGTTCATATTAGTGCATACCTTTCCCACTAGATAGAGTCCTTCTCCCACTCGTCTGGTGGCGGGTGCAGGGTGAAGCAACCTTGGGATGTGTTAGGTAGTGCGAGATATGAGAATCAAAACTTATTTTTTTGTATTTCACTGTTCAGCTGCATCTGCTTGGAAAATTCCACTGTGGGCATGTCTTCATTTGGTTCCAAAATGTACATAAGGTATCTTTATGCTTGCTGATGTCAGTCCCTCTACAGCATTCCTAGCGACTGGGCAGACTGGGCTCCGCTCCGAGTGTATCTAATAAATAGTTATTGGTTTGTATTCTCTACTGTCTGACCGACTCTTCATTTGGTATGGAAGGCTGAGAGGTGGTCATTAGTGACCCGAGTGACCTGAATAGGGCCTCTTCCTTCAGTTGGCGCCCGAACAGGGACTCGTTCGGGTGATTGACCCATCCCCTTCCACAGACGCGGGGGAGGTCGAGGCCATCGTCGGGTCGGACTGACGGTTCACGGATCCGTGCACAAGGAGTATCAATTGCTCACAGCTGCCCCTTCCATCCTGCCGGACGGTGCCTCGCCCAGTGGTCATCCCGACTGGAGTCCTGAACGGCGAAACCCTTGGATCTGACCATTTGGTCTGAAGAGTCTGCAGTGAAGAATTGGTTCGTTTGTGCTACTTATATCAGGTGAGTTTGTTTTAGTTCTTTGTGGATTTGGTACCAGTGTGGTTTGAGTTTGGTAAGGTCTGAGGATCGTTTTTGATAAAAGCATTTGCAATTGCTTTGCCAGGAAAAAAAATAACGAATTTGTTTTCTTTTTGAAAATGCCTGGTCCTAGAAAGTTCTTGTCTTTCTGTTGCCATTGTTGTTCTGCAGATGCTCAATTAGAAGAAGCTCAGCCGGCGCCTCCAGAAGGCAACCCTAATTTTGATATGTATGTGAAGCATGGTCTTGGCCCTATTATGTTTAGTATATTATGGCACAAATATGCGAGGGACAATGCAGAATAACAGTGGCCGTTGATGGGCACTTTTGATGAACAAAAGATTGGGTTTTTACAGGAACAGTTGTTTAAAAGATGAAGTAGGCAGTCAATGTTTGATTCTCTTCGATCGTGGCAGAAGGCGGCTAGGCAGAGACGATTGAAGATGAAAAAGGATGCACAGAAGGGGAAAATGCAAACATTGACTCAGAAAGCTGTAGCATATGATAGAGAGAAGCAGGAGACAGGAGTTGAATGTGAAGATAGGAGGTTTTGGTTGCATAAGGATAAATCTTATTTGGCCCAAGAGGAAAATTATACTTTTGTGGAGGAATTGCTGGATACTCGATCCCGCCTACATATGCTCCGCAGAGGATATACCCCGCCGTTCCCTTACTGTCGCAGCAGCCTGTTACGTCTTCTCCAACTGTTCCCTTATTTACAGCTGTTGTTTCGATGGCTTTGGCCACGGCACCCCCTGCTCCTTCTTTGTCTTTGCCATCTTTGGCAACTGTGACTATTAGCACACCTACTGTCTCGACTCCTGTATCCTCTGTTCTCTGTTCTCCAGTACAAACACCAGCAATGATTATACCTGTCACTTCTGTTGTTTCTCCTTCCATGGTTTTTCATTCCCCGACTTCTCTGAGTGTTGAGACGCCAGCACGTGGATTTGAGGATAGAGACTGGATGAAATTTAAGGAGCGCATGGGCCCGTTAGTGCGATCTGGGGTGGGGGATGAAGAGAAAAAGGTAATAGCTGATCAGGCTGCACAGTGGGCTCATAATGCCATTTATAGTGTGGAGGATGTCTGGGAAGTTATGCGAGATTTTGAGCGTTTTATACAACAACATGCCCTTAAGCATATGTCCGCTACATTGATTAGTCTTTGGCAACACCACTTTGGGACAGACGCACCTCAAGTTTTATTTGATATTAGAGATCACGTGTACGCTAGTGACTTGGAGCCAGGCCAAGTTTTTGGGAATCTTACGACTTTAATTGCTTATAGGGGTAGGTTGTATGGAAACAGCCCTAAGCAGGCATCTCAGTTTCCGGTGAGGGAGGTCCATCCTATATATCACCCAGAAATACCTGAGATAACAGACCAGCATGGTAACGTTACTAGACAGGCTGTAGGGGCCCGTTTTCAGGAACAATGGGTTTATACACTGTGGAAAAGAAGTGAGGTTCTATCCCTTAAGATTCATTTGCCTGATCCTAGGAAAAATCCTACTGCTTATTGTAAAGAGTTGACCAAAGCTGCCTCTTCTACTGTAATTACTTTGGCTGATATTGAAATGTTCTTTGATCTTCTTGTTCCGGTTGATATTTGGAGACAGGTTCATACTCAGGATCATGTTGCAGAGTTGGGAGGCACATGGGAGCAGATTAAGGGATGGGATCAGGAATAGGAAGCCAGGTGATAAGCCCCGAGCCGAGATACTTGCTTTGCCAGGCCGCATTATCACATATATGCACTCTCTTATTCCGCCCAAGAAGGTAAGTTGGGATAAGTTGACAGCTTGGTGGCAGAAGAAGGATGAGAGTGTGTCTAATTTCTTTACTCTGTTTGAAGATATGTTTTTGGATTATAGTGGGCAGGATATGTCTGTTGAGGAAGGTGTTCGGTTGTTTGTTGATAGATTTGTTTCCAATCTGCTTCCTGAAATTGTGACTCATTTAGAGGCATCTGAGAGTACTTGGTCCACCTCTTCCCCCTCTGTTATTTTGAATATGGCTCAATATTATGAGCATCGTGATCAGGAAGAGAAAGAGAAAACAGATAAAAAACATAAGGATTTGAAGACAAAAGTGCTGTTACGGAAAACATTTAGGGGAAATGGTAGAGGACACGGTGGTCCTTCCAGACAGCTTCCACACACTAGCAGGCAGCCGACCATGACATCTTTGAGGCCGAATCAGTGTGCATACTGTAAGGAGGAGGGTCATTGGCGTAGCGAGTGTCCTGTGCTTTTACAGAAGGTTGCGGTTCCTAGAGGGCGAGGTTCTCGTAGGAGAGGTCGTGGGACTGATAGAGCTCAGAATGCTGCAATCTCACAGGGTCCCTCTGATAACAATTACTTTGATGACCCTCGCGATGGCCAGTATTATCATGATGATTATGATATGAATGAGGTGACAGGGATGTCTTACAGCTAGGATAGCCAGGGACAGAGTGAGCGACCAGTTCCGATACCTGTAGATCAGCATGGTCCTTATGTCACCGCGGATTTTCAAGGTTCGACTAAGGAATTTCTGGTGGACACAGCTGCAACGAAGAGTTGTGTTTCTCGACATTTGTTACCTGGGGCGGCAGTGTCTGGCCATAATAATATTTCGGTAGGTTTTTCAGGTGTACCGGTTGAAAGCTCCATTTTACGACCCCTTGCATTGACTGTTGGTCCTTTCACTGTGGATTCCCCATTTTTGTTAACGTCCAATTGTGGTGAAAATTTGATGGGTTTGGATTTGTTAAAGAAATTATATGCTACCATTTATTGTGCCCCGGCAGGTGTTTATATGACGATGGGCCCAAATGTGGGTATTAAACAGTGTCTGTCTCACCCTCTTCCCGCTGAATTCGCTAACGGACCACCCACTCTATGGGCGACAGGTGATACAGATGTAGGAATATTGCATATACCACCGGTTTTGATACAGGTTAAAGACAATGCTATTTTGCCTCGTATTCCTCAGTATAAAATACCTCAGGCAGGAGAATGGGCCCTTCTGCAGATTATCCAGGATTTGATACAAAAGGGGGTAGTTGAAGAGACGTCTGTCAGCATTTGAAATAGTCCCATTCTTCAGATTCATAAACGGACACCGTCAGGTTCCCCTGCTGATCATGAGGATGTTTTCCGTTTTGTGATTGATTTGAACGCAGTTAATAAAATTGTGGTTCCCCAGTTTCCGGTGGTTCCTGATATCACCACGCTTTTGACAATGACTCCTTCTACTGCTAAATTCTTTTCTGTTATCGATTTAAAAAATGCATTCTTTAATATTCCTATTCATCCAGATAGTAGATATCTGTTTGGGTTCACCCTAGCTGGTAGAAGCTTTATGTTCTGTCATGCTCCTCAGGGCTATACAGAGAGTCCGAGTATTTATAGCCAAGCATTGAAAGGTCAATTGGATTCCCTTTCGCTTCCCCCAGGTAATGTATTAGTGCAGTATGTTGATGACTTACTTGTTGCTTCTGATACAGAGCAAGGTTGCAAAGATAGTACTGTTAAATTATTGTTGCATTTAGCTCATCATGGACATAAAGATTCTCTTTCTAAATTTCAGTATTGTCGACAGGAGGTCACCTATTTAGGTCACCTACTGTCGAAGGAGGGTAGGAGGTTGACCCCTGAGCGTATTAGTCCCCTTGTTAAAATGCCCATTCCACAAACTCAAAAAGATGTGCGCGCTTTTATAGGTATCACTTCCTACTGTCGCCAGTGGATACCTAACTATTCCCTACTAATCAAACCTTTGCTTGCATTAACAACGAAAGAAGTGCATGGGCCTTTGCCTTGGACGCCCGAATTTCAGCAGTCTTTTGAGCAATTTAATACTGTGCTTTGTTTGGCTCCTGTGCTTGGTACTCCTAATTATGGCCAGCCGTTTGTGCTTTAGGTCCACCAGATGGCTGGTTGCGCACTTTTTGTCCTAACACAAAAATTTGGGGATAAGCAACGGCAGTGTGCTTATTTCTCTGCTGTGCTTGATCCAGTTGCGAGAGCCCTCCCGAGTTGTCAGAGAGCGGTCGCGGCTGTGGCCACTTAAATCAGAGAATCGGCTAAACTCATGCTTGATACTGACCTCACAGTCATGGTGCCCCATGCTGTGGATACACTTTTGAATAAGACGAAGACACAGCACCTCACCAGTGCATGTATTACTGGCTATGAATTGACATTGTTTGCTAAACACTTCACGATCAAAAGATGTGCCACTCTGAATCCAGCCACGTTACTACCCCTTACTTCTGAGAGTGATGAAGTTGATAAACATGACTGCATCTTCTGAACTGAAGAAGAGACGAAAGGACAGGTAGACTTGACTGATGTTCCCTTATCTGACCCACAAGGGGAACTATATGTTGATGGCTCTTGTTTTAAATTACCAGATGGTACCACCACTGCAGCCTACGCTATTACCACGCTACGCATTGTAGTAGAGACATCACGGGTCCCTTATCAGACGGCTCAAGCTGCTGAGTTAGCTGCCCTTATTCGAGCTTGTGAATTGAGTGAGGGGCTGTTTGTCAACATCTATACTGACAGCCAGTATGCCTTCGGGGTCGCGCATAATTTTGGGCGACTCTGGGCTGAGAGAGGGTTCCTTACTTCTCATGGCACAAAAATCCATCATGGACATCTCATATTGAGGCTTTTGTGTGCTTTGACGCGCCCCGAGAAATTGGCCATAGTTAAGAGTAGTGCCCACAGGAAGGTCACTGATGATGTGTGTAGGGGAAGTGGTTTTGCTGATCAGACAGCTAAGGAAACGGCCCGGACAAAAATGTAAAGAATGTTTGTAGCAGGTCCAGCTAGGTGGGTTCTTGAGGTTGTCATGTTTGAAGATGCCCTTGAAAGTGTAAAGGAGATACAAAGTGAAGCTACGATAGAAGAATTAGCGGTGTGGCAGGAAAGTACAGCACAGTTGAATGAGGAAGGATGTTGGATTGATAAATCAGGAAAACAGAGATGGATGTTGCCAGATGCATATGTTCTTCCTGTGGTTCCTATGGCCCACGGACCAAGTAGGTAGGGTTCCTCTACCTCTACCCTACAATCAGTGGGTCAAGGACGGCATCAGAGACTCCGAGTGCGAGCAGGTGCCTCGGTTTGTCCCATTTAGCGATGCCCAACTAACGTGGACGCGGACGGATAAAGAAAATGAAAGTGTGTAGAATGAGGCTGTTCCCCCAGAAATACGAGCTATCCATGAGCCTCTGTTCCCTGATCCTACGGTAACTGGGGCTGCCAGGTATAATTTGCGCCCTCAGCTGAGGGAAATTGCATCGAAGGAGAAAAGAGATTAGGGATGGACTGCGTAAGATAGGCTGTACTGAGTTATAGTACCAACGGAGATTTATTGAGCTTGGTGAAGGATTTCTGCTTATTTTAGTTTAGTTGTTTGAACATTGAACATTAGATAGGGAAGACCAAAGTATACTGTGGAGGTATACCATCTTAATCGACGTGGGCTACATCAAATGAGCTTAGGGCAGAGTAAGCTCCACCGCCGGTGCTCAAGAGCGCCAACGTACTGATGAACAATAGGAGCCTGTACCAGTGAGGCTCTGACGGACACTGGGAACTTATATATTTCTTTTGCGTATTGCCCCCCCCCCTTTTTTTTATAATTCGTTCTGCATTCCTTTGGTAGGATGGTTGTGGAGGAAGATCAGTCAGTGATTCTGGTTGCTCAACATGCTATGGTATGGACCTGCAAACACAAAATAACATGTGCTGTTCTTGTGGTTTTGTTGTTAATGCTATTGTGTTGGGTGTCATGGGTTTTGGAAAAAGATCAGGATATGCCCTCACATACTAAGGGTAAGATCATATCCCCAATAAGAAAGAAAAGGACAGCCCTGAGTTATGTGTTTCTAGACACACACAAGCGGTTCTTTGGAGAAGGGACAGCTTGTTATCCTACTGAAAAAGCAGTTTTTGGACTGCCTACCCATTGTCACTTGTAAATTATACATATAGGTTGTGGAAAAAGTGCGTGAGCTCTGCCTGCTGCTCATGGGCCAACTTGTGGACCTCATGGGCCAGCTTGTGGGTGTTCTGAGGGACAGACATGTGGCCCAAATGACAGCTCAACACCACTCCAAAGGCCCGCCTGCTGATACTCCCACCACCTCAGCTGCGGCCACAGAAAGGGGTGAGCTGCAACAAATTGACTCCTCAGACACCGCTGAGCCTGCAGCAGAGGCCCCCTCTGCCAAACGCATGAGGGGCCATCCGAGAAACACCAGGGGAGGATCACGTGGCAATGCATCATCCAAACGCAAGTCGCTGAGCCAGCCTTGATGGCACCTGTGTTCCCCTTGACATTGACTTTGTTAACTATCCTTACCCACATTGCCATGTTGATGGCAGGAGTCTGTTGGACTGTGTGACTACATCAATGTGGTGACTACTCTATTTGTCTCATTTACCATCACTGACAACTCATAAATTCACTTTGCACAATTTTGAAAATAATCACTTCTCTGTCACAAATACTTATTGTAAATAAACACTCTGTACACAGCTATGTCTTTGTGTCAGCTCCATGTTTATCACAGTATGTACGATGTCAACTCAGATTCCAATGTACCACAAGCTCTGATTGTGACGAGGCATTGAGAGGGTGAAGGAACCTAGAAAGACACAAGAGAATGACATTTACTTGTCAGGTGATGCCATTACAGCTAAAACACACCACTAGTCATCAACGTACAAAAACCAGCACACATAACAATGAGCAACAACATCAACATAGACATGAGGTACCTGGAAAAAAATACCCAGTGCCACACACATCAGCCATTAGCACAGAGCCAACAACAGCCAGCAGTCAAAAAGATCATCTACGCCTTGCCACTACCATCAAAGACAACAGAAAATGTCGCTGTTGTACAATGTCACTTACACTCAAGGGAAGTAGTTGTCGATGAGCTGTTGACGCAGGTCAACACCTTCCTCTTCTCCACTATCGTCGTCACTGGGCATGTGTGGGTTTGCAGGGGGGGCATCTGCTGCTCATCATCGCCCAGGAGCAGGGGGATCTCTTTGTGCAAGGCCAGGTTGTGGAGCATGCAGCATGCAACTATTATCTGACACACCTTTTGGGGAGAGTAGAGTAGTGCACCTCCCCTCTTGTCCAGACACCGGAATCTAGACTTCAGAAGTCCAAAAGTACGCTCCACCACATGACGTGTCCTCCCATGTGCATCATTGTAGCGGACTTCACCTGGGGTCCTTGGATTCCTCAGTAGGCTCAGCAACCAAGGCCGGTTGGGATACGCAGAGTCACCTAGGTGTGAGATACAGAGAGCAATTTACCAATATAAACAGTAGCTGAGAACAGCATGTCACACATACAGCACACTACATGACTCTGCGTACTCACCAACAAGCCACGCACGCTCCGACTGCAGATTTGCCATCAATTGTGGGATGATGCCGTTACGCAGTATGTAGGAGTCATGTGCAGAACGTGGGAATTTGGCACAGACATGGGAGATAATCATATCCCCTTGGCATACCACTTGCACATTAATGGAATGGAAATGTTTCATGTTCCGGTAGATGTGCTCATGTGCCTGTGGTGGAACTAGGCCAACATGTGTGCAGCCAATGGCGCCAACAACATTAGGTATGTGTCCAAGATCATAAAAATCACCCTTCACACCTGTTAATTCATGTCTCCTTGGGACGTGGATGTAGCAGTCCTTGTATGTCACCATTGCATACAGGACATTACGTAGCACCATGCTGAACATAGCTTGAGACATCCCACCGGCGATGGCCACCGTGTACTGAAACGAACCAGTTGCAAAGAAATGCAGTGCCGCCATCACCTTAACTGTTGGTGTCAAAGCAGTCGGATAGGTTCTGTGAGGCCTCAGATGGGGCTCCAACTGACCACATAGGTCTTGAAGGGTAAGGCGATCCAGACGGAATTTCCTTATGATGTCCTCATCCTCCATGTTCGCCAGCACTGGGAACGGACGATGCACATTTGGTCGTCTACTACATAATATGAAAGGGGACACATGTCAATTTAATTCCCCTATGAGATGTGTCAAACATCTTGCATCTTGACTGACACAGCGCCAACAATGACTGGACTGTAACAACAGCTTAATGTACAAGTCACATGCAGAGACACCTTGATCTCATGTAGTCGTACATGTGGTCAGTATCCTCCAAAACAGAATCTGACTATGTGAATGGTAAAAGGTACACTCCTACATCTTGTGTCCCCAGCCCTGGGAGTAGTTGACACAGCACATGTTGGAAACAGCAACACTGCTGACTTCTACGTAGCTGCTGTACCTGCCACACCTTCTTGCTTAAGTTGCACAGAGCACAACTTTTCTACACAATGAGCACAGTGTGTGCAAGCTGATCAACTATCAAAATCAATACAGCATGTGCACAGTGAAATAGGCACATTATGTTGTCAGCCATCATTACTGTGGGTTGATTAGTCATCTCACACATTGACATGTTCACAAATATGAGACTCCAATACACACAAAATCTGTGTACATGCACACAAATATCATAGGTGACATGTGAGTAAGTACATGCCAATGCATGTAATCATGTGCACTGACATGGCATGTGTAGGCAACAGTGAGTTGAATATCACACTAGCATTCAATTTTGCAAACAGGTGCTGTAATACATTGTAAAGGTATAGTGTTCAATGATGAAAATTGGCTATTGCCATTGCTAGAGCATAATGTGTCCATAGGTGAGGTATGCGTGCTCCGCCACTGCGATCACGGTCATTGGCCACAATTGAAAGATGCAGGATTGCGGTAGTGACTGCCTGACCCCGCAGTGTGACACCGCCAATGCCAATGGCATTGCAGCCAATGGTAACCGCGATCGCGGTAGTGCAATACAATTTTGAAACCTGCGGTAGGCGTGCTCCGCTACCGCGGGCCTGGGCATTGGCCACAAATGAAAGATGCAGGATTGCGGTAGCGACCACCTGGACCCCGCGGTGTGAAACCGCCAATGCCAATGGCATTGCAGCCAATGGGAACCGCGATCGCGGTAGTGCAATATAATTTTGAAACCCTCGGTAGGCGTGCTCCGCTACCGCGGGCCCAGGCATTGGCCACAATTGAAAGATGCAGGATTGCAGTAGCGACCGCCTGGACCCCACGGTGTGACACTGCCAATGCCAATGGCATTGCAGCCAATGGGAACCGTGATCGCGGTAGTACAATGCAATTTTCAAACCCGCGGTAGGCGTGCTCCGCTACCGTGGGCCCGGTCATTGGCCACAATTGAAAGATGCAGGATTGCGGTAGCGACCACCTGGACCCCGCGGTGTGACACCGCCAATGCCAATGGCATTGCAGCCAATGGGAACCGCGATCGGAGTAGTGCAATACAATTTTGAAACCCGCGGTAGACGTGCTCCGCTACCGTGGGCCCGGTCATTGGCTACAATTGAAAGATGCAGGATTGCGGTAGCGACCGCCTGGCCCCCGTGGTGTGACACCGCCTATGCCAATGACATTGCAGCCAATAAGAACCGAGATCGCAGTAGTGAAATAGAATTTTGAAACTCGCGGTAGGCGAGCTCCGCTTCCGCGGTCCCGGTTATTGAATACAATTGAAAAATGCTAACCAGGCAGACCAATTGCAGCTGCTGAGTACCACTGAAACAACCCCAGGGGCTTATAAATCTCTGTGAGAGAGCCACACATTTCACTTGCATTCAGACACTGCTGCCTGCCATTCTTCACCACCAACTGCTGCTGTTCCTGTATTCTGGACCCAGTGATGGCGAGAACTGAGAACATCGGGGCCCGTCCCTTCACCACAGAGGAGCTGGAGGTCCTGGTGGACGAGGTCCTTTCACAGTATGGAAGCTGTATGGTGCACCAGATGTACTGGTAAGCGTTTCAGAGTAAAAGTTTGAGAGTGCTCAGAATGCTCACATGATGTTGCTCTGCAGTAGTATGTGCCTGCGAGTGGAAGTCAATGTGCATGCATCCATATATTTCCTATAGCATGCTCCATACATGGCCTATTTAGAATTGCATTTGAGTATGTGGGGAGGATGGCAACATGGACACTTCTACAGCCCTTCTTCAGCAAAAATGAACAAACGTTGGTCTGAGACTGGGTAATGTAAATGTGTGATACACTGCCTAGCATGCTGACTTCATGTCAATGGGGTGTGTGGCCTTATTTCCACAGATCCATGACTGCATTGAAGGATGGGAGTGATATGCAGTGTTTTTGCAGCCATACAGTTACACTGCTGGTTTGAGACAGTCGAAGTCTGAACAAACATTGCCTGTGCTATGTGATGTCATATTCCATTAAGTCTTCACATGCTCATTTGTGACATTACACATGTATTTTGTCCAGAGGGTACTGAATGATGTGTGTACAGTTTTCAAATTGCCCCTATGGTGATGCGTGCATTATGCACAAGAGTACAATGCCTGAGTGTAACACTCTTGGTGGTAATTCACCTATGACACATCAGATAAATGTAAGTTGGAGAAGTCATCCTTCTATTGATTTCATTATGTGTTCAGTTTCGCCTGTGTAGGCACTGTTTACCCTCTCATATTGTATATGCATGTGATTTCTCTGATGGCCCACGTTTAACCTCAGTGTGAGTCCCTCTGGCCTGCACAGAAACTGCCCAATGTTACAAGGACCCATCACTAAATGGACTGAGTGAAACATATGTGTTGTCCACCACCCTATTTCTCAAAGAGCTATCTTAGGCCTGAGCATTGCACAAGACAGGACTACACCTTGTGAGAAGAGTGTGAGAATGTAAGATCATGGCCATAAATGTGACCACCATGACAGATGTAGCCATTCACTGGTCAAGGAAATTGAGGGGTGTGTAGTGTTGGACACAGTGAGTCTGCCCCAACACATCATTTCCAGTATATTGTATGTCATGCTCACTCACATACTGCATCACAGATGAGGGTCATTTTCACATTGGTTGCTGTGCTGGCACTCTGCATGTGTATGAGATGGCCATGTACTGTGTCCATTATCATACATGTATACATTTCAATGAGATTATTCGATGCAAGTGTACTACGTGTCATGCTGTATGGCCTCTGCTCAACATTTATGTATTAGTGTGCTTTGTATTTTCATGCTCCTGTACTGACACACAGTGGTACATAACACAGTGTCACTGAAACTTGTCTCCCATGCCTGCAGCTTAAGGTCCACCAGCGTAAGGTGATATGGAGGGCCATTGCACGCAAGGTGCGGGCTCTGGGTGTCTCCAACCGACGGTACACACACTGTCACAAGAGGTGCGATGACATAGGCCGGCTGAGCAAAAACGTGGCAGAGATGATGCTGGGGGTGCTCCCTCGGAGTGGCAGGTTGGCACGCAGGAGCATGACACCACTAATGGCCCGCATCTTGGCAGTGACACAGCCAGAGCTGGATGGACGCTTGAGGGCCCATCAGCAGCAAGTTGGGGGTGAGTATTCAGCTAAATGTGACTTTGGGTGTGAGTGACTGCATGAATCCCAGCCGTGAGCCAGTGGGAAGCTCTATGATGTCTCTAGTGTGATGTAATGGCTTCTAAGTGGCCTCATTGTTGAGTGCAGCTGTTCTGCATTTGTATAACATGTGGTTTCTCATGTGTTTAAAACCATGACCTTTGTCATTGACAGATGAGATGTGGCCTTGTGACATATGCTGCAGTATGAGTGTCATAGACATCACCTGGCAGTGAACATCAGTGAGCATCACGTTAGTGTGCATTCATAGATGTGTGCTGTGCACAACAGATAATTTGTGACATCTACACAGCTGACACCAATGTACAACTGTAGTTGTGCTTCAAAGCACAACATGGTGGATATCAGGAGCTTGTATCCATTGCAAAAGGACATTTTGGAGTTTGTATCTGTGGTGTTCCCTTACAGAGACTCCATATGTGACAGAGACAACATGTTTTGATGTATAGCTATCTCACCTATAGGCACGTAGGTATGCTTACAGAGAATAGTATGTGTGGTTACAGGGAGGCACAGGGCCAGCTATTTGGCTGTGTCAACGCCACATGGAGCATTACTATCAACTATTCATGTTTCCATGCATCTTCTGATGATTGCATAAATGTAGCACATGCTGAATGTACATGGAGGAGTCCAACATGGAAGTATCATTTTAAAGTTTGTTCTTTGCTTGCACATGATGTTTGTGAGTATGGCACTATACTGAACCTATGTCTCTGTCTTTTGCAGCATCTACCGAGGGCAGGGAAGGACAGGGGACGGACACCAGTGAGGAAGCTTCTGGCACGACTGCTACACATGAGTTCACTGACACTGATGTGACCAGCTCCTCGGAGGGGGACAGGAGTGCCCTGGATGATTCACGGCCGGAAACACCAACCTCCACATCTTCAGACTCCAGCGGTGACTCCTCGATGTTGGGGGACACCGGAAGTTCCAGATCTGCCTCTTCTTCCGCCACACCTTGTCCAGTGCCCACCCTCCCGGATGCTCCCACAAGTGCTGTCCGTGCACGTAGCCCTAGGAAGGGTAGAGTCTCCTTCCCTCCTTCCCCCAGGCACCGCTGCCCCTGCCCCTGTCTCCCCTGCTGCCCTCAGTGTGGAGGTAGTAGACCTTTTGCGCCAGCTGTGTGTGGGTCAGACTGCTCTCCTGAATGCCTTCCAGGATCATGACAAGAAGTTGGCACAGGTAGTTGCATTCATGGAGGGCATTCATTCTGACGTGGGTGGCCTACACTGAACTGTCCAGTCTTTGTCCTCCACAGTGACAGCAGCCATTCAGCAGTCACAAGCTCCCAGTCCAGCTCCAGTCCCTTCAGCAACCACCATGCCAGTGGCACCACCTGACGAGAGTGCCCACACACCAGACCCCTCAGGCACCAAGTCCTCCACACGCAGCACACAACAGCAGCACTCGAAGGGTACCAGACCACAGACACCATCACCAGAACACAAAACGGGCACACATGAGCACAAAACCAAAAGCCCATCATGTGACACTCAGGGGCATCAGGCCAAGAAGCAGGCATCAATATCACATTCATCAAAATCACCATCATCCAAGGGCACTCCCATCCCCACACCTGCTCCCAAAGACCCACAAACACTTGCCCTATCTGCTGTGAACCTGGTGCCTGCAACGACTAAGCCCAAACACATTTCAAAGGCAGATTCACCCAAAAGGTCAACTCCCACCCACACCCTGTGAAGCAGGGACAAGAGAGCAAAGTGGGGGGGTTTACCTCAACAACAGGGGAGGCAGGGGAAGAGGCAAGGCCACCCCAAGCATACCGCCAGGTCCAGCAAATCCCCATGGGAGAGCCACCAGGACCTGATACACCTTTGGTGGAGAGTGAGGCTGTTGTGCCCACCTCACTTCCCACTTGTGGGCTATCGAATCCCCAAACAGTTGAGACCCAGCCCTCAACATTCACCCTCAACCACTGTGCCTCCACGCAGCATGTCTCCACCTCCCCGTGCCACCACTCCACCCTGTCCAAGCAGCCCTCAGACTCCCACAGCCATGGATGCCTCTACCTCAGCCGGTTCTCTCTCTCCCAGGTCCAGTCCTCCAATTGGCCCCGACAATCAGCCCCCTCCTAGTTCAACTTAAAGCCAAATGTTTCAGCCCAGTCCTCCTCCCCACACCATTTCTCCAACAGCGGTGCCTGGACTGCCCATATGTAGCCCATGAGCTGTGGTGATTCCCATGGCAGTGGACGGTATTACCCATTTGATGTGCAAGTTCTCATGCACACATGTGCGGACTAGAAATATGGACTGGCCAATGGCCTTGCTGTTTGTTACTTTTGATGCCCATTTAATGTGCAGTTTGTCATGCACATGTGTGCATACTAGGAATTTGTACTGGCCAATGGCCTAGCTGTTTGTTACTTTTGATGCCCATTTTCTGTGCAGTTTGTCATGCACACATGTGCATACTAGGAATTTGTACTGGCCAATGGCCTAGCTGTTTGTTACTTTTGATGCCCATTTCCTGTGCAGTTTGTCATGCACACATGTGCATACTAGGAATTTGTACTGGCCAATGGCCTTGATGGTTTGCACTTTTGATGCCTATCTGGATATTATGTAATAAAGACTGTTACTCATGTTGTCTGCTTTGTTGCTGCCCTTGCTAAATAAAAAGTTTTATGTATGGGTATAGGTTCATGTGACACATGCTCTGTATGCCACTTTCACATTGGCAATTACTTGATTTACTTTTTCAGAGGTTGCCAGAGGTGACAGGCACTTTTGTTCTTCTTGACTCTGAGACTTGAGGGTGCAATGATGGTTGTTTGTGATGATCTACTCTTATCCTAATCATTCTATGGTCAGGTTTGCTAAATTGTACACATGTCATGTTAGGATGCAATACCACAACAGAGGTGAATTCTATCCACAGGATTACTTGCGGGGTGGCCAGGACCCGTCATATCTGTGGGATCTTTCTTGATGTGTGAACAGCAGTGTTGATGTGTAGTCATCTTGTGTGTGCCTGTGTTCATAGTCACATGGGTACATTAGAATGTGTGCACTTGAGTAGTCATACAGTGTAATTGGCCTATCATTGTCAGTAGTGTTGAGGTGAATGTGCCCCTGCACATGCCAACTACACACATGTATGATCCAGGTAATGAGTGCCTGTTTGTTTACATTGTCAGACATGTGCTTCAGATTGTGGGCACATGGAGGAGGTGTAGGTTGAGCACTGTGCAGTGTGTCGGTGTGTCCTTGCACTCCTGGGGGTCACCTACTTGTTGTCGCTGTCAGTTGTGAGTATGCAGAGTTTGTCACTGCAAAGTCTGTGTTGTGTTTTGTTGATCAGCCATAGGTCTTGTTTAAGTTTGTGCTCACTGTGCTGACCTGCTCAGCCACACTGACATTATTTGTGAGTTTTCTCATGCATTGCTGTCACTTGACATATGTTTGGGACAAGTATAGTATGTGGTATGAAGAGTCATACCATCCCCTATAGGTGCTTCTGATGCCTACACATTGTGAGTTACTCCTCTATGTATTTTTGCACTGTACACTCCTCACCTGTCCAATACTGATGTACATGCCACTTCAGTCTCATGTCTTCCACCCCATGCCTTGCCAGTGTGTGACCCTCCCCACCACTTCATAATGTGACACTATACTGTGGGAGGATGATCTGTGTATAGGACCAATGTGCCACTCAGGACAGTTTCACAATTAGTTATGGGTTATTTTCCTCTACTTGGTTGCAGTCATGGTTGCTCATGTGCAGTGCATATGTTTGAGCAGCACAGTCCTCTAGTCATGTTGTTTGCATCTGGGTTTTCCTGAGTTGTGCAGCTGTGGGTGATGCCTAAGCTGTATGTCTGTTTGCTGAGGTACTGCTACCCTTCCTGAGTGTGATGTGATCTGTGTGCTGTGATGATTTGTGGTGTGGAAGTTCATGGTGGGGCACTCAGATATGTGTGATACTGGTTTTGTTGGTGTTCACACACTGCTTACTGTGCATGCAGTGCTGTCAGTGTATGTTGCCTTGTACTTGCCTGGTGTGCATCCCCCTGATGTCCAGCTGAGTTGACTATGTGATGAATTGTTTATTGCATATGTTGTGTTTTTGTTGTTGATGGATGCAGTGTTTGGCCTGTGTTGGCTCTTTCTACTGGCAGGTGCATGTGTGTGTAATGTTCTATTTGCATGACATTGTGTGAGAGTAGTTTGTGCATTGTAATACATTCAGATGTGTTTTGAATGTGTAGTGTGCATTTCTTGTGTGAATGTCACATGCAGCAATGTGGAGTCTTGTTCATGAGCTTGTTTTTAGTGCACACTAGTGCTATGTCCTCTTATATTTGACCTGTCACTTGTCAGGATTGTGCATGTGTATGCTTGTGGTACACATTGACACCATGCTCACTTGATAACTGGTGTGGTGTCTATGTCTGTGTTAGCTGATTTGTCCCATTGATCACAGTTAGTGTTCATGATTGGCATTTGATAATGCAATTTTTGATTGGGTTGTGGTATGGTGTCTGTGCATTTGTCCAGAGTGAAAATGTTGTGTATTCCTGTTCTCTCTAGGCTCACATTGCCTATCCACTGTTTGCCTGCACATGGCTGAGCTTGTTGGACTTCTTTGGATGTTGTTTGTGAGATTTATGTCTGGCTATTGGTTTTTGATCAGCATTGGTTCAGACATCCCTGAGTGGGAGTCTGACATTTGTAGATACACACCAGGGTGTGTCATTGGTAGTCAGGAAACTCACAGGACCTTATTTGCACATTGATGTGTGATTCTCACAGGTGTTGAGTAGTGCAGGTGTGAGATGGGTAGATGAGGGGTCCTACTTGGGTTTGACAGTCAGGGAGTGTGACAATGAGCCATGTGTGTTGTGCTGGTGGCATACACATGTCAAGGTAGTTGACACAGATGTGGGGCTGGTCACTGTATGGCTTCTGACACTTCCTATCATTCATGTGCCTATGCATAGCTTGCATTGCTGTATCCCAGAGATATTGCACAGATGTCACTTTGGTTTAATTTCATTCACTGTGCCACCCATGACTGATTTGATGGCCTAAGGGCAGTGTGATATGTTCCTCCTCTTGCATGTCATGTACAAATGCTATGTGGCTTGCTCCATGGTTTTCCAGCACTGTGCACTCCACTTTGGGCTAGTCTATTTATTGTCATACATTGCTGCTGACTTATGGTATGTGTATGTGGCAGCGTTTCAGTGTGTGATCTGGCTGAGGGACTTGACATGCAGTATGAACAGTTCCATGGTTGTTAATATGCAGAGTGACTCTTCATTTCTTAATTTACTCAGTTTAATTCACATGAGGGGAAGGCAGGTGTGAGGAGGAGGGTTGTCCAGCCCCTGACCTTCTGTGCAGGGTGTTCATCTTCACCCCCACCTTCGCAGCCAATCTACCTTGCCCTTTGATGTGTGAGGTGCGAGGTCGAGCCACACCTGGCTCCTAAATAGTGCATTGAGGGGGGGGCACAAGAGGGGCACACAGTATGTGCAGAAATGGATGTGGGAAGCGTGCTGTGGGCTGTGGCCAACTGATGCGGCCCACCATGTGGTAGGGTGAAGGTGGAGCCCTGGGCAGCTGCCCAGACTGCCCATGCCTGGTGCCAGCCCTGCCTACTACATTGTGCGCAGGTTTTCCCACGGCTTCACCGCTGCGGTGACGTGACCGGGACATTGCAGTGATTTCGATGTTGATGGGTGACCCCGATGCGGAGGTGTGGATTTCTAGCAAGCAGGACATGTGTGAGTACACTGGGGGATATGTTCCTGTCTCCACCAGAGTGTCTGATGTGGACAGGAACCGTATTTCAGCACAAGAGTTGTGTGTTGTGGTTGTATGCGGAGATGTGTTATTTACTCACCTGCGGTGTTGACCGCGGCGACGTCTTATATGCTGGTAGTGGATCAGGTACAGCAGCGGAAGGGCTTGAAGAGCTGATCCATAGCGGTCAGGAACGCGTGGAGGTGCACAGGATTCGAGTTTCGATCTCCGCAGTAGTGCTTCCGCCGTCTCCGAGTGGCTGGTTTCTCCGCTGCGTTCTGATGGGTGGTTTGAGGCATCGTGATTTGTCCGGCGGTCGTAACCTTATTCCGCACGGCGGTCTTTCTCTATTGGCTCCCTCCGCCACTGTTGCGAAAGGAAATTACTGGCGGATCCCAAAACTCCGCAGCGGATGGGAAATGGGCTATCTTTGCCCATTGTAATATGGCGGACGCGAGGACCGCCGCTGGAGTGCAGAAAAGGACGTTTTCCACCAGCACCGCGGATGTGCCAAACACCGCCATCCTAATGAGCCCGTGTCCTTTTTGGTTAGTTCAACTCGGGTCATGGCTTATATCACGGATTATGGATTATTTCCAAAAAATTAAAGGACTGCTCAAGACTCTTGGTGAAATGTGGGATTGTACGTCAGTCCAAGAGTTGAAAAAAGAAGACAACTGAAGGTAAGAAAAACGACTTTTTATTTATAATTTTTTTTTTTTTAGAAAAATGTCAATTGAAATAGGGGAATTCTTTGTCAGAACAGGCAAGTAAGGTGGTTTAGGAGTTAGTGTAGATTAGAAATGTAGGATGTGTCTAATATTATCTAGGTAGTCTGAAGCCACCATCAACAAAAATTGTTGAATTGCACCCAATAGTCGCTCAGACATTTCTTTTGTTCTTTTAGAGATTCGTGGGTTCAGACTACCAGTTAATGATTCCGCAATTCTCATTTCTTGGAAACTTTGCTCCTTCTTCAAAATTTCCAAGAAATGATAGAAGTTAGGATGTGGTTCACCGAAAGATTTGTTGAAAGAGTTGTGCCATCCCTCTATGGCCTTTTTTTTTTTTTTGCTCCTCCTTCTAAGCAGGTCGAGTAGCAGTTCCACCACTTCACATGGAAACTTGGCTTCCTCCTGCGACCTGACCTGCTTAGATGGCCAATCCATGTGTCTTCAAAGCAATTTAGAAGGGGTGCTAATTTGTCCTCGTTTCCAGTAAAATAGTCAGATTCAGTAATAGATGTGTAGTATTAATCTACACTGTCAGGAGGAACAAAGCAAAGTGCAGTTAGTTTCTTTAATTCAAATTGTAGTTTACTGTCTGATATATAATTCTCAACTAAGGATGTTTTTTTAATTTTTCGCCAATACGTCTGTGAAAAGTGAAAAAAAATCCTTGAATTTGGGTATCCGTGTACATTTTGGTAATTGTGTTAATCATAGGTAATTCAAAGTCAATTAACACTTTTCTGGGACTTTTGTTCATGGTTTTAGCTTTTATCACTGACAAAAATTCAGCGTATGTTGAGGATTGTTTATCAGGGAGTAAACTGTACACTAAAGGCACTACTGCATTATTAATGTAGGCATGAATAGTGTATATTTGGGTGAATGGATGGGGTGTGTATTTAAACGTCCCATCCATCATCCTAATATCACTACTCTCCAACTTAACAAGATTATGGGGTGTGCTAAAGATTAGTATTCTTTTAAGAGGGCTTTTGTTGTCATGCAAAAGAAAGGATTCATTAGTAACAGTTACAGAAAGTTCAGGTGGAATGTTTATGTCAGAAAAGGTTTGGGGTGCTACACGTAGGGGGTTACTTGCCTGTTTTTTATGCTGAATAATTCTGCATAGGTTGGGGATTGTGGGCACACAACTTGCTACATGTTTTGGAATGTTTTGAGACACCTCCCTCAAAACTGAGCCACAGGGTTCATTGGAGATGGATGCCAGGGCTTTAATTTCATTTATATTCTCCCTTACCTCTATCTCCATTGCAGAGGCAGAGTGTTTATGCTCAGTGGTCCTTTCAACAGTGTCACCAAGAGTAACCGTTCTGCCTGTGCAATGGGATTAGTAATAATGCACACACCTCCAATGACAGCTGGGCTCAGTTAATCTCTCCTTACAATAAACGTAGCCCCTGTGACTTAACAGTTTATTTCCACAGCTTGATTGTATATATTTGGCTTCTTTTCTTGCTGCCATTCTCTGTAGAAAGAAGAAAAAGAGAAAAGGATTGTTTTAGTGATTTTAAGTGTGGTTTGTTTTAAAACTATTTTGCCTGCAAGTGAAAAGTTAGTGTACATTGTTTATTTTACAGCTTTATTTTTTAACATAATTGTACCAGGTTTTAATTGCATTGACTTGATAATGTTGTTTTAGAATTGTTTCCTGCTTTTGTTCCTTTGATGAAAAAAAGGTTAATTTTGGTTTGAGTTTACAGAATGGTAAAGGTTACCTTTTGTAGGTTTTTCTGTTGTCTTGGAAAGGCCTGGTGTATATGCTGGTTTTTGGGGATTTTTCTTTCAGTTCTTCACTATGTTGTATTTGGTGGTTTTGATTCTTTGGTTCTGTAAAGAGTGAAGAAATGTTAATAGTTTGTTGTTTGGATATTTTTTGTTTTGCAAACAGCCTGCAAAGAGATTGATTAGTGCTTTTGCCGTTGAAAAAAAGTCATTTTGCTTTTGTTTATGAGGCTGACATTTTTACTGCAAAGATACTTTTTAACATAAAATGATTCTGTTCTTGAAACCTGCAAAAAAACCAATAATGTTGTTTTTGATTATTTTTACCTTGTATAGTTTTGCTTCTCCAGTGGTGATGGCCTTTTTTTTAACTTTGATTGAGGATGTGTTCCTCTATTCTTGCTGGTTTATATGGTTTAATCTGTTGAGAAGGTAAAAGAAAAAAAATGTTTGACTGTATGCTTGACAAATAACAGAAATAAGAATAAAACATTTACTGTTTAAAATTTTATTTTTTTAATTTAAGTACAATCAATTTTCCCCCACCACCATCGAACACTTGCCCTGTGGCAAGCACCTGTCGGAGTAGGAATAGTAAATTTGCCCTCCAATACCATCCAACACTTTCCCTGAGGCAAGCACCTGTCGAAGTAGGAATAGTAAATTTGCCCTCCAATACCATCCAACACTTTCCCTGAGGCAAGCACCTGTCAAAGTAGGAATAGTAAATTTTCCCCCACCACCATCCTGCACTTTCCCTGAGGTAAGGACAGGTCGGAGTAGGAATAGTAAATTTGCCCCCACCACTATCCAACACTTTCCCTGAGGCAAGCACAGGTCGGAGTAGGAATAGTGAATTTGCCCCCACCACCATCCAGCACTTTCCCTGAGGCAAGAACAGGTCGGAGTAGGAATAGTAACTTTGCCCCCACCACCATCCAGCACTTTCCCTGAGGCAAGCACAGGTTGGAGTAGGAATAGTAAATTGCCCCCACCACCATCCAACACTTTCCCTGAGGCAAGCACCTGTCGGAGTAGGAATAGTATTTTTGCCCCCACGCCACCATCCAACACTTTCCCTGAGGCAAGGACCTGTTGGAGTAGGAATAGTAAATTTGCCCCCGACCACCATCCAACATTTTCCCTGAGGCAAGCACAGGTCGGAGTTGGAATAGTAAATTTGCCCCCACCACCATCCAGCACTTTCCCTGAGGCAAGCACAGGTCAGAGTAGGAATAGTAAATTTGCCCCCACCACCATCCAGCACGTTCCCTGAGGCAAGCACCTGTCAGAGTAGGAATAGTAAATTTGTCCCCACCACCATCCAGCACTTTCCCTGAGGCAAGCACCTGTCGGAGTAGGAATAGTAAATTTGCCCCCACCACCATCCAGCACTTTCCCTGAGGCAAGCACCTGTCAGAGTTAGAATAGTAAATTTCCCCCCACCACTATCCAACACTTTCCCTGAGCCTGTTTCCTGAGGCAAAGTCATGAAGGTGTCAAATTAGTAATATTTTAAACTTAATTCTGATCTGTGTCTGCTAATGTTTTATTTCTGAGAGCAATAAAGGTTTTTTTTTTAACAGATTATTGTTAATATTTTACTTACATTTGATTCTGTATAGGTTTGTTTCTTCCTGCTAGGTTTTTGGTGTTGATTTATGTCCAATCTCTGTTAATATCAAAAGTAAAATGTAATTTAATTTTTTTCTAGCTTATGTGCTTTTTAAATTTACCTACATTTTGTTCCTTTATTCACTTACTTTTTAACGGTAAGATAATTTCTCGAATATCTTTCTTAGATTGGTGACTGCTTTTCAAAATGATTACATTCTGTAAATTAATTAAAAATTAATTAAAGGTTCTTGTGATTTAGGTGTCAATATTTTGATGCTGTTTTATTGTAAACGTACACTTACTTTGGACTGTAGATGGCAGTGTTCAATTTGACAAACGGCAAAATTCTCCTGCTACTCTTGCTGTGTGTGTTCACCTCGAAAGTCAGTTTACCACTGAGCACAAAATGGTGGTTGGCTTCTTTTATACGTTTTTTGAGGGTAAACGACAATTGAAAAGAAAATATGTATTGGAAACATTTTTTTCGCATGATTCACAACCTGACAGAATGTATATTTATTTTGCCATGTGTAGAAATGTTCGTTTATACGTTCCTTTTCGGAATGTCAGCCATTTTGTGTTGTTGCTGGCACAGGGACTGTAATAAAAATAGTTGAAGGACTTCCGTTTTATGTTCTTCGAAAAAGATTGTATGTATAATCTTTTTTGACTCTGAGAGTAGTGTGTTTTTAAAAAAAATGTTTAAAATTTATGTTTAATTTTCCCCGTCTTTTTGATTTTTTTTACAGATTTTATTATTAATACTCAGGTATTTTAATGGATAGGTACTTTGAAAAGTACATGAGTATTAAAATTAATACATGGGGATTAATAATCTCCCCCACCTAAAACCCCTATTTCCCTTGCATGTCTTCCCAGCGGATGGTTTGGAAAAAAAAAATATTTATTTATTTAAAGATAAATAATAAAAACATAGTATGCGTTGTAATGGTATGCGTAGTATTAGTGTGCATTGTAATGGTATGCGTTGTAATGGTAGTTTTAACGTATCTCAATGTACATGCGTTGTAATGGTATGCGTTGTAAAAACATGTGAAGTAATGGTATTTGTGTTGTAAAAACTGCGATGTAAAAGTATGTGTTGTAATGGTATGCACTGTAACATCATATATTCACTAGGAGATGCAAATTCATGCTTTTGCTTGGCCACACAGCAGTTGCCAGTGTTTTGCCAGAACTGTCATTAAAATCGTAATACAGAGTGAGCAAAACTCCACAAATTCTGCCAGCAGAGCGGAATTTATCGCTCACCCCTACTCGTCAGTCCCTCTCCAAATGCTGCCTCCATGAGCAATTTCCTGCTGCCTCCAGGGACCTGCAAATGGGCCTCTTCTGCCCGAGTGCAGGGATACTTTAGGGAACTCTTAGGACCTGCTCCTATGTCCTCTACCCCAAACAAGTGTGTGCTATGCACGCACGTCAGGCTCTTGTCATTACTACTTGCTAAACGTATGAGTATGGCCATGACATATCAAGACAGACAAACATAAATATTTGCATAAACCTTATTCTTGCATTTGAAAAGGAATAAAGGTAAACTGAATTTGAACTGGAGTGGAGGGTATCACTGCCTGATTTAGGCACAAAACCATAAAGATATTTCATGGTTTTAGTTTTCCCAATTTCATGGTAATACCTTGTTCCCCCCGGATTTAAGTGTGGGGATTCAGGTTGGCTTCTGGTATCAAAGATTTCGGCACTTCAGTATCCTTACAACTAAATCTGACCATCTCTTAATAAGCCCCTTGAAGTTGAAAGAATTAGTGCATCGTCCGCCCTGTCCCCAGCCCCCTCGTAGGGATGATAAACTAACGGTTAAGTGCCATTTTTCAGAGCTCTTCAAGACAAAGAGTTTGCATATTGAAGACCTCTGTGAGGGGTTGCTATAGGCCTTTAGTGCCTGCTGGCCCTGTACTGTACATGACCCTGGATTTAACACACTGGGAGAGGTCTCTCCTCTTCCACTTCAGGGCAGGAATGGTCTGGCAGCTTTTGTGCTTTTGGGGAGATCTCAGCACTTTGAAGGATCCTGCCCCGTCTTGCCCATGTGAAAGTTTGGTAGACCAAACCTTGTTACACTTGATGTTTTTTTGCAAATTTTGTAATCCTCTGTTTTGGTACTTTCTTAAACCCTTACTAAATTCTTTAGGGCACCGGAAATGTAGAGCAGCGCTATTTCATCTTCAGCTACTAGACAGCCACGATGTGTGTTTCAGGGTCAGTTTGTTTCTCAAAGCTGAAGTGAGATATAGGAAATTATGGAAGGTTAGACCCCTGGGTGGGGTTTGCTCTATCATTTTGTTACAAATAAACTGTTCCCAATGGAATGTTTACAAGATGTCTCACTGCTTGATTTTGAGTTTTATCTTGTGACAAAGATGCTATACTGTTGAAACAGATTGGCTGATAATGTATTGTATCGATTTACATGACTTTCACAATTTGTGTATGTTTGAACCTGCTGTTTTCTTTATGCTTGTCATTTATGAGCAAATTCGGCCGAATCAAGATCACTTGACTTGACTGACTAGTGCATCAGTTAGTGAATATTGTGCGATTTAATTTAAAATATACATTCCACAAGAGCACCTGGAATTACAGTCAGGGACATATTTGCTATTGCAGATCTTATCTTGACACAGTCCGAAAAGTTGATCTATTTCTACTTCGTATTTACCATAAAGTTATCATTCACATTCTAAAATGTGCCATACTTTTGTTTGACAGTTGCTCTGCTTGAAATGGGTGGTGACAGAGAAGGGTGATAAAACAAGCACAGACACACCGCTCTTCTTGGCAAACGCTAACAATCGAAAAAAAAAACTTTGAAAGACATACTTGTCAACATTACAAAAAGACCCGCATATCTTTCTTTGCAATACGGTAAAAAAAAATGAGAAAACACTTGCTCGTTTACACCTTGGAAACATATAGGAATACTTACAACAAAGGCATATTTTAACAAGCGCTCTCTGTTTACAAAAACAATGTTGATTTATCGTAACTATTGAACAACTCTCAGAAAAAATATATCTTTTAAATTTGAAATCAAAGGAGGAATCGTAAAAATAACCACAAGGCTAAAAGACTTAGGGGCATATTTACGTTCCCTGGCGCATCCCTGCATATCAGCAGGGATGCGCCAGGGAAATGCGTCACGCAAGTTTACCCTTGCGCCACGTCCGATGCGCCGCATTTACAATGCGGCGCATCATGGCGCGAGGATAAGCAGATGCGTGACGCATCTGCCGGCGGAAGTTTGGCGCAGTGCTGAAGTTGTGTCGCAAGCGCGACGCAACTCCAGCACTGTTCCAACCTTCCTATCCCTAACATGGTGCGTCAATCCTTACGCCTGCTTGAAGCAGACGTAAGGATTTGATGCACCAGCGTCGGAAAAGTGACTGCGTGAAATCTTGTAGATTTCACTACGTCACTTTTCCGAGGCATACCTGCGCCGTAACGCCCACATGAAACCTGACGCAGGTTTCATGTGGCGCAGGGGTTTACTACGTGACGCATCTCCCTAGATGCGTCACGTTTTAAATATAGCGCATCGCGGCGCATGGTTTGCGTCGCCGCTGCGTCACATGCGTGATGCAACGGCGGCACAAAAGTGGCGCAAGGGGCTTGTAAATATGCCCCTTAAAGAATATATATGTGCCGCATTTATCTCGAGTTATGCATTTATACGGTGTGTGCATCTAACTGCATAACATATTTTCTTTCCACAGGAGGTACTCATGACAAATTGAAAGTCTGAGAATTTTCTGATGGTGCACAGGCTCCAGCTGTCACCGGCGAGATAGTGATTCGATTTCATAGCTGCATGGTCCCGTGGCGCCACTAACAGTTCCATATGGTAATCCAAATGTTTCAGCTAAATCCACGTGAAATATACCATTCTACGATGTATTTATGGAGAATAAAAAGCATTTTATATGAACTGCCGCCTATTATAAAGTATGTGTTTTCTATTGGCCCTTCCAGGATCTTGCAGCTTCCTGCCATGCCTTTGATACCCAGGAATGTTTAAGTCCGGGTAAGCTATGCGTAAGGAATTCGCAAACATTCAGAGAAGGGAGGTTGAGTTTTTAAGTGGCCCTGGAATTAATAATTAAGGATGTGTGTGTGTATGTGGTGATACATAGTAATTCTCTAAACCACGTCTCGTTTGGAATAAACCACGTCTGTTAAATTGTTAATGCTCTAGCTGTGGACAGGGATGCTCTCATTCATGTTAGAGATGTCAGCTCAAACCCAGCAAACCAACAAATGACAAATGCATAATTTATTGATATCTAAATGGCTCTGTCCTTGAAAGTATTTCTTGTAACTAATTTGCTTACAGACACATCTGGCTTGTGTGTAGAGCATCTGTTGTTAGAAAAATGGACCAATGCATCACAGGTAACAAAGTATACCCCAGCACTTTTTAAGGAATATAACTTTTTTTGTTTTCGCATCAGTATTCTGTCTTGTATCCCCTTCAATGTTAGGTTAATTTGCTGATTTCTAAATAAGCTACGATACTTTCACATTCAATAGATAAAAGAGTCAAATGTTTTTGTAACAATTTCTATTAATTGAAACAAATAAATCCATTCATTCATTCAAGTCAAATGTGGCTCGCCCCTAATGAAGAGGAAATCAAGACACCAAATATCAAAATGAGGGTTTATATTTAAATTCAGAATTTAGATATCTTCCGAAACTGAACACAGTGAAGCCTAAAACTATGCAATAGTTTGTGTGTCTAATTCCACACTTAGTTTTTAATTAAAAATAAGTGCCACGTTATTTTTCAACTAGAAGTGCATAACGCGTATGTTGATGGAACAGCTAATTTAATGTTAGGTTATTTTAGCGTTTGTTACATTTCACAATGGTGTTTTAATTGCATGTTTTCGTTAAGAATTCATTTTCATTTAAGGTTCAAGAGTTTTGCTGTGCAATCAGCTCCCTATTACTTTTTAATAAACGAGACGATGAACATTGTGGGAACCCACTCTTTAAAAACGTGAGGTTCTACACCTGAAGCTATACAGACTCACGTGAGGCAGACTTCCACATGTAAAGAATTCAAAAACCTTTCCAAGAATAATCCAGCAAACCTATATCTGTTTCAGGTTTCCAGAAGTATTCTTGGAAAGTTCTAGTAAACTCATTTTATGAAAGGCCAATGTCTTTTCCAAGTAGAAGTCCCTAGCCTACACCACATCAGTGTTGGCATGCTATTTGCCTCTTGCCGCCCAGGGAAGGAATTTTACTTATGCTCTTTTCTGGTAGGAATGGGCCAGGAAAACATGTGTGGATGCTCACTAAACAGTACACGTCTTCGTATGTACCACCTTCAGGGGGTCCATGATCTCCCTGGACTCCCATCCCCCATCCTTGGAAGTAGATTTACTCGCATGAAAATCTTCTTATGACTAAATATTGTGATGAGTGAGAAACTACATTTTATGAATTTAAAAAGTTGTACACTCATGTGAAAAGTTATTTGCATGTGTGACCTAAACTTGCAAAAGCTTTGTTAACCAGGCTCTGTGTCAAACCACTTTACATCCAATTTGTTTCAAATGAAATTTTCGAGAGTAAAACTTGCAAATATATATCTGAAACGTTTTTCATCAAAAACAATATCAGTCAAATACTAAATGACGTACAATCAAATTATTCATGTGCTAAATATGCTTCATTTGTCAGTATATCAACCTCTAAGTTTTCTTTTAAAATATGTCATCAATTCTTGTAGCATGTGAGGTTCAATTGCATTGCACTATCCATAGTCTAAGTCCGTTTTCTCACTGTATGATAATATTTGCAATCCAAGAAAAATGTCTCCAAATGTTCCTAATTCTAAATGCATCTATTTAAATATGCATTAAAAGTCTAATAAAGCAGTATTGTGTGCCTTTCAAAATGCTTTGGCCAAGAGGGTTAACATGAAATATCCTTCTATACAAAATGCCATCCCTCCTCACATGGAATTCAATTTACAGGATACCTTGTTTCAAGGCTGTTAGACATTCGTAACATGACTTACACAGGTATAAAACAGAACTGGATTGGGAGACTGCTGAAGCTTTAATATCACACTGCCAAGATGTGCCTGAAGTTAGGTATATTTGCCCGCATCAAATAGGATCTGAAAATGCTCCATTTTCTTTCGTTGTATCCTTGGATACGGTTCAAAATTCTTAGGGACATCTTCCTGCACTAAAACAATACTTTGAGGCTTTTTACTCTTTCTATGTGTGCTGCAGAATGTAGCACATGTAGAAGGAGTAAATAACGGGGAGAAATCAAACATATTTATTGTTACACTTCCTCCGGGATGGCATAGCATTTTGATGCATTCCCAGATCTACCACTCATGGTAGTTCTGGGAATGCACCAAAATCCATTGGTGAATGCAAGGGAACACCCATTCTCCACCCCTGGAATGCCTCCCTGGGGCAGAGCAACGCAAGCCAGCGACTTTGGCTGCCTTGCAATACTCCAGATTTACCAAGCCACACTGGGCCATGCAAGGTGGCCTTGCGTGGCTTGGCAAATCTCATTCTAGGTTTTGTGCCATCCTGCTTCCTCTTGCATGGCACAAGGGTGATGAAAAACCTTTGATAATTCTGATCCCTAGTATTATCCACAAGGCTTAATGCAGTAAAGCCTATCATATTTTTTATAAAACGTGGAACCACTGTATATCCCCACTAGAAGCCTTGAGTCAGCATCTTCACACCTGATCTTGTTATCCCCTTCACCTCTCAGAAACCTCGAAGTTGATGCCTGGCACTGTTGGTCCAGAACACTGGAACACTCTGGGTCCACACCTCAGAGCTAAACCCAACTGATTCTCATTCAGAAATATGCTAAAACGATTGTTTTTAGGAGATCATTTGACTAAGAGTGCTCCAGATGCTAAGTCTGAAGAATTTTAAGGTCTGAGAACCACCCTACTGAACTGGACTCTTACAGTGGAATCATTATATTCCTGTTGCACTCTATATACCGGGGTCCTTTATTAGGCCTTGCCTTCTAAACAGCTCATGCACTGTCTTTTGTGAGATGTATTGTCAACTTACTGTGTCTTAGAGTCCATCCGTTGCTTACCGTTGGTTGGCTTCATTGTCACCCTCACTAGCTTTTCTAATTATTTGTTTGCTTGTGTAGGTATAGCTTCCGCTTCATGTGTTTCTTCCTTGTGTACTTCCCCCTTCCGCTGTGCCTGTGGTGCTGTTTCTCTGACCATGTGCTTCTTCCCACCCCCTCCATGATGCCCTCCCCTTTATGTGCTTCTCCTCGTGTTGTTTTCTCACCCATAAACTTCTTCCCCTAGCTCCACATTACACTAGCTCATCCATTTGCTTTCCCCGCTCCACATTTCTCTCCTAAATTTGCTTCCCTCCCCCTCCCTCAGAGTTGCTTCCCCCACATGCGTCTCCTGTGTTGCACCCCATGCCCTCCTGTTGCTTTCCCACCCCGCCCTCCTGCAATTTTGACCTCCTGTATTGCTTCCTCCCACCTGCGTTGGTTCTCTCCCATCCGCTCACTCCATTTTTTTCTCTTTTTCTTTACCGATCTAACTTGGATCGATAAACAATAAGAAAAAAAGAGCTCATATCATTTTTAGGACTGCATATGCTTAGTGTTCATACCTACAAAAATAACTTTATTCTCTTTTTTAGCCACGCTGTGAGGATGATGTACAGCATGGATAAAATCATTGTCAAAAGCCAATAAATCCCAAAGGATCTTCAGATGACCCCAACAGGACTGCACCCCACCCCCTCAGCGCCTTGGGACCCTAACTGGTGAGTAGTGCGCTTTACAAACCCCTGATTGATTGATTGATTGATTGATTGATGGATTGAAAGAAAAGATCAATTGACTTTTCCAATTCTTCTTTTTGTATCTGCTAGCACTCAGAAGTTATCTCAAATAGCTCTTCCTTTGTGAGAGAAGATTGAAGCTCTTTTGAACAATGGAACAGTCCAAGAAGCTTTTGTTCCAAGGGCTCTGTGGAGGATGAACTGTACTTAGAGGACCTTGTACCTGGGTGGAATGGTGGGAATCCTGGAAGTATTAAAGGTTGAGTGCAAAACTTGATTGAACTAGTTTGCTTTCAGTTTCCTTTGAAAAGTATCTATGTTTGATTGGCATTTACTAACAGGGCGCCCGTCATAACCATGCCTGTTACCGTCCTATTTCATTGTTAGATTCACTGGTAAAGATAGTTGGCTGCCTCATTTTGAACAGACTACAGGGATGGGCAGAATCTAATGAAAGCCTCTCAGATTCACAATATGGGTTTCAGTTTGGGTTGGGGACGATTGAACAGGGACTAAACCTTAATTGTTTAAGTGGGAAGACGTGGTAACATGTTTTAAGCAGTTGTAGACCTATCCTCTGCATTTGATTGTGGTAGCCTTGAGAAGCTGTGGTCCATTATGGCTGATCTTGGTGTGAATCCACCCGTTGTACAGTTTCTTAGAGAGCTGTATGTGGGGAGTAGGACCAGAGTACGGTACACTGTCAACGGATATAGAGAGGGGGGTCCTGCAGGGCTGTGTACATGCACCCTTCTTGTTTACATTGTACATTAACAGCCTGATAAGTGTGCTAGTATTCAAATGTGAAGATCTCACTCAAATCAGTCTCCTTCAGATCCTGGCCCTCCTCTATGCTGATGATGCCTTACTCATGGCTCGTACATTGGTTCTGCAACATCTACTCACTAACTTTGTAATTTTTATGCAGGATTTAGGACAATTAGTCAATCAAAGTAAAACTTTCATTATGAAGTGCAGGAGCTGGTCCTTGAAGTACTGTAACCTAACTGTAGGTGGCCTTCAAGAGCTGTTCTACTGCAACCTTTTCCTACTTGGGAATTTTATTTGATAAGGAGGATTCATTGGTTAAGCCATCAATGCTAGAAAGCTCCTGTTGATGAAATCCAAGACAGCCCTGTATAATTTTGCAAGGAAACTGGGTAAGAAGCCCCCCAAAGAGATGCTAACTATTAACAAACCTAATTGTTTGCCCACTGCCCTATACGGGGTGGGAGTGTAGGGGCATATCAATTGCCAAATACTACAAAAGGTGGAAAATGCCTTTTTAAGGCATCTCCTCTCAGTTCCTAGTAGCAGCTCTACAGTCATATGTCATGCTGAATTGGGGAAATCTTTCTTAAGACACATAGTTAAGATCCAGCCAATTCTGCTACGGCATAAGATTTGGACATCTGAGCATATCAGACTTAATCGTGAAATTATCAGGGACTATCTCAAATCCCCTCTTGCCCGTCAAATCCCTTGGCTGAAATACATCAAGACCTCTCCGGGGACGTGGGGCATCCAGAATATTTTGATCAGCCTGAATCCCTGGTACGTATCAGTCGAAGGGAACTAAAATGTATGTCACTGCTGGAGGATTTAAGGTGGTCCACAGAACTGTTGGAGCCTAGTGTACTTAAAAACCGAATGATACTGGTCATGTTTGACATGAAGCCCTATCTTGAATTAGTACATAACGACAAACATAGGTTTATCCTAACTTGTTTTAGAATGGACATATTTCCCCACCTGTCTAGCTTCCCTAATATAAATGATTGGTTTTCCACTTTAGAAAATTGTCCCTGTGACAATGTGGCGACCTAAAGCACTATACACATTGTTTTCTTTTGTAAATTTTATAAAGAGCAGAGGAAGTGTCTAATTATACCATTGTTGAGGTCTTACAATTTTGTACAAATCAGCCTGCATATCTGTTTTTACAAACTCTACAGTTTATTTTTATTTGTAATATCATGTCAAGATTTTTATGGGCATTGTTTAATTGCAGAAAGTTGTTAAAAGTTTGTAATTCGGTTCTGTATGAGTAGTTTTCACTCTCATTTTGCAACTACTATCAGCATTTGAAGCTTGCAATATATCTTATATACATATGATCTTATGATTTTATTCTGGAGGATGATTTTATGTATTTTATTACATGCTGTTATGATTTTTTGGTGAGAAATCGAATAAAGCTTATTTGACTTGACTTGGTTTGCTATTATTTTCGTGGACTAGCATGCTCCTGATCTAAACATCCATGGTGTTGATTGTTCTACCTTTGTGGCTCTTGTAATTGGATCTGGATTGTTGTGGGATCAGATTAGCTTTGCTGGAACTCAGGATATGGATGGAAGCATAATATGGAATTAAAATCCAGCAAGTAATCAGATCTGTAACTGTAGCACAATGAAAGTGAGTAGAAGTAATCAGAACGTTATTCTCTCCAGTAGGGTCTATCTATTTACAAGTGTGGACTGCACCTGTCCTTTGGCTCAGTCTGCATGCTCTTTTTCTTTTTTCTGCACCTTTGTTAGTTTCTATCAAAAATAATGCCCAGTTGGTCAACAGTTGAGACTTTTTCTAATACTGCCCTATTGACAATCAATGTTTGCTTTAGCTGGGTTATTCATACATAATTATATATTTAGTTTTGTTTGAATTATAGTATGTTTCTTTGAGTAGCAAGAGGTTTCAAAGACTTTTGGTGTATGGTGCGCTGGCAGCTCGGTGAGAGAAAGCAGAATGGCACCATTGGAGGACAGTAATATTGCACCTTTTTCTCCTCCTCCTAGCTATAAGATGGCCAACTTCATAATAAGTAGGTAAGTGGTGGTGTCATTTATTTCAATGGGTGAATAAAAGTTGGGCCAGATGCATCCCTGTCAGACACCAATGTTAATTGCAATATCTTCAATGCATTTCCCTTCTGTGACAGGCTTGACCCAGGCTGTTTTCCATTGGTATTACTTTATTAGGCTTTGGTGGAGTCACTCTGGTATATCCAAGTTTTTAATGCTATCCAATAGAGATTCAGATCTACCAATTCAAACATGTTTTTTACGTCAATGAAAGTCAACCATGGTGGGCATACTTCCCTTGGATAAACTTTGTGTATATTAGTTAACTGGTCAATCGTGCTCAGCCCTTTCTTAAAGACTGCTTGGGTTCCAGATAAAATGTTGTTAGTTTCCACAGAAGCCTGCAACTGACCCAATAGGAGCTTCCCATACATTTTTCCTACTCCATCTAGAAATGAGACTGGATAATAGTTTGTTGGGTCGAGGTGATTCCCCTTTTTATTTATGGGGCCAACTATTGAAGTTCTATCTCCAAGAATCAGGCACATAGCCACTGCTGTAAACTGCATTAAAGACTGTGCATAAAACTGGTGCCCATATTTGTACTCAATTTGAGAGATGTCTGCTGGGGCTCCATTGGAGAGCCTTTATTGTTTTCATGCTATGGTTGCCTTCAAACACCTATTTAACAATGAACTCCATATTCCATGGCCCCATATCATATCTATGTCTCTTGTCTGTTGGCGTAATATTTGAGTCGGTCTCCGTTGTCCTTTTTCACTTTGGTAGGCTTGCCGTCAATTAGCTTATGGATTTCCGTCTCCTCATTGCCATTGTATAGTTCTTCAAAGCATCTCTTTCATTCAATAGTCCTCATTCCAGGTTCAAGTCCCTCTGATGCTTTCTTTCAGTCCCTGGAGAACAAGCCTCAAATCTTTTGATTTCATTTTCAATGAGCACTTTTTAGGTCCTCCCAGACCCTGAGCTGAGTCCGTTTCTTTCTGTTCTTCATCAGCCCTTTGTAATCACCCCTATAGTTTTTCAGGGCTTTCTCCCCACAGGGTGTCACATATACACACTCTGGGTAGCCAATGTTGAAGCATGCCACGTACTGTGGGTGAGGTTTCCTCATCCAGAAAAGTTGGATTCACCTTTAGATCATGAATGAATTACTTTAGTTTAAATACTTTGCAAATAGGCAATAGACTTTTAAGTACAGTAGTTACAGTTGTTGCAATGGGCAACACAATTTCAAACACAATGCAACATTGAGCTCAATGTGAATTTCTAGTTAAATGCAATTAGTTACTTTATGGATTACTTTTCTAACCACAGGACTGGATCCTAGATTCAGTCCTGGGACATCTCCTGTAAACAGTTGAGTAAAAGCGTTTTGGTTACAGTAGTGATTTTTAAGGAATATTATTGTATTTTAAAACTTGACACTTAGAAACTTTTTCACATAGAATCACCAATGTTATCCTATGGGAGGAAATTCACTTAGCAGGTAAGTAGTGTTATCGTTACTTTTTCTTACTCAGTGGTGGATCCTGGATCCAGCACTGGTGCATCTCCTGTAAACAGTTGAAAGAATGCGTTTAAGTCATACAGGCGATTTTTAAGGAATATTTGTAGTTTGTGAAAATCGACACTTTGAAACTTTTCTGCTGAAAACCAGACAATGGATTCCTATGGAAGGAAATACAAGTTACTGGTAAGTACGGTTAGAATTACTTTTCAGGGTCAGTGCTGGGCTAAAAGATGCAGCACTGGGTTCTCTCCTGATAACAGGTGAGTAAATCGGAATTCGTAGTTCGGCTGATTTTAGAGGAATATTATAAAGTTTCAAAACTCCACACTTAGACGAATTTCCAAGTGAAACCAGTCAATGTTAGCCTATGGAAGGAAATTCAAGTTACTGGTAAGTACGGTTAGAATTACTTTTCAGGATCAGTACTGGGCTCAAAGATGCAGCACTGAGGTCTCTCCTGATAACAGGTGAGTAAATCGGTATTCGTAGTTCTGCTGATTTTAGAGGAATATTTGTATGTTTCAAAATCGACACTTCAAAACTTTTTCAGCAAAAAGCGGGCAATGATATCCTATGGAAGGAAATTCAAGTTACTGGTAAGTACGGTTAAAATTACTTTTCAGGATCAGTACTGGGCTCAAAGATGCAGCACTGAGGTCTCTCCTGATAACAGGTGAATAAATCGGAATTCGTAGTGCGACTGATTTTAGAGGAATATTTGTATGTTTCAAAAATCGACACTTAGAAACTTTTTCAGCAAAAAGCAGGCAATGATATCCTATGGAAGGAAATTCAAGTTACTGGTAAGTACGGTTAAAATTACTTTTCAGGATCAGTACTGGCCTCAAAGATGCAGCACTGAGGTCTCTCCTGATAACAGGTGAGTAAATCGGAATTCGTAGTTCGGCTGATTTTAGAGGAATATTATAAAGTTCCAAAACTCCACACTTAGAAGAATTTCCAAGTGAAACCAGTCAATGTTAGCCTATGGAAGGAAATTCAAGTTACTGGTAAGTATGGTTAAAATTACTTTTCAGGATCAGTACTGGGCTCAAAGATGCAGCACTGAGGTCTCTCCTGATAACAGGTGAGTAAATCGGAATTCGTAGTTCGGCTGATTTTAGAGGAATATTTGCACAATGGTGAAGGAAGGGGGTGGGGCCTGAGGTGACATGTCTGCAAACACGCCCTGTGGCGCGTTTTAAGTTGGAGAATTAATTCCTCCTCAATCCCGAGGGTCCCTAGGGGCCAACTAGCCCACCAGATACCTCCGGTATGCGCCAGAGAGCTGCGTTGCAGAGAGGTGTTCAGAGGCCACGCCCCTTTTTACACCTC
Source organism: Calotriton arnoldi (assembly GCA_963921515.1). Taxonomy (NCBI): domain Eukaryota; kingdom Metazoa; phylum Chordata; class Amphibia; order Caudata; family Salamandridae; genus Calotriton; species Calotriton arnoldi. The sequence goes on from CAWUFW010004773.1 coordinate 66,380, forward strand.
TCTGCAACGCAGCTCTGTGGCGCTTTCAGAACGTACCTGGTGGGCTAGTTGGTCCCCAGGGACCCTCAGGATTGAAGGGGATTTAATTCCCCATCTTAAAACGCGCCACGGGGCCTGTTTGCACACATGTCACCTGAAGCCCCGCCCCCTCCCTTCACCAATGTGCAAACGCGCCCCGTGGCGCGTTTTAAGTTGGGGTATTAAGTCCCCTTGAATCCTGAGGGTCCCTGGAGTCCAACTAGCCCACCAGGTACCTCCAGTAAGCGCCACAGAGCTGCGTTGCAGAGAGGTGCAAAAAAGGGCGTGGTGTGGATCACCTCTCTGCAACGCAGCCCTGTGGCGCTTACTGGAGGTACCTGGTGGGCTAGTTGGCCCCCAGGGACCCCCAGTATTGAAGGGGAATTCATTTCCCAACTTAAAACGCGCCACAGGGCGCGTTTGCAGAGTGTTGCTGGGAGGGGCGGGGCCTCAGCACGATCGCGTGTTTTTTTGTTGTTTTTGGAAGGGGGGCTGTGTGGCCCCTCTTCTTTTACTTTTTGGGCCCTGGGGACCCCATCCCCAGGGCCTGACCCCTTTTTAATTTATAAAAAAAAAAAATTAACGGGAATGGGGCTGCGTGGGCCCCCCTCCCGTGGCCAATTCCGGCCCCGGGGACCCCATCCCCCGGGGCATGGCCAAATATATATTTTTGTTTATGGAGGGGGCCTGCGTGGCCCCCCTCCTGAGGCCTCTACTGGCCCCGGGGACCCCATCCCCCGGGGCGGCCTTTATTTTGTTTAATTTTTTTTTTTTAAATGTTTTAATTTTGGGGAGGGGGGCCGCGTGGCCCCCCTCCTGGGCCACTACTAGCCCCGGGGACCCCATCCCCGGGGCTGGCCCTCTCCGTTGGGGACCATGGGGGTCCCCAATACCCCCATGGTCCCGCCGGCTCCCCGCGTCCCTCGGGAGCCGGCATTGCTTTTTTACATGGGGAGCTGCTAAGATGCAGCTCCCCGTGTGGAAAAGCAATCGTCTTTGGTTTTTGGAAGAGAGAGCAGGTTTTTGCTATGACAGGACGGGAGCTGCGAGGCTCCCGCCCTGCCATAGCAAACTACAGTGTCCCGGGGGTGAGCACCCCGGGACACTGCAGGAGCCGGCCCTGGGGGGTGGTGGTCCCCAGGGCCATCAAGGGCTCCAGGAGGGGGGCCGCGCGGCCCCCCTCCCTCCATTGGCAAAGCCCCGGGGAGGTGGTGTTCCCCGGGGCTCGGGGGTCCGAAACGGACCCCCACATTGTAATTCTTAGTGCCCCGGGGAGGTGGCGGTCCCCGGGGCGTGTGGGGGGGCTCGAGCCCCCCCACACAGGAAATGGTTTTTTTTTAAAAAAAGAAGCCCCGGGGGGTGGCGGTCCCCGGGGCTGCGGAGGGCTGAGTGCCCTCCCGCACCATTTTAAATTGAGAGCCCCGGAGGGTGGCGGTCCCCGGGGCTTGGGGGGCCCTTAGAGGCCCCCAGCATTATTTCAATAAACCCCGCATGCCCTCGGGACTTGGGCCACCCAGGGGCAAAATAGCATCGAAGCGCGGGAGACCGCGCTTCAATTTTTTTTTTTTTTATCGGCGGGATCCGCGCACCCTAAGCGCATTTAGCCAATTTTTTTTTTTTTAAATGCTGTTTTCTGCTCAGGGGGTCCTTGTGGGACCCCTGAGCAGACCTAGGGGTCAGGGTGTTTCTACCCTGCCCCCTTTGTGCGTTTTGCGCACTTGTTTCTGTGCCTCGGTTCTACCGAGGGACAAAATGGCTGCCAACACTTCCTGATTTAAAGTGTTGACAGCCAATTAGCATGCAGCTCGTGATCGGGAGGGTACGCGGACCCTACGCGGCCATAGATATATATGTGATTTTACTTTTGATTTTCTCAGCAACTACTGAACGGATTTACACCATTTAACAAAAAGGGTTCTTTCTGAACCAAGAACTACCTCTTTGCCAAATTTGGTGTAATTCCGTTCAGCAGTTCGGGCTGTAGCCGTGGCTAAAGTTTCCTATGGGAAAATTAATGGGGAAAATATGTTTTGGGACCCCCCTTTTTTCTCGGCCCCCGCTTGACGAATCACCCCAAGACTTTCAGGATAGGAGCGGACCGGAGCGGGCCACAAAGTTTGAAAATTTCGTGAAGATTCGTCAACCGACGCAAGAGTTATTTCAAATAGAATGTTGCGGATTACCTATGGAAAATAGGTCCTAACTATAACTATCTACTGGCGACCGCCAGTAGATAATATATCACAATACTCAAAGGTTTACCCGTCCGGTAGGAAGCACTCTGACCACAGTTGCAGCGTGACGCCTTTAATAGGTATGCCCACAGCTCCATGCACCAATGTCAATCACAGCACTGCCTTATTATGCCTGATGCGTTTCGGAGTATATTACAAACTCCTTCCTCAGAGGCTCCAGCAGCTCCCAACATGCGCGTGAAACCGCCCCTTCTTTAAATACCAGTTGGTGTGTCCTGGATGGACTGCTCTGCAGCGTCTGTAGCAAAGAGCATTATGGGGTTTGTAGTGCCAAGTCCTTTATTCCTCTGATGGTTGAGGATTTAGTGCACTACCATGCATCAAGGCCCATGTGTGGGTTGGTAAAACTTCCAGCAGATGTACCCGCGCAACCATCGGAGGAATAAAGGACTTGGCACTACAAACCCCATAATGCTCTTTGCTACAGACGCTGCAGAGCAGTCCATCCAGGACACACCAACTGGTATTTAAAGAAGGGGCGGTGCCAGGCGCATGTTGGGAGCTGCCGGAGCCTCTGAGGAAGGAGTTTGTAATATACTCCGAAACGCGTCAGGCATAATAAGGCAGTGCTGTGATTGACATTGGTGCATTGAGCTGTGGGCATACCTATTAAAGGAGTCACGCTGCAACTGTGGTCAGAGTGCTTCCTACCGGACGAGTAAACCTTTGAGCATTGTGATATATATATATATATATATATATATATATATATTATCTACTGGCGGTCGCCAGTAGATAGTTATAGTTAGGACCTATTTTCCATAGGAAATCCGCAACATTCTATTTGAAATAACTTTGGCTCCGATTGACGAATCTTCGCGAAATTTTCAAGACTCGTGGCCCGCTCCGGTCCGCTTCTATCCTTAAAGTCTCGGGGTGATTCGTCAAGTGGGGGCCGAGAAAAAAGGGGGGTCCCAAAACATGTTTTCCCCATGCAATTTTCCATAGGAACCTTTCATCGCAGATACAGCCCAAACTGCTGAATGGAATTACACCAAATTTGGCAAAAAGGTAGCCCTTGGTTCAGAGTCATGCCTTTTGGTTAAATGGTGTAAATCCGTTCAGTAGTTCCTGAGAAATTTGAAAAAGAAATCACATATATATCTGGGCGGAGCCTAACCACACATGTCATCGTGAGATCTGATTGGCTGTCAGCACTTCATCCTGGAATTGCTGGCAGCCATCTTGGGACCAATATAAATGATAGTACCCCATTGAAATGCATTGTAGTGAATCGAAGATTTTGAGGGTTACCAAAAGGAGAACTATAAAGGGTGATAACAGACTTTAGTTACATTAGAATTCATTTGTTTATGGTACCATACTAATTTCAGGAATTGTGGTGTGTTCTAAGGTGATTTTACCCTGTGAAAAACCTTCTGCTGGGATATCATGAATCATGTTTGAGAGAAAACTATTTTCACATGCTTGTCCCATACAGTTTTGGAAGGTGCTCCAGAAGCTAAAATGAGAGCATATTTTCTGTAAATTCACATTATCTTTCTCAGTCATGTGAGAATGAAGTCTGACATTCTCAGTAAAACATGTACATCCAACAAGGGCAGAGACTGTCAGTTGATTCCTTTGTGTTCTACTGCAGCTTCCCAGAGTGTTCTAAAGAACAACTAGAGTGCTAACAGCCTTACTCTATGACAAAAGTATGGCACACCTGAAGCCATCTTGACTGGAATAAACTGGTAACACTTAAAACATTTAATTTAAAAAGGAACAAAATGATGGGGTTCATTTTGTCATAGAAATTATGGTTAGTGCTGTAGAAAGAAAAATTAGGACATGTTTCAAGTGTGATCTCAAATATCTTCCTGTTATATTTCAACAGGAGCAGCCTGTCAGTTGATGCCTTTGTGTTCTACTGCAGCTTCCCAGAGTGTTCTAAAGAACAACTAGAGCGCTAACAGTCTTACTTATGACAAAATTATGGCACACCTGAAGCCATCTTGATTGGAATAAACTGGTAACTCTTAAAACATTTAATTTAAAAAGGAACAAAATGAGGGGTTCATTTTGTCATAGAAATTATGGTTAATGCTGTAGAAAGAAAAATTAGGACATGTTTTAAGTGAGATCTCAAATATCTTTCTGTTATATTTCAACAGGAGCAGCCTGTCAGTTGATGCCTTTGTGTTCTACTGCAGCTTCCCAGAGTGTTCTAAAGAACAACTAGAGCGCTAACAGTCTTACTTATGAAAAAAGTATGGCACACCTGAAGCCATCTTGATTGGAATAAACTGGTAACACTTAAAACATTTAATTTAAAAAGGAACAAAATGAGGGGGTTCATTTTGCCATAGAAATTATGGTTAGTGCTGCAGAAAGAAAATTTAGGGCATGTTTTAAGTGAGATCTCAAATCCTCTTCTATTTCATTAGAAAATTCTGACATGCAGACTGAAACAATCACTTTCAATACCAGCAGTAGACTTCCAGTTAACTCCCTGGTGAGCAGTAGCTTTACTACAGTGATCTAATGAACAACTAGAGTGCTAACATTCTGAATTTATGGCAAATGTGTGACACATCTGAATGCCTTCTTGATGGAATCAAAGTAAAAAACTGAAAGCATTTCCTACTGAGGAGACTGCAGTAAATGACGAAATTAGGAAACTTCATAACAAATAAGTCTCCCAAGATGGCCACCAGAGAAAAAAGAGCCCAAATGTAGCACAAATATCACCCAGATGTAGCCCACATATAGCCCAATGACAGAAGTGTGCAAAACACTTTTTATTTTTAGTTTTCCTGCAGTTTTATATAGTGCAAACTGGTCAGGTATTGGAGCGTTACATCTTACTTGGACCCCTTATTGCGTATTTTGCACCGAAGTACATGAGATTGATCTTGCGAAACATTGAACTTTACGATTCTGTTAACCTGAAGTTGCTCTGAACCGGGCTTTGTAACACCCGTTTTTACCTACTGGTTTTAATTAATTCTCACTGTATTGTATTAGGAAAGAGGATTTACTGTTTTTATGTACACTTTTATGATCTATGTTTCTAAATCAGATCAAATAAAGTTTAATGAATTCTATGGCAGGACGGAGGCGAGGATTATGCATATCTTTCCTCACTTTATTTGCATAGCAGTTCAAAGAAAACGTAACACAACTATCATTAAACAAAAGACTACACAACCCATGAACCATTAGGGGGGTAGTCGCCAAGGCAACTATAGTCCAATCATATCACAGTCCATCGTATATAATATTGTGACGTCCCTTCCGCTTCCTCTTTCTTCACTGCTCGTCAGTTAAGTGCATTCCTTACATTCTTGGCTTAATCTGACGTTGTTGCTGTTTGTATAGCGGTTTCTTGTGCACGTTATTAGCATTATTGCCTTGGTATTGTTTCATATTCCCTGCGCAGCAGGCTCTTGCCCGAGCGCGTTCTCCCCTCGCAGTTTCTCCCGCTGTGTGCTCTGCGTGCGGTGAGATCCTGTCAGGCGCGTCTGGTCCGAGCGAGGCAGCTCCGTTGAGCGCTCCCGCTAGTCTTTACACGCGTTTGGGAATCCGGTCACTCCTTTAGTGTCCGCTTGATTCCCGACCAACTCTCGCCAAATTTTGACACCGCTACGCGGTGATTTCCCCACACGGCCACGTTAGTGACCAGCGCCACCTGGTGGTGGTAATTGGTAGTGCGCCTCAGTCTATTCTTATAACAGCTTCGGTGAAAGCCCAGCTGTTGGAGCACCGGCGAGGGGCTGTCTTAAGGATTTTAAGGGCATTTGTTCTGTGCTCACACCCTCTGCTATCATGTCTTCTCCAGAAGACCATTTTTACTCCTCCTACCAGGAAGTGGAGGAGGAATGGCCCCCAACTTCTCCCTCCAGCAGTGGACCAAGCCCTCTCTCTGGCTATTTCTAGGGCGCTGGCTCCTCTTAGGGATCAGGTTGATAAGCTGGCGAAAAGCATCCCTGGGGTGTTCAGTGACCCAGATCTGGTGGTGGCGGGTCCAAGTAGCTCCCAGATGGGGAATAAAAGGGCCGTTAAGCATAACGTGGGGCACTTGGAAGGATTTGATAAACTTACGGAGACCTTCCTCAAGAGTTCGCGAACGCTAAAACATGCACCCTGCCGGGAGGAGGAGGGGCCCGGAGAAAATTGCGACACTGTCACCACTATTGTAGACCCCGATGGCAGGTTTCCCTTAGAGGGAGAGGGTGTATCGGAGAACGATTTCTCCTCCGATGAGGATAAGGACTCGGGCGTCCCTGGCGTCCAGAGTCCCACTCCTCTCAGTCCCCGGTTGGGGACGGGGTCCATTCGGACATGTTCGAGCCTACCCAAATTTACCATCCTAGGTCGGCAGAGTGGACACCTGACGCCAAAGTGGCAGAGTATGTGGTGGGGAAAATCCATCAACCCCTTGAAAGGGAGGTCAGGAATAGGATGAGGGGAGAATGCCCCAGGCCCTCACTGAAGGGGAAGGTGGCACACACGCCTGAAATTGATGAGAAACTATGTACTTTTTTCTCCAAGTATATGAGGGATCCCAAGAAAGGAATTGATAGGTCTTGGACGTGGTAGGGCCCTTGACCCAAATTATTCAATTGACGGAGTGTTCCAAAGAGTCAGGATCCCCTTTGTACACGGATATTGTGGCTGGTTGGGCGCACTACCCTAAACCCTAAAACACTACCCCCTCCACTACCCAAACACCACTGCACTACCCTAAACCCTAAAACACTACCCCCAGCACGACACACTACACTACCCAAACATAACTGCACTACCCTAAACCCTAAAACACTACCCCTAGCACGACACCCTACACTACCCAAACATAACTGCACTACCCTAAACCCTAAAACACTACCACCAGCACGACTCCCTACACTACCCAAACACCACTGCACTACCCTAAACCCTAAATCTACCCACAGCACAACCCCCTACACTACACAAACACCACTGCACTACCCTAAACCCTAAAACACTACCCCCAGCACGACCCTTCACTACACAAACACCACTGCACTGCCTTAAACCCTAAAACACTACCCCCAGCATGACCCCCTACACTACACAAACACCACTGCACTACCCTAAACCCTAAATCTACCCCCAGCATGACCCCCTACACTACACAAACACCACTGCACTACCCTAAACCCTAAAACACTACCCCCAGCATGACCCCCTTCACTACCTAAACACAACTGCACTACCCTAAACCCTAAAACACTACCCCCAGCACGACCCCTTCACTACCCAAACATAACTGCACTACCCTAAACCCAAAAACACTACCCCCAGCACGACCCCCTACACTACCCAAACACCACTGCACGACCCTAAACCCTAAAACATGACCCCCTACACTACACAAACACCACTGCACTACCCTAAACCCTAAAACACTAGAACATAGCACTGACCCCCTACAGTACACAAACACCACTGCACTACCCTAAACCCTAAAACACTATCCTCAGCATGACCCCCTACACTACCCAAACACCACTGCACTACCCTAAACCCTAAAGCACTACGCCCAGCATGACTCCCTACACTACCAAAACACCACTGCACTACACTAAACCCTAAATCTATCCCCAGCATGACCTCCCACACTACACAAACACCACTGCACTTCCCTAAACCCTAAAACACTACCCCCAGCATGACCCCCTACACTACCCAAACACCACTGCACTACCCTAAACCCTAAAGCACTACGCCCAGCATGACCCCCTACACTACACAAACACCACTACACTACCCTAAACCCTAAAACACTAACCCCAGCATGACCCCCTATACTACCCAAACACCACTGCACTACCCTAAACCCTAAAACACTACCCCAAGCACGACTCCTTACACCACTGGACAATCCTAAACCCTAAAATTCTACCCCCAGCACGACTCCCTATACTACCCAAACACCACTGCACTACACTAAACCCTAAATCTACCCCCAGCATGACCTCCCACACTACACAAACACCACTGCACTACCCTAAACCCTAAAACACTACCCCCAGCACGACCCCCTACACTACCCAAACACCACTGCACTACCCTAAACCCTAAAACACTACCCCCAGCATGACCCCCTACACTACCCAAACACCACTGCACTACCCTATACCCTATACCCTAAAACACGACCCCCTACACTACACAAACACGACTGCACTACCCTAAACCCTAAAACACTACCCACAGCATGACCCCCTACACTACACAAACACCACTGCACTACCCTAAACCCTAAAACACTACCCCCTACACTACACAAACACCACTGCACTACCCTAAACCCTAAAACACTACCACCAGCATGACCCCCTATACTACTCAAACACCACTGCACTACCCTAAACCCTAAAACAGTACCCCAGCACCTCCCCCTACACTACCCATACACCACTGCACTACCCTAAACCCTAAAACACTACCCCCAGCATGACCCCCTACACTACTGCACTACCCTAAACCCTAAAACACTACCCCCAGCACAACCCCCTACACTACCCAAACACCACTGCACTACCCTAAACCCTAAAACACTACCCCCAGCATGACCCCCTACACTACACAAACACCACTGCACTACCCTAAACCCTAGAAAAGAAACCCCCAACCCCATGCCCAATCCCCCTTACCTCTCACTCCTCATGGTTCCTCTCTTCTCTTGGTTCCTGCTTCACGTCATCTCTGAGGGGCGGTGCACGTCGTTGTGAGGAAACGGAACAGCCTCTGTTTCCTTACAACGACATGGATCGTCTACATGTTTTTTAGAACGCATGGTCATTTACCAAACATACCTTTACAACAAAATTCGTTGTAAAGGTATGCGTGGTAAATGACCATGCGTTCTAAAAAAATGCGTAGTAATGACTTCGCGATGTACAACGCATGCATGGTAATGCATGCGTTGTAATGTTATCGCGAAGTAAAAAGTCATTGTAACGGCTGTTTACCGATCGAAGCTGGCCCCTGTTCTTCAGTGAGACGTTTATTTGATTAATTAGGAGGAAGGAATGTGTTTTTTACCGAAAAGTGCATTCCCGGCTGTTGTATTGTGAAAGTGTCCACGTGGCCTGGTTTCACTTCCGGTGAGAGAGTGGAAGAGTCTGTTTGGATCTAAAGGAGTTCTGTTGTTGGACAGGGCCGGCGCGACACGTCATCAGAAAACATAGCTAATGGAAAGCGTCCTCCCTGAAGTGTGGAGCAGTGCCATGAGAGGTCAACGAGTGTGCGTCCCACCGCAGTATGACCGTACCGCGTGACCCATGTGCCGCCTCCAGGGTACGGGAGGCAGAAGCGACATCACAGGTCCTCTTGAAGACCGTTGTAGCACTAATTCTACATTTTGGTACTAGGGCATTTTAACTTTGTTGTTCCTGCCAGATACAAAGAGGAGATCCTGTGTTATTCAGTGCCCTTTTTACCTTTTTTGTGGGTTGTGGTGCTTGTCACTTCGCTGCCCCGCCGGTGCACACTACTGGGCACCCCACCTCGTGTCCATCTGCAGGATCTCTGCCCTCGGATCACTGGTTTCGGTTTCTGGAGTGGCAACATAAACAGTTGCTCCCAAAGGACTAGCCTGAACACTTAGGTGAATATCCCCTGCACCAGCATTCCACGGAAATTCTTTCCTAGCTCTCCCACGTCAACGAGGACGTCATAATAGCACGGCTCCGCTCGCGACACCGTATGACGTCATCGGAGCTATAAGAGGACCTCGTCGGCGTGCTGACGTCAGTTCCACCCATTTTTTCCGTGCCACCGAGGCAAACAGGCGGACCGAGACATTTTCACATGTATACATAGTATAATAAATATATATATATTCACTGAAAGAACCATAGGTTTCAGGCATGTTATAGTTAGAAATTAGCATTTAAAAAACCTTAGAAATTCACTGAAAAAACCATAGGTTTCAGGCACGTTATAGTTAGAAATTAGCATTTAAAAAACCTTAGAAATTCACAGAAAAAACCATAGGTTTCAGGGGCGTTATAGTTAGTTGGACATTTCACTCATACAAAACCATAGAAATTCCCCCGTTATAGTTAGTTCAGCTAACTATAACTCGCGCACCCGCAATGCACTGCTGATGACGTCACCTATTACATCACTCATGACATGGTCAGTGACGTCACTCATGACATCACTGATGACATCTCAAATGACATCACTGATGACATCACTGATGACATCATCCAGTGAATGTGTGTTTTTCTGAAAATTAAATATGTTTTATATATGTATATCTCAAGGTCGATGGAAGAATAAATGGGTATATAAGTGTCTAAATGGATGATTTTGTTTTGTAAAATTGATTGTATAACTGACTGATTAAGTGTATCTTAGTGAATACATGGGTTAGTGAGTAATGTTTAAATATGAAAATATCTGTATCAGTCTCTCACTTTGTATATAAGTGGCTGCATGGGTTGGTGAGTAGCTACATGAGTGTCTATATGGGTTATTAGTTGGTTTTTTGAGTATCAGTATGGGTGTCTGAGTGTCTGTATGGTTCGGTGGGGGGTATTACTTAGTGCATAGATGCATGAATGAGTGACTCACTGTTTGTATGTGTTGAAGACAGCATGTGTGCAGGACTGTATAGGTGGATGAGTGTGTGTATGGGTGTGTTAGTGAGTGAATCACTATCTCAATAGTGTCTTTATGAGTAACTACATATGTTTTAAACTAGTATATGTGAGTATTGGTGTATATAAGTGAGTATATGTGAGAGTGAGAGATTGGAAGAGTTCCTGTACAAATAAGTAGGTGTTTCTATAAGTGATTGTTTAAGAGAGTAAGTATGTGTAAGTTTCTGTAGAAGTGTGGTAGTGTGTGTATAACTGTATATGCAAGTAAATGGATGTTTGATACTTTGTTTGAATGTGTGACTATGTGTGTGAGTAACTCTATGGATGAGTGGCGGTGTGTAACAGGATGTATAGGTGTATGAGTACATATGATGAGTGAGTACATGTATGAGTGACTGTATAGGGACTGTTGGTGAATGAGTGGATGTGTGTGTAGATCTTGGAATTACTGAATAGGTGTGTTGTAACTGGGATTGGTATGTCCATTGTTTTGAAAATGTTAGTTTGTATTTTTGAGTGTGTGTATCAAAGGTTATATTAGGGTGAGAGGAGGTCTGCCACTCTATCACAAGGATGATGTCATCAGTGATGTCATCAGTGATGTCATTGGAGATGTCATCATTGATGTCATGAGTGATGTCACTGACCATGTCATGAATGATGTAATATGTGACGTCATCAGCAGTGCATTGCGGGCGCGCGAGTTATAGTTAGCTGAACTAACTATAACGGGGGAATTTCTATGGTTTTGTACGAGTGAAATGTCCAACTAACTATAACGCCCTTGAAACCTATGGTTTTTTCAGTGAATATATATATATATAGGGTGGTCGCCAGTAGGTAGTTATAGTTAGGACCTTGTTTCTATTCATAAAGCGTTTTTTCTTTTGTCAATTTCTTTGGCGCCGTTTGACGAATCTTTGCGAAATTTTCAAAACTAATGGGGCGCCCCGGTCAGCTCCTGTCTTGAAAGTTTCGGTTTGATTCATCAAGCGGCGGCCGAGAAAAAGGGGCACCCAAAACGCATTTTCTCCATGTTAAGTTCCATAGGAAACTTTAGACAAGGCTACAGCCCGAACAGCTGAACGGAATTACACCGAATTTGGCAAAAAGGTAGGTCTTGGTTCAGAAAGCGACCTTTTTGTGAAATGGTGTAAATCCGTTCAGTAGTTCCTGAGAAATTCATATATAAAAAATATTAGTATCTGCTGACCGTGGTGTCTCCGCAAACCCTGCCGATCACAAGCTTGTCTCTGATTGGCTGTCAACACTTAAAACCAGGAAGTGTTGGCAGCCATCTTGTGACTTGTTAAAAAAAGGTAAAAAAACAAGAAAAGGGGGCAGGGTAGGAATACCTTGACCCCCTAGGCTTGCTATGGGGTTCCCACAGGGGTTTTTATTTTCGTACGGTACGCGAATCCTGCCAAAATGTTTTTTAAAAAATGAAGCACGGTCTCCCGTGCTTCATTTATTTAGGCCCCCGGGTGGGCCAGATCCTGGGGGAAAATATGTTAATAGGTGCGGGGGCCCAAAGGGGCCCAGCAGCCCCGGGGACCGCCACCTCCCTGGGGCTTTAATATTTAAATGTGAGGGGGCCTCGTGCCCCCCACACTGCCCCTGGGACCACCACCTCCCTGGGGCATTCATTAATTAACATACGGGGGTCCATTGTGGCCCCCCGGCCCTGGGGGCCACCACATCCCCAGGGCTGCCCAGAAGATGGGAGGGGGGCCAGCCCAGCCCCCCTCCTGGAGCCTTTCATGGCCCTGGGGACCGCCACTCCCCAGGGCCGGCTCCAGCAATGCCCCGGGGTGCCCACCCCGGGACATTGCAGTTTGCTATGGCAGGGCAGGAGCACTGCTCCCACCCTGCCATAGCAAACTTCTGCTTCTCTTCATGGAAGCAAGAGCATGGAAAATGCTCTTGCTTCCATGAAGCAAAACAGAATTGCTTTTGAAGAAAAGGGAGCTGCATGTCAGGAGCTCCCTTTGTCAAAAAGCAATGCCGGCTCCCGCAAGAGGTGGGGAGCTGGCAGGAACCGCAGGGGCATTGGGGCTCCCCCCACGGTCCCATAAATGAGGCCATGCCCCGGGGGATGGGGTCCCCTGGGCCAAAAATGGCCTGGTAGGGGGGCCGCCCCCTTCCGTTTTTAATTCTTTTTAAAAAAAAAAAAAGACAAGGCCGGGCCCCGGGGGTGTGGTCCCCAGGGCCATGATTGGCCTCAGGAGGGGGGCCATGCGGCCCCCCTCAAAAATACATAAAAAAAGAAAGGCTGGGCAGGCCCCGGGGAATGGGGTCCCTGGGGCCAAAAGTGGCCTGCGGAGGGGGGCTACTCGGCCCCCCTCCCATTTTAAAAAGAAAATAAATAAAGGATTGACCAAGCCCCAGGGGATGGGGTCCCCGGGGTCAAAAATGGCCCGGGAGGGGGGCAATCGGCCCCTCTCCCTTTTTTTTTTAATAAAAAATAGCCGGGCCCAAGGGGATGGGGTCCCCGGGGCCGACATCGGGCAATAGAACTGGGGGGGCATTCATTTTTTTTTTTCTCTCATGATAGGAGTCACGACTCCATAGTGGCTCTCAGCGTGGCCCCCCAGTGAAAGTCGCAGTGGATTCGCGGATCCACCTCAAATAAATAATTTAATAGTATATAATTCAGAAAGTAGTGTTGCATTTGTGAACTCTTTTTATAGCGTGAGTGAGATTGAAGTTAATAATCACATTAAATTTGATAGAGTAAGTAATAATATTAAAAAATAAAAATTAAATAATAAATTTGAAAAGTGTATTGTGTTGTAGTACATTGAATTTGTGCTTTTGTTTTATGGATTTGCGACGGGTTCGCGAATCCGGAAAATATTTAAAAAGAGTTTGTATGTTAAAAAATAAATAAGATTCAATTTTGGGTTATAGGGTGGCTCTAAAAAAAGCCCTTATTTTCATTATGAGTTTGTTGGAGCTACATGTAAGTGCAGATGCACAGCTTAAGGTTGTTGAGAAAGACTCTGTTCCCTTGATCTGTGAAGTGAACTCCATCACTTCTGTAGATGTCATCCATATCAAAAGGTAGATTGTTGTTATAGATGGAGCCCATTGTATGGTCTTTGAGGTAAGTAGAAACAGCTTTATTGACATTCTTTCAAGCTTTCTCAATCTGTGGACAGAATTGATTTGACCACATTCATTTCTGTCTTTGGCATACATTAGTTTATACAAAGACAGTATGAGGTAAAAACAACATCAATTGTGCAAAGGTATCTTTCATTAGGATTTCCAGTCCTACCCCCAGTCAAGGTGCCTAGGTCATTGCCACCATAGTGCACAATAATGAGGTCAGGGGGTTGGAGATGCAAAAAGGTTTTAACCAAAGGCATCAAGTGGTGCCACTTTAATCCTCTCTGTGCAAACCATTTAATATCCACATTTTGCAAACCTAGGTCTTTGTCAATACCTCTGCGTTTAGCATACCTTTTGTACCAAAAAACATAGCTGTGCCCTACAATCCATACTGTAAGCATTTTGAAAGGGATGTCTGGAAGGACTAAAAGATGTCTGTAGCTGAGGTAGTCAGTTGGTAGAATGAGAGGGATTTAAAATGGTGGAGAGCATGCTGATTTTGAGAAAACTGATAACTGATTGGCTGCTCATCAACATAGTGCACTCAGAAATAGGATGCATGTTACTATTCTGAAGAAGCATGTTTCTGATTGGTTATTAAAAAATATTTGAAAGGTACAGTAGATAGGACAAGGTAATATTTTGAAAAAGTCAACCACACCTGCTATTTGCACTTGTAAGCTACTGTGCTGAACTTCAAAATATGGTGAACTTGTGACCTGCCAGTACAGTTGAATGTTGCAGAAACTGTTACTATGGAAACTGGGATTAAGCAGAATGGGGGAAGGGTTGAAACTTAACTGTGGTTTTAAAATATGAAATGGGAATTTATATATAAGTGATATGCTAATAAAGTAAGATTTCCCAAATCAGTACTATGTTTAGAAGTGGTGTGTTCTTAAAAAATAATACTAGTATTATTGGAAATAGGTTTTTGAACTCCCGTAAGGGTTCGCGGCTCCATCGCGACACTACACTGTGGTACCGCCATAGAGTTGTGACTCCAAAAAATTACAGAACCAGTTTGGGCACTTTTAGAGGACAGTTAGAAAGGATTAATATGTTTAACCAATAGAAATGTGTTTCACAATTTGAAATAATAAAGGAAACAATTTGGGGGCATATTCACAAGGAGCCATCGCCGAATTAACGGCACTTCATCGCAGCCAAAGTTGTGATAAATTTACCTCCCCATTCACAAGCCGGTGTCAACAGCCCACAGCACCAGTTTACCCGCGATAGCAGCCGCCAAAAACATCGCCACAGAGGACCCCCGCAAATATCGCTAATGAGATGCAGAGTAGGCGTTCCCATGCCAAAAGTCGGGACAACATCACACCTCAACATTCACAGCCACATCGGCGATAAGAACACAAAACAGGCGATAAGGCGTGTTAGCACCAGGAAATTTATACCTGCTCTGACCTGGTGTAAAGTCGGACGGCAGCCAGCACCACAAAAGGGAGCACAGCCCAGGGCCACAACCGAAGGGCAACAGATGCCATGGTGCCACTCATCATGCGGCCCGGACACCCAAGAGGGCCACAACACCCACCGCCACCACCCCAGGACCCCAACCCATACCCGGAGCACACCCCCCATGGACCACCACAGACGCAGCTCAGACAAAGACAGCGGACCCCCAGGAAGCTTACCAGCCTCTCAGACCCAACATCTGACAATGTCACTGTCCACTACAGGCTGAAAGTGACAAACATCCTACGCATCCTGACCATCATCGCCTAACAGGCCTACGGCACCAACACAGCGGACAACCAACATCCCACCCCACACAAAGCTGCTGGCTTGGCTGCACCTGTTGGCCCCTGGTACCCCCCAACCAACACCCACCAGAGTCAGAGGAGTCTCACTGCCAGCCACATCCAAGTCCCCCACACCTGTCCTGGACATCACCATCACCCTGGCACCCCAGTCCCCATACGTACAACACAATGTGCAGGATCTGCTGGAGACCAAGCAAGGACCATACGCCCAAGCAGGATGCACGCACGTGTTGGGGCCATACACAGCACACATGTACTACCTGTGCCCCCTGGTGACACAGCACACAAACACCGCGTGTTAGACCTGGCATCCTTGGCGTGGGTCTCCCTTCCATTTTTTCGTAATGCCTCCACTGTTGCCGATATGTTTTTGCTGGACTAGATGCTCATGGGCACTTTGCCGCTGCTAATCAGTGCCAAAGTGCAAGTGCTCCCTATCGTGAATTGATGTATGTATTAGGGACTCCATGATTGGATGATTGGTTTACTTGTCAGTCCCTAGTACAGTGCACTCAGTGTGCCCAGGGCTTGTAAATCCAATGCCGCTGGTGGGCTTGCAGCACTGGTTGTGCCACCCACAGAAGCGGCTTGTAAAATGTGTCTCAGGCCTGCCATCGCAGAGCCTGTGTGCAGCCTAGGGCTGCCATGTCGACTTGGTGAGTACACCCACTTACCAGTCCCTAAACATTCCCTTTACTGCATGTTGGTCACCCCTAAAGTAGGCCCTAGGGCAGGGTGCATTGTAAGTATAAGGTAGGACATGCCCTGGTGTGTGTAGCATGTCCTAATAGTGAATTACAGCCATTTTCGTTTTTCACTATTGCAAGGCTACCTGCTCCCCATAGGCCAGAATGGGCAGACTGACTATTACACCTTATAGTCAGAACTGACCCAGGGAACATGGTAGAAAAACGAATTTAGTATGCCTGAACTCAGGATGATAAAATACATCTTTTAGTGAAGTTGGTTTTAACATTCTGTGTTCGAAAATACCACTTTTAGAAAGTGGGTATTTTCTTGCCTAACTATCCAAGCCTGCCTCTGCTAGGTTGTGTATTCCTTGTCTGGAGATTGAGTGACAGGGGCTGGGGGTGGCTACAGGAGACAGGGTGAGTCAGCACCGGGCTGAATAGAAAGATCTGCATCCAGAGTGGAGGGAGGAGTTGCACCTGGGTCTGAATAGGGCTGTGCCTGCCTTCCACAATGCTGGCTCCACCTCCTGCGGGCGGCTGAGCACTCTGCCCCACATTCTGAAAGGAAAGAAGGAGTCAGGAAAACAAAGTGCTCCAGGACTGACCAGAACTGGTTTTGGACTAGGCAGAGGCCTCTCTGCCTTCAGAGAACAAAGAGAAACTGGGTATAAAAAGGGGACCCAGACCCCTAGGAAATTAAATCACTTTTGGGAACAAGAAGAAACCTTTGCTGAGGAGCGGAACCAAGAAGAAACTGAGGAGAGACTATCCCTAAGCCTGAAGTGCTGCTTGGGGGATTGGCCTGCAGTGGTTTGCCTGACTGCCAAAGAAAGGAGAAAGGAACTTTTTGCTTTGCTGTGACTTTCATCAACTTGTGAAGGATCTCCAAGGGCTTGGAAGAGAGCTTGCCCCCTGATCGAAGTCCCAGGACCATTGGACTTCACCCCCTTTGTGAATTGCTGCTGGAAACTCTGTTTCAGTGGCTACAGAGGTAGGGAGCTGTGACCGACTCTCACGACCGACTCGGTGTCCTGTAAGCACTGCATCGATGCACCGTCTCGCCCTGCAACGCACGGCCCTGGTCTCACCGACTCCGTCAACGAGCCGCTGCCTGCACCGCATCGAGGGACAACGCGTCCTGCAACGCTTCGCTACGCCGAATCGAACTGGTCCGACCGACACGGTCACTGCTGCTGAGTTCGAGTCCTGTGACCGCACCGGAGTTGGGCACCGCCGCACGCTTTGCGACGCACTGCCCGACTCGCACCGCTGTCCGGACTGATCGACGCCAGCTCCTGAATCCGGCTCCGTCGCCGCACCGCAACCTGCCAGCACCGCATCGAAGCACCGTCTCGCCCTGCAACGCACAGCCCTGGTCTCACCGACTCCGTCTCGACGACGTCAACGAGCCGCTGCCTGCACCGCATCGAGGGACAACGCGTCCTGCAACGCTTCCATTTTTGCATCGCGACCGCGACGAACAGCCATCCGGCTCGCACGCCCGTGCCTGCCGCTTCAAGTAAAAGGTACTGTGACCGAGTCTGTCTACGCTGTGTTGGCCCGTCTCGACGCAGTCAGCTGGATTTGTTAGACTCTGTTTGTTCTCGACACCGCCGTAGCCGGAGGAGGCTACCGACTCGCACAGAACCTTGAATTAAGCCTTTTGATCAGAACTAAGCACTCTTGACAGTATTGTGGATTATTTTTGTCGTTTATGGTCTTGTGATAAATCTATATAAAGTATACCTATTTTTATAAATATATAACCTGTGTGGTGTCCATTTGTAGTGTTGTCACTTGATTACTGTATGTGTTCACAAATGCTTTACACACTGCCTCTGAACTAAGCATGTCTGCTGGTGCCAAGCTACCAAGAGGGTGAGCAGGGGTTCTTTCAGGAGTGTACCTACTTTCCCTGACTAGACTCAAGGATCCCTATTTGGACAAAGGTACCTACCTCTGCCAACTAGAGACCCCCAAATCTAACATTGGTGGTCAGCGGTGAGGATTCTGGACTTGCATTTGTGACTCATGTACAGTGATTGGTGAACACTACTTAGTGAGTGCAGACCAAAACGCAACCACATACTTTTATAGCATTTTTTCTGGGATTTCCTATTTTTGCCAATGCCAAGTTCAGTCACTATGGAGAAACCAGCATCAGTAGCCTCTGTTGAGTGTTATTGGGAAGAAGAGAGGCTAGAATGCTACACCCTCAAGCAGCTCAGGCAATTCTGCAAAAAGTTTAAAGTTTCCATGACCGGACTCTCCAGGAAGGAGGACCTCCAAAAGGCGCTGAGGGCCTGGGTCGAATCAAGGAGTGCCCCTGTGGAGGGGGTTGAGAATGCAGAAGGGCAGCTGGAGGGGCTATTGGGTCTAGGGGCTAGAAGACCACCTTCCCCAGTAGGTAGCTGTTTCTGCCAGAGGACTGTCTCCAGAGGAGTTGGAGGACAGGAAAGAGAGTAGGATGCACGAAATGGAGCTGACCAAGCTCAAGCTGAATGGGCAGTTAGAATTCGAAATGCAAACTAGGAAATTAGCCCTAGAGGAAAAGAAAATGCAGTTTGAACATGAGAAAGTTTTGAGGGAGTTGGAATTGAAGGCCAAGAGCTTAGAGATTACTCCCTCTGGTGACAGTGTACCGCCTTTGTCTGTTGAAGCTAGGGTGTATATTCCCAAAGATGTGGTGAAGGAGTTTTTTTAAAAATGATGACATTGGGCAGTGGTTCAAAGCCTATGAGGTAGCCATGTCTTCCCACCGGGTCCCTGAGAAGGATTGGGGAGCGGGGTTGTGGGGACGGTTCCTCAGTGAAGGGCGGGATACCTTGTTGGATTTGCCCTCTGAAGTCTATAATTCGTACAGCCACATGAAGGATGCCTTAATGACTAGTTATGGTTTGACCCCTGAGCTTTATAGGCAAAGGTTCAGGAACTGTAGTAAGATTGAAAGCAGTACCTGGGTTGAATATGTGACCTTCTTTTTGCAGAGCCTTGGATGGTTGGGTAAAGGGTAGCAAAGCGACTGATTTTCAGGCGCTCTTTATTTGATTGCCTGGGAGCACTTGTCCGGTAATTGTTTTCCTGAGCTACGCCAGCACCTGATTGATAGTAAGCTGACTAACCCTAGGCAGCTTGTTGAGGAGGCGGACCACTGGGTGAGTACCCGGGTCCACAAGGGTCACGTGGGAGACTCCGCCAAGGGTGGGCAGGGTCCCCAGCAGAAGAGTGGGGGAGACAAGGGTAAACAGAAGGAGTTCCATAAAGGGCCCCAAAGTAGACCCCAAGGGAACCAAGGGAAAGGTTCCCAGCCTCCCCTGAGAAGAAGCCAGTGGCCCTGACAGGCCCCCCTGTTCACCAGGGACCACTGGTATGTTACAAGTGTGGCGCCCCTGGCCACAAGGCAAACGATCCTTGTTGCCCTTTGCATGGAAAACCAGCACCCACCAGTGCAGTCCCCCGTCAGTTGGCTAGTGTAGCCCTGGGGAGGAGTTGGGTGCCCAAGGTGGGGGATCCCACAGTGTTTTCCCTTGTCTCATTAGGAGACTCTGAGATGGTCCCTAGGACCCCGCTGCCTGAGAACACTAAGAAATACAGGCAGTGGGTGACCATCAATGGCCATAGGGTGGAGGCTCTGAGAGACACAGGAGCCAGTGTGACAGCTGTCAAGTGTCACCTGGTGTCTAAAGAGCAGGTTATCCCTGATGCATTCTATCCGGTTGTTGCCGCTGACAACACAGAGAGTCACTGCAAGGTGGCTCAGGTTCCCTTTGAGTGTGGGGGTCTCGGGTACTCTTCAAGTAGCTGTGAGGCCAGCCATGCCTGTTGACTGTTTGTTAGGGAACGATTTGGAGAGCTCACCTTGGGCTAAGGTGGAGCGGAGTGCGCATTTAGAAATGTTGGGCTTGCCTGATTGGGCATGTGTGACCACCCGGTCAATGGCAGCTAAAGGTGTTCAAGAGGACCTGGAGCCTGAGAGGGAGGCCCAGGTGCCTGCCGAGAGAGAGGTGGCAGGGGGCGCGGGAAACCGGCCCCCGAGGTTCCCACGGTCCAGGAGGAGGCAGACCCTGAGGGGGATGCCCTGGAGCCTACAGGGGAACAGGTAGCTGAACTGGGGGACCTACCTGAGCTGACCCATTGGCAGCAAGAAGGAGGACCCTCCAGGGAAGAGTTCTGCGAGGAGCAGAACACATGCCCTTCTCTCGTGGGTCTGAGGCAACAGGCCACAGACCAGGCAGCAGGTGATCAGTCTGGATCACATTGGATTTACTGGGAGAATGGTCTCCTGTATTCAGAGCCTAAGGTTGCTGAGCCTGGGTCAGCCCATGTGCTGGTGGTACCCCAGCGCTTCAGAGCCTTCCTACTGGGGTTGGCTCATGATGTACCGTTAGCAGGACATCTGGGGCAGGACAAGACCTTTGACAGGCTTGTTACCCATTTCTATTGGCCCCAGATGCGCAGGAGTGCCGCCACTCACTGCAGGACATGACAGACTTGCCAGGCAAGTGGAAAGAGTGGGAGGAAGCACAAGGCTCCTCTCCAGCCATTCCCTGTGGTCATCACCCCGTTTGAACGGGTGGGTATTGACATTGTGGGGCCACTGGACCTCAAGACAGCCATGGGCAACTGGTTTATCCTGGTCTTGGTGGACCATGCCACCCGGTACCCTGAAGCCAACCCTCTGAGGACAGTGACGGCCCCCGTGGTGGGATGGGCACTGATGGGAATTTCCTCACGTGTGGGATTCCCTCAGGAGGTGGTGTCTGACAGAGGTACCAACTTCGTGTCCAAGTACATGAAGTCCCTGTGGCAGGAGTGCGGTGTAACTTACAAGTTCACCACTCCTTACCACCCTCAAGGAAATGGGCTGGTTGGAGAGATTCAACCGGACCCTCAAGGGCATGATTATGGGTCTGGAAGAACCCATGAGGCGTAAATGGGACGTCCTCTTACCATGCCTGTTGTTTGCATACCGGGAGGTGCCACAGAAGTCTCTAGGGTTCAGTCCCTTTGAGCTCCTCTATGGACACCCGGTGCGAGGACCTCTGAGTTTGGTCAAGGAAGGCTGGGAGCAATCTCCCAGGAAACCTCCCCAGGATGTATACAGTTACATGCTGGCCTTCAGGAACCAGACTAGGCGTTTCAGAGAGCTTGCTGAGGCAAATCTGGAAGCCAGCCAGGAGGAGATGAAGCGGTGGTATGACCAGAATGCCACTCTGGTAGAGCTTCAGCCTGGTCAGAAAGTGTGGGTCATGGCCCCTGTGGAGCCTTGTGCGCTCCAGGACAGGTGGACCGGCCCTTTTACGGTGGTGGAGCGCAAGAGTCCAGTTACCTATTTGGTGGACTTGCAGTCTCCCAGGAACCCCTTGCGGGTCCTGCATGTGAACCGCCTGAAGCCCCACTTGGAGAAGTCCCAAGTGGGCATGCTCTTAGCTACAGATGATGGAATGGAGGAGGAGACCGAGCCTCTTCCTGACCTCCTGTCAGCCCGAGAGCAAGATGGATCAGTGGAGGGAGTAAACCTCTCTACCTCCCTGACACCTGAGCAGCAGGGTGACTGTCGCCAACTGTTGGGACAGTTCCTGACCTGTTCTCCCTGGTTCCCAGTGTCACTCATTGGTGCGTCCATGATGTGGACACTGGGGACAGTCTTCCTGTGAAGCACAAGGCTTACAGGGTGACTGACAGGGTCAGAGCCTGCATCAAGGAGGAGGTCTCCAAGATGTTTGCGCTAGGGGTGATTGAGTCCTCTAACAGCCCTTGGGCCAGCCCAGTGGTCTTGGTTCCAAAGGCTGCCGCGCCTGGTGCCACACCAGAACTCCGGTTCTGTGTGGACTACAGGGGACTCAATTCCGTCACCAGGACTGACGCCCACTCCATCCCCAGAGCTGATGAGCTAATAGATCGGTTAGGGGCTGCGCGGTACCTCAGCACGTTTGACTTAACGTCTGGGTACTGGCAGATCGCCTTGACTGATGGGGCAAAAGAGAGGTCAGCATTCTCCACACCAGATGGGCACTACCAGTTCCGGGTGATGCCCTTTGGGATGAAGAATGCCCCTGCCACCTTTCAGAGGTTGGTCAACCAGGTGTTGTTTGGACTGGAGGATTTCAGTGCCGCCTACCTGGATGACATCGCAGTGTTCAGCGCCAGTTGGGAAGAACATCTGCGCCACCTCTGGGAAGTGTTGATGGCGCTGCGGAGGGCAGGCCTCACAATCAAGGCGAGTAAGTGCCAGATTGGGCAGGGTTCTGTGGTGTACTTGGGACACCAGGTTGGGAGCGGCCAGGTGGCGCCCCTCCAACCGAAAATTGATACCATTCTGGCTTGGGAGCCCCCAAGACCCAGA
The DNA here is from genome assembly GCA_963921515.1 of Calotriton arnoldi. Taxonomy (NCBI): domain Eukaryota; kingdom Metazoa; phylum Chordata; class Amphibia; order Caudata; family Salamandridae; genus Calotriton; species Calotriton arnoldi. Next base: position 89,177 of record CAWUFW010004773.1, read on the forward strand.
CAGAGGTGAGAGCCTTCCTAGGACTCACCGGGTATTACCGGAGATTCGTCAAGGGGTATGGCAGCATTGTTGACCCCTTGACCGAGCTGACTTCCAAGAAGCAGCCCAGGAAAGTGATTTGGACTGACGCCTGTCAGAAAGCTTTTGACACCTTGAAGACTGCCATGTGCACGGCGCCTGTGCTCCAGGCACCCAACTTCTCCAATGAGTTCATTGTTCAGACCGACGCTTCAGAGCATGGTGTAGGGGCTGTTCTATCACAGATCAATGAGGAGGGCCTAGACCAACCTGTAGCCTTCATCAGTAGGAGGTTACTTCCCCGGGAACAGAGATGGAGTGCTATCGTGCGTGAGGCATTTGCTGTGGTCTGGGCACTGAAGAAGCTGAGACCATACCTGTTTGGGACTCACTTCCGGGTTCAGACAGACCACAGGCCCCTCAGATGGTTGATGCAGATGAGGGGTGAGAATCCAAAGCTGTTGAGGTGGTCCATTTCCCTACAGGGAATGGACTTTACGTTGGAACACCGCCCTGGTACAGAACACGCCAATGCTGATGGTCTGTCCAGATTTTTCCGCCTTAGCGATGAGAACTCCCTAGGGGTAGGATAGTTCTCCCCACATTTCCGCTGGAGGGGACACGTGTTAGACCTGGCATCCTTGGCGTGGGTCTCCCTTCCATTTTTTCGTAATGCCTCCACTGTTGCCGATATGTTTTTGCTGGACTAGATGCTCATGGGCACTTTGCCGCTGCTAATCAGTGCCAAAGTGCAAGTGCTCCCTATCGTGAATTGATGTATGTATTAGGGACTCCATGATTGGATGATTGATTTACTTGTCAGTCCCTAGTAGAGTGCACTCAGTGTGCCCAGGGCTTGTAAATCCAATGCCGCTGGTGGGCTTGCAGCACTGGTTGTGCCACCCACAGAAGCGGCTTGTAAAATGTGTCTCAGGCCTGCCATCGCAGAGCCTGTGTGCAGCCTAGGGCTGCCATGTCGACTTGGTGAGTACACCCACTTACCAGTCCCTAAACATTCCCTTTACTGCATGTTGGTCACCCCTAAAGTAGGCCCTAGGGCAGGGTGAATTGTAAGTATAAGGTAGGACATGCCCTGGTGTGTGTAGCATGTCCTAATAGTGAATTACAGCCATTTTCGTTTTTCACTATTGCAAGGCTACCTGCTCCCCATAGGCCAGAATGGGCAGACTGACTATTACACCTTATAGTCAGAACTGACCCAGGGAACATGGTAGAAAAACGAATTTAGTATGCCTGAACTCAGGATGATAAAATACATCTTTTAGTGAAGTTGGTTTTAACATTCTGTGTTCGAAAATACCACTTTTAGAAAGTGGGTATTTTCTTGCCTAACTATCCAAGCCTGCCTCTGCTAGGTTGTGTATTCCTTGTCTGGAGATTGAGTGACAGGGGCTGGGGGTGGCTACAGGAGACAGGGTGAGTCAGCACCGGGCTGAATAGAAAGATCTGCATCCAGAGTGGAGGGAGGAGTTGCACCTGGGTCTGAATAGGGCTGTTCCTGCCTTCCACAATGCTGGCTCCACCTCCTGCCGGGCGGCTGAGCACTCTGCCCCACATTCTGAAAGGAAAGAAGGAGTCAGGAAAACAAAGTGCTCCAGGACTGACCAGAACTGGTTTTGGACTAGGCAGAGGCCTCTCTGCCTTCAGAGAACAAAGAGAAACTGGGTATAAAAAGGGGACCCAGACCCCTAGGAAATTAGATCACTTTTGGGAACAAGAAGAAACCTTTGCTGAGGAGCGGAACCAAGAAGAAACTGAGGAGAGACTATCCCTAAGCCTGAAGTGCTGCTTGGGGGATTGGCCTGCAGTGGTTTGCCTGACTGCCAAAGAAAGGAGAAAGGAACTTTTGCTTTGCTGTGACTTTCATCAACTTGTGAAGGATCTCCAAGGGCTTGGAAGAGAGCTTGCCCCCTGATCGAAGTCCCAGGACCATTGGACTTCACCCCCTTTGTGAATTGCTGCTGGAAACTCTGTTTCAGTGGCTACAGAGGTAGGGAGCTGTGACCGACTCTCACGACCGACTCGGTGTCCTGTAAGCACCGCATCGAAGCACCGTCTCGCCCTGCAACGCACGGCCCTGGTCTCACCGACTCCGTCAACGAGCCGCTGCCTGCACCGCATCGAGGGACAACGCGTCCTGCAACGCTTCGCTACGCCGAATCGAACTGGTCCGACCGACACGGTCACTGCTGCTGAGTTCGAGTCCTGTGACCGCACCGGAGTTGGGCACCGCTCGCACGCTTTGCGACGCACCGCCCGACTCGCACCGCTGTCCGGACTGATCGACGCCAGCTCCTGAATCCGGCTCCGTCGCCGCACCGCAACCTGCCAGCACCGCATCGAAGCACCGTCTCACCCTGCAACGCACGGCCCTGGTCTCACCGACTCCGTCTTGACGACGTCAACGAGCCGCTGCCTGCACCGCATCGAGGGACAACGCGTCCTGCAACGCTTCCATTTTTGCATCGCGACCGCGACGAGACAGCCATCCGGCTCGCACGCCCGTGCCTGCCGCTTCAAGTAAAAGGTACTGTGACCGAGTCTGTCTACGCTGTGTTGGCCCGTCTCGACGCGGTCAGCTGGATTTGTTAGACTCTGTTTGTTCTCGACACCGCCGTAGCCGGAGGAGGCTACCGACTCGCACAGAACCTTGAATTAAGCCTTTTTGATCAGAACTAAGCACTCTTGACAGTATTGTGGATTATTTTTGTCGTTTATGGTCTTGTGATAAATCTATATAAAGTATACCTATTTTTATAAATATATAACCTGTGTGGTGTCCATTTGTAGTGTTGTCACTTGATTACTGTATGTGTTCACAAATGCTTTACACACTGCCTCTGAACTAAGCCTGTCTGCTCATGCCAAGCTACCAAGAGGGTGAGCAGGGGTTCTTTCAGGAGTGTACCTACTTTCCCTGACTAGACTCAAGGGTCCCTATTTGGACAAAGGTACCTACCTCTGCCAACTAGAGACCCCCAAATCTAACACCGCAACAGGAAGCACACGTCTCACATCAATGTCCAGGCAACAACAGAACACCGTCCAACAATGTCGCCTTCAAATACACAGCCAGTGTGCATGATACCTTCATCCTCCGACAGTCCATCATCAACTAGCATTCCCAGGATGGCAACAAGGGAAAGGCACAGCCCCTTGGCAATATCCAAATGAACACCCCACACACCTCAACTCCACAACCATGCAACTCACAACTCTGGCAATGCACACGTCACAAAATCACATACAACAGGCACAACAACATGCCCACCCACCAAACACGACAGAACAACTTACAATGTTCAAATGGGCAAGCCCTGAACATGAGCCAGCAATGGCATGGCACCACAGCCACATGATAGCCAAATGTGTGGAGAGGTGGCAACCAGGCATTTGTGAAGGATGCAGTAGAACCATGATTGGGAAAGTACACAATGCCATGGGTGGCAGAGATGTGCTGGACACACCACAGTATGCAGAATACACCCCTATCCATGGCGACATACACCGCTGGTGTATGGAGTGTAGTGGACAGTGGACACCACCATGTCACCCTAGCCAGTGGGGGACCTCGCGGAAATGTTGCCTGTTACGCCCCCCCTAAGCGTCACCTGAGTGGGATGGCCCGGCATACGCTATGCCAGCGTAGGGGTGTGAATAAAAAGCACATAGGCCTGGGCGTGGTCCTCTTCCGGAAAGACCCACGTCTCTGCCAGGGCGGCACCTCCCACCCCACCACGAGGCCGACGCCGTCCTCGTGAGCGGAGCTGCCTGCGATGCTGTGCGTCTGCAGGACCCCGGCACGCTGGACCACAAACCCCTCGGGCCCGCCCCTGCGCAGCCAGGCCACACTGATCACCTGCCGACATCGGCGTGTGTCAAGGAGGGCCCACCACATTCTGGCGCAAGCTCCAAGCCTGAGTCCTGTGAGCTTGGCAGCCACCTCAGACCATCACGGCCTCCACGACACAGGCCCGCTTTATTCCTTTCTTGTTGACGTACTCCACTGCCGCCTTAGGCCTACTCTTCGGACCAGTAGGTCCCATATGTGAAACTGTGTACTGAGTCATGAATGGCAGTGACCCCAAATCCGGGCCAGCAGCCACAGCACCAGATCCCCCCCATCAGTGAGGCATAGTTCCATATGGGCATCTTGCGACACGTGATGCCACTAACCCTGTTCAACGCCAGCCGGCGACACGTGGTGCCACTAACCCTATTCAACGCCAGCCGGCGACACGTGGTGCCACTAACCCTGTTCAATGCCAGCGGGCTACACGTAGTGCCACTGAACCTGAACTACGCAGGCCGGTGGGGCCATCCAACCTATGCCGGTGACACTCGGTGAATGGGCCGTGCTGACCGCTGCCTCAGGCCTACACCACGGTCAGGTAGGTCACACATTTGGAACTGAGTCTCGATTACACCATGGCAGTGAACATTCTTTAAGGAGGAGAACAATTCACTATACACCCTTCGATGTGGTGGCAACAAGTCTGTGCATGGCATCACAACCACACGTGTCTGTGGGCCTACGCGGACTACTGCCCTCGGCCTACGCTGCGCATGAGTGGGATCACAGATTTAGAACTGAACATCGGTAATTCAAAAGGCAGAATACATTTCATCCCACTCACGGAGAGGCGTAAGAGGATGACGCGTTGCAGTCCGGAGGGAACAGGATCATCATTATGGAGGTGATTGAACACTACCGACAACTGCCAATGTGTCACTAACTCTGTGCCTCGCAAGCCAATGACACATGGCTGTGGGCCACTGCTGACCGCTGCCTCCGGCCTACACTGCGGTCCAGTAGGTCCCATGTGTGAAACTGTGTCCTGAGTCATGAATGGCAGTGACCAGATGTCTACTGCAGGGGTGATATCACTAAACTCCCTGCTATCAGTGAAGCAAACGAATGCATCACAAGCACACGACACATGTCTGTGGTACAAAAGGGGATGATGGACGGAACGTTTGAGCCAATCAAACACTCACCCCCAGTCAACTGATCTGGGTTTAATCCATCATCATTCTTTAGCTCACTCCACCACCCCAGTTCAGACATGGCCATATGCAAATCAGTCTGACCCTGTGCCTCATGGGAACAGTCCAGCCCGAACTGCCAAGCCATGTCTTCCCTGGACCGGAAACAAGCATCCTAGGACCGGTTTCTGGCATTCCAGCCGTCATCAGCCAGGCTTGCTTGAATCCAGTGGCAAAGTGAGCAAGGGACCCACGTCTGGGCATACCCCCGCCAACTTAGGGCTGCTGACCACTGCCTCCGGCCTACACTGCGGTCCAGTAGGTCACAGAGTCTTGATTTGGCAATGTTAGAGTTCACATCTGTGTACCGGCATCATCGCAGACTGCATCCCCTCTCAGCACCTGTGCCACTAAGTGTGTTCCCCGACATTCATGGACACTCACTGGTCGTACATTGGTGGCGTTTGAGTCTATGGACTAGGGGCTAGTTTTCATCCTCATGTAGCTGATACCGAATTGTTGGTGAAAACGAGGGTTGAGCTTTCCACTCCTCCATTTGCTGCTTCCAGATGACATCAGACCTTCCGCATCATGCCCTGGAGAACACCTTCCACTGTCCCCCGCAACCCTCTGCAACATACACCTCGGACATTGATGGGGACCCGCTCAGGTCGCATGGACCATCTGACTGCACCGCAAGTCACCGTCCCGTGGCTGGGTGCCTGTGCCGGCCGCAGTGCATCCGGGGCCACTAACTCTGTGCTGCTCAGGCCTGGGACCCCTTCTTCTGAGACATTGAATGGCCTCTGTAGCGATGGTCTTGGGGTCATCAACGCCATGTGTCTGTGGCCCTGCGCTGTGCGCATCCTCTGGCCTCAACTGCGGGCCACCAGGGCCCACACATAGCATTGAGTCTTGACCGGCCCGGATGTCGCATCACCGCAGCAGGCACACGCCACCACCGCAAGGACCACCTCCAACCGCCACCTGCCAGAGTCGAACCGGTGGTCCTGACAGACCTACGAAGTTGCTCAGACCTGTCGTGGATGCCATCATCAGCCTGATACCCTGCTCAGCACTCCAGGTGCCAGTGACTCAGTGCACTGCAAGCCATTGTCCGTTACTGATTGAGTTTTGTGCTGTTGTGAGGTTGCGCAGCAATGTCACCTCATGCAGTGGGGAAGACCTGGGACTATGATGAGGAAGATGTGTCAAGTGTGCGGACGGGAGAAGGCACAGACAATGGGAGGGCAGGAGGCAACAGCCCCAAGGCAGGAATGCAGACTGGTGGTGGTAGTCAAGCTACACACCCGGATCTAATACTGGGTATTGCGCTGTGGACTGCAGACGCAACTGTCACCTCAGGCAGTGTGGGAGACCTGGGACATTGATGAGGAAGTCGATGCAGGTGTAACACACCCCACTGCATCTGCATCAGGACTAACCCAAAGGGACACAATCCTAGCAATTTCTTCACATGAGCGCGCTCTTCTCTAGTGCCCCTACCTCAGTGCACTGCAACTCACGGAACCTCCTGACTGAATATTGGGTGACCTCTGTCCTTACTCCAGATCCCTCCATGTTGCTCTGCAGTTGACTCTGTTATGCTGGTGTTTTCTGTTTCCATTACACTGGTGTCCACTGTTCAGGTTGTTGCCAGCACCAAGCACTCCGTGCGGGCTGGCTTATACTCACCCCACACACATCCAGCACAGGCATCACTGTACATGTAGCCCTGCCAATAAAGGGGCTGGGCGCACATGCCCGTAGCCAGTTCAACATGATATGTGCATGTGTCGCTGTGGTCTTGTTGTATGCATGGGGGCCCTGGGCCCTACGACATTACATTGTGCTGTGTGCAGCGGATGCAGACATGTCACCGCAGGCAGCGGGCTAGAACCTGGACATGTAGCTTTGTCGTCACCCACTCAATTCGTAAGGGGAGTGGACTGTGCTGTAGTATGCAGAGCCAACATGGGTGTGTGACTGATATATGCATGCCCCTGGGCATGGTTCTGTACTGGGTATGTGCATCTGCATGTGTCTCTATGGAAGTGTGGGTCTCCTTTGTGGGGTGTAGGTGGTCCCTAAGGGGTATTGGACACCCACGTATGTGTTCTATTTCGCATTCCATGGGTTCGGCCACAGCCGCACCTGTTGGGCCACCTCCTTTTGACGTTCTGGCACCTGGCATTGGGGTGCCATGTGTGGGTCGGTGAAGTGTTGTGAGCCAGCCGTGATTGCGGGTGCTTCATGCTCTGTGGTCTGTTGCAGGGGCTGGGTTCTCCTCTGAGTAGCTTGTCTGCCCTGGTCCTGGTGGTGGGTTGTGTGGGATGTCCATGGGCTGTTGTAGGGTGTCGGTGTCGAAGGTGTGGTGTTCGTCTCCGGCATCACTGATGGGTTGTCTGTTCTGACCTGCTGGAGGTCTTGTTTGTCCCTCTGCATTGTGAAGGGGAGGTACATGTTGGCATTGTGTTGGCGCCTTGTTCTTGTCGACATGCAGACTGTGTGACAATGTACATTGTGACTGTTTGGGCGGTGGTGGCTATTTGAGTTGGGACAGTGTACATTTGTCCTACATGGCTGATGTGGGTTTGTAGCCGTAGATATGCATCTCACAGTTCCCTGCTCTGTCCAATGTGCTTGTTCTGTTTCTGCGCCTGGGCAGACCCAGTTGTGTCCCCTGTTCTGCAGTGTGGGTGTTGCACTTTGTGCCACATTGTCATGGTATGTGCTGTGATTGCTATGTGTGTGTGCTGCAGTGTGCCATGGGGATGGGGGACATGTCCCTGGGTTATTGTGGGTGTGCAGTATGCTACACCTCATTGTGCATGTGTACCATTGTGCCCATCACCCCCGTCCCCCCAGTCCCTGTTGGATCCTCACCCTGTTGTTGTTGTGTCAGGTCCTCTCGAGCTGTGTCCGTACTCCCTACTCCTTGCACCGTCTACACACTGATGACTGTGGCCTGGGTTTCCTCAGGCTCCTCCTGTGGCGATGGACTGCCACCTCCTGTCGCCGTAGCTTCCTTCCTGTTGGCAGCGGGTTTGTACCTGGTTTAGGTTGTCACGTCCTGCTGGCGCCTCTTGGCCTCCTGGATTGGCCTCCTGGGCACTCCGACTGCATTCCAGGTGGTCTGCTTGTGGGTCAGTTGCTGGTAGTGTTCTGTCCACTCCGTGACGCTGGTCTTGTTTTCCTGCGGTCTGCACCCCATCTTCCTCTCCCTTTTCTCCTTGGCCTTCCCCAACCCAGTTGTTCCTTGCTGGTGGTCTGTGGGGGTTATGGGGTTCGCATTGACCTCTGCGCTGGGTCAGGATGCATCCATGTTGCTACGTGCTTTGGCTTGTTTCTGGTGTGTTGTTTCTGTGGTTTTTATGGTGCAATTTCCTGCCAGACGCGTGGGATTTGCAGGCCTGTGGCTACTTTTCTCTACTTTTTGTACCGCGATTTGCCTCATCGCATGATTTCTCACGTTCGTGTTTCGCGTTCGTCGTGGCGTTGATTTTCATGCTGACATTTGACGCGTTATCTGGTGACTATCGCATGCTACCGCCTTGTTGTGAATTCCACGTTGACACGGGGTTATTTTCCTGAGATAGGCTGCGATAATGAAAGTTGCGTTACGCTACTCTTGCGGTAGGTATCACACGTTGTTGTGAATATACCCCTTGGTTTGTTACTTACATTTATTTGTGTGCAGAAAGAGAGGGAAAGTTTGCCATTACCGGTTTTACCTTGTTGAGAGTGCTGCATTACATTTGTTGTGTGAAAAAGAAAATCTTTTATGAGTTTCTGATATTTCATATTCTGCATTACTATTTGAAAGTTGAGTTACAAATTTGTAAGGTGTGTTATGTATTATATAGTAGTGCTTCACTCTTTGTAGTGATATTTTTAAATTTGAAAAGCATTATTTTTTAAGTTTGCAAATTATTAGAGAAGTGTGATGTTTGAAATATGTTATGAAATGTACAAATGTGTATTGTAGTTTGTTTTCTTGTACTGAAATGACGATTGAAATAGGTTGCGCACACAAACGTGTATTTTGGTTGATGGAAGATGTTAGATGTATAAAACACAGGCATACATCTATTTATATGTTTCTTTTAATATGATGCCACTAGCAAAAGGTACAGACACATTCATGTATGGTTTCAGGAATATGGTTAGTGATTAGGCTACTTCGTATGAGTGTGTGGAAAGGTACACTTGAAGTACGCCGCATAAATTTAGGTGTCTGCTTAAAATGGGAATTGCAGTCTGACAAGTTTAAAAGACTTCATGGTCTTGTGACTGAGTTATGTCTCTACTTGCACATGTATTATCACACGTGTTATGCCGAAGATGGTAGATGTGTAAAACATAGGTATACATCTATTTGTATATTTCTTTTATATATGATGCCACTAGCAAAAGGTACAGACACATGCATGCATGCTCTGAGAATCAGAGTGAGACTTATAACAGTGACATGGGAACAGCTGCTGTTTTAAATTTGGTTAGGACCAAGATTCTGAGTAGTTGTTGAAAACTGAAGCTGCAAGAGAAAAGTGAGGTTTAAGACATGTTGGCACAAGGATTAGTGATTAAGCTACTTCGTGTGAGTCTGTGGAAACGTACACTTGAAGTACGCCGCATAAATGTAGGAGTCTGCTTGAAATGGGAAGTGAAGTCTGTAACGTCTAAGGGACTTCATGGTCTTGTGTCTGAGGTATGTTTCTACTTGCTGATGTATTCTCACATGTGTTATGCATCTGAAGATGCTAGATATATAAAACACAGGTATACATCTATTTGTATGTTTCTTTTATATATAATGCCACTAGCAAAAGGAACAGGCAAATGCATGCATGCTTTCAGGAATATGGTAAGAGTTACAACAGAGACATGTGAAAGGTTGCTGCTTTGTATTTGGCTAGGTCCAACACTCTGCGTAGTCGCAGAATAGTGACGCTGCAGCATAAAAGTGAGGTTTAAGACATGTTGGCAGAGGGATTAGTGATTAGGCTACTTCGTATGAGTCTGTGGAAAGGTAGACTTTAAGTAGGCCGCAGAAATTTAGATGTCTCTTTGAGATGATAAGTTCAGACTGCCAAGTTTAAGGGACTTCATGGTCTTGTGACTCAGGTATGTTTCTACTTCCACATGTATTCTCACACTTGTTATGTATCTGCAGATGCTACATGTATAAAACTTAGGTATACATGTATTTGTGTGTTTATTTTATATATGATGCCACTAGCAAAAGGTACAGACATGCATGCATGCTTTGAGAATCATGGTGAGACTTATAATAGTGACATGGGAAGGGTTGCTGCTTTAAATTTGGCTAGGACCAAGATTCTGAGTAGTTGTTGAAAATTGAAGCTGCTAGAGAAAAGTGAGGTTTAAGACATGTTGGCAAAAGGATTAGTGATAAGGCTACTTGCTATGAGTCTGTGTAAAGGTACACTTGAAGTATGTTGCCTAAATTTAATTGTCGCCTTGAAATGGGAACTGCAGTCTGTCAAGTTTAAGGGACTTCATGGTCTTGTGTGTGATGTATGTGTCTACTTCTATATCTATTGTCTGATGTGTTATGCATCTGAACCTGGTCGGTTTGGCTACTGGTAGAGAATTCTTTTAGTTCTGCTCGTTCGGTCGCAGAGCTGGCGATGCCTTCTGAATGAAGGTATTGTTGAGCCTCCCACATAGCTTATACAATACCCAGGTGCCATATTGTATGAGCAGAAATGAATATATACACTTTTTTTTACACAAATTTAGACAGCAAGCGCTCTGAGACACAATTATTCAACTATATCACTGTTATAAGTCTCACCATATTTCTCAAAGCATACATACATCAGTCTGTGCAATTTGGATACCTGTTTTTCACAGTGTATGGTCTCTACATTTGTGTAAAAAAAGTCTATGTATTGCTCTCTGCACGTAAAACACGGCACCTGAGTATTGAACAGGCTATTTGAGCGGCTCCATCACACCTATATACAGAAGACATCAGAGGCTGTGCGACTGAATGAGAGAGCAGAACTGAGAAATGTGTCCACCGGTAGCCAAACCAACCAGGTTTTCAAGCTACCATGTTTAGATGCATAACACATCAGACAACAGATGTAGACAAACTCATAGCAAGTAGCGTAATCACTAATTCTTTTGTCAACATGTCTTAAACATCATTTTTCTGTTGAAGCTTCAGTTTTCATCAACTGCTTAGAATCTTTGGACTACCCAAATTTAAAACAGCAATCTGAACCATGTTACTGTTTAAACGTGTGTGTTCTTATCACAGGTTTGTTAATATCTAAAGTATAATATTCTAAATATTTACGTGTTATGGAGGCATTTGCAATGTAATTGAAACTATTTGTTTATTTATTGATATGAATATTAATATATAATTATTTTAAAAGTATAAAATTATTTAACAAACTATTTAAACTTTTCTTTGTTTTTCAGATATTGACATTTATTGGTAAAAACATTGAGAATGGCAAAAAAATCTAAAGAGAAGACAAGAAAAAAACAGTACTATTTAAATGAAAGAGAAAAGAGGAAATTAGATGAAGTGGAAAATTAAAGAGTTCTGGTAAGAGAACTAAAGAGTTTGTTAAAAGACTTTTACAGAATGTAAAGCATTTTGAAAATGTTGAAAAGAAAAAGAAAAGTTCAACAACAAATCCGAAGGAAAGGAAAAAAGAACATGATAATAGAAAATCATGTTATGGGAAAACAATCAACGTTGAAAGAAGGCTGAAAGAATATAAAGACATAAGGAAGAGAATGTATAGAAGTAAAGTATTAAAAAATGTATTGAAAGATTGTAAAAAAATATAAAAGATCAGCTGCTTATAAGAAAAAGCAACAGATTGAAAGTGTAGTAGATAAAGCTTTTAAAATAAAAAGAAAATTATTTATATTAATATTGAAGAGAATGAAAACATTGAATAAAACAATGCTGTTTATGAAGGAGAAAAGCAAAAGAAAAATACTGGTTAATAGAAGTAACTTTTGTAAAATTTTCACTGGTGAATGGAAGCATACTTCTAGTACTGAGCCTTCCTTTAATGAAGAAAGCTATTTTCAACAGAACACATTAGTACATGCAGTTGATACTAGTGGTCGATGCTATGAGATGGAAGATGGTTCTCCGATTCAAAGAGAAGCAATTGTTTCTAGGAATGTAGAAGAAGTAATAGCTGAAGAAGTTCCATGGAGGTGTACACAAACTCCAGTATTTAAGTGGGATTGTAGCAGTATTTGCATTATTCGACAGGAGTCTATTGACATATTATGAATTATTTTTACGAGAATATGGCAAAAAAAGTATTAAACAGAAAATTAAGATGTTACAAGGACTAGATCCATGTAAAATAAGAACATATACTAAGTTGCAAGGTCATTCTCTGGCTTGTCTTTCAAGAGAAGTCTGCCAAAGTACTTTTCATCATCTAAGAATGTTAGCTGTACACCACTCTGAAAGGTGGAAGTTGGTAAGAAGACTCTACTATGTAAAAACTCCTGCATTATGTTTAAGTGAAATGAACACAGCTCTTTTGCACGGTTCTGTATCAGATATAGAGAAAGTTTGTGATGATATACAGTTTCTTTTTTTTGGGATCAGAAGATGAGTGTAGAGAAACTGAGAGTTTGATAAGTGTAGGTGTTGAAGAACAGGAGAAAGAAATTAGTATTGATGAGTTTGCAGAAGAAATTATAAAGTTTAAGACTGTTTAGTCGGAAAAAACAAACTTTGTTTGTATTTGTTGTCGTCATACTCACTATAGAAGTCAAACTAGGAATGTTGATTTAATTTAAAAAGTGAAAAAGAAAATAATGATAAATGGTAGCAATTTGTGTTTATTTGTTGGTAGAAGGTCAGTTTGAATTGGGTGTTAATCAAGTCATTTGTAAATATTGTTACAAAAAATTAGAAGAACAAAAATGCCAGCTAGAGCAGTACATAACAACTTTGAGTTGGTACCTATTCCTTGAGAACTGAGTAATTTAAATACATATGAGTCTATTCTTATTCAATCTGTACACCCATTTCAGGCCATAATTCGTATGGAGCCTAAAACTGGTAAGCTGCCACCAACAGATTTACAAAAAGGTCTGAAAGGAAGAGTTGTCTACTTACCTTTAGATTTTAAGAAAAACATTGAAACTGTTGGTGTAGACAGAGAAAAAAATGAGCCCATAGTTATTCTAGTAAATGGTGTACCATCAAAGAGTTGAAAAATCTGTCAAGAGTTTGTAGAAGTTAGTAAAATTCAAAAGGCTACAATATATCTGAGACAGAATAACATTTATTATAAGAATGCGAATGTTGATGAAGACGTAATATGCTTACAAGATGCAACAGTACTTTCAGCTGGGCAAATTGAAAAAGTGGACAAATGCAGAACTGAAGAGATTTATGAACATTATACAATACATCCTCTGCATTCCAAAGAAAAAAATTGGAAAAAGTATTGAATTATTTCAAATGAAAAAAGCAAAGGGAAGTCTCATGAGTGTATGGGAAAAAAGTTTAGAAGCTCGTTGTTTTCCGCAGCTATTCCCCACTGGAGAAGGTGGATGATTTGATGAGCGAGATATACAGATTCTAGCTTCAGAATACAGAGCAACAAGAATATTTGGTAACGATGCAAGATTTCGACAGTGCATTCCATATATATTTCATCTTCTGTTTGAAAGCGATTTGTCTGCACTTTCGTCTGCAGTGAACCACATATTAAAAGGACTTCATTTTCAACATGTTTGTGCAAAAGAGTTTATGGACAAAGTTGAACAAAAAGATGAAAATTTAGAATCTCAGTTGATTAATTTGATGGCGTGCCAACGTGGTACCAATGAGTATTGGTATCATCGTCATGGTGAAATTAAATGTATGTTAAGAAACTTAAGAACACCTACATGGTTTATAACACTTAGCTGTGCAGAATATGCATGGGAAGATTTACTTGAATTTCTATGAAAAGCAAATTCAAATGTTAAAAACATTGAATTGAAGACAGCTGGAGAACTGTGTTCCTTGGATCCTGTAAATGTGTGCAGATATTTAAATCATAGGTTTCCAGCTAAGATGTAATTTATCAACAATAAAAATAATCCACCTCTTGGAGACGTAACAGATTTATTTTGTAGAAAGAAGTACCAAGCCAGAGGTGCTCCTCATACACACATGCTAATATGGATAAAGAATCCATTAAAATTTGGAACTGATACTGATGAAACTGTGTTGTCTTTCATCGAACTGTATGTTACATGTGCCATTCCAAGAGATGGAGGAGAAAAGAGCTTGAGACAATAAGTTTTACGGTTTCAAAGTCATCGTTGTGGGAAATACTGCCGACGAAAATACAAAAGGGAAATTTTATACAAAATGTCCTTTTGGATTCCCCCGTCCTATAATTTATAAAGGAAGAGTAAATAGTTTTTTGTCAGCAGTAAGGCATACAATAACTCGGAAATCTCCCAAGAATATATACAACTTAAAAAGAACAGAAGCTTCAAAGTACATTAATGACCACAATCCAGTTATTTTGAAAATGTGGAATGCAAACATGGATATCCAGTATGTTGCAGATAATTCAATTGCTGTAGCTCGCTATGTTACATCATATGTAACCAAATCTGAAAAGACAGAGATGAAATAAATGTGGGAAGAAATTTCACAAGAGAAGTGTCTTAGCAAGAAATTATAAAGCTTCAGCTTGAAAATGCTTCCCATCGAGAGATTGGATCCAATGAATGTTCGGATCGCTTGAGCTCAGCCAGTTTATATTCAAAGTCAAGAGGAATCATTTGGGTAAGACTAGGTCTTGCAGCCACACGAAATAGAGTATTGAAATCTTTGCAAGGAATCGAATACTTAGCACAAAATGAACCAGAAAGTACAGATATTGTTAAAACTAATATGTTGGATACATACTATCCCAAAAGGAATCCGCATCTCGAAAACCTATGTCTGTATGAAATACTTCATCATTACAGCTTTAAAAGAAAAGTTACAGAAAATATAAAAGAAGAAAAATATGCAGTAATTGGATGTGATGGATGTTTGGTAAAACATGCCAAAGGAAATCTTATTAACCACAGAAAACTCAGTTGCCAAAGTCCAGATAAGAGGGAAAATTTCTATTTAGCAGTTCTGCAACTGTTCAAGCCTTGGAGTAGTGAAACGGAATTACTTGGAGATTTCGAATCCTATGAAGAATCTTTTAATGCAAGTAAAGATTGTATTCAGTGCACAATTTTCCCTATATATCTACAAATGTTAAATGATGAGATTGAACAAGAAAGTACTATTGCAGCTAAAATAGCTAGAGAAAGTTCTCAAGATAGTGAAAGTTCTGGTCCACTGGGACAACCAATTATCGAAAATGAAGCAGCAATAGCCATGAATGAGGTAGAAACTGCAATGCAACTAACACAACAGGATATTATTCAGTTGGAAAAGTTAGAAGACCAACTAAATATTGAACAGAAAGAAATATATCTACAAGTCAAAGAACAGATAAAAAAAATAAAATGTAAGTCCGTTTTTATATAGCGCAGCTACTCACCCTTACGGGTCTCAAGGCGCTGGGGGCCGTAGTGGAAATTAAGTGAGCTATTGCCCAGAGTCACATGGTGCTGAGCTGAGCTGCCGCCGGAGCCGGGGATCGAACCGTGAACCCTGTGCTCCGAAGTCAGCTGCCCTGGCCACTGCACCACACCTCTCCACATTACAGATACAACATGATTTGCTGCACGAAAAAAAAAATACCAATGTTCATCATTTAAACCTATTCTAATGTACATCAGTGGTCAAGCTGCAACAGGAAAAAGTTTCTTAATTAAAGTTTTGACCAGTTATCTACACAAAACTACAGAATCACATTTATCTTGTGTTGTAACAGCTCCAACTGGATTAGCAGCACACAACATTAAAGGGATTACTTCACATTGGTTACTTATGCTACCAGTTGAACATGATAATAAATTGGAATATCAGAAGCTATCTGGAGAAGCTTGTTATGAAGTCTCTAGAGTACTGAAGAAAATGAAACTTTTAATCATTGATGAGGTGAGCATGGTCTTAAACGTAAAGCTTGCCTTTGTACATTTAAGAATGCAACAGATTTTAAAAACAGATTACGATGTTCTGTTAGGAGGAAAACATTTAGGGGTTCCGATTCCGTTTGTAAAGGGAACCGACCGACACGTCCCGGGATAAAGTACCGACCGACACGTCTCGCTGCCGTACGATCCGCGCAGTACGATGGAAAGCCTGTGAATTCCAACCAACTCTCCCAAATATGAACCGGACGACCGAGCCGTACGGAAAAATAGCCTCCGGCCGGAAAAAGCCCTCGAGCAGTACCGTCCGACACGTTCCCGGAATGGAGCCAAGCGACACGTACCCGTGACGTACGAGTTGCAAAGTACGATGCCATACGCGGGAAACAAGAACGACTCGCATGGAGCACAAGCCGCACGACCGACACGCACACGATACAAACACTCAAACCAATGGACTCCGCCCGCGACCGACTCGAACTCCCGCGAACGAAACGAACGCCCACGACCGAGTCGAACGCCCATTGACCGAGTCGCACACGACATACACAACACAGCATAACAACAGCGTGAAAGGCTCGGAGAAGCCTGTACGACTCACCAGCAGCGTCCGGCACGGTCAGAAGAACATCTCGTACACACACACAAACAACAGCTGACCAAACACAAAAATAGGACCAAACAAGCACTGACAACGAAAATATATTTAAAAAAATAAAATCAATTAAGAGAGACACACCCACAACTCAACATATTTAAAGGCCACCAATCACTCCCATGAGCCATTGCCATTTCCTGAGAACCTCCACACACACAACTCTGCTGACACACACCATTGCCATCTCACCAACAGCATTCACACACACACACCCACAAACCTCACTTGCACCCTCACACACACACACACCAATCACCACCACCACCACCCCACCACCACCCCAAACCCCCCCATCCACCCCACCCTCACCACCAACACCACCCCCCACTACCCCAAACCCCCATCCACTCACCCCTCACCATCACCAACCCACCCCCCACTCCCCCAACACCACAACCACAACTCCCCCATCCACCCCCTCACCACTACCACCACCACCACCACCACCACCACCCCCAACACCAGTACCCCAACCCCCCATCCACCAAACTCACCACTACTACCACCACCACCACCACCACCCCCCCACCCCCCCAACACCACTACCACAACTCCCCCATCCACCCCCCCTCACCACTACCACCACCACCACCACCACCCCCAACACCAGTACCCCAACCCCCCCATCCACCACACTCACCACTACTACCACCACCACCACCACCACCAACCCACCACCCTCGACACCACCACCACCACCACCATGCCCCCCAAGAAGAATCCAAAGTTCACAGATAGTGAGTTGACAGTGTTGGTAGATGAAATCATCAGAGTAGAGCCACATTTGTTTGGCACATTGGTACAGAAGACCCCCATGTCCCAGAAGGCCAAGATGTGGGAGAGAATCGTCAACAAGGTGAACGCACAAGCACCTTGTTTGCGCACAAAGGACGACTGCCAGAACAGGTGGTATGACGTGCGCAGGAGGGTCAAGAAGCTGCTGGAGAAGAACCATAAGCTCAGCAAGCACACCGGCAGCGGCCCCCCTGCCAAACCCGTTTACTTCCGGTCCTGGGAGGAGAAGGTGCAGGCCATCTTACCACCGGAGAGCATACATGGTCTGACTGACATCCCAGAGCCTGGTGAGTACACAAATAAGAGACTCAAGATTGTGGGGCCATGTACACATGTCACCGTCAAGGGGACAGGCAAAACAACTTCCGTCAACAAAGCCACAGTAACACAAACAAAGTCATCCCTACAGCCATATGCCTGGCACTGCAACACAACACCTGCTATCTCATACCAACATTGAACTATGTCATCACGTGTACAAACCTAGCAAAAATCAGAGCAACTCAGTGCCACAAAACCCCAACAGACACTGCCACACAGTCTGCCACCACTGTCACACCACCTCACAGGGAACCTGACCCACAGGAAGGAAGCTCGGGGATGTTGGGGAAGTCAGTGTAGCCAAAAGCATGATGGGAGTTGTAGTCACAGCCAATAGTCCCCCTCACAAATGGACCAACAACACCACTTCTAACCATGCGCACCTCACAGGCAGTGGAAATGTACCCTCAAGATGGCTGACACTGGGTCCTGCTGTGGGGAGCACAAGGCCCTGATGGGCTATGTGCACATACCAAATGCAGGACCCTGATGCCTGACAACCTGAAAGTCAACTGCCACTCCCTGCAAGGGAAGCATACACAATAGTGGCCCATCTGGCCATGGAGGGAGAAGCACTGCCAGCTCTGACCATGCCCACCACCATGTGCTGTCACACACCCCTCAACACAAACTCCACACAACTCATCTGGGAGAAGGCATTTACCCACACTTCATGCAAACAACACCCAAACAGCAGCCCTGGGAACACTCACTGCCAAACCAAAGAGCAGGGCAAGATGGCTGACACATGGATACAATGTATGAGTAGGCTGCTAGTCACACACACGCATCGACCAACCCAATCACAGTCACACTGCCAGCTATTGCAAATGTACCTTTGCACTCAACTTCCGGGGATGCAGTGTCCCAGGGACCCCCTCTGGCCTGGACGGGTAGGCGCGGATTGCAGTTGACAAGTGCAGAAATGCAGACCTACCACAGAGATCCAAACACACAGCAACTCACTTACACAGCAGTGACAGGGGCCACCTGACTGATTACAATGGACCTACCAACATCCCTCACACTGTAGCATGCTGACATACACTCAAACACCCGTTGTCAGCCACATGAAACGCAGACATTGTCCAGTATTGTAGGCATCATCCACACCACACAGCACTCACTGACATGGACACTGGGGACACAAGGACTAACATGGGCTGCACTGGAGCAGGCATGCAAGTCACAGCTGAAGCAACCGAACACACACCTCTGGTCACGACTCTAGTAAAGAAAGACAGCCGCAGCGAACAGTCCATACCACCATGGAGGACATTGACATCACAAAGCATGTGTGCAAACACAAAACTCACACACAACTCCATTAGCAACAGTGACACCATCACCTGTGTGAAATGGGATGTGGACTGGGGACACAGACAACACAGAAGAGAACATCAGGACAACCCGGACATGCTGGACTGTGACCAGGTTGTGCAGAGACACTAATGTGATGTACATTGACTGACACAAACTGGCATCACACATGCCCCAAACAGAGATCCCAAACTAGGTGCCTTTGCAAGGATGCCAGCGTCAAAGCACAAATGTTGACAGGGATGAAACACCTGTGTCAGGCATGTGTCAGCACCAGTGCAGGAATGGCACAGTACAATCCAGCGTGCAATTAAGATGCCAGGCAGGCAGACAGCTAGACTTGACAACCAAAGTGCCTCAGGGTGTCAGGTGAATGCACCACACTAATGGAAATCTCCCGCAGTGACAAAGTAGGATGATGCAATGGACAGGCATGCAACACCAACCACAGTGGCCAATGTCATGTGTATGAACCATTGATGTCCATGAATACATCACTAACATTGTGTCTTCCTTCCAAACACAGGGGCAGATGTGGACTCAACCACAGACGAGGAAGAGTCCCAGTCCCAGGCTCCGGTGGACCCACCTGGCTCCGGTGGCGCACAGTCACACACCTCGTCGGACGACACCCAAGCTGGCCCCTCCGGTCTCGGCCCTCATGCAGCCCCTCGGCAACATTCACCTGCCCCCTTGAAACCACCCCTGCAACTGCTGATACACCGCAAGCCACCCCTGCCAACACGGACAGACCCACCGAACCATCAGACGGCACAGAGTCACAGGGCACCAGGGCACCTGACAACAGCAACAACATCCAAGGTCCTCCTGTGACACCTGTGCGGAACACCACAGGTGCTGGCCGTGTGGCGAGGGGTGGTGGGAGAGGTGGGAGGCCGAGCAGAGGCTCCACTGAGGGTGCGGGTCTGCAGGATGACACCCACCTGGAACGCATCATGGATGCATACCAGGAGAGCACCGGAGGGTTCAGCCAGGTAGTGGGGATCCTCACGGACATCAAAGAACAGCAGGCTGCCCACCATGCCCGCTTGGACTCCCACATGTCCCGTGTTGAAACACACCTGTCAAATATGGAGTCCAAGTGGGATACCATGGAAGATATAGCAGTGGTGCACCGGGAAATGTTGACCTGCCTCCGCCAGATCAGCACCAACTTGAGCCCACCTCCCTGTGCGACAACTACATCTCGGGCAACAACATCTGCCACTGCCACAGGGAGTGAGGGGGTCTGGTGGAAGCCCCGTGCACGGCAGCAGCCTGCAGGTGAGGCTCCCCTGAGAAGAAGAAGAGGGGTCGTCCGGTGAGGAACAAGTGAGACGAAGATGTCCATGCACATCCCCCAGGAAACCAACACCTGTTCTGGACAGTGACCTTTGTGTGCAAACCGTTCACCTTGTTGTACGACATCGTACTCCCCACATGACATGGAGGGTCTGAGTTGGAACAATGTGCTTAACGACTGTGGACTGTACTCTAGACATTTCATCTACCAACACTCCTAACTTGTTATCTGTGAACTTTGGATTCTAAAGCCAACGGACAACACTCCCAATCCTGAGCACCATCCCCACTTATGTGCTAATAAATTCACCTAAACACAAGACGTGACTCTGTGGTGATTGAGAGGTTGCCAGTGGCATGTAGATCTGGATGTGCTGAAGAACACTGTGCATGCAAACCTGTACTGTGATGAGTACACTGTCATGTCAGTCAGGCCAAAGTGCCACATATGTGGGAGACACACCACCAGGTCTACTTTACACATGCCCACCACGTCCAACCAATTCATTGCCAACATCAATGTTGACAAGCAAGCCTGTGGTATGCACAAACTACACAGCCAACCTGAGTCAGTAGTGACAGGCCCACAAGTGCAGTACGTCAATGTCAGTCTGATGTGTAGGCACAAGCAACACACATCAGAAGGTGCAGCACAGTTTTTTGTCAGGCAATTGCCACATGTCCCTTATTACACACATGCAAGCTAGCAACACCTGACAGTGGGCACACGGTCACCAAGTGGATAACTACGGAAGTCCTGGGGGGCCTGGCACATCACTCGTTGGGACACTAACGACTCCATCCTGGCAGTGGAGCATGGGCATCAGGGGTCTCTGTACACCAAACAACAGCCACAGTACCCTGTGAAGGACAGACAGAAACACAATTGTTAACACTGCATGACGCCATACAACTGCAACACACATGGCAAACACAAATCACAGACTACACCACCCCAAAATACTAATCATCACACAACTGGTGGGGAGTACAGGTAAACTGGATGGACTCATCACTGCAGGCATCCACACAAGTAGCACACAGCCACACGCAAGGTGCACCACACACACAAAACATGCACACACAACACATTTACAACACATCACTGTATACTCACATTCAGGAGAAGAAGTTGTTGATGAGCTGTGTGCGGACATCCTCCGCAGCCTCATCATCGCTACTGGCATCCTGGCCCAGGCCAGGATCCTCCACAGGTGGCGGGTGTTGGTCATTGTCATCCTGGATGAGGGGCAACTCCCTTCGCACTGCCAGATTGTGCAGCATGCATGCTACGATGATGATCCGGCACACCTTAGCAGGGGCAAACGGGAGGGCACCTCCTGTCTTGTCTAAACACCTGAAGCGGCTCTTCAGGAATCCAAATGTCCGCTCTATCACCCTCCTGGTTCGACCATGTGCCTGGTTGTAGCGCATCTCGGCTGGCGTCACAGGGTTCCTCAGGGGTGTCAGCAACCATGGCATGTTGGGATATCCAGAGTCACCTACATACAGACACATGCACATTAGAGGAGTTGGAGAAAAACAGGTAGCACACAATTGGCAGGCACACACAATGAGGAAAGGTCAGTACACACCAACAAGCCAGGCACGTAGATTCTGCATCCGTGACATCAGTCTAGGGACACGACTACTCCTCATCACATAGGCATCATGCGCAGACCCAGGGAAACGTGCACACACATGGGAGATTGTCATGTCCGCCAAACAAATCACCAGAGCATTGATGGAGTGGAAATGCTTGCGGTTCCTGTATGGCAGCTCATGTGCCTGTGGTGGCACCAAAGCCACATGTGTCCCGTCAATGGAGCCTATGACATTTGGCATCCTCCCCAGGGCATAGAAGTCACCCTTTATGTCTGCAAGTCGTTGGGGTGTGGGGAAATAGATGTACAGGTCCAGGAAATGTAACATGGCCTCCAACACATCCCGAAGCACCCGACTGAACATTGTCTGCGACATCCCTCCACCAGAAGACACAGTGTACTGGAAGGTACCCGTCGCAAAGAAATGAAGGGCTGCCATCACCTTCACCTTGGGGGTCAGTGCCGTCGGGTATGGCCGGCCAGGTTGCAGGTGTGGGCCCAACTGCCCTGCCAACTCCTCAATCACTGCCCTGGTGAAATGGTACTTTCTGATGGACTCACGTTCCACCATCGTTGCCAGGACCGGGAATGGCCTAGGTACATTTGGGGCCCTGCAGTACAGACAGAAACAAAGGATGAAGGCACACCCTCCAGCAATGTCACAAAGCCACAGCAACACAGCCCATCATAAACAAACACATAACACAATGAGCTGAGGTGGTTGCCACAGGTTACAGACAAAAATGTCCCATACATGGCATCAACGCACATTGAAGCCCAAGATGTGCACATGACAGGGCCCCTGTTGTGCCATGACAAAGCAATGGGCCCTAGCACAGTACATCTGCCCTGTTGCCACCTACCACACAAAGCCCACAGTGACTAGTGAGGACAGATATTTTCTCCACATCACAGCTCCCTGACTGACAGTTACACAGGCATGATGTGACGTATCGTTGACATTACACACAACAAGCATGTTAGCCACAGTCCATGTGCCCTGTCGCCACAAGTGGACATATGTAGGTGTCTGTGCCACCCCCACACAACAACACTGTGCATGTACAAACCAATGTGATGTGTGGATCAGCTCACATTGGATCACTGACAGATCACACCACATGCACACAGATAGTGTATGGACATCACAATGTCGACACTGGTTCACCCTGCGTTGAAGCTACTAACACTGATGAGACAGGGTACATGTGACACGACACACACGCACATCCTGGCTGGGACTGTGTCCATTGCCAATGTCCTGTACTGCATTGCTGCACCCCCTGTGGCAATGGGCACACCACACATGTATGTGTCCACCCACATCCGGGTCCAGCCTGGGAGTGCTTGTCAACAAGTGGCACACGACCAAACACATCCTGTGCCCCCAGACACACACATAAGAGGCAGCCATACATGACTGGGGACACACTGTGGCACAGGCAGTGGTGCCATTGGTGTGCCCAATAGTCCCTAGCTAGTGACAGAGGATGGCATCTGTCAGGAATTGACAGCAAGGCTGACCGACACGTTCAATGTCCCCAAAACCCAAATAACTTGTTCGGACCGAGCCGTGCGCATGTCAGGGACATACATCACAATGGCGACGGATGCGTGTGACGCGTCGGTCGTGTATGGACCGAGACGTGGGCATGTCAGGGACATACATCACAATGGCGACGGATGCATGTGACGCGTCGGTCGTGTATGGCCGAGCCGCGCGCACGTCTTGCCCATTGAATCTGATGGAGACGGGTGTGTGTTGCCATTCATAATCCGCGTAGTACAGTCATTTGCCGGGCCCTGCACCCTCATTGGCCATGAGCTGTCATGGTGATGGACGCGGATTTGAAATTTGAACGAGGCGTGTGCAGGAAATTCAGTTGGAGTCGTACAACATTGTTGCAATTGCCAGTGTGTCATGGAGGTGATGTTTTAAATGATGCTGAAGGCGTGTACGAGTCGGGCTATCCCATGGATTGGCCAAATTCATAGGATGCAAGCTTTTTGGACCTATCCCTTTGTACCTCAGGGCAGACATGCCTCCACAGCACAGATATAAGGCTGCCTGGCCCCCAGAGAACCCACTTGCCTGCACCATATGCTACTGGAGCACATCAAGATCATCACTGCTGCTGTCTCTGCTTCCTCTGGCTTCAATGATGGCACATACTGTGGAGAGGGCCCCAGCCTTCAGTGAGGAGGAGAACCAGGCCCTGCTGGACGGGCTCCTGCCGCAGTACACCAAGCTGTATGGGAAACCAGGGGAGCAGGTGAGTGTGCTGTCCACTTCTTTGCTAATTGTGCTACTGGTCTGACCAGCAGCAGCATTAGTGTGTACACCAGTGGCTTGGTTGCCCACTGACTACTGCTCTTGCCACAAATGGGGCACCCACATGTACTGCACAGTTGCAGTGCAGTGCAAGGTGTATTGTCACTAGGTCCCCTTCCCAGGCCATGTCTCAAAGCTGTGAGTGCTGGACACCGGTCCCTCAACCATAGTTGCACCACCTGTGTACCTCATTAGCCTTGCTGATGCCCACATGTGTGACTGCCTGTGTGTTGCACTAATATGTTGCCAGTGTAGTAATGTCCTCTGCACTTTGTCATCCTCACAGGTTGCTGCCCAGAAGAAGCATGATATCTGGAGGAGCATCGTCGGGGCGGTGAGATCCGTGGGGGTCTACAGGCGCAGGATCCGCAACTGCCAGAAGAGGTGGCAGGACCTTCGGGGCTGGACCCGGAGGATCTCACGGGTCCAGCTGAAGCTGTCGCCTCCACGCAGGAGGGGCGGACACCGGACCCTGACCCCCCACATGCTCCAAATCCTGGCGGTGGTCTTCCCGGACCTGGATGGGCAGCTGAAGGCCAGACAGCAGCAAGGAGGGGGTGAGTACATGACTGCACTGTGTGCTGTGTCTGACATGCTATGTGCCCCCTCTGGCCTGGTAACAACTCAACAGTACATTGTTCAGTTAGTCCAGGACCCATGTCCCTCTCTGGTGACTTGCCCCCTTCTCATCTGTTTGCCAGGTGTTGCTGTTTCTGTCTGGGCATAGTGTCACGTGGGAACTGTGCCCTTACATGTGAAGGTGCATGGGATGTGGGCCAGCATTGCTTCAGGGGACTCAGTGTTGTGCTTCAAGGGTGGGACCATTGTACAGTACATGCCAGGGTCCTGGTATTTATCTGCATGTACTCCTGTCATGGGGCCAATTGACAGCTCGGGCTCACCACATGTGCCTGGGGCATTCGGCACACACCCATGCTGCTGGTTGGGTAAACTGTTGGGGCCTCTGGAGCATGTACCTCAAGTGTGTCACATATGCACAGCCACCTGCCTACTGTCCATGGCTATCACCTGTTCCACGTGGAGCAGGACAGTCATGGCTAGTCCAGGGCATGCTACAGTCTGTACTCCTACTCCCGTGTCTCGGTTGGCACTTTGTGCCAGGTGAACAGTTCCCTCAGGTGTCTGCCCCTGTGTCATTGTGCTGTGGCACCGTTGTCAGGCCCACTGGTGTGTACATGGGTTTGGGGTCAGCATGCAATCTGAGATGTGCCCATGTGAGACAATACCTCTGTGACATGTATGGATGTGATGACTTGACCGTGCACAATGGTGCCTGCAACCGGGTAGTTCCAGCAGCTGGGTGTCATTCACAGCAGAGTGCGAGTTGCTCAGCTTCAGAGTGCCCTGTCCCATGTCTCTCATGCGTCCAATGGATCTGGGGTGGGCACATCAGAATCCAGACGCTGTTGTTACTATGGATGGTCATGTGTAGTTGTCAGCTACAGAGTTTGCAGGCCCCATGTCTTGGGAATGTGACACAGTGGTGACAGTTGTTGTAGGGCTGCCCTGCCCCCTGTGACTGGAGACTGTGATGTATGATCTCACAGGCATGGCTGAGCCATGGGACTACACTACCTAGGGGTGATCCAGCAGGAGTGTGTCATGTGCAACATGCACTCCATTGTGCCAAGGTATGCAGGACTTGCGGGGATCAGGATGTCTGGTGCATGTACTCAGCCCCAGCCTCTCAGATGCAACACTGGCCAACCCTACGTCCAGGCAAATGTACAGGTCCATTGTCAGCAGATGTGATGTGTGCATGTTGACAGACCACTACGTATTTTCAGGTCTTGTCAAGTGATGGGTAGGTGGTGCATGTGTCTGCAGTGGGGTGTAGGGATCCTACATGCGCAAGACAGATGGGTGCAAGGGCAGGAGGGATGTGAATGCCATGCTCGACTCTCAGACTAACCATTGGCCTATGCAAATCTGTGTGAGCACTCCTAGCAAAGTTCAACTGATTGATGCCCGCACTTGGCCACTGATGTGCTGTACTTTCTGTGGTGTGTGTGGTCAGTGCAGATGACTAATGTGTTTTCATTCTATTTTCCCTGTGCAGATACAGACACGGACACAGAGGGAGACCGCTCCACGGACCAGGGGGAGCCAGAGAGCCAGACTCGGTCTGAATTTGAGGAGTCGGAGGGACCCAGTGGCACAGAGGGCGAGGGGAGTGAGTCTGTGGGCTCCTCGGCAAACACCACTGCAGCTGAGGACAACAGCAGCAGTGACGGGGACTTCCTTGTGGAGGCGGGTGGCAGCAGCCACCATCCAACACCTGTTGAGGTTGTCCCCGCCCCCACCATCACTGCCCTCCCCATGGCTCCCACATCTAAGGTCCGTGGAGGCGCCCGTGTTCATGGGCATGTCTCCTTCCAGTCAGGCACCGCACCCCTACCCCTGTGTCCCCTGCAGCCCTGAGTGAGGAGTCTGTCGACCTGCTGCGGCAGATCCATGTGGGGCAGTCATCCATGCTGCGTGTCTTCCATGTGCACATGGGTCTGATGAACCAGCTGGTGTCGTACATGGAGGGCATGTCATCATCCATGTCTGCCCTACAGAGGACCAGTCAGGGCATGGCCTCCTCACTGACGGCAGCAGTGTCCCTCCTCCAGCAGTCCCTCCCCCCTCCTGCCCCTGCCCCATCCCCTACTCCCAGCACCCTACCTGTCCAACTCACACACACACCTGCACCATCATTGCACACAACAGACCCAGGCACTATACACACCCCCAAGCCAAAGTCTAAACATGCACGCACGCATACTCAGGGGACTGAAAATACACTCACCGGGGATGGGTCAGACACACACACACATGCATCCACAAACACTACGCAGTCCTCCGATGCCTCACCCTCCACAGCCCCTTCCACGGCCCCTTCCACTGCCTCAACTGCATCCCCAGCTGCAAAGAGGCTCTTCCTGGTCGACCTCGGACTCTTCCCCACTGATCCATCCACACCAGCACACAAGGGGAAGAGGGGGTCCGGCCACACAGAGGGGGTGTCCCTCGCCCCCAGACACCCTCCCCCAGGCGCAGGCAGGCTGAGACACCACGCCGCAGGTCCCCCGCACACGGAAGAGCAAGACCCCACCACCGGCCCAACACTCCACCAGACAGTCTCCACCTGCCATCCCCCAGGCTCCCACTCCACAGGTCCCACCACCACACCCTGCCCCAGGTTCACCCACCCACCGCTACCGCATCCCCAAGATGCTCAGGCCTTCCCCACTTGCCTCTTGCTCTTCCAGCACCCCACACCCCACTCAGCCTGTGTGTGGCACTGCTGTGGAGGGCGTGCCCTCCCCTCCGTCCTGCCCACATCACCGGATCCACTTCCTGCTCCCCTGGGGATGGGCACTGCAGTGGAGTCTCTGCCCTCCTGGTCTGACTTGGGCACTGCAGTGGGTTCCGTGTCCACTCCCTCTGACCTGCCCACTGCAGTTGTGCCGGCACCCACTGCTCCTGACTTGTGCCCCCAGTTGTGCCGGCACCCACTGATCCTGACTTGTGCCCCCAGTCGTGCCGGCACCCACCCTGTCAGACTCCTCCGCTGCAGCTGCCGCTCCTGCACCCACCAGCCCTTCCCTGCCTGTTTCTGTAGACCCATGATCCTGTACCTGCGGTGCCTGGCTGGCCTCTATGTATGCCCCTCCCAGGGGTATGTCCCCTTCCGTTGGCAGTGCAGGCATGCCAAATGTGGCATTTGGACACTTGACCCTGTTGGGTCTGTTTATGGACTGGCCATAGGCCTTCATGTTTTTCTTCTTGATTTTCCATTTCACAAATAACTCGGCTGAATAAAAGCTCCTTTTTGTTCACTAGTGGTTTTGCTTCAGATGTACATGATGTTGTTGATACTTGACATGCCCTTGCTCCAGTGATGGTGTATTCCATGGCTGGGAAATGTAGTGTCACTGTGCTGGAGACCATGTGGCCCATGGGGGTATGTCCTGTTGGGGTGTGTATCCATGTCATCCTTTGCAGCAATCTGACGGGGTCATGATTATGGTCTTTGGAAATGTGTTATCTATCTTTTGTTAGCAATGTCTCATCAGTGTCTTACACACATGCACACCTGTTGGCCTTAGCATGGTTCAATTGGCCCATTTCACTGACTGTGTGGCCATCTCCAATGGACATGCAAGTGTATGCATCTATGTGGATGGACTCATCTGTGTCCTCAGTGCTACTTCATCTACATGTGTGTTGACTCTGTGCAGTTGACTCAGGGGACCCTCCCGTGCCCATGCTGCTGTTACCAGGGCCACCAATGTGTGGTATATGTTAGCTGTGTGACAAAGTATACTGCTGACATGCTGGTGGCCTGCATGGACAACATATGGCACAGCTTTCCTTCCACAGGAGTGGAGTCCCCTCATGTCACTGTGCTGATGGGGGTTGAGACCCCATTGGCACAGTGCTCTACATATGCTGCATGTGTGATCCCCACACTTACCTTCATGTCACTGTGCTGATGGGGGTTGAGACCCCATTGGCACAGTGCTCTACATATGCTGCATGTGTGATCCCCACACTTACCTTCATGTCACTGTGCTGATGGGGGTTGAGACCCCATTAGCACAGTGCTCTACATATGCTGCATGTGTGATCCCCACACTTACCTTCATGTCACTGTGCTGATGGGGGTTGAGACCCCATTAGCACAGTGCTCTACATATGCTGCATGTGTGATCCCCACACTTACCTTCATGTCACTGTGCTGATGGGGGTTGAGACCCCATTAGCACAGTGCTCTACATATGCTGCTGTTTAGTACCACACAGTTACCTTTTGTACACTCAAGTGATGGGTGTTGAGGACATTACTGCAGTGCTCATGTGAGGCTTGGCTTGTGTTAGCCACACTATGGTATTGCAGACACGTGTTGTGAGTTACATTGTGTGTACATGGTCATGTTCACTGTGGTGGGTATTGTACACAGACTACATGTTGTGGTCATGAGGTTGTTGGGGATATCCTTTGGTTTGTAGTCCTTATGTTGGGGTATGTGTTACACATCACCCATCCTATGTGTGTGGGCATTGGTAGTGGTACTCACACAGTTCACTATTGGTGGTGGTGACAGGCAAGAGGCCCCCTATGGGTGGGGGTGTGAGTAGTCCCAGCCAAGAGGCCCACTATGTGTGGGGGTGTGAGTAGTCCCAGGCAAGAGGCCCCTATGGGTGGGGGTGGAAGTGGTGACAGGCAAGAGGCCCCCTATGGGTGGGGGTGTGAGTAGTCCCAGGCAAGAGGCCCCCTATGGGTGGGGGTGGAAGTGGTGACAGGCAAGAGGCCCCCTATGGGTGGGGGTGTGAGTAGTCCCAGGCAAGAGGCCCCCTATGGGTGGGGGTGGAAGTGGTGACAGGCAAGAGGCCCCCTATGGGTGGGGGTGTGAGTAGTCCCAGCCAAGAGGCCCCTATGGGTGGGGGTGTGAGTGGTGACAGGCAAGAGGCCCCCTATGGGTGGGGGTGTGAGTAGTCCCAGTCAAGAGGCCCACTATGGGTGGGGGTGTGAGTAGTCCCAGCCAAGAGGCCCCCTATGGGTGGGGGTGGAAGTGGTGACAGGCAAGAGGCCCCCTATGGGTGGGGGTGTGAGTAGTCCCAGCCAAGAGGACCCTATGGGTGGGGGTGTGAGTAGTCCCAGGCAAGAGGCCCCCTATGGGTGGGGGTGGAAGTGGTGACAGGCAAGAGGCCCCCTATGGGTGGGGGTGTGAGTAGTCCCAGCCAAGGGGCCCCCTATGGGTGGGGGTGGTAGTGGTGACAGGCAAGAGGCCCCCTATGGGTGGGGGTGATGGGCAAGGGGGGGCCTGGGTGTTTGTCACAGATTTACTGGTACGTGTCGGCTGTTTGTTTGGGGGGGGTGTCTCTTACCGTCTCCGTCGTTGGCGTCTGTTCCGGATCAGTCCATGGATGTAGAGGATCGGTATGACCTGTGCGATGGGATTCATGTCGACACCGTCTCGTCTGCACTGGTCGTTGGTTCGTTTCGTCCCAGTTGCAGGCTTGTATGTCTCGTGTCCGGGGATCGTGTTGTGGCACGAATCGTTCCTTTCATGCAGCTTTTCCGGATGCTGTGACGTGCCGTACGTGTCGACTCGCTCGGTGCATGGGAAGTGCGCATCGTACTTGTCTGGCCGGAAACAGCTCTGTCCTAGCCCCCGTGCGAGTCGATTCTGCGTTTACGGGACCGGCTCGTAGGGTGAATTGAGTATTTATTTGGCGAGTTCGTGTCGGTCGAGTTTTCAGCACATGCACGCATCGTACTTGATCGGCAGGACTGACCGGCTCCCGGGACGGGTCGGTCGGGAGGTAAGCGTCCGGACGGCTCTTTTTGAGCTGTCCGACCCGAATCGGAATCGGCCCCTTAATTGTATTTGGAGATCTACTACAACTTACTCGTGTAAAAGGACAACCTGTTTTTAAAACACTTGTCCATGAAGACACTAGGAAATCTTTTGGAAGTATTGGAAATGTGAACATTTGATTACATTTTGAATATAAAGAACTTGTTTGGAATATGCGACAAGCAAGTGATGAAGATTATGGAAATATTCTTCAAAACATAAGAATTGGTGTTTTGACGAAACATGGTAAACAAGCTTTAGAAAGTCGGCTATTAAGGAACTTGTTTACAACTGGAAACACAGCAGCTGAAGTAATGTTCAACATGCTTGAAGAAAAGCAGTCTATAGTTTGCCTAATGCCTACACTGCAAGAGTATTCTATATTTAATCAACAACTTCTCAAACTAGAAAAAGAACAAATAGTGGAAATTGAAGCTGTTGATAAAATTGAACACCAGGGAGTGACTATTCTTCTTACAGAGAAACTACAGGCTAAATTGGATTCTTTAGAAAAGTCTGTATCTAAAACTGCAGGCTTAGAATATACTTTACATGTACGTATAAACTGTCAGGTAATTTTAAGGCTTAATTTGAATGTAGAAGAAGGTTTAGTAAATAGAGCAATGGAAAAAGTTGTTGATTTTGTAAAATTTCAGAATAGAGATGGAATAGAATTTTTGATTATAAAATTTGATCAGATTAAAGAGGTAAGACAAATTGGGCATTGCGTTGTAAAACAGTTTCCTCTGTCTTAAGCATATGCAGTAACTATTCATAAATCTCAAGGTTTAAGTATAGACAATGCTTTGGTAAATATTGGAGGTACAGTGTTCAAAGAGGGAATGGCATACATTGCATTGTCTCGAGTAAGAACAATGTCTGGTTTGTATTTGATAGATTTTGATGACAAAAAGGTTAGTGCTGATGCAAATTGTGTAAGAGAGTACAATCATTTAAGAAGCCTTTATGCTCCTGATTTAGGTGAATATCCCATATATGAGAAACGTATGGTGTGTCCAAAATGGAAATATGTCAAAGAAGCAATTGAGGTTCAAAAAAAGAAAACAAATGAAGAGACACTTGAAGGCGTAAAGAAAAAGAAAATGGAAACTGTTGATGACATTGAAGGATACCAGTTGGAAAATTGTTCAGGAATCAACTGTTATGCTAATGTGATTCTGAATGTTGTATTTTATCTACAAGATCTTCATCATGAAATCATGGGAAATCATGAAAAAAGATCCTGTTCTTTACTACATTATGTATTTCAACAGTTGGTAACTGACAGAAGTAAAATCCATACTGCTTCTGGCATTCAGTATCTTTTTGGTATATGTACTGGCTCTTTGACATTTACTCTTAATATACAACAAGATGCACCAGAATTTCTAATCCTTATGCTTGGAGTATTAGAACATGAAGGAATACAGATTGAAAACTTATTTGGACTAAGTTACAGATGGGATTATAAATGTGAAGAGTGTTCATTTACTTCTACCACTGAAATACAAACAGAACAATTCATACACTTGACGATACCAGACTACAAATTAGTACCTTTTAACAAATTGATAAAAGCAGCCAATCAGGACATGAGCTGTTTGCATTGTAGATCAGAGATGTTGTCTACATTACATATAGAAAGATTTGGAAAATATGTGATTTTAATGCTACAACATTGTAGAGTAAATGGATGAAAATTGGAAACCAAAATTAAAATGTTTAATGCAAGTCAAATATCTATTTCAGGAAGAACTTTTATAGCAGTGGCTATTATTTTCCATGATGGACCTACTACAACATCTGGACAGTATACTGTGTATTTAAAGTGTAATAAAGGATGGACACATTGCAATGATGCCCACTTGAAATTCAAACCTAGATTTCCTTATGAATTACCAAATTCACATTTGTTATTATTGAAGCCCAAGTTTAGAGTACATTATTCGGTCTGTTGGGAAGATGTGCACAGAAAATAGACAGGAGTGCAAACTATTAGAATTCATAATTAATGTTTGAAATATTATTTGCGCTAATTGATATTGCATTTGGAAAATTGGGTTTAAAAGCAAATAGTTTATATATTTGTTGTGTATATTGTACCAGATGTAAATGAGAGTCTACATTTTGGCAAATGTATTTGAGATAAATAATAGAGTTAATGTAGATGAAGGAAGTAATTAACAAACTGTAGATAGAAAAACACATAGCTACACATATTGAAAATGATGCTCTATGCTGATTTGTTTTTTTTTCTACAATAAATTTGATTGTTTTTTTCTCCGCTGTTCAATGATGTTACTACATTGAAATCACTGTGTATGGTGAAGTAAAGTGGAATCTGAGAACAGCAAAAAATGGAAACTGAAAATGTTATGTAATTCTGAATTTATGCTGTGTTCTTAAACATATGATATTATAATTTCTGTAATATATTATCATTAAATAACAGTTTATCTTCTTCTTCTTTATAGTAGCTACTGTTGAAGTTTGAAAAGAGTTTTAATGCTGTTTAGAACAATACTACTCTAAAATACTTCTACTGAGTAATGTATCTAAGTTACTTGAAAGGTAAGAGTACATAATATAATATGCATGATAACGTGAACAAATGTTTAAAGTTTAATTATATGTTATTTGTTTCTAACATAAATAATGTTGATCCTTTACACTATTTGAAAACTATCATCATATTGCTCATGCAATCAGCCAGGCAGTCATCCTTTCATGTAGACACTACCCATGCAATCATACATTCTATCAAGCACAACACTTGCACTAATAGGATAACCCAGGCATTACCCTTGCATTCTTCCTTTCACACAGTCCCTACCCATGCACTCATCCAATCACCCAGGCACTACCCCTGTACTCATGCAATCACCTAGGCACTACCTATGCACTCATACAATCACTCAGGTACTACTCTTGCACTCAACCATTCACTCAAACACTACCCATGAAGTCATCTATTCTCTCAGGCACTACCCATGCACTCATCCAATGACCCAGGGATTACACTTGCAGTCACCCTTTACTCAGGCACTACCCATGCACTGATCTAAGCACCCAAACATCACCCTTGTACTCATGAAGTCACTCAGGCAGTACCCATGCACTCATCCAATCACCCAGGCAGTACCCCTGCACGTATGCAATCACCCAGGCACTAACCATGCACTCATGCAGTCACTCAGTTACTACTCTTGCACTCAACCGTTCACTCAGGCACTACCCATGCACTCATCCATTCACTCATGCACTACCCCTGCAATCATGCAATCACCCAGCAACTACTCATGCAGTCATGCAATCACTCAGGCACTACTCTTTCACTCAACCATTCACTCAGGCACTACCCATGCACTCATCCGTTCCCTCAGGCACTACCCATGCACTCATCCAATGACCCAGGCATTAGCCTTGAACTCATACTTTCACTCAGGTACTTCCCATACACTCATCCGATCACCCAGGCACTACCCCTGCACTCATGCAATCAACCTGGCACTACTCATGTACTCATACAATCACTCAGGCACTACTCTTGCAGTCAAGCATTCACTCAGGCACTACCCATACACTCAACCATTCACTCAGGCACTACCATGCACTCATCCAATGACCCAGGCATTACTCTTGCAGTCATTCTTTTACTCAGGCACTACCCATGCTCTGATCTAAGCACCCAGACATTACCCTTCTACTCATGGAGTCACTCAGGCGCTACCCATGCACTCCTCCAATCACCCAGGCAGTACCCCTGCACGTATGCAGTCACCCAGGCACTACCTATGCACTCAACCATTCGCTCCTGGTTTAGGTGAATATCCCATATATGAAAAACGAATAGTGTGTCCAAAATGGAAATATGTCATAGATGCAATTGAGGTTCAAAAAAATAAAACAAATGAAGAGAAACTTGAAGGCGTAAAGAAAAAGAAAATGGAAACAGTTGATGACTTTGTAGGATACCAGTTGGAAAATAGTTCAGGTATCAACTGTTATGCTAATGTGATTCTGAATGTTGTGTTTTATCCACAAGATCTTCATCATGAAATCATGGAAAATCATGTATTTCAACAGTTGGTAGCTGACAGAAGTAAAATCCATACTGCTACTGGTATTCAGCATCTTTTGGATATTTGGACGGGTTCTTTGGCATTTACTCTTAATATACAACAAGATGCACAAGAATTTCTATTCCTTATGCTTGGAGTATTAGAACATGAAGGAATACAGATTGAAAACTTATTTGGACTAAGTTACAGATGGGATCATAAATGTGAAGAGTGTTCATTTACTTCTACCACTGAAATACAAACAGAACAATTCATATACTTGATGATACCAGATTGCAAATCAGTACCTTTTAACAAATTGATAAAAACAGCCAATCAGGATATGAGGTGTTTGCATTGTAGATCAGAGATGTTGTCTATATTACATATAGATAGATTTGTAAAATATCTCATTTTAATGCTACAACTTTGTAGAGCAAATGGAAGAAAAATGGAAACGAAAATTAAATTTTTTAATGCAAGCCAAATATCTATTTCAGGAAAAACTTTTATAGCAGTGGCTATTATTTTCCATGATGGACCTACTACAACATCTGGACACTATACTGTGTATTTAAAGTGTGATAAAGGATGAACACATTGCAATGATACCCACTTGGAATTCAAACCTAGATTGCCTTATGAATTACCAAATTCAGATTTGTTATTTTTGAAGCCAAAGTTTTGAGTACATCATTCGGCCTATTGGGAAGATGTGAACAGAAAGTAGACAGAAGTGCAAACTATTAGTATCTATAATTAGTGTTTGGATTATTATTTGCAGTAATTGATATTGCATTTGGAAAATTGGGTTTAAAAGCAAATAGTTTATATATTTGTTGTCTATATTATACCAGATGTAAATGAGAATCTATAGTTTGGCAAATGTATTTGAGATAAATAATGGAGTTAATGTAGATGAAGGAAGTAATTAACAAAGTGTAGATAGAAAAACACATAGCTGCACATATTAAAAATGATGCTCTACGCTGATTTGTTTTTTTTTCTACAGTCAATTTGATTGTTTTTTCCCCCGCTGTTCAATGATGATACTACATTGAAATTACTGTGTATGGTGAAGTTAAGTGAAATCTGAGAACAGCAAAAAGGGAATCTGAAAATGTTATGTAATTCTACATTTATGTTGTGTTCCTAAAAATATAATATTATAATTTCTGTAATATATTATCTTTAAATAACAGTTATTCTTCTTCTTCTGTATAGTATGTACTGTTTGAAAAGAGTTTTAATGCTAGTTAGGAGAATACTACTCTAAAATACTTCTACTGAGTAATGTATCTAAATTACTTAAAAAGTGAGAATAGATAATATAATATTCATGATTATGTGAAAAAATGTTTAAAGTTTAATTATATGTTATTTGTTACTTATATAAATAATGTTGATCCTTTAGACTACTTGAAAATTATCATTACGTTGCTCATGTAATCAGGCAGGCAGTTATCCTTTCAAGTAGACACTACCCATGCACTTATCCATTCTCTGAAGCACAAGTCTTGCACTAATAGGAAAACACAGTCATTACTCTTGCATTCTTTTTTTCACACAGGTGCTCATCCAATCACCCAGGCAGTACCCCTGCACTTACGCAAATACCCAGGCACTGCCCATGCAGTCATCCAATCACCCAGGTACTACTCTTGCATTCAACCATTCACTCAGGCAGTACCCATGCACTTATCCATTCACTCAGGCACTACTCCTGCACTCATGCAATCACCCAGGCACTACCCATGCACTCATGCAATCACTTAGGCACTACCCATGCAGTTATGCAATCACTCAGCCACTACTCTTGCACTCAACCATTCACTGGGGCACTACCTGTGCACGCAACCATTCACTCAGGCACTACCCATACACTCATCCAATCAGCCAGGCATTATCCTTGCACTCATACTTTCACTCAGGTATTTCCCATGCACTAATACAATCAAAAGGCACTAACCCTGCACTCATTCAATCACCCAGGCACTACCTATTTTCTTATGCAATCATTCAGGCACTACTCTTTCACTCAAGCATTCACACAGGCACTACCTATGCACTCATCTATTCCCTCAAGGACTACCCATGCACTCATCCAATAATCCAGGCATTGGCCTTGCACGCATACTTTCAATCAGGCACTTCCCATGCACTCATCCAATCACCCAGGCACTACCCCTGCACTCATGCAATCACCCAGGCACTACCTATGCACTCATGCAATGACTTAGGCACTACTCTTGCACTCAACCATTCACTTAGGCACTACCCATGCACTCATCCAATGACCCAGGCATTAATCTTGTAGTCATCCTTTTACTCAGGCAGTACCCATACACTGATCGAAGCCTCCAGTCATTACCGTTGCACTCATAAAGTCACTCAGGCACTACCCATGCACTCATCCAATAACCCAGGCAGTACCCCTGCACTTATGCAATCACCCAGGCACTGCCCATGCAAACAATTACTCAGGCACTACTCTTGCACTCGAGCATTCACTCAGGCACTACCCATGCACCAGGGCCGGACTGGGAACTGAAACCGGCCCTGGCAAACTGCTCAGCCGCCCCACCCTGGGGTAGGAGGGGTGCAGCCGAGCTGTTTGCAAGGGCAGGTTTTGGCCGATTTTATTACAGGGGGCCGATATTGCCGACCCCTGGTAACAAAAACGGCCACCAGGGGCCCAAAACCGCCCCCCCCCCCTACCGGCCCACCGGGGAAACGACCAGTGCCCGCTACGGCCAGTCCGGCCCTGCCATGCACTCATCCATTCACTCAGGCACTACCTATGCACTCATCCAATGACCCAGGCATTACCCTTCAAGTACTTCCCATGCACTCATCCAATCACCCACTCACTATTCCTGCACTCATTCAAGCACCCAGGCACTACCCATGCACTCATGCACTCACCCAGGCACTACCCATGCAGTCATGCAATCACTCAGGCACTACTCTTGCACTCAGCCATTCACTCAGGCACTACCCTCAAACTCAGCCATTCCCTCAACGACTACCCATGCACTCATGCAATGACTCATGCACTACCCATGCACTCATCCAATGACTCAGGCATTACTCTTGCAGTAATCCTTTTACTCAGGCAGTACCCATGCACTGATCTAAGCACCCAGTTATTAACGTTGCACTCATAAAGTCACTCAGGCACTACCCATGCACTCATCCAATCACCCAGGCAGTACCCCTGCACTTATGCAATCACCCAGGCACTGCCCATACACTCACACAATTACTCAGGCACTACTCTTGCACTCAGGCATTCACTCAGGCACTACCCATGCACTCATCCATTCCCTCAGGCACTACTCTTTCAGTCAACCATTCTCTCAAACTCTACTCATTTACCCTTCCAATCACTCAGACACTACATACACACTAATGCAATCTCACAGACACTATCTATTGACTCATGTATTCATACAACATATAGCTTTTCTTTTTTAAACCAGAATAGTTGGTTCCGTAAGAACCGTTTTTTTCTTCTTTTTCGAAAACTATTTTATATTTTTTAGTGTTTTTGTAATTATTTTGTAGTTTTTTGGGTGTTTTTACATTTTAAAATTAAAAATTAAACAAAAAAACTAGCACAAAACACTGTGCGCAACTGCAGGAACAAAAAAAAAAATAACTATGATGACTATTTATAATGTCCAGCTTTGTTTGAACAACTTGCTCCCCCACACTCAAAACAGTTTTGCACTTTGGACATAGCAGTGCAATTTTTGCAAAATCAGGCAGAGTTGGTGGTATACTCTGCACCTTGTCACCAGGTTGGATTGTTGATGACTGCGCCCCTTGTCCTTCACCAGCACTCTTTAGCCTTGCCAATTCGGCTCTGGCAAGACGGTTTCCATTCATCGTCCTCAAATGTTTATACAATGAGGACGTGCCGCAGGAATATTTGTGCTCGAAACCTTCTGACATACCTTGCATGTCACCTTTTGAGCATTGACTTTTTTGATTCCTTCTGGAATTGTGAAGAAATCCCAAACAATGCTCTCCTTTTTCTTTCTTGGGGGTTCATCCTCTTCTTCGAGCAAGGTCTGGTCCTCCTCCTCTTGCAGGT
Organism: Calotriton arnoldi; assembly: GCA_963921515.1. Taxonomy (NCBI): domain Eukaryota; kingdom Metazoa; phylum Chordata; class Amphibia; order Caudata; family Salamandridae; genus Calotriton; species Calotriton arnoldi. Next base: position 128,131 of record CAWUFW010004773.1, read on the forward strand.
CTGTTGATGTTGTATTTTTGATAGATGAAAAACAAAATGTAAAAAACACCAACCCTCCTGCAAAATAGCTGGTCCTAAAAAGAGAGTGAGTGTTGGTGACCACACCCTAAAGAAGAAGAAAGAGGGAGGTATCTAGCAAGTTTAATGATGACAGGATGTTTGGCCAATCAAATCTCTTTTTTGTGTGTCACATGGGGTGCGCGACTCCTACACGGTGCCACCGCGTCCCGGACGCAATTCTGTTTTTTTATTTTTTTTTGCATTTGAACAATATTAAGTTGTATGTTATAATATTTCAATTTCAAATAACTGTACCCCCTCATTTTAATAACAGTAAATAAATCTATATTTATATACAATTTTATTTTTTTAAAACTGATAGATTAGCGTCCCGTACTGTAATCTGGAAGTTGCAATCTACGCAGATGTACCGTGATTCCTGAAATTACTATTAAAAAAACTTTTAATAAGTTTCATTTATTAATATACAAGTTTAGTAACTATCTTAATAAACCTCTAACCTTGAACTTAATATTATTATTGTCTATATATATGAAAAATATATATGTGAAAAATCATGCAGGAGCCACGTTCCGTACACGGATCTGGAACTAACGGTCGGCAATGTAGAGGGATTCGTGTCCAGTACGCGACTCCATGTTTTTATTTAAAAAAATATATAAATAAATACACATATTATATATATGTATATATATATTTATTTATAAAAAGGCATATATTTTTTTTTTAAATTAAATTGTAATTGACATTTTTTTTAAACATTGTAAAAATATTTTTTACATATGTATATTTTGAATATGTATATATATACTCACTGAAAAAAACACGTTTCAGAGGCGTTATAGTTAGTAATTGACATTTAAAAAACCTTAGAAATTCACTAAAATAACAGAGGTTTCAGGGACGTTATAGTTAGGAATTTGCATTTTAAAAAACCTTAGAAATTCAATGAAAAAGAACACAGGTTTCAGGGACGTTATAGTTAGGCTGACATTTCACTCATACAAAACCAGAGAAATTCAGCTGTTATAGTAAGCTGAGCTAACTATAATTCGCGCCCCCGCAATGCACTGCTGATGACATCACATATTACATCACTCATGACTTGGTCAGTGACATCACTGATGACATCACTGATGACATCTCAAATGACATCACTGATCACATCATCCACTTAATATCTGATGCACCTCCTCACACCCTAATACAGAGGTCTTCAAACTTTTTTAGACCAAGCCCCCCCTGGCAATATTTTTTAGGAGTCGGGGCCTCCCATCACTAAAGTTTCTGGAAGTTGGGATTCAGCATCTTTGACAACCGGTTTATCCCTGAGGTGTTTCAGCTGACAACTAATTCTCGCAACAGCAAAACAACATTAGCAGAGTTTTGTATAGTTAAGATTTGTGAGTTGTAAATCTGGCCCACAACCACTGAACTCATGCAACACCCTTTGATGGGAAACTTTCTTTTAGGGAAAACCACCACAAGGTCAATGCAAGCACCCCCACCTTTCAGGACCACATCTAATGCCATGCAGCCTGATCCAGTGAACAAGCAGAATGTTGGCAGACCTGGCAAGCACATCATTCTTGGGGCAAAGTCTTTGCTCTCAAGATACATCTCAATCAATTGAAATTCTCACTGCCATACATGCGTATTTTGTATTATCATGTGAAAGCAGTATAGATACCATGGGCCTTGGTGCAGGCAACGAAAATGGCCTCCTTGACTAGAGCTGAGATAGGAATACACAGCAACTATCAGGGTTTAATGGGCTGAATCTACATTAAGGCTGTGCAAAAGCTTCTTGACAGCACTATCACAAATAAACAGGAAGGAATGCAAAACTGCAACAAATGGTCTGAAAATGCCTTATTATTATGGAAAATACTATGACAAATGGTCAAATGTAATTTTGCCTCAAACTCTGAAAATGCTGCATCACAGCAGATTTGTAGAGGCCAAAATGCTGTTAGCTAAAATGCCAGGACTCACAGAGATAAGACTCTCAACTGAGACCTCTTTACAACAACAAAGTGCAAGGCCGCTAGGTCATCAGCATTTGCACGGCGCAGTTGTGCCCTGTGTAAGACCTCAAAGCGCTCTATTTTTTTTTCAGTTTATTTTTATTTAATGGTTCCTTTTTGTCTGATTATCAGGGTGTTCCTCTGCCTTTTAGAAAGATTCTCAGCTAAGAAAGCATCACCCGGACCTTGAGAAGGTCGACAGCGGTGACTTCAGAATTCAGTGGCTGCAATCTGAAAGTACCAGCGCGGGGTAATGTATCTGGATAATACATTCGGAGTCACTAATATTCCTTTACCTTCTGGTGGTGTTTAAACCCACCCAAGTTTCGTGAACCTTTCCCTGTTTCAAGTACGTGTAAAGTCCGTTGAACTGTCGCTTGCCCTACGTGTGTGTGTGTATTTATGTGTGAAAGAATGTGTGCTTGACTGACAGTGTGAACGCCTGTTGAGTGATAATGTTTGTACAAGTGCCCTGCTGTGAGGCAAAACTCAATTCATGTTTGGCAGTGATAAAAAAACAGAAGTAGAGTGAAGATGGGGGAATAAGAAAATTATAATGCAGGAAAATGTTTAAACTTAACCTACGAGTAGCTTCAAATGTCTAGACAGCAGTGCAATGAACCAATGTAAAAGGCAGCACCAAGGACGCCAAAAGGCACCAGCAAGAAAGGTGAAGGACAGGGAAGAAGCACCACTCTCCCTGCAAAGCAGCAAATGTTTTTAAGTTTCATTTTCTATGGAACTGCAATTCGCTTCCATTTCCTGTATTTATGCTGCTCTGTCTCGGATTAAAGGAATGTCAAAGTTGACGCCTCCACATAGTTATTTGCTCTGACTGCTGCCTCCAATCAGAGAGAGTCCTGTTGTGATGGCCACGATTTTCGAGAAATAAACGGCAGTAAACGTACGTCAGAATAAATGATGTAAAGGGGAAATCTTTCTGTGGAGCTCGCGCCCCCCCAGAGATGTTTCCACGCCCCCCCTGGGGGGCGCACCCCACAGTTTGAAGACCTCTGCCCTAATATAACCTTTCATACACCCACTCTAAAATACAGACTACCATTCCCGAAACCATAGACACACCAATACCAGTTAATACATACCCACTCACTGAATCATAGGTCTACACACACACACATCCACTCACTCACCCACACAGTCACTCATACACGCAGTCACTCATCAATACAACCACTGATATATGCACACATACACCCATATAGACACTTACACACCACCACTCACCCATACAGTTACTCACACACCTAGTCAGTCACCCAAAGAATCAATCACACTGCCATTTACTCACCTATACAGTTATACACACACCACCTCACTTATACATACAGATACTAACACATACTTACTCTCTTCTACGATCACTGACACAAGCACACACTCATCCATACAGTCACTCTCACAATCACTCACTGTCACATATAGCCACTGATATACTCCAACACTCACATATACTGCCTTTCACATATGTAGTTACTTACACATATACCACTGAGACATCCATTCACTCACCAACACAGCCATACGCACACCCACTCACCCATACAGCCCCTCACAGATGCACTCATGAACCCATACACCCAGTAAATCACCCACTCACACATCCATGCAGGGAGTCACACAACACACAGACACTCAGGCACCCATGCAGGTACTCAGACAACCAATCATTAACCCATATAGACACTCATGTAGCTACTCACCAACCCATGCAGCCACTTACACACCAACTGACAGACTGATACAGACATTCACACAGATTAGTCATTCACCCATGCATTCACTAAGACACAATTAATCACTCTCTTATACAGTCAGTCACGCACCAACTAAATCATCCATTTAGACACTCATACACCCACTCATTCTTCAATACACCTTGGCATATATATATATATATAACATTCTTAAACTTTTTAGAAATACTTAGTCACTGGATGATGTCATCAGTGATGTCATGAGTGATGTCACTGACCGTGTCATGAGTGATGTAATATGTGACATCATCAGCAGTGCATTGTGGGGGCGCGAGTTATAGTTGCCTCAGCTAACTATAATGGCTGAATTTCTCTGGTTTTGTATGAGTGAAATGTCAGCCTAACTATAATGTCCCTGAAACCTGTGGTTTTTTCATTGAATTTCTAAGGTTTTTTAAAATGCTAAATCCTAACTATAACGTCTCTGAAACCTCTGGTTTTTTCAGTGAATTTCTAAGGTTGTTTAAAAGCTAAATCCTAACAATTACATCCCTGAAACCTCTGCTTTTTCAGTGAATATCTATCTAGCTATCCATCTATCTATCTATCTATCTATCTATCTATATATATATATTCACTGAAAAAACCATAGGTTTTAGGGACAGTTATAGTTAGTTGGACATTGCACTCGTACAAAACCCGTGAAATTCCCCGTTATAGTTAGTTCAGCTAACTATAACTCGCGCCCCGCAATGCACTGCTGATGACGTCACATATTACATCACTCATGACATGGTCAGTGACATCACTGATGACATCACTGATGACATCTCAAATGACATCACTGATGACATCACTGATGACATCATCCAGTGACTGTGTGTTTCTGTAAAGTTTAAATATGTTTAATATATATAGGGAAAGGCGTATTGAAGAATGAGTGGGTGTATAAGTGTCTGAATGGATGATTTAGTAGGTGCGTGACTGACTCTATAAGTGAGTGATTAAACGTATCTTACTGAATGCATGGGTTAGTGACTAAACTGTGTGAATGTCTGTATCCGTCTGTATGTTGGTGTGTAAGCGGCTGCATGGTTTTGCGAATAGCTACATGAGTGTCTATATGGGTTATTGATTGGTTGTCTGAGTATCTGTATGGGTGCCTGAGTGTTTGTGTGGGTGGGGTGGGTGTGACTCTGTGCATAGATGTGTGAGTGGGTGATTCACTGGGTGCATGGTTTCAAGAGTGCATCTGTGATGGACTGTATGGGTGGGTGAGTGTGTGTATGGGTGTGTTGGTGAGTGAATGTATATCTCAGTGGTACATGTGTGAGTAACTACATATGTGAAAGGCAGTATATATGTGTGCTGGAGTATATAAATGGCTATAAGTGAGAGTGTGTGATTGTGAGAGTGGCTGTATGGATGAGTGTGTGCTTGTATCAGTGATTGTATAAGAGCGTAAGAATGTGCTAGTATTTGTATGAGTAATTGAGCTGGTGTGTGTATAACTGTATAGGTGAGTAAATGGCAGTGTGATTAATTATTTGCATGACTGACTAGGTGTGTGAGTACCACTATGGATGAGTGGCGGTGTGTGAGTGTCTATATAGCTGTATGAGTGCATATGATAGTCCTGTACTGAGTGACCATAAGTATGAGTGACTGTACGGGTGAGTGAGTGGATGTGTGTGTAAACCTAAGAATCAGTGAGTGGGTATGTAGTTATTGGTGTTGGAGTGTCTATGGTTTTGAGAATGGCAGTCTGTAATTTAGAGTGGGTGTATCAAAGGTTATATTAGGGTGTGAGAAGATGCATCAAATTATTACATGGATGATGTCATCAGTGATGTAATCAGTGATGTCATTTGAGATGTCATCAGTGATGTCACTGACCATGTCATGAGTGATGTAATATGTGACGTCATCAGCAGTGCATTGCGGGGGCGCGAGTTACAGTTAGCTGAACTAACTATAACGGGGGAATTTCTATGGTTTTGTACGAGTGAAATGTCCAACTAACTATAACTGTCCCTAAAACCTATGGTTTTTTCAGTGAATTTCAAAGGTTTTTTAAATGCTAATTTCTAACTATAACTTGTCTCAAACCTATGGTTTTTTCAATGAATTTCAAAGGTTTTTTAAATGCTAATTTCTAACTATAACTGTCCCTAAAACCTATGGTTTTTTCAGTGATTTTCAAAGGTTTTTTAAATGCTAATTCCTAACTATAACATGTCTGAAACCTATGTTTTTTTTCAGTGAATTTCAAAGGTTTTGTAAATGACAATTTTTAAATGTATTAATTGTTATATTTATTTTTTGGATACTGATTTACTACATTTTTTAAAACTATTTATTTTTACATATTTTATTTTTTAAATTACATTGTAATTACATTATACATTACATTACAAAATATACTTTCTCTGAATGAATTACTTTAGTTTAAATACTTTGCAAATAGGCAATAGACTTTTAAGTACAGTAGTTACAGTTGTTGCAATGGGCAACACAATTTCAAACACAATGCAACATTGAGCTCAATGTGAATTTCTAGTTAAATGCAATTAGTTACTTTATGGATTACTTTTCTAACCACAGGACTGGATCCTAGATTCAGTCCTGGGACATCTCCTGTAAACAGTTGAGTAAAAGCGTTTTGGTTACAGTAGTGATTTTTAAGGAATATTATTGTATTTTAAAAGTTGACACTTAGAAACTTTTTCACATAGAATCACCAATGTTATCCTATGGGAGGAAATTCACTTAGCAGGTAAGTAGTGTTATCGTTACTTTTTCTTACTCAGTGTTGGATCCTGGATCCAGCACTGGTGCATCTCCTGTAAACAGTTGAAAGAATGCGTTTAAGTCATACAGGCGATTTTTAAGGAATATTTGTAGTTTGTGAAAATCGACACTTTGAAACTTTTCTGCTGTTAACCAGACAATGGATTCCTATGGAAGGTAATATAAGTTACTGGTAAGTACGGTTAGAATTACTTTTCAGGGTCAGTGCTGGGCTAAAAGATGCAGCACTGGGTTCTCTCCTGATAACAGGTGAGTAAATCGGAATTCGTAGTTCGGCTGATTTTAGAGGAATATTATAAAGTTCCAAAACTGCACACTTAGAAGAATTTCCAAGTGAAACCAGTCAATGTTAGCCTATGGAAGGAAATTCAAGTTGCTGGTTAGTACGGTTAAAATTACTTTTCAGGATCAGTACTGGGCGGAAAGATGCAGCACTGAGGTCTCTCCTGATAACAGGTGAGTAAATCGGAATTCGTATTTCGGCTGATTTTAGAGGAATATTATAAAGTTCCAAAACTGCACACTTAGAAGAATTTCCAAGTGAAACCAGTCAATGTTAGCCTATGGAAGGAAATTCAAGTTACTGGTAAGTACGGTTAGAATTACTTTTCAGGATCAGTACTGGGCTGAAAGATGCAGCACTGAGGTCTCTCCTGATAACAGGTGAGTAAATCGGAATTCGTATTTCGGCTGATTTTAGAGGAATATTTGTATGTTTCAAAAATCGACACTTAGAAACTTTTTCAGCAAAAAGCAGGCAATGATATCCTATGGAAGGAAATTCAAGTTACTGGTAAGTATGGTTAAAATTACTTTTCAGGATCAGTACTGGGCTGAAAGATGCAGCACTGAGGTCTCTCCTGATAACAGGTGAGTAAATCGGAATTCATAGTTCGGCTGATTTTAGAGGAATATTATAAAGTTCCAAAACTGCACACTTAGAAGAATTTCCAAGTGAAACCAGTCAATGATATCCTATGGAAGGAAATTCAAGTTACTGGTAAGTACGGTTAAAATTACTTTTCAGGATCAGTACTGGGCTGAAAGATGCAGCACTGAGGTCTCTCCTGATAACAGGTGAGTAAATCGGAACTCGTATTTCGGCTGATTTTAGAGGAATATTATAAAGTTCCAAAACTGCACACTTAGAAGAATTTCCAAGTGAAACCAGTCAATGTTAGCCTATGGAAGGAAATTCAAGTTACTGGTAAGTACGGTTAGAATTACTTTTCAGGATCAGTACTGGGCTGAAAGATGCAGCACTGAGGTCTCTCCTGATAACAGGTGAGTAAATCGGAATTCGTATTTCGGCTGATTTTAGAGGAATATTTGTATGTTTCAAAAATCGACACTTAGAAACTTTTTCAGCAAAAAGCAGGCAATGATATCCTATGGAAGGAAATTCAAGTTACTGGTAAGTATGGTTAAAATTACTTTTCAGGATCAGTACTGGGCTGAAAGATGCAGCACTGAGGTCTCTCCTGATAACAGGTGAATAAATCGGAATTCGTAGTTCGGCTGATTTTAGAGGAATATTATAAAGTTCCAAAACTGCACACTTAGAAGAATTTCCAAGTGAAACCAGTCAATGATATCCTATGGAAGGAAATTCAAGTTACTGGTAAGTACGGTTAAAATTACTTTTCAGGATCAGTACTGGGCTGAAAGATGCAGCACTGAGGTCTCTCCTGATAACAGGTGAGTAAATCGGAATTCGTATTTCGGCTGATTTTAGAGGAATATTATAAAGTTCCAAAACTGCACACTTAGAAGAATTTCCAAGTGAAACCAGTCAATGTTAGCCTATGGAAGGAAATTCAAGTTACTGGTAAGTACGGTTAGAATTACTTTTCAGGATCAGTACTGGGCTGAAAGATGCAGCACTGAGGTCTCTCCTGATAACAGGTGAGTAAATCGGAATTCGTATTTCGGCTGATTTTAGAGGAATATTTGTATGTTTCCAAAATTGACACTTAGAAACTTTTTCAGCAAAAAGCAGGCAATGATATCCTATGGAAGGAAATTCAAGTTACTGGTAAGTATGGTTAAAATTACTTTTCAGGATCAGTACTGGGCTGAAAGATGCAGCACTGAAGTCTCTCCTGATAACAGGTGAGTAAATCGGAATTCGTAGTTCGGCTGATTTTAGAGGAATATTATAAAGTTCCAAAACTGCACACTTAGAAGAATTTCCAAGTGAAACCAGTCAATGATATCCTATGGAAGGAAATTCAAGTTACTGGTAAGTACGGTTAAAATTACTTTTCAGGATCAGTACTGGGCTGAAAGATGCAGCACTGAGGTCTCTCCTGATAACAGGTGAGTAAATCGGAATTCGTAGTTCGGCTGATTTTAGAGGAATATTTGCACAAAGGTGAAGGAAGGGGTGGGGCCTGAGGTGACATGTCTGCAAACACGCCCTGTGGCACGTTTTAAGTTGGAGAATTAATTCCTCCTCAATCCTGAGGGTCCCTAGGGGCCAACTAGCCCACCAGGAACCTCCAGTATGCGCTAGGGGCTGCGTTGCAGAGAGGTGTACAGAGGCCACGCCCCTTTTACAACACTCTGCAACGCAGCTCCGTGGCGCTTACTGGAGGTACCTGGTGGGCTAGTTGGCCCCCAGGGACCCTCAGGATTGAAAAGGATTTAATTCCCGATCTTAAAACACGCCACGGGGCCTGTTTGCACACATGTCACCTGAAGACCCGCCCCCTCCCTTCACCACTGTGCAAACGCGCCCCGTGGCGCGTTTTAAGTTGGGGGATTAAGTCCCCTTGAATACTGAAGGTCCCTGGGGGCCAACTAGCTCACCATGTACCTCCAAAAAGCGCCACAGAGCTGCATTGCAGAGAGGTGTAAAAGGGGCGTGGCCTCTGTACACCTCTCTGCAACGCAGCCCCTGGCGCATACTGGAGGTTCCTGGTGGGCTAGTTGGCCCCAGGACCCCCAGTATTGAAGGGGAATTCGTTTCCCATCTGCAAACGCGCCAGGGGCGCGTTTGCAGAGTGGTAAAGGAAGGGGGCGGGGCCTGCGGCCCGATCGTTTTTTTGTTTTGTTTTTTTTTCCCAAGGGGGGCTGTGTGGCCCCCCTTACTTTTTCCTATGTTTGGGCCCTGGGGACCCCATCCTCCAGGGCCTTATCCCTTTTTTTTTTTTTTTATTAAACGGGAAGGGGGCCGCGTGGCCCCCTCCCTTGGCCGAATCCGGCCCCGGGGACCCCATCCCCCGGGGCATGGCCACACTTTAAAATAAATTTTTAAGGAGGGGGGCTGCGTGGCCCCCCTCCTCACGCCTCCTTTTGCCCCGGGGACCCCATCCCCCGGGGCAGGCCTTTATTTTTTATTATTTTTTTTTAAATGATAATTTTTGGGGAGGGGGGCCACGTGGCCCCCCTCCCGGGCCACTACTTGCCCCGGGGACCCCATCCCCCGGGGCTGGCCCTCTTCGTTGGGGACTGTGGGGGTCCCCAATCCCCCACAGTCCCAGCCAGCTCCCCGCCTCCTGCGCGAGCCGGCATTGCTTTTCCACATGGGGAGCAGCTAACATGCTGCTCCCCATGTGGAAAGCAATTGAGTTTGCATTTTGAAAGAGAGAGCAAGTTTCCTGCTCTCTCTTTCAAAATGCAAACAAGTTTAGCTATGACAGGACGGGAGCCGCGAGGCTCCCGTCCTGTCATAGCAAACTACAGTGTCCCGGGGTAGGCACCCCGGGACACTGCAGGAGCCGGCCCTGGGGGTGGTGGTCCCCAGGGCCATTACAGGCTCCAGGAGGGGGCCGCGCGGCCCCCTCCCTCCATTGACAAAGCCCCGGGAGGTGGTGGTCCCCGGGGCTCTGGGAGTCCGTAATGGACCCCCATATTGACATTTTTAGTGCCCCGGGGAGGTGGCGGTCCCCCCCCCACACAAGTAAATTTATAAAAAAATATTTCAAGAAGCCCCGGGGAGGTGGCGGTCCCCGGGGCTGCGGGAGGGCCGAGAGCCCTCCCGCACCATTTATTTTTAAAGCCCCTGGGGGGGAGTGGTGGTCCCTGGGGCTTGTGGGGGCCTTAGAGGCCCCCCCACATATTATAAATACCCCCCCCCATGCCCCCGGGACTTGGCCCACCCGGGGGCCAATTAACAATGAAGCGCGGGAGACCGCGCTTCGTTTTTTTTCTTTTCGGCGGGATTCGCGCACCCTGAGCGCATCCCGCCGATTTTTTTTTTTTTAAATGCTTTTTTCTGCCCAGGGGGTCCTTGTGGGACCCCCTGAGCAGACCTAGGGGGTCAGGGTGTTTCTACCCTGCCCCCTTTGTGCGTTTTGCGCACTTGTTTCTTCTTGGTTTTTTTTCTAATCGGCAGGATCCGCGCACCCTGAGCGCATCCTGACGATTTTTTTTTTTTTTTAAATGCTTTTTTCTGCCCAGGGGGTCCTTGTGGGACCCCCTGAGCAGACCTAGGGGGTCAGGGTGTTTCTACCCTGCCCCCTTTTGCACTTTGCGCACTTGTTTCTGTCCCTCGGTTCTACCGAGGATAAAATGGCTGCCAACACTTCCTGATTTGGAGTGTTGACAGCCACTTGACAGCCAATTAGCATGCAGCTCGTGATCGGGAGGGTGCGCGAATCCGACGCGGCCATAGATATATATGTGATTTTCCTTTTGATTTTCACAGGAACTACTGAACGGATTTACACCATTTAACAAAAAGGGTTCTTTCTGAACTAAGAACTACCTCTTTGCCAAATTTGGTGTAATTCCGTTCAGCAGTTCGGGCTGTAGCCGTGTCTAAAGTTTCCTATGGGAAAATGAATGGGGAAAACACGTTTTGGGACCCCCTTTTTCTCGGCCCCCGCTTGACGAATCACCCCGAGACTTTCAGGGTAGGAGCGGACCGTAGCGGGCCATAAAGTTTGAAAATTTCACGAACATTCGTCAACCGGCAAGAGAGTTATTTCAAATAGAATGTCGCGGATTTCCTATGGAAAATAGGTCCTAACTATAACTATCTACTGGCGACCGCCAGTAGATAATATATTTATATATATATTTAAAGAATGCTGACGCAGACGCGCCAGCAAAGAATGCCCGCACTCCAGGGGTAGTTTGTCATAAAACGTTTAATACATCTTACGCGTTTCGACCAACACGGTCTTTCTCAAAGCACAATCTATATATAAATATATATAATAGACATTTTAGTACAAAGTCACCTTACACCATGCAAGACAAATTGGCTAGGACAAAGCAAGGGTTTCTACACGTGTGGGAATTGCAAAGCATGCAAACATTGCACCAATGTTAAGGAAGTAACACTAGCATGCACAAACCAGAAATGGCACATTCTTAAACTCATTAACTGCAATACTGATTTTGTATGTTATGCTATCATTTGCCCTTGCAATAAATGGTATATTGGATCTACCACCTTCCCAGTCAAAAAACGCATACTTGAACACTTCAGGGCAATCACAAACAATAATCGGGCCTACAGTACAGCCAAACATTTCCAAGAATGGCACGAAAGCGACTGGACTAAAGCCAAATTGTTTGGCCTGGACACAGTGCTCAAACACCCGAGAGGCGGAAACAGAATATCCGCACTCAGGAAAATGGAGTCCATCTTCATACTGAAGGCAGGCTCTGTCTTCCCCGAAGGGATGAATAACGATGAGGAGTTGCATTCACACCTAGGATAGAAATACACGAAAACAAAAAAGGAACCTCCCAGTCCACACAGATCAGCACCTGGTCTTTTTAATCAATGTCTCCCGTATCCTCTAATCCAAATGCATACGGTATATGTCATATTACTACTTAAAATCTAAACTTGTTTTATATTTTGGTTTTGGTTTACATGCTGTTGTAATTCAAATTCACAAATTATTGGATGATGCTTGACACCTTTTTTCTGTATTTCGATACAGGTAGTTTTCAAAGGCACAATTGATTCATGACTAAGTCACATTAAATATAGAAGCACTGGAGAACGAGGATGTTACTCTGTAACGATCGTCACTCCTTGATCGGAATGAGGTTTTTTCGCCTGGGCAATCTTTAAAACTGCGGTACTATACCTAAATGCCTCTGCTGACAATGTACAATCACTGTAATTGTATGAAACAGATTATTTTGAACCCAACTGAACTGAGGCCACCTATATCATGCATATGTGTTGCATTCACGGTCACCACAAAAGCCGGAAAAAATAAACCACTTATTTTTGTGAAAATTGTTGTGTCCTTTCCCTAAGGGGTACTATACACAAGTTAACTACCATGCTTGATTATTTTAATGCTAATAATCATGACTTTATTAACAGCACCTTTAACATTACCTTTCGGAGTTTGAATCTGGATATTGTAAAGGATAACCAGATAAGAAAAATAACCAATTTATTTATTTATTTATTTTAGAGTTTTCTATAGCGTGGACCTGACCCAGGGTAGGGTATCAGAGTGCTTTACAAAGAGTAAACAGAATGAATAAAAACAAGTATCAAGATAAGGCAGTACATAATATCAACATGTTTTGTCAAAGATCGGAGGGGCACAGGCCCAATGACCAATGAAATCAAACTGTAAAAATGATCACTAGCATCAATCACAAAACGAACCATGAAATATTAATGAATGAATTTTCTAATGCTAAAATCAATGTGAGATACAGGAGACTCTCTTTGCAATGTATTTCATTGTTTTTTTATGAAATACGAGTAGTATTTAATTTATGCACTTTTTACATGTAAATAGCACTTTCTTCTATGTCTGTCTCAAGACTTTAAAAAACCACAGCTGTAACAACATGGTCATGTGACCAAGACCCCGTGAGAGGTCGAAACGCGTCTTGTTTCTTTTGCCAATAAACTTAACTTTGAAGCATCTAGAACCGGAGTGGCTCCTTCCTTACCTGACTCGCTGGCCAAGGATTTCTGAAGATATATATTTATATATATATATAAATATATATATAAATATATATATATATATTACCTACTGGCAGTCGCCAGTAGGTAGGTATAGTTAGGACCTCGTTTCTATTCAAATAGCGTTTTTTCTTTTGCCGATATCTTTGGCGCCGTTTGACGAATCTTCGCGAAATTTTCAAAACTAGTGGGCGCTCCGGTCAGCTCCTGTATTGAAAGTTTCGGGGTGATTCGTGTAGCGGGGGCCGAGAAAAAAGGGGGGTCCCAAAGCGCATTTTCCCCATGTTAATTTCCATAGGCAACTTTAGACAAAGCTACAGCCCGAACTGCTGAACGGAATTACACCAAATTTGGCAAAAAGGTAGGTCTTGGTTCAGAAAGAGCCCTTTTTGTTAAATGGTGTAAATCCATTGAATAGTTCCTGAGAAAATTTTAAAAGAAAAAATATCGATATCTAAGCACCGAGGAGGGTTCGCAAACCTTCCTGGGCACAAGATTCACTCTGATTGGCTGCCAACACTCCAAACCAGGAAGTGTTGGCAGCCATCTTGTGATTCGGTAACCGAGTCACAAGAAAAGAGTGGAAAAAAGGTTGAAAAACAAGAAAAGGGGGCAGGGTAGAAACACCCTGACCCCCTAGGCCTGCTGAGGGGGTCCCACAAGGACCCCCAGGGCCAAAAAAAGCATTTTTTTTAAACGCCAGAATTCGCGTTGGGGTCGCGAATCCTGCCGTGAAAATTTAAAAAAATCGAAGCGCAGGCTCCCGCGCTTCATTTTCACAAAGCCCCCGGGTGGGCCAGGTCCCGGGGGCAATGAATGAATAATTTGTGGCGGCCCGCGGGGGCCCCCGCAGCCCTGGGGACCGCCACCTCCCCTGGGCTTATTAATTTGAATGCGGGGGGCACGTGGCCCCCCACCGCCCCGAGGACCGCCACCTCTCTGGGGCTTTGTTTATAAAGGCATGGGGGGTCCCCCCCCCATGCTGCCCCAGGGATCGCCACCTCATCTTTTAAAAGTGTGGTGGGGGCTCCTGCCCCTCCCCACACTGCCCCAGGGAACACCACCTCCCCGGGGCATTAATTATTCAAATGCGGGGGTCCGTTACAGACCCCCGGGCCCCGGGGACCACCACGATGTGTTTGCAGCGTGGTGTAAAAAGGGGCGTGGCCTCGGAACACCTCTCTGCAACGTAGATCTGTGGTGCTTACTGGAGGTACCTGGTGGGCTATTTGGCCCCCAGGGACCCTCAAGATTCAAGGGGACTTAATCCCCCAACTTACATCGCGCCAGGGGGCGCCTTTGCACAGTGGTGCAGGGAGGGGGCGGAGCCTGATATAACAAGTTAGCAATCCTGCTGTGTGGGACTTACTGGAGGTAATAAAAGGGGTAGTTGGCCCCCAAGGTTGACATTGGAGGCTAACTATCCCTCCTGTTTCCTTTGCTAAATCCCACACAGTGGGATTGCTAAAAGGTGTTTGGAGGCCACGCTCAACTTTCTCCACCACTCTGCAAACGCGACTGCTATGTTATAGTTAGAAATTAGCATTTAAAAAACCTTTGAAATTCACTGAAAAAACCATAGGTTTCAGGCACGTTATAGTTATAAATTAGCATTTAAAAAAACCTTAGAAATTCTCTGAAAAAACCATAGGTTTCAGGGACGTTATAGTTAGTTGGACATTTCACTTGTACAAAACCTGAGAAATTCCGCCGTTATAGTTAGTTCAGCTAACTATAACTCGCGCCCCGCGATGCACTGCTGATGACGTCACATATTACATCATTCATGACATGGTCAGTGACATCACTGATGACATCTCAAATTACATCACTGATGACATCATCCACGTGAAAATCTGATGCACCTCCTCACACCATAATATAACCTTTGATACACCCACTCTAAAATACAGACTACCATTTTCGAAACCATAGACACACCAATACCAGTTACTACATACTGATTCCTAGGTCTACACACACATCCACTCATTCACCCATACAGTCACTCATACATACAGTCACTCTTCAATACAAAACTATCATATGCACTCATACACCTATACAGACACTCACACACCGCCACTCATCCAGAGTTACTCACACACCTAGTCAGTCATGCAAAGAATCAATCCCACTTCCATTTACTCATCTATACAGTTATACACACACCACCTCACTTATTCATACAGATACTAACGCATACTTACTCTATTATACAATCACTGATACAAGTACACACTCATCCATACAGCCACTCTCACAATCACTGACTCTCACGTATAGTCATTTATATACTCCAACTCTCACATACACTGCCTTTTAAATATGTAGTTACTTGGACATGTACCACTGAGACATCCATTCACTCACCAACACACCCATACACACACTCACCCACCCATACAGCTGTTTCCACATGCACTCTTGAACCCATACACCCAGTGAATCAACCACTCACACATCTATGCAGAGTCACACACCTCCCATCCACCCACACATACACTCAGGCACCCATACAAATACTCAGGCAACCAATCAATAACCCATATAGACACTCATGTAGCTACTCATCAACCCATGCAGCAGCTTACACAACAACAGACAGACTGATACAGACATTCACACAGTTTAGTCACTAACCCATGCATTCAGTTAGACACATTTAATCACTGACATATACAGTCAGTCACGCACCTACTAACTCTTCCATCCAGACACTTATACACCAACTCATTCTTCAATACACCTTGGCATATATATAAAACATATTTAAACTTTATAGAAACACACAGTCACTGGATGATGTCATTAGTGATGTCATCAGTGATGTCACTGACCATGTCATGAATGATGTAATATGTGACGTCATCAGCAGTGCATTGCGGGGGCGCGAGTTAAAGTTAGCTGAACGGCGGAATTTCTCAGGTTTTGTACGAGTGAAATGTCCAACTAACTATAACGTCCCTGAAACCTATGGTTTTTTCAGTGAATTTCTAAGGTTTTTTAAATGCTAATTTCTAACTATAACGTGCCTGAAACCTATGGTGTTTTCAGTGAATATATATATATATATATATATATAGCGTTAGCATAGGCTACCTAAAAATGCTTACAGACTCAAATGTATTGTCTGACATGTACTTAAGCATCATCTCATCAATGGTACAAGCCCAAGAATCACAGAGATTCATGTTCAAGTTCGGACATCCAAAATGTTTTTAGAAGATTCAGTTTCAAATTATAGAGAGCTTACTATGTATATTCTTTTAAGTTGCAAAAAGTCCTGAATAGCAGGAGCTAATACTCTATTGGCCAATTCTTAGTACCCTTCTGAAATCTCTGAGAGGGAGAGGGGATTGGATATCATTTGGAATAAGATCTTTGCTAGATAATATTGCATGTCCAACTTAGGAATTTTGATGATCTCCAGAGGGAGTAGAAGCTATCAATGTGTAGCTAGTGTTTTAATATCTTCAACTGAGGCATTGTTTCTCTGTCACCAAAGCGACTTTTTTTATGTGGTTGGAGCACAGGATTTCTTATATGAACTGAAACGTCAAGAGCGGTTGGCAACTAAATATAAGTTATTAGAGCATTTTGAAGAAGAGTTTCTATTTGGAGTGAAATGGAAATGGGAACCGCAAGTGTGGGCAAAAAATGCATACTTTGTTGAGGGGAGCCAATGAGTGACAACCAATTTATTATTTTCAATATAGCCTATAACACACTCCAACAAATATCAATACATGATTCCCTGAAGTCAGTCCCTATTGCAACAGGTGCTAATCAACAGTAAGTACCTAAGAGCATATGATGAAAGAACGCATCAACTAATATATTTCTGAAATAAAAGTTGCAATTTTTTCCAAATTAAACAATCTGAAAAGGCAAATTTACACCTATTAGAAGCCAATGTGGACCTCATGTCTAAGTATGCAATAGCCTGAAAATGGCAAGACCGACTGCAGTTTTATGCACACCTGCAATTAGGTGCCTAATTGCTAAGAAATGGGAGGATGCAGCCCCACAGTTCTCTAAAGTAAGAATTAGAGAGGTGCTTAATATTGCTGGAGAGCAAGATGTTGTAATTTATTAATCAGTCTGCTGGTAAAGATAAAAAAACATTGTGAAACGCCTATGAAATATTGCAAACTGGCGTATGTGAAATGTAACATATGATGAAGATTTGAATGAACTGATATCTTTTTTATTTTGAAATTAGATATCGCTGTAAATAATGTATAATGAATACTGTTTATTGGGCTCCTTTTTTGTTTCTTTTGTCTTTTGGGATCTACGATAAAATAAATAAAAAACATAAAAATAAATAAAAATGATCCATTACCTGCACAATTTAATTGCACATTCAGTAAAAAATAATGAATGGAAAAATATGAAGATACAAAAATGGTTCTTTTTTCTGAAAAAACGGGAAAAGGGATATTTATCACCAACTCTGGATTTGATACACATTAAGAAAAGAATTAACTCAAAAATGACTGCCCTATTCCTGGGTGAATGGAGCTCTCGGCTTTGAAAAACGATTTTGTTGCTTTCAGCATTTTGCCTTTCACAAAAAAAAGGAACCCCAAAAAAGACAAATAACTGTACTAATTTTATCCTTTTATGACTTAGCACATGCTCTACAAGGCCAGGGGTAATAAAACATGGTCAGTTGGTGAAATGGTTATTGATGGATCTCAATTCCGATTGCATTGGCTCCAGATATATTAGAATTGGGACAGTTTGATTTAAGTACTAGAGACAATGAATCTTGATTTAGCAGATTGCCTCACTCATCCTTATAAGGGCTCATTGGTAAACTCAATGATCTACAATAATCAAGAACACAAGAATCAGTGGTTTGGGTGGAGGAGAGATGTCGGTATGCCAAAGAGCTCTGGGCTTATGGTCATCTGAAAAAAGGAGATGTTTCTCCAATTGGAGTGCAATGTCAGGGATTATTGTAGTCTTCTCTCTCCAGACAGACTGAGGTGATGAATTTTATTATACTTCAGCACATCAAGAAAGCAGCATAGGCACATGTTAACCAGCAGTGGGTGCAAAGTCAAGTGTTGTGGGGTTTGTGGGGCTCCATTTGCATCCATGGACAGAACAATTAGTATCCTGGCTCAAGTTCCCTCCAAAGCTTAGACATTCGCATGAACAGACTAAGGGCCCGAATTATATCTTGGCAGTATGTATACTACATCGCAACAGCAGTGGAGTATACATACCTTCAAGTCTGTGTTCCGCCCACCAAATTTATATGCGGGAGGACCTTAGGTTTCATCGTGGTGAAAAATATTCCAGCTGCATTGTGATTAAACCCCTCTGATGGTCCTGTGGAGTAAGATCCACTGGAGGGAGACCTCTAATTCTGCCTCCGTGATTGAGATGAGGGAAATTAGATGTCAGTTTTCACTGCCTATTACCACCTGCAAAGCCCTGGCAGCAAGGGGAAGCAAAAACTTCGAAATGCTCCCCTTTCCATGGGAGAGGACTACCATGGTTAGGGGAGCATTTTATTTTTTAATTTAAAAAAGAAAATCCCTTTTTCAGATTTTCTTTTGGACAAAAAAAAAAGAAAATAGTTTGATGTAGGGCTCTGTCATGTTGAAGGAGCCCCACACCAAACTGTAAACAGCATTGAGAGGACCCATGTTGGTGGTTCCTGCGAATACGTTAGAAATGATTGCCGGCTTAGTGGTCATTTCTAAATTTGGTGTTGCAGAGCATTCTTGCCTGGCAGGCGTTAAGTCCTCTGCCAGGCTAACAGAGATTACGTAATCTGCCAAAATATGATTTAGGCCCAAGCAGGGTCTTTCTGACATGAGACATTATGTCCAACCAGCTCTACGGTACTTCTTAGACCACAGGTTGTTTCCGATAGTTTCACACTTGAAGTCATCAAAAGTACCCTGGGATGGAATTCTCTGGTACACCAGATTTGCAGATATATTCTGTTTCAGGAGCTTTGATCTCACATGATAAAAAAAAATATTATGAATATTCTCAATTTTTTACCTTTCTAGAAATACAATAGGCTTTAGAAGGACTATCTCTATCATTGTCTGTTCCACACTTGTTCATTTGTGTTACAAAGGCTGGCATTTTTTAAGATACACAAGTGACACACTATTAAATAGTACCCTGAATGCTAACTTTACTCATGTTTTTTGCTCCGTTTTAACTCTTAGGGGCCTATTTACAAAGGCAATTTTGAGTTTACAAATCAGGACTCCTATAGTACTCTTTTCCGAACTCTTATGTGCCTTTCTTGACAATTCCTGGGCTCATTCACAAAGGCATGTAAGAGTATGTAAAAGAGTAAGCCTGTAGTACTACCTGCCGTATTCACAAATGTTTTTCTGAACCAGACAGATAAAGTCTATTTCAGCTTTTTATTAATTTTCCTGGGACACATTATTGATGGTCTCCAGAGACTACATTCCCCAAAAGGCAGCCCTCAGTAAAACAGTTAGGCAGCCATCATAGCAGCTGTTCACCCATTGTCCTGTATTTCAAGGTATAGATACGTTAGCTGTGGTTTTCTTACAGGTTTTTCACTGTTTAATTATATGCACTGCTGAAGAGGTCACAAACATGCCTATGGGCTTCATGTACAAAGCGATTTTTATAATCACTAACATTCAGATTAAGTAAATCTGGGAGTTCACGACCACTAAAACACTTTTGAAATGTACTGAGGCCAATTAATGATTTGGAAAATGTTTTCCGAAATGTTAAGTGGGTTTAGGAAGCAATAAGGAATCGGTATTTGGAAGGGATGTGTTTAGGGCATCCTTTCCAAATACCAGCTCCTTCTGGTATGTATTCATTATAACACCAACTCAAAGGCGGTGGTTTGCAAAGGGAACTGGTCTCCAAGGGACCCTTTCCCCTTTGTGAATATTGAAAAAATCTTTTTTAGAAGCTTACGCCTAAAACCTTTGAAGAAAACTGGCTGGATATTTTTTAATAAAAAGATTGGTTTATTTAAAAGCAATCACAGACATAGTGGTCTTCTGACCCCAGCAAGCCACCAATCCTGTAATTGTGGACAATCATAGCGGATTAAAATTTGCTGACCTACCTCATGAATATAGAAGAGTTGCGGCCCACTATTATTCTCTATTTTGTGAACCAACCCATTAGTACATAGGTCGGTGTGCTAAAAAATGTTTCAGTAATATCGATGCACAACTTGCAACTATTTTTATCAAATCGATTCTTTGTATATGAGGTCCTATGATCTGACCTGAATTTTGCTAATGCATGGTGTAAACTGAAAATGAGATTTGTCATTTTAAAAAGTTGTTCAACAATGAAGACCCTTGCTGATCAGTGCCTTTACACTGCGCAGTTGTTTAGGGGTATTTGTGTCTAGAGTAACTGTCTGCTGTTGCACAACAAAATGTGAGTTTAGGGAGCAACACTATTCAATTAACCCTCTCTGGCAGCACATATGAAAGCACACACAGTTCAAGTATTGCTGGGCTGAATTTAACATAACTTTAAATAGGATAAATTGCAATATATTGCAATACACCAATAGTTTCTGATCATGGTCAAATGATTGCATTGAATTTGATCTAACCAGTCCTTTTAGCTTTTGGTAAAGCTGAAAAAATAAATCGACAGTACGCAGGCATTGTTTTCTGCTAGAATAAAAAAAAGTACATGTTAAGACTCTTGTCGCAATTTGTATAATGTTTAAACTTTTTTACTTGGCAAAAATTCCAATGCCATTCTAGAAATAGGCCACGGAAGCAACTACCATGACCCCCAGGCTTGTGGAAAGACCAAGGACCAGTCCTGCCTGTGGAGACATAATAACTATGATGGATGTTGATATGCCATGATAAAAACAAATGATCCATAAATGGTGCCCAGTTACAAAATGAGACATTCTGTGAGTGATAAAAAATGAAAGGTCTGACAAATGGAGACATGGCAGTTCATCAATTACGATCAATTTTCCCAGCACATATGTTACTAATACTTCTTGCTTTGGAAATCAAAGAAGGACTAATACTGTATTATGTATGTCAATTTAGTTCTGCTGTAGTTGACAGAGTGATTTGTCAGTTTCAGTGTTGTATCTGTGGCTCTCTAGTATACCTTCCTTTTACAAAGACAATCATAAGTAGATTACCTTATAACAAGTAACTTGTATTGACATAATTTAAGGCTTTTAAAAATACCTGCCAAATTCTGGACAGCTAATTCAACATTTGTGTTAGTTTTGAAGACCAGGTTTGCAACTCTTAAGATGCAGAGATCCGGCCAATTAAAATATGTATTAAATCTGTTAATTAAAAATATTTCTAAGACTAAAGATATAAAGCTTAAACACAGTGGGCCCGAGTCATTCATGGTGGAACCTTTGCACGGCGCACTTGAACATAACATGAAATGTTCCAACCCTCCAAATTATAGAAGAACAACATGTTAAATATAAAGCGTCTATAAATTACTGTAGGCTCTGCAATCCAAAATGATAAAATCAACATAAATGTGTGTACTTTGGCACAATTAGCTAAAAGTACGCTTATTTTAAAATAGTGGTCTGATGTTTATTGTTTCTTTGCACGATAACATTCTTCTACTTTCACTGAGCCAATGATTTCTGAAGAAGTATGTCATTGTTTCATTCACAGTCTGAACAATTAGCCTCAATTACATGTTTTGCACCTGTGACTAGCCAAAGTTACATTAGTGCATTAGTGAACGCAGCATCCTGAATTGGCCTTTTCACTCATCAACTAGAGGAAAATGACATTTGCTTTGGTTGAAAAGTAAGATTTTGTGCTGGTCATTCAGCCCCAAGCCACTACAAAATTGTCTGACCACTACTGCAAAATTACTCAGACACTAGTGCAATGCACGTAATGCTGCATATCAAAGGGCCTCTAATAGCACCAAAGATGCAGAAATATGTGGAGTGACATCGGACTGATATGCAGAAAGATGGTTTGGGGAAGACGGTGAAAGAAGCCTCCAGGGATGCCCCATGGTAAAATTTGGGTTAGGATAAGAAAACAGATCACACATGCTGGCTACCTAGGGAGAGGTCACTTAGGCCCATATTTACTGAAGTTTTGTGGGGGCACTCAAACCGCGCAAACGGATGCAAGGTATAGTGCCTGACTTAGAGTTTGGTAAGCAGCATACTTTGAAAGAAATGTGATGGACTTCCAGTTCACCTTATTACAAGTGCAATATATTCTCTGGCACTAGTAATATCGTGGAAAGGATATTTGTCACGTTTGTGACAGACTTACTTATCATTTTAAAGACCCATGTGTGCAGGGTTAAACTGCTCAGTGTCACACGAGTGCCCATACAAATATGAAGTAAAGGTGTGCGTTGAATTCCCCATTCCAGGAGCTAAGTAATTTATTAAGGACCAACAACCTTGCAGACCGTTTTGCTAGCCTTCCTAATTTAGGGTCCGATTTATATTTCAGCGATTGGGCCATTTTTCCACCAGAGCAAAGGAGTAAAATCCTCCGCCGGCCAGGCAGATGTCCAACCACCAGACTTATAAGTAGGGCTCCCAGTTTTATGGTATTTATTTTTTTGACATATCCATCTGTATTTATCCAAATTTATTTTTTGCTCATTTTATCTACATTTATCCACATTTATTTTAGGTTTTGTGAAAAAATGAAGCTGAAATGTGTATATTTCTACATTTATTTAGCTAATTAATGAACACTCCTGCCTGCATGCCTGCCAGGTTCCAATGATTTAAACACACTCAGATGATAAAATATGCACGTATAAGAAAACATGCCATTTTTTAAATTAAACTGCTGTTTAAGGCTTTTTACTTAAATTCCTTTTTTTAACCCCCTTTGTCTGTTTAATCTGCACAGCTAATGGCTTTGCAGTCATGGTTGACAGCATTTAGAATCCCTCAAAAACAACCATTTTCCATTTTTATCCACATTTAAAAATAAATACAGACAGGAACGAAATGGTTTTCTGTCTGTATTTATCTCTAAAACTCTGTAAAAACGGAAAACAGGGAGCCTTAATTATAAGTGACTGTCAAGCTGGTGGTCATTTATAAAGCCTTGGCAGGAACCATGATGAAGCCTGGCACCAAACAATTCTTTTTTATTTTAAAAATAAGATCCTGAAACAAAATAAAATAGATTATGCCCCCTCATCATGAGAGTCATCTCCCATGGAGAGGGAGCATTATTTCATTTTTACTGCCCCTCACAGGTGGCGGATAGTAAAGAAAACAGTTATATGTCAAACCATCCGAATTGGTTGGATGGACATATAGCCAATTGTCTGATGGCTTTTACTCCATCGGGCCATCAGAGAAGTTTAGCCATGTGGAGACAGAGTAGTCTCTCCTGTGGCCAAACTTTAGGTCTGCCTGCATCTAAATCGGCCGGGCAGACCACTGCGTTGGCAGAGATGGAACCCCATCGCCATTGCGATGGAGTTCCCTCTTTGTCAACCTATGATTCAGGCTTATAGTCTCTTGTAATCTCAACATTTAAAATGAAAACATCACTGTCATCACAGTAATAAGCAGTGCATTTTAGTTTAAAAACGTGAAAAGGTTCTGAATCTTGAGAGCTCTTGTGAAAACAATTTTATAAGGTTAACTCTTTAACATAACAGGTAGAGTCGTGGAAATGATTGTTGATTTTATAGCCTCCATTGTTGTGTTTGGCTCTTTCAGTGCGTTTTAATATTCATCTCACATGCTGAGCTTCCAAACACATCCCTCAGGAATTCTTAAACGTGTCACAGACCAGTTCATTCCGAAAAATAAATAGGAAATAGAAACTGACTGTTGACAGCAGAAGAAACTTCCCATTGTAATGGGCTGCAAAGATCGAAAGTGAGAGGCTTATAGAGTGTCCTTTAGCCCAGAGATAAGCACATAATCCCCTTTAACTTTACATTTCACCTTGCAGTGTTCTCTTTTGTGTTTAATTATTTTAGGATTAATGGAAGTACAGTACTTTATAATTAAGCTGAAGTATGAACTGATGTCATCATCTCAGTATGATGATACACAATTTAGTGCCAAGGCACCTGTTGTTTTGGAAGAAGGCAGCTGATATCATTATCCGCTCAGCCTGACAGTCCTGTTCCCTGCTGCTTACAAAATTATCGAAGGGGTTACCTGAATTCTGGAAGGATGTCATGTGCATTTAGACATGCTCAGCACACATATCGAATATTGTGAGACTTAAATGGTCAATTTGTATTTTGCTAACCAGGTCCTTCTAAAGTTGCAAACTCTCCTTGTGTTTAAGATATGCTTAATGCCAATTGCATGTCTCAACCAGGACTCACTCTGATGAACTAGGTTACACAAAGAGTCCCTCCCCCCAATAAATCAAGTTCATTTTCTTTCTTCTACCATATTTTGACATGAAGTGATATGCTGGCTTAAATACACCATTAAAGCTGGTGATTACTTTGTTATGGTATGTTACACATATTCTTATTTATGTAAAGCATATTTTCCAGTTATGTGACCTATTGGTACTTTTCAATGGCAAGAATGAGCCAGTGGCGTAACGCAAAATGATGGGGCGACATGTAGAAGGTGTAGAGGAGCCCCCGCTTCTCCCATGCAGCACAGATATTCATTGTATGTAGGTTGAATGGACCCCCGGAAAGGTTGGGGGCCCCCTGAAGGGTTGGGGTCCCTCATGCACCACAGATGCAGTAGCGGCTTACGTTACACCCCTGGCATGGGCATGTGGTTGTAGATTTACCCAAGGGAGACCTTCCATTGGGGCTCTCTGCAGTTCAGCCCCGATCCAATGGAGTGAGTGTAGAGTTATGTTGGATGCTGGATCTCCCGATGGTTGTGTTCCTTAAGGAGTCTTGCTATGTGCAGACCAAACCCTTATGGGGCTATGGTGTGTTTCGACTGATATCTTTGGGGCGCATCATATTGGTGCACAGGTTTCTTGACCCACTTCCTGCACTGTGTTGCCTGTGGTGTTGTAGTCAATCGCTTTGTGTCTTGTAGGACCTCAAATGAATCATATGTTTATTTAATGTATGAGGTCAATGTGAGATTAATGCTGGTGACTACGTTTGTGATTGGTTCTAGATAAAATCCAATACATTTATCACTGCGTTTACTTTCTCCCTGAACAACATTCTTATTCCTTTGCATCAATTCATTCCATACACTGTTAGCATCAGGTTGTAATTCACCACCGATAACACACAGACTCTGTATTTTGGCATGTACATTTTTTTACTTACTTATACTGAAAGCCAACATATTTTTTTATTGTTTGTTAAACTTAGTTCAATTTCTCTATATCATGATCCAAAACAAATTAGTCATTTGCCATATACATGACGGCTGTAGGCAGGTCCCAGACAGCAACCCAAAATCTTTGCCATTAAAAGATTTTGTTAAATTGCCATTAATCTTGTTACCAGTTTTTAAAAGTACTTTGAGCACAAACAAAATCCTGACTCTTGAACTGGACGTATTGTGTTATGCAATGCTACATCCAACTAGACTATTTTTACTCAATATATTTTGCAGGTGCAGCGACCATGGTCAGAAGATGTGAAGAACTTGATGCATCCAATTGATAATCGTGCTATGTTTTTCACAAAAACTTCTTGAATGTCAGATTCAGATAATTCTGTGCGAGCTTCATTTGCATAACATAATAATTCGTACTGATGATTACTAAAAATAGCTGACATGTTTCGCACCCTGACTGTAGGATTGGAGATGTTATGGTCCTCAAACACAATCCTAAATACAACTAGAAAGATTTTTTTCAAAGCGTAGGTTGCAGGTTGTTAAGATTGGCAGGAGATGAATTGTTCACCTACTGTACAAATGGAAAGAATGCTCTGCGTAGGATACTTCTGGATTTCTCCTCGATCTCGCCTGTGGTGGAAATGAATGGTTTTGAGAATATTCAATTGTACTACAAATTCTAATACATTTTCAAACAAATGCATGCATCTGTGTGAAAATAAGTGAAACAGTCGTTGTTTTTGTCTATATAGGGGTGTATTTGTGCCATTATTCTTTTCTTCTTTTATATTGCGGATTAGCTTCAAGCCCTTGGTAATTTGGCTTGTCCAAATTAAATGAGATGTCGTTTCTTGTGATGTGTATGAGATGAGACGAGATGTGTTTCGTAGATGACACGGTAGTGCTGACACAAGCTCAATTTAATGTTTGTGGGACTTTCATGTTTGGTTCGAGTGAGTATGTCTCCTCTTTACACGCAAACCTAGGTTTAAATACATTTGAAAAAAAGTCTTCTTATATCTCTGATTGCTTTAAATTGGTTCGTGAGAACAGTTACACCTCTTTAGTTCTGAGCACCTTTTTTTAGCAGGGGTGTTTGGCTTCTTTCCCATACACTATTATGACCCATGCCGTATTATTAATATTATTGCATTATTTGTAAGGCCATAGTAATTGTGGTAAAGTCAGCCGACACGTTTATTTCTGGCATCTTGGGTCTGATCATTCCTAGAAGTTTTGTTTTCTCCAGTAAGAAATCATTCTGTGCAAGAATCAATCCTGTTGTCCTTTTAATCTCAAAGGAATAATTTTGTAACATTTAGCAGGATGAAAATACTTGGACTAAGTCAGCATTAACTAAACAACTAATGCTGTTTAAAGTTTTCCTAAGATTTGTTGCAAAATAATTCCAACACATGCTTTGGTACGCTTCAAGCTCAGATTTCATTGTTAAGTTGAAAAGGATACTGGTGGAATTTTATTTAAAATGATGACAATTGCTAAATTCCTGAATATTGATTCATGAAATATCTCAAAATGTAGCATTTTGCATAACTTTGTTTAAATGACCATTCACCTCGCATAAAAAGTCGAGCAAGACACCAGCAAGAGATATTTTCAAGGAATTTACATGAAATTTCACAGAAAAAATATGCAATTTTGCACTCTTGGGATATATTTATAATTACTCCACAAAATACGGTGCCTTTCATTTCTTGTTACAGACCAAAAAAATGAATGTGATAATTTTTCTGCTGTACTCTCATGTCCTGGGTTCACTCTTTTGGCGAATAGTGTATACACTGTATATTTTAATTTAAAGATTATGGGGCATATGTACAAGCCCCTATCGCCACCACAACGTCACTTTTACCGACGCTGTGGTGGCGATAGGGGCTGCGCCTTATGTACAAGGCAGGGTTAAGCCACATAACGTGGCATAACACAGCTCTGTACATAAGGCCCCCTTTCACGCTATAGTTAGCGTGAAAGGTGTGGGCAGTGGATGTTGCAGTGGGCGTTCCACCGCAACACCCATTCATTTTGACGCTGCCCCTTATGTACAAGGGTGGCGTACATAGGAGGCCTGAAATACCAGGGTCAGGTGTGGTAACCAACATAAAAACCCTCAATCACGTACAAGAGCGAAAAGCGATATACCTTGATTCACCGCCTCTAGAAACGTGAAAGCATCATCATTGGGTCTTTCTCGTGAAATGCTTTCCTCCACCTGGAGGTTGGACCACTGGTTTTAACAGTAGTGACCAGAAATAGGGTAGAAAGAGTGAAGTGGAAAAAGGTAAAAGTGAGCTAAAATTGCTTCGCTCTCCTTCCTAAACAAACTTTATTCAGAAGGAGTGGTGGCAAGGTTAAAAACAAGGCGGTGCTTCTATAGAAATGTTACTGTTCTATAGCACCGTGCAGTTCTAGTGAAGGTCAAGCGGTCAACATGTTTCAGCCCCATATTTTTGCCCAGGAGGGATCGGAGGGCTTTCTTCAGGACCTACGTGAATATATTGGGTCGCTAATATTATAAGCACGCTGAAGGGGTGGTTTACTCACTCACCCTTCTTCTTGGTCACAGGTCATTGGTACCTGTAACTGAAAAAAAGAGACATAACACAGACTTTCAGAAGCATGTTGCGCCATAAACATTAAAATGGAGGAAAGCGGTGTTAAGCCAGGTGAAGATACAGAGAGGTCAAGGAAACTATCCTCGATGGAGGTACACAGTTGTAAAATAGTGAAAAGGAGAAGATGTCGTACCAGTACAGACAACACTGTGATGAAAGGGTGATAAGCTCTACATTAAAATGCGAGGTTGGTAGTATAGGTATTTCACATTAAACATAGCGCGCAAAAATTCACTGAAACCAATGGTGACAAGTACGTGTGTCATTAACATTTATGCTGGTGATGTAGTTAATGCGTTCATGTTGGGTCATTACTAAGCAGAGTGCTCTTCGCAAATGCGTTAAGTGAGTCAGTCAGGGCCAAAGTGGTCCTTTAATGGCAATTAAGTGGCACCTTGTTTGCCGACGCGTTCATGCAAGAGCCAGTGACATCCGGCTCTATGTCGCGCAGCAGGTAGCGCTTGTATCGTCCGAATGTCAGATAAACTAAGGCCCAGGTCGGTCATTAGTATTCATGCTGGTGTTACAGAAGAAGCGCTTAGGATAATCACATAATGAACTGATTGTTCTTCGTAAAGATGCGCGATGATGAGCGGCGCATGTGATGTGATGTTAAAGGCCGCTATCAGTAAGTTTTTCCCAACTTTAAGATGGCCCGTTAATCAGTAGAGGCTCCTGGAGGGAGTGCAGCGGGGCGGTGGGGCGGGGAGGGGCAGGGTGGGGGTAGTAAACTCCGCCTTACGGCCGAACTGAGTTCAGTACATAAATAAATAAATAAAACGAATTACATTGTGCGTGCTGCATCGCCGATTGCGATGCAGCGCGCGCAATGTAATTCGTTTTATTTATTTATTTATGTACTTAACTCAGTTCGGCCGTAAGCCGGAGTTTACTACCCCCGCCCCACCGCCCCGCAGCACTCCCTCCAGGAGCCTCTACTGCTGTTAATGTCAGTTTGGTTATCCTACTGGGTAGTTATATGTCGAGGCGCTCATCCTAACGCCCGTGAAATGCAGCTTCGTGCAAAAAGGCTTCGTGCAAAGAGATGCCCTGCCACATAAATCGCTATTTCAACATACCTTAATTATGTCGAAGTGCGGCTTCCTCTGGGGACCGGCGGGCGCAGAGTCCTGCATGCCGGCGTATAAAGAGGATTTAGTAAGTGTAGTGAAGTAAAAGGGTCTCTCCGTCTAGAGAGGCACCAGTTAGTCTATACGCTCACCTGTAGCTGAAGGCCTTCGCATTCTCGCCCGCTCCTGTGATGGTGCCCCGGTGACGTGGGCCCGTCACGGGATGGTTTTGAAGGCCGTTAACACGTATGGTAAAGAGACTAAGGGGCTGATTCCGATTCGGGCCGGAAATCTCACCGACCGAGTCGGATTCGGAGAGATTTCCGACCAAACCGGACTCTGGCAGTCCGACCGAACGAGTACGAAGCGGACGCATGCTATCGGACTTGATTCGGTCTGACTCCCATTGAAGTCAATGGGAGCCGGTCGTACGACGCGTACACGGGCTCCCATT
This sequence comes from Calotriton arnoldi, assembly GCA_963921515.1. Taxonomy (NCBI): domain Eukaryota; kingdom Metazoa; phylum Chordata; class Amphibia; order Caudata; family Salamandridae; genus Calotriton; species Calotriton arnoldi. The sequence goes on from CAWUFW010004773.1 coordinate 158,049, forward strand.
GAGTCAATGGGTGCGTCGCGAACAAGGGCGCCCCCTACAGCGTGTATGCGTCGGTGCGACTCGCGCCGTACATGCATGTGTAGGGGGGACCCATGGGTCCCCCCTGTGTGCGACTCGCGCGGCTACGCATACAGGGGGGTCCGACACGGACCCCCGAAGTCCGGCTCCGACTGCTCTTTCGAGCCGGATGGCGCAAGTCGGTCGGACTGTTCGAGGCGCGCTTCGTACTTGCCCGGTCGGGGAACGTCTCCATTGCGTGGTGCGAGTTGAGTCCGTACGAGTCGGTCGGAGCGGTTCGGAGCCGGGAACGAGTCGGTCGGGGATTTTGCGTACGCTCGCATCGTACTTGCTCACGCGGACGGGTGTTCGAATCGGTCGGAAACAGGGCGTCCGAATCGGATCCGGTAAAGCTAAATCCGATTCGGTGCCCTACCGGCCGAGATCGGAATCGGCCCCTAAGTGTAAAGCACTCTGGGCTCTTTTTTTCTTTTTTTCAAAAACAATGTTTATATTTTGATGTTATAAAGACTAATAAATGTCAGTGGAAACCATGCTGACAACATATAGATTATAGGTGCTCATAAACAATCAGTGACTTGTTGTGTGTTATTGAGTAAAGACAGCTGTCGGCATGGTAGAGAGACTACCTGCGTGAGGTCGTTTGTTGGCGAGAATCACGTCTGTCTGAATTGTAAATTAGAATTAATTGCAGCTAAAGCAAGGCCATCAAATAGAGCCTGAACGTTATAAGTACTGAAATGTGTAAATAGTAGGTGGTATAGAGACGATGGCTGGCATGGTAGAAAGACTACATGCCTGTCGTTCGTTTTAGGACTGAAATCCTTTCCAAACGACACCTTTCTATATGTTGTCAGCATGGTTTCCACTGACATTTATTAGTCTTTATAACATCAAAATATAAACATTGTTTTTGAAAAAAAGAGCCCAGAGTGCTTTACGCTTAGTCTCTTTACCATACGTGTTAACGGCCTTCAAAACCATCCCATGACGGGCCCACGTCACCGGAGCACCGTCACAGGAGCAGGCGAGAACGCGAAGGCCTTCAGCTACAGGTGAGCATATAGACTAACTGGTGCCTCTCTAGACGGAGAGACCCTTTTACTTCACTACACTTACTAAATCCTCTTTTTACGCCGGCATGCAGGAATCTGCGCCCGCCGGTTCCCCGAGGAAGCCGCACTTCGGCATAATTAAGGTATGTTGAAATAGCGATTTATGTGGCAGGGCATCTCTTTGCACGAAGCCTTTTTGCACGAAGCTGCATGTCACGGGCGTTCGGATGAGCGCCTCGACATATATCAACCCAGTAGTGTAACGAAACTGACATTAACGGGCCATCTTAACGTTGTGAAAAACTGACTGATAGCGGCCTTTAACATCACATCACATGCGCCGCTTATCATCGCGCATCTTTACGAAGAACAATCAGTTCATTATGTGATTATCCTATGCGCTTCTTCTGTAACACCAGCATGAATACTAATGACCGACCTGGGCCTTAGTTTATCTGACATTCGGACGATACAAGCGCTACCTGCTGCGCGACATAGAGCCGGATGTCACGGGCTCTTGCATGAATGCGTTGGCAAACAGGGTGCCACTTAATTGCCATTAAAGGAACACTTTAGCCCTGACTGACTCACTTAACGCATTTGCGAAGAGCACTCTGCTTAGTAATGACCCAACAAGAACGCATTAACTACATCACCAGCATTAAATGTTAATGACACACGTACTTGTCACCATTGGTTTCAGTGAATTTTTGCGCCTTATGTTTAATGTCAAATACCTATACTACCAACCTCGCATTTTAATGTAGAGATTATCACCCTTTCGTCACAGTGTTGTCTGTACAGGTACGACATCTTCTCCTTTTCACTATTTTACGACTGTGTACCTCCATCGAGGATAGTTTCCTTGACCTCTCTGTATCTTCACCTGGCTTAACACCGCTTTCCTCCATTTTAATGTTTAGGGCGCAACATGCTTCTGAAAGTCTGGTTATTTCTCTTTTTTTCAGTTACAGGTACCAGTGACCTGGGACCAAGAAGAAGGGGGAGTCAGTAAACCACCCCTTCAGGGTGCTTATAATATTAGCGACCCAATATATTTACGTAGGTCCTGAAGAAAGCCCTCCGACCCCTCCTGGGCAAAAATACGGGGCTGAAACATGTCGATCGCTTGACCTTCACTAGAACTGCACGGTGCTATAGAACAGTAACATTTCTATAGAAGCATCACCTTGTTTTTAACCTTGCCACCACTCCTTCTGAATAAAGTTTGTTTAGGAAGGAGAGCGAAGCAATTTTAGCTCACTTTTACCTTTTTCCACTTCACTCTTTCTACCCTATTTCTGGTCACTACTGTTAAAACCAGTGGTCCAACCTCCAGGTGGAGGAAAGCATTTCACGAGAAAGACCCAATGATGATGCTTTCACGTTTCTAGAGGCGGAGAATCAAGACATACCGCTTTTTGCTCTTGTACGTTTTTATATTTTTATGTTTTTATGTTGGTTACCACACCTGACCCTGGTATTTCAGGTACGGTGCACAGACATAATATCGACCTACATTAATATCGAGTTTTAATTATCGTAGGGACAGAATATGGACATCAAGAATATCGATGACCAGAATATCGACCTGAAGGTAAGAAATATAATTTTTGTTAATTTCGAAGTCAGTAATATCGATTGCAAACATATCGATGTTAATAATATCGATGTTTATATTAGTGTTATGTATTTTAGTATGTATTTTATATGTATGTGTTCTATATTTTTTGTTCAGTATTGTACTGTTTTTTTAAATGTATGTATAACATTTTTAGTAGTTAGTAATTTCTTTTTTAAGTAAATTATGCGTTTTAGTACCGTAGCGGGTTGTGGGTTTATAGGGGAATAGGGTGGGAAGTAATTTAATTATAGTAAATTAAATAATAATTTTTAGGAATTATTAATTATTTTTAATTAAATTTTGCGTTTTAGTTCTGTAGCGGGTTGTGGGTTTATAGGGGAATAGGGTGGGAAGTAATTTAAATGTAATTAAGTAATTATTAATTTTTATTTATTGGTATTGATAATTAATTTATTGTTAATTCATTATTAATTGGTAATTAATTTTTATTAATTGATTAATTGATAATTATATTAATTGTATTAATTTATTATTGGAGCGGGTTGTGGGTTTAGAGGGGAATAGGGTGGGAAGTAATTTAATTATGATTAAGTAATTATTAATTTTTATTGTTGGATATTGATAATTAATTTATTGTTAATTAATTATTAATTGGTAATTAATTTTTATTAAGTATTATTTATTATTTATTGGTATTGATTATTAATTTGTTGTTAATTAATTATTAATTGGTAATTCGTTTTTATTGATTGATTAATTGGTAATTAAAATAATTGTGTGAAATTGCATTCGGAGTGGGTTATGTGTTTATTGGGGAATAGGGTGGGAAGTAATTTAATGTTATTAAAGTAATTATTAATTTTAATTTATTGGCATTTTTTATTAATTTATTGTTAATTTATTAATAAATCATTATTTAATTACAAAAATTATTTAATTTATAAGTATGTTATTTTTAACCCCTACGCTATCCAACGCTTTCCCTACTGTTGCACTCTTTGTAGTGGAAATAGTAATTTTTACCCCTACGCTATCCAACACTTTCCCTACTGTTGCACTCACTGGAGTGGGAATAGTAATTTTTACCCCTACGCTATCCAACACTTTCCCTACTGTTGCACTCACTGGAGTGGGAATAGTAATTTTTACCCCTACGCTATCCAACACTTTCCCTACTGTTGCACTCTCTGGAGTGGGAATAGTCATTTTTACCCCTACGCTATCCAACACTTTCCCTACTGTTGCACTCACTAGAGTGGGAATAGTAATTTTTACCTCTACGCTATCCAACACTTTCCCTACTGTTGCACTCTCTGGAGTTGGAATAGTAATTTTTATCCCTACGCAATCCAACACTTTCCCTACTGTTGCACTCTGTGGAGTAAGTATATATATTATTTTATATATGTATATGTTTAATTTATTTTAACATTATATGTATTAGTTATTATTTTTAAACATGTTTTAATATTTTTTAACTATGTTTCTTTTAATTATATGTTTTCTTTACTTTATTTTACATTATTTTTTTAACATTTAAAAAAAACGATATTTTTTACAATTATATTTTTGACATCGATATTTTTGTTGTTGATATTTTTGTACTTACCATGATGTAGATAGGATGTCGATATTCTTGACTTCGATATTTTTGCGTCAATATTTTGGTACCTCGATATTCGGTCCGTCGATATTTTGTCAGTGATCCTTCAGGTACAAGTGATCCATTCTCCCCTTGATTATTGACCTTTGACAGGAAGCTGAATGGATCAAAGCTTCTTCCTCCCTCCTTTGATTATATAGTACATAGGAGGCAGCGCCAAAATTAAGACCAGGTAAATCCTGGTATTAACTTGGCAAAACGAGGAGAAATGCATTATTTCTCCTCGTTTTGCTTTTCTATGTGTGCTGCCTTGTGCAGCACACATGGAAAAAGCAAAATGCCATGGTTTGTTTATGTACAGGAAGGTGTCCCTTCCTGTACATAAACAAACCTTTTAAAGAATGCTATTTTGTCACTTTCATGTGTGCTGCATGAAGCAGCACACATGAAAGTGACAGAATGGCATTTTATTATTGTTTATGTGCAGGAAGGGACACCTTCCTACACATAAACAATCCTGCACTGCACGCAGACACCCCTGCACTATGGTGCAAGGGTGCCTGCATTGGCGCTAAGTTGCTAAACTTAGTGCCATCACAGGGGGAAACGCAGGGCTGCACCACATTCTTGTAAATATGGTGCAGCCTTGCGTTTCAGAAGTGGCAGAGCGCAGCGTTAAGCCAAGGAGGCTAACGCCGCGCAACGCCACTTCCTTGTACATATCCCCCCCCAGTCTTTAATATATCTAGATTGTGGTGTGTGATCTGGGATTGCTTGATTGATTTTTTTTAAAGAATAGCTTTGGAGCTCTAGGTATCTGAAAATTAGATGTTTTTTATTGATCTTTATACATATTAGTTTGAATATGCAACATACTCTTTTTCATACAGTCTTCAGTTTGATATTGTATTTTAAAATACTCTCATCTGTTGTTTATCATACATTTTGTTATTGTTTGTTTGTATTGATTTTACAACACAAGAAAAAACAGCAATACTCTCATACCGCATTGAGTAATTTTCTTAGCATATCAAACCAGCATATCATACATTCTATCCCCGTCAAACCGCAGCTGATCTCAACTGGTCTCAAACAGGTCCATCACAACTGTTCTGATCAGATCTTAGTTTACAGCAATCTATGTTGCACTGTAATATATCCTTTATTTATATCCACGCCTCATAGCAAGCCCCTTCCCAAATTGCCACCTTGTTCTTGTCTACTGGAGAGTTATCCTTGTCCTTGGACCCTCTTATGTCTCTTAGAGAGCCACCGCCGGGATCATATTGTGCGGTGTGTGAAGCATAGTCTTACTTCAGCCATCTATGATCTCTCCATTTGCTATTTCAGCCTACAGTAGGGGTTTCCCTTTCATGGGGGGCCTGGTACTGGGTGAGTGCTATGGGACCCACATCAGCTTGTCCCATTCTGTCAAGTCTTCTGACAGTTTATCCTCCCACCTAACTTGTTGCATGTGACACTCCTCTGCCTCTGGCCATTAATGCACATTCCAGATCCAAGCTTCTTTGGGAGGCGCCTTCAGATTTGTCCAATGAATAGAAGTGCACATTTTCACCAGGATGGTGGCCAGTGTAAAATGCTTCCTTCTCATATGTTGCCTTACCCCAGCTTTTGGAAGGATGCCTAAAATATATTCTTTACTGTTAGTCACATCCCTTTGAATGTATGCACTGATTGTTTAGGCTACCTCCACCAAAAAGGCATATATAACAGGACACAAGCAAACCATGTGCAAGAAGTTTGCTCCACTATGGCTGCATCTGCCACAGCTCACCGAGCCTGACAGGTACATTTTATGACGTTTTGCTGGTGTGTAGTATATCATATCTATAAATTATACTGCACCAATTTAAAATATGCATTACTGGACACTGTTTTCACCTCTTCGCATGACCTTGCCCATTCCTTATCTGTAAGTTGGCCCTCCAAATGGCCTCCCCACTTGTCCTGTACTTTCTGTTTCTGTGCCGGTTTATCTGCTCATAGCAAATGGTATTTATGAGAAACTAGGTGTGTACATCCAGCCAAAGCCAGTAGCATCATCAGTGTCTGTAATTGTGGCAGGCCTGCTGGAAGCGGCTCCATATGCCCCTGGCAATGTGGCCTAGTTTAGCATACTGAAGGGAACTGACCTGAGCCTACCTAAAAGCTCACCTGTGCTTCCTCAAATGATATAAACCTGTTCTATGGATACAAGTCACCATTAGTTGGGCAACCTCCCATTTTCCACCATTCTATGGGCATGGTTGATACTATCTGTGCAAAACGGCAATATGCCACAAAGGCATGTCTGCTGCAAAGGGTGACTGTTTGATTATTGTTGTTACTACTCTGTTCCACACATGACAGATAACATAGGGGAGATGCGGAGGGACCCTCTGCCTGTCATTAAAAAAGTGGGGAGATGCTCATCAAAGTGTGTGCCCCAGAGGCATTTCTCCCAATTACCCCCCTCCTCCAGCCAATAGAATGCATTCTGCAGCTGGGCCACCATACAGTATAGTTCTAGATCTGGAACCTCCAGCCCTCCCTGCTCCCACACCTGCCTCAGCAAATGAAATTTGACTCTGCTCCTCCTACCCACCCATATCAGATCTTCTATCAGTCGGACAAGAGCTACAAACGTCTGCTGAGGGATCATGTAGGTGGCCTCCTGCAGCACATAAAGACATCTAGGTAGTAGTACAATTTTCGCTCCTGCCACTTAGCCCATGACTGATAGTGGGAATGACTTCCAAAACTTAATGGACAATTGCAGACCATCAACCACTCTCCCTAAGTTCAGCCTATGGCTGTTATCCTCATCCAGCATTATTTGAATGCCTAAATACTAGAAGTCAGAATATTCCCTGAGGATCTCCAGTGCAGGCAGGGTATCGCTGTTTAAGCCTCTTGACCCCCCCCCACCCATCAGAAATATTTTGCATTTATTTTGGTTGATACGGGGACCCAAGATCTCACGATATTCTGTGAGGGCTTCAGCAGGATCAGACCAAGTCATCGGATGCTGCAAATACCCCAGGGTATCATCGGTGTACATATAAACCAACTGTATATTGTCTCCTACATATATATCTCAAAGATTAAGCACATTCTGAGCCTGCAAACCAGCAGTTCCATTCCTAAAGTGAAATTCTGGGGGCGACAGAGCACAGCCCTGCCATGTACCATGCTTCATCTAAAATTGCTCTGAGACCATTGTGCCTGACCAGACTCGGGCCAGAGGCTGTGTGTACAACAGCTATATCCTTTTAATGTAGGACTGTCTCAGGCCAATAGTCTGCATCACCTCCAAGAGGTTGGTCCAGCAGACCAAAATGAAGGGATGTTCAATATCAAGTAGGGGTAGGGTGCAATCCTTATCTGATTTGCCCGCCGCATGAAACACATGTGTCAGCCGGCTTAAATTTTGGAGAGCATTTCTCTGTGGTAAAATTCTGCATTGGACCTCATGCACCAGCCTCAGGAGGACCTCGAGAAGGTGATTAGAAAGTACCTTAATTGATATTTTACCGTCCACATTTAGTATAATAAATGGGTGATATGATGTGACCAGGGTTGGGTCTCTCCGGCTTGTGAATTCAGACTATTTGAGCTTCACGCATTGAAGCTTGTAGTATCCCCACCTCATAGGCTGCATTACACACTGCCAAAAATCTATGTGACACCAGGGCTTTATAATGCTGATAAAACTTCACTTGGAGTCCATCTCTACCGGGGACCTTAGCTGTCGGCATTTCCTCTATAACTGTCAAGATCGCTTCTTTATGCAGTGAAACAGAAATAGCCTTGCTCTGTCCGGGAGCCAAACGGCACAGTCAGAACCTATCAAATAAGCAGCCAGCCTGGGAGAGCCAGTCCCCATCCGAGTCCCTAGCTGTCCCCCTCAATGTCCCGTCCGCTTGTACAATGATTTGGCCCACTGCTCTCCAACTGCTCCATGTGCCCGATGTTCTGCAGCCTCTAGGGCCATGACCAATTCGTGCCTATGATTTCAGGGGTCGCAATGGGGTCCCACCGTTGCCCCGTAACAGGTTTAAACCACTGCCATGCCTCCTATGACACAGTAAACAAGCGGGCCTCATCTTCGTGCTGTATGTGAAGTTTCACTGAATATATTAGACTGCACTGGATTTTGAGATCCCTCAGTTATCTTTTTCTGGCCAAAAAATTCTGCGTTTATCTTGGACTCACTTTGCATAGTCAAGGAAGGCATGAATGGAAGCATTTTCATATCGCATTGACCCCACCTTTCTAGTATGTTGTGGGATAGCATCTCGGTGTCTGTAATTGGAGAGTCGAGCTATCAGAGCTCGCAGCGGCACCAGGCATGGTGGGGGAACCACCAACAACCTATGGGCCCTTCTATTCTAGAAGAATTTAAAGAGACTGGGTGTTGCAGCATTTCCTTGATCCGCTCCTCCAAAAACAGCTCAGCTGAGGGGCCTCTACTGCTTCGGGAAGCCGATAACCAGGGGTTATTGCGCCATGTTCTCCCTACTATGTCCTCTAGGCGCTCCCTAATACCAGTCATTTGAGTCGTCAAGGTAGCTTCAATGACTCAAGCTGGTCCTTTGCTTCTGTCACTAGATCATCCACTTTTGCATATTGGCTCACAATATGTTTACCTGAATTGTGACTGTGTCAATCTTTCCATCGAGCACTGTTTAGGTGTCCCTGATGGCAGGCAAAATGTCTGCTGGAGATGGTTCCCCATCCCCCTCCTGACCGGTCCATTCGCCCTCCCACATGTCTCCCACAAATAAACTTAGGAAGAGGCATATTGTAGAATTTCATTGGACTGTGAGGGCCTGGTCAGCTTGTTTTACTCCAGCACAGGTGTCCAAGTGCACAGTGCGTAATCACAGGTGGTTTTAGGCTCTGAGTCTGGCCTGGCCCTGCCACTTCTTCTCCAACAGCCAGTCCTGCCACCTCCTTGGGGCCCCCAGCTCGCCAATCCACTCACCAGGTAAACCAGTCACCAGCTTCACCCCTGCAGGAGAAGGCAAGTCCCTTAATCTCTCTCCTGTGCCACCGAGCAGAGGTCCACACTGCACCAGTCTGCTCCAAGAAGCAGGGGGCCCCCAATCCGTATGGTCTTAAGAGACCCCTACTCTTTGCATTCAAAGCTGTAATTTATGATCAACCTGGTTTTGTGGATTGTGAGCTTCTTACACTTTTGTATAAATCTTCCAACCTTATGAATCAAGTTTTGGTCTTCAGCTGTCTCATTAGTGAATGAAGCACATCTTTATTTGTAAAACGTTGCCATTTTGATAAGCATTGAGCAGCTTGTTTTATTGTGGGTCTTATATTTGTATTTATTGCATTTTGCATCCCTGAGGAGGCCTGTGATTGGGAGAAACAAATTGGCTGTGTTGTTTTTATTCTGAAGAAGAATAAGAATAAAAGAATATAAAGGACAAAAGAAAAATGCCTGATTATTGCTCTGCATTTACAGTTTTTTTCTGTACTTCCTTTTCGATACTCTCAGTTTATGTTGCCTCTCTAATGTAAATAATTGTAATTCATACATATCAGCAAAGTTTACTTGGAACTCTTTCTTGCGTTCCTGCTATACACATCAACAAAAAAATAAAGAATCAATAATAGCACTGAAATTCAATGTACAGGAAAGTTAAAAAAACTCTGTGGATGGGATGCTCCTCAGGTTCATCAGCCGCATCTTCTATAGATGACTATTTTATCTCTATTGTCTGAAATGCAGATACTTTGCCTGAGCTTGTTCAATTTGTCATCCTCTTAACCAATCAGTCTAGATGTGTAAGATGATGGGTATGAGGGGTGGAGCACAAATGAGAGTGCCAAAAAAAAATTGTCATTTGCTGTGAGATGCTGTTGGTTTGCAGGTGCACCATTATTATAATTAGCATTATCATACAGTATTTCCATGTATCTCAAAGTCATAATCAAGGCTTTCAAAATACAGGAAAATTCTCTACACTTTCATGCAATTAACATTCAAAGTATAAAGTCGTTCCTATATGCATAAAGAAGATCTAAGCGTGAATGAGCTTTAGGTTGGCTAATAATAAAAACAAACTTAAGAAGCTCTTATTTTTGTTTCAAATTTTATTCCTGAATACATTGTGCTCTTATTTGAGTTTGTGTAATCAGAAGTTCACCAGGAGAATAAAAACATCTTCATTCATGTGGAAAGCAACACATAGCCATGCTCCTATCATATATGATCTATGATTTTACAGCATTAGTAATCAGCGCAGAGTGAGCTCCGCACACGATGTGAAGGTTATAACCATTTGAGTCCATCTGTTATGTCATGTGTATTTGTAAAGTGCACTATCACACGCAAGGGTATCCTGGTGCTGAGCAGGTATGTGTATCTAGCCCTGTAGATTGGTTAATTGAAAAGCCTGGTCTTCAGCTTCTTGCAGAATTCAAAAGGAGAAGAGGAGACTCTGATGTGGAGATGGAGACTATTCCACATTTTAGGAGTGATGTAAGAGAACGCCCATCACCCTGATATGGTTCTGTGTATGTTTAGGATGTGCATGAGCAGGAGTACTGTAGAGCAGAGGTGTCTGGGAGGTTGGTGGAAGGAGATGCAACTGTTCAGGTAGGTGGGGCCGAAGTTGTGTAGTGCCTTGGATGTGTGTGTGAGGAGTTTGAAATGATTGCATTTGTGTATCGGGAGCCAGTGTAGCTCCTTAAGATGTGGTGTGATTTGAGTTCGGAGTGGGTGGTTGAGGGTAAGTCTGGCTGACAAGTTCTGGATTGTTTGTAGTCTTCGAGTGAGTTGCTTGGTGATCCCAGCACAGAGGGTTGAATAAAAGAACTTCCTCATCATCTTCAGGGTGTCGAAGAAGGATGCAGTACAGCTTTGACTTATGTGGTCATGTCCAGTTTGCTTTCGATGATTATACCGAGGTTCATGGCATGGGTCCGGGGTGTGGGTATGAGTTCGGTCAGCCACAATTTGGAGTCCCATGGTGAGGTTTCTTGCCAAAGATCACTACTTTTGTCTTGTCGGGTGAGACAGTTGCCATTCATCCAGTTAATGACTCCGATCATGCAGGCAGTGAGACTGTTTCTTGTGTTTGGGGTCTTGTCCAAGAGGGAGAGTATGAGTTTCATGTCATCGGCGGAGGAGAGGAAGTTGATGTTCTGTGCATGAATGACATTGGCCAGGGGGATCATAAATGTGTTGAAGAGGGTGAGTCTGAGTGATGAACCTTGTGACACTCCACAGATGAATTTGCAGGATTTAGAGGAGTAAGGCCCCAGGCTGATAGGTCATGTTCTATTGGGTGAGACGGATCAGATTCAGTGGAGAGCGGACTTTAGATGCCAATCTCATGAAGGGGCCTGATGAGGATGAGATGAGAGACCTTTTCAAATGCTGCAGAGAGGTCTACAAGAAAGAAGGCTGTTGTGTCTCTTCTGACAAGGATGATGCGGATGTCGTCTGTGACAGCTATGAGTGTTGTTTCTGTACAGACGTTCAAAGTTTCCACATAACAGAATAACCTAATTTCTATGTCATAGTACATTAATTTTCATGATACTGATTACTATTTCCTTTCACATATTACCCAGGACAAAAAGTAAAGGTAAGCTGTACATTAATGTGCAGAAATCCTACCTGGTCTGCCCTGGCTGGAATGTAAACACTGGAGAATTGGAGTCTAAACAAGCTGGAATTACAATCTGAGAAACACATTATTTCAAGTGTTGGTCTGTTGAGGGACAGATGTGTGAGAGGTGAGACAGTGGAAGAGGAAGAGGAAAGGTAAAATGAAAAAACTGTGGAAACTAAATCTAACATGATCGAAAGAATAGTGTAAATAGTTAGATACTATTTACAACAGTCTCTAAAAACATTCAGCCCTTAGTTTTATGCTTCTATGTATTCATTGATGATGTCACTAACGACTAAACAGTGTCAATTGTTATAGGGTGGCACTTTTTCTTTCTTTAAGTACTCATCTAATCTGTACAGACAGAGGAGGCAAATGGTCAGCTCTCTTTAGACTCTGGCTGTCATACACTCCCCATTAAATCTTGAATAGTGCAACGTTATCTTATCCAATCTTATCTTTCTGCTGACCATAATTCCAGCACTCACTGGAGAGGCACAGTCAGCAAAAAAACAATGGACTAAAATCTGTCCCAGAGCAATTACTAGTGGCTGAGATCAACTCAAGCATTCCATCCAGAACTTGTTTGTGTTTTCTCATAATTCCAGTACTACAGATATGTGTGTGTGTGGGGGGGGGGGCGGATGTTGAAAGGGGGACAGAGAGGCTAGGCGCCACTGTACAGCTAGGACTTGCACACAATATCTAGTCCTTGTCTACCTGACACTGTACTGTGCACACTGCACCTGTCATCCACACTGCTCCTGCCACCATGTTCTGGCATTACTGCTACACATTACACCTCTTTAACACGCTGTCTCAGCCCCACCAGTCACTCCCCCAGACCCAGAACATTGTCTTCCATCCAGCAATGTCCTTGTCCCATACTGTGACATTTCCTCCTTCATTCACCCTGCTCTCATCTATTTATCTAGCCGTCCATCCTTTGTGTCATTCACCCACTTTTACTCGTGAAAAAGCAATGCTGGATGGCTTTGCCAATGTTAGTTTAAATTGAGAGGCTCAAAAACGATAGGTGATCCCACTGAAGATTTTCTCTTAGAATAAGGATAATAAAATCGAAGTGGTATACAAATTGGCTGTTCTCAATGTTTCGTTCTATGGTATGAAATAAAGTCCTAGAAACTTTGTTTATGAATAGTTTATAACATGTATTGTGTTACCCCTCCTTGTAACTCCACCTTAAGGCTCAAACTGCATAACTCACAAAAATATTCTGCCTGACAAAGGTAAAACGATCATTGCAAGTGAACAAATTGGTCTTCTGGTACCCAAAAAATAGAACTGCAATATGAGCTCAATCGTTTTGTTTACATTTCAAGAAAATGTAACCAACAATGCAAATTTACCCACAATCTTTTATTCATACATTATTCAATCTAGTCAATTCCTCCATTTTTATTACACATATAGGTTAAAAACGGTGAGTAGTCCAGTGTTGAAAATTGTCTCATTCTATTACAACATGGGTGCAGCGACTTTTCCCAGAGGAGTAGTCTTGAGAATGTCGTCTGTCCAAGCCTTCCAGCATGACGGCATGCCACCTACCACATTCAACTTTCTCTCTTCTTGGCCACCTGCGTCCCGGAAGTGTTTGAACTCATGGAGCAGAAATGCCACCTTGCTTCAGCTAGTGCCCCAGAAAAGCTGTCAGCTGCTTGAGCGTTGCAGCACCAGCAGCAAAGCCGACTGGCACATTTTCAGTGCCGAGCAGCTGAAAAAACATGTTCTTACTTCAAAAGAAAGAAGTGACTGATCGTGGATTGCTGCTACATTCTGGGCATACCAACAGGGGTATGTTTATTTTCAAAGTAAAACGTATTTTATGTTATGCAAATAGATTTTTGGTTTGTTTTCTAAAAGTTTCAACTCTTGTCAAACACGTCAGCAGTTTGACAAGCAACATATGCTGCGAAATGACTAAACAAGTAAATGCTGCATTTTACAAGTTATACTTAATTTATTCTTAAAATGTACTCTCAATAAATAATCTTCAGCCAGCACTGGTATCCATTAGCCCCGCATCTATCTATCTATCTATCTATCTATCTATCTATCTATCTATCTATCTATCTATCTATCTATCTATCTATCTATCTATCTATCTATCTATCCATCCATCCATCCATCCATCCATCCATCCACCTCCTCATTCACAAAGGCATATTTAGTCATAAACATACATTTATGGACAAATTTACCATTTTACGCCTGCAAGAAATTCAGAAAGAGATTCTTAGAAGGCATAAATGGTTTCACAAGAGTGTACATCTCAATCATAAGTCTGGAGAATTCTGCTCCATCAGAGGTAATTTGTGGACATTCCCAACTCCACTTTATTCCCTTGTCATCCTGGAAATGGTTGGAGATGGGAAGAGGACGTGATCACCCCTAGATCTGGTGTGAAGGAGAGGAAGGGCTTTGTCTGTAGAAACAGAAAGGGGCATATTATCTAGGAAGTGGCAGTGAGAGGCATTAGCCTCCTTGGCTTAACGCCTCTCATCGCCACTTCAGAAACGCAAGGCTGCACCATATTACCAAGGATATGGTGCAGCCTGGTGTTTCCCCCTGTGATGGCGCTAAGTCTCACGACTTAACGCCAAATCAGGCACCCTTGCACCAGAGTGCAAGGGTGTCTGCGAGCAGGGAGGTTTGTTTATGTACAGGAAGGTGTCCCTTCCTGTACATAAACAAACCTAAAATGCCATTTTGTAACTTACATGTGTGCCGCTTCATGCAGCACACATGTAAGTTACAAAATGGCATTTTAAAAAGGTTTGTTTATGTACAGGAAGGGACACCTTCCTGTACATAAACAAACCTTGGCGTTTTGCTTTTTCCTTGTGTGCTGCACAAGGCAGCACACATGGAAAAAGCAAAAACGAGGAGAAATGAAACATTTCTCCTCGTATCGTCACCTTAAGACCAGGATTTTCCTGGTCTTAAGTTCAGCGCTGCCACCTATTATCGCCTCTCTTGATAATAGGTGGCAGAGTTGAAGTGAATGGGTGTTGTGGTGGAACGCCCACCGCAACACCCACTGCACGCCCCTTTCACGCTAAGTTTAGTGTGAAAGGGGCACTATTACTAAGGCAGCGTTAAGCCACCTTAACGTGGCTTTTAGCCACGTTATGTGGTTTAACGCTGCCTTGGTAATAGGGCGCTGACCCTATCGCCACCACAACGTCACAAAAAGTGACGTTGTGGTGGCGATAGGGGCTTAGTAATATGCCCCAGAAAATGTTTTTCCTGTAGAGCTCAAAAAAGAGCATTTGCACCAGGGGCTCCTTTATGCTTTGCCGACTTGACTGCTATGGACAGAGTGGTAATAGAATCCTCCCCAAGATTATTTCTGGGAATGTTTGTGAACAGAGAAAACAGAAATATAGACTCAGAATGATAATATATAGTCTATTTCTCTTGATGGAGTGGTGTATGTGGTTTATGCAATGGTAACTTGTTTACGGCAATAATAAGTGTGTGGTATATTATGTGTACATGGTAAAAAGGGCAGCAGTGAAAAAACAATTAACAAAAACCTTTTCAATGAAGAATCGTGTCCACAGTACAATAGAAAATCTTATAATCAAAGCGATTAGAAACACAAAGTTAGGTTAATTACACCAGGTTCATCTAAATAGTCTTCAGTTGGACTTGGTCTTCTCTGCAGGGTCACCCCCAAGCATTTTGCCTTTTCATCTCCACTTTTTACTGAATTTGTTTTTTTGGGCCTTAGGAGTCTGTACACTTTGTCATTGCTAACCTGTGCAAAAGTGCTTGTGCTTTCTCCCTAAAACATTGTCAAATTGGCTGATACCTAATTGGAATATTTGATTTTCCTGTAAGTCCCTTGTAGAGTGGTGTACCATATACTCAGGGCCTGTAAATTAAATGCTACTGGTAAGCCTGCAGCACCTATTTTGCCACCCACTGAATTAGCCCTTTAAAACATGTCCCAGGCCTGCCATTACAGCCTGAATCCAGTGTTAAACTGCCATATTTACTTGGCAAGCCTTAAATTCCATTTTTATTACATATAAGTCACCCCTAAGGTAGACCCTAGCTAGCACATAGGGTAGGGTACTGTGTAATTAAAAGGTTGGACATGTACTTATAAGTTTTACATGTACTGGTAGCGAAAAACACCTACATTTGTTTTTTCACTACTGAGAGACATATACAACCCACAGGATATCATTAGGGATTCCTTATTACATTTAATAAGTTGTAATTTCCAATTGCAAGCTGGTAGCTATGTCATGTTGGTGTCTATGAAATTGTAATGTTAAACCCTCTCTAGTGGTAAAGCACGATTTTTCATTACCATTTGGTAATGCCACTTTTAGAAAGTTGGCCTTTTCCTGCCCTTAACCCTATAGTCTGCACCCTGTCATGGGTCACATGACTGGGTGTAACTGATAGTTAGGCTTTGTGAATTACTCCCAGACAGTCACACAATAGAGGGATTAGGTGTGTCTCAATGGGCCATCTGCTGGCAGGATGGAAGGGCAGAGCTGAGCCCAGCCCCACTTGCAATTGAATAGGGTGTGCTCTACCTTCCAATAAAGGACCTAATGACTTCACGTTGTCACTGCAGCCAGCTTGGAGCCAGGCCAGGAGAAGCAGGAAATTCTATGCACTTCAAAGCCACTGTGTAAAAGCTTCTCACACCGCCCAGAACCAGGGCACCAAGATATAAAAAGGGGACCTCAGGCACCAATTCTTCAGTACACATCTGGACTCTGCCAGGAAGAAGGACTGCTGTGCTGCTGGGAGGACTGCCCCTCCAAGTGGTGCCCCTCCAGTCTTGGACCCTTGGAAGTGGTTCTAAAGGTGCGCAGATAGGCAAAATCCAAATGTGGGGTCTTGGAACATTTTTTGCTAAAAGCATCTCTGAGAACCAGGAGGAGACCGGGACCAACCTGCTTGCCTGGTCAGATTGACTTTGTGGCTTCTCCATCTACATTCTTTTCCACAGCAGCAAATCCTTTTCAGCGGTCCTTCACCAAAGAGGTACCCAAACTTGTGGAACTCTCTTCAGCTACAGCCCTCTACCTTGCCCCGCTGGAGATTTTCAACCTCCATTTCAGAGACTAAGTCCGAACGTAGAAATCTTCCCTGCAGCTTTGACCCAAGGCTATCCGACAACAACGCTCCCTTCTCGGACACCTTCTTTAGGCCTGCCCCACTGAACTTTACATTCTTGGAACATTTTTCTCAGAACTCTTTCTAAGTCCGAAGGTGAGTGCTGACTGCACCCAATGCACTTCTTGCATCTAAACTTTGCTCCATCACGATCTGCCATGCTTTTTTGACTTTGACCCAGTCTTGTGTTACTAGATATCCATGGTTTCTACTAATAAAATTTAGAAATTCATAAATCCAGTTCTACTGATTTGATTTGTGTTATTTTGTTGTCAAATAATTTATAAAATTTACTCTTGTTTTCTAAATTGAATTTGTGTTTTTTTGTGTTGTGTTTTCACTTTATTACTGTTTGTGTGTTGCATAAATACTTTACACCTGATTCTTTGTGCCAAGATACCCACAGTTAAGCACAGGTTAATTTAGTGACTTCTTGAGGTTCAACAGGAAAGGGATTTTAGCTGTTGATTGACTAGAGCTCACACTCCAGTTAACCAACAACCCAATTTCTCAAATCTTTTGGCCAGTTTTGTCATAATGTCACAATGGTTTTTTAGGTGCCAGTAAACATATGTTTTGTGGAACACATCTGCATTGTTAAGACAAAAAGAAATACTTTTTGGCTGATCTGATCAAACTCAAAGTAAAATACTGAGGGCCCGATTCACAAAGGTAAATTTAGATCAAAAGTCTAAATTTAGACCTGAAGTCTAAGTTTAGACCCAAAGTCTAACTTTACACCTGCAGTCTACCTTTACACCTGAAGTCTAACGTTACACCTGAAGTCTAACTTTACACCTGAAGTCTAAATTTAGACCTGAATCTAAGTTTAGACATAAAGTCTAACTTAGACCAAAAGTCTAACTGTACTACTTTTTGGTATTCACAAAGGTAAGTTACCACTAGTAACTTTACTACTAGACATTTTACCAGTAGTCACTTTACTACTAATATGTTTACTAGTAGTAAATCACAGCTATAGGCACCTAAAAAATGTTTGCCCCCCAACACTGTTGCCCTCTTGCTGGATCAGCACAAATCTTGCAATACCAATAGAGAACTGAAAAATGCAGATTTTATGTGGGCTTTGCAAAGGATGCCACAGTTAAGTGCGAAAGAACACTTTTTGCCCCCCTACACTTTTGACTGTGTCCTCTCTCAACAGTACTGCACAAATTTAAAAATACCAGGAGTAAGATAAATGTGCAGTTATCTTGTACATTTCAAATTGTGCAGAAGAATATAAATTAGTGTGAAGATATCTCCTTATTTTAACT
The DNA here is from genome assembly GCA_963921515.1 of Calotriton arnoldi. Classification (NCBI taxonomy): domain Eukaryota; kingdom Metazoa; phylum Chordata; class Amphibia; order Caudata; family Salamandridae; genus Calotriton; species Calotriton arnoldi. The sequence continues at coordinate 176,393 of CAWUFW010004773.1, forward strand.
CTGTCTCGCCTAAAACGTTTTTCAAACTTGTTATCTCCAAAACTGCTGAACAGATTTACTCAAAAGCTCAAAAAGCAAGCTTGCGATAGAAGTATTACATTCACACGAAATGCGGTGTTAATCCCTTCAGTATATATTGCTTTAGCAGAGAATAAAATTGTTATGGGAGTGAAACTGAGATATGCATCTTTATTTACTCCTGTTTAACTTTTCTTTCCCCTGCATGGATCTGCAATATCGAAATTTGCCCAGTTTTGCATCAGATTTTGAGTATATGTTTGGAAATAAAAAGGGCCCAATGACACATTATTTAGTGCAACAGTACTAATAAATACACCTTCACACATTTATTACTATAGACCAACGGTCAAATTCAAGTTAATTTGGGTTTGCTTGTGTTTCTCCCTGACAAGAATTGAGGTTGCTGATTGAGTAGGGTTTCTCCTTTCTCAACCAGTAACCCAATTTCCTATAATATCCATATTCTTTATCCTTTTTTTTATTTTTTATTTTTTTTATTTTTTTTACTCAGGAAAGCATATCATACAACCGCCTTGCAGCGAACAATATGTATAGCAGCAAGTCATGAAAAAACCAAGAGGAAACACAAAAAAAAACAAAAAAAACACAAAAAAAACAGAAAGACATACAATAATCTGGTCCAGCTAATCTATTGATCCATTAGTGGGTGCCAGACTTGTACACCCCTTTTCTTCGCCCTTTTACCTTTACATTTGTACAAACCCATCTCAAAATTAAAAACAAAAAACAATTTGGCATACCAGGCTTGAAATGAAGGGGGATCTGCATCTTTCCATTTTGTTGCAATCAAAATTTGCAGAATAGCAGTTACCATAAAGCAAAAACAGACATGGATTGATTTCAACTGTAAATTTTCATCACAGCCTAGTAGCATCATAGTTAAAGTTAGTGGGACTGGGCGTGAAATAGTTTTAAACAGAAAGGATTCGACCGCCTCTTTTAATTCATTAAGTTTGGCACATTCAGAGAACATGTGTACGATATCTGCAGGGCCTTTGGTACACCTTGGGCAATGATCATTTTCCCGTTTCCCCCAAGCGAACAATTTCGCGGGTGTAAAATATAGATTGAAAACTGTTTTAAAATGTTGCGCTTTTAGGTTAGCTGATAAAAACACAGTTTTAGACAAGCACAGTGATCTACTTAGATCTACGTCCTGGTTCCCCAATTTATCTGCCCATATCGTTTCGACTCTGGAGATGTCATCATCGTTTGCCATAAGCATAATGGAATATAGATCCTTAATGGAAGGGTATTTAAAGGCCAAGCGCTCTAACAACTGAATTCTACCCTTGTTTAAAACCTGTGGTACTAAGGGACGGATTGTCTCCCTTATTTGGGCATATTTAAAAAAAGAATTAGATTCCACCCCGTACCTATCTTGAAGTTCTGTAAATGAGATGATCCCATTCAAATCCAGCATGTCGCCTATACTATTAATCCCTGCCTGTTCCCAACTTTTCCCCATAATGTCATATAATGGGGCAGGAAAACGCGATGACCGCCACAAGGAGATATATCTTTGTACCTTCGGGATTTCTAAGTGTTTGCACACTTTGTGCCAAACTTTCCAAGCTGCCCTGAGAGGCTTAAACCGGGTTTTTTTTATAAAGACTCCCCTCCAACTGTCTCAAGAGGATCCCAGGTGCTGCGCCACCAATGGCCAGTTCGAAAATAGATGATGGGGTTTCATCCTGGCAATGCAGGGATGGCTCTTTCTTGTATTTAAACACAATGCCCATTTGCTGTAGCATTATGGCCCAATAATAGTATAATAGATTAGGGACTGCCAATCCCCCCACCTATCTTGCGGTAATGTCATATGTGTGATGGATCTCCTGATCTTTTTGTAGTTCCATATGAATTGTGAAAACATCCCATTAATACTCTTTAAAATAGTGTTTACTGGTTCCAAAGGTATACAGCAAAGTAAGTAAAGAACCTTGGGAAACATCGTCATTTTTATTACATTGCTTCTTCCTATAATAGAGAGGTGTAGATTATCGATTCTCCTGAGGTCACGACCAACCTTCTCTATAAGAAGTGCCGCATTAATATCCCAAATGGAGTCAACCTGAGCAGAGATAGCAATCCCAAGATAGGTTGCGGTCTCCGTTTTGCGGGGGTCCTGACAGAGCGTATTTTTAGTACAGACTATCTTGGTCTTCTCCGTATTTAAGCCATACCCAGAGTCCCTACCAAATTCCCGGGCCAACTCCTCGATCCTTACTAATGCACCAGTTGGGTCAGGGGTTATAACAGCTATATCATCAGCATATGCTAATACCTTGGTTTTAAACCCCCTGACCGCAACTGATCTGATATCTTGATCTTGAATAATTGCATTTATGAGGGGGTCGATGTACAGTGCGAAAAGGATAGGGGAACAGGGACAACCCTGTCTTGTTCCCCGGGCTACCGGGATCTTTTCTGTTTCCCTACACATAAGTTGAATCCATGCAGAGGATTGGATGTACATAGCTTTTATAGCTGTTAGTATACGTGGGCCTAAACCCTTTTTTCGGAGATTATCCAAAGGTTTGTCCATTCAACCTGATCGAACGCTTTTTGAGCGTTGAGCAATATAAGGGACATCTGCTGCCCTTCAACCTCTGCTATGTCAAATAGAGAAATTGCTTGACGAACATGATCTGTGGTCCCTCTTCCTGGTATAAAGCTGTGTTGCCACGGACTTACCAAAGGTGTAATGATTCTGGCCAGTCTGCACGCTATAATTTTAGAATAGAGTTTCTCGTCGGCATTTATCAGAGTTATTGGTCTATATGAAGACGGATCATCTGCCATTTTCCCTTTCTTTAAAAAGAGGATGATATTGGTCTCTTGCCATGACTGAGGCGGAATACCCCTGAGCTGAACCGCTAAAAATAAATCCAAAAGGATGGGGGCAAGTTCTGACTGTAAAATCTTATAGATTTCCACAGGGGTACCGTCCGGACCTGCTGCCTTACCAGAGGCCATCCCTTGGAGCACGTCTTTAACTTCCCCTATTGTCATAACTTCCTCTAGTTCCTGCATGACAGAAGGGGAGTTTGCCTCAGCTTCCAGCTGTGTCTCAGCCGATATATTGTGCCTTTATTGATACAGCTCCCTGTAAAAATCTGCAAAGATTTCGAGTACTTCTTGGGGTTCCGTGGCCACGGACCCGTTCTTCCCTTTGAGTCTCACAATACTATTTGCCACTGACCTTTGTCTGAGACGTAATGCCAGATGTTTACCTGTGGCCTCACCGTACTCATAGTTATCTCGAGCATGGGTTTGATATATTTTGGCCACGGTATTACTAAAGATACCATTAATTTTAGCTTTAAACTTTAAGGCTTCAAGACCTAATTATTTAATTAGTTCCTTTTGTTTTTGCGCGATTGCCACTGTGTGCGCTTCCTCACACTTAGACAATTCATCCATTAGTTGCTGAATTTCTTCCCTTCCGCCGGAAACTTACAAAACTAACAATCTCTCCCCTTAACCCCGCCTTATAAGCGTCCCATACCATTTCCCTGGACGTACTATACCTATTCATATGAAAGTACTGATGGGTCCACCCCCTGATATGTTCTACAAACCCCTCGGTGACCAGCAATTTCCTATCCAAAGTCCATTTGGTGGATGTCCGAGCGCCTCCCTGTGATGGTATTTCCAACATCAGCGGATTGTGGTCTGACAATACTTTTGGTAGTTTCCTGATGTTAGTGCCCTCTATAAAGCTAGCAGAGATAAAGAAATAGTCCAGTCTTGCATATTTTTTATGGGGGCAGGAGTAATATGTATAACCTGCCTCCCCCGACTTTCGGAGAGACCACATATCAACAAGCCCATGGCTTGTCACTAAAGCCTCTAGTGCCTTGTATACTTGTGGCTTCCTTCCTTGGTTTTTTTCAGGAATGGATTGTCTGCCTCTAGATGGATATTAAATTCCCCACAGATAACAAGAGGGGATGGCCAAGATGCGAGTTCTACCTCTAGTTTTTTTAGTACTTCCGGGTCATCAAGATTTGGCCCATAGATCGTACAGATTGTTGGGCCCCTTGGTATTGAGGCGATAGCCCACTGACCCCATTTGTCCGAAAGTGTGCGCTCGACTTGTGGCAACCGGTTAGAAATGTGGATTGACACCCCTCGAGTCGTGGTGGTCTGAGACGAACAGATCACCTGTGTGTACCCTTGAATCCCATTAATCCCTCTCTTTTGCCATGGGATATGCGTTTCCTGTTGGCAAATTATATCCGCCCCTGTAGCACGTAAAAACTGAAGTGACCTATCTCTTTTTGTCCTGTCATTCAGGCCCCCAATATTTATAGAACAAATAGACAGTCTAGCCATCCCAAAGGTTCTTGGAATACCCAACTTAATTATTGTAACGTTTCCTATTAATCCTTACTATCCTGCTTCTTGCAATGCTCTGCCTTATTGCTTTCCTGAGTTTTCTCCCCTTCCTTCCCCCCAACCCCCCCACAACCTCCCCTCCCCCTCCCACTTGAACACACCCACCCCCAGCAATTTCCCTCCCCCCACCCCACACTGTAAAGCAACAGACCTAACTCGGTCTGTGTTGGATGAGTGGTGATTCTCCCTGCGGTGGCTGACATTCCTAATTAATGACTTTAATTTCAACACTGCCCTGTGTGTACAACCGATCAGCCCTCCCCCACCCCCCTCTGCCTACCTGCCCTAGAAGTAAACAGGCGAAACAAATTGTGATATTAGAGGACCCTTTTCCGCCCCCCCTCCCTGCTTTTCCCCCCGATAAAATCCAAAGCTTCCTACTCCCCTGATCCCCTGTGCACCCCTCTAACCCTACACACTCTGGTGACCTTTTAGGTTTTTCGGGATGCAAAGAGAGGAAAGAAGAAAGAAAGAGACAATAATATAAGGGGAGAGAGAGTATATGAGAGTATATGGGACTATTAGAGAATATAGGAGTGGAGGCGGATAGGAGCGCCGAGAAAAAAAAAAAAGAGAACAGAGAGAGAAAAACAGGATTCTTTCCTGGAAGATTATAATAGTTATCTCCCCCCAGCCCCCAAACAGGTTACAGGGGTACAGAAGTCTTTTCCGCCTCCAGTCAATATTACTGTCAAGGTCTGATGCTCAGACCCCTCCCGCATTTAGACACTCTTTGGCTTTGATCTCTGAGGTGAAAAATTTGGTCCGATCATTCCAAATAATTTTCAGCCGTGCCGGATTTAGGAGGAAGGCTTGAGCCCCTTTCTCCTGAAAGGGTTTGATCATTTGGCGCAAGCGCCAGCGGCGCTCGACTGTATAAATCCGGTCTTGTAAAGAATGAGAATCCCTCGCCTGGACATTGAGCTTCCGGTTTGGTTTTATCGAACACCACTTCTCTCAGTAGAAAGTTACCAAAGTATACCAAGAACGCTCGGGGCTTAGCATTAGGATTGACTGGTTGACGGATTGTAAATGGGACTCGATGTGCCCTTTGAATTTCGTGGGCCCAGTCCCACCCCTCCAACTCAGGGAATGATTTTTGGAGAAGTTGTACCATGTACATTCGAGGGTCAGAACCGTCTTTCCCTTCGGGAATTCTAAGAAAGCGCAGATTATTTCGCCTCTGCCGATTTTTGCTTTCCTCTAGTTTCCATTGGATATCCACTAGTTGATTTTCGTGGCTTTCCACCTGCCCCCTTGATCCTGCGATATCCGTTTCCAAGGAAGCTGTTCTAGTCTCCAGGTCCGACATCCGATCAATGATGGTATTACAGGTTTTCACGATTTTCCTAACTGCACCCAGCAGTTTCCGTGATGCTGCCTGTGACCGCCTGCTTTCCTGTCGGGCTTCCTCTCGATGCGCCACTACACATTGCAAAATGGTTTCAAGTGACGGGGGTGGTTGGGGTGATGGAGGTTGGTCATCACCAACGGTCTTAGTGGTGCTCCCCAGCAGTTGTCCTCCCAAAGAATAGTCCCACTTCAAATCCCTCTGCTTTTGTTTCTCAGACCTTCCCGCTCTTGAATTCTTCCTAGCTGTGGCGATGGATTTCGTGCCTGGGGTATCGGATACACTGTCCATCTCGCTCTGCTCGGAGTTTGACCCTGTCCCAGACCCCACATCCGACCAAGTGACGTCTGACAAGGAGAAGAAATCAAGTTCGTTGGTCTCTGAGTCCATTTCCCGTTCACTCCTTGTATGCTGAGGCTTGATGGATCTTGCATTACCTCCCGGGATGAGAGTGCTAATTTTTTGGGGATTCTTCGCATGTCCCACTACAGCTCCGGATTGCGCCTTGCTAAACCCCCTCTTCTTTGTTCCTGGTATCTTCTCCTTCATGACTAGAACAGAGGGGACTTGGGCTTGCACTTGGCAGCTTTGGGTTGGCCCCTGCCTGCCTGGCTGTTCCCCAGTAGATTCTCCATCTGCCCCAGTCTCAATAAGCACTCCTATCTGCTGCAATACATTCTGGCCTGAGTGACCACCCTCTGCTTGCAGAGTTTGTGCAGAGTGCAGAGTTTGTTGTGAGGGCCCTTGCTCCCCTTCTATTAGTTCCCCCACCTCTATCCCAGCATGCGATTCAAGTTCCACGGGGCCCCCCAGCACCACTGAGCCCATCACAGACTTACCGGCCTGTGGAATGTCCTGGCCGCTTACTTGTCCCAAAGTTTGGGCTTGCAGCTCCGTTTCCTGAGCAGGAGCGCTATTCCCAGCTCCTCTAAGCATGTCCAGGACTGAGGCACCGGTCCGCTGGGGCTGGGGAGCTACACCCCTCCCCTTCCCGTCCGGGAGATTCTCCGTCCGGACCTTCGGTTTTCGCCCGGCTGTCGGAGCTGTTTCGGCCTCTGTAGTGCTCGTGAGGGGGGAGACCTGGGTGGCTGCTTGCTGGAGGGCGCCTCTCCCTCTCGTGCCCGATTTTGGCCCCATCTCAATCCACCAACTTCCCGTGTCGCGGCGGTCGGGGAGTTCAATCAGTACGCGTTCCAAGAACCTGCAACCAACAATCAGCCGCTCCGCCTGCTCGACCAGTACAGTGACCCAAGGTAGGATCCCGGCAGGTTCGGGGGGTTTAAAAATTTGTTGAGGGTTGAGCATTCCTATGCCGCTTCACCCGTAGTACACTTTGAAGCCGCCACCGCTGAGAACCACCTACGGCCGCCTCACGCAGCCGCCATCTTGCTTCTCACTACTACAGTGTCCATATTCTTTATCCTTTCATCACCATACAATATAAAATGTGTTGCTGCATCACTGATATCATCATTGAAGACTTTTTGATGTAATCAGTTATGTAATGCATGACATCACCTGTCAGGATGACATCCATGGTGATAATAAATATGGCAGTGCAGCCTGTAAATCTCTTCAATGACATCTAGCTGTTGACAGTGGTACTGCAGCCTCACAACTCATCCAATGTCTGCGAGGATTTTTTATTTTCTTTTGAGTACAACTTTGGTGGCTTTCAACAAGAAAACAAATGAAACAAAATATCAGAAACAGAAACATTAATATTGTCTCAGTTACTCAACCAGCTGACCTATTAATAAAAAGGAAACAGATAATTCTGAATGTACTCCTACATTGGCTCTAATTTCATCTATCTACCATAATTATCACTAGCACATAATCAAAAAAGACAAACACTATCAACTAATTCATTCTCCATACTACTAATTATCTATTGTAGATCTTTGTGAGAAATTGGGTTGTTGGTTGGGGGGTGTGAGCCCTTCTCAAGCAACAGCCACAATCCCTTTCAGGGTAAACCACAAAAGTCACTACAGTAGCCTGGGCTTAACCCTCTGGTAGATTGCCACAAAGGCAGTCAGACTTCATTTAGGGGCAATGTGTAAAGTATTTATTCAGAACACAAACAGCAACTGAAAACACAACATAAGAAAAATCCCACACCAGTTTAGAAAAGTAGAGCAAAATGTAATACATTATTTGACACAAAAACAATAAAAATCAAATCAGTAGAACCTGAGATGCACATTTTCAAAGATGTAAGGTAAGTATTGTGCCTAAAAGCACAAAGCACCACTCGCGGTTATCTGGTCGAATGGGACCTGGTGAAAGTCACAAGTTAAGGTTGACCGCAATGGAGCATGGGCTGGACACAGGGACCAGGTTAGTCCCGCTGAGAAAGTTACCTTTTAAAGTCAAGTGTGAAGATTTCCGTTTGCGGTGGAGGAGGCCTTTAGCTGTTGATTGAGTATCGCATATGGTCGTTGCTGTAGTATGAAGAGCAGGCCAGACGTGGCAGCTGGTTGTTACTGTAGCACAAAGATCCTGTCAGGCATTGTGGATGGTCGTTGCTGGAGATTCCCGTTGGCTGTCCCCGTAGGCTATCAATGTTGTAGCACGAAGTGCAGAACTCTCATTGCCGGTCTTCGCTGTAGCATGAAGAGTCCAGTTCAACAGAGCTTTGCAATGGCGGTCAGCACATGCTGCAAGATCTTGGCATGAATGGGTCCATTCGCAGTCATGAAGAGCCCAAAACTTGAGGATTTCTCCAATTCCTTTAAGAGGAGCTCAACTGATGCCACACCAAGTGTCCAAGACCTGAGGGGCACTTCTTGGGGATCAGGACTCACTCTAGCAGAGGCCAGCAGGTCTCATGTAGGTCCAGTTGCAGGTCTAGACAGGTCCAGTGCAGCAGACCAGCTAGGAAGTTGCAGGGAGACCTCTGGAGTTTGTTGTGTCTCTGTAGTTCAGAACACAAGGCCAGTCAGCTGACTCTGGGAGTCACTTCAGCCTGGGGTGAAGAGTGCAAGTCCAATTTTCCTTCTCAGACAGAAGGGCAGGCCTCAAGCAGCAGGTTGGCAGGGTAGGTCTCTGGCAGCAGGGCAGTCCTTCTGTAGTATCCACAGGTCCAAGAGTGTACTGAAGAGTGGGTGTGGGAGTCCCCTTTTTTATACCTGATGCACATTTTGAAGTGGGAGAAGCTTCTGGTGTTATGCCCCTGTAGAACTGTCTGGAATTTCTGCCTCCCTACACTCCCAGTCTGTCTCGGGGCACAATAGGCTAATGTGAATTGCTTTGTGTGTGAGCTAGGGCAGTGCCTTTGAAGTGAAAGTGTGGTGGGTGACAACTCCGCCCCCTCATCAATCCAGGATGGTCCAGCCTGCCAACACTCAGACCATCTGAGAGGAATACACAAAGGACAATTGCCAGCTACTCCTGGTCATGTGACCTAGGAACAGGCTGCAGGCATCAAATGATTAGGACACTAAAATGCCAACTAACTAAAAGTGACATTTTCAGAATTGTGAATTAAAAATGTGACTTTACCATTAAGGATGGTTTTAAATTACTATTCCTCAGAAACTAATCATGACATTCCTACCTGCTCCAAAGCAAAAGTTATGACTTATTAAATGTCATAAGCCAAACCTATGTCATCCTATGAGAGAGGTAGGCCTCACAGTAGTTAATAACGAGTTTAGGAGTTTTTCACTACCAGGACATGTAAAACACAAAGGTACATGTCCAACTTTTTATATACAATGCACCCTGTCCTAAGGGCTGTTTGCCGCATACCTAGGGGTCACTTAAATGTCTTAAAACAAAGGTTTCGGCCTGGAAAAAGTCTTATTTTTCCAGGTCAAAATGGCACTTTAAAACTGCACACACGGGGTGCAACGGGAGGACTGAGACATGTTTAAAAAGGCTACATAAGAGTGGAGGCAAAATAAGTGCTGTAGGCCCCCTAGTAGTATTTAATTTACAGACCCTGGGTACATGTAGCACCACTTTACTAGGGACTTCCGAGTAAATAAAATGTACCAATTTGGTGTAAGCTAATTTAACGATATGTTTAAAGGAGAGAGCACCTGCACTTCAGCACTGGTTAGCAGTAGTAAAGCGTTCAAAAGTCCGAAGGCCAACAAAAACAAACTAAACAAAAGAGGAGGGGTGAAAGCAAAGCGTTTGGGAGACTACCACCCAAGGATGTCAGGAAAGTCTATAGGTCCGATGTTGGCTGCCAGGCTTTTGCCTTTGGAATTACTTGTTTTGCCATTTTGTTTGCAAAACGTTATTGTTTATGAATCTGCCAGGCTCTCATCCCGCTAAAAATAAAACATGGCTAAATGCAAACAGTAGTTTTGGTCTCCAATAACAGACATTGTCATAGTGGTCCATGACACTTATGGGAACTACTCTGTGTGTGGATGTGCTCCTTGCGAAAGGGCCCAATGCCATCACATATAGTGAAGTTAGCCAATGGATGAAATGGGCTGACCCATTACCACATGTTGTAGGTTGAATAAGTGGGCGGAAGACAAATGTAAATGACACACTAATAAGGTCAATGGATAAAGGGAGCTGGCTGAAGGCCCCCTCTAAAAAAGGTATATTATATCTATAATTTGATCAAATAAAATCAAAAGGACTTGGCTAACACCAGACTCAAACAGAAATATCTGGCTTCCCACCCACTTGGAATACCAGTTATTATAAGCTTCAGGAATAATTTAATAAGGTATGCCATGATTAGCCAATTAAAAATCTACTGCCAATACCCTCGAATACAACAGCTTACCTCAAACAAATACACAGAAAATGGATATGATTTTTTCTACTTTATTAATGGGTACAACCATTTATACGATGTTATACCTTTTTGCTCTTTTTATATTTTCTTTTACGCTTGGCATTGATAATTCTACAGTTCGCACTTATCTTTGATTCATAAAAGATGTACACATAATAAACTGTGCAACTGTGTGAATTTATTTGCCAATAGATGTATGTGTATGGTTTATATTCCAAACATTAATTTGTTAGTAATTATAAATGATGCAATCTATTCAACCGCCTACAGATTTCTCCCATCTAGTAGTAGAAATAATGCTTGGAATCCCTTGGAATCGCCTTTTGTTAGCAGTTTGTTTGCAACCAGGCTCCCCGGATAACTTTGGAGTGCAGTATACTAATATGTATGAAGTTAATTCAGTACATCAGAAACCAATTGAAGACTTTTCGGGTGCTGTAGCCTCCTAAAGTAAGGACATTTCACCATTCAAAACCCTGAAATTCAAAAGGGCGATTTCTGGCATTGTTGCCCGTTGATGGAATGCGGTTTCAGTTGAAATGCACATGGCGAAAAATCTGCATGTTTTAGTCTGAGATTAAAACCATATCTCGTCCAGATACATGCTGAAGAATATACATTTACTTTGGGGGGTTGACGTTTAAGTGGCTGATATTTGCTTTATTCATATTTAATTAACTTTTTTTGAGAAATGGTATAGTTGCATTAAATGTTTGAATTATTGCACTGTTCAAGTGCTATTTGAAGTTTTCAGATGCGTGAATGTTACAGATAGAAGTTTAAAAAAATGCTAAATGATACCAAATAAAGTGAAATACACCTCGGAAAAAATTATTGAGTTTTGCTCACATTAGTTAGCCATTGAGTGTGTTTAAAATATAAATTTATAAATCCACGATGGCGGAAAGTCAGATCATGTTTGACTGAATTTTCGAGTTTGAAGCATCAGTAGTGCTAATTTAAGGGAACTTGCTGTGGACTGACAGCAGACTACAATAATTTAAAGGTAAGTGAAGAAGTTCTGAAAGGGAATGCTTGGCACAATGGTAAGAGTATTTTTGGGAAATCTAAAATAAAGATAAGCGTAATTCTATAGAAAATTGCTAGTGACAGCTTTTGAAAGGAGGGGCTGCCTCTGGAACTACATGAAAAGCTGCAACCATATAATAAGGCAAGGGATTACATGAGAGGGAGATCTCTCCAGGGTTCTCTGCCTTTGCGGTTTCCTTTAAGGAGGATGCCTTTGATGCATAGAAAGGGAATCGCTTCTTTAAAATAAAGGGGTACAACTCACATTGTTAGGAGAGAGCCTGCCGATGGTCGTAACATAGACCTGTCCATGAACATACGATAATTAGGACAAGAAATGTGTAGGTGGAGCCAATTTGTAGTTGTCCAATCAAATAGCCCGATTGAACGCTTGCTCAATGGAGTTGCTTTAAGGTAGAGGCGCTTTATGTGTACCTATATAACATTCTCTGAATGAACGTGAGCCGCTTGTGCCCCAAGCCTGATCTCAGCTTGAAAAAGACGGTAGGTGCCTTCATAAAATAGATAGAAAAGGATATTATCAAGTGCTAATGTATATGAGCTCTATAAACAAATAAAATAATGATACTTTTACAGAATGTGTCATTTATGTGGAGACAATATGTTCCAATAGAACAAATATTCCTGTGGGATATACCAGAAGGAAATGTATAGTATTCCATCTCTTTTTGCTGCCATAAGTCTCTATATGATTCATGGTAGCTGGAAGGGAACAACATGTCCTTGCAGAATGTCCAGCATTTCTTAAGAGGCCTCTGATGCTGTCAGTGTTTGGCTGTAATGCGAGAGTTAGCATCATAACAGAAAGGCCAACTTTACAGGTAATTAATATTACAGTTACATTTTCAGATGACCAGTAATTACTAGACTTACAAGCAAGGTCGTATCGAGACAAGCAGAGTTTTTTAAGTATGACGCTCAATGTTGGGAAGATCCTAAGAAGAGCATGATATCAGCCTACAGACACACTTCTGAACAGGGCCATAACGAGATATTTCTATGCCTTGGGCAAGGTACATTTTTACAGCAAGCCTTTCTTTTTCTAGGCACCTATGTAGGCGCACCCTTCTCCATTGGGTTCATAAGCGGCGTTGCTCAGTATTGGGTGTCAAAGTTAACCACCTATCGGGACTGTGCCGAATGATTGCCCTTTCTAACACACTGGTGATAGTGAATTTCCATTTATAGTCACATTCGTGCTTTCCTATCTCCCACATTCAGCACCAGTGGAAATACAGCAATAAACAGAAATAAACCTCAGCAATAACCCATCTGGATTTTAAACGCCACGGGGCATATTATCAAGGGCCGGCGATAAATATCGCAAAGCGCGCTTAGCGCTTGCATATTTATCGCCGGCTATCTCTGGAATTTATCGCCCGGTTAGCGCGTTATTAACAACGCGCATCGCCGAGGCGATAAAAATGTCAGAGATAGCGTGGATATCGCCGTTTTCCATGGGAAAACGGCGATATCCTAGATGATAGGGCCTGTGGTCTTAGCCACAGAATCCACCCCCATGTTAAGTATGCCTTAGTCAGGAATTTAACAGACGTTAAATTCCTGCGTTAAAGCATACTTAACGCGATTAAAATAATCGCTTCCCGCATTGTAAATATCGCGAAGCTGCCTTCGCGATATTTACCCATTTTGTTTCCACAGACACGCCTACTTTGCATCTCATTATCGATGCGAAGTCAGGCGTGCTGGAAACGGGAGCAAAATCAGCAAAACACGCGATAGCGTGTCTTTGCTGATAAGGCGATATAATTATCGCCACTTTTCGGCCGAAAACGGCCGCAAAAGCGGCGATAATTGTTTATCGCCGCCTTGTTAATATGCCCCCACGTTTCTTTGCTATTTATGGCGTTCTCTTCTCTCGACCCCCTGTTCTGATTATGATTTCACGGCCCTGTATGTGGTTCAATATGGCCGTTCATAAGTACCTGCATCCTATAGATCCACATGACATAAGCTACGCCGCCACGCGCATATGTCATTCTTTCTGCATCACTGGATCACAGGGTCCTCTGACTGGACAATATACCAGAGGTGATGCTGACATACCTCAGCGCAAACATTCAGGAAACGATAAATATATCAGTCTCAATCATTTCTGTAATGACAAATCATTGATGACTTAAGCCGACCATCACCCTCTGAAACACAAATTCTTTAATATGTAGTGCATTCTCGTTCAAGTGAGTGGCAAATGACTACAGTACACCACACGCGAACAGTATAGAGAAGATATATAGGTATGGTACACAAGTAGACACCCAAAACATTAAGGGTCTGATTATCAAAAGAATTTACGAGTACAGGAAGTAGTCTCACAGTAAAAAAAAAATGTATTGTATGATTACTTAAAATCATTTACAAGGAACAATCTATATTACAACATAAAAGCAAAGATCAAGTGTAAAACCAGGTAACTAAGACCTGAGAGAAAGTCCTTTATAAAATCTGTTTAAGACAATATTGAGAGAATGATATTTTAAAGCCCAAACAAGATTGGCAGCTTATGTGTATGCGACTGGAAACAAATATCAAGATTATAAAATCAGTTTAAGACAATATAAAGGCACAACGTTTGAAGCTGAAGCAAAGTTGGCAGCTTTGGAATGTGCAAGAGCAAGGTATTGAGGGTACAGTAGATAGTTCCAGGCATTGCATTGTAGGGCCAGCCATTTTTAAGCCATAGCCAGGCATGCATAAAGCTGTAAAGTGTGTGGGCATGCATAGACTAGTTGAAGTAGGTTACTCAAGTGTTACATTGTAGGGCCAGCCATTTTTAAGCCATAGCCAGGCATGCATAAAGCTGTAAAGTGTGTGGGCATGCATAGACTAGTTGAAGTAGGTTACTCAAGTGTTACATTGTAGGGCCAGCCATTTTTAAGCCATAGCCAGGCATGCATAAAGCTGTAAAGTGTGTGGGCATGCATAGACTAGTTGAAGTAGGTTACTCAAGTGTTACATTGTAGGGCCAGCCATTTTTAAGCCATAGCCAGGCATGCATAAAGCTGTAAAGTGTGTGGGCATGCATAGACTAGTTGAAGTAGGTTACTCAAGTGTTACATTGTGGGGCCAGGCATTTTAGACCATAGCCAGGCATGCATGAGGCTCCAAATAACATGGACGTACATATACAAAGAAGCAAGAAGAGCAGAAGCATGCAAGAAGCTATAAAATGTAGAGTACGTGCATGCAGCCATGGGCTTCCAGATCCTAAAGTGCAAGATGAGTGCATAAATCCGTGGGATGCCAAGTCATGTAAGCGGCCCCACCAGGGAGAATGTGCAGGAGGTGCATAGGGCACGGAATGCAAAATCAGGCCCACGCATGGACCTATGAAGTGCATGCTTCATGCATAGGGCTGTGTGCTTCCAGGTTCTAAAGCGAGAGATGTGTGCATGAGGCCACTCAGTGCCAATTCCTATGGGGTACTCCCAGAAGAATGTTTCTACGACAATGTTCATTCAACATTGGTGCCTGTCTTCAGCCTCAGCATGTGCTTTGCTGTTTTTTGCCTTCAATTCATGCGCCACTCACAATATCCTTCCTTCTTTCGCATAGAACTTGCCAATCCGTATGAGGTCCGTTGGCACTGCAATTGTATAGATGTATGTTAGGGCCTCTTTGCAAGTTCTCTTGCCATTTTGCGGAAACATCGTTCTGAGGTACAATTGCCTTTGACGTGACAAGGCTGGGCAGCAGCAGACAATGTGCTTGGCTGATTCTGTGTGGTATTGGCATGGGCAACATTCCTTTTTTCCTGACAAAGTATTTTTCCAATGGCTCCTATAATCCCATATTGGAAGCGTTAGGAGTTTGGTCCTCAGGATGTTCTGTAAAGCTTGCTTTCCCAATCCTACCTACAAGTATGGTTGGCACCCTTTGACTTCATGTGAGTGGGAGAGTCCCTCTGCTCCGGGGATATTTCTGATCCGTTTGATGCCCTGCTCACTTGAGGTGCACTTGCCTAGTATATTTAGCAATCTTTTTAGGATGTGCATTGTTGGTGGTGTATCTGTTATCGTTTCTAAGGGCAGACTGAGTGTGTCATTGGCCCTTGACAGGTACCTGGCCCAACTACTTTTATTATCCTGGAATATCACCGTTAGTGCTTCCCTCATTGAGCCAGGTCCTGCCATGGTCACATGATGATGGCATTTGACTATGTCTTTTTTACATTCCGTATCCATCGCTGAAATACTAAATTCCAGCCAGATCAGTGTACGCCTTGTTGTTTTTGGGAGATTGAATAGCTTTCTGAATGCCGCTACATGTAGACACTCCAATTTTCCAGTTAGCAGTCCTGGAAAGGCAAGATGCCCATAGCTTATTGTTAGTAATAGTTTCGCCCTCTGGACTCGCCGGATGTCCTCTGCAGAATTGTTTTGGAGCTTGTGGTGTAGTTTGCATAGTGCATGTGTGACCTTATCCACCTTCACTTCCAGTGCCTTGGCCACGTAGTTACATTTATTGGCTGTGGCTATCCTTAGGGGGCAGAGTTGCCATTCCAGCAGTTGCTTTTTTGGTTTGTGGCCAAATACCTGAACTTTTGTTTCTGTTGCGTTGGCCCGTAAGATGTTCTTTGTGTTATACAGTTGTAATGATTCCAGGGCCATCTTCATGGGAATTCTGCTTTGGTCCAGTAATACCAAATCAGCTGCATACTACATGATGGGGAGTCTTAGGAGGCCTCGTTTGGTCAGGAAGATGTTAGCTTTCACCTGGATTCGCACCTAATGCCTCACCTAGATCCACAGTGTATAAAATAAACAGGGTGGGAGCAATCATGCAACCCTGTTTTAACCCCTTATTCATGCAGATCTTGGCGGTTGGGTGTGTCTGCGTAAGCTTGATGCAGACCCATGTGCCAGTATGAAGTGTCATGATGGCCACAAGAAGATTCCTCGGAATGCCCCACTTTGCGAGTTTTGCCCAGAGTATGTTGCGGTCAATGCCATCAAAGGCAGCGGTGTACTCAACGAAGGTTGATGCAGCCTCTGTGGCCCTGGTTGCTAAGTATGACAAGGCAATAGCATTATCTATGGTGGATGAGTTAGGCCTGAATCCTATCTGATGTTGGGTTATGATGCGTTTTCCATTTATCCAGGCCTCTAGCTCTTTCAAGAGCACTTTTGCAAATGCCTTTCCATCAACCTCCTACAGGGTGATTAGCCTATCTTTCTCAAGGCTGGAGGCGTCTCCATTTTTATATATGGGGTACAAGATGGTGCCTTTCCATGAGTCTGGTACTGCTGATGTATTAACATTGGTTAAACAGACTGTGCATATAGGAAGCCCAGAATTCCCGATCTTCATTGAAAATCCAGGGGCCCCAAACTTCCGGATGCCTGTCAGAGTGATTAGGGTTTCCCTTTCGGTTATGATGGTATGTTGTTCCTCCAGGTCTTCAGGGTAGTTACCCACTGTCTCCATGTTAGCGCCCAAGGTTTTGTCTAAATCAAAGTAGAGCTTTGTTGCATGGGCTACCCATTTATTAGTGGGTACGGCGTTCTCTGTGTGGGTTCCATCATTGAGGCTGTTGACATAGCCCGAGAATTCCCTTGTCTTGTTGGGCGCTAGCAGGGAATATTATATTTCCCTTCTTCCTCTATATGTGTTTGTTTCAGCTGCCAAGTAGTCCCACAGGAATACTCTTTTAGGTACTCTTACATGGTTTTATGATTCTGCCCTGAATCCCTGTTAGTAAAAGTGCAAAAAGTACACAGTCCTTTCAATTTGTACTAGTTCCCTATGGATATTCTCAGAACATTACCATTTTATTTCTACTGTAGATAGTTTGGGGCCAATTCAAAAAGCATGTAAAGTATGAAAAAGAGTAATACAGGAATACGAATGAATGTACTCCAGAGTACCTTGTGGATAGGTCCTATAGTGGAACAATGAACTGACAACTAGTAAATAATGGCATTTGGTGAGTCAATGCACAGTGAATAAAGCAGTGAAAGATTAAAAGTGTAAGAGCAGAATAAAATAAAGTGCCTCCTTTACAGCATGAATTGCCCTTTTGGAGTGGCCACCCTCACATTACTCCTGTATCCGATCTATACATGAACACTGAAATAGCACCATTGTTATGTGTGGATATATATGTGGGTGTGAGTGTGTGTTATATATAGATGTGTGTGGTCCAAAGGATATCCTGGTAACAGTTTCAGTGTGAATTAGTGTACAGTGTGTCCTAGTGGGTTACTCGTATTATTTTACAATCCTCCTTTGAGTCATGTCCTTTGTAACACTGGACATTTCAAGTGGTATATCTGATTATCTTTCTTTTGAGGCTAGAGGATAGTAAAGAAGCAGTTGTACTGAGTTTTTATCGAGGCCTGAGTTTAAAACTTGTAGAGATTGCAATGTGACCAACCTGATGGAACTCATAGCCAATAGTAACAATTTAAAACAACACTTTCATGGAACCAACATATTTTCAGATTGTCTATGATATCAATTTGCCTGATGCTTTTATCAGTTTGTGAGTCTTCTTTAGGTTTATGAATCTCAAATATATTGATCCTCCCACACCTGGAAACCATTCAGGGGGCCTGAAGAAAAGAAAAGACACAATGGAAAGTCAGAAAGTATTCACATCAATAAAGATGAGGGTTATAAACAGGTTTTTAATGCTCGTCTAAACCTCAGAAGTGAAGACTTGTTTATTAACTATAAAAGGATCTCATTCCAGAGCCTAGAAGCATCAATGGAAATGGCTTGGCCACAAAATGTAGATCACTTGAATCTAGGACAATTCAGAAAAAAGTAAGAAGCAGATCTAAGGGGCCGATTCCGATCTCGGCCGGTAGGGCTCCGAATCGGATTCGGCTTAACCGGATCCGATTCGGAGCCCTATGTCCCGACCGATTCGTACGCGCGTCCGGGCGAGCGAGTACGATGCGAGTCGCCGACCGACTCGTCCGGGCGTCCCGACCGCTCCGACCGACTCGTTCCCGGGTCGAACCGCACCGACCGACTCGCTCGGACTCGACTCGCACCGCGCAATGGAGACGTTCCCCGGCCGGGTAAGTACGATGCGCGCCGCGAGCAGTTTGACCAAGCCGCGCACTCCGGCTCCAAAGAGCAGTCGGAGACGTACTTTGGGGGTCCGTGTCGGACCCCCCTGTTCGCGTAGCCGCGCGAGTCGCACACAGGGGGGACCCATGGGTCCCCCCTACCTGTGCGTGTACGGCGCGAGTCGCTTCACCGTGTACCCGCTGTAGGGGGCGCCCTTGACCGCCTCGCACCCATTGAGTCAATGGGAGCCCGCGTATGCGTTGTACGACCGGCTCCCATTGACTTCAATGGGAGTCCGACCGACTCGAGTCCGATGGCATACGTGCGCAACGTACTCGTTCGGTCGGGCTGCCAGAGTCCGATTCGGTCAGAAATCTCTCCGAGTCCGGCTCGGTCGGAGAGATTTCCGGCCCGAATCGGAATCGGCCCGTACGGCGCGAGTCGCTTCGCCGCGTACCCGCTGTAGGGGGCGCCCTTGACCGCCTCGCACCCATTGAGTCAATGGAAGCCCATGTACGCTTTGTACGACCGGCTCCCATTGACTTCAATGGGTGTCCGACCGACTCGAGTCCGATGGCATACGTGCGCATCGTACTCGTTCGGTCGGGCTGCCAGAGTCCGATTCGGTCGGAAATCTCTCCGAGTCCGGCTCGGTCGGAGAGATTTCCGGCCCGAATCGGAATCGGCCCCTTAGGGGCCGATTCCGATGTCGGCCGGTAGGGCTCCGAATCAGATTCGGCTTAACCGGATCCGATTCGGAGCCCTATTTCCCGACCGATTCGTACGCGCGTCCGACTCGAGTCGGTCGGACTCCCATTGAAGTCAATGGGAGCCGGTCGTAGAACGCGTACGCGGGCTCCCATTGACTCAATGGGTGCGAGGCGGTCAAGGGCGTCCCCTACAGCGGGTACGCGGCGAAGCGACTCGCGCCGTACACGCACAGGTAGGGGGGACCCATGGGTCCCCCCTGTGTGCGACTCGCGTGGCTACGCAAACAGGGGGGTCTGACACGGACCCCCAAAGTACGTCTCCGACTGCTCTTTGGAGCCGGAGTGCGCGGCTCGGTCGGACTGCTCGCGGCGCGCATCGTTCTTACCCGGCCGGGGAACGTCTCCATTGCGCGTGGTGCGAGTCGAGTCCGAGCGAGTCGGTCGGTGCGGTTTGACCCGGGAATGAGTCGGTCGGAGCGGTCGGGACGCCCGGACGAGTCGGTCGGCGCATTCGCATCGTACTCGCTCGCCCGGACGCGCATACGAATCGGTCGGGTAATAGGGCTCCGAATCGGATCCGGTTAAGCCGAATCCGATTCGGAGCCCTACCTGCCGAGATCGGAATCGGCCCCTAAGTGTCCAACTGGGATTATAGTGGACAAATCTACCAGATAGGGGACTAGGTTACAGATGGTAGAATGATTTATGAACCAAAATGCAACCCTTTGATACACAGGCAGCTTGGCCAAAGCAGCTGAAGCTGAATCATGCTTACTCAAGTTTATAGTCATTTTAGCCATGCCATTTGAACCAGCTGTATCCCATGTCAACCTTTGAATGGAAGAGCAAGATACAGGACACTGTAGTGTTCATGTCTGGTGGAAATTAAAATGTTCATAAACCAATGTAAAGAAAAAAGGACAAGAATGAACTTCATAACAAGTAGATAGTAGAAACAAGACTTCACCACTGCAGCAACTTGAACCTCCTTAGATAGGGATCAACTGATTTTAACAACCAAGTTCAAAACAATAGGAGCAGGTACGGGCTTCTGTCCAAGGATGTCTGGCCCAAATGGCAGATACCAGGTAGATGATTGATGGAACAGTGCTAAGATCTCTCCTTTCCCACCGTTCAACTTAAGATGGGTAGAGGACATTCAAATCAATACTTTAAAATACATCTTCAGTTTTCTAGTCTGCCATTTTTACCTCTAACCTCCTTGGACAGACACTAAGCACCCTGATTTCATACAGATCTAACCTCATAGCACGCTGTTCCTCCAATTTGCTACTTTGTTCCATGGTCGAAGAAAAAATACCTTTATTGTAACAAATAACCATGGTCTATGAATGAACTGAGGAACACATGCTGAATATTTAAAGATATGGAATATACATGCAGGAAACCCTTTTCTTTATCAACAAGCATCGACAAAGCCAATCGGTCTGGCACTGACAAGCTAGAGTGATAGTCAATTAAATAAATAGCAAGCCTATCTGTAGGAAAGTACTCCTTTTGGCATAGTTACCCTCCACTTTTTGCCTGACGCTGATGCATCTTTGACCGAATGTGCACTGGGTTCCTGCTAACCAGGTTCCCAGTGCCTGTGTTCTTTGCCAAAACTGTACCTTTGTTTCCACAATTGGAACACCTCTGGTCCACCTATAAGTCCCTTGTAAAAGGTACCAGTGGCATCAAGGGCATTGTGACCAGAGAGGGTCTCTAAGGGCTGCAGCATGTATTGTAACACTCTAAGAGACCCCTCACCAAACACAGGCATATTACTACCGCATCCTGAGTGTTTTGGCGCACAAAAAAGTGAAGAGTCGACCTGGCATACATCCCTTTGTGCCAGGCCTACCAGCACTGCAAGAAGCATAGGTAAGTCACCCCTACAGCAGGCCTTACAGCCCTAAGGCCAGGTGGACTATATCTCATGTGAGGGCATAACTGCATGAGCAGATATGCCCCTATAGGGTCTAAGTCCATTCTTAGACATTATAAGTGCACAGTGAAGCCATGCTAAGACAATGGGCTGGAAGCTTGTCAATACAAGTTCCACAGCTCCATGATTGCTTCACTGAATTCCAAGATGTTTGGCGACAAGCTCTCAGATTAATGAGCCAACACTGATGCCAGTGTTGGACTAATTAATAAATGCACTTAGAGGGCACTGCAGAGGTGCTCACTGTAAACCTACCATTCACCAGTGTGTGCCTGACTGGTCTGCATCAGCCTGCCACTTCTAGACATGTTTCTGACCCCCTGAGGTGTGAGCTTTATGCTCTTGTGGGTCAGAAGCAATGCCTGCTCTGGGTGGAGCAGGCATTGCTGCACCCAGGAACAGCTTAGAACATCAGTGAGCCTCAAAGGCTTCCTGCGCTTTATTATGTTGACCAGGGCCTCTCCAGCTAGTGGAGGTACTCGCCTTCCTGACCAAGTCCCACTTTTGGCGGCAAGGTTGGTGGGAAAATTAGTAAGCAGAAGAGGTGTGGCCCCGGTCAGCAAGGACCACTCCTAAGGTGTCCTGAGCTGAAGTGATCCCCTCCTTTGAAAATTCTCCATATTGTTTTGAAGGATTTTAGCCAGTAGGGTTAGGGGTATGCCCACTCCCCAGAGGGGGTGTACATACAAAGGGTGTAGTCACCCTAAAGGTAAGTAGACCATTGGCCACTACCTTCTGACCCCCTAAAACTAGTATTTAGGGGCACCCCTGACCCTTAATCCTGAGATTATATGGACAAAAAGAAGAAATAGAAGAAGACGTACTGCTGGACCAAGAACCGAGCCCTGCTGCAGAAAGAAACCAGCACAAACCCTGCCAGCGGCTAAAGGACTCGATGATTGCGACCTGCTGTCTCTCCTGTACCCTACGAGGCCTCCAAGAATCCTGGAGTCCCTCCTGTCTTTTCAAAATTAGTCACACCTGACTCATTTCATCACCACTTTACCCCTAACAGCCTAGCAACTCTGGGAGAACTATCCTCTAATAGTGGCACATTGCATCTTGAAATAGAGATTACTAAAACGATAGATCAACTCGCGCCAAAACTTAAATCTAAACCCAGGAAAACAGTATCTGAAAAGTGGTATACGGCAGAACTTAGGACGCTGAAAAAAGAGTGTAAAACACTGGAACATAAGTGGCGGTTGTCCAAATCAGACACTGATAAATCAGCGTATAAAACACAACTCAGGGGCTATACCCATGCAATTAAGAAGACAAAAAAGGCATATTTTACACAACGAATTAATGAGAACACAAATTCGGCAAAGGAGCTTTATAAAATAGTACGGGAGCTATGCAAGCCAACCTGCATGTCTCAAACCCTGCCGCCCTCATCAGAAAGCTGTGAGAAAATCAGCAATTTCTTCACGGACAAAATAGACATAATTTATTCGTCATTTAACAACATCTCTCCAGTGAACACCATCAACTGGGAGAGTATAGATCCGCACCCAGACAGCACCGCGCATTTAGACAGCTTTGCCCCTTTTACAGAAAATGAGATCGCCAAAGCAATGGGGGAAGACAAATCAGGATCCCCTCTCGACCCATGTCCACATTTTATTTTCTCACAACTTACTCCTATCTTGTGCCCTTACATCACACAGTTGTTCAACCAATCACTGGAGACAGCAGTCTTTCCAGAGGTTTGGAAACAAGCTCGAGTAACTCCCTTATTGAAAAAGATAGGATCTGATGTAAACAATCCAGCCAACTACAGGTCAATCTCCCAACTTCCCTACCTTTCCAAGGTTCTGGAGAAACTTGTCAATAAACAGTTAACTCACTATATAGAATCAAATGAGTTGCTGGACCCCACACAGACAGGTTTCAGGGCTACCAACAGTACGGAGGCAACTCGCCTGGCTGTCTTAGACAATATAAGGACATTGCTGGACCAGGGAAAGGCTGTAGCCCTGATCCTGTTAGACTTGTCGACGGCTTTCGACACAGTCTCGCACCAACTTTTACTGGAAAATTTGCATGAAAAAGGGATACACGCGAAGGCCCTTCAATGGCTGTGTTCATTTTTATGTAACAGAACCCAAACTGTACAGTTGGGGACCTTTTCCTCCACCCCAAAAAACCTCAACTGTGGAGTTCCGCAGGGAGCATCCCTGAGCCCCACATTATTTAATGCCTATGTTTCATCTTTGGCCAAAATTGGCATGAAGTGGGGCTTCGGAATTTGCTCCTATGCAGATGACACCCAACTGACACTAGCCATCGGAAATTAGCATGATGACACCAGAGCCAAACTCAATAACTGTCTGACCGAGATGGCAAACTGGATGTCAGAGCACTGTTTAAAGCTCACTGCAGAGAAATCTGAAATCCTGCTTCTCGGCGGAGCCAATCACATTTGGGATACATCCTGGTGGCCCCTTTCTTTGGGCACGGCGCCAGATCCAAAGCAGTGTGTCAAAAACCTGGGCATCATCATCGATAATTCTCTATCGATGAAAGACCACGTGCGGATCCTGTGTGGTAGAAGCTTCGCTACCCTGAAGCTCCTAAAGAGACTATTTCCCTGGATCCCTCGGGAAAGTAGGAGGACCATTATGCAGGCACTACTTGTTAGCAGGCTGGATTACGGAAATGCACTCTTTGTTGGTATGCCAGATTATTTATTTAAACGTCTGCAGGTCATACAGAACGCAGCGGCTAGACTAGTGTGCAATGAGAGCAGATACAGTCCTGCGACAAAATGCCTGAAACAACTCCACTGGCTGCCAATGCACCAAAGAGCGCGTTTCAAACTCTTAGGACACACTCATAGGGCACTCCATCACACAGGCCCTAAGATTCTACAGAACAGAATAAAGTTCTATGTCCCACCCAGATGCCTAAGGTCACGTTCCCTAGCACTAGCTGAGACCAAGAGGATAAGTAAAAGCAGGACAGGTGGACGCACTTTTTCGCACCTTGCAGCACTTCATTGGAATGAGCTTCCGCTGGAGCTAAGACTAACTGAAGAACACATGGAGTTCAGGAAGAAACTTAAGACATATCTATTTCCCTAGACAAGCCGTCTGCCCCCAAACTAACCATAACTTTACTCATCATTTCTCCGCCACAACTAGCGCCGTCATATCCCAATGGGATGAATGTTGCGCTTTACAAATAAATAAATAAATAAAATTGCCATGAACCTCTGTTTGGGCTAAAGGCTCTAGTCTCCGGCACACCGCCAGTAAAGAAACCACCAAGTCGTGAGGACCGGCAAGGACGGTGTCGATGTGACTCTTCACCAACCCCGCCAGTTACAGCACCAAAGTTTGTTGGCTTCAACACAGGTGACCGATGCCTTCAGTGCATCCACCAGCCCAGAGGGCTCCTCACAGTGCCTACGACCACAGCTGGAAACAGCCCTGCTCCTGTGAGCCTGCACCCTCCTGCTGGTGGCGTTGACTGCACCCAAAAGAGCAACTTGGCACAACCTCCCCAACCGGGATGGCCTGCCCTGCAATTAACATGGTAGCAGGCCGCTACTGGGGATGAACAAAACAATCGCCTATGACCTCTGGTACTTCCGATCTAGGTGACCTGAAACTGCCTGCTGAGGTGAGTCCTGGGCACCAAAAGACCTTCATCCTACCAGTGAAGAAGTACCTGTGGCTGTGGTGAGCCGAAACACCCCTACAGAGTGTGTTTCCCATCAACTGTAACAGTAAGTGTGTTGGTGGTCTCCCGCCCTCTAGTTCAATACCTTTCTTTGCAGTGAACCCGGCGGTCACTGTATTGGCAGTTCATCTGCTGAAAACTGAACTCTTGAGTTATTGCTATTTCTCCGATCTTTGCAAATCTATATCTCCGACAGCATTTATCCTAGATCTGTGTTTATGGTCAAAAAAATCATGTAAAAATCCATAATATATTTACAAACCATTGGTCTCGGATTTAGTCATTGAGTGTGTGTAACCATATCTTGCCTGTGTTTCTGCTCTCCTTCAGCAGAGCAAGAGAGCAGAAGGCAGCAGGGCATCAAACAGAAAGGCAAGCCTTCCAGATAGGCAGTCTAATTGAGTCCTTTGAGCAGCACAGCAGTTCTTCCAAAAGGGGTTCAAGTTTAAGACCAGAAGTGTCTGATTTGCTGGGTTCAGAGATCCAGTACTTACACCCAAATGTGCCTTTGAAGTGGGGAAGACTTCAAAGAATGGCATTGTAGTGCACCAGTATCCCTTTCAACCCAGCCCTGTCTGCCAGGCTATCGGGGGGGCAGTCCTTTGTGTGGGTCAGGCCATTACTCTTTGAAATGTAAGTGTGAGCCTCTTCCTCCCTTTCTGCACAGGAAGGGTCATCAGAATGAAGTTGGATGCAGATGGGTACTCAGCCACAACTAGCCTTCCTGTGTTTGTGGCTGTCTGATGGGAATGTACAAAGTGTAACTGTCACCCAGCCCAGACATGTGTTGGAGACAGGCTGCAAGGCACACAGAGGAGTAAGAGCAGAGAAATACCCACTTTCTAAAAGTGCCATTTCTAAAATAGTAATGTTAAATCTGACTTTTCCAGTAAAGTGGAATTATCGCGACAATTCCAAAGATATGAAACATGATTCAGCTGGTCCTTTTTAATCAGGAATTACAGCTTAAAGGTATTTTAAGAAATTCCCAATGTTAGCCTATGAGGGGAGTAGTCCTCCTCAAAGCAGTGAAAAATTAATTTAGCTGTTTGTTACTACCAGGACATGTAAAACATACAAGTACATGTCCTACCTCTTAGTTACTCAGTACACTGCCCTTAGGGCTTCCTAGGGCCTACCTTAGGGGTGACTTAGATATAATACAAGGGGAGTTTAAGGCTTGGCAAGTAGTTTCAAATGCCAAGTCGAAGTGTAAGTAAACTGCACACAAAGGTCCTGCAGTGGAAGGCCTGAGACATGGTTGGGGGTCTACTTAGGTGGCAAACGTAGTGCTGCAGGACCACTAGTAGCATTTAATTTTCAAACCCTGGGCACATGTAGTGCACTTTACTAGTAACTTATAAGTAAATTAAATATGTCAATTGGGTATGAACCAATGATACCATGTTTTAGGGCGAGAACACATGCACGTTAGCACTGGTTAGCAGGATCTTTAAGCCAGCAAAAATAAGTACAGACAAATGGAGGGAGGCAGGCAAAACGTTGGGGGAATACTACCCTAAGGTTGTCAGGTGTAACGTGTCCCCACAGCTGAAAGTGGGGCAAGCTACCCAACCACTTGGGAGCTCTCTTCACTAAGGCAGAAGAATCTGGAGAGACCATCAGCAATGGAGTGGTCAGTCCTCTGGCGATGCTCAACCGTAAAGTCCATTCCCTGTAGGGAGATGGATCACCAGAAGAGTTTAGAATTGTCTTTCTTCATCTGCATGAGCCAACTGAGAGGCCTGTAGTCTGTCTGAAACCAGAAGTGAGTCCCAAACCGATACGATCTCAGCTTCTTCAGTGCCCAGACCACAGCAAAAGCTTCTCTTTCAATGGCACTCCACCTCTGTTCCCATGGAAGTAATCTCCTGCTAATGAATTCTACCTGTTTGTCTAGGCATTCCTCATTGCGCTGCGCTAAGACTGCCTCTATGCCATGCTTTGAAGTGTCCCTCTGCATGATAAATTCCTTGTAGAGGTCAGTTTCAAGTTTCTTTATTTTTTCATAGTTAACTAAAACCATTACAATATTAACACTTAAAAGAATAAAAAAAAAAAAAAAAATGTAACCAAACATTCAGTGTGATTTCATCCACCATTGCTGCCTATTTAGGCACTGGAATTATAAAACGACAATCTTCTAGTAAAACCAGTTAAAACCCAGAGATAGGGAAAGTTCCTTACAGTCTAAAATTAAAATTGATAATGGTGGTATTAATAAATGTCCTTAATTTGCTGGGTTCTCCCAGAAGTAGGAAAGATACCTTTCCGTCTAAAATCTGAATTAATGATAATAATATTAGTAAATGACCGTAGTTCGCTGAGTGCAGCAGTCACAAATTTTATTCTCCCGCCGTGCTTGTCCATTGACCAATATCGTGTTCTCTTAAGGTCGGCCTGCGGCTTCAAAGCATTACGATTGATATTTCAAGCTTACGTTATTTTGGGCATTTTTTTTTCTGCCAGTGTAAAGAATTTTACAAATCTGCAATTCAATTGTGTGTTTTTCGGGTTTAATCAGGCTAGCACTGCTTGTCTCCTGGTGCGGGTGCCTTTCTGCTTGAGTGGTGCTTTTAGGAGCTGTCGCCGTTCTTGATGCAGTTCCTTGCATGAACAGATTAGATGTAAGTAATCTCCTTGCTTGGTGTTACACAGCCTACACGTATCTTGTACTGTTGTCCTCAACCATGGTGGAAGATGCTGAGCACACGGAAAAATCCCCAATCTGTGCCTTAGAAAGTTAATTTTTATGGCTTTAGGATATCCCTGGTTGAAGAATGCTTGTGCGGCGAGTGATTTGTAGGAGTTCAAAGTCATCCAGGCATGAGATCTCTTTGAAAAGCTAGCCTTGTCCTCCACCAAGGAAATGTGTTTTATGGACTTCTAGACTAGTTTTTTGAAGGATAAATTACCGAGTTGCGTGTCCCAGAGTCCCATAAGTTGGGTAGTTTCCAGGGCCAGCTGAAGGTAATTTCTAGCTTGGGAGTGCTCCCTATGCTGCATGTCATGCCACAGCAGATGATTTAGCGTGTTTGTAGTGGCACTTCTTATCTTATGCCAGCAGATGATGTAAGAGCCGTACCTGGCTAAGACTTGTTGTAGTAGACCGACTCTAACCTTATTTGAGCAGGTGATGTATAGGGCGGTTGGCTGAACATTGTTCTGTAAGCTTTGACCTGTGTGTTGTCCAGATCCTTAGCGTCTCTTCCCCTCATTGCCTTGCTGCCATAGGCGATCGAGGGGAGAAGTTTGGCCTGGACTACCTTCAGCAGCGGGGTCAGAGACGGCCCCATCAATTTATTTGCAAGGTTTTTCATCAATAGGGCTATCATCAGGCCTTTCCTTCTTATTTCCTCTTTCTGGCGCTTGAACGACCCTTCCTTGTTGATTGTGACTCCTAGATACTTGTACTCATGAGCTGGGTCAAGTTTAGTGCCACCCAGGAACCAGTGTCTCTGCAGGTTTTTTTTGTTGTTATTTATTGACATTGTCCGAGTCTTACTCAGATTTATTTTTAAGTTGTTTTCTATAGCATAGTTCTGCATTTCCGTCAGTAAATGTTGGAGACCAACGTAAGTGTGACTAAGCAGAACTACGTTGTCTGCATACATGAGATTGGTTAATGTTTTCCCTTCTATTTTGGGTGAATGGGAGTTACAGGCATCGAGCTGCTTCGGGAGGTCGGCCATGAATAGATTGAACAGGGTTGGTGCGAGCACACAGCCCTGTTTCAGTCCTTTTGTTGTGGGAACTTTCGAGGCGAGGTGGGTGCCACCACCTAATTTCACCTGCACCCAGGTATCTGTGTGTAGAAGCGACAGAATGTTTAGAATGGGCTCCGGTATGCCCCATTTCTCCAGTTTCCCCCACAGTCTGCCCCTCTCTATGTTGTCGAATGCAGCGCTAAAGTCCATGTAACATAGGTGTAAAGGCAATTTAGAGATTTTTGCTGCGTCGATCAATAGAGAGATTGTGAGGATGTTTGTTGTTGTGCTGGCCATTTTGCGAAAACCAGTTTGGTTCAACGGTATTATATGATTCGCCTCAGCCCAGGATGTGAGCTCCTCTAGTATGATGCCCGCAAAGTATTTTGCTTCATTATCTATCAGAGCTACTAGGCGGTAATTGTTAGGCTCGGCCTTATCTCCTTTTTGTGGATTGGCACAATTGTCGAGCCCTTCCAAGATTCCGGTATTCTGTTTAGCAGCCTGACTTCCAAAAGAGAGGTTGTAGAATGTCAGCCCAATCCTCCGACTTTGCTTTGAACATAGCAGGTGGAATGCCATTCGGTCCCAGAGCCCCTTCTTTCCTGCCTTTAGCAATCTGCTTTTTAATTAGGAGTGGCAGGGGGCTGCTAGCTGCGCTTGATGATATATTTCCTGTAGCTGGTAGCTTCTGCTCTTTCGTCTCAGTAGTGCATGCTCCAGCTTGTTCTTCTTGTATCCAGCTGTTAAGAGTTTGTGCTCCGGCGCTTCCCGTTTGATTATTAAAGTGAGTAGAGAGGAATTTTACCCAATTTGCTTCACTGATGTTTGACGCGATGCCCTCATGTTGAGGGTTGATTATCC
This sequence comes from Calotriton arnoldi, assembly GCA_963921515.1. Classification (NCBI taxonomy): domain Eukaryota; kingdom Metazoa; phylum Chordata; class Amphibia; order Caudata; family Salamandridae; genus Calotriton; species Calotriton arnoldi. The sequence goes on from CAWUFW010004773.1 coordinate 205,968, forward strand.
CGTTCACGGTTTTCCAGAAGCGGGCGCTGTCCTTGCAATTTGTATCATGTAGGAGTTTTGCCCAGGTTGCGTTCTCTTGGTCTCTGCTAATGTTCCATTTCAGTTTTTTCAGTGATGCCCTTTGGTCCTTCAAGAGGAATCGTGCGCTGTCATTTCCTGGGAGTCTTCTCAGCATACGTAAAGTTGTATTTATTGATTTTTTGAGGGACTTAAGCTGTATTCTTTGATCTTTCAGAATTCTATTTTTTTTTATATTGTTTCTGGAAGTTTTCTTTTGTGGGGAATTTAACTGCGTGTTGTTCTAATAGTGTAGCAGTGAACTGTCCCCAATGGGCAATTTGATCTTCTTGACTGAGAACTTGAGTTCTATAAAGTTGAATTGCAGCTTCCGCCTGAAAATTTATGTTGTTTATTGTACATTTGATCCTTCTTAGGTTGTAGGTGAAAATAGGCCCCAAGGTTGAGTCTGGCCTAATGGATCTAGGTGTGGTGGCTGTTAGCTGAAGTTCCTGAGGGCGATGGTCGCTGTCGCCCTTGTCCCCCATTCTGAACCCAAGGATGTGTGGGAACAGAGAGAGGCTTACAAAGGTGTAGTCCAGTATGGAACTTGTTGTTGCAGAATAAAATGAATCGACTGGGGGTGAGTCGTCCGGGAATCTTCCATTTACTGCTCGGAGGTTTAGGTGCTCTAGGTCATCGGGAAGGCCGCTTTTGCACCATTTTTTTCTTCCATGCAGTGGAGCACATTGTGTGGGAATATTGTAGATGCCGTTATGAATAGATGCCTCCTCACCTTCAGCTGATCCAATAAGATATTGGTTTAGGTCCCCAGCCAGGATAAACATCGGTTTTTCCATCTCTGTAGCATACATAGCCACTTGATCAGTGAGTTTTTTTTAGTCTTTTGCTTTGCGTTTGGGATGAATGTACGAGTTGATTAGGCACACCTCCATTTCTTCGCCCTGGAGGGAGATAGTGATTGTGACTGCTATTGTTGCAGTTGACATCGAGCCCATGGGGGTTGCTGAAGGTATACTCGTCGTAGAAACGTAAGTGGCCAGCCCCCCTAAGGGATGACCAAACCTGCCGGTCCTTGTTGCTGGTGTAGTAAAGCACATGTAGCCCTGAATGTGCTGCGTATCCGTGAGCCAAGTTTCTTGCAGCAAGATTATGTCAAAAGATCTAACATAGCTCAGGAAATCTGGGTCGTCTATTTTTGTTGCTAAGCCATTGATATTCCAAGAGCATAGTCTAAGAGGGATCCCCTTTGCCCTGCTATGGGCTTCATCCTGTAAGTAGCGTCAGTCGTCCTCTGTGCGTATGATTATAGTGCGGGATATTGCTCCCCTGTTAAAACCTTGGCTTGTGAAGGCGGGTACCCTCCGTGGTGTTTCTTGTTGATCCCTCTGACTGCTAACACTCGATTGCCGGGATCTGCCCCGAGCACCTCTGAGTACACAGTTTGAGTGTACATGGTGTGTTATCGGTCCAGGGCTTGCGTTGTTTAATAGTGGAAATGGATAGGCTGGTTTTTGGTAAGGGGTGATGTCAATGTCCCATTTGTGAAATATATCCAGTTTTGCTAGGATTGACTCTGCAATTTTGCTTGTAATCCAAGTTGCCTTTGTGGCCTCTGGTCTTTGAGGGTTGGCGGTATGTATGAACTCTATGGAGAGTAGATCCTCTGACCTGATGCTGGCAAGATTGCCTTCATTAATCTTAATATATTACCTCGGTTTAGCGTATCCTGATGGCCCTTAGAAGTGTATAAGGGGTAGAATACCAGAGCCTCTATTTCTTGCTGCCTGGTACTTGGTATTTTTGTTGCTGGCTGATGTTGGCTTGCTTTGGCCGTCGGTGCAGGTTAATGTATGAAGCTGGTTTCTTCTTTAGGCTGGGTTTTCACTTGGTTGCTTGATACTTCTACCATAGAGTACCTTGGATTTGCCTTAGGTGTTGTTAACTTTGGGAATGTTTGTTTTGTGTCTTGAGCCCTGTCCTGAGGCCCTTTGTCCAGGAACCTCCAGCTGGGGCAATCATTGAGTGATATAATAGGCCATTTAGACTCTCTGAGCAGTGGCTCCTGGTTTGAGCTGTCTATCTTTCCAGTGCATTCTCTTCTGGGCCCGTTGTTTGAGCTCATGTTGGTAACTTTTTTCTTTATTTCAGTCGGCCTTGGGGCCTCCGAAATACCCTCCTCTCCCCTTGGCTGTTGAAGGTATGCAGGTTTATTGGAAAAGACCCCTAACTCTCTCCTCGGGTCTTGGCAGTATGTTAGTTGTTGACTATGGCCTCCAGCTGGATTAGATATTAACGAGATGGTTGTAATACCTTGTCTATTTTCTTCTGTGTGTTCTATGCTTGCCCCAAGTGGGGATCCTTGTCCATTTTCTTCTCCAGTTTCCATGTGTGCCAAAGCTGCAGGTGACTGTGTTGGGGCACTTCCTTGCTCCGGAGAGTTTTTTGGGATGGTTGGAGACAGTTGTGCTTGATCTAGAGTGCTCGGGTCACCTGAATTTATATCCCGTTTGTTGTGGGAACCTGAGAAGATTGGGAAATAAGCTATTGCATTTGTGGGGGGCTTTTGTTTACGTCCTTTCCTCTTCTGTTGGCGGCGTTGTTTAGCATTTAGTTTTGGTGATCCTCCATTACCAGGCCCTTCTAACATCTCAATGTTCGCATTGGAGTTGCCTGTATGTGTTTTACTATTTGGCTGTCCGTTAATTATTCCCTCCACGTTGTTGGAATTGTCCTGGCCTTTTGTTGTAATTCCCGCTGTTGCACCTTTGAGATCCTTTAGCATGCTGCTTAACATTAAAGGCAAGGTGGATAACTTGTCGACTATTTGCTCGCAGTTGCAGCTAAGATGTGTGTCGGATTGTGCTCTTTTTATCAAGCCATTCAGGTTTCCCAATTTCTCGTCGATGCCTGCTGTGAAGACTGCCAATGTGTTTAGTAATGTCAGCTGGATCTCCATTTTTTCTGACTGAAATTGCAGTGCTTCAACGGCCATTTGTATTGTATTTAGTAAGGAAGACCAGGTGCCAGCTATTTGTTCCTTTGTTTGCGCGCTCTCCTTTGCATCATTTTTGGTCTGGTTTATACAAAGTGGATTCCGGAGAGGCTCATGGGTCGAGTGCTCCCTTTGTGCCTGATCTGGTGAGTAGGTGGCGAGCATGTCTTCCCATTCTTGTGTGTTTAGGTAGGAAATAATTGCCCTCCCATCCTCTTTCTGCTTTGGGTCCGAGATCCCTGCACTTGGTCCTCCTTGTTGAGCCAGCGGGCTCCCTTGGGCAAAGAGTAGCGGGGTTGTTGGAGATTTTGTGTTTGTTGAAAGGGTTGTTTGGATCGGGGTGCTGTGAATACTGGTTGTCATGTTCGTTATGGGGCTAAGGTTAGTTTCTATAATTTGTTCCCCGTTTCCTCTCCTTGTGCTTCTGTATTCTCGCTCACATCCTTGGTTTTTCTGGTTGCACAGTCCCCATCCCTGACGCCAGATTGTAGTGGTGGTACAGAGGTTATTTGGGTCTTGTATTCCATGGTCGGAGTCCCATGCATGTAGCCCTCTTGGCTTATTTTTATTGGTGAGAGCCCTGAAAGCACGAGTGCTCCTGCGAGGACCACAGGGGATGTGCTGCCTGCTGCTTGCGCCCCCGTTAAGTGCGTTGGAGATTGAGGCTTGATTTGTGGTTGCTGGCCTTGTTGTTGTGCTGCCCTGGTATCCGGCTTCCCTTCGTCTGAGGGCGATGTACTTGGGGCAGGTGCTTGCAGCTGTAGGGGTAGCAGTGGAGATTGCAGGCCTTTGAGAGTTGTGTTGCTGGAATAAAGGACTGAGCCTGCATCCCTTAGGAAGTTAAACTTTGTATAAATTTTGGGTTGATTGGAGCATGTGGCTTTAGTAAGTCCTGTCCGTGTTATTGTCTCACTTTGGACCTGGTCTGTTTCAATGAGTAGTGATTCAGCACTGTGCTGAGCGTTGGGGTTCTGTTTCTTTCCTTTTCTCCCCACTGTCCTGGGTGGCATGGCCGTTCTGGTTCTTCCTGACCTCATTAGCCTGATTGAGTTTGAGGGAGCAGATCAGCAGCTGTGTCCGACAGGACAGAGTAGTGTAGTGGCTCGTCTGGTTGTTCTGCGTTATACTGTTGGGTGTTGTGTGCTCTCCTGCACGTTGTCCCGAGTGGCGTCCCGCCTCGCTTCAGACTGCGTTTCGTTGTTTCCGGTTGTGGCCGACTCCTTGCTGCAGCAATGTGACCCCGCTGCTGCTACGCTGCTATAGCGCTTTAGCACGACCTCTGTTGCGCTGTGGCACGTCCTTTGTCGTTGGCCATTGCCCTGTCCCTGTTCTGTTCCTGTGGACACTGCTGGGCACTGCTGGAGGTTGAGTGTGCTATGGGGTGGCCAGTGTCCCCTATGTAGCGATATGCGTGGGGGGCTGTGTGAGGGGGAGGATGGCGAGTGGATTCAGCAAGCTAAGCACGCGATTCGCTGGCTGCGCTGGCTGTTTGGCCGACTGTGCCGGCACCCTGTGCGCCAGGGACTTGATCCGCTATGCTATGCTGTACGTTCACTGCACCAGCACCCGCCCCTGCACCCTGCCCCTGCCCTTGGACCCACTTCCACTGCGTGCTCTGTACTCACTGCCACTCACTTCTGGCGCGGCTCCACCTGGATCTGGTGGTCTGGGTCTGATGATCTTCAGCAGAGCTCCAGCCAGGCACCAAACGACACTCCTGGCTCTCCAGCTCCAGCTCCTGCTTGGACCGCAGAGGGTTCCACACAGGGGCTAGAAGGGCACCAGAAAGGAGCTCAGCTGCCTCGCAGCTGATGCCTGGTGCCTGCTCCTCTTCGCTCCCTAATACCTGCTCTTCTCTGCTCCGTTGCCCTGGAATCTGCCCTCTGTGCACCAGCCACGGAGCACACTCCAACCACGCCCCAGCTGAAACAGGCTCGGTGCTCAGGTGCACAGGAGGAGCAGGAGGAGTAGTGGAGCGGCGGTGTTAGCAGCGCCGGGCTGGAGGGCAAGCTGTTTGGAGTGCGAGAGGGTCGCTGGAGACCGCGGAGGTCTCGAAAGCGGGTGCCGGCTATGGTAGTAACTGTCCTTACTGGCCGCCGGTTGCTTGTTACCGATCCTCAGGGTCCTTAGGGTCGCGATTACCGGCCTCAATTACTGGCCTCGGGAGCCCCGGGAGCCGCGGCAGCCTCTCTCCTCCACAAAATTTGCGCGTGTGGCGTGACGTGACGGCGAGTCAGCGGAAAACCAGGACTGGAATCTCTGATGAATTGCAAAAACCATGAAACAGGTCAGGGGCCCTGAGCACAGGTGCTGTGCACATGACTTCCTTGAAAGAATCAAAGGCTTTCTCACAAGCCTCTGTCTAGATCACCAATCTGGGCTGCTTCTTGGAAGTCAGTTCAGTTAAAGGCACACCAATGGTGCCATAGTCCTTTACATATCTGCGATAATAGCTGGTGAGGCCCAGGAAGGCTCTCACTTCTGTTTGGGTTTTAGTTGGTTCCCAGGGCATGATGGTTTCAATCTTGGCCTGAAGGGTCTGCACCTTGCCTCCATCTACCAGGTGTCCCAAATACACCACTGAATCATAACCGATCTGGCACTTGCTGGCCTTGATTGTCAGGCCTGCCTGTTGCAGGGCCTTAAGTACCTCATTTAGGTGAAGGAAGAGTTCCTCCGAGCTAGAACTATAGACAGCAATATCATCTAAGTAGGCAGCACAGAAGGCCGCCTACCAGCCAGGACCCTGTTCACCAACAGTTGGAAGGTAGCAAGGGCATTCTTTAATGCAGAGGGCATCACACTGAATTGGTAATGACCCTCTGGGGCTGAGAATGCTGACCTCTCCCTTGCCCCCTCAGTCAAAGCGATCTCCCAGTATCCTGTCAAATAAAAGGTACTGAGGAATATGGCAGCATCCAGCCTGTAAATGACCTCATCAGCTCTTAGGATGGGGTGTTCATCAGTCTTGTCGACTGGGTTGAGTCCTCTGTAGTCCACGCAGAATCGGAGTTCTAGTTTCATGACCGGTGGGGCAGCCTTTGGTACCAGCACCACAGGCTTGACCAAGGACTGTTGGAGGGCTCAATCACTCCCTAAGGCCAGCATCTTGGAGGCTTCCTCTTTGATGCAGGCTCCCAACCTGTCTGATAACTTGTAAATGTTACTGTTTTACAGGGGGACTGTCTCCAATGTCGAAATCATGGACATACAGGTGTGTGAATATAGGGGTGAGGGAAAGCAGTGAGGCAAACTGACCCAACAGTTGGCAACAGTCACATTGCTCTTCTGGAATCAGTGTGGCAGAGAGGTTAACACACTACACTGACCCATCGTGCTCCTGTGCAGAGAAGAGGTCAGGGAGAGGTTCACTTTCTTCTTCCACAACCTCATCTATCACAAGGAACCTGCTCACTTCAAACCTCTCAAAGTGATGCTTTAACCTGTTGACATGGAGCACCCTTAGGGGATTTATAGGGGTCTGGAGGTCCACCAATTAATTGGCTTCCCCTTAGACTCCTTGACTTTATATGGGCCAGTCCGGCGGTCCTGGAGGGCTCTGGGTTCTACTGGCTCCAAGACCCATACCTTTTGCCAGGCTGAAACTCTACCAGTGTGGCCTTCTGGTCATACAAGACTTTTATCACCTATTGGCTGGCCTCTAGGTTACTCTTCACCTTCTTCCAGAAGCAGTGCATCTGGCTGCGGAGGGCAAGCATGTAGCTGACCACATCCAGGGGGTTTCTTGGGATCTTTCTCCCACCCCTCTTTGGAAAGGCTAAGAGGTCCCCTAATAGGGTGTCCATGGGGGAGTTCAGAGGGACTGAACTATACTCCTTTCTGTGGTACCTCCCTGTATGCAAAGAGAAGGCATGGAAAGAGATGTCCCACTTATGCCTCATGGTCCCAGGCAGGCCAATAATCATGCCCTTCAAAGTCTTGTTGAATCTCTCAACTAGACCATTGGTTTAGGGGTGATAGGGTGTGGTGAACTTGTACGTTACACCACACTCTTCCCACATGGACTTCATTTATGCTGACATGAAGTTAGTGCCTCTGTCGAACACTACCTCCTTGGGGAACCCAACACGAGTAAAAATCCCCATCAGAGCTCTCAGCACTATGGGTGCAGTCACTGTCCTCAAAGGGATTGCCTATGGGTAGCGGGTTGCATGGTCCATGAAGACCAGGACAAACCTGTTGCCTAGGGCTGTCTTGGGGTCGAAAAGTCCAATGACATTGATGCCCACCCTTTCAAAGGGGGGTGCCAATGCCGGGTAATGGATTCAGGGCAGCTATGTGCTTTTTCGCTGACTTCCCACTGGTCCGGCAAGTGGGACAGAAACTGCAGTATGCATCTGAGGCTCTCTTCATTCAGGGCCAATAAAAGTGGGAGACAAGCCTGAAAAAGATCTTGTCTTGCCCCAAATTTCCTGCCAGGGGAATGTCATGAGCCAGGCCCAGTAGAGGGTCAGCTAACATTGTGGGACCACTAGCACATGAGCTGCCCCAGCACCAGGAACTTTAGGATCACTGTAAAGGAGATTGTTCTCCCAGTAGATAAGGTGGTCCCCAGTAGCTTCAACTGCTCCATGGGCTGAGACCTGGCATATCAAGCCCTCAAAGTGGGACACTCCTTCTGCACTCAGCAGAATTCCTCCCTGTTGGGCCCCCCTTCAATCTGCTAGCTGGCAAGCTCAGGTAGGTCACCTAGGGGGGGCAGTGTCTTCCCCGGTTGGCTCGGGGGGCTTTTCCTCAGGGACTCCATCAAACTCTATCGGGAGAACTTCAGAGACCAGTGTCCCATGCCCCTTGCCTCTCTTCTTGGAAGCTTTCTAGACAACTCTTCCAGGCTCCAGACTCCCTTGACTCCCTTGTCGGGCAGCCATAGCTCGTGTGGTCATGCAGCCCAACTCAGGCAATCCCATCATCTCTAAGTAAGACCTGAGCTCTACCTCCCTCCAATATATAGGCATGGCTGTGCTCACAGCAACTTTAAGAGAACCTGAGACCCCCCCACTCAAAGGGAACCAGAGACACTGATAGAAGGCTCTCTCATGATTGTCAGCAACTATGACTTGGTGGAATGTGTTCGGTAGAATCTGCTCTGCTGACACTTGACAGTTGTCATGTTGGTTCCTTTGTCAAAAAGAGCCCCCACCCATTGCCCATTAATGGTGACCCACTGCCATTACTTGGCAGTATTTTCAGAACTGTGGTTTTTGGCACCATTTCTCTATCCCCCAGGGAAACTAGTGTCCTCAAGAACACTGTGTGCCTTCAGTGCAACTTCATATGCAGATAACCACTTATCAAACAAATCTTTATTCGGATAAATACTTATCCATAAAAGCAGATTTAAAATACAACGCATTAAAAGGTTTTGCATAAATACATTATAAAAAAAAGTAATTTAATAAACAAAATAATTTATACAGTTATACAAACAATATCTTGATCCAATTTACATCCTATATTGAGCTTATCAATGTCATCTCCCACCATATAACTGGGCACCAAGTCCTTGGGTATACGAACCTTCCTGTCTCCATCAAGTACTGTTTGTATGTTGCCACCATCACTGCTGGAGTCAGACTGCCTGGCCTTGATCTGTAGCTCCTTTAGATTCAGTTCATGAGCCAACAAATGATTCTTCTGAGATAAGCTTCTCTCAGCCTCTCTTACAGCCATTTTCTTCTCTGCCTCCATTTTTTACTTTTCCAACTGCAGCTTGAATTCTCTATCCTCTTGCCTCTCAGCCAGTTCCTCTGGAGTTAGACCATGGGCAGCGACACTGCATCCTGCTCTACCAGGGAGCACATTTTCAGGGGTGTCTCCCCTCAGCCACTGCAGTTGGTTCCTCAGAAGAGCCATTCCCAGACTCTCAAAATCTCCTTGAAGTAGAGGCTTCTGCCCAGGCTCCCAGCGCCATTTGAAACTCCACCTTTTTGGTGGCTCCACAGGCAGCTACCCCCATCTCCTTGAAGAAGCTTTTTAACTGGTTTACAGTATAAGCCTCCAGCTTGGCCAGCCCAAACTCCATGGCTCTACTTGCAAAACCAGCCAGAGACATGATGCACAGGATGGACCAATGATGCAAGGCAGCAAAAGATCGTCTTTGATGTGGGTGGTAATGTACACCAAATTACTTCTAGGGCCTGCTCACACACAAGTCCTATTCTCACCGATGATCACCAATGTTATAAATTGGGACTCTAATTGGCAGAGGTATGCACCCTGTCCAAGTAGAGGCCACAATCCTAGTCAGGGTAAGTCACAACACAACCTAAAATATCCTGTGCTCACCCTCTGGTAGCTTGGCACAGAACAAGCAGGCTTAACGTAGAAGGCAATGTGTAAAGTATTTGTGCAATAACTCATACAGTAATGCAGTGAAAACACCACAAAAAGACTCCACAACAATTTAGAAGAACGAAGTATGACTTTATAGATAAAACTAGACCAAAATGACAAACATCCAATGTGTAGAAGTTGAGATATTGAATTTTGAAGAAAACGCTTAGAAAGCAAGTATCACTAAAAAGGTTACTTTAGGTCATGCTGGACCGGGGCAAAGTCAGAGTTTGGGCCCAGCGCGATGGAGCGGCAATGGGCTACAGAACCCAGGCAGGCCCCGATTAACAAAGTACCTTTCCTGGTCACAAGCAGCAAGGTGTGTCAATCTTCTCCATGCAGTGAAGGCAATTCTTCAGTTCCAAAGACAGATTCTGAAGACGGGTGCCGGAGTTCAGAGGCGTTGAACGATTTACCAGTTTCCTGCATGCAGTAAAGGGGATGAGTCAAACTCACCAAGCTGCAGCGGCAGTGATGCGCTGTCCGATGCGTCGATCTCTGGAGGCAAAGAGCTGAATCTAAAGTGATGTACTGATTTTACTCCTGCAACCGAGTTGATGCACTGGTTCTGCTACACGCAGTCAGGAGATGCATCAAAATCCATTTTGCAAGTATCTGGGCCACTTCCAGCAAGCCAGGCATAGGAGCAGGGGTAGATACTTTGATATCCCTGAGTCTCAAGCAACAGGAAGTAAGCCAATGAGCCCTTAGAGATCACTTGGAAGAAGGCAGAGTCCAGCTCTCCTTCATCAGAGTCAGAGAGCAGTAGGCAGCAGACAAAGACAACAAACAAAAAGCAGGCCTTCAAGGTCAGCGGTTCAGTTGAGTCCTTTGAACAGCACAGCAGTTCTTCTGACAGGGGTTCTGGTGTAGGTCTCAATTGTCTGATTTGTTGTGATCAGAGACTTAGCACTTACACCCAAATATGCCTTTGCAGTGAGGGAGACTTCACATAACGGCTTTGAAGTACACCAGTATACTTTTCAACCCAGTCCTATTTGCCAGGCTATCTTTCGGGGGTAATCAGTCCTTTGTGTGGCATCAGGCCACTACCCTCTAAAGTGCAAGTTCCTGCCCAGGAAGAACCATCAGAATGCCAATGGATGTAGATGGGGACTAAGCCACATCCTTCCTGTGTTTGTGGCTGTCTGTAGGAAATGCACAAAGTGTAACTGTCACCCAGCCCATACATGTATTTAAGACAGGCTACAAGGCGCACAGAACAGTAAGAAATGCCCACCTCCTAAAAGTGGCATTTCTAAAATTGTAATGTTAAATCTGACTTTTCCAGTAAAGAGGATTTATCATAACCTTTCCAAAGATATGAAACATGATGCAGCTACTCCTTTCTATTCTGGAATTACATCTTAAAGTTTATTTAAAGAATTGCTAATGTTACCTTATGAGGGGAGTAGGCTTCACAGCAGTGATAAGGGAATTTAGTTGTTTGTCTCTACCAGGACATGTAAAACATACAAGTACTTGTCCTACCTTTTAGTTACACATCACACTTCCCTTAGGGATACCGAGGGCCTACATTAGGGGTGACTTAGGGGTAATAAATGGGGAGTTTAAGACTTGACAAGTAGTTTTAAATGCCAAGTTGAAGTGGCAGCAAACTGCACGCACAGGCCCTTCAGAGGCAGGCCTTAGACATGGTTAGGGGGCTACTTAGGTGGGTGACAAATTACAGACCCCGGGCACACGTAGTGCACTTTACTAGGGACTTTTAAACAGATTAATATGCTAATTGGGTATGAACCAATATTCCCGTGTTTTAGGGAGCAAGCATATGCACTTTAGCACTGGTTAGCAGTGGTAAAGCGCGCAGAGTTCTAAAGGCACCAAAAACGAGTACAGAAAAATGGAGGGAAGCAAACAAAAAGTTGGGGGAAGACCACCCTAAGGCTGTCAAGTCTAAAACTTGCATTATGAATTTTTAATTTATAAAACGTTCACCCGATGTGGATGTTTTACTATTTTTGCCTTTCAACTAAAAAGCCTTTGATTTGTTTCATGCATTTTGTTACTTTTTGTAAAATGTATAAGATTATATCAAATCCTAAACAAGCACTCATGTTGTAGGCAGCTACAATGTTACAATGTTACTTAAACACTTTACAGCAGCAACTATAACAAGCAGTATCAAAGCCAATAGGTCTTGGCAATGCAAGAGTCATTGGAGTTTTCAATTACTTTTAGCCATGTTGTATAAGCAGCACGGTTGCTGTTTAGCATGGCTGAAAGCCCTTGAAAAAAGTACTATGATGTGGCCAGTGCTGGCAATGTCTGGCAGCAGAGGTGGGAAAAGGAAAATGGCACTGGGGCTGGGCAAGCAGAACAACCAGGGAGGGGGTGGATGGCAGGTGGGGGGGAAGGTAAATAAAAAGCCATTTAGTATTTGCTAAAACGTTGACCAAACTTTGCATACATTTTACCAGCCTTGTAGTTAGTTGTGTCTCATTACAGCAACTACAACAGTCTGTCTGTGACAGCGCATGTGCTAGGTTTAAAACCCAGAAACTAGGAAAGGGTGGTTCACTTAATCATGTAGTTATCCTAGTTACTAAGAAGGACATGAGATTCAATCACCAAATTAAGTTTAAATAATCTCACTGAATAAAACATGCGCATAAAATGTGCATTGAAACAACATGGTTGTCAAAAAACCTTAAAATTCATATACTGATTAAATCAGATTTGATCTAACGTGGTATAACCCAAGAGTGGGAGTAAATCCACAGCACTCACAAAAGTCCAAAAGGGTTACAAACACAGAAACCTGGAAACAATGGTTCACTTGATTTTGATCAAAAGGGGACCTGACTAGCTTTCCCGTTACTTAAACAGACGTGACAGTCACTCGCCAAACGTTAATGTAAATATATCAGAGCAGTGGGCACAGGGTTTAAAGGAATTACTCAATACATTGATGGGAATGAAAAATCTTACCAATTGCTTTTAGAGTTGAGTGAATCAACTGTACTATCTCCTTGCCGCGGTCAGAAATAATGAAGCACGTCAGAGGAGTTCCGATAGATATACAGAATGCTGCCTCCAACTACAGTGTCAGCGTGCAAGTTGATCAATGCTCAGGGGCCTCATCCAAAGATGGCAGCTAGTTGGAGGTGGTCTAGGCAATGTACAAGTGCAGGTATGCCCGGCATGTTCACTGACATCGGCATACTAGTGAAAAAAAACAATCAGTTACAAATCAATTTAGGCGGGCCGTGAGTAAGATAAAAGACACATTGTATCCCTGTACAGCTGAGCGTGAAGACAGACATCAGCATAGGAATGAAAAACTATAGTCCGATCATAAAATGAAAGGAGCTGGCCACTGGTATGATGTCTCATGGAAGACACATTAAACCCTGTCCAGCCGAGCACAAAGGCTGACATCGGCAAAATAATGAAAATCTAAAATACGATCACAGAATGAATGGAGTGGGCCAACGCTATAATGATTCATGTAAGATAGATTGTATCCCTGTAGAGAGGAGCGCAATAAACAAAAACACAAAACCGGGGATTCACAGTTCCCAGGTGGGCTGAGAGGTCCTCACACCGGAGGATAGAAAGGACACATCCTCCCTAGTTCGTAGTTACCAACACAAGAATGTCCCTTCTCTGGTCGACTGGTTGCTTTTCACTACGTAAGTCAAACAACACAGGAGTGATCCCGAATGGGTAGGGGGTTCCTAAATGTGTGATGGTGAACCTCTCATGAACTTGTTCACAAGAGAAACAATGGATTGGTGTCCAACCCGTTGTTACGGGTGGGAAGGGAAAGAGACCCTTTTCTTTAAATAGCCCTCACTCACTCTAATAGTGACATGCTTCATCATAGGGCTCACCCCGACCGCTAAAAGTCGGGGTGGGCTCAACCGTATTTCAGGGAGCACTTAAAGATATTGTGTATGGGGGCATACTATTAAAGATAAAATTCCTCCCCCACTCCTAAAGAAATCTTTAATAATGGAGTGGGAGGGAAGGTTAAAATATATACCGATAGGGTGACTAAGGATGTGATGGTCCTATGACCCTTATTCTAGCACCAACAGGTTTCAGCCCTAACTATCTGGCCTAAATAGGTCCTGGGCTTTCGTCAGGGTGGGATGTAAAGAAGTTACTTCCCCCAAAGACGTGCGTGCATGTCAACGATTCGTTTCAGGCACTCTTACGTGAGTAAAAAATGGAACAAGCCTAATACTTACCACTGGTTTTGGTGAGGAATTACCCCAGTAACACAGGGCAACGGCTTCCCAGAGGGAGCGCAGGAGGGAGGCCTTATTGTCACACTTTCGTCAAACGTACTCCCTGCATGGACCTATTAGTCCGTGAGCCCGGGGAGCTCGCGGACTAATAGGTCCATGCAGGGAGTACCTTTACGATGTTCTTGAGGAGGGCTAAACACTGGAAGAGGCATGATTCATTCATGCTATGGACAAATGGAGAGAATGTATGAGAGCAACGATGGAGCAAGCAAATGGGAAGCCTATGGGTGGGCTGAAGCGTATATAGTGACTACAACATGTCTCTTCGAGACAGAGCATGCACTGTCTAAGCCGAGACCTAAAATGGAGGTGAGAAATAAATGACCTTCTAACCAGTGGCAGCCGCCACAAACAAAGGGTGTTGGGGCGGGTGGAGGGAACACGGGAGGGAGAGCATGGGGGGAGAGCACGGGGATGTGTGTTAATAATATTTTAAAAAAGAACTTACCTTAAGCTGCCGGCCGCCTCCCGCATCGCGCCTCCTGTGCTCTTCCTGGTTCCAGCAGCCCCTGGGACAGACTCCCTGTTTAATCCCTGCGCTACTCTCATTTTATGAGAGCAGCACAGGGATTGGCCTGAGGGGGCTGAAAAGACGCTTGCTCAGGACAGGGAGTCTGTGGGATTTCTCCAGCCTGGCTGTTCAATGCAGCTGGGTTGGAGAAATCTAAGTGCCCATTTGTGTTTGGCCGGCCTGAGACGGCCGGCCAAACACATATAAGCACTTAGAAGTGCACATAGCACTCCTCCCCCCTTCCCATGCCTTGGCCCCACCCCTGCCTGCACGTGCTGGCTAACAGTTGGCAAATGAAAAATAAAACGATGATAGAACATCGTTTTATTTTTCACCTGCTGGCTCTGAGCCAGGCAGTGGAGCGACGCTCCTCTGCCATTGCGGAGGAGCAGCTGCTGCTTCTAACTTGGCACCAAAAGTGGTTGCAAAGTAAATACCAAGTATTTAAAGTTAATATAACAAAAAATAATATAAAAAGCACACATTAAACAAGCTTTTTCATGGAAGAGAAACTAAATATTTTAGGTGGATGAAAGCAATGTGCAGAAGCTTTGAGCAGTAACTCAAAGTGAAGGGGGTAGTGGGTATATTGGGCTGACCCATTGAACCATGCTGTATTCTGTAGTGGAGGGAACCAAAATCTGAATGACAATCTAACAAACCAATGGATGAAAGCCATGACCAAAAGCCCCTCTGTGTGTGTTTATTATGTATGCAGGTTTCAGAAAAACAATAATCGGGCAAGACAGAAAAAGTTGTCTCAATGGCCAGACCTTAAAATAGCAAAAGAAACAATTGATGGACGGAATGCTGGACAATGCAAACATTCACCCCCAGTCACAAGGATCTGGGTTAAATCCATCATTCTTTTGCTCACCACACCACCCCAGTTTGGACCCAGCCATATACAAATCAGTCTTGACCCTGTTCCTTGTGGGAACAGTCCAGCCCGAACTGCCAAGCCAGGTCCTCCCTGGACCGGAAACAAGCATCCTGGGACCGGCTTCAGGGCATCACCCTTCTTCAGCCAGGCTAGCTTGAATCCAGTGGTGTAGTGAGCACGGGACCCACGTCTGGGCATACCCTTCCCACTTAGGGCGACAAATGCAAAAGAAACAATTGATGGACGGAATGCTGGACAATGCAAACATTCACCCCCAGTCACAAGGATCTGGGTTAAATCCATCATTCTTTTGCTCACCACACCACCCCAGTTTGGACCCAGCCATATGCAAATCAGTCTTGACCCTGTTCCTTGTGGGAACAGTCCAGCTCGAACTGCCAAGCCAGGTCCTCCTGGACCGGAAACAAGCATCCTGGGACCGGTTTCAGGGCATCACCCTTCTTCAGCCAGGCTAGCTTGAATCCAGTGCTGTAGTGAGCACGGGACCCACGTCTGGGCATACCCTTCCACTTAGGGCGACAAATGCAAAGAAACAATTGATGGACGGAATGCTGGACAATGCAAACATTCACCCCCGTCACAAGGATCTGGGTTAAATCCATCATTCTTTGCTCACCACACCACCCAGTTTGGACCCAGCCATATGCAAATCAGTCTTGACCCTGTTCCTTGTGGGAACAGTCCAGCCCGAACTGCCAAGCCAGGTCCTCCCTGGACCGGAAACAAGCATCCTGGGACCGGTTTCAGGGCATCACCCTTCTTCAGCCAGGTTAGCTTGAATCCAGTGGTGTAGTGAGCACGGGACCCACGTCTGGGCATACCCTTCCCACTTAGGGCGACAAATGCAAAGAAACAATTGATGGACGGAATGCTGGACAATGTAAACATTCACCCCCAGTCACAAGGATCTGGGTTAAATCCATCATTCTTTTGCTCACCACACCACCCAGTTTGGACCCAGACATATGCAAATCAGTCTTGACCCTGTTCCTTGTGGGAACAGTCCAGCCGGACTGCCAAGCCAGGTCCTCCTGGACCGGAAACAAGCATCCTGGGACCGGTTTCAGGGCATCACCCTTCTTCAGCCAGGCTAGCTTGAATCCAGTGGTGTAGTGAGCACGGGACCCACGTCTGGGCATACCCTTCCCACTTAGGGCGACAAATGCAAAAGAAACAATTGATGGACGGACGGTGAATGTTTGCATTGTCCAGCATTCCGTCCATCAATTGTTTCTTTTGCTTTTGTCGCCCTAAGTGGGAAGGGTATGCCCAGACGAGGGTCCCGTGCTCACTACACCACTGGATTCAAGTTAGCCTGGCTGAAGAAGGGTGATGCCCTGAAACCGGTCCCAGGATGCTTGTTTCCGGTCCGGGGAGGACCTGGCTTGGCAGTTCGGGCTGGACTGTTCCCACAAGGAACAGGGTCAAGAGTGATTTGCATATGGCTGGGTCCAAACTGGGGTGGTGTGGTGAGCAAAAGAATGATGGATTTAACCCAGATCCTTGTGACTGGGGGTGAATGTTTGCATTGTCCAGCATTCCGTCCATCAATTGTTTATTTTGCATTTGTCGCCCTAAGTGGGAAGGGTATGCCCAGACGTGGGTCCCGTGCTCACTACACCACTGGTTTCAAGCTAGCCTGGCTGAAGAAGGGTGATGCCCTGAAACCGGTCCCAGGATGCTTGTCTCCGGTCCAGGGAGGACCTGGCTTGGCAGTTCGGGCTGGACTGTTCCCACAAGGAACAGGGTCAAGAGTGATTTGCATATGGCTGGGTCCAAACTGGGGTGGTGTGGTGAGCAAAAGAATGATGGATTTAACCCAGATCCTTGTGACTGGGGGTGAATGTTTGCATTGTCCAGCATTCCGTCCATCAATTGTTTCTTTTGCATTTGTCGCCCTAAGTGGGAAGGGAATGCCCAGACGTGGGTCCCGTGCTCACTACACCACTGGATTCAAGCTAGCCTTGCTGAGAAGGGTGATGCCCTGAAACCGGTCCCAGGATGCTTGTTTCCGGTCCAGGGAGGACCTGGCTTGGCAGTTCGGGCTGGACTGTTCCCACAAGGAACAGGGTCAAGACTGATTTGCATATGGCTGGGTCCAAACTGGGGTGGTGTGGTGAGCAAAAGAATGATGGATTTAACCCAGATCCTTGTGACTGGGGGTGAATGTTTGCATTGTCCAGCATTCCGTCCATCAATTGTTTCTTTTTCATTTGTCGCCCTAAGTGGGAAGGGTATGCCCAGACGTGGGTCCCGTGCTCACTACACCACTGGATTCAAGCTAGCCTGGCTGAAGAAGGGTGATGCCCTGAAACCGGTCCCAGGATGCTTGTTTCCGGTCCAGGGAGGACCTGGCTTGGCAGTTCGGGCTGGACTGTTCCCACAAGGAACAGGGTCAAGACTGATTTGCATATGGCTGGGTCCAAACTGGGGTGGTGTGGTGAGCAAAAGAATGATGGATTTAACCCAGATCCTTGTGACTGGGGGTGAATGTTTGCATTGTCCAGCATTCCGTCCATCAATTGTTTCTTTTGCATTTGTCGCCCTAAGTGGGAAGGGTATGCCCAGACGTGGGTCCTGTGCTCACTACACCACTGGATTCAAGCTAGCCTGGCTGAAGAAGGGTGATGCCCTGAAACCGGTCCCAGGATGCTTGTTTCCGGTCCAGGGAGGACCTGGCTTGGCAGTTCGGGCTGGACTGTTCCCACAAGGAACAGGGTCAAGACTGATTTGCATATGGCTGGGTCCAAACTGGGGTGGTGTGGTGAGCAAAAGAATGATGGATTTAACCCAGATCCTTGTGACTGGGGGTGAATGTTTGCATTGTCCAGCATTCCGTCCATCAATTGTTTCTTTTGCATTTGTCGCCCTAAGTGGGAAGGGTATGCCCAGACGTGGGTCCCGTGCTCACTACACTACTGGATTCAAGCTAGCCTGGCTGAATAAGGGTGATGCCCTGAAACCGGTCCCAGGATGCTTGTTTCCGGTCCAGGGAGGACCTGGCTTGGCAGTTCGGGCTGGACTGTTCCCACAAGGAGCAGGGTCAAGACTGATTTGCATATGGCTGGGTCCAAACTGGGGTGGTGTGGTGAGCAAAAGAATGATGGATTTAACCCAGATCCTTGTGACTGGGGGTGAATGTTTGCATTGTCCAGCATTCCGTCCATCAATTGTTTCTTTTGCATTTGTCGCCCTAAGTGGGAAGGGTATGCCCAGACGTGTGTCCCGTGCTCACTACACCCCTGTATTCAAGCTAGCCTGGCTGAAGAAGGGTGATGCCCTGAAACCGGTCCCAGGATGCTTGTTTCCGCTCCAGGGAGGACCTGGCTTGGCAGTTCGGGCTGGACTGTTCCCACAAGGAACAGGGTCAAGACTGATTTGCATATGGCTGGGTCCAAACTGGGGTGGTGTGGTGAGCAAAAGAATGATGGATTTAACCCAGATCCTTGTGACTGGGGGTGAATGTTTGCATTGTCCAGCATTCCGTCCATCAATTGTTTCTTTTGACCTTAAAATAGGGCAGCCTAAAATGAAGAGTCCAACCTGCTGATTCAGATTTTGGAGGGATGATTACTCCCTCACAAAACGTGATGGATATCCCTTCCGCCTTATTGTACATGAATTATATCCTATGGCATTGGGTACCCATCTGTCAAAATCTAAATCAGGCCTCTAGTACTTATTCTGCCAGATGGCAAAAATAATTTATATCACAAATAAACATAATTTACCATTAGGTTAGATTAACCAGTGCATTAGTCAAATTTCTATGGGTGATGTTTGTGATGCTTTGTGGATTGCATGCATCTTTTCTCACATTTGTATAGTGCCTTGAAGCCCTGTGCCTCAAGATTGTGTCCGAAGGAAAGGTGTCAATCCATGAGGTGCTCACAGGGTGAAAGTTCTCTCGATGTATTATGGGGTCTTCATGGTGCCAGAATCACCAAAGTTTGGAACCGAAGATGTATGAGGGCCACGAGCAGTGATTAATTTACTACACTATAAGTGTATCCTGCATTTATGGACAACTTTTAATGTAAGGGTTCCACATAGGTGGCAGCACTCCCAGACTACACCTATATCAACACACCCTCAGACCTGGCTCTGGGTGAGTTGTGTTCATAATGAAATCCTATTAACATAGACAGGATGGTAGCATCTTGTGAGGGGGGCAATTTGACTCTGCATAATTCGTTCATAGGAGCATGTGCACTTCCTATGGTGATCCCCACATTTTCATGGGGCACCCCCATGCCAATGAGACAATACTCACTTTTGAATGAAGTGGTGCATTAAGAAAGATAATGATGCAGGTAGGGATATGCATTTGTACATCTTAAGTTACTGTGTGCAGATGTCATCAACAAAAATTTGTAGACACCACTCTATTATATCAGTTTGAAGGCGTGTCTTCACAGGCTGTTTTTCTGGTTCCACTGCTTATGGTTTCTATGCTGCCATCAGTTGCACATTGTGAGACAAATACTCCACGGTGAGCAAACAAACCCTTGCTAGTTCAAGGGGCATTCATCTTTGATGCATCAGACATCAACACAAATTGGGAATTGCTTTTATTGTCACTAGGAAGACAACTACTTCGCCTTGGCGCAGCACACACTTACAGGAGGCACGGGTACAGATGATCGACAAGCATTTTGCAACTCGCATTTAGCTGTGGTTGTGGTGAAAGGCAGCTTGTACATGAACTGCAGGCTTCTAAAAGGCAACCGTACACGTTCCTGAGAGACATCAATGTCGACCATTTAAGGCTTTCGAGCTTCGGTGACCCTAACGTAATTCCGGGGGCACCAGAGCACTATTCTTCCAAATAACAACACACGCACACACACTTTATTCACTGATCCTGTACAATATTTATAGCAAATGAAGAATACATGCGCGCCATTCCAGGCCTCGGCCTGTGTTACAGATTCCGCAAACAGCCGGCCTCACTGAAGACGCCACTAATAATATAAGCACTAAATATGCCAGGGAAGCACTTAAGGCGAGGAGGACATGTCCCGCCTTCCTCTTCAGTACACATCGGGCTGACCTGCCTCCATTGTGCGCTGATTGATACGGCAGTTTTGTGCCATCGCCTGACTATTTAGATGCTCATGTGGAAAATCACTGCCAATGATGCATGGTTAATCATCGCGCTGCCAGAAGCCATGGATCACAACTCATCACTGTGGGGGAAATCTCAACTCGGACAGACGACTAAGGGGACAGAGCGGACTGCCAGCCGACCTTTGACCCGCCTCGGCAGTAATGGCGGAAATGATGCCAAAGGAAGTGGGCGCTCTTCAGTGAAAACACTACCGGATGTGTGTTACAACACTGCACTTCTGAATATTCTTAAGCTTGCCAATTTCTTTGTAAATAAACATTTTTCAAATGCTGGTCGGTATCATGAACAATGTGCGCCCCTCAAAACTTGATTTGCACCCACATTTGCACCTCCATTTGTAAACGGGCGAATAACATAATTCATCACTTAGTGCCCGTTTTATGAAGTTGGTCCTCACTAGAAAAACAGTTTATGCAGTAATTTAAAGCAGTGCTTTCCAATGGGATACAATAGTGAAGTGTTACACTCAGGTTACTTGGTAATATGTAAAACAGATACACGAGATGCTACAGTGCTGAAAACAAATTCTGAGCACTATAACATTCATAGGCAAAGTAATAATGTGGTGTATAAATTACAGAAACATACCAGCATGTGTGCGAAGGGATATACAACTATGGGGCATATTCTCAAGGACTCATCGCCGATGTATCGGCACTTTAGCGCCGCAAAAGTGGCGATAGATTTATCGCCCTATTCCCAAGCTGGTGCAAACTGCCGATATCGCCAGTTTACCAGCGATAGCTGCCGCAAAAAACATCGGCACGGATGAGTGCGACAACTAACGCTAATGATATGCAGAGTAGGCGTTCCCATGCAAAAACACATGAAAACACCACTTCGCGATATTCTCAACGTCCAGCCAGATCTGCGATGCGAACCAAGAACAGGCAATAAGGCGCGTTAGCAGCAGGGATTTAACACCTGCCTTTTACTGGTGTTATCAAGCAAGGCTTGGGTCCGTAACTCCCCAGACTGGACCACCTCAATATTGAAATTAGCAAACAGAGTGTCTGGGTTTTTTTTTTTGGGGATTAGAGTCGTGAAAAACCTTAGACCATTAATTCCAAAGTTTTTTAAGCTTTAATTCGCTTGTTTTCGATATTTCAACAATGACATTCATGAATCAATTGAGCATGTCTTTTCAAAGAAACACCACATTAGTAAATCACACAATACAAAAACGTTTCTGATAGAGCTATATACAACATTTACATAGTGCAGAAATTTTTTGTGAGAGCCAATATTCAGAACGTTAGTGCAAACAAAAATTACCAACAAATCAATAATAACAAAACCAACATCAATAACTCATGTGTGCCAGCCTGCAATTCAACCAGTCCTACATTCATATTAACACCAGACGGACAGTTAATAATTTACGAAACACATGTTTCTTGTCCTGCCTGTGAGAGGATGGGGATACCAAACATACTGGTGGGTGTTGTCAAGAAATGCTGAGGGAAATATTATTTAACATTCCTCATGACACACCCCATCAACAGTCCCCCATACTCAAAGCCAACGCGTTTCGAATCCCTAACAAATCCGGGATTCTCTTCAGGACTTGGACTTGGTATTTGGGCTCTTAGCTCAGGTGTGGAATTGTTCCACAGGCAACTGATGTCCAAAATCGTTGCTTCAAATCTTTTAATGTAATTGAAGCTTTAAATTAATTTATATTATTTAAGCTATATTTCAGGTGCGGGTTGCTGTGTTTGTAGGTGTAAAGGGTGGGAAGTTAATTAAAATGATTAATCAATTAGTTAATGATTATTAATTGTTGAATTGATAATAAATTATGTAAATTAAGTAATTATTAGAATTGTAAATATATATTTCAGGTGTGGGATGTTGGGATTTTAGGGGTACAAGATGGGAAGTTAATTAGGATATAAGTTTTGATAATTTATTATTATTTGTTGTAAATTATTTAATTGATAATTATGTAAATTGTGAAATTATCATATTTAAGTTATATTTTAGGTGGGTGTTGTTTAGTTTGAAGGGGTACAGTGTGGAAAGTTATTTAAGTAATAATACATTTAACATCATTTATTCATTTATTAAAAATTGTGCTATTTATTTTGTAATATATTAATTGTGTTATGCTTTTTAATTTCAATCACATTTTAATTGTTGACTGTTATGATTGTGAGAATATAGTGTGGTATTTTAATGACATTAATATCATTTGGTTTAATTGACACTAACTTTAAAACAATGTAATTTGTTTAATTATGTTAACATTTAGACATATAATTTTACAATTTAAATATATAATTTTTTTGTTATTTAATAGAGTTGCTAAAATATGATATTTGATTGAATTAAACTACTCCCTCTGTACTATTGCACCAACCAGAGTGGGAATAGTACGTTTTACCCTTCCTGAGTCCAACGCATTCCCTACTGTTGCACAGACTGGAGTGTGAATAGTACATTTTGCCCCTCCTGAGTCCAACACTTTCCCTACTGTTGCAAAGACTGGAGTGGGAATAGTACATTTTACCCCCCTGAGTCCAACACTTTCCCTACTATTGCACAGACTGGAGCGGGAATTGTAAATTTAACCGCTCCTGAGTTTAACGCTTTCCCTATTTTTGCACAGACTGAAGTAGGAATAGTAAATTTGACCCCTTCTGAGTTCAACGTTTACCCTACTGTTGCACATATTGGAATGGGAATAGTAAATTCTACTCCTCCTCAGTCGAAAGCTTTCCCTACTGTTGCACAGAGAGGAGTGGGAATAGTAAATTTAACCGCTCTTGATTTTAATGGTTTCCCTATTGTTGCACAGACTGAAGTAGGAATAGTTAATTTGACCCGTTCTGAGTTCAAAGTTTTCCCTACTGTTGCACCCACTGGAATGGGAATAGTAAATTGTACCCCTCCTGAGTCCAAAGTTTTCCCTACTGTTGCACATATTGGAGTGGGAATAGTAAATTTTACCACCCCTGAGTCCAATTCTTTCCTTACTGTTGCGCTGACTGGAATGGGAATATTAAATGTTACCCCTCCTGACTCCAACACTTTTCCAACCATTGCACAGACTGGAGTGGGACTAGTACATTTGACCCCTCCTGAGTTTATGTTTTCCCTACTGTTGCACATATTAGAGTGGGAATAGTAAGTTCTACTCCTCCTGAGTCCAATGCTTTCCCTACTGTTGCACAGACTGGAGTGGGAATAGTAAATGTAACCGCTCTTGAGTTTAACGCTTTCCCTATTGTTGCACAGACTGAAGTAGGAATAGTAAATTTGACACCTTCTGAGTCCAACGTTTTCCCTACTGTTGCACCCACTGGAGTCGGAATAGTAAATTTTACCCCTTCTGAGTCCAGCACTTTCCGTACTGTTGCACAAACTGGAGTGGGAATTGTCAATTTAAACCCTCCTCAGTCCAATGCTTTCCCTACTGTTGCACAGACTGGAGTGGGAATAATAAATGTTACCCCTCCGGCGTTAAACGCTTTCTCTACTGCTGTATAAGTTGGAGTGGGAATAGTATATTTAATATTTATATTGTTTAATTTCTTTCATTAATATTGTTTAAATATGTATTATTATAATGGGTCTTATTATGAATTTGGTGGTCGACCACCTTAGGACCACGTCTGCCCCCACCAGCAGCCCACGGTGCTGGTGATCCAAAGACCGTTGTATTATGAGTCAACCAAGAGGCCAGCACTGTGGAGGCAGGGATCATGAAGCGGTGGTGAGTACTATTACCAAATATATCGAAGCCTGTGTGTGCATTTCGACTGCTTGTGGGTTGGATGCACACATATACATGATATTTGTGGGACAATACCATATACCCATTACCCTGGTTTGGTCCATATGTGGGCAGTCCTGGCAATGGGTATATGGTACCAAAAGGACTCAACCTTAGATCGCCACACACAGGGTCGTAATCCTTGGGGTGAAGATTCTGCTGTGAAGGAGGGACCTGGAGAAAGGGATCCACGTTGGACTGTGCCTGGAAGAAGAAGGAAGAGGTGAGTACACACCCCAAATCCTTTGTCCCCGCCACCTTGAAGCTGGTGGTCAGACCGTCATGGTCTGCTCGTGGAACAGGCAACTTGTAATACGCACGGCGGTGCAGCTCACCTGTACCGCCATATGGCGGCTGCCTTTTCCCTATCACAAACCCGACGGTCAGTGGTCTGCTGGTGGTCTTGGTGGTCCAGTGGCAGTCTTCGCAGGGCTGATCCGCCCAACTCGTCATATGGCGGTTACATTTCCGTACTCACCCTGTTCGGACCACCACCGCCAATACAACAGTCCACAGGACCGCCAAACTCATAATAAGTCCCTATCTGTTTGTGTATTTACATTTATATTTTTTATATATAAATGCATGTAATTTTTAAGATCTTTTTAGTCAAATGTATTTTTATATATATTGTTTTCTTTTTATGTATAATTAAAATGGAAATATTTAAAATTTTGTTGCAGTTTCTTGTACTTTTAAGTTTTTTATGTGTGTGTGTATATCTACCTCTTTCTCTCTCTCTCTCTCTCTCTCTCTCTCTCTCTCTCTCTCATATATATATATATATATATATATATATATATATATATATATATATATATATATATATATATATATATATATTACCTACTGGCGGTCGCCAGTAGGTAGTTATAGTTAGGACCTATTTTCCATAGGAATTTCACAACATTCTATTTCCAATACCTTTGGCGCCGTTTGATGAATCTTCGTGAAATTTTCAAAACTCGTGGGGCGCTCCGGTCCGCTCCTATCCTGAAAGTCTTGGGGTGATTCGTCAAGTGGGGGCCGAGAAAAAAGGGGGGTTCCAAAACATGTTTTCCCCATGCAATTTTCCATAGGAACCTTTAGTCGCAGCTACAGCCCGAACTGCTGAACGGAATTACACCAAAGTTGGCAAAAAGGTAGCCCTTGGTTCAGAGTTGTGCCTTTTGGTTAAATGGTGTAAATCCGTTCAGTAGTTCCTGAGAAATTTGAAAAAGAAAACACATATATATCTGGGCGGAGCCTAACCACACATGTCATCGTGAGATCTGATTGCCTGTCAGAACTTCATCCTGGAATTGCTGGCAGCCATCTTGGGACCAATATAAATGATAGTACCCCATTGAAATGCATTGTAGTGAATCGAAGATTTTGAGGGTTACCAAAAGGAGAACTATAAAGGGTGATAACAGACTTTAGTTACATTAGAATTAATTTGTTGATGGTACCATACTAATTTCAGGAATTGTGGTGTGTTCTAAGGTGATTTTACTCCCTTGAAAAACCTTCTGCTGGGATATTATGAATCATGTTTGAGAGAAAACTATTTTCACATGCTTGTCCCATACAGTTTTGGAAGGTGCTCCAGAAGCTAAAATGAGAGCATATTTCTGTAAATTCACATTATCTTTCTCAGTCATGTGAGAATGAAGTCTGACATTCTCAGTAAAACATGTACATCCAACAAGGGCAGAGACTGTCAGTTGATTCCTTTGTGTTCTACTGCAGCTTCCCAGAGTGTTCTAAAGAACAACTAGAGTGCTAACAGCCTTACTTATGACAAAATTATGGCACACCTGAAGCCATCTTGATTGGAATAAACTGGTAACTCTTAAAACATTTAATTTAAAAAGGAACAACATGAGGGGTTCATTTTGTCATAGAAAGTATGGTTAGTGCTGTAGAAAGAAAAATTAGGATATGTTTTAAGTGAGATCTCAAATATCTTCCTGTTATATTTCAACAGGAGCAGCCTGTCAGTTGATGCCTTTGTGTTCTACTGCAGCTTCCCAGAGTGTTCTAAAGAACAACTAGAGTGCTAACAGCCTTACTTATGACAAAAGTATGGCACACCTGAAGCCATCTTGATTGGAATAAACTGGTAACACTTAAAACATTTAATTTAAAAAGGAACAAAATGATGGGGTTCATTTTGTCATAGAAATTATGGTTAGTGCTGTAGAAAGAAAAATTAGGACATGTTTCAAGTGTGATCTCAAATATCTTCCTGTTATATTTCAACAGGAGCAGCCTGTCAGTTGATGCCTCTGTGTTCTACTGCAGCTTCCCAGAGTGTTCTAAAGAACAACTAGAGAGCTAACAGTCTTACTTATGACAAAATTATGGCACACCTGAAGCCATCTTGATTGGAATAAACTGGTAACTCTTAAAACATTTAATTTAAAAAGGAACAAAATGAGGAGGTTCATTTTGTCATAGAAATTATGGTTAGTGCTGTAGAAAGAAAAATTAGGACATGTTTAAAGTGTGATCTCAAATATCTTCCTGTTATATTTCAACAGGAGCAGCCTGTCAGTTGATGTCTTTGTGTTCTACTGCAGCTTCCCAGAGTGTTCTAAAGAACAACTAGAGAGCTAACAGTCTTACTTATGACAAAATTATGGCACACCTGAAGCCATCTTGATTGGAATAAACTGGTAACTCTTAAAACATTTAATTTAAAAAGGAACAAAATGAGGAGGTTCATTTTGTCATAGAAATTATGGTTAGTGCTGTAGAAAGAAAAATTAGGACATGTTTAAAGTGTGATCTCAAATATCTTCCTGTTATATTTCAACAGGAGCAGCCTGTCAGTTGATGTCTTTGTGTTCTACTGCAGCTTCCCAGAGTGTTCTAAAGAACAACTAGAGCGCTAACAGTCTTACTTATGACAAAAGTATGGCACACCTGAAGCCATCTTGATTGGAATAAACTGGTAACTCTTAAAACATTTAATTTAAAAAGGAACAAAATGAGGGGGTTCATTTTGCCATAGAAATTATGGTTAGTGCTGTAGAAAGAAAAATTAGGACATGTTTTAAGTGAGATCTCAAATATCTTCCTGTTATATTTCAACAGGAGCAGCCTGTCAGTTGATGACTTTGTGTTCTACTGCAGCTTCCCAGAGTGTTCTAAAGAACAACTAGAGTGCTAACAGCCTTACTTATGACAAAAGTTTGGCACACCTGAAGCCATCTTGATTGGAATAAACTGGTAACACTTAAAACATTTAATTTAAAAAGGAACAAAATGATGGGGTTCATTTTGTCATAGAAATTATGGTTAGTGCTGTAGAAAGAAAAATTAGGACATGTTTCAAGTGTGATCTCAAATATCTTCCTGTTATATTTCAACAGGAGCAGCCTGTCAGTTGATGCCTTTGTGTTCTACTGCAGCTTCCCAGAGTGCTCTAAAGAACAACTAGAGCGATAACAGTTTTACTTATGACAAAATTATGGCACACCTGAAGCCATCTTGATTGGAATAAACTGGTAACTCTTAAAACATTTAATTTAAAAAGGAACAAAATGAGGGGGTTAATTTTGTCATAGAAATTATGGTTAGTACTGTAGAAAGAAAAATTAGGACATGTTTTAAGTGAGATCTCAAATATCTTCCTGTTATATTTCAACAGGAGCAGCCTGTCAGTTGATGCCTTTGTGTTCTACTGCAGCTTCCCAGAGTGTTCTAAAGAACAACTAGAGCGCTAACAGTCTTACTTATGACAAAAGTATGGCACACCTGAAGCCATCTTGATTGGAATAGACTGGTAACACTTAAAACATTTAATTTAAAAAGGAACAAAATGAGGGGGTTCATTTTGCCATAGAAATGATGGTTAGTGCTGCAGAAAGAAAATTTAGGGCATGTTTTAAGTGAGAT
The DNA here is from genome assembly GCA_963921515.1 of Calotriton arnoldi. Lineage (NCBI taxonomy): Eukaryota > Metazoa > Chordata > Amphibia > Caudata > Salamandridae > Calotriton > Calotriton arnoldi. The sequence continues at coordinate 233,821 of CAWUFW010004773.1, forward strand.
CTCAAATCCTCTTCTATTTCATTAGAAAATTCTGACATGCAGACTGAAACAATCACTTTCAATACCAGCAGTAGACTTTCAGTTAACTCCCTGGTGAGCAGTAGCTTTACTACAGTGATCTAATGAACAGCTAGAGTGCTAACATTCTGAATTTATGGCAAATGTGTGACACATCTGAATGTCTTCTTGATGGAATCAAAGTAATAAACTGAAAGCATATCCTACTGAGGAGACTGCAGTAAATGACGAAATTAGGAAACTTCATAACAAATAAGTCTCCCAAGATGGCCACCAGAGAAAAAAGAGCCCAAATGTAGCACAAATATCCCCCAGATGTAGCCCACATATAGCCCAATGACAGAAGTGTGAAAAACACTTTTTATTTTTAGTTTTTCTGCAGTTTTATATAGTGCAAACTGGTCAGGTATTGGAGAGTTACATCTTACTTGGACCCCTTATTGCGTATTTTGCACGAAGTACATGAGATTGATCTTGCGAAACATTGAACTTTACGATTCTGTTAACCTGAAGTTGCTCTGAACTGGACTTTGTAACACCCGTTTTTACCTACTGGTTTTAATTAATTCTCACTGTATTGTATTAGGAAAGAGGATTTACTATTTTTATGTACACTTTTATGATCTATGTTTCTAAATCAGATCAAATAAAGTTTAATGAATTCTATGGCAGGACGGAGGCGAGGATTATGCATATCTTTCCTCACTTTATTTGCATAGCAGTTCAAAGAAAACGTAACACAACAATCATTAAACCCTTGAACCATTAGGGGGGTAGTCTCCAAGGCAACTATAGTCCAATCATATCACAGTCCATCGTATATAATATCGTGACGTCCCTTCCGCTTCCTCTTTCTTCACTGCTCGTCAGTTAAGTGCATTCCTTACATTCTTGGCTTAATCTGACGTTGTTGCTGTTTGTATAGCGGTTTCTTGTGCACGTTATTAGCATTATTGCCTTGGCATTGTTTCATATTCCCTGCGCAGCAGGCTCTTGCCCGAGCGCGTTCTCCCCCTCGCAGTTTCTCCTGCTGTGTGCTCTGCGCGCGGTGAGATCCTGTCAGGCGCGTCTGGTCCGAGCGAGGCAGCTCTGTTGAGCGCTCCCGCTGGTCTTTACGCGCGTTTGGGAATCCGGTCACTCCTTTAGTGTCCGCTTGATTCCCGACCAACGCTTGCCTAATTTTGACACCGCTATGCGGTGATTTCCCCACACGGCCACGTTAGTGACCAGCGCCACCTGGTGGTGGTAATTGGTATTGCGCCTCAGTCTATTCTTATAGCAGCTTCGGGGAAAGCCCAGCTGTTGGAGCACCGGCAAGGGGGCTGGATTTTAAGGGCATTTGTTCTGTGCTCACACCCTCTGCTATCATGTCTTCTCCAGAAGACCATTTTTACTCCTCCTACCAGGAAGTGGAGGAGGAATGGCCCCCCAACTTCTCCCTCCAGCAGTGGACCAAGCCCTCTCTCTGGCTATTTCTAGGGCGCTGGCTCCTCTTAGGGATCAGGTTGATAAGCTGGCGAAAAGCATCCCTGGGGTGTTCAGTGACCCAGATCTGGTGGTGGCGGGTCCAAGTAGCTCCCAGATGGGGAATAAAAGGGCCGTTAAGCATAACGCGGGGCACTTGGAAGGATTTGATAAACTTACGGAGACCTTCCTCAAGAGTGCGCGAACGCTAAAACATGCACCCTGCCGGGAGGAGGAGGGGCCCGGAGAAAATTGCGACACTGTCACCACTATTGTAGACCCCGACGGCGGGTTTCCCTTAGAGGGAGAGGGTGTATCGGAGGACAATTTCTCCTCTGATGAGGATAAGGACTCGGGGCATCCCTGGCATCCAGAGTCCCACTCCTCTCAGTCCCTGGTTGGGGACGGGGTCCACTCGGACATGTTCGAGCCTACCCAAATTTACCATCCTAGGTCGGCAGAGTGGACCCCTGACGCCAAAGTGGCAGAGTATGTGGTGGGGAAAATCCATCAACACCTTGAAAGGGAGGTCAGGAATAGGATGAGGGGAGAATGCCCCAGGCCCTCACTGAAGGGGAAGGTGGCACACACGCCTGAAATTGATGAGAAACTATGTACCTTTTTCTCCAAGTATATGAGGGATCCCAAGAAAGGAATTGATAGGTCTTGGACGTGGTAGGGCCCTTGACCCAAATTATTCAATTGACGGTGCATTCCAAAGAGTCAGGATCCCCTTTGTCCACGGATATTGTGGCTGGTTGGGCGCACTACCGTAAACCCTAAAACACTACCCCCTCCACAACCCAAACACACTGCACTACCCTAAACCCTAAAACACTACCCCCAGCACAACACCCTACACTACCCAAACATAACTGCACTACCCTAAACCCTAAAACACTACCACCACCACGACTCCCTCAACTACACAAACATCACTGCACTACCCTAAACACTAAAACACTACCCCCAGCACGACTCCCTACACTACCCAAACATCATTGCACTACACTAAACCCTAAATATACCCCCAGCATGACCTCCCACACTACACAAACACCACTGCACTACCCTAAACCCTAAAACACTACCCCCAGCACGACCCCCTACACTACCCAAACACCACTGCGCTACCCTAAACCCTAAAACACTAACCCCAGCATGACCCCCTACACTACCCAAACAAAACTGCACTACCCTATACCCTAAAACACGACCCCCTACACTACACAAACACAACTGCACTACCCGAAACCCTAAAACACTACCCACAGCATGACCCCCTTCACTACACAAACACCACTGCACTGCCCTAAACCATAAATCTACCCCCAGCATGACCCCCTACACTACCCAAACACCACTGCACTACCCTAAACCCTAAAACACTACCCCCAGCACGACTCCCTACACTACCCAAACACCACTGAACTACCCTAAACCCTAAATCTACCCCCAGCATGACCCCCTACACTACCCAAACACCACTGCACTACCCTAAACCATAAAACACTACCCCCAGCATGACCCCCTACACTACACAAACACCACTGCACTACCCTAAACCCTAAAACACTACCACCAGCATGACCCCCTACACTACTCAAACACCACTGCACTACCCTAAACCCTAAAACACTACCCCCAGCATGACCCCCTACACTACTGCACTACCCTAAACCCTAAAACACTACCCCAGCACGACCCCCTACACTACCCAAACACCACTGCACTACCCTAAACCCTAAAACACTACCCCCAGCACGACCCCTACACCACCCAAACACCACTGCACTACCCTAAACCCTAGAAAAGAAACCCCCACCCCATGCCCAATCCCCTTACCTCTCACTCCTCATGGTTCTTCTCTCCTCGTGGTTCCTGCTTCACGTCATCTCTGAGGGGCGGTGCACGTCGTTGTGAGGAAACGGAACAGCCTCTGTTTCCTTACAACGACATGGATCGTCTACATGTTTTTTAGAACACATGGTCATTTACGATACATACCTTTACAACAAAATTCGTTGTAAAGGCATGCGTGGTAAATGACCATGCGTTCTAAAAATGCGTAGTAATGACTTTGTGATGTACAACGCATGCGTGGTAATGCATGCGTTGTAATGGTATCGCAAAGTAAAAAGTCATTGTAATGGCTGTTTACCGATCGAAGCTGGCCCCTGTTCTTCAGTGAGACGTTTATTTGATTAATTAGGAGGAAGGAATGTGGCTTTTTTACCGAAAAGTGCATTCCCGGCTGTTGTATTGTGAAAGTGTCCACGTGGCCTGGTTTCACTTCCGGTGAGAGAGTGGAAGAGTCTGTTTGGATCTAAAGGAGTTCTGTTGTTGGACGGGGCCGGCGCGACATGTCATCAGAAAACATAGCTAATGGAAAGCGTCCTCCCTGAAGTGTGGAGCAGTGCCATGAGAGGTCAACAAGTGTGCGTCCCACCGCAGTATGACCGTACCCCGTGACCCATGTGCTGCCTCCAGGGTACGGGAGGCAGAAGCGGCATCGCAGGTCCTCTTGAAGACCGTTGTAGCACTAATTCTACATTTTGGTACTAGGGCATTTTAACTTCGTTGTTCCTGCCAGATACAAAGAGAAGATCCTGTGTTATTCAGTGCCCTCGTTACCTTTTTTGTGGGTTGTGGTGCTTGTCACTTCGCTGCCCTGCCGGTGCACACGACTGGGCACCCCACCTCATGTGCCATCTGCAGGGCCTCTGCCCTCGGATCACTGGTTTCGGTTTCTGGAGTGGCAACATAAACAGTTGCTCCCAAAGGACTAGCCTGAACACTTAGGTGAATATCCCCTGCACCAGCATTCCACGGAAATTCTTTCCTAGCTCTCCCACGTCAACGAGCACGGCTCCGCTCGCGACACCGTATGACGTCATCCGAGCCATAAGAGGACCTCGTCGGCGTGCTGACGTCTGTTCCACCCATTTTTTCCATGCCACCGAGGCAAACAGGAGACCGAGACATTTTCACATGTATACATAGTATAATAAATATATATATATTCACTGAAAAAACCATAGGTTTCAGGCACGTTATAGTTAGAAATTAGCATTTAAAAAACCTTAGAAATTCACTGAAAAAACCATAGGTTTCAGGCACGTTATAGTTAGAAATTAGCATTTAAAAAACCTTAGAAATTCACTGAAAAAACCATAGGTTTCAGGGGCGTTATAGTTAGTTGGACATTTCACTCGTACAAAACCATTGAAATTCCCCCGTTATAGTTAGTTCAGCTAACTATAACTCGCGCGCCCGCAATATACTGCTGATGACGTCACATATTACATCACTAATGACATGGTCAGTGACATCACTCATGACATCACTGATGACATCTCAAATGACATCACTGATGACATCATCCAGTGAATGTGTGTTTTTCTGAAAATTAAATATGTTTTATATATGTATATCTCAAGGTCGATGGAAGAATAAATGGGAATATAAGTGTCTAAATGGATGATTTATTTTTGTAAAATTGATTGTATAACTGACTAAGTGTATCTTAGTGAATACATGGGTTAGTGAGTAATGTTTAAATATGAAAATATCTGTATCAGTCTCTCACTTTGTGTATAAGTGGCTGCATGGGTTGGTGAGTAGCTACATGAGTGTCTATATGGGTTATTAGTTGGTTTTTGAGTATCAGTATGAGTGTCTGAGTGTCTGTATGGTTTGGTGGGGGTATTACTTAGTGCATAGATGCATGAATGAGTGACTCACTGTTTGTATGGGTTGAAGACAGTATGTGTGCAGGACTGTATAGGTGGATGAGTATGTGTATGGGTGTGTTAGTGAGTGAATGACTGTCTCAATAGTGTCTTTATGAGTAACTACATATGTTTTAAACTAGTATATGTGAGTATTGGTGTATATAAGTGAGTATATGTGAGAGTGAGAGATTGGAAGAGTTCCTGTACAAATAAGTAGGTGTTTCTATAAGTGATTGTTTAAGAGAGTAAGTATGTGTAAGTTTCTGTAGAAGTAAGTGTGGTAGTGTGTGTATAACTGTATATGCAAGTAAATGGATGTTTGATACTTTGTTTGCATGTGTGACTATGTGTGTGAGTAACTCTATGGATGAGTGGCGGTGTGTAACAGGATGTATAGGTGTATGAGTACATATGATGAGTGAGTACATGTATGAGTGACTGTATAGGGACTGTTGGTGAATGAGTGGATGTAGATCTTGGAATTGCTGAATAGGTGTGTTGTAACTGGTATTGGTATGTCCATTGTTTTGAAAATGTTAGTTTGTATTTTTGAGTGTGTGTATCAAAGGTTATATTAGGGTGAGAGGAGGTATGCCACTCTATCACAAGGATGATGTCATCAGTGATGTCATTTGAGATGTCATCAGTGATGTCATGAGTGATGTCACTGACCATGTCATGAGTGATGTAATATGTGACGTCATCAGCAGGGCATTGCGGGCGCGCGAGTTATAATTAGCTGAACTTACTATAACGGGGGAATTTCTATGGTTTTGTATGAGTGAAATGTCCAACTAACTATAACCCCCTGAAACCTATGTTTTTTTTAGTGAATATATATTATCTACTGGCGGTCGCCAGTAGATAGTTATAGTTAGGACCTATTTTCCATAGGAAATCCGCAACATTCTATTTGCAATAACGTTGGCGCCGGTTGACGAATCTTCGCGAAAGTTTCCAACTTGTTGGGGCGCTCCGGTCCGCTCCTATCCTGAAAGTCTCAGGGTGATTCGTCAAGCGGGGGCCGAGAAAAAAGGGGGGTCCCAAAACATGTTTTCCCCATTCATTTTTTCTTAGGGACCTTTCACCGCAGCTACAGCCCGAACTGCTGAACGGAATTACACCAAATTTGGAAAAGAGGTAGCCCTTGGTTCAGTGTCGTGCCTTTTGCTTAAATGGTGTAAATCCGTTCAGTAGTTTCTGAGAAATTTGAAAAAGAAAACACATATATATCTGGGCGGAGCCTAACCACACATGTCATCGTGAGATCTGATTGGCTGTCAGCACTTCATCCTGGAATTGCTGGCAGCCATCTTGGGACCAATATAAATGATAGTACCCCTTTGAAATGCATTGTAGTGAATCGAATATTTTGAGGGTTACCAAAAGGAGAACTATAAAGGGTGATAACAGACTTTAGTTACATTAGAATTCATTTGTTGATGGTACCATACTAATTTCAGGAATTGTGGTGTGTTCTAAGGTGATTTTACCCTGTGAAAAACCTTCTGCTGGGATATCATGAATCATGTTTGAGAGAAAACTATTTTCACATGCTTGTCCCATACAGTTTTGGAAGCTGCTCCAGAAGCTAAAATGAGAGCATATTTTCTGTAAATTCACATTATCTTTCTCAGTCATGTGAGAATGAAGTCTGATATTCGCAGTAAAACATGTACATCCAACAAGGGCAGAGACTGTCAGTTGATTCCTTTGTGTTCTACTGCAGCTTCCCAGAGTGTTCTAAAGAACAACTAGAGTGCTAACAGCCTTACTTATGACAAAATTATGGCACACCTGAAGCCATCTTGATTGGAATAAACTGGTAACACTTAAAACATTTAATTTAAAAAGGAACAAAATGATGGGGTTCATTTTGTCATAGAAATTATGGTTAGTGCTGTAGAAAGAAAAATTAGGTCATGTTTTAAGTGAGATCTCAAATATCTTCCTGTTATATTTCAACAGGAGCAGCCTGTCAGTTGATGCCTTTGTGTTCTACTGCAGCTTCCCAGAGTGTTCTAAAGAACAACTAGAGTGCTAACAGCCTTACTTATGACAAAAGTATGGCACACCTGAAGCCATCTTGATTGGAATAAACTGGTAACACTTAAAACATTTAATTTAAAAAGGAACAAAATGATGGGGTTCATTTTGTCATAGAAATGATGGTTAGTGCTGTAGAAAGAAAAATTAGGACATGTTTTAAGTGAGATCTCAAATATCTTCCTGTTATATTTCAACAGGAGCAGCCTGTCAGTTGATGCCTTTGTGTTCTACTGCAGCTTCCCAGAGTGTTCTAAAGAACAACTAGAGTGCTAACAGCCTTACTTATGACAAAATGATGGCACACCTGAAGCCATCTTGATTGGAATAAACTGGTAACACTTAAAACATTTAATTTAAAAAGGAACAAAATGATGGGGTTCATTTTGTCATAGAAATTATGGTTAGTGCTGTAGAAAGAAAAATTAGGACATGTTTCAAGTGTGATCTCAAATATCTTCCTGTTATATTTCAACAGGAGCAGCCTGTCAGTTGATGCCTTTGTGTTCTACTGCAGCTTCCCAGAGTGTTCTAAAGAACAACTAGAGTGCTAACAGCCTTACTTATGACAAAATGATGGCACAACTGAAGCCATCTTGATTGGAATAAACTGGTAACACTTAAAACATTTAATTTAAAAGGAACAAAATGATGGGGTTCATTTTGTCATAGAAATTATGGTTAGTGCTGTAGAAAGAAAAATTAGGACATGTTTCAAGTGTGATCTCAAATATCTTCCTGTTATATTTCAACAGGAGCAGCCTGTCAGTTGATGCCTTTGTTTTCTACTGCAGCTTCCCAGAGTGTTCTAAAGAACAACTAGAGTGCTAACAGTCTTACTTATGACAAAATTATGGCACACCTGAAGCCATCTTGATTGGAATAAACTGGTAACTCTTAAAACATTTAATTTAAAAAGGAACAAAATGAGGGGGTTCATTTTGTCATAGAAATTATGGTTAGTGCTGTAGAAAGAAAAATTAGTGCTAAAACACTACCCCCAGCACGACACCCTACACTACCCAAACATAACTGCACTACCCTAAACCCTAAAACACCACCACCAGCACGACTCCCTACACTACCCAAACACCACTGCACTACACTAAACCCTAAATATACCCCCAGCATGACCTCCCACACTACACAAACACCACTGCACTACCCTAAACCCTAAAACACTACCCCCAGCATGACCCCCTACACTACCCAAACACCACTGCACTACCCTAAACCCTAAAACACTAACCCCAGCATGACCCCCTACACTACCCAAACACCACTGCACTACCCTATACCCTAAAACACGACCCCCTACACTACACAAACACGACTGCACTACCCTAAACCCTAAAACACTACCCACAGCATGACCCCCTTCACTACATAAACACCACTGCACAAACATAAACCCTAAAACACTACCCCCAGCACGACTTCCTACACTACCCAACACCACTGCACTACCCTAAACCCTAAATCTACCCCAGGCATGACCCCTACACTACCCAAACACCACTGCACTACCCTAAACCCTAAAACACTACCCCCAGCACGACCCCCTACACTACCCAAACACCACTGCACTACCCTAAAACACTACCCCCAGCATGACCCCCTGCACTACCCAAACACTACTGCACTACCCTAAACCCTAAATCTACCCCCAGCATGACCCCTACACTACCCAAACACCACTGCACTACCCTAAACCATAAAACACTACCCCCAGCATGACCCCCTACACTACACAAACACCACTGCACTACCCTAAACCCTAAAACACTACCACCAGCATGACCCCCTACACTACCCATACACCACTGCACTACCCTAAACCCTAAAACACTACCCCCAGAACGACCCCCTACACTACTGCACTACCCTAAACCCTAAAACACTACCCCTGCACGACCCCCTACACTACCCAAACACCACTGCACTACCCTATACCCTAAAAACGACCCCTACACTACACAAACACGACTCCACTACCCTAAACCCTAAAACACTACCCACAGCATGACCCCCTTCACTACAAAAACACCACTGCACTGCCCTAAACCCTAAAACACTACCCTAGCACTACCCCTACACTACCCAAACACCCCTGCACTAACATAAACCCTAAAACACTACCCCCAGCACAACCCCCTACACAACACAAACAACACTGCACTACCCTAAACCCTAAAACACTACCCCCAGCACGACTCCCTACACTACCCAAACACCACTGCACTACCCTAAACTCTAAATATACCCCCAGCACGACCCCTACACTACCCAAACACCACTGCACTACCCTCAACCATAAAACACTACCCCCAGCATGACCCCCTACACTACACAAACACCACTGCACTACCCTAAACCCTAACACTACCACCAGCATGACCCCCTACACTACTCAAACACCACTGCACTACCCTAAACCCTAAAACACTACCCCAGCACGACCCCTACACTACCCATACACCACTGCACTACCCTAAACCCTAAAACACTACCCCCAGCACGACCCCCTACACTACTGCACTACCCTAAACCCTAAAACACTACCCCAGCACGACCCCCTACACTACCCAACACCACTGCACTACCCTAAACCCTAAAACACTACCCCCAGCACGACCCCCTACACCACCCAAACACCACTGCACTACCCTAAACCCTAGAAAAGAAACCCCCACCCCATGCCCAATCCGCCTTACCTCTCACTCCTCATGGATCCTCTCTCCTCATGGTTCCTGCTTCACGTCATCTCTGAGGGGCGGTGCACGTCGTTGTGAGGAAACGGAACAGCCTCTGTTTCCTTACAACGACATGGATCGTCTACATGTTTTTTAGAACTCATGGTCATTTACCATACATACCTTTACAACAAAATTCGTTGTAAAGACATGCGTGGTAAATGACCATGCGTTATAAAAAAATGCGTAGTAATGACTTTGTGATGTACAACGCATGCGTGGTAATGCATGCGTTGTAATGGTATCGCAAAGTAAAAAGTCGTTGTAACGGCTGTTTACCGATCGAAGCTGGCCCCTGTTCTTCAGTGAGATGTTTATTTGATTAATTAGGAGGAAGGAATGTGGTTTTTTACCGAAAAGTGCATTCTCGGCTGTTGTATTGTGAAAGTGTCCGCGTGGCCTGGTTTCACTTCCGGTGAGAGAGTGGAAGAGTCTGTTTGGATCTAAAGGAGTTCTGTTGTTGGACGGGGCCGGCGCGACATGTCATCAGAAAACATAGATAATGGAAAGCGTCCTCCCTGAAGTGTGGAGCAGTGCCATGACAGGTCAACGAGTGTGCGTCCCACCGCAGAATGACCGTACCGCGTGACCCATGTGCCGCCTCCAGGGTACGGGAGGCAGAAGCGGCATCTAATTCTACATTTTGGTACTAGGGCATTTTAACTTCGTTGTTCCTGCCAGATACAAAGAGAAGATCCTGTGTTATTCAGTGCCCTTGTTGCCTTTTTTGTGGGTTGTGGTGCTTGTCACTTCGCTGCCCCGCTGGTGCACACGGCTGGGCACCCCACCTCGTGTGCCATCTGCAGGGCCTCTGCCCTCGGATCACTGGTTTCGGTTTCTGGAGTGGCAACATAAACAGTTGCTCCCAAAGGACTAGCCTGAACACTTAGGTGAATATCCCCTGCACCAGCATTCCACCTAATTTCTTTCCTAGCTCTCCCACGTCAACGAGCACGGCTCCGCTCGCGACACCGTATGACGTCATCGGAGCCATAAGAGGACCTCGTCGGCGTGCTGACGTCAGTTCCACCCATTTTTTCCGTGCCACCGAGGCAAACAGGGGACCGAGATATTTTCACATGTATACATAGTATAATAAATATATATATATTCACTGAAAAAACCATAGGTTTCAGGCACGTTATAGTTAGAAATTAGCATTTGAAAAACCTTAGAAATTCACTGAAAAAACCATAGGTTTCAGGCACGTTATAGTTAGTTGGACATTTCCATCGTACAAAAATAGAAATTCCCCCGTTATAATTAGTTCAGCTAACTATAACTCGCGCGCCCGCAATGCACTGCTGATGACGTCACATATTACATCACTCATGACATGGTTAGTGACATCACTCATGACATCACTGATGACATCTCAAATGACATCATCCAGTGAATGTGTGTTTTTCTGAAAATTAAATATGTTTTATATATGTATATCTCAAGGTCGATGGAAGAATAAATGGGTATATAAGTGTCTAAATGGATGATTTTTTTTGTAAAATTGATTGTATAACTGACTAAGCGTATCTTAGTGAATACATGGGTTAGTGAGTAATGTTTAAATATGAAAATATCTGTATCAGTCTCTCACTTTGTGTATAAGTGGCTGCATGGGTTGGTGAGTAGCTACATGAGTGTCTATATGGGTTAATAGTTGGTTTTTGAGTATCAGTATGAGTGTCTGTATGGTTTGGTGGGGGTATTACTTAGTGCATAGATGCATGAATGAGTGACTCACTGTTTGTATGTGTTGAAGACAGCATGTGTGCAGGACTGTATAGGTGGATGAGTATGTGTATGGGTGTGTTAGTGAGTGAATGACTGTCTCAATCGTGTCTTTATGAGTAACTACATATGTTTTAAACTAGTATATGTGAGTATTGGTGTATATAAGTGAGTATATGTGAGAGTGAGAGATTGGAAGAGTTCCTGTACAAATAAGTAGGTGTTTCTATAAGTGATTGTTTAAGAGAGTAAGTATGTGTAAGTTTCTGTAGAAGTAAGTTTGGTAGTGTGTGTGTATAACTGTATATGCAAGTAAATGGATGTTTGATACTTTGTTTGCATGTGTGACTATGTGTGTGAGTAACTCTATGGATGAGTGGCGGTGTGTAACAGGATGTATAGGTGTATGAGTACATATGATGAGTGAGTACATGTATGAGTGACTGTATAGGGACTGTTGGTGAATGAGTGGATGTGTGTGTAGATCTTGGAATTACTGAATAGGTGTGTTGTAACTGGTATTGGTATGTCCATTGTTTTGAAAATGTTAGTTTGTATTTTTGAGTGTGTGTATCAAAGGTTATATTAGGGTGAGAGGAGGTCTGCCACTCTATCACAAGGATGATGTCATCCATCAGTGATGTCATCAGTGATGTCATTTGAGATGTCATCAGTGATGTCACTGACCATGTCATGAGTGATGTAATATGTGACGTCATCAGCAGTGCATTGCGGGCGCGCGAGTTATAGTTAGCTGAACTAACTATAACGGGGGAATTTCTATTGTTTTGTACGATGGAAATGTCCAACTAACTATAACGTGCCTGAAACCTATGGTTTTTCAGTGAATATATATATATATATATATTCACTGAAAAAACAAAGGTTACAGGGACGTTATAGTTAGGCTGACATTTCACTCGTACAAAACCAGAGAAATTCAGCCATTATATTTAGCTGGGCTAACTATAACTCACGTCCCTGCAATGCACTGCTTATGACCTCACATATTACATCACTCATGACATGGTCAGTGACATCACTGATAACATCACTGATGACATCTCAAATGACATCACTGATGACATCATCCAATGACTGTGAGTGTTTTAAAAATGTTTATGAGTTTTAAATATATATACCAAGGTGTATTGATGATTTAGTGGGTGTATGAGTTCCTGTTTCGATGAATCAGTAGGTGCGTGACTGATTAGGTGTCTCAGTGAATGGATGGCTCGCTGACTAGGTTGTGTGAATGTCTGTATCTGTCTGTCAGTTGGTGTTAAAGTGGCTGTATGGGTTGGTGAGTGAGGGCATGTGTGGGTGTATGGGCGATTGGTTGTCTGAGTACCTCTATGTGTGTATGAGTGTCTGTGTGGGTGGGTGAGAGGGTGTGTGACTGCCTGCATGGATGAGTGAGTGGGTGAGTCAGTGGGTGTATGGGTTAATGAGTGTGTAAGAGAATGGCTGTATAAGTGACTGATTGCATCTATGGCTGTGTCAGTGAGTGAATGGATGTGTCAGTGATATATGGGTGGGTAACTGCATATGTGAAAGGCAGTATAGGTGAGTGTTGGAGTATATCAGTGACTGTATATGTGAGTGAGGGATTGCGATAGTGGCTGTATAGGTTAGTGAGCGCATGAGTGAGGGGCTGTATGGGTGATTGATTATATGTTTGTATCTGGTTGAATAAGTGAGAGGGTGTGTGTATAACTTTATAGGTGAGTAAATGGCTCTTTGATTGACTCTATAGGTGAGTGAGTAGGTGTGTGAGTAGCTCTATGAGTAACTGATAGTGTGTGAGTGGCTGTATGGCTCTATGAGTAGATATATCAATGGCTGTGTTAGTGAGTTAGTTGGTGTACAAGTGGCTGTATGTGTGACTGAGTGGATGTGTATGTAGACCTATGAATCAGTGAGTGGGTATGTAAGTTCTGGGATGGGTGTGTCAATGTTTTCGAGAATGGTTGTGTGGAAGTTGGAGTGGGTGTATGAAAGGTTACATGGGGTTGTGAGTGGGTGCGTCAGAGATTCTGTGAATGATGGCATCAGCGATGTCATTTGAGATGTCATCAGTGATGATATCAGTGATGTCACTGACCATGTAATGAGTTATGTATTATGTAAGGTCATAAACAGTGCATTGCAGGGGCGCGAGTTATAGTTGGCTCAGCTATGCCTAGGGGTCCGATCACTCACGGCTTCAGGGTTCTCTCACTTTGGGCCCTGTTCTAGTCAGCAACATAATAGTCTGCTGTTGGTTGGAACTAACAAATAGTATATATGTTTGGACAGCATTTTTGGAGAGGGAATATTCTCTGTCACTGCTCCATCATTTATCCTGTGAATATTCTACGTTTTTCGCATACACTTCCATGAGATACTGGAGCACTTGACCTCCTATACTGCTTGAAGATAGAAGGTCTAACTACTGGACCGCCTTATAATTAACAGCCCTGACTAAGTTGTGGGGATACATCCCCTATAACGACGAAACACGTGTTGGCTAAGGCTAAAAGAAGAAGAACAAATAAAATACAACACGTGAAGACAAGAAATTTAACCATTTGTGTTTTATATACTCTGACTGTTCATGTACTACACTGTAATTGATTTTATAGCATGTGCTTAATACCTATGAATTGAGCTCAGCTAACTATAACTGCTGAATTTCTCTGGTTTTGTATGAGTGAAATGTCAGCCTAACTATAACGTCCCAGTAACCTTTGTTTTTTTATATACACACATATATATATGGCAAATTTAAAAACAATTATAAAATTATAATATAAGTTAAATTTATATTTCTTAAAATAGTTTTATATTATATGTGTAAACATACACACTTTGATATATATGTATGTGTTTGTTTAAATAAGTAAATACTTTATACATGTTAAAATAGTTATATTTTACTTATGTAAACTACATTTATAGTAGCAAATGATATTTTTGTATATTAGTGTAAAACGATATTTGTTTTCAATATGTTTTTATTTACCATTATATATATAGAAAAACAATATTTTTGTGATCGATATTTTTGACACAATATTTTGGTATCACAATATTTATGATTTTGATATAGTGTCAGTGAACCGAAGTAACTTCATAAATTTTGTGTAACACATAATTGTGTCACAATTGCTGTCTCCGTACATATTCCATGTTTCTTCATATGGTGCTAACAATGGAAACACATTTGCTTACATTATACCTTACATACTATGCTCTTGGTAAAACCGAGGCAATCATTAAATGCACAGTAAAACAATTGTCGCATTGAACCCAAAATTTGGTTCTGACAAACCCATGTATCTAGATCCCAAAAAAAGAAGTAAGCTCTCTACCCCAGTTATTAACAGGCACCTAGCACTACCCTGACTTTTGCTTGTTTTTCTGATGCTACAAAACAGTCATAATCCAGGATTTTTGATGAATACATTAATGCTTTCAAAGATGTAGATGTAGAAGGGTAATTAACTAAGAGTTGTAAACAAGGATTGATAATATTGTTAAATATATTACTCCATAACAAAGGGGGGGCTGTATGAATATGTAGCTGAACTTATTATTTACTGTGTGAATTCTCTTTTTTTATGATCAATAATTTCTGTCCTGATATTAGGAATGTATATTGTAAAATGAAATAAATAATTAATGTTTGATTTTGTTTGTAGTGTAATGTTACTGCAGCACTAGCTGTATAAAAGACTTGATGTCAACTTTTAGGGCTTGACAGCATTCATGGTGGTTGCCAAGAAAAGCACTCAAGATGTGACGTTTTGCTGATTGTATAACATTGTATACATTGGGGTACAGTTTAACTTTTAGTTTTATTGCTAGGCTAAAAAGAGACTGCACGGCATGGTAGTGTCAGCAGAAGTGTATGACTATAGAAACTAATGGTACAAACCTGTTATGGATGGCCTAATTGTGGCTTGGAGAACATTCCATGGACTTGTGCATCTATGTCTACAGCAGTTATTGTTTAGCATGATAACATGACTCCACTCTTGATCAGCCAAATACTAGCAGAATCCTTTTTTCCATACTGTTTTTCCAGTGAAACCCTTTAAATCTGTACTCTGTTGCATGATGTAATAGTACGTAATTTTTTGTAATTATTAAGTGTGATATCATCTAAGGGCATCTTGGCTTTAAGGAATCTGAAGATGAATCAGGCTTGTAAGGCCCAAACAGACTTCAGATGGTTGAACAGTGTTCAGAAATGGAGAGATAACGTATTCCACAGGGAGGCTGCCTGGACAGAGACCAGCCTTTCATGAATGATGAAACAAAAAATATATGTATAAATATTTTAGAGGAATGAACTTTATGATCTGGAACATAACGTTGAAATCCTGAGACAAGAAACAAAAGTCAAGGCTGATAAAAAGAATTATTAGTGTAGGAAAGTGGATCTTTTTGTGCTGCTCCCACATTTCCTTACTGAACTAACAGGCCTATTTTGACCCTAGGCACTGGGAGGCTGCTAAACACACCCATTGAGTGCTAAAATCACCAGTTGCATATGTTCCATTCCATAACTCCTGTTGTCTTATTTGGCTTTAATGTAAGGCAAAGAAGTAAAATATCACATATGGGCAGCAGTGTGGATTTGCACCACCCACATGGTAGACTTGTAATCAATCAATAATGATTTATAAAGTGCGGCTTATCGCCCGATAGGGTATCTAGGTGCTTGCAGGCCCGGAGGCTTATTCGAGCAGCCAGGTCTTGAGGGTCATCCGAATTTCCCGAAGGGAGGTGATGGCCCGGAGGTAGTGTGGGGAGGACTTTGCTGTGATGTGGGAGAAACAGCATCCTCCACTTCTGCTTTGGTAAATGCGGGGAGTATGAGCAAGTGAAAGGGAGGTGGAGCATAGTCTACTCGATGGTTGGTGGAAGTTCAGGTGGTGGTTAATGTAGGTGGGTCCATGGTTGTGCAAAGTTGTGTGTGCGTGGATCAGAAGCTTGAATTTGCATCTCTTCTGTATGGGGAGCCAGTGGAGTTTCCTGAGGTGGGGTGTGATGTGGGTTAATCAGGAAAGGACGAGGATTGGTATGTCTGTGGCATCCTACATAGAGGGCATTACCGTAATCTAGTGGCTGGTGATGAGGGCTTGTGTCATGGTGCGTCTCATGTGTTCGGGGTAGCCACTTGAAGATTTTACATAGCATGGGCAGAGTGAGGAAGCAGGTGGAGGAGACGCCGTTGATCTGTGATTTCATGGTGAGCTTGTTGTCAATGATGATTCCGAGGTTTCTGACATGGTTGGAGGGAGTGGCTGCGAGTACTAAGTCTGATGGCCACCAGGAGTCTTTCCATGTGTTGCTGTTGTTGCCAAAGATCAGTACTTCAGTCTTGTCTGTGTTCAGCTGCAGGCAGTTGTACTTCATCCAGTCGGCGACGTTTGTCATGCAGCTGTAGAAGTTGGTTCTGGTGGTGGTGGGGTTGGGGTTGTCAGTGAGTGAGAGGATGAGTTGAGTGTTGTCTGCACAGGAAATTATGTTGAGACTGTGGGATCTGACGATGTTGGCCAGCGGGGTCATAAATGCATTGAAGAGCGTGGGGCTGAGGGATGAGCCCTGGAGGACATCGCAGGTGATCTTCTTGGGTTCAGAGGTGAAAGGTGGGAGGTGGATCCTCTGGGTTCTTCAGGTGAGGAAGGAGGTGATCCATCTGAGTGCATCCCCTTAGATGCCAATGTGGTGGAGTCTTTCGATCAGTGTCTGGTGAGATATGGTGTCAAGGGCTGCCGAGAGGTCAAGGAGCATCAAAGCTACTATTTCTCCTCGGTTGAGGAGGGTCAGATGCCATCGGTGGCTGTAATCAGGGCGGTTTTGGTGCTGTGATTGCTGCGGAAGCCGGATTGGGAGGCGTTGAGTAGCTGGTTCTGCTCCAGGTGTGTCATGAGTTGATTGTTAATGATCCTTTCCAGTACCTTAGCTGCGAATTCGAGCAGGGAGATTGGGCAGTAGTTTTTGAGTTTTCTGGGGTTGGCGGAGGGTTTATTGAGTAGTAGTTTGACATCAGCATGTTTCCAGGCATCGGGAAAGGTTGCATGGTGATCAAGGTTTTGAGTAGGGTGGGGAGTTCCAGGCTGATCCCTTGGTTTCCGAGGTTGAAGATGTGGTGCAGGAATGGGTCTGTGGGTGCTCCTGAGTGAATGGATTTCATGCTGGAGGTGGTGCCCTGGTAGAGAGGATTTTCCACGTGGTCAGTGTGTGGTTCATGTTGGTTATGGTGGTGGCGTATCTGTTGAGGAAGTCTGTAGGTATGGGATGGGGTTCAAAGTTTCTCTATATGGTTGAATCTTGTGGGAGAAGTAGACGAGTTTGTGGCACAGCTCCTGTGAGTGTGATGTTGTTTTCGCTGGCATCCAGGATGGAGAATTCCTTAACGATGTTGAAAGATTCCTTGATTTTGTTGGCACTGGTTTCGATATGTGCAGCAATGGCTGTCTTCTTTGTTGCCCTTATCAGGCGGTGGTAGAGGTTGAGGGAGGTCTTGAAGTCTGACCTGTCAGATGTGTCCTTGCTGGTGTGCCATCTCCTCTCCAACTGTTTGCTGTCTTGTTTAGCTGTTCTGAGTTCTTGGGTGTACCAGCTGGCCTTTTTTGAGGATTTTCTTTGGATCTTACTCTTGATGAGGACGATGCTGTCTGCACAATTAGTGATCCAGGCATTGAAGTTTTTCACTCCCTGTTCAGGTTGGTGGCGGTAGCAGGGTTGGAGGTGTTGAGGGTATTCATCCAGCTGGTCTCTGAGATTTTATTTCTCCTCCGGTGGGGGGCGTTGGTCATCTTGGGGTGGCAGTGCAGGGGCTGGAGATTCTGAAGTGGACAACGGAGTGATCGGTCCATGTGAGTTCTGTGACATGGCTGTATTTGATATGGTTGCTGGAGGTGAAAATTGGGTCCAGCGTGTGTCCTGCATTGTGTGTTGCTCGTGGACGATCTGGGCCATTCCGAGGCTGCTCATACTGTTGATGTGGTGTGCAGTGTTTTTGTCATTGTGGTCACCGATGTGGAAATTTAGGTTGCTGAGGAAGATATATTCCTCAGAGTCTAAGGGCGCAATGAAGTCTGTGATGGTGTTGCAGAAGCTGGAGCGTGGGCCTGGGGCTTGGTATGCAAGGGTGCCTCTGATGGTTGTCTTGTTGTCCGTGTGGAGCTTGAAGTTGAGATGTTCCATGGGGGTGGTGGTGTTGTCAGTGGTTGTGGTACACTGTATGGTCTCTTTGTGGATGATGGTTGTTCCTCCTCCCGGTTTGTTGGTGCAGCCCTGGTGAGTGACTTTATATCTGTCAGGGATCGCTTTGGCAATGTCTGGGACAGATGTTGAGCCAGGTCTCAGTGAAAAAGACTATGTCAGGTGCAAGGGTGGCGATGAGGTCCCATAATTCAGTGGAATGCTTGCATAGTGAGCGTATGTTGAGAATGGTGCATGCGAGTTGATGTTTTTGTTCAGGTGGTGTCTGTGGTGTTTCCGGGGTGGGGCTGGTCAGTTGGCTGGTGTGTGTGCAGTGGCAGGTGAAGTAGCAGTGGGTGCAGGTGAAAAGGTCCTACAGCGGATCATAGGTAGGCGTGGGGGCAGTGTTTGTTGCGGTGTCTAGGTCAATGGTGTAGAGCTCGGTGATGGTGTATCTTCGGGTGGAGGGAGTGCCAGGGGTCGTGGCGCCGGGTGCAGTCCAGACACAGATGGGCACAGACGGGCTTGTCTTTAGCACACCTTCGGTGCACCAGCGTTAAGTCACGCTGCGGCCTGCATTATAGAGGTCCTGGGGAGGGCTGGGCTTCTGCTGGCGGCAAAAACGGCAAGTAGGAAAACAAAGTCTGGAAATCCTCAGCAGGAAAACCCGGGCATCTGCGTTGTCACTGGATCAGTCTGGAACAAGCAGGAACTGGAGGCAACTGGCATGTGGCAAGCTAGTTTTCAAGGTGCTTTAAAATGTGGCCTCGGGATGGCTACTGCAGCCTGAATGGCTCTAAGCCAAGCTATAGCATGCACGTGTTGGAATAAACCTTCCTTCTGCATTTAAACATCTAAAAACAGAAACTCAAGAAAGGCAGGACCAAGGAAGTTGTGATTTCCTTGTGAGCTAACTCAGAGCAATTTGTCAAGGGAAACAATGGTTACGGTGAACCTCATGCCAAAGGTACCACACCATGTGAAGCCTTGAGCAACTTTTGCTTCTGTTCTTGTCTGGTGGAGGATTTTTAGATACAGACAGCGTAATTATGGCCCTTATTTAAAGTTTAGCGAACGTGGGACATCTGCCAAAAAGGTGGCTGATGCCCCGTCTGCTTTATTTAGAATGTACAGGGCCTATAGGCACTCTAAATAGGTTGGCGAGACATCTGCTGCTTTCTTTGGTGGATGTCCTATATCTGCCAAACTCTAAATAAGGGTCTGAATCTGAAGAATAGAACGAAAGCAGAAAGAGGCAGTAAAGTGATCCATCTGAGAAGTTTGTTAGCTATAATTTTCTAACTTGTTTCTTTAAATGCTTTCATGCCAAAGCTCAAGGCTTTAGAAGAACCCTCAATTTTATGTATCAGAACTCACAGAGCCCTCTGTGGGAACAGAGCCCTGCTTTGCCCTGTAGAAGGATGTTTATCTCTAGGCGATGACTAAGTTAGATGATAAAACATTTGACCAAGGTGTACCACTAGGCTTTACCTTCCTGGTGTCTGTCAAAGTCAGCCTGACAGCACACCTAGGACCCAGTTACCTGCGTACCATAGACTGTCAATGATTTTGGCCTTCCGAATTGTTTTCTGTAGATGCTTTTTGCTTCTTCTTAACATTTCATGACTTATTATTGCCTCTACCAATGCCTGATATCATTTTAATCATTACAGTTTTCTTTCTTTGATTAAATCGGTTTGGGGATTGTTCCTCGGAAATGCATTGTCTGTATGACTGCTTTGATTCTGCTTAGAGCTGTCTATCACTTTTAGCCACAGCTACCCTGAAGAAGTCAAGTAGTCCTCAATGGAAGCTGTTTTTACCTTTTGGATCTTGGGTTGCTTAACTTTATAGAAGCTTATCCATTGCTATTACCCTAGTCAATAAACTACTTTCTCACCATGAACATGAGCATTCCTTCATATTGTATATATTCATAAGCTGGAAACCAATAAAGAGAGTCTAAATAAACTGTAGAATGATCATTTTTGCTTAAATTCAATAGAAGCACTTCTTTTGACGGCTAATGCATGAATTTTTGCCGTAACCCAATTTAAATGCGCAATGTAGCTGGAAACTTTGTGAGAGAAACAAAAAAATTCAATTGATTTATTTTTCAAAGCTGTCAAAAAGAAATAATTTTACAAAAAGTGAATCCAGAAATCCTGACAAAGGGCCTGATTATGATGCTGGTCAGACTGCCTGTTGGACAGCCGCGGTCCGATTCTGACCACTGAGGCCGGGAAAGTTCCACCTGCTGTATTACGATGCAACCTCATCGTCGACAATGCCCCGCTCCCCAGACATGTCACTGCAAGTGGGTACAAATGCACAGGAAACGTGCAGTTGTACACACATGCATGACACAGGTGGGGACATGCCTTGTGCAGCATGTACCCCTTTGCTGGAGTTGGGCAACATGTGCACAGTCCAGACAGTGGGGATACGTGCCACAATAGGAATTACCCGGATTCTACTGTCCACAGGAACGTTCTCTTCAGGATGCAGCTGCTGAGGTGTAGGGGAGACCTGGAGGAAGGGATCCACATCGAAGTCTGCTGGGGCGAAGGGGAATTGGCTGAGTATTTACCCCTTTTCCTCCATTTTCGATGACTCGAGGCAGGCGGTCGGACCGCTACTGTCAGGTCGTCAGAAACCCACATTGTAATCCGGATGACGGTCAAATCTTCCTGTACTGCCCTATGGCTGCTGTTACTCTCCGACTGCCAACTCAGCGGTCGGAGGAAGGCTGTTGGAGTTGGCGGTCTCTCAGTGGTCGGTCGGAGTACAGACTGGATGCATAGTAATGCGGCGGTCAGGCCGACCGCTTCCGACTAGACCTTCGGCAGTCCAACCGCATCCGACAGGGCCAAGGAATGAGGTCCGACTGGCATCGTAATCAGGCCCATAGTTATGAATCATGAGGAAACCAAAATCTCTTACTACTGGCACCCTGTCTGGACCCTCACTGAATTAAGATGGTAAGTCATTTAGGTGCCTTAAATATTTTGTGTGAAGGATTATGGAATCTCTGTTTTATTGACATTAGAGGTCCGGTGATTATGGAACCTCCAATCAAACACTGCCATAAAAAAATGTCATTTTTGTGATTGCTTTATCTAGATTCACCTCTATTTTTGGTGTTTGAACAAAATATCAGAAAAAAATATTATGATACAAAAATATTGTGTCAAGAATAGCGGGATATCAAAAATTGCATCGACAGGAATATTGAAGGTAAAAATATAGTATTTTGTGTTGTTTTTAATATTGTAAAAAATATCAATCTCGAAAATATTGTTGTATGTAATATCATTTGTAAGTGTTAATTGGTATGTAATTTATTGTAGTGTATTTGATTAGTATTTTAACATTTATTTTGTTACATTAATATTTTAATATATTTAAATTTGATATGAATTAAAATATAAATTAAAGGTATTAAATAAAAAAGTAAATAAAAAATAATAAATACTTTACAATTTAAAAATATGTAGCCACTTTTTAAATGAACTAAATATTTAAAAATATTTTCATACCAAAAATAAATTATTTATATTTTTTGAAAAATGAATACACATTTTATATTTTGTTTTTGTAATTTTTTTTAATTGTAGATACATTTTTATTTTTTATAATGTAATTTTATATTAAAATATGCTTTTAATTGTTTTAAACTTAAAATGTATTTAAATATATTTAAATTTTATGATTGTTAATTTTGGATTATGGCTTCAATTTGCATTATATGGTTTAAAGTTTAGGAATGGTAGTACATATTTTCAAACATATCATTTATTAATAGTAATATGTTTCCATATATTTTAATATTAAAATATATATATGGATTTGTATTTTTGGTTAGTGTGTTTTTAGATGGAATTTTATTCAACTTTATAGTAAAAAAACTGTCATTGAGTATGAAGTGATGATTGTGTATTTAAAATGTTTAATTTGTATTACCTTGTTTAAAATGTTTTACACTGAAGTGGATATTGTAAGTTTCACCTCTTTAGCATCCCACGCCTACTTCAAATAGACTTAGGCCTGATTTAGATGTCGGCGGACTGGTTTCTCCATCATAACGGTGAAGAATATCCTGTCCGCTGAAATCTAATTTCTGTGGGATATTATGGGATTTATATTTTGGCAGATGGAGCCCTTAGATTGGAGAGGGAATGATAAATGTCACCCCTTTAGTGTCACCTTCCCAAAACTGGGTTTGATTTGAGTGGGAATTGTGAACGTCACGTCTTCAGTGTCCAACGCCTTCCCCCAATATGGCTAGATTTGAGTGGGAATAGTAGATGTCATCCCTTTAGTGTCCAACATCTTCCCCAAATTTGTTTAGATTGTTGTGAGAATAGTAAATGTCAGCCCTTTAATGTCCAACATCTTCTCCAAATATGGCCTACTGAGAGGGAGCAGCTTCTGAGCACTCCCAGGGGAAGGGGTCACTTCAAGAGCAAATGCCCAGGAGGACCAATCATCGAACAGCTATCCAGGCTTGGAAAAGAAATACCAGACAAGGGCTGTGTTTAGATAGTATCCGCATTGAAAGGATTCCCTAAAACTCAGCCCTGCAACCTGGGCCCTGTCCCGGAATTGACCCTGCAGTCGATGGCAGAGAATCTCCAATGGACCTCTGTGACTGAGGAGAGCTGGCGAATCCCCTGATTTTGCTCTAACTGGGGGGACCTGAAGTCCTGAGTGAGCAGGAAGGCGACACAGACTCTGTTCTGTGTGCTGAGGCCGCCACTCTCCTCACCTCACCCCCGGCAACATTGTTGATCTCCTCCCATGTTGGACCCTCTCTCTGGCTATGGAGTTGGCAGCAGTCCTAGAAGCACCCTCACTCTTATGCTTCTGCACCCTCAATCTCTTCCCTTCAAGCGGGCTGAAACCCAGCAGGGGCGCTGTGAGGAGGCTTCCCAGTTTAGGAGGACTGCAGTAGCTTTGCATTGCTGGGCACTCCTGGACCAGGTACCACTCCCCCATATCATGAAGAAGGCCACAGTAAGCCTCTCCTCATCCCTGTAAAAGGCGACAGTTAGCCCTACCTCAGCACTGTTCCCGGCAGCCGCTGCCGTCCAGATCTGACATCGCCACCAACCGTGGTCCTGGTCCCGGTGACCTGCCTTGGGGGGCTTGGAGACATTTCTGACCACTTATGCTCTGCTGCAGACCACAGTGGCTTGGGGAGTTACGGGGGTCAACAACTGCATCAGAGCACCATCACCACTCCAGTCCAAGGTGGAGGGAAGGGCCCTTTCCACTGTGCACCAATTATTACCGGTGGTTGGAGACCTAGAGCCAGCAAAGATGGACCACATAGCTGGATGGCGTCTTTGAATGGATTCCACACCCTTCTCCCCTGTAGGAGAGTAGGATCTGCCTCTTATGTTGCCCCCACTTTTTTTCTGATGATTACAATGGTTTCTGGCTATAGTCTGGCTGGGTCCCTGTTAATCAGGGCCCCAGCCTCTCTGTTCTCTCTAAACGACTTGGAGTGCACTCTAGGTGCACTAGTGATTGGATGCTGTGGTTCCTTATGAGTCCCTAGTATATGGTACCTTAGGTGCTAAGGGCATAGGTACTTCACAGGCCTACCAGGGGCTGCAGCATGTAGTATACCACCCCTGGGAAGCAGACTAAATCTGACACCACAGGCCTGCTACTGCAGCCTGGGTGAGGAAGTGCTAGCACCCCTCACTGAGATATAGGTCCCCTATATCTCTCCTACACACACATATAAACCTATCAGTCACCCCTAAGGCAGGCCCTATCAATCCTGAGGGCAGGGTGCTTGGCTTCTATGTGAGGGGGTGCCTCTGCCTGAGCAGGGCCCCTCTGCAGCTCTCAGAGTCCATTCTCTGGTGCTGTTTGTGGATGCGGTTAAACCATATACTTTTAAGTGCATTATATCCTCGCGGTAAAATGCTAACTTTGGAATGGCTGCATCGAAACATGTCGTGTTTGGTGTCAAACATCTTGGAATACTACCCCCCCGACAGTCCTGGCGGCGGGGGTAGCATTCCACCCTTCTAGAGCTGTAGACATGTAACTACTGTGGAAACGCGGTAGAATCCTGCAGAGCCCTGGCATCACAAAATGGATGCCACCAGTCACAGACACTGGGCTGCCCTCCTGCTGATGACCAACACTCGCAGTGGAGGAAGCCCAACAATAGATATCCTGCCCCAAGGGGGTGTGACCACCTTCCAGACAGGGTTTAGTGTATTGGGGCTGGGTGGGTGCACTCGTAGAGTGCTTTGAAGTCCTGCACTGGGAGAGCAGAAGGCTCCTCTGTGCATATGCCAGTTCAAACCGGCTCAGGGGCTACCTGTCCATGCTCTGGCGTGAAACTGGACAAAGGGAAGTGGGTGTAGCCACCCACTCCCCTGACCCTCCCATAGGTAGGGTCATAGAGCTAGTCCCTCCCTTTCTTTTAGTATAAGAGGGGGAACCTGTGCATTGCACCATAGATTTTCCCTGGACGACGCTCTGAAGACGAATCCCGGACCTTCGACGTTCCACTACCTTTGGAAGACTGAAGAATCTCCCTTGGAGTCAAGGAGTGACTCCCCTGCTTGGCAGGCACCAAAAACTACAAACGATGGTTGCAAACTACGCCGCTCCCGCCAGAGTCCGAAGTCCCTGCAGCCCAAGAAGTAGATTTCCTGACTTCTCAAAGGCCATCGTGAGTCCCCAGCGAAGCTGAGGCCAGTGGACCCCAAGAGTGATGAGGAACCGTGACCCCTGGGTACCGTGCACTATTGTTGAGTGCAACCCCTTCACAATGTTCCACGAACTTGTGCTTTGGACCACGCGTGGTCCTAGCCTCCAGCAGAAATCCCTCCGAAGATCAGAGGCCTACCAAGTCCCAAGAGACCGTGGGCCCCTGTGAGCGAATCCTCCCGAGGCGTCTTTGCGATCCCTTGCCAGCCGGCTTGTGGGTCCCCAGAAGACTTTCTAAAGACACCAAAGGGCTCCTCTGGTGGCTCCAGGCCTGCCCTGACTTACCCTTGCTGGGTGAGCCTTAAGGATCTTGCTGGTCTGTGCCATTGCCTCTTCGCACTTTCCCCGAGACTTGCTGTTACTAAGGCTTGTTGGCTCCGATCGAGTCGCCAACACCGCAGTAAGCTGCAGACGTTGTGGGACACGCCGAATCCAGCTCCTGGTTGTCGTCGACACCTCCTGGACCTCGTGGCTGAAGAGTCAAGGCACCCGCGAACAACCTGAATCTTGCAACAACGGTGGGCATCCATCTTCCTTGCCCCGGGTCATGGCCAAGTGACTTTGAACACTGTCCCCTCTGCTTTCAGGTCTTCCATCTTCTGAATCCAGGCTTGGATTCCTCTGGACACTTCTCCTGTCGCCGCAAGCAGCAAGTCTTCACTGGCTCCCATTGAAAACGACGCCGCGACCCGACACCAAAGAACACCTATGCACCCGGCTCCCCTGGGTGAGGT
Organism: Calotriton arnoldi; assembly: GCA_963921515.1. NCBI lineage: Eukaryota > Metazoa > Chordata > Amphibia > Caudata > Salamandridae > Calotriton > Calotriton arnoldi. The sequence continues at coordinate 260,236 of CAWUFW010004773.1, forward strand.
AACTTCAGCACTACGGTGCTCCTGTGGGTGTGGGCCCTAGAACTACTTACCCTGTAAGTGACTTGCTTGTAGCTTCCCTAGAAGTGTCCTAAAACTCTCCTTTTCTAAGTGCGACAATTGCGCTGACTCGTACAGGGTTCGCGTCTGTGTTAGACACACCGCGTCCATCTCCTTTGTAACACTATCTAAAACTGTATCCTTCGACTCGTACTGAGTCCGATCGGTGTTCGCCTCGAACACACAAAGGGCCTGTAACACTGAGATCTCCATTGCACTGACTCGCACAAGGTTCGCGTCTGTGTTAGACACAGCGCATCCATCTCCCTTGCAACTTTATATGTAACCGCGTCCTTCGACTCGTACAAGGACCGATCGGTGTGTTCGCCTCGAACACGCAAGGGACCTTTAACATTGAAATCTCAATCGCGTCTGTTCGCATAGACTCGTACAGGACTCGTACCGGTGCCAGGACACCGCGTCCGTCCCCTGTGGGTCTCCTACAACTACCTGGGGTGGTTCTTGGGGGTCCCTCGATTCTAGATGCCCTAGACCTAGGTCTAGCAAACTAAGATCGTGATATTCGATTGTGCTAAACTTATTTTGATAATATTTGACTTGTACATATGTTCCTGACCTCTAATCTCATAAAGAGATTAGTAGAGAGTGTTTATTAATAAATACATATATATTTGATATATATACCTGTGTGGTGTCTTTTCATTTGGTGATTCAAGAGATTGTGTGGTAAAACAAGCTGCTTTACATTCCTTCATGACTTAGCCTGAAGGCTGCTCTCCACAGCTACCACTAGGATAGCTTTCTATAAAGGTTGTCTTAAACCTATCTACCATAAGAGTCGAATTGTTCTGGTGCAAGGTGCCCACTTTAATTAGTGAACAGCTTATGCCAGGCCAACTTCTCACATCCCCTCCCTCCACAATCCAGCCCGGGCTGCTACAATCTAAGAGAAACTATAGAAAGACTGCTCTCCCTCAATCCAACAGCAGACAGACATTTTGGAGGAAGTAAACAAAAACTGTGTGAGGACTACGTGCCTTCCTTCCCTCCAGCAAGGTAGCAAAAACTCGTGCAGGACTTGGCTTCCTTCCTTGCCTCCAGCAATGTAATAAAAACAGTGGTAGGACTTTGCTCCCCTTAGTGTTGACTGTATTGTTGACACTACTGTCAACAATGAGGGGAGCGCAAATTGTGGACTGCATGTACCATGATGCAAAGGAGCAAACTTTTTCTGGGATATGATGTAGTGCCCGGCCACAAACCTTTAGCTGCCCAAACTGATTTTCATGACCTCCTCTACCATTTTTCACATGTTCCTTTTTGTAAAAATTGCATTCCAGCCCATTATTACACTTCATCCGGACTGAGCTGGAGAGTATGGCCTGAGCCGGAGAGTACGGCCGGGTACCTAGAATACATCCCAGGCTGGAGATTCCAGCCTGATTGCAAACATAAGATATGACTCGTAAATGACCTCTGTGAATACCAAAAGTCATAAAGTTAGACATTTGTCTCAGATTGCCTTTAGGAATCAGACCCGTTGTTTTGTGATAGATAGGGGGCACCTGCGTTTTTGGTCCCAGGCTTGGTGGCCATCTAGGGAAACCTATTAAACCTAAACATTTCGGAAAACTAGACAACTGGAGGAGTCCAGGGATGAATCCCCTGCAAACCTCAAATGTAGCTAAAAAGTCACATTTTCATCACATTTCTGAGTGGCAAGGTTCTGAGATCACCGCGCCGGCACTAATTTCCCACCACCCAGCATCCCACCTAGGGGCCGATTATGATGTCATTCGGAAAGGCTCAAAATGTGATTTGATATTGCAGAATCTGATTTGGAACCCTTGTTTCGGAATGAATCGTACACATTTCCCAATGATCGATTACGATGCCCGGAAACCATTTGAGCAGTCCAAATCGTTTCCGAAAGGCAATCGGACAGCCCGAATCTTTCGGAGCCGAATCGTACAGCTCCATGGACACGGCTTCCGAACGAGCGATTACAATGACCGATACGGACAGCTGTTCCGATTTGGTCTGCCCAACACGAAACGGCTGTCAGGATCTGTCTTTGGGGGCCCGTTGCGGGCCCCCTTCACCAGGAGGTGTCGATTGTGACCCGTGGGTGTACCCAAGGGACTCCTCTTCCCAACCATGCACAATGTGGCAGGCACCATGGGGTGCCCGCCACAGGGTGCAATGTTTTTCCCAACCACCCCTTTGGTCAATGGGAGCCTGTGTTCTCGTTCAGAACATAGGCTCCCATTGAAGTCAATGCGAGTCCGACCGAACGATGTTGGGATGCATCGTAATTGGTCGTTCGGACTCGCAGGGCCCGATTCGTTCGGAAACAATTCCCAGACTGATTAGTTTGGAACAGTTTCCGAACAACATCGCAATCGGCCCCTTAGTCTCTCTATAAAAATGATACCTCACTTGTGTGGGTGCCCAAAGCAGAGTCAGCCTAAAAATGTATGAAAAAAAAATTGCGCTTTAGACCAACTTTGGTTCCCCCACAGTTTTTCATTTTATGTTTTTAGGTTCTCTGGCCAAGGAGAATGCTGTGTGGTGGGAAATTTGTGCTGGCGTGGTGATCCCACAACTTTTCCACACAAAAGTTTATGGAAGGAGCAAATGCCCTTGTGCAAGGGGTCACTCCCCCCTCCCTGGTGTCTAGTGGGTGGATCCCTGCTTGGGGATTGCCCTCCTACAGCAATCGCCAAGCAGGGATCCACTAGGAAAGGGTACCATTGGAAAGGGGATATTCTCTTGTTTCCAATGATACCTCTACTGTCTCCCTACATGCTCGGGGGGAGCTGAGATAGCCGCAGGAGCACATAGGCAGTGAAAGTAAAATGAGCCGATCAGCTTATTTCACTTTCACTTTCAGTGTAATGATGTTGGCGCGCCATGCGCACTGATCATCACTACATTGAAAAAAGGCCTCAGGCAGCTGGGAAGCTTTTCCCTAGCTCCTGAGGCTGAAAAAAAGAAAAGAAATCCCTCTGCTGTTTACTGCAGAGGGATTTGTGACTGCTGTGCCGAAGACAAAATGGTTACGTCCCTGGCACAGCAGCACAGCAGCTGAGGGCGTAACCATTATGTCCTCATCATGCAAGGGGTTAACATTTCTTCTATTGTTTTATAAACATATTTAAAACATCATTTTAACATACGTTTTTTTTGTATACATTAAATAATTGTATATCATTTATAGTAATATTTTATTTATACTTTAAAAAAAATTCACAGCATTTTTTGATGTTTTACATGTTTAATAATTTTTTACATTTTTTAATACAATTAGTCAACATTTTTGCAATATTACCCATTCATTTCTTTGGGTAGACAGTCTTTTTTTATTTAATTTAGGGGCAATTGTTTTTAAGTGCTACCTTCTATTTTGTAATCTCCTTGTGTTATTTGTAGTCTATTTTCCTGGAACCATGCTGTGGTAAGGTAGTGCTCCTCGTTGGAACAGATAAGTCCTTTTTTAAGGATTTTTTAAGGGTTTTGAGGGAATGGAGGTTTAGGTGGGAGGTCTAGAAGTTAGGGGGTCATTATGATGCTGATTGGATCGGCTTCCGTGGTCCTTTCGTAGGCGGTCAGACCACAGCGGTCTCGTCCGAATCGGTCGGTCCGACCGCCGGATTACGATGTATGCATCATGTACTCCGACCGACCGCTGATAGACTGCCGAATCCGGAAAGCCTTTCTCCAAACGCTGAGATGGTGGTTGGAGAAAAGCAGCACCCATAGGGCAGTGCAGGGATCTCTGATTGCCGTTCGGATTACGTTGTGGGTTTCTGATGACCCGACCATGGCGGTCCGACCGACTGCCTCGAGCCATCGGAAACTATGGTTTTGGGGTGCATAATCACCTAGTTCCACTTCTCTCCAGCAGTCTCCACCATGGATCCCTTTCTCCAGGTCTCCCCTACACCTGAGCAGCTGTTCCCTGATGTCTATGACCCTGTGGAGCCAGACTAGGTAAATCCTTATGCAGTATGTATCCCCATTGACGTGACTGTACACATTCCTCCACACTCCAGCAATAGAGCGCATGGAGCACAAAGCATATCCCCACATATGTCATGCATGTGTTTGCAATTCACATGTTTTCTGTGATTTTCTAGGCACTTGCAACAACATATTCAGGGAAATGTGCACCTCTGTAGATGGGACCGCCGGGGTAGCAGCGGTTTCAACGTAATGAGGCGGGAGAACTTTCCCGGCCTCAACAGTGGGAATCGGATCACGGACGCGGTGGTCTGACAGTCGGTCCGACTGGCATCATAATGACCCTCTTAGTTATGGTGTTGTTTGTGGGTTTTACGTTTAATTATTTGTATTAGTGTTTTTCACTAGTTTGTACATTTGAATTTTCGCACACTATTTTAATAATGTATCACTATGTCATGGTAAATTGTGTTCTGTTAGTTATATTTTGATGATTAACTGTGATGTAGAGGGATTTTTGAAAATGTAATGTGTTTTGCGGGAGGTTTTCTGATTTACTTTAAAGGTTTTTGTCTACAAATGCGTCCTATGGGCATTAGGAATTTACTTTTCTTTTTAAAAGGAAATCATTTTTGGTGTATAACAAACCAATACTTTTTACTTTGATTTAATTTTTCGGGTTTTCTGGAGTGTTTCTTTTTTTAAAACACTATTTGTGTTTTTTCTGGTTCCTAGATACTTTGGATTGCTTCGAGGGATTTCCATTGGATTTGTTTGATTTTTGCTTTTTTTTACATTTTGGGCAATATATTTCAAATTTTTGGTGGATTACTATTTTTGAATGCGTGGATATAGAGAAAGATCTGCAGCTGCAGAAAATTAAGTTTTATTTATTTCATTTCTTTTGAGTGAGAATTGTGATATTATATTGGTTATGGAAATAATAAGTGATTGTTATTTAAAATTGTTTTATATGTTGTAATTATTTTCTGTGATGGATTGAGTTTGTTTTTAAATTTCCTGGTTGGTGATGGTTACATTTAACAAATAATAATTTATATACAATTTTATTATATTAGTCTTCATTAAAATTTTAATTTTAATTAATTTTTCGACTGATGTAATAAAATCTTATATTTATTATTTAAAATAGAAAAGACTTTTTATGTTTGGTTTGTGTTTGTTATAAGGTCTTTGGTGGGCTACCAGTTAAGTTATAATATGTGTTTGGCTATCATTTCTAAGTAATGTACTCCTTTGTTATTTATGAAGAGTATGACTTTAAATTGTAGCATATTGTACAGTCTTTTGGTTTGTTTGCTAAGTTTAGGGGCAATTTGTATAACAGATTGCTCCATTTATAGTTCTTGGTAGCTTTGCTTCTTTTGTAATGCTTCTATAAATGTATAGAGTGTAGGTTGGGTTCTGCCTATTGTGTATTGGAAGGCATTGAGCCACCCTTCCACTGCGTTGTTTGTTTTGGCTTCCAGTGCCAATGTGCTGTCATAGACATTCCACCAGGGTATGTTGAATTTGGATTAGCAACTGTGTCCAGAGCAATGCAGTCTGCCAACCCAAGCATTTTGAAATAGCCTAGTAGGAAACTTAGTTTGTCTTCATTTTGTTGCTAGAAAGGGCTTTCTATTAGCAAATTGTAGTGGTTGGCTACCTCTGTGTCACAGACATAGGATAGTGCTATCATTTATTTAATTTCAAAGGCAAATTGTCTGTTTGTAGAATATTCTGCTCAGTGCAGATTTTTGAAGGTGTCTCCATATGCTGTGATTGAAATGATAGTAACAGCCTTGTATGGCTGTGTGCGGCTACATTTTTAGAATGGTTTGAATCATTGCTTGCTCAGAGAATATGATTATTTTTGGGAGGCAGTAGTTATTTGTTTTATTTTTAATATGGTTTAAGTGGTCATAGTAAGTGTTGCTTTATTAATTTGGTAGTAAGGTATATATAAAAGGGATATTTGTGTTTTGATATTCACCATGATTGGTGTATAGCTGAGTGAATGGTTTGAGACACATTTGAAGGTCCCATCCATCATCCAAGTTTGACTTTGGCTACGTTTTAGTGAGCTATCTGCTGTAGGGAATATTAGTATTAATTTCTCATTATTTAGGTTGTCAAATAAAAGGAAAAGTTCCTCATTATGTGTAATTGTTAAATGTTCAGGTATGTTTATGTCTTTGTATTGTCTAGGGGCAGGTGGGGTATTGCTGGGGGATTTTTCGGTTCATGCAATTAAACGTTTTAAAGTGGGCAGGTGGTACATCTTTAAAGATTTTGGTTGTGAGCTCCTGGGAACTAGTGCTCACCCCTCTTATATCCTGCAACATTTCCCTTACTTCTATTTCTGTCACATTTGGGCGGGGGTGGTAATGCTCTCTTACATGATTTACAGCATTATCTTTTATAGTTCCCCTCCCATAGCCTGCATTAGAATAATATTTAGTACATTTCCAGTTTATATATTCTGTTGATGCACTGTCTTGGCTATAGGTCAACCAATGTGATTTAGTAACTACTTTCCATTCTGTGAAGTGATGTACTTTGCAGCCTCTGTCATTTTATTTGAAAGTAATGTAAGAGTATAAATATATACAATATTTTAATTGCATGTTTGTTATTTACATGTAAAATCATGCAACTACTTATATTTTGTATGCTTACATGAATGTTCTGTTTAGATGTTTCACACAGATCTGCAGCTTTTCCATTGGGAATGTTCTAATGTGGAGCAGGTGCTTTCTTTTCTGTTGGATACAACAAATGTAAGTTTCATTTTTAATGTTAATTTGTTGGTAGTTTTTAGAGGTTGAGGTAGACAGGTTTATAATTTCTGGCAGTTTATCACTTTTTCAAGGCGTCTTTTCTTTTAGGAAGTCTATGTAAAGAGATAGAAGCTGGGGAATGTTAGAAATTAGGTTACTGGTTGACTGGAGTGTGAGCCCTGATCAAGCAGCAACCACAAAACCTTGTCATGGTAAAGCACAAGAAAACCCTAAGTTAACATGTGAGCATCCCCCTGGTAGCTGTGCACAGAGCCATCAGGCTTAACTTACAGGCAATGTGTAAGTATTTGTGGAACATTTCAAACAGGAAAACAGTGAAAACAACAAACAAAAAGAATCCCACACCAGGTTAGAAAAATAGAGTGAAATTTAATGAAGAAAACAAGACAAAAGCACAGTAAGAAGAGCAGGCCAGACATCGCTGATGGGCAGGCTAAACTTTTATGTTGGGAGTCCCTCAGGGGCTGTCAATGCTGTTGTGCAAAGACACGGGCTGGCGGACGCTTGAGCTGTATTTTGGTGTACGAGGCATGGTTCGGGTGCAATCAGACCAGTTCGTAGTCGCGAAGAGCCCAAAAGCTTGATTTCAAGAGCTTGTGAGCCACACCAAGGGTCCAGGACCTGAGAGGCTCCTGTTAGGGGTCAGGAACTTACTGCAGCTCGGTCTAGGAGCTGGTTGGGGAGCATTTTATGTCACTTAGGCTCAGATCAGGAAGACAGAAGACTATCCCTTTGAGTCACTCTGGTGTCCTGAGTTCAAGATGAAGTTGCAGGTCAGTTCCTCTTCACGAAACAACAGGGTGGCAGGCAGCAGGCCAGCACAGCAGGGCAGCAGTTCCTTTAGAGCAGCAGTCCAGCAGGGTTGCAGTCCTCGTAGCAGCACAGGAGTCCTTCTTCCTAGCAGAGAATCCACAAGTCCAGAAGTGTACTGAAGAGTTGGTGTCTGAGGTCCTTCTTTTATACAAAGTTGTGCCTTTGAAGTGGGGAGAAGCTTCTTGATGCATGTCTTTGAAGTGCACTGATGCCCTGCCTACTTGCCCTGCGTGCAGACTAACTACAGGGGGTATGCAGCCCTTTGTGTGGAGACATGGAACAGCCTATTCAAGTGTAAGTGGGGCTGTGCTTAGCTCCTCCCTCCCATCTTTCCAATCATTTGACTCAGAGAGTGGCTTCAGGTACCAGATGGCTAAGGCAAGAAAATGCCAACTTTCTAAAAGTGTAATTTTCAGAATTGTAATTTAAAATCTGACTTCACTATACATTAGGTTTTTAAACTAGGATACCAGAGGCACCAAAATGAACTGGTAAGCTCTTTCTATTTGGAAATTATACATATAAAATGTAATTATGCACCTCCAATGTTATCCCATGGGAGAGATAGGTCTTGCAGTAGTACAGAACAAATTTAGGAGTTTTTTACTGCCAAGATATGTAAAACTTAAGAATGCATGTCCTATTTTTTTAAATACATTGCACCCTGCCCTCTGGGCTATCCAGGGCCTAACCTAGGGATGATGTATATGTATTAAAAAGGAAGGTTTGGGCCTGCCAAAAGGTTTATTTGCCAGGTCAAAATGGCACTTTAAACTGCACACACAGGCTCTGCTATAGAAGGCCAGAGTCATGTTTACAGTGCTGCTTAAGTCGGTGGTACAACCAGTGCGGCAGGTCCACTAGTAGCATTTCATTTTCATGGCCTGGGCTCCTGCTATGCCACTTTACTAGGGACTTACAAGTAAATTAAATATGGCAAATGAGTATAAGCCAATGTTACCATGTTTTAGGGAAAGAGCACAAGCACTTTAGCCCTGGTTAGCAGTGGCAAAGTGTTCAGAGTCCTAAGGTCAGAAAAAGCAAAGTCAGCAAAAGCAGGAGGTCTGAAGGCAAAAGGTTAGGGGGAAACCATGCTAAGGATGCCCCCACCCAGCTGAAAGTGGAGAGAACTACCCAAACCCTTGGGAGTTCTCTTCACTAATGTGGAAGAACCTGGAGAGACCATCAGCATTCTTATGCTCTGATCCAGGACGGTGTTCCACCAAAAAGCCTATTCCCTGTAGGGAGATCGACCACCTCAATAGTTTGGGATTCTCACCTCTCATTTGCTTTAACCATCTGACGGGTCTGCAGTCTGTCTGAACCCGGAACTGACCACCAAACAAGTATGGTTATGGCTTCTTCAGTGCCCAGTCCACTGTAAAGGCTTCCCCTTTGATTGCATTCAACCTCTGTTCCCGGAGAAGTAACCTCCAACATAAATCAAATAAACATAGATTGTGTTGCAGATTTCTGTGGCTACTTCTGGTATGAGGAATCCTAACCCTTTGGTGGGCCATGGATCTGGTGAGAAAGCCAGTGCTTTGTCTGGGCAGGTAGTATGAGGTACTCAGTGCCTGCACTTCTTTCATTTGAAAGGGATACTATTGGCACTTCTTAGCACTGCTCTAATGCTTTTCACAGGAGAGTACTGGTACTTCTGAGCAGCAAACAGGTACTCTGGGACAAGGAACACCTGATCTTCTATATTTCCATTTCAAGCACCGACAAAAATGAAAGGTGGTATTTGTCCATTACTATTTGGAGATCCACCTAATATCATCCAAAATATTTTACTGAATTATGCGCTCTCTGCTGACATCTGCTTTTGACCTGTGAATCACAAATTTAAATCCAGTGGTCAGTTATCCCTCTAAGGTTAATACGTGATACATTATTAAATTAATTGATAGTAGTTTCATTTTTGTGTACTTTTCTGAAACAGAGAATCAAAGAAACCCGACGCTATGTGTTTCCGAGAACTATTTAAAACTGAGTTGTTAAAATCATTAATTTTGCACAGTTATCTCTTGTTTCTCTGCCTTGTAGTTGCAAAGCTGTCAACCTGAGATTGTTAAGCTGAGTATGATTTGTTTGCGTGATAGTATCACTTGTTTTTAAAGCTATAGGAAAAAACAACCACTATATATAAAACAAGTATTTAACATCAAACATGTTTTACTCTTATCTCTGCTGATTCACTTCTTAGAGCATGACAATTTTAGCAGCCAGAGACATCTACATAATAGCCTGAGTACCCACTAGGAGAAGGGTAAAATGTGACAAAATGTTGCACATATGGATTTCTTGGAGTGGATGGTGCCTGGTTGATTACCCAATCCTAATAATTGCTACATCTTTAACCCCACCCCTGAGAGGGTCTAGGTTCAAAAACTGATATGTCAAGGCCAGTTCACTGAGTGGCAACAGACAGCTGACCGGCTTCTCTCCTTCGCCCATTTCTCCTCAGTAAGTTGCATTCCTAGAAAGCAATCTTAACTTGGAAGGGTGAGCAACCCCTCACTTTCTCCTCTCTCCACCTTCACTCCAATTAACAAGGCCACTAGTTGATGCACTCTCCTGAAAGAGTCAAATGTTTTCTTTCTTTCCCTTTGTTATAAGCTATGCCGCCATTTTGTAACCCTGATTGAATCTTTAGATAGGCTTACCAGGCAAGTTAATAGTGTGGCAATTTAACTATTTCATGCCTCATTCAGGAGTTAAGTAATAGCAACTTTAACTCATGTCACATCCTCACTTGCAGAATACAGTCACCCCAACATTCATTAACACCAACATCCACAATAAAAGGGGTGTAGTCTTTTAGAGTACATTCAATGCAATGGTCTCACACAGAGCATTAGTTTGCAATCCCTCTAAACAACAGCCTCAATTGCCCACACAATATCCGTACCATCTACCTTTGCAGAACAGAGGCCCTCATCAGCTCTTGCATAGTCCAATATAAGCTGCCCATTGCATCATCTTTCCATTACTCTGCTGATAGCATACAAGATCACGTATTTCCTTGCTTCACCTATGTCATGTCATTCATGTCATGCCATTTTTGCATCCACAAGCATGTATTCTACTTGGATTGCACGTGTGCCTGGTCAGCCCTTATGTCACCCGATGCAGTTGACTATAACCATCGACTCTGACGATCAACCCCAACACGAAAGAATACCTGAACTGAAAACCTTTGCTCTTCAGCGGTTTTTCTCTTGCTGAAATACAAACTGAAACTGAAACCATGCCAACCGATGTGTCTTTAATCAATATAAAGTCTTAACCTGTGATATACATGGAAGATAACGACAAGATTAGCACGAGGCAGTGTTTAACCAATGAGTAAAGGCTCATGCTGCCACATGGGTTTGTCGGAATGAAGAGTACCCAAAAGGATTATGGTTAGGGGCAACCATTCGTCCTGAGGAACCACTGACCAGGATATTTCTTAGTGTTTGGGAAGGACCCACATATGGACAGGAATCCAAAGGCAACAGGTCTAGTCACAACCTAGCTCTATCTCAACGAATACTGATTAGGTCATCACTGATGCTGTGAAGTAAAGGTCAGCAGACAACATAATGGCATGGCACCACAAGGAACCACACTAACAAATTGATATTCTCTCAAAGTTTCCAGACCACTAAAACATGTTAGATTCCTATATTGTTTCTAACCTAACGGGAGAAAGGAAGGGTTAAATAGGCTGAGTGGTGCAGAAAAAAAGGCATCGGCCCAGATTTACTAACAGTTTGTGCATCACAAAGTCACACAAAAGTAACACAAAGTGGCACAAAGCAACAGACTGCTATTTACTTCCCATTGCAAAAGTATTTTGCGCTGCAAACGTGTCCTTTTTTAGAGCAAAAAAAAGTGTTTCGAGCTGATTTGCCTCACCTTGTATCAAGGAAGCATTACCAGGGTGTTACACTGCAAGCACCCATTGTTTTTGACACAAGACCGATCTATTAAATATATAGACCAGTCTTTTCAACAAAAATTAGCACCTCCCTGAAGCAGGACCTAACAAGGAGAAATTTTTTCTAAAAAAAAAAAACCACTCATTGCAAGTTCACAGCACACATTCAGTGTTGGGAATCGTTCTGTGCAGTGCTTAACTCAGTGCTGGGCCCAAAGGTTTGCTGAGTAGCCCGCGGCCAGCGCTATCGAATGCCACTGTGCTGAATACCAAGGCTACTAAGTCTTTATTCCACCTCATACCTCTTTCACTAACCACAAGACCGACCCTACCGCTTTATCATCCCTACCCCTTCATCTCATTCTTGCAGGGTTTTTTCATCCCTACTCCCTTTATTTATCTCTTTTTCTGTTGTCTCTTTTTATCCCTTTTGTGTTTTCTCTTTCTTTCTGTGAGTCAAAGCTTAATGAAGAAAAATAATTGCCAGTTCCCATAAATGTGTGATTGTAGTCCCCACCATCAATCACCAAACCAAATTAAGTAAGCACTGCTTCTATGCTTGTCTGGACATAGGAATTTGTATTGAATGAGTATAATTCCAGAATAAATCCTATGCTAGACAGCAGAAAAGACAGCAGCAGGCCAATGTTAGTCGATATGGCTCTGTACTGTGCTTTCTCCCTTTCACAATGCAGTAGAGCAAATTTGGTTGCTGCTCTGTGTCACCTTTAAATTTGTCAATACGCCCCATTAAATTCAACAAGCCTGCCTTATATATACATCAAGGATTTATGGAACAAGCATTACATCCTTGTACCTTCATAGAGGGCTACTAAAGGTTTTTACAAAGTATAGAGCCAGGTTGTCTGGGCGGTTTCATAGTATTTACCTGAACAGACTGCACAAAAGGCTTTTGGAAAGCATGGATGTTAATTCAGTTGCCTCTATAACATTATTGGCAATGAATTTGATTGGTCTTAGGAACAAAACAATAGGTTAAAAGTTCAGACCAATTGAGTAAAATGGCAAGTAGCTAGAGAGGGGTCGGTTTTGGACATCACCCTGAAGAGACGATGGTTTTGCATTTCAACCAGTGATTTGCATTTTATATACTGAATCTTCTTATGGCAATAATATGGGATATTCTCCACATTAGCATTGCATATGCTCCGCTCAGTTGTCCACAAGCCTGCCATGTCCCCGACACCCCTCCAACCATTGCCCTGTTTTCCCAGGTCTGCATGTTATTCCCCTTTCAGGGGAGTCAAACTCATACATACACAGTGCAAGAGTTCAATTACTGAATGGAATGGGTTTTTATGGGCCAGTCATTTCTGCACCCCTGCACATTGAAACTCAAAATCGGCCTGTATAACTTTGTAAAAGTGCACTTTACTGAATCGGAGTTGAGCGTCTACACGCCCAAACTTTAAAAAATTCTCTAAATGCTCTTAGTAATGTAAGGTGTAGAAATCTTATCGTATTCGGATAAAACAGATAATATTGAAATATTTGTATACCAGGGAGTTTTTCAGAGCTACTGTTCTGTGCAGAGGTTCTTGGGCACAAAAACTGCCATAATGCAATTGACAGGGATGTGGTAAGGTAGGACCTCTGAGGAACTGAATATTTCAGGATTGCATGACAATATATCTATATGCAAAGATATTTCAATCTAAATATCGAGTACAAAATATTGTGAAGGTAAATACATATAGGTAAGTATTGATTTATTATTCTCAACTCCCCATCCACTTACCTTGAAGATGTATATTTTGTCAAGATGAGATGAGTATAGTAAACCTATTTTTATGTATATATAATTACCATCAAAATATGTTGGTTCTTGATATTTTGGCTGTGGTGTTTTTGCATTTCAGTATTTTGCCCATGATATTCTGGTAATACACCATATTTCAGTGTTTCACGTGTGGTCATTTTCCATGGAATCATGGGGATTACATTTTTTTGGGAGGGGAAACGATTCATATCTGCATCCCAATGAAGTGATGGAAAGTCACTAATTTAAAATTGCAATAACTAATTAGACTATCCAAAAATGAGAGGGACCCCTTATACACCAAAGGAGTAGGGTGCTATACAACGGTATAAACTAAAAAGTGCTCCTTTGGACTTAATACCAGTGCTCATACCAACAGGGACTGATTGTATCAGCTAACACCAGTCGTTACTCATTCATACCTTCGACATTCATAAAACTAGGAGATATAACCATATACCCAAGACTAACACTACACACAACAATTTTATAGAAAAAATATATCAATTTATTAAAAAGTACATTAATCTTAAGGTATATCCATCTGCAAGTGTACCATTATATCGAATGACATTAAAAATTCACAGAAATTACAATACATCTAGTCAACATATCAGAGAAAAATACAATTTCATAAGGAACATAATCACAGGTTAAAAAAGACGAGAGTACATACAACAGACAAAGAAATATGTCATTAAAACTATACACATCTGTATTAACTGAATATTGCCAGCTTATGTATATATAATTACCATCAAAATATGTTGGTACTTGATATTTTGGCTGTGGTGTTTTTGCATTTCAGTATTTTGCCCATGATATTCTGGTAATACACCATATTTCAGTGTTTCACGTGTGGTCATTTTCCATGGAATCATGGGGATTACATTTTTTGGGAGGGAAACGATTCATATCTGCATCCCAATGAAGTGATGGAAAGTCACTAATTTAAAATTGCAATAATTAATTAGAAGCAGACCAAGGATATAAGAGACAAAGAAGCATAAGACATACAACTTAGTGCCGATGTTGAGTTTGTCAATCTTACCGCCGTACAGTGGCGGCTCGCATAGGGCGTGCTGCATTGCGGTAAGGCAGGGCGGTGGAGGGGCAGGGTGGGGTGGTAGTAAACTCGGACATACGACGGAACGGAGGAACGTAATAATTACGTTCCCCCGTTCCGTCGTATGTCTGAGTTTACTACCCCCCACCCTGCCCCTCCCCCGCCCCACTGCCCGCAGCACGCCCTATGCGAGCCACCACTGCCGCCGTACCACCGCCGCAGCGGTCTCCCGCGCGCCATATTACGATCTCACTATTGGGTCAGCGCCCATGTTTCTGATCGCGGAGAATATGTTTTCATATGTGTCGATGCAGGTGTGTATATTTTAAATGCAGTGTACACATATGTATGACACATGTGAAAAAAACCTACTGCAAGTACTTTCCCATTGCTGGAGACTGGACTATAAGTGCCCAGTCCAGTCAATGGGAAAATAATACAAAACCGACTTACCTGGATTTCGGTGCTGACAGGGCCGTTTTCTTCAGGGTCAAGATGTTGCTGTGAAGGAGGGCCCTGGGGGAAGGGATCCACATGGGAGGCTGAAGTGAAGAAAAGGAAATGGGTGACTATGTACCCCAATGCCTTCGATTCCGCTGACTCGAAGCAGGCAGTCTTCCCACCATGGTCGGCTCATCGGAAAACCAACTCACAATTCGGACATCAGTGAACTTCTCTGTACCGGCCTCTGGCAGCTGCTTTCCCCCTACTGCCTTCAAAGCAGTCTGTGAATGGTTGTCGGTGGCGGCAGAGCTCCAGCAGTCTTTTGTTCAACAAACCGCCAACATCGTAATATGGCGGGCAGACCGCCAACTCTGCGACGGTGATTCCAACGTGACGGCAGTCCCAAGACTACCGAACTCAAAATCAGGCCCTTAATTGAATAGTTTAGAGTTTCAGTTTTCTAGAACAAAAACCATGACATATAACAATCACATAGGAGCACCTGAAAATATTATGATTGATGAATCTTTAAAAAAATGTCTGGCAGGGCAGTAGTGAGGGAGTGCCAATGTTTTAACATATCTTAAATCAACCTCACAGTGCCTTGGTAGAGGGCTGTTCAGACAGAGGCTTGACAGGAAAGCGGACCAAACTTACACAGCTCACTTTTACCAGAGATAATTTACAGGCAAGCAACTAGCACAAAAACAACATATTCAAAAGTAAAGTGCAGAGAACCTCAGGAATAACCAGCATTGAAAGATTACCTTTATCACTAAACTATTATAAACTACAGGACAGCTTTGGTGCAGAAAACTTTGTACGAAATGTTTAACCAGTTTAATGAAAGTATATATCTACAATCATATCACATTATGGGGCTCATTACCATGTCGGGCGGAATCACTTCTGCCTGACACTGACTCGGTCATGGGACCGACCGACACCCGGTTGTCTGTCCTGACCGCCCCATTAGGATGTGACCGAACACTGTTCGGTCGCATTCCTATATTTCACTATGGGAGCATGTGTTACGGCCGTAAACCGGCCGTAATGCATGCTCCCTTAGTGAAATGGGAGATGCAGTTCATCCCTGCAACCCATGGCAGGCACCTCAAAGTGCATGACACAAGGTGCAGGGATCAACAGGGGGGCATCATTGGTGCCCCATCGGCCTCCAACCGGAGGCCGTGCACCAAAGGGGGCCCTGCTGGGGGCCCCCTAACATGCTTTCCAACATGGTTTCCATGTACGACAGACCGGCATGGAAACCATGTCGGAATCCGTGCATTGTAATCTCAAGGGCGGAAAGAGCCACCCTTGAGATTACAGGCCGCATTCCGACTGTCGGACGGGCTCTCCCAGCCCGTCGGAAGCCAGCCAGAATGACCAGTCAAATTCCTTTCCGAACGCTTCCATCAAAATGAGGCAGTCGGAAAGAAATCCGACCGGCCCATTGATATGTGGCCCTAAAGGCTCCAACCAAAGGTTCGAGCCTTTACGGGACATATCGTAATGGCCCCCAAGTGTCTATGGCATCCAATTAAAGACTATGCACTATGTCAAATAGTTACAAACTCCCCTGATAGGTCTGTTCTGAAAGACTGATTCCAAGGGGTAGGTACATTTACACAAACCTTGTCTAAGCTTAGGACCTATTGTGGAGGGAGTCAACAGAAAGCAAGGTCTCTGATGATGGTTCCATATCCAAGACAGCAGAAAGAAGGAGGCCAGAAAGACACCAGTTGCAAAGGATCCTGATGAGTGGCTGTTGACACAAAGATGAAGTGATGTTTGTAGGAATGTGTTGTAAGACTGAGTGCAGTGCCTTGCTTGCAATTAAGAAGACAGCAGCCTGGGCCTATGGGCAAACCCACTACACTTGTTACAATTTAATCTGTTTACACTAAATTAGGGAATTCTATGAAATTTGTTAAGCACCTTTACAATCTGATGCTAATAAGAACCTAAACAGTGATTGCAGTTTAGCACTTAGCTCCTCAGGGGCCATATTGCATCAATATGTTGCATGTTGCGTGCTGATTGGGTGTGGCAAGAACAAACTGTCACCAAGTGTCATATCACAAAATATAAAATGTGCTGCTCTCAGTGCTGGTGTGTATTCATGCCTGCACAGGTGACAGCCAAAGACTAAATGTTACAGCAGCTGTTTCAATACATCAATCCACCTTTAAATGCTTCCATGTATATCACAGAATCTACTTGGAAAGCTGTGCAAGGCATAAGTTTCCATGTAGATTCCAGGAAAGTTGCGTGCTTTTTCAAGTTGCTCAACTTTAATAACTTCTTACATTTGATGTCCCATTGCTGGAACCAGAAGCTAAGGGGAACAGAATAATTAAAGTGGGAGATTAAACATTGAAAACAAAACCTTTTCCAGATGAACAATGAGCAGCAGAAAGGAGATATTTATGGCAATATGTTTTTTTTTTCCATGGTAATTATAGGAAATGTGGAATATGTGCATGTTTCTGCACATTCTCAGCTACAACAAATATGACTTGTATTATTCTTATTCCAATACATTTTGCAACAAATATATAAGGAGTTTTTGGTGTGTTTAATTTTGCACTACAAATTCTACTTCTATTCTTCATATCTGCAAACAGCCTATCTCTTTGAAATGAAAGAGCAACACACTAATGGTGATGGTGTGACCATGCAGTATAGGGAATAAAATACTCCCTTTTAAAAAAAAAAAAAATTATTTATTTTTTATTTTAGAAAATTATAGTGCAAAAAGCAGCATAGATTACCTGTACATACATTCCAAACATAAATTATAATTTTTTTCCATTTGGTCAACAGAAGACAATCAAATAATGCATTATACACAATAACATAAAAGAGAAGTCATAAATTAGAACGCAGCCGAATATGCTACTGGGTTAACGTATAAGACCTGTATTGCTTTCACAAACGATTCCCCTAGACCGTAAGCCTTCAGGGTCTGCCATAAAAAATTCCATGACACCCTGTCGAAGGCCTTCTCCGCGTCTAAAAAAGCTACCCCCATAGGTTTAGCAGCAATCTCAGTAGCATCAAAGAGGGTGATTAACCTCCTAACGTGATCTACAGTCCCTCTTCCTTGTATAAAACCGTGCTGCCATGCTGAGACAAGATGGTGCATCACAGAATTCAAGCGTGAGGCAAAGATCTTAGAATAAAGCTTAGCATCGCTGTTTAACAGCGTTATAGG
Source organism: Calotriton arnoldi (assembly GCA_963921515.1). Lineage (NCBI taxonomy): Eukaryota > Metazoa > Chordata > Amphibia > Caudata > Salamandridae > Calotriton > Calotriton arnoldi. The sequence goes on from CAWUFW010004773.1 coordinate 278,272, forward strand.
CCTATATGAGCCTAGGTTCGTTGGATCTTTACTCTTTTTTAAAAAGATGACAATGTTCGCGATCCCCCAGGAGCCCGGTGGTGTAGCCCCTTCCTTGATCTCCTGAAATAAACTAAGCATAGGGGGGTATATCTCACCGAAAAAAACTTTATAAAACTCTATAGGAATGCAGTCTGTTCCCGATGCCTTGCCCGTGGGGAGGGCTTGTAAGGCACTATATAACTCCTCCTGTGTAATTTCTGCCCCAAGTCGGGCTACCTCCTCCTGTGGGACCCTTCCAGTCGGTACAAACTCCTGTACTTCCAAATTTAATAAGTGACCTTCACCTGATGAAGCTGAATACAGGTCTTCATAGAATTCTCTAAAAGCCTTTCTGATCTCCGCAGGCTCTGTCACAACTTTACCCTGCATATTTCTGATCCGGTCAATAAATCCTGCTGAAGCCCGCTGTCTAGCCCTGATTGCCAGTAATCTGCCCACCGTCTCGCTATATTCATAGCATTCCTGCTTCTTAGCTAAATATTTTCCCGCGAGTCTCTCCATATTAAAATCATTCAGGCAAGCTTTAGTTATGTTAATAGAACTCAGAATTCTTGATACTTCCCCACCACGTGACACGGTGCTAATCAATTCTGTTTCTAATTGGGCAAGCTTTTGATAAAACTGTTTAATCTGTTCTGCCTCTTTTTTCGCTCACTTAAACAGAATTGCAAGATCTCACCTCTCGCTGCCGCTTTAAAAGCATCCCAGACCATACCTGGGGGGCACTACCACTATTGATATCGAAAAACTCCCTGATCCAATCCTTCATATATCCAATACATTTTGGATCTGTAAGCAGAGCCCTCTCAAAAGTCCATCTAGAATATTCCTTTCTTATGCCTTTTACTGAAACCTCGAGGACTACCGGGTTTTGATCAGACATAACTCTGGGGAAGAGTTCTATTCGTGCCTCTTGGAGTATACATGGCGAGGTTAAAAAGTAGTCCAGTCTGGCAAACTTGCCATGTGGGGCTGAATAAAAAGTATAACCGGGCTCAGGAGCTCTAAGTTTAGGCCATACATCTACCAAACAGATATCCATTACAAGATTTTTAAACGCCCTCATCGAATGTGGCTTCCGCTCTTTGCTAGTAGTCCCGCCTGTTCCCAGAATGTCTCTAGACCCATTGAGATTCAGGTCCCCACACACCACAAACGGGGCTGGCCAGGATGGTAGTTGATTGGCCAAAAAACAGAGTAACCCAGGGTCATCTAGAACAGGAGCGTAAACTGTACATAATGTGAAGGAACCAGTTATGTGCCTACATTCCAATAATACCCATCTACCATTCCTATCAACCGCTTTCCTACCAGGATTAATAACACTACCTTTAATAAGAACTGCAACTCCCTTAGTCTTCACATCTTGTGTAGTGTATGCAGCAACCTTCAGCCCCAGTGAATTAAGTAAATTGCTATCGTTCCTGGCAATGTGGGTCTCCTGTAAACAATAAATATCTGCCTTTAATACCTTGAGATCTTCCTGTATCCTCCTCCTCTTAGCCCCATCATTGAGCCCACATATGTTAATAGACGCAATACGAACTTTAGCCATGGTTCCCCAGAAAAATTGCTTCCAGCTGTTCTACCATATCTAAATTATCTGCATTAATACATATGTTGTACTGTTCCTGCAGACCGTCTTGTATAGCCTTCCTACCGAACTGCTCTCTGACCGTTAATAACCATATTAAATCATTCCCATAATATGCTTCTTGCTTCTGCTGCCATTTACACTTCATGCTGTCAACATACCCCCCCTTCCCATCCCCCCGCCACCCCTTTTCAACCCCCTCCCTCCCCTACCCTTAGAGGCAGCCAGACCAAGGAAGGTATGCGTGATGGAGACAGAAAAACAAAAGCATCACAGCGCTCCTCTCCCCTGAACTCCCTCCGCACCTTGTTAAACCCAAAGTGTCAATAAAAGAGAGGGAGGAAAGAGAAAGAAACAAAGGGGAAAAAAAAGAAACACATAGTAGGTGAAATGCATATATGACCTTTACTAATGTGAAAAAAAGGAGATAACATTTTCCTTTAAGTTAACCCCACAGTTACATTGAGATCTCAGACATTTCGTTTATCTGACCGAATTTGATCTAGATACTCTCTAGCCTGGATTTCTGAGGTGAAAAACTTAACCGCCCCTCTTACGATCGTCTTCAGTCTAGCAGGGGAAAGTAAAAAGGCCTCAAACCCAGCATCCTGAAAGGGCTTAATCATTTGCCGGAGTCGCCATCTGCGCTCTACGGTAACATGGCAAAAATCCGGGCGTACAAAAAAGAAGACTCTTTATATTGCCGTCTGGCCTCGGGTCGGGCTTTTTCAAAAATGGCCTGCCTAAGCATATAATTACCAAAAAAGACTAATATGGCCCTTGGATGGATTGTATCTCTACCAGAGTTTGTACGTCTGGTGAAGGGGAACCTGTGGACCCTCTGGACTTCCCGCTCCCACTCCCACCCTGTAAGCTCAGGGAAGGATTCTTTAAGAAGATTTACTATGAAGGAACGTATGTCCTCCCCTTCCAGGCCTTCTTTTATCCCTAGGAAGCGGAGGTTATTCCTCCTCATACGATTCTCCATATCCTCCAGCTTCCACATAGCATCGGTGAGCTGGGCATCATGGGTTTTAGTATCCTCTTTAGTGTCAGACAACTCCTTTTCGACCATCGTTGTTCTCTCTTCCAGGAAGTTCATCCGCTCGCCGATCTCTACACAGGTTTTTCCAACTTTAAGTATTGCCCCCTCCAGTTTTTTAGAGGCCTGCCTTGCTTTTTTTCCGTCTGCCCAAGTCTCAGCACGATGTTCTTTTATAGTATCCAATATCATACTCAATGCAGAGTTCATTTCTGTTATCCCCTTTGCCTGAGATGCATCAATGGGGGATACCGTCTGTTCAGTTGTCGGTGCCATTGGGCCAGTTATCCTTGTGTGTGAATAGTCCCACTTCAAACCAGGGCCGCCTGAGCGCCTTCCTTTATTTTTCCCCTGGGTCTCAGTACCCCCTTTAGGATTCGTCCGAGATTTCTGTCGCTTCTGTGCTGTTTCTGGTGCTTCCAAAGTGCTGGAGCCGGCCGAAGACAAGCTATCGTCAAGTTCACTGTGATCTGAGTCGGTTACACCTGAAAGTGACTCCTCGGTAAGGGAATAAAACTTATCTGTTCCATCAGAGATGATATCTCCTACTGCCTGGAGCAGATCTTCGGGATCTATAACAGCGCCCATCACTCCGGAAGCCTCGTCGATTGTTGGCCCACAGGTTTGGGGGTCAATCGTAGCCTCATTATCATCCCTGTTGTCAACAAGTTCTGTGTCTTTTTCTGTTTCTTTTCCTGTTTCTTTTTCCTTGTTATTCCTGACAATCTCATCCTGTGTTTCCATATTTACAAAATTTTCACCCATAACGTCCACGGGATCAGTGCTCAGGTTGTGGAGGACCATTTCTGAGTCTAAATTGTCAAGGGGTTCCGTTATATGTTCCAACATACCATCTCCTGTTTTTTTGAAGAATTCAGTAATAGTAGGTTGAGGTGGTATAGAAAGTGTAATTATCTTATCCCCTACAGGGGCAGCCCCCACTTCTTCTGAAACTTTTGTATTCATCCCTTTCCGCCCCGCGGTGCGCTCGGTCTGAATCCTTCGTCTCCCTACCCCTCCACTCTCTGCTTGTTTTTTAACGTTACGAGGCTCATTTGGTTTGCCTGCCAAAGCACCAGGGCTTGAGGGGGAGTCCAGACTGTTATCTTGGGACAGATGTATTTGTGGTGAATTTCTAATCACCGCTTCTTTCACTTGTTTTGCCGATTTGGGTGGCATCCTTCCTGAAACCAAATTATATCTTGTTATGATGCAGGAGCTCTGTAATGACAGCCTTTGTCCCACTTTGACTGCAATTCTGGCCAGCGCCCACCAGGTGGAGCACAGTGATCTTACTGCTCTCACCAGAGCGTCTACCGGTCTCTCCCTGCCGCCTCTATGCACACAGGAGCCTGAAATCCCGGCCGGCGCTACATCTCCATATCGCCTGATCGGTCCCAGTCCCAACCAGGACATCCGTACAAGCCCTGGGGCTGACGAGGCAAATCAGGAAGAAACCCCCAAACGGAATCCCAAGTCCGCAAAACCGAAGTGAGTGCACGGGGCCCGAAAACGAAGAGCAGAAGACAGGAGCTGCTGCTGCTGCAATCACACTGTCGCCATCTTGCCTCCCTGTCGCACGGAATTCACAGCAGGGAGGAATAAAATACTCCCTGCTGTACATTATAATCATATTGCAAGTCACCTTGGAGTCTACCAAAATCCTTATATTGTATGGCAAGGGGGATTTTATCCCATATATTACCCAAGCATAATGCATTTTTAAACAATCTACAATTTGGAACTGGAACTTCCCAATGATGTTGATGACTGGAAAGCAAATCAGGTCAAATAATAATCATATTGTTGCTTGCCAGACTTGATGCAAAAGTAAAGAAATACATGAAAATATTTGGATTAAGACACTGCTAATACTAACCTTGATTAATTTGATTCTGGATCAACTGGTTGTTAAAGGTCAAACATGTTACCACCTTCACTCTTAACTATATGCCAATATTTATCCTCAATTCACTGCTAGGAACAAAAGAGTGGACTGAGAAAATGTAAACTCTTTGAATTCTGGAAACCTTCAGCAAATTTAGCAATTTGCTGTCACAATTTCATCTGGGAAGAGATAGTATGCTAGCTTTGGAACATATTACAGACAGCTTCCTTTCTTAAGTTCTTTTCTAGTTACCAGTAAAGTTACTATCATACATGTATCATCAGCAGATCATAACTGTGGACCATTCTATTCTGACACACAGGGTACCAGAAGCCTCCTACCTTCATGCTGCCATTACCTTTAATCTTCTATAAAGACGACCTTGTGTACTGTTTAAAAAAACTCATCCATGCACTTTTTCATCAGCTTTTGTTATGTTCATTGTCAAGCCATTCCATGACATTCACCCAGCCAAGATTCCCCTGATGCTGCTCTGAACATTATAAATCACTGATATTGTGAGCAACTGGGCCTGTTGCATTTGAGGCCGTTCAAGTTGGCACTGATATAATACTGTTAACAAAATGTACTCGTCATTGACCTGAGGAATTAGCTATGTCTCATTGTTGCCTCACTTGATTACTTACATGTCACAGATTTTATCTTACTGATTGCTCTAAAACTCAAGATACTGGCTTTGCCTGACACACATATAGCAATTCATGCAAAGAATAATTCCATGTAAGTCCCCAAACACTGAGTTGATCTATTTGTTATGACCTTCCAGAACTTAGTAATTAGTCGTTGTTTGGCAGTTATTAAACATTTGCAGTAAAAGTAATTATTTATAGGGACGCACATACAGTAACTCAATCTCCAGTATGTTGTTTTTTGGTCTAATGTCCCTAAATAAATCCTCATGATAGGACATTTTCATGGGAGTGACCTTCACAAATATTACCACACACAGTAAAGTAGTCAACAGTCTATCACTCCAAGCCCATGACTTTCTTCCCATTGAATGGAGTTAAGGTTTAAAAACTACGTTTATTGAGACATTTGTCTATAAAGGTCCACTCTCGATACATTATACTGTCATTCAAAGAGAACTAAAACAACAGTCATATCAACAATATAACAACACTAAAACTCATTTAACATACAGTACATTTTATTATTCATACATTGTAACATTTTATAGCAGATATAAACTGACCTACACCTATCACAATATCCAAAAAATTGACATCAGCTAAAAAGGTATACACAAGCAGCCTTGTATAAATCCCATACTTTAACAATAGAGGTCTTAAAACGTTTTCTGCAGATGTATAAATATAGGGCAATCAATATGTATATGGCTACTAGATTATTTTGTATTTAAATTACATAGGCACAGTCCCCTTTTTTCTTTCATAATTGCACAGAGCTCTGTAACAGAAAACTAATGCTGGAATCTACTTGCCATTTGAAAAGTTTCCAACTGTAGCTGATGGTCGGGTAAGTTGAACAGATAGGGAAATGTATTTTGACTTCAAAGTGATGAAAGAGTGAATGCGATAACATTTTATTAATTAAGTATTCATAATCCACATGTAAAGATATTTCAATGCAGAACTTTTCTGGGTTTTCTCTTACGTAAAGGAATCTCATAGCTGAATATTACCATATGCTCAATGTTTAGACTTAGTTTTCTTAATAACTTTTTGAAGATATCTCGGTCACTTCTATTCTCTGCACAGAGGTTCTTCCCAACAGGATAAGACACTTTTGTTGGTTGTTTAGTAGAGGACAGTTTACAAATATACCTTGATAATCGTTCTCCTGCCAATTGAACTCAAGAAGTAAGATTCTGTTTGTGATGAATGGCCTGTATCCTTGTTTCATTTGAAATATTTAAAATGCATTTCCAACATAGACTTTCAATACTTGCACATATAGCAGATCTATCAAAAATACTACCTCTGATCTATATACATTGCCATTGGAGGCATTTTCACTTCAGTAGCTTTCATCAAAGCAAATAAAGAATAAACTCCATATCTACAGTTAAATTTAAGTAAAGATTCCGAGGATAAAATGTCTCTAATCTTTAATAATTTTGAATCATTATTCCTTTTTGGGTTCTGGTAAAAAAATACATAGTCAAATACTTGTAGGAGGTTACTTCCTCATTTTGACTTTCTCTAAAACCATGAGCTGTTTGCTATTTTCTTACCAAAATCATTATTTTAATTTTTTCAATATTTACAGTCATGAAGTTTGTTTTACAGCAAGATAATCACGCTTACATTGTAATCACATCAGTGTATAATACAGAAGAATTTATCATCTTCATCATAAAATAAAGTCTTGCATAAATAAGAGATATTCTCAGCCACATAAAAATCAAGGAGGGAATGATTAAATAGTTTCCATAAAGAGGAAAAGGTTTGTGGACATCTCCATTTTTGGTGCGATTGACTAGTTATCTTTCAGATAAGTCCACCAAATAGACATAAAAAAGAAAGACAGTGAGTACACATCCTTGCCAAAGACCATTGTGTATGTTATTTCTTTAAAACATCCTTTCTAGCTCTACCTGAGCCCAGTATTATGCATGCAAACCTTTGATAAGGAGAAGAAGCACACAGGGGATTTTCCATAGTTCTAACTTGCTCCACAAATGGAATGCTTCACACATTTGAATGCTCTACGGATGTCAATGAAGCAAACACACAGTCTTTGATTAGCTCCATTGTTTTCCCATAATGCAAAGCAGTGATCAATAGTGGAATGGCCCTCATGGAAAGATCCCTGTTCCAAAGGTAGGAGAATCATTTTGGCTACCCATTCCTCGAGTTGAAAAAGCAAAGTCCTTGCAAAAACATCAAACGATTGTATCGGTTTGGCATACCATATGATTGTTTGCTTTCACTCCATCCCTCTTTTTAAAGATCAGTTTGATCATTGCCCCATGCTAGGACTCAGGTATGTTCCCAGTTTGCATATTCCATTGGAAAAAAGGGATAAGTGCTTCTGCCCGCCAGTTTATATCTGTCTTAAGAATCGGTGCAGGTATGTTGTAACGTTCTGTAGCACTATTTAGTGCTGAAAGTGCAAAAGTATTTCTTATTCTTTTCAGGGAAAAAAGATTAAACAATCCCAAATCACAGACTAGAGCATTCAGTGGCAATGTCACTTTGGGTGGTCCATATGGATTATTTAAATGTAAAGCCCATTTTTACACTGGGATCACACACATCAAAGAATCAGGGCTAGCATTAAATTTAGAATGTATTAATTGCCAACATTTGTTTCTGATTGCCTTGCTAGATATCTTAAGTCATTAGATCCCACTGAGTTTGAAGTAAAAAAAAACTTTTCTATCTAATAAAATTCTCCCTTTGTACTGTCTTGAACTGTAGAATATCAATAGAGGATGAACCAACTTAAATACTGTTTCCATCGTGTATATCAAACTTTTTAATTTGGGGCATATCCAATTGAACAAATTTACGCTGTAGCAATATCAGATGCTTTAGGAATCATTGCAAGCAAACGTGTTAATATGTTAGCCAGAAGTAAAGAATACCAAATCAGTGTATCTTCCCTCAAAATCATTTAATAATTATTTGGATGTGTTTGTTGGCTCTTGCTGGGAGCCTTACAACCTTCTAAGGCTTAGATTACAATTTCTGATGGATGTGAGTTTTGTCAAATGTAAAGAAAAAGTACAATAGCAAACATTTCCTCTTTAAAATTAGTTAAGAGCTGTTTCTTATTTTTGTGGAATTATTTTGAAAACACCAAATATGTTTATCTGATCATAAACCAACTTACAAAACAGTAATAACATGACTGGCCAACACTTCTTACAATGTTTCCTACGGACACTCTAACCATGGGGCGTGCTAAATGTGCAGAACATTTTTTTGTGGCATACCTGCAGTTTTCACAAAATTATGCAAAATATGTTTTCATTAACGTTCCTCCATGACTACTACACTAGACTAGATATCAGTAGGAGACTAGATCGGAGAGATCATTTCTCATTTGTCGAGAAAAAGTTGCCAGTCATTTTCTACTCAAACACGTCTCTTGCATGCCCAATTTCATGCTACATAAAAAAGTAACATTTTTGCACATTTTGTGTAACTCAAAAATTTGGTATTGATGTGACATTATACTAGACTAACATAGTTTTCGAACAGACCTAACCACAATGAGCTTATTCTCTTTACCGAAATATCACAAATCTAAATTTCAGAAATCATATTTCTTCAGCATCCTCATCTTGGAGAATTTATTTAAAAAGGAATAGTCAGTAGATGAACTATCACATTTGCGCCTTACTGCAGTGGTCAACATGTGTGGACAAGCATGCACTGACCATAAAATGAGGCCTGTCTGCTTTCACTGAGTGTAGCCTTCCAGGTACAGGATGTGCTATCTTTTAAAGATTACAATTAGTTAGTTATCTGTTTGTTGGACTTTATTTTTATTGTGTTAATGATGGTGTGTTTTGCCTCACTATTTTAGGTCCTTTGCTGTTTGCTGTTTGCTTAATAATTCAGGAAAGCCAACTTATTCATATATTGGTCTTCCCTTGGTGAAGCTGGGTTATCATTTGTATAACATGAGACCTTTAGTGATTTACCTAAAATTAAACCGCTCTCTAGGCCAGATTTAAAAAAAAAAAAAAGTTCAAGATCTTCATCTGCAGGTTTATGACCTTATATAGGTATAGATTTTTGACTTTTTGGAACTTACAAACGTTTCAAAGAATGTGCTTGAAAAACTGTAACAGATGCGTATTTCTAGTTGTACTCCTGGGAAGCTTTTATAAATCCGCATTTACACACAGGCAGAGGCATTTCTACAAGTGGAGTTTTACATAGTGTACACTTGTGGATGAAGGAATACCTTCCAATAAGTGTAAAGTCCCTTTCGCTGTGCACCGATCATTTGTGCATGGGTTGTTTTTCCATTGTCACCTTGGAAAAGTACTTGCAAATATCTCCCCCACATTTTCTAGGGTGAGAATGGTCTAGATAGAAGTATATGAATACAAACAAATGTGTAAGTTTGTGAGTGTACAAAACTTTCATTTTTCAGTGGACGGGATACTCCGTCACAATCTTAGAGCTACCCCGTCTGGGGTATTACAAGTATATTAAATCCTATGGCACCTGTAATAAGGTGGACAGATTATTCGTTACAGTTGTGAAGGAGTATTGTGTCTGCTGAACTCTAAATCAGGCCCTTAGACTATGAATTAAAAAAGTGGTTTCACTTTCATTAAAAAGGCCATTTGTGTATAATTTAAACGTGAAGAGCAAGAGCAAAATGACATGCATGCATTCACTGAATTAAAAATGCACTTATCACCACATCTATGTGTTTAATAAAAAAGTCACACCTGGCTAACAGCACACCTCCATTGCTTATTAGCCAGTGCACACAAATTAGTTCAGGGTGTTCTCTGAACAGGGTACTTTGATTTTAGTCTGAACAATATAACCTGCAAGACAATGCAAGTTTACAAAAAAGGTCAAGCGAAATCAGTTATTTTGATTGGATGAATTACATTTTAAACGCACTGGTCTTTAAGCAAATGTACAATATCATTATATTGCTAGTAGTTCTCGTGTAATGCAAGGCAAGGTAAAGTTTCCAATAGAGCTAAAATAATTAGTAAACGTATTACGATTAGGATATGTGAATAATTTAGGGAAAAATTATGAAGAAGCTGTCCTCCCCCCTGCCTTTCGCTGCTGCAATTACCAGACTATGGTTTTGCTTACTCCATTCAGCGTAATGTGTCCCTCGAGCGTGGTTTATTGCAGGAGAATGAACGCATCCTTCACTTGCGGTCAGCCGGATGTGGTTAATTTGAAATCACTTAAACTATTATATCTGTCAAGTAGGGCTATTTTATTTTCAGTTCTCTTCAGGGCTTTAGTATGCATGCTGGCTGCAGGGTCAAACCAACACATTAATATCTGTAGCTTTGATGAAATATACTTTATTGTGCGTGTATTACCATCTAATACGATCCACACTTTTTTCTGTGATTTAATTTAGGGTAAGCAACTTCTCAATACAGCGCCTGAATGGGATGTAAACTGAACAGGCCTTCTGAACCAGGGCCATCTTAAAAAAGAATCACTGCTCTGGTTGACCAATATCCAACTTCCAAAGTATGAGTGATATGCGGAAGTATTACTGTAGTGGTTTCCTAAGTAACATTTGTTTATGGAAAATGTGAACTCCACTAAAGGGAAAAAGAAGGAATTCTTGTACAGATTATCCAAGAGAACAGAACCATAGCATAACAATTGTATATGATCTATCAAAGAAGCACAAACGAAACCCTTTCATATCCAGTTTGAAATATCTTCTGTAATCCAGAAATATTTAGTAAATATTTTAGGGGCTCATTTCCTTAATTATAGTGCAACAATGCAGCAACCAAAGTTGCTGTGTTGCGGTGGAGGGAGAGAGCAGCACAGAGCCATATTGACTAAATATGCCCTGCCGCTGTTCTCTCCCCATGCGCTGGTGCACAAACAGCTACGCACACACCTTTGCACCATAGTGCTAAGGTGAATTCATGATGTCTAACATAAAGTTCGTACTGGAAGGACAGATTTTCAATAAAAAGTCCTATGCCTAGACCATCCTTTAACACCTTTTCACCCGACAACAGATTGTTCACATGGGCACCTCCAGGTCACAAATGATCCATATCACCCGGTGGGGGAATCCCCCCAGGGTTCCATAGCGGTTCAATGACCTAAACCTTGATGGCTTCAAACTGAGCTTTCACGGAATACCAAGTCGATTGGATTCACCCTGGACACCAACCTCGCCCTCAAGGAACACACTGTCCTAAATGAAGTGAAAACATTTTGCAAGGTCCACACTATAGAAATACCATATACATACAGATGCATACATAAATTGGATGTGTGCTGGAAAGTGCAGCACACATCTAGTTACTGAAACATTTGGAAAAATTTAAATATTTCTACAACTTAGTGCATCTTTAAACGAGTCATTATTGTTTGGTGCAAAGCCAGGTCTAACAAGCTTTGTGGCCAAAAACAATGAGTGGCAGCGTGAGGATAATGAGTACCACCCATGGAACAGCTTCTTGACCTAAGTAGGGCAAAGCAGTGCAAAGCAACATTTGTGCTAACTTAAGGGCAACTTTCCAGCCCCCAAAAAGTTTTGTGCTGGAAAGAAAATGTTCTATTAACCCCTTCGATGCTTATGACGAGCTGGACTCGTCATGGCACACAGTGGTCGTGTGCTCATGACGAGTCCAGCTCGTCATAAGACCCACCCACGGGGGAAGCGCTGGCGCTCCCCCCGTGGGAATCCGATCGTTGGTTTTTTGGGGGGGAAGGCAGGGGAAGGGCTTCCCCTGCCTCCCCCCGCCCACCCCCCTCAATGACGCGCTGACGTCATTGGGGTTTCCCTTTGTTCCCCGACGCGCTGGAAGCCATTTGCTTCCAGCGCGTCGGGGAATAAGGTGAGTTTTGGCTCCGGGGAGGGGGGGTTTGAAACAAAAGAGGCATTGAGGGAAAGGAAAGGGTTTTCCTTTCCCCCGATGCCTCTTTTGTGCATTCCTGCTGCACGATCATGCGATCGTGCAGCAGGAATGCCCACTAGACACCAGGGAATTTTTTTTAAAATAAAATGAAAATACTGTTTTGGGGAGCGGCCTCTTGGGCATACGGAGTGATGGGTGAGGAGTAGACGACGAGGGAAGAGGGTTGATGGATGAAGAGAGTGGGACGAAAGGACGAGATGAGGAGGGATTTATTTATTTATTTATGCGTTTTTATATAGCGCGGGCTTTACCCCAAGGTGTCAGAGCGCTTCACAATAGTAACATTACATCAGGAGAAGGTTACAAGTGAGCATAATACAAAAGCAAGCGTTACATTACATGAGGAAAAAGTGACAATTGTGCAAATAACAAAACAAACAAGATACAAAAAGAGGTATGCGTTACAAGAGGAAAAAGAGACAGGTGTGAATGATACATGAGATACAAAATACAAATAGAGGTATAATACTGCAATAAGTGGCAGTCACTCAGAACACACTGGGAAGGCACTTCTATAGGCATGGAGTACAGAATTTCCTATAGTGGAAGAACTTCCTTGAGGGAGTAGAGAGGGCGTGAATTAAACAGGAGACTTAAAATGAAGGGTACACAAATCCAACACAGCACGCAAGGGTGAGGAATGTACAGGAAAAAGTACAAATTTACAATGAAGAGCGAACTTCCTAGAGGGGGCTGAGAGTGAAAGTATTAGTTCTGAAAGTGTCTTTGGAAGAGAAGAGATTTGAGGTCAGCTTTGAAGATCCGGGTAGAGGAGGTGGCACGGAGCAATGGGGGAAGCGAGTTCCAGGTTCTCACCGCATTGCCTGAGAAGGATTGAGCCATCGATCTTTCCCTTTTGAAGACTGGGGGGGCTCAAGCAGAAGCTTTTCCGCATTGCGAGAAGGGCGAGAGCCACCGGACAATTTCAATTTATTCGTCAGGTAACGAGGGGAGGACGTGTGTAAGGCTTTGTGTGTGATGCAGGCAGTTTTGTAAATAGATCTTGCCTCGATCGGAAGCCATCGAAGAGAGGACAGGATAGGAGTGACGTGGTCGCTTCGTTTAGACCCTGAAATGAAGCGAGCTGCTGAATGGAGGATGGATTTGAGAGGGGAGAGGTGGGATTTGGGTAGGCCCGTCAGAAGAGAATTGCAATAATCCAGTCTTGAGAGAACCAGAGATTGTACCAAGGTTTTTAAGTCTTTCTCTGGGAAGAACCGACGGATCCCCCATAGAAGGCGCAACTGGTAACGTGCGTTCTTAGCAATAGAGTTGATGTGGGAGATTAGGTTGAGTCTTTTGTCAAGAATGACACCTAGGGATTTAGCGCTGTCGACAATGATGGGTTTGTTGTTGAGTAGGTTCAGCTGATCCATCCAAGATTGAACAGGAGGAGGTGAGAGAGAGGTAGAGAGGAGGAGGAATTCAGTTTTGGCGGGATTCAGAATGAGTTGGTGAGCTAACATCCAGTTGTGAATAGAGTTGAGAGTAGAGTTGAGTAGTGAGAGATCGTGTGCGGAAGATAAAGGTATCTTCCCACTAGTCCACCAGGCATTTATTTGTGGAGAGTGATCCCTTGGGCAAGGGTCACTCTCCTTTGGGGGCAATATTTGTGGCTGTGTCTGCCCCCAGGAGGGCAGATCGCCATGTTTTTTAAAAAATTGGGCCCACTAGACCACCAGGGATTTGTTTGAAGGGAGTGGCCCCTTGGGCAAGGGTCGCTCCCCTATGGGGAGCATTAATTTGGCCGTTTCTGCCCCCTGGGTGGGCAGATCGGCTGATTTTTTTGTATGGCCACTAGGCCACCAGGGATTTTTTGTGGGGAGTGGCCCCTTGGGCAAGGGTCGCTCCCCTTGGGGGCATTGTTTGTGGCTGTCTGCCCCCATGGGGGGCAGATGTCACCATTTTTTTTATATTTGGCCCACTAGACCACCAGGGATTTGTTTTTGGGGAGTGGCCCCTTGGGCAAGGGTTGCTCCCCTTTGGGGAGCATTAATTTGGCCGTTTCTGCCATCCTGAGGGGCAGATCGGCTGATTTGTTTTTTTGTAGGTCCACTAGGCCACCAGGGTTTTTTTTATGTTGGGGAGCGGCCCCTTGGGCAAGGGTCACTCCCCTTTATGGGAGGATGATTGTGGCCATTTCTGCCCTCTTTGGGTGGCAGAATAGCAGTATGTTTTTAGGCCCATCTGCCCCCAAGGAGGGCAGAAGCCACTAGACACCAGGGCTTTTTTAATTTTTGTGTTGGGGAGTGGCCAAAAGGGCAAGGGTTGCTCCCTTTTATGGGGGTGAATATTTTATTTATACTCTTTGGCCCACCTACCCCTTAGCTTGGCTGGTGGATTGTGTGTGGACTGGTGCATTATTTGCATATGTGATTGTAATGTTTTTTTCTCCTTTTTATTCTAGTGTAAAGCTTTTGATTCCTGTTTGCGGTTTCGGCAGTGGTTGTTCTGCAGTTTTGTGTAATTGCATTTATTTGGTAAGAAAAATATTTTTGTTGTGTGTACTCCAAATGAGTATTATTGTCATGCATGAATGAATTTTTTTGTAAGTGGTGTCATAATGGCAGCATATTTGTTAGTGTTCAGAGCATGAAATTCTTTGCGATGTTTTGCATTGTCTTATGTCTAATTTTTTTTCTTCTTTTTTAGTGGGATATTGTTGATCCTTACTGTGTCTGTGCAGAGTAGGTGGTGGTGAGTCTAGCTGCTTCTGTCACGTGAGTGGTATAGTGTTGGAGTATATAGGTCTTTGTGATAAAGCTACATTTTGTTTATTTCTTTTTTTTACAAAGGGTTTGTTGTTGTTGACTTGTTTGACAAGTAACCTTTATTAGTAAGCATTATGGCTAGCCGTAGAATGACTGCTCAGCAGGTGGTTGGTTTGCTTCTTGAATCTTCCTCTGAGCAGGATTATGAGACTGACAGTGCGTCTGAGGGAGAGGAGGGAGGGGAAGATTCAGGCAGTGAGTTTTCTCTCCACATGGAATCATCGGATGATGAAGGTACTCTCAGTGCAGATGAAGTGCCTGTTTTAGAGGAGGATACTACTGTGCCGATGGTGCAAGAGGCATCTGGATTGCAGCCTGGGGCTGCTAGGCTTCCTACTGGAAGTGCTGGACTCTGGGTTGATCCAAACATGGTGCAGCCGGTGTTGCCTGCCTTTAGTGGTTATGCAGGGTGTAGAGTGGATTGTGAACATTATTTGCCTATACAGTATTTTCAGTTGTTTATGGATGATGTATTTTTGGGTGAGATTGTTGAGCAGACTAATTTGTATGCTGAACAGTTTTTGAGGGACAACAGTGCCAGACTTAGGCCCCATTCTAGAGCTACCCGGTGGAGTCCCACAAATCTGGAAGAGATGAAGAAGTTTTTGGGTTTTACTTTTTTGATGGGTTTGATAAGGAAGCCGTCCATGGGTTCATATTGGTCTACCAGTCCCTTGATGGCAACGGCCATATTTCCTGCAGTTATGACTCGTGATCGGTATTTACTTTTGCTTCGGATGCTGCATTTTGTTGATAATGGTTTGGCGTTGCCACGAGATCACCCTGAATGTGACCGTCTTTTTAAGATTCGGCCTGTTCTTGATCACTTTGTAGATCGATTTTCAGAGATCTATACTCCAGGGAAAGAAATATCTATTGATGAGTCTTTGGTCCTGTTCAAGGGCCGTTTGGTTTTTAGGCAGTACATTCCTAGCAAGAGGGCACGCTATGGAATTAAGCTGTATATGTTGTCTGAGAGTAGGACAGGATATGTTTTTAATTTGCGTGTGTACACTGGTAGGGATTCCACTATTGACCCCCTGGTTGTCCGTCCACTTTTGGAGTTTCAGAGAAAATTGTGTGGGATCTTGCTAGAGGACTGTTTAACAGAGGCCACCATTTGTACCTTGATAACTTCTACACTGCTGTGCAATTGTTTAAGGAATTGTTCAAAGTGGACACTTTTGCTTGTGGCACAATCCGCTCTAACCGTAAAGGTTATCCAAAAGAGCTTGTTTGCAAAAAACTTCAGAGGGGACAGTGCAGTTCCTTGCATAGTGATGAACTACTAGCTGTGAAATTTGTGGACAGGAGGGATGTGTACATGTTGACTACCATCCATGATGAGAGTACTTCACCTGTGGCTGTTTGGGGTCAGATTGCTGAAGTGCGCAAACCTGTGTGCATTTTAGACTACAATAAGCACATGGGTGGTGTTGATAGAGTAGATCAGAGGTTGGAACCTTACACTGCTATTCGTAAGGCTTACATTTGGTATAAGAAGTTGGCCATCCATCTCTTCAATTTAGCAACTTTCAATGCTTTTGTTGTGTTCAAGGAGTGTTCTCCTGCGTCAAAGTTGACTTTTGTTCAGTTTCAGCAGTCTGTCATAGGCAGCCTTGTTGTTGTGGAACAGGCAAGTGTTCCTAGAGTTGGAGTGGTGGAGGATGTGGCTCGATTGAAAGATCGCCACTTTCCTGATCACATTCCTCCTACACCCTCAAAAGACTTTCCCACTAGGAGATGTAGAGTCTGTTGGCGAAGAGGTACGCGGAAGGAGACTCGTATGTACTGCCCTGAGTGTCCTTCTAACCCTGGGCGGTGTGTGCATGCTTGTTATAGAGCGTACCACAAGCAAAAGAATTATTGGGAGCAACCATGAGTGGTAAAGTGAACTGCCTGGTCTGTAATGTTTAAGAATTGTTCTTCTGTTTCAAGGTTGGCATTAGTGCAATGTATTTAGTTTCTGATTTTGTGTTAGTAGATTTGTATCTATTTGCAATTTGTTTGTGTTTTCTTTTTTGTATAAAAAAATCCTAAATGTGATGGTGGTGTGTGTAGGCTGGTGCTTGGCTGGCGGTGTGCGTGGAGTGGCGCTTGGCTGGCGGTGTGCGTGGAGTGGCTCTTGGCTGGCGGTGTGCGTGGAGTGGCGCTTGGCTGGCGGTGTGCGTGGAGTGGCGCTTGGCTGGCGGTGTGCGTGGAGTGGCGCTTGGCTGGCGGTGTGCGTGGAGTGGCGCTTGGCTGGCGGTGTGCGTGTAGTGGCGCTTGGCTGGCGGTGTGCGTGGACTGGCGCTCGGCTGGCGGTGTGTGAGTAGTGACTTGCTGCTGGTCACTACACACACTGCTAGCCGAGCGACACTCCACGCAATCCATCAGCTTGTGTGGTTGCTGTGTTAGGAATGTGGGCATGTGAAAGTGATGGGCCCTTGAATGGCGCTGTCTGCTGGTGTGAGTGTTGTAATGTGATGGGCCCGCGGCTGGTGGTGTGAATGGTTTTGTATGTGTCACACGTATGAAAGGTGTAAGAATGGCCTGTAAAGAGGTTGGTGCCTTGTCGTGGCTTTACAGCTCACAAGCTGTGAGTCAATGGTTCAGTTTCTCGTCCTTTCAATTATTAACAGTGCATTTCATTTTGTGTGAAATCACTTGTTAATACAATTGTATATACTGAACCATCACTCACCCTCGTGCCAAATCCAACCAGTATGTGTGTGTGCTTGAGGATTAGATGGCTGTGCAGTAATATTTTTTTTTGTCTTTCTCAAGCAGGGTGTACCTTGTCCCTTTTTGTGAATGTTGTAATGTGTTTGTTTCGTGCCTGGTGGTGTGAATGGTCTTGTGTGTATCACGTATGAAAGGTGTGTGAATGGCCTGTAAAGCGGTTGGGGCCTTGACGTGGCTTTACAGCTCACGAGCTGCGAGTCACTGGTTCAGTTTTTTGTCCTTTCAATTATTGACAGTGCATTTCATTTTTGTGAAATCTCTTGTTAATAAAATTGTATATACTGAACCATCACTTGCCCTCATGTCAAATCCAACCAGTATGTGTGTGTGCTTGAGGAATAGATGGCTGTGCAGTAATCTTTGTCTTTTTAGTCTGTCTGCCAAGGTGTACATTCCGTCTAAGAATAACCTACCAACTGTAGATATTGTCGTAAACGAAACACCCATGGGAGTACATGGTGATATCTCTCTTGTGGATCCCAACAAGTTATGTTACCCACAATGTCCTGCAAACCTCAAAATGTTTGTCACATTTTCCTTGCAATATTGTGCCAACATTTTCACGCTGCAGAAATAAACGACACATTATCTCAAAACGACCTGGTTTTGCAAGGGAGGTCACCTGGGTTTTTGGCCCGGGGCTCGGCGGCCACCTAGGGAAACCTACCAAACCCACACATTTCTGAAAAGTAGACACCTGGGGGATTCCAGGGAGGTATGGCTTGTGTGGATCCCCCAATGTTTTCTTACCCAGAATCCCCTGCAAACCTGACATTTTGCTGAAAAAATCACTTTTTTCACACATTTTTGTGTGGTAAAGTTGTGGCATCACCGGGCTGACACAAATTTCCTACCACCCAGCGTTCCCCCAGGTCTCCCGATAAAAATGGTGCCTCACTCGGGTGGGAGGCCCAAGTACCCGCGACAGGCAAGGGCCCACAACGTATTGAGGCGACCTCAAAATGGCCTATCACAAAACGACCTGGTTTTGCAAGGGGGGTCCCATGACGTTTTGGCCTGGGGCTCGGCGGCCACCTAAGGAAACCTACCAAACCCACACATTTCTGAAAAGTAGACACCCGGGGTATTCCAGGGAGGTATGGCTTGCGTGGATCCCCCAACGTTTTCTTACCCAGAATCCCCTGCAAACCTGACATTTTGCTGAAAAAATCCCTTTTTTCACACATTTGTGTGTGGTAAAGTTGTGGCATCACCGGGCTGACACAAATTTCTTACCACCCATCGTTCCCACAGGTCTCCCGATAAAAATGGTGCCTCACTCGGGTGGGAGGCCCAAGTACCCGCGACAGGCAAGGGCCCACAACGTATTGAGGCGACCTCAAAATGGCCTATCACAAAACGACCTGGTTTTGCAAGGGGGTCCCATGACGTTTTGGCCCGGGGCTCGGCGGCCACCTAGGGAAACCTACCAAACCCACACATTTCTGAAAAGTAGACACCCGGGGATTCCAGGGAGGTATGGCTTGCGTGGATCCCCCAACGTTTTCTTACCCAGAATCCCCTGCAAACCTGACATTTTGCTGAAAAAATCCCTTTTTTCACACATTTTTGTGTGGTAAAGTTGTGGCATCACTGGGCTGACACAAATTTCCTACCACCCAGCGTCCCCCCAGGTCTCCCAATAAAAATGGTGCCTCACTTGGGTGGGAGGCCCAAGTACCCGCAACAGGCAAGGGCCCACAACGTATTGAGGCGACATTAAAATTGCCTATCACAAAATGTTGTGGGCCCTTGCCTGTCGAGGGTACTTGTGCCTCCCACCCGAGTGAGGCACCATTTTTATCGGGAGCCCTGGGGGAACGCTGGGTGGTAGGAAATTTGTGTCAGCCCGGTGATGCCACAACTTTGCCACGCAAAAATGTGTGAAAAAAGTGATTTTTCCAGCAAAATGTCAGGTTTGCAGGGATTCTGGGTAAGAAAACGTTGGGGGATCCATGCAAGCCATACCTCCCTGGAATCCCCGGGTGTCTACTTTTCAGAAATGTGTGGGTTTGGTAGGTTTCCTAGGTGGCCACCGAGCTCCGGTCCAAAACGTCATGGGACCCTCCTGCAAAACCAGGTCGATTTTGTGATCGGCCTTTGAGGTTGCCTCAATGCGTTGTGGGCCCTTGCCTGTCGCGGGTACTTGGGCCTCCCACACGAGTGAGGCACCATTTTTATCGGAGACCTGGGGGAACGCTGGGTGGTAGGAGATTTGTGTCAGCCCGATGATGCCACAACTTTACCACACAAAATGTGTGAAAAAGGTGATTTTTTCAGCCAAATGTCAGGTTTGCAGGGGATTCTGGGTAAGAAAACGTTGGGAGATCCAGTCAAGTCATACCTCCTGGAATCCCCGGGTGTCTACTTTTCAGAAATGTGTGGGTTTGGTAGGTTTCCCTAGGTGGCCGCCGAGCTCGGGCCAAAACTTCATGGGACCCCTTGCAAAACCAGGTTGTTTTGTGATAGGCCATTTTGAGGTCGCCTCAATACGTTATGCGCCCTTGCCTGTCGCGGTACTTGGGCCTCCCACCAAAGTGAGGCACCATTTTATCGGGAGACCTGGGGAACGCTGGGTGGTGGAAATTTGTGTCAGCCACGGTGATGCCACAACTTTACCACACAAAATGTGTGAAAAAGGGATTTTTTCAGCAAAATGTCAGGTTTGCAGGGATTCTGGGTAAAGAACGTTGGGAGATCCCCGCAAGCCATACCTCTCTGGAATCCCCGGGTGTCTACTTTTCAGAAATGTGTGGGTTTGTAGGTTTCCCTAGGTGGCTGCCGAGCCCCGGGCCAAAACGTCATGGGACCCCCCTTGCAAAACCAGGTCATTTTGTGATAGGACATTTTGAGGTCGCCTCAATACGTTGTGGGCCCTTGCCTGTCGCGGGTACTTGGGCCTCCCACCCAAGTGAGGCACCATTTTTATCGGGAGACCTGGGGGAACGCTGGGTGGTGTTAAATTTGTGTCAGCCCGGTGATGCCACAACTTTACCAAACAAAAATGTGTGAAAAAAGGGATTTTTTACAGCAAAATCTCAGGTTTGCAGGGGATTCTGGGTAAGAAAACGTTGGGGGATCCATGCAAGCCATACCTCCCTGGAATCCCCCGGGTATCTACTTTTCAGAAATGTGTGGGTTTGGTAGATTTCCCTAGGTGGCCCCTGAGCCCCGGGCCAAAACGTCATGGGACCCCCCTTGCAAAACCAGGTCGTATTGTGATAGGCCATTTTGAGGTCGCCTCAATACGTTGTGGGCCCTTGCCTGTCGCGGGTACTTGGGCCTCCCACCCGAGTGAGGCACCATTTTTATCGGGAGACCTGGGGGGATGCTGGGTGGTAGGAAATTTGTGTCAGCCCGGTGATGCCACAACTTTACCACACAAAAATGTGTGAAAAAAGGGATTTTTTCAGCAAAATGTCAGGTTTGCAGGGGATTCTGGGTAAGAAAACGTTGGGGGATCTACGCAAGCCATACCTCCCTGGAATCCCCCGGGTGTCTACTTTTCAGAAAAGTGTGGGTTTGGTAGGTTTCTCTAGGTGCCGGCAGAGCTAGGGTTCAAAAACTACAGCTAGGCACTCTGCAAAAAAAGGGTCATTTTTCACTGTGAAAATGTGGTGCATCCACGTTGCGTTTTGCGCTGCTTCATGTCGCGGGCACTAGGCCTACCCAGACAAGTGAGGTACCTTTTTTTTGAAAGACCTTGGGGAATGCGGGGTGGGTGGAATTTTGTGGATCCACACAGATTCCAGAACTTTCCACCACAGAAAAGTGAGGAAAATGTGTTTTTTTTGCCAATTTGTAAGGTTTGCAAGGGATTCTGGGTAACAGAACCTGGTGAGAACCAGTCAAGTCACCCCATCCTGGATTCCCCTGGGTGTCTACTTTTCAAAAATGTATAGGTTTGCTAGGTTTCCCTAAGTGCCGGCAGAGCTAGGGTTAAAAAACTACAGCTAGACACTTTGCAAAAAAAGGGTCATTTTTCACTGTGAAAATGTGGTGCATCCACGTTGCGTTTTGCGCTGCTTCCTGTCGCGGGCACTAGGCCTACCCACACAAGTGAGGTACCATTTTTTTGGAAGACCTTGGGGAACGCGGGGTGGGTGGAATTTTGTGGATCCACACAGATTCCAGAACTTTCCACCACAGAAGAGTGAGGAAAATGTGTTTTTTTTGCCAATTTTTAAGGTTTGCAAGGGATTCTGGGTAACAGAACCTGGTGAGAGCCAGTCAAGTCACCCCATCCTGGATTCCCCTGGGTGTCTACTTTTCAAAAATGTATAGGTTTGCTAGGTTTCCCTAAGTGCCGACAGAGCTAGTGTTCAAAAACTACAGCTAGGCACTTTGCAAAAAAAGGGTCATTTTTCACTGTGAAAATGTGGTGTGTCTACGTTGCGTTTTGCGCTGCTTCCTGTCGCGGGCACTAGGCCTACCCACACAAGTGAGGTACCATTTTTTTTGGAAGACCTTGGGGAACGCGGGGTGGGTGGAATTTTGTCGATCCACGCAGATTCCAGAACTTTCCACCACAGAAAAGTGAGGAAAATGTGTTTTTTTTGCCAATTTTTAAGGTTTGCAAGGGATTCTGGGTAACAGAACCTGGTGAGAACCAGTCTAGTCACCCCATCCTGGATTCCCCTGGGTGTCTAATTTTCAAAAATGTATAGGTTTGCTAGGTTTCCCTAAGTGCCGGCAGAGCTAGGGTTCAAAAACTACAGCTAGGCACTTTGCAA
Source organism: Calotriton arnoldi (assembly GCA_963921515.1). Lineage (NCBI taxonomy): Eukaryota > Metazoa > Chordata > Amphibia > Caudata > Salamandridae > Calotriton > Calotriton arnoldi. The sequence continues at coordinate 300,666 of CAWUFW010004773.1, forward strand.
AAAAAGGGTCATTTTTCACTGTGAAAATGTGGTGCGTCCACGTTGCGTTTTGCGCTGCTTCCTGTCGCGGGCACTAGGCCTACCCACACAAGTGAGGTACCATTTTTTTTGGAAGACCTTGGGGAACGCCAGGTGGGTGGAATTTTGTGGAACCACGCAGATTCCAGAACTTTCTGCCACAGAAAAGTGAGGGAAATGTGTTTTTTGCCAGTTTTTAGGTTTGCAAGGGATTCTGGGTGACAGAACCTGGTGAGAGCCAGTCAAGTCACCCCATCCTGGATTCCCCTGGGTGTCTACTTTTCAAAAATGTATAGGTTTGCTAGGTTTCCCAAAGTGCCGGCAGAGCTAGGGTTCAAAAACTACAGCTAGGCACTTTGCAAAAAAAGGGTCATTTTTCACTGTGAAAATGTGGTGTGTCCACGTTGCGTTTTGCGCTGCTTCCTGTCACGGGCACTAGGCCTACCCACACAAGTGAGGTACCATTGTTTTTGGAAGACCTTGGGGAACGCGGGGTGGGTGGAATTTTGTGGATCCACGCAGATTCCACAACTTTCCACCACAGAAAAGTGAGGAAATTTTTTTTTTTGCCAATTTGTAAGGTTTGCAAGGGATTCTGGGTAACAGAACCTGGTGAGAGCCAGTCAAGTCACCCCATCCTGGATTCCCCTGGGTGTCTACTTTTCAAAAATGTATAGGTTTTCTAGGTTTCCCTAAGTGCCGGCAGAGCTAGGGTTCAAAAACTACAGCTAGGCACTTTGCAAAAAAAGGGTCATTTTTCACTGTGAAAATGTGGTGCGTCCACGTTGCGTTTTGCGCTGCTTCCTGTCGCGGGCACTAGGCCTACCCACACAAGTGAGGTACCATTTTTTTTGGAAGACCTTGGGGAACGCCAGGTGGGTGGAATTTTGTGGAACCACGCAGATTCCAGAACTTTCTGCCACAGAAAAGTGAGGGAAATGTGTTTTTTTTGCCAGTTTTTAGGTTTGCAAGGGATTCTGGGTGACAGAACCTGGTGAGAGCCAGTCAAGTCACCCCATCCTGGATTCCCCTGGGTGTCTACTTTTCAAAAATGTATAGGTTTGCTAGGTTTCCCAAAGTGCCGGCAGAGCTAGGGTTCAAAAACTACAGCTAGGCACTTTGCAAAAAAAGGGTCATTTTTCACTGTGAAAATGTGGTGTGTCCACGTTGCGTTTTGCGCTGCTTCCTGTCACGGGCACTAGGCCTACCCACACAAGTGAGGTACCATTGTTTTTGGAAGACCTTGGGGAACGCGGGGTGGGTGGAATTTTGTGGATCCACGCAGATTCCACAACTTTCCACCACAGAAAAGTGAGGAAATGTTTTTTTGCCAATTTGTAAGGTTTGCAAGGGATTCTGGGTAACAGAACCTGGTGAGAGCCAGTCAAGTCACCCCATCCTGGATTCCCCTGGGTGTCTACTTTTCAAAAATGTATAGGTTTTCTAGGTTTCCCTAAGTGCCGGCAGAGCTAGGGTTCAAAAACTACAGCTAGGCACTTTGCAAAAAAAGGGTCATTTTTCACTGTGAAAATGTGGTGCGTCCACATTGTGTTTTGCGCTGCTTCCTGTCACGGGAACTAGGCCTACCCACACAAGTGATGTACCATTTTTTTCGGAAGACCTTGGGGAACGCGGGGTGGGTGGAATTTTGTGGATCCACGTAGATTCCAGAACTTTCTACTACAGAAAAGTGAGGAAAATGTGGTTTTTTTGCCAATTTTTTAGGTTTGCAAGGGATTCTGGGTAACAGAACCTGGTGAGAGCCAGTCAAGTCACCCCATACTGGATTCCCCTGGGTGTATACTTTTCAAAAATGTATAGGTTTGCTAGGTTTCCCTAAGTGCCGGCAGAGCTAGGGTTCAAAAACTACAGCTAGGCACTTTGCAAAAAAAGGGTCATTTTTCACTGTGAAAATGTGGTGCGTCCACGTCGCGTTTTGCGCTGCTTCCTGTCGCGGGCACTATGCCTACCCACACAAGTGAGGTCCAATTTTTTTTGGAAGACCTTGGGGAACGCGGGGTGGGTGGAATTTTGTGGATCCACGCAGATTCCAGAACTTTCCACCACAGAAAAGTGAGGAAAATGCGTTTTGTTTGCCACTTTTTAAGGTTTGCAAGGGATTCTGGGTAACAGAACCTGGTGAGAGCCAGTCAAGTCACCCCATCCTGGATTCCCCTGGGTGTCTACTTTTCAAAAATGTATAGGTTTTCTAGGTTTCCCTAAGTGCCGGCAGAGCTAGGGTTAAAAAACTACAGCTAGGCACTTTGCAAAAAAAGGGTCATTTTTCACTGTGAAAATGTGGTGCGTCCACGTTGCGTTTTGCGCTGCTTCCTGTCACAGGAACTAGGCCTACCCACACAAGTGATGTACCATTTTTTTCGGAAGACCTTGGGGAACGCGGGGTGGGTGGAATTTTGTGGATCCACGCAGATTCCAGAACTTTCTACCACAGAAAAGTGAGAAAAATTTGTTTTTTTTGCCAATTTTTTAGGTTTGCAAGGGATTCTGGGTAACAGAACCTGGTGAGAGCCAGTCAAGTCACCCCATACTGGATTCCCCTGGGTGTATACTTTTCAAAAATGTATAGGTTTGCTAGGTTTCCCTAAGTGCCGGCAGAGCTAGGGTTCAAAAACTACAGCTAGGCACTTTGCAAAAAAAGGGTCATTTTTCACTGTGAAAATGTGGTGCGTCCACGTCGCGTTTTGCGCTGCTTCCTGTCGCGGGCACTATGCCTACCCACACAAGTGAGGTCCAATTTTTTTTGGAAGACCTTGGGGAACGTGGGGTGGGTGGAATTTTGTGGATCCACGCAGATTCCAGAACTTTCCACCACAGAAAAGTGAGGAAAATGCGTTTTTTTTGCCACTTTTTAAGGTTTGCAAGGGATTCTGGGTAACAGAACCTGGTGAGAGCCAGTCAAGTCACCCCATCCTGGATTCCCCTGGGTGTCTACTTTTCAAAAATGTATAGGTTTTCTAGGTTTCCCTAAGTGCCGGCAGAGCTAGGGTTCAAAACTACAGCTAGGCACTTTGCAAAAAAAGGGTCATTTTTCACTGTGAAAATGTGGTGCGTCCACGTTGCGTTTTGCGCTGCTTCCTGTCACAGGAACTAGGCCTACCCACACAAGTGATGTACCATTTTTTTAGGAAGACCTTGGGGAACGCGGGGTGGGTGGAATTTTGTGGATCCACGCAGGTTCCAGAACTTTCTACCACAGAAAAGTGAGGAAAATGTGGGTTTTTTGCCAATTTTTTAGGTTTGCAAGGGATTCTGGGTAACAGAACCTAGTGAGAGCCAGTCAAGTCACCCCATACTGGATTCCCCTGGGTGTATACTTTTCAAAAATGTATAGGTTTGCTAGGTTTCCCTAAGTGCCGGCAGAGCTAGGGTTAAAAAACTACAGCTAGGCACTTTGCAAAAAAAGGGTCATTTTTCACTGTGAAAATGTGGTGCGTCCACGTCGCGTTTTGCGCTGCTTCCTGTCGCGGGCACTATGCCTACCCACACAAGTGAAGTCCAATTTTTTTGGGAAGACCTTGGGGAACGCGGGGTGGGTGGAATTTTGTGTATCCACGCAGATTCCGGAAATTTCCACCACAGAAAAGTGAGGAAAATGCGTTTTTTTTGCCACTTTTTAAGGTTTGCAAGGGATTCTGGGTAACAGAACCTGGGGAGAGAGAGTCAAGTCACCCCATCCTGGATTCCCCTGGGTGTCTACTTTTCAAAAATGTATAGGTTTTCTAGGTTTCCCTAAGTGCCGGCAGAGCTAGGGTTAAAAAACTACAGCTAGGCACTTTGCAAAAAAAGGGTAATTTTTCACTGTGAAAATGTGGTGCGTCCACGTTGCGTTTTGCGCTGCTTCCTGTTACGGGAACTAGGCCTACCCACACAAGTGATGTACCATTTTTTCGGAAGACCTTGGGGAACGCAGGGTGGGTGGAATTTTGTGGATCCACGCAGATTCCAGAACTTTCTACCACAGAAAAGTGAGGAAAATGTGTTTTTTTGCCAATTTTTAGGTTTGCAAGGGATTCTGGGTAACAGAACCTGGTGAGAGCCAGTCAAGTCACCCCATACTGGATTCCCCTGGGTGTATACTTTTCAAAAATGTATAGGTTTGCTAGGTTTCCCTAAGTGCCGGCAGAGCTAGGGTTCAAAAACTACAGCTAGGCACTTTGCAAAAAAAGGGTCATTTTTCACTGTGAAAATGTGGTGCGTCCACGTTGCGTTTTGCGCTGCTTTCTGTTGCGGGCACTAGGCCTACCCACACAAGTGAGGTACCATTTTTTTTGGAAGACCTTGGGGAACGCGGGGTGGGTGGATTTTTGTGGAACCACGCAGATTCCAGAACTTTCTGCCACAGAAAAGTGAGGGAAATGTGTTTTTTTTGCCAGTTTTTAGGTTTGCAAGGGATTCTGGGTGACAGAACCTGGTGAGAGCCAGTCAAGTCACCCCATCCTGGATTCCCCTGGGTGTCTACTTTTCAAAAATGTATAGGTTTGCTAGGTTTCCCAAAGTGCCGGCAGAGCTAGGGTTCAAAAACTACAGCTAGGCACTTTGCAAAAAAAGGGTCATTTTTCACTGTGAAAATGTGGTGTGTCCACGTTGCGTTTTGCGCTGCTTCCTGTCACGGGCACTAGGCCTACCCACACAAGTGAGGTACCATTGTTTTTGGAAGACCTTGGGGAACGCGGGGTGGGTGGAATTTTGTGGATCCACGCAGATTCCACAACTTTCCACCACAGAAAAGTGAGGAAAATTTTTTTTTGCCAATTTGTAAGGTTTGCAAGGGATTCTGGGTAACATAACCTGGTGAGAGCCAGTCAAGTCACCCCATCCTGGATTCCCCTGGGTGTCTACTTTTCAAAAATGTATAGGTTTTCTAGGTTTCCCTAAGTGCCGGCAGAGCTAGGGTTCAAAAACTACAGCTAGGCACTTTGCAAAAAAGGGTCATTTTTCACTGTGAAAATGTGGTGCGTCCACATTGTGTTTTGCGCTGCTTCCTGTCACGGGAACTAGGCCTACCCACACAAGTGATGTACCATTTTTTCGGAAGACCTTGGGGAACGCGGGGTGGGTGGAATTTTGTGGATCCACGTAGATTCCAGAACTTTCTACTACAGAAAAGTGAGGAAAATGTGGTTTTTTTGCCAATTTTTAGGTTTGCAAGGGATTCTGGGTAACAGAACCTGGTGAGAGCCAGTCAAGTCACCCCATACTGGATTCCCCTGGGTGTATACTTTTCAAAAATGTATAGGTTTGCTAGGTTTCCCTAAGTGCCGGCAGAGCTAGGGTTCAAAAACTACAGCTAGGCACTTTGCAAAAAAGGGTCATTTTTCACTGTGAAAATGTGGTGCGTCCACGTCGCGTTTTGCGCTGCTTCCTGTCGCGGGCACTATGCCTACCCACACAAGTGAGGTCCAATTTTTTTGGAAGACCTTGGGGAACGCGGGGTGGGTGGAATTTTGTGGATCCACGCAGATTCCAGAACTTTCCACCACAGAAAAGTGAGGAAAATGCGTTTTGTTTGCCACTTTTTAAGGTTTGCAAGGGATTCTGGGTAACAGAACCTGGTGAGAGCCAGTCAAGTCACCCCATCCTGGATTCCCCTGGGTGTCTACTTTTCAAAAATGTATAGGTTTTCTAGGTTTCCCTAAGTGCCGGCAGAGCTAGGGTTAAAAAACTACAGCTAGGCACTTTGCAAAAAAGGGTCATTTTTCACTGTGAAAATGTGGTGCGTCCACGTTGCGTTTTGCGCTGCTTCCTGTCACAGGAACTAGGCCTACCCACACAAGTGATGTACCATTTTTTTCGGAAGACCTTGGGGAACGCGGGGTGGGTGGAATTTTGTGGATCCACGCAGATTCCAGAACTTTCTACCACAGAAAAGTGAGAAAAATTTGTTTTTTTGCCAATTTTTTAGGTTTGCAAGGGATTCTGGGTAACAGAACCTGGTGAGAGCCAGTCAAGTCACCCCATACTGGATTCCCCTGGGTGTATACTTTTCAAAAATGTATAGGTTTGCTAGGTTTCCCTAAGTGCCGGCAGAGCTAGGGTTCAAAAACTACAGCTAGGCACTTTGCAAAAAAAGGGTCATTTTTCACTGTGAAAATGTGGTGCGTCCACGTCGCGTTTTGCGCTGCTTCCTGTCGCGGGCACTATGCCTACCCACACAAGTGAGGTCCAATTTTTTTGGAAGACCTTGGGGAACGTGGGGTGGGTGGAATTTTGTGGATCCACGCAGATTCCAGAACTTTCCACCACAGAAAAGTGAGGAAAATGCGTTTTTTTGCCACTTTTAAGGTTTGCAAGGGATTCTGGGTAACAGAACCTGGTGAGAGCCAGTCAAGTCACCCCATCCTGGATTCCCCTGGGTGTCTACTTTTCAAAAATGTATAGGTTTTCTAGGTTTCCCTAAGTGCCGGCAGAGCTAGGGTTCAAAAACTACAGCTAGGCACTTTGCAAAAAAGGGTCATTTTTCACTGTGAAAATGTGGTGCGTCCACGTTGCGTTTTGCGCTGCTTCCTGTCACAGGAACTAGGCCTACCCACACAAGTGATGTACCATTTTTTTAGGAAGACCTTGGGGAACGCGGGGTGGGTGGAATTTTGTGGATCCACGCAGGTTCCAGAACTTTCTACCACAGAAAAGTGAGGAAAATGTGGGTTTTTTGCCAATTTTTTAGGTTTGCAAGGGATTCTGGGTAACAGAACCTAGTGAGAGCCAGTCAAGTCACCCCATACTGGATTCCCCTGGGTGTATACTTTTCAAAAATGTATAGGTTTGCTAGGTTTCCCTAAGTGCCGGCAGAGCTAGGGTTAAAAAACTACAGCTAGGCACTTTGCAAAAAAGGGTCATTTTTCACTGTGAAAATGTGGTGCGTCCACGTCGCGTTTTGCGCTGCTTCCTGTCGCGGGCACTATGCCTACCCACACAAGTGAAGTCCAATTTTTTGGGAAGACCTTGGGGAACGCGGGGTGGGTGGAATTTTGTGTATCCACGCAGATTCCGGAAATTTCCACCACAGAAAAGTGAGGAAAATGCGTTTTTTTGCCACTTTTTAAGGTTTGCAAGGGATTCTGGGTAACAGAACCTGGGGAGAGAGAGTCAAGTCACCCCATCCTGGATTCCCCTGGGTGTCTACTTTTCAAAAATGTATAGGTTTTCTAGGTTTCCCTAAGTGCCGGCAGAGCTAGGGTTAAAAAACTACAGCTAGGCACTTTGCAAAAAAAGGGTAATTTTTCACTGTGAAAATGTGGTGCGTCCACGTTGCGTTTTGCGCTGCTTCCTGTCACGGGAACTAGGCCTACCCACACAAGTGATGTACCATTTTTTTCGGAAGACCTTGGGGAACGCAGGGTGGGTGGAATTTTGTGGATCCACGCAGATTCCAGAACTTTCTACCACAGAAAAGTGAGGAAAATGTGTTTTTTTTGCCAATTTTTTAGGTTTGCAAGGGATTCTGGGTAACAGAACCTGGTGAGAGCCAGTCAAGTCACCCCATACTGGATTCCCCTGGGTGTATACTTTTCAAAAATGTATAGGTTTGCTAGGTTTCCCTAAGTGCCGGCAGAGCTAGGGTTCAAAAACTACAGCTAGGCACTTTGCAAAAAAAGGGTCATTTTTCACTGTGAAAATGTGGTGCGTCCACGTTGCGTTTTGCGCTGCTTTCTGTCGCGGGCACTAGGCCTACCCACACAAGTGAGGTACCATTTTTTTTGGAAGACCTTGGGGAACGCGGGGTGGGTGGATTTTTGTGGATCCACGCAGATTCCAGAACTTTCCACCACAGAAAAGTGAGGAAAATGTGTTTTTTTTGCCAATTTTTAAGGTTTGCAAGGAATTCTGGGTAACAGAACCTGGTGAGAGCCAGTCAAGTCACCCCATCCTGAATTCCCCTGGGTGTCTAGTTTTCAAAAATGTATAGGTTTGCTAGGTTTCCCTAAGTGCCCGCAGAGCTAGGGTTCAAAAACTACAGCTAGGCACTTTGCAAAAAAAGGGTAATTTTTCATTGTGAAAATGTGGTACGTCCACGTTGCATTTTGAGCCATTTCCTGTTGTGGGCACAAGGCCTACCCACACAAGTGAGGTACCATTTTTATCGGGAGACTTAGGGTAACACAGAATTGTAGAGCAACTGTTATTACCTATTGACTTTCGATGCATTTCTGCCTTCCAAATCAAAGACAATGTGTAAAAAATAAGTCATTTTGAAAAATGACCTATAATTCTCATGCTAGTATGGGTACTCCCAATTTCGGAAATGTGCAAATATCTACTGTTTCTAAAATCTACATTTTGTTCCCATTTCAGAAATACATAGGTGTCTTTCATAACAATTTTTCCATGTATACATTTTCCCAAAATAATTGCTATATACCCGGTACATAATAAAAAACCATTGCAAGATGCTGCTCAGTTATTGGCTCTGGGTTCGTCGGGTTCTTGGTGAACCTACAAGTCCTATATATCCCCACAACCAGAAAGGTCCAGCGGATATAACGGTATATTGCTTTCAAATAGCTGTCATAATTAGAAGAAGTTACAAGTGAAAACGTTGACACAAATGGCGGTTTTTTTCAACTAATTTTCAATTTTTCCTTCATTTAACTGTTAGTTTCTATAAGGAAAACTTTAAGGATCTACACAAATGACCCCTTGCTGAATTCAGAATTTTGTCTACTTACAGAAATGTATGGCTTTCTAGGATCCATTATTGGTTTCATACCCATTTCTACCATTAACTGGAAGGAGGTTGAAAGCACAAAAAATAGCAAAAATAGGCTATGTCCCAGAAAAATGCCAAAACTGTGTAAAAAAAGTTGGTTTTCTGACAAAAGTCTGCTTGTCCCTGAAAGCTGGGAAGATGGTGATTTCAGCACCACAACCCCTTTTTTTATGCCATTTGCAGGGAAAAAACAAGACACTTTCATCTGTAGCCTTTTTTTCGCATTTTTCCCAAAAAAAACAAACGTTTGCTGTATTTTGGCTAATTTCTGGGTCCCCTCCAGGGGAATGCACAAACCCTGGGTACCTTTACAATCCCCATGATGTTAGAAAAAAAGGACGCAAATTTGGCGTGGATACCTTATGTGGTCAAAAAGTTACAGGGGACTAAGCGCGCACTACCCCAAATAGCCAAAAAAAGGCTTAGCAAAGGGGGGGAAAAGGCCTAGCAGCGAAGGGGTTAATGCTTTGCACTGCTTTTCTTTTTTTCTTTTTTTATCCTCATTCCCCTCAAACCCCAGTTAACAAAATAAGGTGTCGATACCGTTACTCGATATTAAGGAGACGTAGGCTACTAGATGGGGACCAGGAGGAAGCGCCCCGCCTACCGGTACACAACTGTCTTAAGATGTCACTGTCCCCAAGATGGAAAGGGGGTGGTCACTCTCCCCTCCGGATCAAGTAGACCCGATCACTGTTAATTTTGGCCTTTAGAGGGAAAGACCGAGAGGCCCAACACAGTCAGGGAGTTGCAAAGAGGCATAATCATAGGATACAAATTTCTTTATAGGTGAAAACTTAAACCATTAATACCACTAAATTATAATGATAAATCCCTAAAACTAAGCATTAGACCATGTTAATAAGAAATCCCATAGTGCTTTCTTTTTACTACTCTGCGATCTGCTCAAATCTGTCCTGGACGTCGTAAATAAAGAATACAGCCACTCCAAATGCGAAGGAGGTGCAACTTCTACCCATCTCTTACAAATTTCCCTCCTAGCCAACAATATTGCATAGAAAAGGAACAACCTAGCAGGGCCCATAATCTCACTAGATATACCAAAAATTATCAAAGCAAGATTGATTTGGATTGGAAGTCCCAAAATATCGGCGATGGTTGCTCCTACTTTTTCCCAAAATTCTATTATCGCCGCGCAATCCTTAAACATATGTATGTCAGAGGCACTCTCTAAATCACATTTTTTACAGCTGACTGGAGGGCCCTTCGACATTTTGGTCAATCTTAACGGAGATAAATAAGCCCTATGAACCGTGAACAAGTGGTTCCTCCTCAACCAAGCAGGTTTTACAGTGGCAAACAAGGTATTAAAAGATGTTTGCCACAAATATTCCCACTGTTCGTTTCGCAAGGAGACCCCCCACAGTTCTTCAGCCAGTTTTAAATCTCCATCAATAGCCTCCTCGATGGACCAATAAAGGAAAGTAACCTCCTTTTTCCCCGCCGGTCTTACCACTAGCTGTTCCACAAGGGTGTTTCCTTTGCCTATTGGTTTTTTTAGGTTTTGGGACCAACTCTGCAACTGAAGATATTCAAACCTGGACATGCCCTCTTCTAGCCTATTGTGTAGTGCCAGCCATGGTAAAAGTGAGCCCTCAAAAGCAAGGTGCCCCCACACCTTAAGCCCGCTACTCTAAGTGGTAGTGCTAGCCTATCTTTCAGGTAGTCTGGTACACCTGGGGAGTCCCACAGGGGGGCCCGACTTGAAAAATAGTTGAGACCCGTGCGCTGTTTAATACTAGCCCATGTTTGAGCCACCCCATCAGGACTTTTAGCCTAATCTTTTTGAAGAACTTCTGTTGACCAAATTTGAACAGAAATCCCTCTTGAGATAGACCAACACCATTTAACATAGTAGAGAACATGGCCCCCACCCCTGTGTGGTCTGGGGTTTTCAAAAGCATTCTCGAGTGCGACAGCTTGAATGCCCATGCATAATATTGCAGGTCAGGAAGTGCAAGACTCCCCTTCTCCCTCCTATGCCTCAGTTTCTTCCAGGCAATCCTCGTATCCCTATAAGCCCAAACAAACAAATTGATTGCCTGCTGGAGCTTAACTATAGCTGATTTTTCAAAATATAGAGGAATTGTATTGAAAAGGAAAGTGATTTTTGGTAGCACTACCATCTTAATCAGATTTATCCTCCCCAGGATGGTCAATGGGAGATGGGCCCATGATTTCATTAGTTTCTGACATTCCCTAAAGACATTTGGCAAGTTGGTCCCTGAGATCTTATCTATGTCCTGCACTATTCTGACCCCCAAATATCTCATGTCACGCTTGGTCTGGTATTGACACTCCGCCAGGTTCCACGTCATAACCTCGGTTTTCTCCGCATTGACCTCATAACCGGATACCTGCCCGAAGTCCTGTGCTAACCTGATGACATTGGGAAAAGACGTCTCTAGATCAGCCGAAAGAATCAAAACATCATCAGCGTACAGGGCCACCTTCCTCTCCCAAGCCCCATACTTGAATGGCAAGATACTAGGTTCCTCTCTTAAACGCTGAGCAAAGGGCTCAATATATAGATTGAAGAGAAGCGGGGAAAGGGGGCAGCCCTGCCTCGTACCCCTGGTGATCTTAAAAGGTTTAGTCAATTTACCATTTACCAGGAGTCTCGCCGATGGGTTCCGATAAATGAGCTGAATGGCTCGGCAGAACTTCTCACCCTGGCAGATAGGCTGGGTGCAGTAGCGGGAGGCATGCTTCATCCCGATCAAAAAGGTTTTGTTAAGGGCAGGAATCTAGCTGACCTCACTTATGATTTTGTGGGTGCAATAGATTTGGCCACTACCTTCTAGCTTCCCCTTGCAGCAATGACATTAGATGCTACTAAGGCCTTCAACAGGGTCAACTGGGCATATCTCTCGGCAGTTATGCACTGCTTTTCGTTACTTTGTGTGACTATGCAGTGGTGTAAAGGGTTGATAAGTCAACCTATATGTATCAAATTCATTTGTCACAAAACTGCACTAATGGTCATATTCTTCATTATTTGTATATATTTTTGGTGGCTGCGCAATAAATTTAACTTTTTCCTCGACATTAAGAGAAGTTTACAAACTTAGCATTTTGTCCAGTTTGCAGTTAGCCAAATTCCCAACTTCACACAACTACATCTGACAGTGAGATGTGACACCAAAAATGCATGTGCAAGAGAACTTTCCTTAAAAATAACGTTTGCAAGGTCCCACCATCCACACCTCTTCATTGTCCATCTTAGCTCTCTTCCATGCCTCATTCTCTCCTTCAGCCTCAACTGCTACAACTACATTGATGCCCCAAAAATCATTCTAAATCTTAAAAACCCTTATCTCAACTCTTGAGCTAGCAGCAATGCTACCACTTTATGGTATTTTATGCTAACTGACCACCCAAGTTAAACACATTGAACACTCAGAAACTTTAGTAAGGGGAAATAGAGCATATCACCCTTCCACCTTCAGGCCACAGAAACTAGGTCCACAACTAATCATCCTAGGACAAGTAAGAATTTTGGAAGTGATTTTGGAGTTTAAATCTTCCAGTGTAGCACACGTAAAACGGAATACAAAAATATCTTTCTGCATTAGATGATCCCTGTATTGAGGCCCCACTGCCTATGTTTACCCCAAGGTGTACAGGAACTCATCATCGTTGTGCTTTCCTGCCTCAACTATCTGAATGGTTTACATCACTCAGCCCCTCTTTGCCTAATCTGTAGGCTACCGAAAATCCCAATAAAAGGTACCAGACAACTACTCAATCTACCTACCCAGAACCACATTTTACAAAACTCTATAACTCCTTACGTATATGCACAGCTACTGATTTGTTGCACCGTGGCTGGAATACATCTGCAATCTTCAAACACCTCACTCAACATTTTCTACGTAGGCTGGTCACACACTCTTTCAACTGTGCACTCAGAAAGTAGCCACTGGAACCCAATGTCAATTGGATGTTTTTACTCTCATCTGAAGTATTAATAATTGAATAATTTTATAAATTCTACAGTACAAATCAATACAATAGAATTCTACAAAGCTTAGAGCTGGGGATGTCAAGGAGCTCTTTTTATGTTTGTATAATGGCTTTCCCTTGTGTTCTAAACAAACTATTTAAATTGGAGCCCATGACACAAATCAAGGTGATAAATTGGAATAGGACAACAAAGATAGGGATGTCACAGAGATCCCACAGAGTTTTCTCTCGATATAAGCCAACAATTGGACAAATGCAAAGTTCATCTCCTCTGTAGGTGTGGCCATGCTTTCACTTGGATGGGCTGCAGAGGAACTCCAGTTGCAGTGGAAAAGTTCATGCAGAAACATGCATCCATTCAGGTTTTATTTTAAGCTCATATAGAACACCTTTATGTGAGTTGTTACAATATCAAAACAATCCAATGCTAATCCAATGTCAACTGCTTTCTGTAAAGAGTCCATGCCTCACCATTGGTAACTTGTTTTAAGCAACAAGACTTTCCTAGAGACATGCATGTGTTACATTTGCAAACACTGAACAAAAAAATATTCCAGTGAACAAATAAAGAGCCTATAAGGTCCAAGCTAAGTCTATTAAAATCATACACATTAAATGAGTAAAATGTAACAAAAATGAAAACATAGATTTAAGCATCAAAGGTTACAGGAAGCAAAATTCATTAAATGCAAAAGGGAACTACAAATCTAATGATAGCATCTGTACTATGGTAGGTTGAGACTTAATCACTCTTTGCGACTAACTTGTGATAGACTTTAGATGTATAAATGTTGTCGTTTCATCCCAGGTGAATGGTTTACTCTATGTCTTTCTTGAAGGTTTTTTAACAAAGCAACAGTGTCTCAACCAGTGATCATTGAGTAAGACAAGTATAATGTAAAACTAATCAATGGCACGTACAGAGAAATAAGGGAGACCACAATATTTTAAAGAGGACCATAAATTTAGTATGTTTTTTTTTAAGTAAAGGTAGTTATATCAGCACTACATTACATAAATTGCAATAGTAACCCAAAAGTATAAAGTGCACATACATGCTCGTGGAAAGGTGAACGGCTCGAGTGACACGTGAAAAGGTGAGGCAACAGCGAAAATGGCGCAAGAAACAATTTGAGTGATGGTTGCAAAAACAGTCAGTAAGACATTTATACAAAGTTTCAACTGTTAATAAGATTTTGCCAGTGCAGTATAAGGGAATGAAGGGAGAAAGGTAGGGTTTAAGAATGGGAACCTGGCAATTTTCTCCTTTCCTCGACAGACCCCTCATGGATACCTTATTGGCCTTCCTTGATTGACTCACCCTTACTACAAGGATCCCTGCTACCACCACCTCAGGTAGCCATTATTCCCCTACGTCCACTATTCTCTTCCTATGTCTGTACTTTCCCATTCTTAACCCCTCCCTTTCTCCCTTCATTCCCTTATATATCACTGGCTGAATCTCAGTAACCTGGTCCTGATGATGACCTGAAATTGTACAGGTCGATATGCCGTCGACTATTCAGCGCATCTCTAGGCGCAATCGTGGTTTTTGAAAACAGTTGAAACTTTATATAAATGTCTTATTGACTGTTTTTGCAACCATCACTTAAATTGTTTCTTGCGCCGTTTTCACTGTTGCTTCACCTTTTCATGTGTCACTTGCGCCATTCAACTTTCCACACGCATGTATTTGCACATTATACTTTTGGGTTACTATCGCAATTTATGTAATGTAGTGCTGATATAACTACATTTACTTAAAAAACATACCAACCTTTATGGTCCTCTTTAAACTATTGTGTAAGGGTGGGCAGTGAATTCCGCTCCGCTCGCGGAATTGACAAAATTTCGGTAATTCCGCGTTCCGCGCGGAACGCGGAATTGCAGAAAATTCCGCGATCCGTGGCGTGGCGGAATTCGTGAGCATGGTGAGTAGAGGTATTGTACAAAACGGTGGCATCTGCTTGGATAAATATGCAGGGCAGGATTCATTCTGGCACGAGGCTCCTGTCACAAAAATTAAACCTCAACAGGATGCACTTACAGATGTAAATAAAGCAGGTGCCCGAGTCGAAGCTCAAATTCTGTAACGCATTAATCAGCCCAAAAATTTGTGAGCGAGGTTGTGGCTAAGCAGATGTGCCTTCTCTCCATTTCCACCCTGAAAAGATAGCTGTGATCCTTGATGGAGGTCTTTGCATCCTTGATTTTCTCGAGCACAATCCTCGTGTAGAATTTGAGAGCGTGGTTAAGCAGACGTGCCTTCTTCCTATTTCCAGCCTGAAAAGTTAGCTGTAATCCTTGATGGAGGTCTTTGCATCCTTGATTTTCTCGAGCGCAATCCTCGTGTAGTTCCTGTGACCAGGAGGTTCCTTCTCCTTGTCTGCCGCTGTGATCCTGCTCTGACCCTTTATAAACAAGAGGCATGTGAACTGGACTAGAAGCCCCCCCGTTTGGCCCCGCCGCACATACACTAGCGGTATGCACCGTCTTCCCGCCCTTTACCCAGTATGATGGACAGCTCACTCAAGGGACCCCGACGCCTTTCGGTGCGGTGGCAAAGTTACAGACACACAAGCCACTGAAGACAACTCTGCCAGATGTGCCTTCTCTCCATTTCCACCCTGAAAAGATAGCTGTGATCCTTGATGGAGGTCTTTGCATCCTTGATTTTCTCGAGCGCAATCCTCGTGTAGAATTTGTGAGCATGGTTAAGCAGACATGCCTTCTTCCCATTTCCAGCCTGAAAAGTTAGCTGTAATCCTTGATGGAGGTCTTTGCATCCTTGATTTTCTCGAGCGCAATCCTCGTGTAGTTTGGCCCCACCCCACATACACTAGCGGTATGCAACGTCTTCCCGCCCTTTCCCCACTATGATGGACAGCTTACTCAAAGGTCCCCTGCGCCTTTCCAGCGCGGTGGCAAAGTTACAGCTGTAGTGTAACGGGCGGAGCAAGCAATTCCGCAAGCTTGCGGAATTCCGCGTGCTCGCGGAGATTTGTTGCAATTTCGCGGAACATTGCGAAGCGCGACTACGCAAATTCCGCCCATCCCTAGAGACCACAATACTATTGTGGTCTCCCTTATTTCTCTGTGTGTGACATTGATTTGCTTTACATTATACTTGTCTTACTTAATGATCACCGGTTGAGACGTTGCTTTGTTAAACGTAATTACTCGGTCTCAACTGGGCTAACGGGTTTTCTCCTGTCTTTTGTTTTTTGTTTCTTGAAGGTTGAACATCTTCAGTGGTGACAAGCCTTGATACTGTAATGAAGAAGATCCCAAGCATTCATATACATCTTTTGAACAGTCACGTCGGTTGTTCAGGATTCCAACCAAAATGCTCATAGCAGGAAAAAATTCAAAAGAAAGGAGCTAATGCTGTTTTTTAGGTTGACTTGACAACCTATGTCATTCATTCAGGAATACATTTTTTCTAAGTAACAGCTTATTTTCATAATGAGAAATGTTTCCATAACATCGAGACTAGTTTCTTAAACGAGTCGCTGGTTTCCGGTTTCTAGAGACCACCAAAACTCAATTTCTTGTCCACAGAAACCTACCCTAGCCACAAGGGCAAGTGGGAGAAGTGCACAATTGTTAGAGGGCCGCTGGTTTCATTTCTAGGCTGGCAAGCAGAGTCCTCTGCTTATGATCTTTTGTGCTCTTTGGACAGGAGCAAGCGGGCCTCACTGGCAGTACCTGGATTGCCCTATTGTTGAAGTTCAGCATGACACTAACACTACTAGTCTATATGGCAAGGTTCCAACTTAGCCACTCATGGCAGAAATGGAAACGCCTGTCTCCAAAAGCAGATAGAAATATTTCAATGCAGCAAGTCAGAAATTTTTCTCCATGTGTCCCAAATCATGAACCTTGGGTATTTGGTGAAGTAGAGCATGTTGTAGAGTGAAACCAGTCAGCAATTTGTCATGACCTTTTAGCAAATGGGGCCAATGTTCTCATATTTCTACACTCTACAACTGGCAGGAATGTGCCCAATTGCTAACCTTGGGGGACACATTGAAATCAAACCCATCTGACATTTCCTAAAACTCCAGAAACCATCTTAGTTATTCCTTTGTTCCTTTAAAGAGTGCTCTCTCTGCCCCCTAAATCCATTTCTGGCAATCCGAGCTACTCCTATCTAGAAAGAAGAGTAAATGTAATCTCCAAGTGAGTGTATGCTTCAGCCCCCCTGTGGAGTTAGGCTTCAGATGTCTGTTCCTGTTTTTCAAGCTCAAAGAAGATGAGTACTACAAGATTATTTAAAAGGCAGATGTGACCAGGAAGGCTAATTGCTAAACTTCCATCCCCATCCTAGCTGCTTCATGGATTCCCTGTATTTTTTCATGTCTGTCTGTCTGGATCTCAAAAGTGAGAACTATTTGTGAATGCAGAACACTCAAAAACAGATGTGAATGCCATTTGTTAAGAATGTAACTGAGTTTAGGTAGACCTTTATTCACAGAGCCTCTTAAGAGTCCGTAATCATTTAAAAACATTATCTAAAAAGTTAACAGATTAAAAAATAAATTCATCAGTTGCGCCTAACAACAACAAAAATTCTGCATCTCTTATTGTCCTAATATTATATTTTTTAAAAGGGTCTTCAGTGCTGACGTATATACGAACATCGCTAGTTCCTTTCGTGGTGTCTGCTTCTAATAGTCACTATTAGAAGCAGACGCCACAAATGCATTTTTCCAGGGGGACAAAGGTATTCAAAATCTTGTACTGAACAAAATGACAAAGTTTGGACCGTTCTAATGTCAACACATTCTGAGGAACTAGCGATGTTCGTATATAAGTCAGAGCCCTGAAGAAGTCCTTGTTGGACAAAACGCTTTGGCTACTGTGGCTATTACTCATTGGCACACTTTTTAAAGAAGAAAATAAATAAAGAACGACTGAACAAAGAAACCTTCTCCATATGTATTACTTACATGCTCGGTGCCAAATAGAATCTTGTCTAAGACAGATTTTAAGATGTGTGTCCTTAATTAGAAATGTTTTTATAAACAAAAATATGTTTTAACGCAGACCCTTCAGCCTGAACTGCCACTGCAGGCTGCACTATCACTGCTCATATCACTGCCAGTGATGTGCTGTTATGAATAAATAAAGTTGTTTCTTAAAGAGTCTGCCACAGTAATGTTAATTTTTTCATTGTTAGTTTCTCTAAATACTGTAAAACATTAACATGAAATTGAGTTTAGCTTTGCCTGATGGGCTTTGGTTTTGGTAGTGTTGGTTGAGGTGTGGTTAGTGGTAGTGATATGGTTATTGGTGGGGTCATTCCGGTGATGTCCTCGGGATTGGTGGTGTTTACTGTGGTATTGGTGCTGATGGTAGTGATGGCAATTATAGTGGTTGTGGTAGTGGAGGTGGGCCTATTGGTGGTGGTATCGGTGATGCAATCGGTGATATACTTGGGAGTATTGGTGGTACAGTGGATATGTGGTAGTGGTGGTATTGGTATTACTTCTGTGGCTTTGATGATGGTATTGATTGTGGTGGTATTATTGATGGTAGTATTGGTTAGAGGTGAAATCATATTGGTGCTACTGATGGTGATGGCATTTGTGGTGCGTTAAATGTTTGGTGGTGTTGCATTGTTGGTGGTGGTATGTGGTGCTGGTATTGGTGTTGATATTGTTGGTGGTATTGGCTCTAGTTTAGGCAGTAGAGGCATTTTTGATGGTGTGGTATTCATTGGTTTGGGATTGATGATGGTTAGTTGCTGTGGTAGTAAAAAATGATGTATGTATATGTATGAATGTATATGGTATTACCATAATCAGAACCAAGCCAAAAGGAGCACTGCACATAGTCAAAGACAAACCTAAAGTCAACGAGTAATAGGAGACGAAGCTGAGTTGTGGATGGACAATGCATTGTGATGTATTGTTCCTTAAAGTCAGGCGTCTTCAACTCTTTCCTAGATTGGAGCTGCATTAGGGTGCCCGAATAGATAATGGGATCTTGTTCCAGATTCTGTGTCCATAGATGGAAATTGCCTTTTTTTTTATACTTCTTAATCTGCTGTCTGAAGGTATCCTGGCTGCAGGTGTGACCATCAGAGCTGGTTAGCTAGTCTGCAAGATAAGCAGGGAGGGTGGGTAGTCGTGATGGCTTTGTAAATTACACAGCTGGTTTTAAAGATTGTATTTGCCAGCAAGGGGAGCCACTGGGGTTCCAGCAGGATTTTGGTGAAGTGATCATATTTCTTCAAGCCCTGACTGACGTGCAGCAGCATGTAGGTTACTCCTAAGGGGTGTCGGTGTGGAGTCTAGGAAGATAGTAGGACATTACAAACACTCAGATGTGAAAGTAAAAGGGCTTGAACAGCAGTTCTGAAGTTGCTTTCAGAAAAAAAAGCAGTTAAGCTTTCTTTAGAAGACAGAGCTGGTTCCTGGCTGTCTTTTTTGGTATTCGTTGAGAGTTAGGGTCTAAAGCCATCAAGGTCCATGTCACTGAGGCAAGTTTGTACTGTATCATATTTGTTGGTCTTGGAAAATAAAAGGAATTCTATCTTCTTAGTGTTGAGCCTCAGGTAGGAGCTGGACATCCATTTCTGGATGATGTGCAAGGAGTGATTGAGCCATTCGACGTCAGAAGTAGACAAGACTTTCATGTAGAGTTGTGTAAAACTGCACACTCAGGATCTGCATTATCGGTCCCAACACATGTTTAAAGGACTACTTGTCTGGATGGGTGACTAGGAGTGTCAGTACTTGACTACATATCAGAGGGAGTGTTTCAGTCCCTCTTTGGGTGTGTGACTGTATGTGTAAGTAACTATATCACTAAATGAGTGGATCTCTTAGTAACTCTATGGGTCTGTAAATCTGTATGCAAGTAGTTGTATGGATAGCTTACTGGCTTTGTTAGTGAGTGTTGGGATATGTATGTGCAACTGGCTCTATTACTGCTGGATAAATAAGTGTTGTGTGAGTGTGTGAGTGAACGTGTAAGTGCCTCTGTTGCTGTCTGATTGGATGTGTGAGTGACTCTATGTTTTTGTAAATACATATGTGACTTGCAGTATGAGTGTAAGACTGAATGTATAACTGGGCGTATAAGACTGTAAATGCGCATGTGACTCAGTGAAAGTTAAAAGCACATGTTTTACTTTTTAAGCACACAGGACCCTGCCCTATGGCCTACCCATGGCCTACCTTACGGATTACTTATATGTAGTAGAAGGGAAGTTTAAGGCTTAGCAAGCAGTTTTAGGTGCCAACTCAACCTGCCGGTAAAACTGAACACACAGACTCTGCAGTAGCAGCCTCAACACATGTTTAAAGGTCCACTTTTCAGTGCATATGTAAATAAGTGCTTTAGTCCCTCTCTGAGTGTGTCACTGCTTGTGTAAGTAGCTATCTTGCTATATGACTCCCTGTCTTACTATTTTTTAGGTCTCTATATGTATATGTAAGTGGCTGTTTATATTATTTACTAGCTCTATTACTGAGTGTTGGGGTATATAACTGTGTGCAGCTGGCTCAGTTACTACTAGATACATAAGTGCTGAGTGAGTGTGCGAGTGAATGTGTAAGGGACTTTGTCACAGTCTGACTGTGTGTGTGAGAGGCTCTCTGCTTTAGTAATAGGCATGTGAGTCACAGTATGGGTGGGAGACTGGACGTACCACTTGGCGTATGGGTAACTGCGCATTTAACTTATTGAAACCTCAAAGTTCATGTCTTACCTTTTAAGCACACACTACACATGGCCTACCTCAGAGGTGACTTATATGCAGTAAAAGGGGAGTTTAAGGCTTGGCAAGGGGTTTTAAATGTCAAGTCAGACTGGTAGTAAAACTGCACAGACAGGTTTTGAAGTAGTAGGCCCTAGACATGTTTAAAGGACTACTAGTCTGGATAGGTGACTAGGAGGGTCAGTACTTAGTATATATCTGAGTGATTGTCAGTCCCTGTGTGGGTGTGTCATTGGATATGTAAACTAAGTAAGCATAAGACTAGCTGTCTTCGTAACTTTATGGGTCTGTAAATGCATATGCAAGTAGCTCTATGAATTGCTTACTGGCTGTGTTATTGAGTACTGGGGTATATACCTGTGTGCACAACTGTCTCAGCTACTGCTGGATACATAAGTGCTGTACGGACATGTGACTGAAAGTGTAAGTGCATCTGTCTCTGTCTGACTGGGTGGGTGAGTGCCACTATGCTTTTGTTAATAGGTAGGTGAGTCACAGTATGGGTGTAAGGCTGAATGTGTAACTGGGCATATCGATCTGGGAATGCAAATGTGACTCACTGAAACTTCAAAGTACATGTCTTGCCTTCTAAGCACATATTACCCTGACCTCTGACCTATATATACCCCACGTTAGTAGTGACTAATATGTAGTAGAAGGGAAGATTAAACTTTGGCAAGAGTTTTAAATGCCAACTCGATCTGGCAGTAAAACTGCACATACAGAGTCGGCAGTAGCAGGCAGACCACATGGCTAAAGGACTACTGGTCTGGATGAATGACTAGGAGTATCACTACTTCAATACACATCTAAATAAGTGCATCAGTTAATTCCTGTCTGGCTATGTCACTTAATGTGTAAGTAACTAAGACGCTATATGACTAGCTGTCTCAGTATCTCTATGGATCTCTGTATATGTATGTAAGTAGCTGTATATCAATTACTGCCTCTATTGCTGACTGTTGTGTTTTATAACGGTGTGTGCAACTGGCTCTGTTACTGCTGGATACATAGGTGCTGTATGGACATGTCACTGAATATCTACATACCTCTGTCTCTCTCTCACAGGCAAGATGAGTGACTCTGCTTTTCTAACTATATATAAGCTGCAGTATGAGTGAGAAACTGGATATTTAACTTTTCATAGGGGTCTCAATGTACACATGTAACTGACTGAGACTTCAAGCTGCATGTCTCACCTACTATCCACATAGCACCCTGCCCTATGACTTATCTACACCCTACCTAAGGGGTACCTACTACATAGTATAACAGAAGTTTGAACATTAGCAAGGAGTTTTTAATACCAACTTGACCATGCAGTAAAACTACACACACATGCTGTAAACTTCCAGGGAAACACATGATTAATGGACTACTCACACACCTTCTCTCAGACCCACACATACACTAACATACTCACTAACACAACCACAGATACACTCATTTATAAACACACACAAAATACTCACACACCCACTCACAAATCCCCTCATACACTCACAATACTTTTGTATATATCATACACACTTTCATTTCAATTACATTTTTTAAACAACACTCTAATTCACATACCTGTTAATTGACTTGGCTGGTCAGAATTATTTTTTATGTTGTCAATTGCACTGTACTCTCAGAGAAAATGTGAAAAGTAAGCAGAAGAAAAGTACACCACGCTCACTCAAAGCAACCATTAATGGCAAACTTTTCGACTCTGCTATCAGGGATACTCTCAAGGTTAGCAAATCAAAGCCTCTCTCTCATATTTTACTTTTGTTATTTTACTTCTCAATGGTCAGTATTTCTTAACCCTTTCTTGCACTTCAGTGAAGAGGCCTAATCTGGTAGTGGTTTTTGGCACAATTGCGAATTCAGCACAGCCCCTACCATGTAACTTCACAACAAATTTGCAAATACGTTTGGGAGTCCAAAAATATGTTTAACTTTGTACTCTTAATGCTTTACAACTATACTACACTTCATAAGAAACTCCTGACTAGGAAAATAAACACTTCTTCATTAATAATGAGCATAAACAACTCTAACTAATACACTACATTCTGTTTAATAGCCTTCCCCCCCACAGTCTCTTTACTGAGTTTCCATAGCAACTCCAGTTAGAACACATTCTTGAACCAGTAGGTCACAAGTTCACAACACATTCTAGATGAACATACTAGTTTCAAAATAAACAGCAGCAGGTGTGGTTGACTATTCAGAATTAAAAGTATATCTAAGTTTATTTTTACCAGAGCCAATCACAGATCAACTTACTTATCCTTTAAAGATTCTACCTAATTGTATCAATCTGCATATTTACACCATCCAATCAAATATGTTTTTTTACCCAGGAAATGAACTCTATTTTAACTGCCTTTCATTTTGAAAACTGTCACATTCTGCTCCAACCTTCTTCTGTGTACTTCTCCTCTTTTCCTTCAAAATGGTTAGAGTCTGGATTGTGGATCACAGCTTTGTGTTTTGGGCTAGAGAGTGTGCTAGAAAGAGAGGCATCGACAGGGACTTGGGTTTGCATAATGTGGACATTACTTGGCTTGGAGAGAGTTAAAGTGACATCAATTGCTGCCTATGGTTGAAAGCATTGTGGATTGACAACATCCTGACCTCATTATTGTGCACTGTGGTGGCAATGACCTAGGCACACTTACTGGGGTAGGACTGGAAATCCAAATGATGGATACCTTTTCTCAATTAATGGTCCTTTTCCTTCAGACTGCCTTGGTATTCTCCAACATCCCCTTTGGTATCGCTCCATTCTCCAACATATGCCAAAGACAGAAATGTAAGTGGTCAAATGAGTTCTGTCCACAGATAGACAAAGCCAGGAAATTTATCAATAAACTCTGTCTGCATTCCTCAGAGACTATAGCATGGGCTTTATCTGCAACAACACTTTGTGCTTTGACATGGATGGTATCTATAAATAGAAGTGATGGAGTTCACTTCACAGAGAAAGGCAACAGGGTGTTATTATTATTATTAATATTATTATTATTAATAAGGAGTTTGTAGAGCGTACAGCTACCCCCAACGGGGTTGTCCCGGCGCTTAGGCAGACGGCAGATGACAGGCGCAGAGAAGAAAAACTAGATGCTGGTGAAGAACCAGGTTTTCAGGGCTCGCCGAAAAGTTAGTTCTGACTCCGATGAGCGGACGGAGAGTGGCAGGGCATTCCAGAGTTTAGAGGTTCTAACCGCAAAGGCTCTGCCACCAGTCCTGGCCTTATGAAAGCGGGGAATAGTAAGGAGACACTGGTGGTCAGATCTCAGGGTCCGGTCGTGATGGTAGTGCTGCAGTCTAGCTCTCAGGTACGCAGGGCCTAGTCCCCGGAATGCTCTGAATGCCAGGGTAAGGGCCATGAATTCAATGCATTTAATCACAGGTAACCAGTGAAGATTCCTCAGGTGGGGGGTAATCGAGTGGTGGAAAGGTATTTTACAGATCACTCTTGCAGCAGCGTTTTGTATTATCTGCAGATGCCGAGTCAGATAGGCGGGAGCACCCAGATAGAGACTGTTGGCGTAGTCCAAGTGGGATGTGATTAGAGCATGGATTACTGTTCAACGGCACTCCAGGGGAAGGAAGTGGAGACATTTCCGCAACGTGCGAAGCTTCCCAAAGCATGAGGAGGAGACTTGCCTGATTTGGGTTTTACAGGAAAGTTCATTGTTGAGTCTGAAACCGAGATTTCTCACCGAGTCAACAGGCTCAGGAGGAGGAATCATCTCCAGTGGCCACCAAAGCATGGGGGGGCGGAGATTTTCGGTTAAAAAAGAGTACCTCGGTTTTGTCCGAGTTAAGCTTGAGACAGTTCAATGACATCCAGGCCGAGATGTTACTCAGGCAGTTTCTAAATTTGGCAAAAGCAGCTTCCGAATGCTCTTCGAAGGAGAACACCAGTTGGGTGTCATCCCGCAAGATTCTACTAATGCCGCAAGAGGTGAGAGGTAGGCGTTAAAAAGGAGAGGACTCAAGGCAGAACCTTGTGGAACCCCGCAGAGCGAGGGTTTCTCGCCAGAGATAAAAGGACGAAGAAAGACTTGTTGAGAACAGTTTCCCAAAAAGGACCGGATCCAGGACAGTGCCGTACCCTGAATACCGAAGTCTCTTAAACTATCCATAAGAATGGGGTGGGCAACCGTATAGAAAGCCGCGGACAAATCGAGTAGCACAAGCATAGCTGCTTTGCCCAAATCGATACTCTTGCGGATACTCTCGGAAACTTCAAGGAGGGCAGTCTCTGTGCTGTAGCCTGCTCCGAATCCGGACTGAGAGTCATGAAAATGATTTCTAGATTCCAGATAATTGGAGAGTTGCTCTTGGACTATTCGTTCAAGAATTTTTGCTGGTGCCGGTAAAAGGGAAATGGGTCTAAAAAATTTAAAAGCAGCAGGGTCAGCATCGGGTTTTTGAGGATCGGCAGAAGATAGGCCTGCTTCCACACTGCAGGGAAAGTTTCAGAGCACAACGAGGAATTCCAGATCTGGTTCAGTGGGGCATTGATGCAAGGTGCCAGGAGTTTAACAAACTGAGCCGGGCAGGGATCGCCAGGTGACCCAGATTTGCAGGTTAAAAGTTTTTGCAGCGAAGCATCAAGAGAGAGAGGACGGAATGTGGTCATTGCATCATTGCTGACCAACACAGCCGTAGGCTCTCGGGTGGACTGTGGGGGGGCAAAGGTGGTGTATATAGCCTGGATATTATCCTGAAAGAAATCTGATATTCCTGTACACAGGGAAGCGGAAGGGAGAACTGTACTGGCAGTGGCGGCTGGCTTGGTGAACGCTTGTACAATTGTGAAAAGAGTTTCCCCGCTAAGCAGATCTTATTGGTTTGGTGAAATAGTCTCTCATAGTGGTGCGCTTGAGTTTGTGAAAATCTTTTAGGGCTTTTTTATATGCCATCTTGGCAGCAGGGTCATAGGATAATCTCCAGAAGCGCTCCAGTTTTTTGCAGTGGCTTTTCTCAGCACGGAGCTCAGGGGAGAACCAGGGGGATGATGGTCTCTGTCTAGAAGAGGAGACAGGTCTAAGGGGCAACAATGTCTAGGGCTGAAGATAACCAGCTGTTAAAGCTTACTGAGTCTATGTCAGGGTTGCCTGACAATAGGAGGGGTGTTGTGGAGAGTGCAGGTGTCATACTATTTCCGGTGACGTTACGCCACATCCCTCTTTTTTCTAAGATTTGATGAGGTCTGGAGATACGGGAGTTCAGTTCCAAGCTGAAAGGCATTAAAAAATTATCAAACCAGGTGAGCGGTAAGGGGTGCGCTGCTTTCAGATTAGGGTTATTAGTAAAAATAAGGTCCAGCGTATGGCCAGCAGAATGCGTGTGTTCCTCAACAGCTTGAAAGACTGCATCCTGTTTTATGTGTAGTTATTATCTACACACAATAAACACAAAGGCTCTTTTCAGATTACCCAAGCCATGGTTAATTTTCTTTTTAAATTCCTTCTTTTTTCAAATTTGCGAATAAGTCGTGAATACACAAAATACAAGCAGACATTCAATAGACACCAGCACACTTAATGTTCAAACTATATAAGTGATTCTGTGCATCTGACTGGGTGCATTAGTGTCTGAATGGGTCTGTGAGTGGTTGTAAGATTTTCTGAGTGAGTCTGTGAGTGGGTGCATGAGTGTCTGAGTGGGTCTGTGAGTGGGTACCTGAGTGTCTGAGTGGGTCTGTGAGTGAGTGCGAGAGTCTCTGAGTGGGTCTGTAAGTGGGTGTGTGAGTGTCTGAGTGGGTTTGTGTGTGGGCGCATGTTAGAAAGTGCCCTATTTATCATGGTCACCCTCATATTTTGCTCTAGATGATGTCGTTATAGATCTGGAAGTGCACTGGGACCTGCTAACCAGGCCATAGTGCCAGTGTTTTTTCTCTTAAACTGTAACTGTTGAAGTGGTACACCCAATTGGCAAACACTTATCACTCCTTATAAGTCCCTAGTAGATAGTACCAGTGGTACCCAGGGCAAAGGTGATAAGCGCAGTCACCAGAGCTGCAGCACTATATTGTGTCACCCTGTGAGACCTGAGGAAAAGAGTGTCTGCAGGTCTGCCATTGCAGCCCTGCACTAGCAGCCTGTTTGCTTGAGAGTGACTTTGTACACACCATGTGCTGCAGAGCTGCACCACTGCCTTAAAGTAAGTAAGTCACTATTAAGGGTGTCCTCCAAAGCCCAGGAGGTAGAATGAATTATACTAAAGGTGTGGATATGTATGTACCTACAAATACATCCCTACAGTAACCCTGTAAAGTAAGATTTTACTGTAAGTCACCCCAGCATGATTCTTGTGTCAAGGGTGAGCTGGCATGCACAGGGGTGCCACCCTCCATGGGTACCCCCTAGGACACAAAGCTCCAGTTGGGCTTTCCCGAGCCAATTGCCGCCAAGACAAGAGTCTGCCCTCCTGGTGGGATGTGCTAACGCTTCCCCAGGATAGAGAGAAAGGCCTGGTCCTGAAGGAGGTCGCACCTCCACCTTCCCAGGACGGCTGCTGTTTGCAGTCATCAAGATGGTGAGCCTCAAAGGCTTTCACTGTCCTTGATATGTAAGTACCTTGTCTCCCACTTGAGGACAAAGCCCTGCCCACCCTGCAGCTCTGGCAGGTGGGAACATTAGTTATTCGGGAGGCGTACACTCCCCAAAACCTAGCTGCACTTATAGGGTGAGGTAAGAGGTCTGTACAGCCAAGGAAGGGATCTGCCATTTTGACAGACCTTGAAATAGAGTATTCTGGGTAGCACAGTGAGATACATCCACAGGATGTAGTCACTACAGGGGTGGGTTAGGTGCAGGGACCATTAGCACATTGACCATTGTCCCTCACTCATTTAACGCCCCCTAGACTAGGATTTAAGGGGCTCCCCTGGTACCAGATCCTCAGTTCTAGCTTGGAATTTGAGAAGAGGCACAGAGACGATGCCGTCACCGACAACATGACTTTGGACTCTGCTGCAGCACAAAGAGAGGACACTTAAGTGTCTGGAAGGACCATATACTGGAACCAAAGCAGACTCCCCTGACTGGTGGAACCAGTCACCTGCACCCTGCTGAAGAATCGACGTGCTGCATCACAAGAATTGTGACCTGCTGGGCCTGTTGAGGGTGAGCCAAAAGAGAAGTGGTGACTCTCAAGCTCGGAGTGGTAGCTAAGGTCACACCAAGTCTTGAGTTGCTAGTTCACTCTTGTCAACCTCCAGCAGCCATGAGTACCCAAGGACTGCATTTGCTGCAGCCAAGGCTTGGTGATCGCCAGTCGAGTGATTGACCCCTTGAGTGACATTTCCAACCCGAGAGCAACTCACTGTGACAGCGACCAATGTTGGCAACGACCCCGCTGCTGTGTCCTGCATCCTGAAGTTGAAGTCGTTGAGTGTGTGGCAAAGCATCTTCGGTGGGACCTGGGCCGGAGACTGACAGCTGCCAGCTACCTCTGCATGAGCTGCCGAGCAAGGTAAAAGAAATCCAGCTGTTGCACCCTGGTGCTGGGTCACCAAAGGCTTGTACTCTGCAAGGGTAGATTGTAACTCCATCGCCAAGTGTTTTGCCAAGTGCTGCACTTTTGCACTTTTTGACAGCTCCTGCGGATCCTGTCAGCACCAAGGACAGCAGAGTAACCTCTGCACCCAGACTCCTTGGGCAATTTAACGAAGTTCCAACTGTCGGGTCTTGGTCTAGGGACCCGCAGAACCTTACCCACAAGAGAGTTCTGCGGAACTTAGCCATCATCTTTCACTTTGCTAAGTGTGTTTTCCCCCATTGACTTTAATGGTGAACATTTGACAGGTTTCATTGCATTTCTCGTTTAATACCTTGAAAACTTATAACTCAGGTTATATGCAACGTATCATGTTTGTTTTGATGCCTACATTTATATAAAAATACAATCTATTTTTATAAATTGGTGTCAAGGTTTCTTTCGGGTTGTGTCACTTACTTATTGTAAAAGCTGGTACTGTGAAATGCTTAACACATATTCCTCTGAGTATCAATCAATCAATTAAAACATCTTTATTTGGCAGAAAATCCTCCATAAAAGCAATTTTAAAATAAAGTAAAGATAAAAACAAACGCCGATGATGACCAATGTATATAATATGGAACATACGTAAAAACATTGCATACAGGATAAGTAAGCTAAAAAGTTTGAAACATGAAGTTAGTCAAAGTTCATGGTGCTTCTTGAACATACAGCTGCCTGAAGAAACCGACTTACTCAATGACACATTTCATTGTCAGTTAATTCTTGAAACACCTAAAAGCTTGATAGCATTTACAATAGTTTCTGAGCCTTAAAAAGGTGCTAAATACATTCTCATATATACTTGGTAATACCCACTGAAGAAGGTAAAGTGAATCATGATTGTTTAGATACATTACTGCAAGGACAAAATCATGAGCTCAAATTGTGCTGGTAACCACGTGGGAAGCATAGGGAGAATTTCATAATCCCCTGCTTTAAATTGAAATAAAAGCGAGTGCAGCCAACTCCTGTTGGTATTTAGCAGGTAACCAGTTGGCACAGACCCAAAAATTAGCAAGTAGATAGCTCCTAATGCTGGATTTCTGTGATTCCTCATTCAGCCTGGTAGCTTGCAATTTTTCTAACAACAGGGCATGTGCTTGCTTTCTGTTGGTTAATGTATCTATGACTGAGGCAGAAACAGCATACCTTACACCAATCCCTTCCAATGACTTTTTTTTCCATAGGACAGCCAAGGGATGGAAAGCCCTTTGTCACAGGCCAGGCAATAAAAAATTAGCTTTCTAGTGAGTGAGGCTTCTTCATTGCTTATAACAGAGAGCCACAACAATGGAGGACGAATACGTATTTGGTCACACAGATAATTTAATGCTAATTCCTTGTGGCAAATAAAGTGTGAGATTGATACAGGCACCATCAATAAACGCCTGCATAAATGATTTTTTTCCATTTGTAGTGGCTGCGGGCCACAATTTAAGGCCCCTTAAGTGGCTATAGGTACACACTTAGATTAATATATTTGTAACAGTGGGACAAGCGCCCTCCCACCTGGTGGGGACGGTAAGCTAAAGAGGGAGCCAACTGCTCTTGACAATTTCATTCTATTTTGCGCTATTTGAGGAGCCCATGAACTAGAGGCACTAAATAAAATCCCTAGATATTAAAAAGTGCTAGTGTGCAACATTGTGTTTGATCCATCTGCGATAGGTGATGAACATATACACTTCGGGCCACATGACATAGTACAAGATTTTGCAAAATCAGTCTTTAAATCCAGTTTCTCCATAAAACCCATGAAAGAATGCCCCTGCGGCACTTTTACACCACTGGGGCATCACTTTTGGCATGCTCCAGAGGTGCAGTGTGCCGGCCCATATTTACAAGGCCACGCAAAGCCACCGTGCATGGCTTTTCATGGCCTGGTAAATATGGAGTAAGGCAATGCCTTACTCTGCGTGGAAGGGGCGTTCCCTGGGTGTTGCTGTGGGTGTTACCGCACAACAGCTATGGTTTTTGACCCTGCCCCAGATTTACAACATAGCATAAATCTGGGGCAGAGCCAAAACTAATACTTTTCCAAAGCAGCCATAATGAAGAGAAATCTTTACATTTCTTCCTGTTTTTTCCTCTTTCCATGTGTGGTGTATTCTGCAGCACACATAGAACAAGGAAAATGCCTCCTTTGATTGTTTTTGTGCAGGAAGGTGTCCCTTCCTGCACAAAAACAATCATGCCAACAACACAGACACCCTCGCACCATGGTGCAAGAGTGCCTGCATTGGTGCTCAGCTGCAGTTTGTAAGCCGGTGCTGGCAGAAAAGACAGGAATATGCTGTATCTTGTAGATATTGCACATTCCTGCCATTTTCTTTTGTAATAGGACAGCACAGTTAGAAGGCTTGCAGTGCTGCCCTACGCCCAAATATTGTAAATATGCCACATAGAGTCTTGAAAATTTCATGGAGGGTTGCAATGTTTTTCCAAGCGCTTTTGAAGATTTGATCTGACCTTTGACAATCCTATCTGTGCTCCTCTTTGTACTTTTCTCATTCAATCTTATGGACACTTACTCAAGAGGTATCCCACAAATGCTAGGTTAGGCGAATATAAAGCAGGGCTTTTACTTTATTAAGTCTCTTCTCAACATTCTGACAATACTCGATCATAAAATCTAAATCCGTATTTGTAAAGCGCGAACTACTCACCCTTACGGGTCTCAAGGCGCTGGGGGCTGTCGTGGAAATTAAGTGAGCTATTGCCCAGAGTCACATGGTGCTGAGCTGAGCTGCCGCCGGAGCCGGGGATTGAACCATGAACCCTGTGCTCCAAGTCAGCTGCCCTGGCCGCTGCACCACACCTCTCCTCATCATAGGGAAAGTCTTCGGTGTATACATGGTATACTCTGACTCTGGTGCTTCCACAGGACTGTACAGAACAATCTCAGTTGAAAGGCACTGGTTAAACAAACTTTTAATCAATGAAAGACATTGTGAGAGAGTACTGTCACCATATCTCAAAATGGTATGGTCTAGGAGCAGGAAGTCCAGCAGTCGATTTTGTTCCTGTATACTTATGTTATAGTTTTGGCTTAATAATACCTCAACCAATGTTGTCATGCAATCAAGCCAACACTTTGTTCTTCAAGGGGTTTTGGGGCTCATATTGCAAAGGGCTTTTTACATTTATTATTATAAAGGCTTATTTATGCTGGATTATCTGTTGTACAAAAGAAAGTCATTACCAAAGGCATTTGGGCGTTCTTCTGAATAGGAACATTGTTATCAGAAGTGGCATGAACATTGTCACTTTGGCTTTCTTCATTTTCGCTTCCACCTATTATGTTAAAATGCCTACCTTTTCCCTTTGCGTGTAAAGTAAACTTATGTATCTGAGAACTTGAAAGAGCATATTTTAGAGGGTGTAGTTGGTGATTTATAAGGCTATTAGTGTGGTCTACGGTTGGCGGTGGTTGAACTTTCTTGCCTAGATGGGTACCAATGGAAGCTAGAGTTGTTTGAGTACGTCTTGACCGCTTGAGGTACTTTGCCTGCAGGAGTATTTCCCTCATTATTCGAGCCAGTCCAAGAGAGGAAATCATTGATGTTGTAGCACCTATATTGCTTAATGAGAACCTTCACTTTTAGAGTGGAGCAAGTCTCACTTACCTCTCATAGCATTATAGGACCATAAAGAGCCTCATCTATTAGGACCCATCATCATTCTGGATCAGGGACGCTCAGAAAAAATCAGGTATTTCCAGATTCTTTTGAGGGTTTCAAGAAGCCTGTAAGACTGCTGCAGCTCTCTCTCTGTATGTTTTGGGCCGATTTGGTGTGCAGCACATGTCTCGGGGATTCTCAGATATAATATTCACTGATGTAGTCAAGAGCACCTTGCTATCCTGTTCTTTTTCTTCCAACAACCTGCTCCTCTGCCTAATACGTTTATTCAAGGTGGCTTGAAAGGGACAGCCAGCCCAGATAAGTGAGGAGACAGGCAGGTATAATTCACTACAAGGTTAGGGCGCAACATTGTTTGAGTAATTACTCTCTCGTGCTTCTGTGTCCACTATCCAAGCATTCCTAGGACACCACCACAAGATCACAGCCTCTTCTATCATCCCTGCAGATTCAACTGATGTATTTCATTATGTAAGAGCAGTTTTTGACTCATTGTTGAATGAATCAGGAGTTTCTCTGATGAACATTTAAGATATCTGTCTCTGTAAGATGCTGAATGAACCTGTGGGCGGAATGAGAGGATGAGTAGCCATCCCTATTGACTAGATTTGCAAGTTGTTTCTTATGAGCTCAAGCTGTACCTATGTGGACAAAAAAACACTAGCTACTGCCAGAAACTCACGCCATCACCAGTATGAATTTAGAATGTATTTATTTATTTGCATAAGTTAATTGAAACCATTGCAATACGGTAATAAAGGTAGTAAAAATTAAAAACATTATAAAAAGGAAAGCCATAGTCCTGAACATGCCCAAACGTAAAGATTAAAAGTGCATATATTAAGTGCCTTCGTTTGACTCGGAGCCTATTTTCATGTCCCAGGTAAAGTGCCTATGCGTTGCGATTCAGTCCAAATTTGAAGGAAAATTTTGATGAGTAGTATTTTTTGGAAGACTCCAGTCTTAGTTCCTTCGTCCAGGGCAGGGACGGAGGTCTGTCAGAATGCTGAGTGCCCGACTACTGTTGTATCGTTGAGAAGGTAAGTAAAAGTACTCCTTTGATCTGTTCTTGTCTAGGGTTCATGCTGGCTTCCCTTTAAAGTCCGGGATCACCTTTTGAACTATTCGAGGACGAAGTTGGGGCCTGGAGCAAGGCTGGAGAGCGTCCCTGATTGTTTGTATAAATCGCCCGAGGCGAGCCAGGATGTAGGGTTCCTTTTGAGTAAAACATATTGCAGAAGCCTCTAGGCAATGAGGTTTAAAAAGCCAGTGGGCCGTGGAAACCCCTGGTGCACAGTGAAAGCCGGGTTGTTGCAACAGGCCTGAATCTCATTGCAACCAAAGTACATCAGCCATAGCAGTACCATGACAAATTAAGCTTATGCACTGATAACAAAGGTAGGAAACATGGCTAGCACTCGCTGCATTCACCTTCCATTCCTGTCCACGCTCAAGGCAGGCTGCGGCTGGCCCCTCACCAGGCTGACTACCCAGTAGCATCTCTAGCCTCTACCACTGCAGAACTCCTACTGCATCACAGAGGCCACCCCAATTGTGGGCAAGTGATAAAGAAGCATGTATGCCCCTCCTACATCCTCCACCATGGAGCAGCCCTCCACTAGGCCATGGCAACCAGGATACCACAACGACGAGGGTTACCAAGCAGCGGAACCCAAGACGCAAGCAAACTGCACTACTGCTACAGCTACATCCCAGTTATAGCTGTCTTCTGCTGCCTAAGTGGAGAATTGCAAAAGAAACAATTGATGGACGGAATGCTGGACAATGCAAACATTCACCCCCAGTCACAAGGATCTGGGTTAAATCCATCATTCTTTTGCTCACCACACCACCCCAGTTTGGACCCAGCCATATGCAAATCAGTCTTGACCCTGTTCCTTGTGGGAACAGTCCAGCCCGAACTGCCAAGCCAGGTCCTCCCTGGACCGGAAACAAGCATCCTAGGACCAGTTTCAGGGCATCACCCTTCTTCAGCCAGGCTAGCTTGAATCCAGTGGTGTAGTGAGCACGGGACCCACGTCTGGGCATACCCTTCCCACTTAGGGCGACAAATGCAAAAGAAACAATTGATGGACGGAATGCTGGACAATGCAAACATTCACCCCCAGTCACAAGGATCTGGGTTAAATCCATCATTCTTTTGCTCACCACACCACCCCAGTTTGGACCCAGCCATATGCAAATCAGTCTTGACCCTGTTCCTTGTGGGAACAGTCCAGCCCGAACTGCCAAGCCAGGTCCTCCCTGGACCGGAAACAAGCGTCCTAGGACCGGTTTCAGGGCATCACCCTTCTTCAGCCAGGCTAGCTTGAATCCAGTGGTGTAGTGAGCTCGGGACCCACGTCTGGGCATACCCTTCCCACTTAGGGCGACAAATGCAAAAGAAACAATTGATGGACGGAATGCTGGACAATGCAAACATTCACCCCCAGTCACAAGGATCTGGGTTAAATCCATCATTCTTTTGCTCACCACACCACCCCAGTTTGGACCCAGCCATATGCAAATCAGTCTTGACCCTGTTCCTTGTGGGAACAGTCCAGCCCGAACTGCCAAGCCAGGTCCTCCCTGGACCGGAAACAAGCATCCTAGGACCGGTTTCAGGGCAGTGGAGAAATAGGTCTAAGTTTCTTTGCTTGAATATGGGATCATGGAAATCCTACTGTGCCACTCTCCTGGTCATCAAGTTTGCGATATGGAAGAGGAGAAATATTTATTGAATGTACTTATTTTGTGGCATCTCATAACAGGCAACATATTTCGACTATCTTACACATTCTCGAAATTGAGCAAACCTTTGGGGCATTTGTACATTTAAATTACCCACCTGCAGATCCCCTCTCGTCAAAGACTGGTGCAGTATATTCAGAGTCACAGCCAGACTCAGGGTTTGCTTCATTATTTCCCTTTCCCTTGGCTCCAGCACAGCAAACAAATCGCAGTTTGTCACTGGATTATGATTTAACTGAGAGGCAAAGCCTATTGGCTACAGTTCTTGATTACATGAACCCATATAATATAATGTTTTCAGAAAACTTTATCTAGAAAAAAGACACATTATTAGCTTTTCTTATCTTTTGATATCGCCCAAAGGTTGCTATGCTTAGTTTGGAGAAACAACACCATTTATTGTTGGTGCACCAAATTCGCAAAAATTGGAAGGTAATTATGGGTATTTAATTGGGCTTTGTCATTACTGTACTTTCGAAACTAGAAATTTAAAATAAGCTTGATGTGGGCTAAAAGGATAACAGAAAAATCAAAGTTTTCCTACATTAAAAGGGTATATGGCATCATCAATGTATGATTACACCTTGGAAGACTTTGAAAGAAAGTTGCATACATTAATAAAAGGAGCCACGAATATAGACAGGCAAAAAAAAAGAAAACATCATCTTAATCCAGATATTTCCACCTTGTTTGCATTTTTAGACCACTATGCAGAAGCTGTCATTTTATTGAAAGAACAGGAACCTCAATAGCCTATACAGTAGATGTACATAGCAGTAATGGACAGATGACAACTGCACATTTTCCAGACTATAAATTTTTCACAAAAGGAACCGAAAAATAACACTTTCAAGCCAGAAATCACACAGCTTTCACTTCTTAATTCAAACCATTTCAATCCAGTCTTCTGTCAACCTGTCAACTGAAAGCGTTTACCTCCAGTGCAAAGGACAGTTCCATTATTTCAGCAGCCGAGGCTTATGGCATGTATAAATATAGAAATAAAAGCATACTGTATTCTGAATACATGAATTCAGCTAATAAGAAAGATTGTTTTGTTAATAGGCAAGCATGCTTCGAGACAAAGGCTTTTGATGTGTCAGGCATTGGACAAGCTTGAAGGAATGTCATGTCCGTGCAGTCACTTAGTAATGTAGGTGTTTTTCTCATTGGAAATAAATCAAAGGGTGGTTCGTTTTTTGTATGTTATATAATAAAAAAAAATATTTTTCCACTAACAGGCTGTCTTCCTTTTTACTGTCAACCACATTAACTTTCCGTAAATGCCATTGGCCTGGGTGATGTGGCAGGCCATTAAAGACTTGTCTTAGCATCCCAGACTCGTTTCATTTCCTCCCAGTCTCCCATTGCAACTTTGCAAATGGGCTCATAACAGGAGTTACAGACCCCTTTGGGATTTCAAGTTGTCAAGTTCAACCCAGAGACTCCCGCTGATGAAGGCATTCAAAATCTCTGTGCAAATTTGTGTTGGGAAATCAACGATTACCTGGAAGTTAGGTGCAGTATTCCCAACTCCGTGCGTAATTCCTTATTTAAGCGGGGACTCACATAATCCGACTGACTTCCCCCTCTGGGTCAATGATTCCTTCACTGTCAGTTACTCTAGAGAGTGGGGATAACCAGGAGCAGTCAGAAAAGAGCCCATAAAATAGGTTGCCACAATTGAAAAAGCTGAAGTGTATTCCTCTGTGTAGTTATTATTTAATGTCCTATTACTTACCGGTAATCTTCATTACTCCTGGTCCCGTTGTCCTCGTCCCATTCCTTAACAAAGTGGAGATGACCATCTCCGCGACAGAAAAAAAGAAAAGGAGCATGCCGGGATACCCAATCCACTCCCTCCCACTGGGAGTACATAAGCGGTACTAGCCCAGCATGCAGCCTGAAAATACCAAGCCAACAACCGGAAGGCCGGCCGCCAGGGAGGGAGGGAGGGATGTAAGGAATGGGACGAGGACAACGGGACCAGGAGTAATGAAGATTACCGGTAAGTAATAGGACATTACCCCCAGGTCCCTCCAGTCCTCGTCCCATTCCTTAACAAAGTGGAGAATACCAAAGCAGAAAACCCGGCCTTCCGGAACCCCACCAATGCCAGGGGCACCAGACCGAAAAATGGCAACCCACAAGGGCAAAGAGCCCACAGAAAAGAGAAAAAATGCAGGGAGGAGCACACAACCAACCAAGCCCCCAACCAAGCGGACAGAGCCGACACCCCAAAACCAGCAGGGGACGACCAGAAAAAAACACAAGAAACCCCCCCCCAGGCAAGCCAGAAGGGGGCCACCTATGCAAAGCCAAGCCCCAAGGGAACAACCAGAGGGGCCAAACCAAGACCCCCCGAACGACCAAAGGAAGACCAGGAGAAGAGGGCACGCCCCAAAAGGAGAAACGGAGCCAGAAAGGGCAACCGACCAGGGAGAAAACCCCCAAGTGTGAAGCCCACGGCCCCAGGCACCACCAGGCAGCCACCCAACCAGGAACCAAACAGGCCAACCCAGCCCAACGGCCAAGAGCAGAGGAGAACAGGCCACACAAGGAGGCAGGGCCGAAGGCCCAAGAAGGAACACAGCAGAGGCAAGACAGAGAGCGAACCCCCCCCCAAGACAGGGAAGAGGGCAAACCACAGGCGCAGGAACCCACAAAGGACCACACCCAAAAGCGAGGGGAAGGAAGACGAAACCGAAGAGGCACGCCAAAGAAAAAGAGCCAGAAAGACTCGACCACCACAGGACCACCCCAAGACACCAGGGGAAGCCAACAGCAGAGCCGCAAAGGGGGAGAACCGGACAAGCAAACAGGCACCCACCCAGAGGAACAGTCAGGAAGAGAAGAGGGCAGGGAACCAAAGCAAGGCCCCAACCCCCTAGCCGAAAGCAGCAGCAACAGGGAACCGGGAGGCCAGAAACTCACAGAAGGACCAGGCCACAGGGCAGGACCGACCAAAGGCCAACCCCAGCCGAGACACCAAAGAGCCGCAGGAACCAAGAAACACAACAACAGAGGCCCAACACGGAACCGGGGAAACCAAACCCCAGAACCGGAAAGGAGGAAACACCACCAACCAAGAGCCGACCAACCGCCAGGAGGAGAAAGGAAGACACCAAGGAACCACCGAAGGCGAACCCCAGGAGGAGCCGGAGAAGGGCAAAACAGCCAAGAAGCCAGCCGGAGAAACCGGCAGGCCAGCCAGCCAGGAGGCACACAACACGGCGCCACCAGGACCCGGAAGGAGAGGCAAAAGATACCCCCAAACAAGAAGGGGCACAGGGAAAGGCACAGCAGCCAACCCCAGCCAGGACACCCAGAGAGCGGAGCAGCAGAGGGAGGGAGCCCAGCAGTCCACACATCGGACCCAGAGCCCCATCCAGCCGCAAAGGAGCAGCACAGGAAAGGCCAGAAGACCAGCCCAGGACCGTGACAAAATCCAAGAGAACGAGAGGCCAGGCAAGGACCCAAGCAGGGACCAAAGAGGACCCCAAGTCAACAAGGGCCCCACAGCACAAAGCCCGACCCAACCAGCCAAGAGGCGTACCAGCGACCCACACGCACAAGCGAGCGAGAGGCCAACCACAGGGACCGCAAGGGCAAACCCAACAGAGGCAGAGCCCAGGCCCCAAGAGCGCACCCGAACAACCCAGGCACCAGAAACCAAAGGAGAGGAGCCCGGAGAAGCCAAAGACGCACCACCCAACAGGGGAGCGGGAACAGACCCAAACCAGGGGAGAAGGAACACCCAGAGCCAACAAGAGAGCAAGGGTGACAGACACCACAGGCCGAAAAAGAGCCTGCGGGGGAGCCCAGGCCCAATAACAGGACCCCCCCAAAGGGAAAAGGCCAGAGCCCCAGACCCGAGGCAAAGCCAACTGCAAGCAGGAAGCAACAAAGCGGCCCACACACCAGGGGAGGCCGACACCCAACACCCACAAGTAGGGAAAGGGCACAGCAGACAGGGCAGGGCCGAGGAGCCGGGCACCCGAAGAACAAGGGGCCACCCAAGGCAAAGGCCAAGGAAGACCAACGACACCCAGCCACCACAGGAGCAAAAGGAGCGGCAGGCGCGAAGGCAAGCCCAACAAGCCAACACGCGAAAGGCCCACCAGAACAGAGGCAGAAAACCCCCAGCAGGGGGCAAGCAAAAACACCCAGAAGGATGCAACAAGCGCCCAACAGCGCAGGTGGCCAAAGAACAACGCCGCAATGCAAGACTGATGACTCACAAGCAAGGAAACACCAGGATGCGAACACGCAACCAGCAGAGGAAGAGCCAGAGACCAGAACCACTAGGCCACAGAGACTCAGCAGACACTCACGCACCAGGCCCGAACCCTCAAAGGGCAGGAACCAAAGGGCGCACGGGCAGCACGCAGCCGAAGGAAGCCCAAGAACCGCAAGGCAGCAGGCCCCGAAAAAAAGAGCCAGGGACGACCAGAACAGGCCAGAGCAACAGGCAAACCCAGGCGCACCCCAAACAGGCACCAACCAGGGCCGATCAGGGACAACACAAGCCCGAAGGGCAGGATCGGCCGGAGGCCCAGAGGACAGAGCAAAGAGGCCACAAGAAGAAGCCAACAAACCCTGGGAGACACAGCCCAAAGCGAGCCAAGGCCCAGCAAGCAGACACCACCCCGGGAGGAACCAGGACCGACCCGGCCAAACCACAGGGCGGGCAGCAGGAAGAACAGAAGCCAAGGCCGCAGCCCAGTACAGCAAGAAAGCCCAGCAAGCCAGAAACCGACGGGCGGCAAGCACCAAGGGGACAGGCCAACAGCAGTCCCAAAAGGGACCGACCCCAGCACAGACGCCAACCAGCAACGAGCGCTGAGCCAGCCAAAAGCCAAAAAGGCCCGGGAACACACATCCCATGGAGGAAGCCCCGAAGGACCCCCCCAGGCAAAAAACCCCCAAAAGAGGTCAGTGACAGGGGAAACAACGGCCCAGGACAGGGAACCCAAGGACTGCCAAGAACCCAGGAGCAGGGGTCAGCGGAGGCAGAGAAACAGGCTGGAGACACAAGGGCCCCGGACCGAGACAAAAAATTGACCCAGACCCCACGCAACCAGCAAGCACAGAGGGCCAGCACGCAGGAACAGGAGCCAGCAAAGAGAAGCCCCCACAGGAACCCACCAGCACCTGGAGAGACCAGAGGAGGAAGGGAACCAACAGCACTGGAAGAAAGCAAGGAACCCGCAAGGAGGAGGCCTCCGGGACCAAACCCCGGCAACCCCCAGAGGTCCAGGCGCACAGGGCGGCAGCAACCAGAAGCAAGGGGGAAGACATACCAGCCAGGGCCGCAAGCGAACCCCAGGGAAAGAGCAAAAGCCCATCAACCCAAGAACACCCAGGCGAACTCCCAACCAGGAAAGAGCCAGACCGGACCCCGTCCACCATCAAAAGCAGACAAGACAAGGGGCCCACAAGGAGGCACCGGAAGTCAAGACAGAAATGCTGGACAACCAAGGAAGCACCCGGACACCAACAGCACCAGGAACCCCAAGGAGGTCCCCCACCAAGGCACCAACCAGGGCAGAAGCACACCAAATATGGAGACCAGACGAGAACAGGAGCGGACAGGCCCGAATGGTCGTAGGGTGAACAAACAACCTGCAGAAAAGAGGCATATGGACCTGCAACAGGAACGAAAGGAGAAGCAGGACTCGAATATGCATGAGCGGGATGCAGGGTGCAGAGCAACGACTCACTCAACCTCCTGGCAGGACAGGCACGGGCCCACGCCACCACCCAGATACCATCAATGCAGCAGAAGGCCTGCGCCCCAAGGCCGAAATCCACCTGTAAGGGGAGAAGATGGAAGGCACAAGGCGCTAGAGGAAACGGTGGTAGCCATCACACCGTGAAATGGATGCACTTGATGCTGGGAGTGAAGTAATGACTCCCATAAGTTCCGTCATTCCCATCAAGGTCCCATGCCACCATCCAATTGCCACCAATGCTTCTAGGTCAGTGCCGAATAGCATGAAATACTCCATTGAGGCGACAAGACGTAACTCACAACGAGCTAGAGGAAGTGGAAATGAAAAATGAAAACCGCTACGCGGTACTCACCAAGGGGGCAGGAAGAGCGCACCACCAGCTCACCGCCCCCCCTCCATCAGCCATCCCAGGCGCGCACCAAGGAACCAGCGCCGGGAGGAGCATGCCGTCAAAAACGGCCGCCGAGGCCACAGCAAGGCCAGCTCCGGAGCGACCCAACCGAGCAGCAGGGGCACCAGGAGGACGGCAGGAAACCAAACGCCAGGCAGGAGGACCAGGAACATCGCCCAGCAGAGTCCCTGGACCCGCCAAACAGCCGCAGCCGCGCGTCTCCCAGACCGGCCAAGCCACAGGGAGACGCGCACTGCAACCCGGAAATGACCGGGAGGAACGGCGCCCCAGCCGCAAAGGGCCGGGCGAAATCCAACGCGACTCCTGGCAAGCCCGGCAGGCCAGGAGAACGCGGAAAGAGGACAGCGAGGACAGCCCAGCAGCCCCGACGAGACGTCCAGCCAAGCAACCAGCAGGTAAGTCCAACACGTCCCGTTCTGTCGGAAGACAGAAAAAAAGAACAGGCTGCATGCTGGGCTGGTACCGCTTATGTACTCCCAGTGGGAGGGAGTGGATTGGGTATCCCAGCATGCTCCTTTTCTTTTTTTCTGTCGCGGAGATGGTCATCTCCACTTTGTTAAGGAATGGGACGAGGACTGGAGGGACCTGGGGGTAATGGGAATGAAGAGAGCTGCCACCCACCCTTCTCTCTTAGATCTTGCCGTTGTCAGTTGATGTCTTCAAGTAAGACACTGTTCACAAAAGAATCAAAGGGGATCATTTCAATTTAGGTGGGCAGCCCTGGAAGGTGTTCTCCACCTCACCATCAGAGAACCACCTGCATATGTAGAGATCCCTATCTTACTGGGCAGGATGTCTATGTCAATTGCAGCAGTTGCACTTTCGGTAGAGCTGAATGACAAACACACTATTTGCTTTTTTATTTTCACCCATCTGATTTTTGAAAAAGTTTTTTCAAGTTTTCAAAGTAGGTAAAACAAACAAAACAGTGAAACTAACTAGAAGAGAGTCTATCTTGCATGGCCAGGGAAAATATGTATTTTGAGCATAACTAGGGCAGACCCCCCCCCCAGGCATGAACAATGGTGACTTTGTGTTGGATAACCTGTTTTCATTGACATCCAGTGAACCAAGCAGTTAATCATCGGTTGACTCACTATAAATGAAGATTGGGGATCACAACTTTGTGAGCGAGAGCACCATTAATTTATGATGGCTGTAATATCCTGTGCTGTAATATCCTACAGCAAGGGAGAAGAACTATTTAACCCCTTAGGTTTTCAGTTGGGAATTCGGTAGAAGAATTCGCCAGCTGCTCGTGTCCACACACTACTCAACGTGGCTCAATGCTGCCAAGATCTCGGGCCACTGCCTGATATCTTCACCTAGTCCACCATTTGAGCGCTTGTCTGCATCCAGATTGTTCTATGTTTAAAGTCTAGTGGTCCAATTACGTACGTGTACCGAAGGCAGATTCTCAGTTTTGAACAAAGTGAGGTATGTGTACTACACCTTTCCTGAAATATGCTGATGTTGCTGGTAGTTTCCTGAAAGCCTGGTCCACCTTAAAGAGGAAGATATATTTCTGAATTCTTTATAGCATGTGTATCCACAGACGTGACCACTTTGTAAGGGCCAGATGGGCACCTTCCTGCACAATCCATGGACCTATGAAGTGACTAGCACTTTTGAAGTTGGTGCAATTAAATCCTTGTGAATTTTATTTGGGTGTACCCTTAACCTCTACAGGCTGGGCTGTGTGCCACCTTAAACATTAAGTAAACCTATCACCAAGTCTGTGTGCCTGGGGCGTGTATTCTTTAAAAGGTGTAGTGTACTAAGCTGAAAGTTCACTAGAAGGCAGAGCTTGTAAGAATGGTCCTGTGATTTCTGAAAATGGCTCAGATCCAATTGGGAGCTGAGAATGATAAAGGCTGAACCCTTTTGTGGGAGATCCTGGGATGATATATCTGTGTGGATTGGTGTTCTCTAAAGTGTTTCTTTTTATTCTCCCTTGGATTGTCTGTTTTAACAAAGGAATTTTATGGAAAATTAAAGTAAAACATACTACCATTCCTCTCAGGTACAGCCACTATTATTTCCACAAATCACATGAATCTGCCAGAAATTATAACTGCATGGGAAAAACAGAAACTCCGGGGCATATGTACAACCCCCTATCTCCAACACAATGTCACTTTTACTGACGTTGTAGTGGCGATAGGGGCTGCGCCTTATGTACAAGGTAGCGTTAAGCCACTTAACGTGACTTAACAATGCCTTGTACATAAGGCCCCTTTTCACGCTATGGTTAGCGTGAAATGGGCATGCAGTGGGTGTTGTGGTGGGCGTTCCACCGCAACACCCATTGTATTTGACGCTGCTCCCTATGTACAAGGGTGGCGTACATAGGAGGCAGCGCCAAAATTAAGACCAGTAAAACCCTGGTCTTAAGTTGGCGTAACGAGGAGAAATGCATTATTTTTCCTCGTTTTTGATTTTTCCATGTTTGCTGCCTTGTGCAGCACACATGGAAAAATCAAAATGCCATGGTTTGTTTATGTACAGGAAGGTGTCCCTCCCTGTCCATAAACAAACCTTTAAAAAAAATGCCATTTTGTCACTTTCATGTGTGTTGCATGAAACAGCACACATGAAAGTGACAGAATTGCATTTTAGGGTAGTTTATGTGCAGGTAGGGACACCTTCCTACACATAAACAATACTCCTCTGCACGTAGACACCCTTGCACTCTGGTGCAAGGGTGCCTGCGTTGGCGCTAATTTGCTAAACTTAGTGCCATCGCAGGGGGAAACGCAAGGCTGCACCACATTCTTGTAAATATGGTGCAGCCTTGCGTTTCAGAAGTGGTGGAGCGTGTCGTTGAGCCAAGGAGGCTAACGACACGCTCCGCCACTTCCTTGTACATATCCCCCTCCGTTTTTTTTATAGACCTCCATTTAAAAAGAATATGAAAAAGCATCATAATTTGTCTTAAATAACGAAGATTAAATTATTATTTTTTTTGGGAAAGTTCACATACTCGTGTTCAATTGCACTATAAGATAAGTGAGCCTACTTACAAAACACAATAAATATTGTAACTTTAATTGAGTACCCGATAACTAAGTATTCTAAAATCAAAAGCATTCAGTATAATCTAAAATATTTGATCTCCTAAAGTCATCAATTGTGTTCATGGCAATGGCTTATTTTTAATAAAGATATATACTAATATTTTTTGCATAGATTCTGAAGTCCGAACTTAGGGGCAGATTTACAAGCCCGTTGCGCCACTTTTGCGCCGCCGTTGCGTCACTTTTGTGACGCAGCGGCGACGTAAACCATGCGCCACGTTGCACATTATTTACAACGTGACGCATCTAGGGAGATGCGTCACGTTGTAAAGCCCTGCGCCACATGAAACCTGCGTCAGGTTTCATGTGGGCGTTCCTCCGCAGGGTGGGCGTTCCGTCGAAGGAATGCCTCGTAAAAGTGACGCAGTGAAATCTACAAGATTTCACTGAGTCACTTCTCCGACGCCGCTGCGACGAATCCTTACGCCTGCTTCAAGCAGGCGTAAGGAGTGGCGCACCACGTTAGGTATGGGCGGCCCACGAGCATTGCTGGAGTTGCGTCGCGCTTGCGACACGACTCCAGCAATGCGCCGCCTTGCGCCACAGGATGCGACACGCATCGGCCTTTCCTTGCGCCACGGTGCGCCGCATTGTAAATGCGGCGCTTCCGTGGTGGCGCAAGGAGAGAATTGCGTGTCGCAACTATTCTGGCGCATCCCTGCTGATTTGCAGGGATGCGCCAGAAGTTGTAAATCTGCCCCTTATTTTGATGTGGCTCCTGCATCTTAAAACATTGTACACTGGTGTGCCATAGGGGGGCTTTCGTTTCATTTACAAGATACAATTAAGTACGGGCATCACACAGAGATGGAAATTAATTACTGTAAATGTTACTAATTTTATATTAACTTTCTACAGGGAGATGTGCGTTTGATGTAAATATACAACATTGCATACGGGACTGTTAGTATATTAAAATATAGTAATTTGAAGATAAATAAGGTACTGGCCACTGAAATAAGTCAAAACGCGATTTAAACTGCACATAACCTCAAGCAGAATGAGATAGGAAGGAAGACTGAAGAAGGAAGAGCAATTAAAGGAGAGAGCGAATAAAAGTGAGAGTGAAAAGGAGAGAGCTATAAAGAGAGACTGGAATTGAAAGACAAAAGTGTGAATGAGAGAGCAAGATAGAGAGAGAGAGAGAGAGAGAGAGAAAGAGAGAGAGAGAATAAATACATGAACAGTCTTATTGAATAATGCCAACCTGAATTTAAGTCAACTCGTTTGTTGCATGTGACAAATTAGCCTTTTTAGACT
Source organism: Calotriton arnoldi (assembly GCA_963921515.1). NCBI lineage: Eukaryota > Metazoa > Chordata > Amphibia > Caudata > Salamandridae > Calotriton > Calotriton arnoldi. Next base: position 345,555 of record CAWUFW010004773.1, read on the forward strand.
TCTTTTTTTGACTGTTGATTCAAGAAATCAATAGATTCTTTTTTTCACTAAAAGCTATAGAATCTTTAGGAAGTTCATGGATAATTTAATTTTTGCCAAAAGACTTTCCAATTTGTGGAGTAGCTCAGAGTTATTCCTATCTGCAGCAATATGCAGGATTTCCACATCTGCTCAGAACAATGGGGTGTAGGTTTTAATCTCTGTGATGATTGCACTTCAGTATTGGTGCAATGACCTCTTGGGAAACCACCAAAACGTTTCAACAGCCTTGCCTAATGTAAGAAACGTAACGATTGTAGGAACCGTTGAACTCCGGTAAGCTTTGTTAAATGTCTTAAAAAAAGAAAATCATACCTTTCCTCTTTCCTTTTGAAATACACTTGTAGAGCACCCTAGATATGGTTCCCCATAACATATTTATCTCCAGCCAAATGTGCACAAAACGTCGGGGTAAAGGCTGAGCAAACATTTTTCTGCCACTGGTCAAATCATTTCCAATTTGTGCTTTGTATCACTGAGAACTAGTTGTCTTAATAGAAACGTTGCACTCTCTCTTCAAGTAGCAGTTTGTTAGAATTCAACAGTTGCACTAGCCAAAAAATAGAAAGTGATTAAATGTATCACTTTTCTATTATGTTGTGTTATGTTATGTTATGAAGGTTTCTCGGGGTTGTAACTTCACCAATGGTTTTCAAGGTGACTATGGAGAAAATACACAAGACTGCATCATGATTCTGATTGCTAAAATTTTGAATGAATAAAGACCTCAAGAAAAAAAGCTGTGTCTTCAGTTTCATCTGAAAAAAACAGACTGTTTGGGTATGCACCTTGGTGCTGCTGGGAGAGCATTCCATAGACTGAGCTTAAGCACAGTAAAAACTCACAGGCAAATTCTTAGTTTCTTGAAACAGCTACAGTCCAGTAGCGGCCCGTGGTGAGAGTGCTGCCGGGCGGTGACGTGGGGCGGGGGAGGGGCTGGGTGGGGGGTAGTAAACTACGGAATACGGCCGAATAGAGGTAAGTAAACATATAAATAAATAAAACGAATTCCGTTGCGCGCGCTGCATCGCATTTGGCAGCACTCCCACCACGGGCCGCTACTGCTGCAGTCAAAAATATCAGTTTGAAAATCATGGTGATGTTTCAGGTACATTACTAGCAAGACACCCCAGCAAAGTCACTGGTTCCTTATCACAGAGAGACCAGGGGAATATGCAAGGATCCCTCATGGTTATTTCCCCCCTGTTTTGGAGACAATGGAGGTGCCACAGAATGAGGGACAAACAAGAAAAGGTAGGAGCTAATACCACTCATCTGGAAGCATGATTCTGAATTTTCTTTATCTCTTTTTCCACACCAGGAACTCCAGACGTCTATCACTAATATTCACACAGCTGACACCTATGTGCGCTGACATTCCTCAGTCAGAGAGAGCAAGATAGGGGAGTCGCGAGAGTGCACGAGACAAGATAGCTGCACTCCGCTGATCCTTCGTGAATCTCGAAATTACAATGATCTTTTAAATGAGTTAAGGCTGGTATTACCTTTATATTTTGGTCTGTTGCAGCTCAGGGAGGTCATTGCTTTGTGGTGGTGCCATTTCTGGAGCGCTTTGTGAACTTTTGTGGTTGTTACTGACGAGGAGTTGCCCACCCGTCTTTTCAGCATAGCCCTGCTGAAGTTCCTGTCAGGAAGGCGGAGTTAGCATTAGGAAGGGGCATGGCCGAGGCCTAAACCTCACCCACAGTTGGTTTTAGCTGCTGCACAGTTTTCTTTTGTGGTGCCTTTCAGTTGATTTTGCTTATTAATATCATTTAAACTGAGTTTGATTTTATTACAGTTAATTGACTAAAATGGCAGGAGAAAACATGCATGTTGGGATTAATAAGCGCAAACAAACAACATCTCCTATACCAGTAAAATCAAGAATGGTAGATTCTAAAGAGCCATCGTTGTCTACCTTATTGGATGAATTGCATGCTGTTCATTTAGATACAGATACTATTGCATCAGAAATTAAAAAGACATGGCTAGTCTTGCTATGAAAGTTTCTTATAATACAATTAAAATTCAAGGTAATAAGTCGAAAATTGACAGTCTGATGCCTATTGCAGCCACCATTTTACCAATGAGTAATCTGCTACTGGACTTAGAAGATTGTAATCAACAGTATAACCTGCGTATCTCTAACTTGCCGGAAGAGGTAGAAGGCAATGACAGCAGACAGTATTTAGAAAAATTATTGCGTGGTCTTTTGCTTTTAAAATTTCCAGTGAAATTCTAAATTGACAAGGCACATAGAATTCCCTCTCATCGTAATCCACCTAATGGCAAACTGCGACAAATGATTTTTAAAGTTTTACTCCACCATTATTTATTGATGATCCGGAAAGCAGCAAGAGAGATACCATCTTTAATGGTGAATGGTAATAAAATATACATCCATCAGGACTTCGCTAAAGAAACTGTTAAAATATGTAAAGAATTCACTGAGCTTAGACCACAACTAAGAAGTTCTGGTTTTAAGTATGGACTTTTTAAACCGTCTACAATGGTAATCTGGAAAGACGGTATTGCCAAGTCATTTCAATGTCTGGAAGATCTTCGTGATTTCTTAGATCAGCATGCTCCACTTTCTATGGAAACAAATGCACAGGATGTTTGATTCCTCTGCCATAATTTTTCCCTTATGACTTGCCTTTCTTGTTAAGCTTCATTATGAGGTCTGTGTCTAGGCAGGTCATTCTTGCTTATGCATGTGTGTGATTCAGCAGTATTATTTATGATTCTATACTGTCTGATTTATGTTTGTCTCCTGTCATTCATTTCAGAGCTACTTTTTATTCTTCTACAGTTTCACTTTTATATTGTTTCTTTCCTTTTTGAATATGGATAATGGTAATAATAATAAAATGATTTCTTTGAATGTTAAAGGTTTAAAACATCCTGTTAAGCATATTAAAGTTTTAAACTACTTAGGGGCCCATTAGGATGGCGGGCGGAAGCACCACCGCCGTGCTGGCGGATGCAAAAAGCACCAGTCACCGTCCGCCCGCCACAGCACACACGCCCGCCCAATTAGGATTCGAAAAGACAGCCAAACACCGCCCGTACGCCAGCGACGCCTTCCGCCATCAAAGTGCGCCCGTTCACGGAGCGGCGCGGCCAATGGAGACACACCGCCCGACGAAATCACGTACCGCCCGGCGTACAAATTACGATGCCAGAACCAAACAGTTCCTCCGGCTAAGAGACACCGCACGTGAAAGCAAGGCGGAAAACCGAACTCACAGTACGGTTAGCAAAGAGGCGGACCCCCCGAGCATGAATCCAGCACTGCAGGCCCTCCCCATGCTCTACCTGATGCAGCACCCAGGAGTCAACGCACCGCGGCGACGCAGGTAGGCAGACACACAACAGGGGCACGCAAACAGCGCACACAGTGTAAGGGCGGGACAACTGCATATAGCCCCCACCCCGACACCCCTGCGTGGACACGACACATCCACCACTGCACCCACACATGCGCACAACGCAGAGGCCAACGGCAGCGCAATGCATGCGCCGCACACAAACAACACAGGGTCACAACCAAACACCACACACACCAGCACCACCCAGAACGCACATGTCACGTGACAGCCCTGCCACAGTCACGTCCCCAACCGGCAATTCACTGTTGCCAACCTGACATCACACAACTGACCCGAATATGTCAGTGACGTCACGCCACATTAGGACACACCCCTGTGTGCAAAACACGGCGAAGCACACAGCGGAGGCAACATCACCCAGCAGAATATGGACCCCGTCGGGAAAAGGTACGCCAGTACCACACAGAAACACCGGTGCCACCCTGCACCCAATAACAAGACATGCAATACGTAACATCAAAGATACCGGGGACAGACAACAGGTGGGACCAATTATAACACAAGGCCCAACGTACAGCGGAAACGCAGCCTGCTGCCCACACACGGGAGAGGAGACAGCACCGAATGACCTTCCATTCCCACTCTGAAACCACATCCCGACTAAACAAGCCGGAGAAAACAGTCATTGCACCAAACAAAGCCCAACACAGGCATGCAGAGGGAAGCGGCCACAGGGCAGATAGCGCAGAACACCAAAGAACATCCACAACGGAAAGAAGAAATGATAACACTCCCCCATGTGGTTCACATGCAAGTTATCTGGAAGGAGTCAGACACCACTGACCTTGACCATTCAGAGAAGCATGTGGGATTAGGGCCCGTGTCCTCCGCACAAGTCAACATAACACAAGTCCTGCCTCCCTACGACCATTACAGAATTCCCAGCAACATCGGAGGTTGCACTCTGCAGACTGCACAGACAGCCGGAGCACGCCACCACAGCGCCCTGCAGCAAAATGGCACTTGCACCACACCTACCCAACTACGCCGGACAGATCAAGCTGTACAAACATAACCTGATACAGATATTGGGATGTGACAATCTGGCCCTGCTGAACGTAAGTTACCGACTAACTTACCGCATCGCATTGTTCAGCTGCGTCATCCCCGTCTTCTACTGTCGGAGGTGTCCCTCCTACTATCCTGTGGAGTTATGTCTCTCCAACCCGGCATGTCCAAGGGCGGACCTGCTACAACTATTCCACCCCCTGGACGCCCACGAGAGGGCCTGTTCAGCCTATGGGGGCATGGCGTATGTGGCGACTATCGGACCCACACTGCAATGGGACCACTGTGCCTCCACACGACGGATAATGGATTACAGTTACATCGAATGCCATCCATCATGTCCCATCATGCTCCTACAAGGGACAACTCACGACCAACACCTTGACAGCCACCATCCGCTACATTGGCTGGCAACCATGTCCACCACCAATGCCATGGAAGCCCTGCTGGAAGGTATTGCATTCCTGACAACCTGTCAATTCGTCGGGCCCCGTCGCCAGACCCCCAATTGAGCAATGATGTCCCACACTGTACCCATGCTTGGCTTACGCACGGACTAGGCAGTCACCAGTACAACTACTACACCATGCAACCTGCAACTGACACCACAACAACAACTACACTGCCATGACATCTGATACTATTTGGGAAATGCACCCTGTACCTCATCACATCCAGGAACCCTGCATGAACAGGGGGAGGCAGAGGCATGGGATTTGTGTATGGCAACCACATGGACAGAACTGCACGTACAACCATGCCATGATATGGATCCTGCGCCCATGAACATATGCACCGGTCAGTGGACAGCAATCGTCCTGCTGTAGTATGTGAGAGCTGTCACCACACCTCCCACTGAACGTCCGAGCCAGGACCTTTGCATGGACACCAAGTGCATCCACCAACAACATGAGCCCAGTGACTGTGACATGGCCAGTACCCACCACATCGCAACTACAAGTGGGACGCCTTTGCATGCACGTAAGCCCATGCCCTGATGTCACCTCCACGCACGTGTGTATGAGTAACCATAGCAGCAAACCTGTAACATGGAACTGAGATGCACTGTGCCCATGATGACAAGCGGACTGGTAGGCTAAATGTATACTGTCTGTGTCAGTCAGCAGCACCACAGCAATCAGCAAATGTACATTAGCACACCAACGGCTAAGCAGTTGTAACTCTGAAGCCCACATCCCACAGTCAACAACTAAACACTGTACCCCTACACCCTATGCTATGTGTAATCATGCTGAGTATATCCTCCACATGCACTTCGCTGCCAGTAGTGTTCACTATACTGCATCACAGAGGACATTAGTCCCAATACATGGCTTGAAGCAACAATGTGTCTCTGCTGATTCATTTCACAAGTACGAATGAGAGAGGATGAGTGTGTGTGAAGTACACGGCAGTCGTGAGATGACCATGTAGTCCACTGTCATTGGATGTCAACGCAAATGAGTAGCAAAACTGTGGAAGACACACATGTGTCATGTGAAGCGGGAGTTACGCATGGCTCAGGTGGGTTGGTGTGACGGGTAGGTGTGCACATGCAATCTTGAAACACGCTGTGTTGGTAGGACTCAGGACCAGCACATTGGCGCACTGCTGGGAATCTGTAAAGACCACCTGTCTGGTGACGAATGTGAACTGGTGTGTGCACAACAGGCGGGCACACGAACAATGCCGCATCAAGTGTAGATGTCAGCCCACCCTCCGTGGACATGCCGGATACTGCTGCGCGTCCGCCAGGCCCTTGCCAAGGCACTCACATCCCCTGTCGACCTGGTGTATCCCCAACATTGTCCACTTGCACAGGCAATCCAGGGCACGGGATGGCAGTTGAGCATGGTGGGTGAGAGGTCATGGCGCGCCCATCCTTGTCACACCACGCAGGCAACACATCCACAATGTGTAGTATGGCACAAGTCAAATGGAAGTAGTGGGGGGACGCACACATCACAAGCAGCAGTGACGTCACGGAAGGTGGCTCGCACCATCCCACCCATTGACAATACACCCACACACGTTACATGCCATTGCAACAGAGAAGCCAGCGCGTGCACAAGCAGCTCCAAGCTCGCTCCAGAGAGGCCAAAGAGTGAATGTGTGGGGCCATGAGCTCCAGTTGAACGCGGACTGGCCCGCTAGGGCAGCTACAGCCTCTGTGTGTTGCAGGTGGTGTATCCGGACTGCGGAGCCTGTCATGCATTGTCAATGTTGCCCGGGTCCCGAGTCGGGGCACCACGCATGTGGACGGCGTCACGCCACTAATTATACCGTGAGACAGACCACATGTACAAATGGACCCACACATACACTCCTTGGCCTCTCTGGGGTGAGCTTGGAGCTGCTTGTGCATGCGCTAGCTTCTCATGTGCAAATGCATATTGGTGTGAGCGAGGGGAGGCCATGAGGACAGTGTAAAAGATAACTGTTTGACTTCCAGTCAGTTTAAGGAATGCCCCTGATGTGGTCGGAAAAAGACATGTCTCATGTGTATTGCAACTAGTAGATAAGCCGATGACCTACCCATGTCTTGCATGTAGCCCCGCACCTAGCCCCGCACACCCGACACAGCGTAATGAGTACCAGCACCACATACTTCCCATTCGAAGCACTGACTGGGGGTGACAACCATTGGACAGTCTTGTGTAGTCCACCCACGCGTACATGTGGGCCCTCCATGAACCATGTCACCTGCGGCAAAGTGATGTCATGGGCAATGACGGAAGTGAGCAGAGCTGTCTGCCCCACGCACAGACGGTGCATCAGCACAACAGACCCAGCACTGAGTGCAGCAGGGGTCACATGTGCAGGGGCAGTTGTGCCTGGTGTGAATGCACATGCACATAGACAGCACATCGAGCAATGTGTAGCCTGCCCACATCTACTGTCCATTGTCAGGCTGACCTAGAAAAAGATCACAAGGCAACACATCTGTGTGGGTGTACCCACTGTGACCAACACTGCGCAACCATCAGCGTACTCGCCCTGTGCATGGCCCACCCCGCAACGAAGGTCACATTCAGTGCCACTATCCCTCACACACATCCCTATCACGAGTCATGGTGTGTCCAATCGACAGTGCAGAGTAAGCGCTCATCCGGGGGTCCTGAACAGGAGACACATGTAACCCACTAGGCAGTCTGTGTCGGCACCGACTGGCATTGTGCAGTCAATGTGCAGGCCAGGCCTGCTGGGACTGAGAAGGGCAGCATGGCCCCAGCCTGACTTCCACACGACCGACAGGTGCACTGAGACCTGCATTGCCAATTGTCTGTGTCACTGGATGTCTGACATGAAGTTGCCATGTACCACCACTCGGGTGGGACAGACAGGTCAAAGCGCCCGAGAGCTCACATACCCATGCCACCTGCGGCCAGCATGGTGTGCAGTGCATGTCTGTACACCACAGGCTCTGACTCATAGTGCTGAGGAGCAACGACATGTGTGTCCCCCACATGCACACCCACACCCACTGCAGTTGTCTCTCACACACAACTTTCGCAAGGAATAGCCATGTGCAGTGTGCGTGGAGCACGGAATCCAGGTTCTCCGGCTCCTCGCTGGTGAGTGGACCTGGACATGTCCTCAGCGTCATCCACGTGTAGGTGTAGTGGTGGCAGCAGCAGCTGTCGTCGAGGGGTGCCAGGCTGCAGTGCCAGGTAGCTGTGGTCATGCCTGTCCCACTCACACACACATATTACCCCCTGGGGCCGTCGCAGTGGGTACAAGCTGCTGCGATTCGTGTACCATGTCTGGCAGCTGCAATTGCAGACGTTGGCCTGCTCCCAGCTGGCCCAGGACGCTTACCTCCACAGTGGAACACGCAGGGTGCAACCGCGAGGGTCATTGGAGTTGGCCGTAAGGGCCTGGCCCATGCCGGGTACAGTCCGCTGATGCCATGTGCACCACACAGTATAATGTGCGCAATGCATCTGCAGGTGTGGCCATGATTTGCGTGTGGGTGCAGGACCACAATGGACAGGGCCACAACATGCCGTGTGCATAGGCAGGGACGGCCAGTGCTCAGCCTCCACATGTATGTAGGAACATCATCATGTACACATTGGCATGGGAGCATGGGATATGCATATACACACATGCCATCTTTCACTATGTACATCTGCCACTTGGCACGTGCAATGTTACGTGTCACTTGTGATGTGTAGTTGCAGGCACACAGCTGTGTCGGCATGGGGCTGTCAATGTGTACACCTGTCAATGTTTCAGGAGGTGTGATCCGTACAGTGCTGTACTTAGGGTGCAGTAGGGACATCAATGACTGTCTCATATCCCCTCGTGCCACCGGTCCCACTTGTTTTGGCCGCTCAGCCTGTGTCCATAGCGTTGTTGGTGTGTGCCCTACACACCCAGCCTCGGAAGCAGTGTGATGCACAGCAGCTAGTTATGTTGCCGTGGTGTTGCAGCTTACCGATTATGCAGTCTGTTGCCTTCAGCATGCCGTACAAGTTGTTAATGCCTGACTCCCCATGTGCATGCTCATGGCAATGGTGTGTGTCACTGCCCATTGCTATTGGTAGGGGACCTGTGTAAGTGTATTGTGGCTGTGCTGTCCCTACTCGTCAGCCGTTCTGTCATTCAATTGCCTGCTCAGTCATTTATGTTCTGTGTATGTGAATATGCCATGTGGCGTGTTGCTTTGACATGTGTTCACTTCCATCTTTCCTAGGCGGAGACCAAACATTCATCGCCCCTACCAATTGCTGTCAGACATGGTGGATGTTGAGGTCATCCGCAAATATCGTCTGGACCGACCCACCCTGCATCGTCTATGTGTCTTGTTGGAACCCCACCTCCGTCCTCGCAGGGTGTATCCAACAGCATTCACCCCCACGGCTAAGGTGATGGCTGCACTGCATTTCTTCGCCACTGGGTCATTCCAGCACACAGTGGGCAGTGGAGGTGGGATGTCCCAACCCATGTTCAGCATGGTGCTCAGGGATGTACTGTCAGCCATGATGCTGTACAGGAACAGATACATCCGCTTCCCCAGGGCTCGTGAATTGGCGGCAGTGAAGGGTGCATTCTATGCTCTTGGACGAATCCCCCACGTCGTTGGTGCAATAGACTGCACCCATGTTGGCCTTGTTGCACCACAGGCCACCGAGCACCTCTACCGCAACCGGAAGCACACGCACTCCCTGAATGTGCAAGTGGTGTGCCTTGCGGACATGGTGATCACACACGTGTGTGCGAAATTCCCAGGATCGGCCCATGACGCGCACATCATGCGCAACAGCATCCTACCACGTCTGATGACCAATCTGCAACCGGACCGTGGCTGGATTGTTGGTGAGTATGTGGAGTAGTGTAGCGTGCTGGCTGTGCGATGCTGTCTTGTGTCCAGTTGGAATTGCAACGGTTCTCTGTGTCCCTCACACCCAGGTGACTCTGCTTACCCGAATGGAGCCTGGCTGCTCAGCCCATTACGACATCCTGGGAGCCCAGCAGATGTACGCTACAATGAGGCACATGGGAGGACCAGACGTGTGGTTGAGCGGACCTTTGGCCTCCTCAAGTCCAGGTTCAGATGCCTGGACCGCACCGGGGGCGCACTGGCATACTCCCCACAGAAGGTGTGCCAGATAATAGTGGCTTGCTGCATGCTGCACAATCTGGCGATCCGCAAGCAGATCCCCCTAATTGTGGATGACGGAGATCAACCAGGGCCCCAGCCTGCAGACCTGGACAGCTCCAGTGAAGAGGACAGTGGAGAGGATGAAGCTGTGAATGTGCGTCAGCAGCTCATCGCCCGCTACTTCACTTGACGGTGAGTGACCATGTACGACGGCTGATGTAGCTGTAGTTGTGCAGGTGTATGTGTGCTCTGTTACGGGGGCCTTTTGTTCACTGAGTGCTGTGTGTCAATGGTCCATGTCCAGGTTGGTATGCCACTGACAGTGGCTGTAGCATTGTGCCCTGTTGCTCTGTGAGATGTGTGTGCATTGCTTGTAGTTGGTGACAAGTACTGTGTGATGAGTGTGTGACACACTCATTGAATGTACTCTTGTTCTGTTTCACACCCCTAGGTCCCTGCAGCCTCTCCTGTCCCATCGACATGCCACACAGCAGATGCATTTCTGCTCATGGTGGCGATTGCACATCGTGGAATAAACCCAGGACACATTAAGCCGATTGTGAACAAGGTGTATTTATTAACAGCGGTGACATGTGATTGTGTGCAAGGTGATGACAAATGTGGTGCATGCTGTGACAATGCCTTGACGGTCATGGCTGCGTGATGGTCAAGGTGTACCCATGGAGTTCTATGTCCACAGTCCAACAGACACATGCCATTCACATGGCAGTGTGGGGTAGGATCGTATTCCATGTCAATGCAGTAGGTGGTCAAGGTGGCTGGCTGACTCACTGGCGTTTGGTGCGGGCGAAGTCCTCTCTGGACACCTGTTTCCTCTTCGGACGGCCCCTTCCACGTTTGGTAGGGGGTGTGTTGATGTTCCGCTGGTGGTGGCTGAGGAGTGCTCACTCGCTGTGGACGCAGGGGAACGCGAGGCTGCACGAGCCTGCGCCACAGCAGGTGGTGGCGGAGGTGGTGTTGCTGGCCTTGCTTGTGCCCTCCCCCCACCACCAGCTGGCCCATGAGTGCCGCGATTTGGGCCATATGGGCGTCCATGGACCTCAACACCGCAAGGACCTCCCGCGTGTCGCTTGCCGACCTGGCCCATTCGCCTTGGGCCTCTTCATAGGCCCCAAGGACTCTGTCGATTGGCGGCAGGGCTTGGCTCCCAGGCACAGTTGGCGTTGGCCTGACCCTGCTCCTCCTACCAGTACTGCTGCCACCGACCTGCCCACTGGCCACATTGCTCACCACAGTCCTCGCTCTGGCTCCCAGGTTGGAGCCCGACGGCCGTGCCGACCCTTGCACAGGTGCTGTGGCGAGGGATGGCGTGGTGGTGGTGGTTGCGGCGGTGGTGGTGGCCGCAACGGCCGTGGCAGCAGGGGTCTGTGACTGGTCAGCAGCCCTGGGTGATGGGTTGGTAGGCAGGAGGGGCCCTGGGGAGCGGTTGTGCCCTGCCACTCCAGATGGGCCTGCTGGGTGGTCCGTGTCCGGAGAGGTGTCCAGCTCCTCTACATCCGTGAGTCCGGGTCGGGGGCTTGCAGACTGGCTGTGCTGGCTGCTGTCACCCTCTCCAGCATCCAGCAGTTCGGCACCTGTGGGGAGGATGAAATGGGTCATTGTGTTGCACCTAGCAAAGTATGTATTGGTTGTCTGACATTCACAGTTCGTGCACTGTCGTGCACAGGTTTCCCAGTGGCGTGTGTGGATGTACGATGTGTGTATGCGTGGGCTAGGCAATGGGTCTGTGTGATGTGGACATGTGGCATGGGACGGATTAGCAATGCCGATGGGTGTGTGTTGCTATGCTCCTACATTTTGTGGCTCGTGTGTATGCGTGCTCCAGGGCCATCGGCGATGTTGGGTTGAACGATGGTTTAGGGGGAGGGATGGTACGCTTAGGTACGCTGATGCCAGAAGGGGGTACAGCCCCCTACACGCTCTTGGGTTGTGATATGCTTTTGGGGTACATGCTGTGGGTGATGGGTGCAGAACGTGACATGTGTTCTGGCAACGTGACAGTGCATGGACAAAGGTGTGTGTCTGTCTCACATGGCCGGAATATCTGCTGACTGTTATCATTCATGGACATCACATTGGTAGCAATGTTGTGAGTTCGTGCTTGTTGTGTGCCACACGTCGTGTTGAAGATGGGCCAATTCCTTTGTGTGCGGCCTGCCCTGGTACATGTGCATCAGTGCTGTGCTCTTGGGGTGTTGACTATGTTATGTGTGTCGTTATTCGCAGTGTGACGTGCGCTTCGGTCACTGCAGGCACTTGTTTTGTCATGGGCAGGTATCTTTGCATGTCTACTGGATGTGGGCCAGCTGTTCGGATGTCATACCTATCATGACATCGTGGCTGTGAGATGAGATGGATGATATGTTGAATGTGCATTGTGTGCCTGTGTGTTTCATGGGTCCGGTTGTCTTTGTGTGCAATATTGTGGTTCCAAGCTGTTACTTCTAGTACGGTCTGTCTTACGTGGGCGTTGTTGTACGATGTGTGGGTGACAGGCAGTGAGGACTACATGGACAGGACTTCGATGGTGTTGCTGATGTGTGTGATGGGTGGCACAGTACCTGCCGTGTGGGTCTGTGCTCCAGTGGGACTTGTACATGCAGACGTGGCTCCTTAGGTGTTGCTGTATCTGTGATAGGTCATGTGGGGTTTGACTCTGTCGAACATGTCCGTGTGCACATTGGTCTCATGATTGTGACTGGGAGCAGTGCTGCGTGTTCCTCTGCTACGTGTCATGTCCCATGTGTCAGTCGTAGTACAGTCCTCATGCCTACAGACGCCCCGCCCTGTACAGTTTCCCACCTACAGGTTGTTTCTGAGTGCGCAATGCAATGGATGCCACATGGTACTGGGAGGGAGGGGTGCTCCACCTTGCTGGTCTGTGGTAGTGGGGGCCTGGTGGGTGTTTGACTTCAGCTGTCCCCCTCCGACTCACTGTCTTTGTGTTCCGGCTACTTACCTGTTCATTGTCGGTCAGTGCAGCTATGGCGGACACATGGATGTGGGGTGTACTCCACCTTGCTGGTCTGTGGGAGTGGGGGCCTGGTGGGTGTTTTACTTCAGCTGTCCCCCCTCCGACCCACTGTCTTTGTGTTCCGGCTACTTACCTGTTCATTGTCGGTCAGTGCAGCTATGGCGGACACATGGATGTGGGGTGTGCTCCACCTTGCTGGTCTGTGGTAGTGGGGGCCTGGTAGGTGTTTGACTTCGGCTGTCCCCCTCCGACTCACTGTCTTTGTGTTCCGGCTACTTACCTGTTCATTGTCGGTCAGTGCAGCTATGGCGGTCACATGGATGTGGGTGTGGGGAGTGCTCATTCTGGCGCATCTGGAGTACAAGGGGACCTGGTGGTAGTTGCGGTGCTGGCTCACTGTACACATGCCCCCATGGTTTTGTTGGTTGGTAGCTTTGGGCTGAGTGTGTATCAGTGTCTGTTGCATGTGTGGGTGATGTCTTGTGTATTGTGTGCTGGACATGGGGGTGTTTGTCCCTGGGAGCTATGGCATGGTGGTGGTGCATGTGAGTACATAGCGGTGTGCTGGTATACGTTTGTTTGTACTTACCAGCCTCCACTCCCCCTGGTAATCCGGTGAGGATCTCCGGATGTATGATCACTCGCACCTTCTCCTCCCAAGCCTTGAAGGTCTTGAAAAGCGCGGGATTCCCTCCGCCAGTCCTGGCAGCCAGCTCTCGATTTTTGCTCTCCTTCTTCTTGACCACGCTTTTGAGGTCGTTCCACCTTTTGTTAATTTCTCGTCTGTTGCGTGGAACGTTCCCGACTGCATTGACCTGGTCTACGATCCTGCTCCACAACCGGTTTCTGGTGGATAGTGGTGTCTGTTGGACCTGGTTGCCATAGATTTGTGAGTGCACCTTGACGATCTCGTCGACCATGACCGTCAGCTCAGTGGAGGTGAACTTGGGCATTCTGTGTGATGCCATGGTGTGTGTTTTGGTGTTTGTGGTGCTGGTGCGGTGTGTGGTGTGTGATGTGCAGGGGGTTTGTGGGTCAGGTGTTTGGTGGTGGTGGTGATGGGTGTGATAGGTGCGTGTCTGTGGTGTGCTGCTGTCCTTTCTGTCTCACTGTGTTGTGTGCTTTCGTCCTCAGTTTGTAATGTTGCAGGGGGTTGTGGTCTAGGGAGGGGCTGGTTTTGTACTTACCTATGTGGGTGTGTCATGGTGGTCTGTTGTTTTCAGGTGTGTTGTGGCTGGTGTTCTGGGATTTGTAGTTGATTTGTATGTCCAGGGGGGGGGGGGTGTTTCAGGGATGTGTACTGTGTTTGGGTTTTTGTGCGTGGGTTGCTGTGTGGACTTGTTAGCCATGTTGTGTGTGTTTGTTTTCGTCAGCGGATGGTTTCTGTGCATGGAGGTGGCCGCCAGGGCTTCCGCCGTGTCCATTTTCGTCACTGTTGTTTGCGCTGGCGGGCGGTGTATTTGTGGATTTTCCACGCTCATGTCGGTACGATCCTAATTTCACGGGCGGAGTCTCGGTCGTCAGGGCGGGCGGTTTTGGCTTTTCGTGCGTCTTTCCGTCCGTGGCGGGCAGAAGGACTTGGACTCGGACATGGGCGGGCGGTTTTTTCTGTTTATTTTCCGCCTCCGGCGGTTTTCGGTTCGCGCCATCGTAATTGCTCGGTCGGTATTCAGGGGGTGTAGGCGGGCGGATTTTAGCCACTGTGGTTGATGGCGGATTTTTATCCGCCCGACATCGTAATGGACACCTTAGCAAGATATAAATCAGACATTTGTTTACTCCCGGAGACACATATTGATGAAACAGTTTTAGAGTATATGTGGGTTGGTAATGATATTTCTTCTCCTGTAGTTAACAAAAAATGGTGTTGCTATTGTTTTTGCAAAATAATTACATCTCCAAATTCTGAACAAATGTTCTGATGCAGATGGTCATTATTTTATCGTCAAAATTAAAATTGATAATACAGTTCTTCACTTGATTAATGTATATGGTCTGACATGAGATGACCCTAATTTTTGGTCTCTCTATATATCTGAGGTACTTAAATTAGGTAATGTTCCACTTATCATTTGAGGTGATTTTAATCTCATATGTGATCCTTTATTAGATAGAACATCGCAAACTAAATATTGCCCACTTAAAGCTTTTTTCACTTTAATGTCTTATTCTAATCTTATTAAGTTGGTAGATATTTGGGGGTCGATTCCGATCTCGGCCGGTAGGGCTCCGAATCGGATTCGGCTTTACCGGATCCGATTCGGAGCCCTGTTTCCCGACCGATCCGTACGCGCGTCCGGACGAGCGAGTACGATGCGAAATCGCTGACCGACTCGTCCGGGCATCCCGACCGCTCCGACCGACTCGTTCCCGGCTCGAACCGCACCGACCGACTCGCTCGGACTCCGACTCGCACCGCGCAATGGAGACGTTTCCCGGCCGGGTGAGTACAATGCGCGCCGCGAGCAGTCCGACCGAGCCGCGCACTCCGGCTCCAAAGAGCTGTCGGAGCCGTGCTCGGGGGTCCGTGTCGGACCCCCTGAACGCGTAGCAGCGCAAGTCGCACACAGGGGGGACCCATGGGTCCCCCCTACCTGTGCGTGTACGGGGCGAATCGCTTTGCCACGTACACGCTGTGGGGGCACCCTTGTCCGCATCGCACCCATTGAGTCAATGGGAGCCCGTGTACGCGTCGTACAACAGGCTCCCATTGACTTCAATGGGAGTCCGACCGAATCGAGTCCGATAGCATACGGACGCATCGTACTCGTTCGGTCGGGCTGCACGGGTCCGATTCGGTCGGAAATCTCTCCGGGTCCGGCTCGGTCGGAGTGATTTCCGGGCCGAATCGGAATCGGCCCCTTGGTGTTTAAACCACCCTACTGAGAAACATTTTATGTTCTTTTCCAATCCTCACAATTCATATTCATGAATATATTATTTATTAGTTTCCTGTTATTTAATTAATTCATTTACTGCTCAGCTTATTCGTAATATAGACATTTCTGACCATGCGAGTACTACAACATAACTCAACTCAACATGCTCAAAATAGATGGTGTATAAATACAAATTGTATCCATAATGAGAAAAAAAACTAAAAAAAACTTTTAGCGGCACTTCATGAATATTCTTTTTTTAATGCAGAAGGCTGTACTTCTATTGTAAGTCGTTGGGATGCATTCAATCATACATTAGAGGGGTAACCATATCTCTTATGGAACATGAAAACTGATCATCTAGTTCTAAAATTAAATAGTTGGATAAGCAGATTGCAAAAATTGAACTTTTCTTTATTACATCCAATGATCTCAAATATAAAGTAGAAGTGCAAAAACATTGTTATGAATTAAATTCAATATTAGGCAAAAGGGCTGGCATATACATTTTTAATTATAAGACCAAATTTAGACTTGGTAGACTTTTGGCAAATTATCTGAGTATTAAAAAAGATAAAACTCGAATTAAGGTAATCCATGGTTTGAATGGTAAGATTTCAGTATCTCATACAGACATAGTCAATGAATTTTGGACCTATTACTCAACCATATACAATTATCCTCCATCGGGTGAGTCTTCACATATTGATAGTTTCTTAAACAGTTGTGGATTACCAAAACTATCCCAATCCATTAAAGACGAATTAGATTCGCTGATTTCTGTGGAAGAAGTTGAATTGGCTATTAAGTCCCTTAAACTGCATAAATCCTCTGGCCTAGATGGTATTACAACTGAATTTTACAAGGAATTTTCTTTGCACCTCATACCTCTATTTCAAGTTTTTACCCTTGTTAGTACCTCAGGATCAACATCTGGGTACTTTACTGAAGCATTTATTATAGTTCTTCTGAAGTCTAACAAAGATCCCACAATTGTTTCAAATTATCACCCTATTGCCATAATAAATCAAGGTTGCAAACTTTATGCTAAAATTCTTGCAACCAGGTTGACCTCTGTGCTTGATTACCTTATTCATATTGATCAATCTTGTTTCATGAAACATAGGCCTTCTGTAAATAATACAAGATTGTTATTACATGCTATTGAAAATAGTCCATCCTTGTCCTTACCATCTGGAGTATTGGTATTAGATGTTAGAAAAGTATTTGATAAAGTTCATTGGCAATATTTATTTTGTACCTTATTTGCATTTAATTTTAGTAGTTTATTTATTTGTATGACATCAGCACTTTATTCTAGCCCATCTGCTCGACTTTTCATTAATGGTAAATTCTCCAGTAAATTTATCCTTTTGAGGGGCACTAGACAATTCTGTCCCTTTTCTCCCTTACGTTTTCTTCTTGTTATTGAACTTTTATTCACAGCTATCAGAAACTGTGCAGCTGTTGAAGGCATTAGTATTAATGATGTTACTATAAAAACTTCAACCTATGCGGATGATGTGTTATTGTTTATTAGTAATCCAGAGTCTTCCCTTCCTCCTTTATTAGATCTAATTTACTCACAGATTTCAGGGTATACTTTGAATACTAACAGAATTTTTTCTTTAAATGCTCATTGCACCCCTGGTATGCTGCCCATAAATGACATAATATGGCAAAATGAAAAATCTAAATATCTTGGTATTTTATTTTTATACAACATAAAAAAATCGATCACATTAAATTGTGAAACTATTATAAATTATATCAAAGTCAAATTTCATAAATGGTCTACCGTGCATCTATTATGGTGGGAGAAAATTGATTCTGTAAAAATGTTTATTGCTCCAAAAATATTTTACCACCTTGCTACAATTCCTATTCAATTTCCTCTTCAGTTTTATAAAAACATTGATAACCTCTTATCTAAATTCATCTGGACTAACAAAACTCCTCGTATAAGTTATAAAAAAATACAAATTTATAAATGCAAGGGGGTTTTGGTTGACCAGATTTTCTTAATTGTCATAAAGCATTTATTTTAAAACAAAGTGCCCTTTGGTTTAATCATTCTCACTTTAATAATACACCTGCATGACTTCTCATTGAAAAAGGTTTGATTTCACCATTTCATTTACCTGCTTTGTTGACTATGTCTAATGCTTCAACTTTACTAAGTAAATCCATTCTTTTGAAATCTACAAAGTTATTATAACACGATCTAGACTAATTTTTTTTAAGTTCCTATATTGCAAACCTTTATGGCATAATCCGTTTGCTAAAACTTACTTGAAAAACAACATTTTGGCACTCCTGGATTAATCTGGTGTTTTTAATTTTAAAGATGTATACCATAATAATGTTTTTTAACATTTGATGAATTGCAACAAAGATTTCTTCTGCCTCCGTCTGATATTTCCAAATATGAACTTTTATGTAACTCTATGCTAGATTCATTTCCTTAAAATTTTCCTTCAAATATCACTTCTGATTTAGACATTTATTTTCAAATGATAGCTACTACATCTCATGCTGTATCAATGATTTATAAAAATCTGAACAATTTTCAAGGGAATAATATTAATTTTGTATCTAAATTTTGGAATAATGTACTATCCTTATTGTTATCTCATGATATATGGAAGAGTATTTGGATGAATAATATATCCGGATGGTTACCTGTGTCTTTGTGCCAAACAATCTCTTACATATTATTTAATTGCCTATGGGATCCCTTAAAGTTTTTTCAAGCAAAAATGTTATCTTCCCCTAATTGTTGGCATTGTAGTTGAAATCCAGGCTTGTTAAAACATATGCTTTATGAATGTAATATTTTTCTAAGTTTTTGAGGGAGGTATGGGATGTCATTAAAAAAATAATTCTCTTATACCCTTGTGTATAATATGTTGATTTGTAAATCTGTAGCAATTTCCACAAACATGTCTGATTTAAAATGCAAACGTCTGGATTTTTTAATCTCTGCAGCTTTATAATCTATTGCTGCCAATTGGACAAATGCTTCATTATTATCACTCCATGCATGGACTAGAAGAGGTGCTAATCTGTCTTTATCTGGTGTAGATCATAACAAATCTACTTATCATTTGTTTTGGAAACCGATTGATAATTATATAGCACTATATTTATAGAGAAGTATTTCTATTTCTAAATATATTTTGTATTCAATAGATAAAGAAGTTAAGGTTAAGTTAGTAGCTCTAGTAACTAATATTGGTATTGATGTTAATATGCATTTTTCCCCTTCCCTTTTTATTTATTTTTATTTTCTCATATCATATTACAATTGTAATTGTATAGGTACATTTATTATATTACTGCTGATGTTAAGGAATTCTTGTAAGTACCTTTTTCTGTGCAGTTTTTGTATAGTCTGTGCCTTATTGCAAAATTCAATAAAATATTTTGAACATAATACCAGAGTGCAAGATATGACGGATTATCTTGATTTGATGAGCACAGGCTGATGTAACTATAGTTACTTGTAACTCTGCATTAGTCCTAACCCCTAAATTCCTCACCACTGTGCTCAGAGAGGGGCATGGCAAATGCCCATCTCTGATGGGAATAAAATTGAACTCTAGACGTTTGAGCTTGCAACTACTAGCACCTGTTTTTCTTCCAAATTCACCATCAGCCATTTTGTCCTCATTCACTCCTTTAGCACCCTTGAAAAATGGCTGCTGATGACTCATGGTTATCAAGCTGGAAAATGAGCTTTGTATCATTGGCATGAGTATACAGTTCGAGGTCCCGGGATCAAATGAGGATGTCAAAGGGTAAAGCTACCAAGCCCTGATGCACCTCACTGGAGTCTTCATAGAGTAGCTCAGAACTGTCTTCAAAATGTCAGGCTGTATGTGGCATTACCTGGTCTAAAGCTCAAGGATCTACTACCAAAATTCTTTAAGTTTTCTCATGTTTATGGGCATTGATTAAAGAGTTCGAATTTCTGGTTACCTATAAGCTCTGAATGCGCCTTAATTCTGGGAAACAACCTTAACAACACGGTCATTACATCGCGTTACCTTTACAATGCGGTTGTTACAACGACAGCGTTGTTATATCGCAGTACCATTACAACGCAAGTCGTTACAACGACTTGCTCTAGATGGTGCTCTAAACTAAGGAATAGTATAATTTACTATTCCAACACCTTCCCTACTGTTGCACACACTGGAGTTGGAATAGTAAATTATATTATTCCTATGTCCAGCGCGCCATCTAGAGCAAGTCGTTGTAACGACTTGCGTTGTAATGGTACAGCGATGTTACAACGCGGTCGTTGTATCGACCGCGTTGTAATCGCATGCGTTGTAAACGCATGCGATGTAATGGTATATATTCCTTAATTCTACATCAAATATTTTTTTTTCTAAGGCTGCGGTCCTCAATGAATGTGATTAAGTCAACAGGCAATGACGCTCTTTGGGGCTTTGGCAGTGCAGTGGTTAGAAATTGGTTGTCCGATTTCTTGTTGGATAAGTTTTGTTTTATTTGAGGTATAGATTATATTATTTTAATGTATTTATTCTTAAATAAATGATGGCTTTATTGATGTGAATAATTGATTAATCAAATTATTTGTTTTCAATATGTATTTATGGGTTGTTCAGCTGTAGGGAATATGGTGAGGTGTTTTATTAAATTTTTCTTATATTTTTTCAAAATATATTAATTTGTGTATGTAAGAAATTGGGTTACTGGTTGAAACCCCACTCAAGCAGCAACCACAATCCTTGTCAGGGCAAGGCACAAGTAATTCCCCAAATTACTCTGGGCTCAACCCTCTAGTAGTTTGGCACAGAGCAGCCAGGCTTAACTTAGAGGCAATGTGTAAAGTATTTGTGCAACACTACAAACAGTAACACACTGAAAATACACCACAAAAGGATCCCACATCAGATGTAGAAAAATAGATTAATCTTTAATAAATAAAACAAGACTCAAACAAAAAAAATCCAGTAAGTAGACCCAGAGATATGCAATTTTAAAGAGTTCAATGAAAATAGCATCAAAAAGCACAAAGCATCAACTGTGGATATCTGGACCTGGACAAAGTCACAAGTTCAGGCCAACCGCAATAGAGTGCGGGCAAAATGCAGTGACCCAGTTACTGCAGCTAAACGAAAGTTCCTTATAATCCTGTTTGGGGAACATTGCTAGGTCCCGCGTCGAGGATGCGTCGTGCAGCTGAGGTGATGCGTTGGTCCGACGTTGTTGTCGGGGATCCCGTTGATGAGGGCTTGCGATGCGAAGTCGGTGTTGGGGATGCGTCGCACAGTCGAGGCGATGCATCAGTTCCGAGGAGCTGTGAAGCTGCAATGCGAAAACCTGAGTCATCGTCAAGGCTGTTGTCTACAAAAGATTTGCGATGCATGGGCCTGTGTCGGGGAAGCTTCAAGCAGTGGTGGTTCAGTTGCAGGCTGTGATGCTGATGCTGAGTCCTTGTGCTGATAAAAACCTTGTAGCAGAGGCAATGCGTCATTTCTGCTCGGGATTGCGCTGTGCTGCAGAAGCGATGTGTCTGTTTTGTGGGTCCACAGATGGGCTGGCCGAGCACCTCCCGGTACACTTCCAGGTCTCCAGGACCTGGGTGTCAACACTTGGCAGGGTAGGACTCCCAGATGGCAGAGGCCATGTGCTGGGTTAGAAGTTGTGGGAGCCTTCTGTCCCTGAGGCTATAGTCATGAGGCCAGCCAGCCAGCATTTGGAGATACTCTGGGGTCACCCTGGGCTCAACAGATGCAGGTCCAGTCATTCGAACCCAGGCAAGAGGGCAGCAGGCAGCCTGTAAGCACAGCAGGGCAGCAGTCCTTCAGAGCAGGGGTCCTGCAGAGTGGCAGACCTTTCAGCAGCACTGCAGTCCTTCTTCCTGGCAGAATATCCACAGGTCCAGAACTGTCATGAAGGCTTGGTGTATGAAGCCCAATATTTATTTCTGGGACTTCCTTCAAAGTGGGAAAAGATTCTAGAGGTTTCCCTTTGAAGTCCACAGGTTTCCTGTCCCCCTGGCTCGAGACTAACTACAGGGGTTATGCAAACCTTTGTGTGGAGGCAGGACACAACCTATTCAACTATAAGAAGGGCTGTGCCTAGCTCTGCCTTCCCATCCTGCCAGTAATGGCCCAACGAACCACATCTAAGCTCTCTATTGTGTGTGGCTGTCTAGGAGGAATATAAAAAGTCCAACTGTCAACTAAACTTAGTCATGTGACCCAGAGAAAGGCTCCAGGCACTGAACGGATAAGGAAGGTGTGGTGTAGTGAAATGTATAGTGTAATGTATATTGATAGTTCCCTTCTCTCCTCTCCCTCCTTGGTTCAGTCTGAAAGTACAGAACGTTGTTATGTAATATTTGACATTAAAAGGACACTTGAGAGGAGTTGGCTGTTGGTGGTGCTGATGGCTGGGGTTTCTTTTCTCTACAATAAGTCTGGATCTACATTTATTCTACAAGCCTTCCGTGTATTAGTCCTCATTTTGGTGACAAGTTGTAGAGCCTTTGTTTCAGAGAGAAACTTTAGCATCTTCTCTTGGGCTTTCATGCAAAGTGCTTTGTGACCAACTTTACTGAAAACGCAATCGGACTTAAGGTATCTCTATGATTGTATTGCTTCCTGTGTGCCGCTTAGCTGCATTATGTTTTAAAACTATATGTCAGATTTCTTACGTGGATTTAACTACCCTAACTGCCTCCCTCGCACTGTCAGCGTGATCTCATCAGACTGCCTATTTCACTAGACTCTCTTCACTCGCTGTCCACACAACCTTCTCTGATTGCCTACATGACTGCTCTCTACATGCGCTGCCCACGCGACCTCATCTGATTGCCTGCCTGCCTGCTGCTATGTTCTCCATGCGATGCTCGTGTGCTCGTATATTACAGTGTGCTTCATTTGCAGGAAATACTGAAGGCGCTTCTTCGAACTACATTTCTGCACATAGTTGAAACCCTGGTGATGTCTCCTCCATTTATATTAATGCTCGGCTAATGACTCCCAATGGGGTCACTAACGCTTGATCAGCCGGATTGCATTTTT
The DNA here is from genome assembly GCA_963921515.1 of Calotriton arnoldi. Lineage (NCBI taxonomy): Eukaryota > Metazoa > Chordata > Amphibia > Caudata > Salamandridae > Calotriton > Calotriton arnoldi. The sequence continues at coordinate 368,543 of CAWUFW010004773.1, forward strand.
CAAACCGTTCAAATCGTTCACACATGCCACGATTTGCTGAATATTTGCATTTTTGCTTTCACACTTACTTTGAAAAGTTTGCAGACATCTTCTCTGGATTTCTTCGCATCACATACAGGATTTCTTCACGTCTCTGTGCTCTTGCGTTGCCATGCCTACTTTGTTCTACTTCAGGATTTCAAGAGGCTACTTCCATCATAGATATAGAAGTCATAATATTTTGATCTATTGTGATCCTATTTTGTCCTTAACCATTTCTTTACTTTTCAGGTGGATTTCGGTTACTTTCATGTACCGGGTTTTTCTTAAATTATTTATTTTTATTTATTCATTTATATATATTTGTTCCTTACATCATGAGTGCACAAAATATTTCTCCACCTCCATTTTTTTATCTACACCAAGTGACCCTCCTCTTCCTTGGAATAAATGGAAAAAGGCGTTCATAAATTACTTAAAAGTCTGTCGTCCAAATGTCTTACCTAAGAGAAAAACCTCAATGTTAATTCACTGCTTGAGTGCAGAGGGACAGGATTTGTTTGAAAATCTTCCTGACCCTGAATGTGAGAATAATGATGATGAGGGTAATGATACCATCTCTTAATGATTTTTAAGCAGCTCTCGCAAAATTGAACAATCACTTTCTTCCCAAGGTCTCCATTATATTAGAACAGGATGTCAGTAGGTTGTCTCTTCCGAGCTCAGGTCTTGTACACCCACTGCAATTTGCACATTAACTCATTCTTGCTGTCTGTTATTATACCAATGATAGGATGTGACTTTTCTATAGTTCCTGGATCAGTTAAAACTTTATGAATTATGACCTTGCTTTCGATTTTATGGAACGCTATCTATACGTTTCCTCTTTCGTCGAGCCCTGGTGCTGTCAATCTATTTGAAATGTTTACACTAACTATATCGGCTGGTGTTTTAATCCACATGATCCGGTTTTTAATCAATTGTTTCCTGTTGAATTGATATTGACATCTGTATCACTTAATGGCTGTTTTCCTCTGAGTCGTGGCCTTGCCTACCTATTTTAATGTTTTTATTCACCTACACTCGCTGCCCCCCGATGTTTTAACCGTATGATTCAACTTTTAAACTGCTTTTCCGATGAATTGATATTTTTTTATAATGAACGGTCATGTTTAATGGAAAAATCTTTTATTGTTAATATTGTATTTTATGCTGCAACGCTTTTTATGACAAGTACTGTCGAAATAAAGCTATTTTCACTGATTAGATTGTTACTATTCTGGAAATAGGAAACAAGGAGAGAATGAATTTGTTGAAGACTTTGTTACTGCTCTACGAAAATTAGCTTCAACTTACAACGTTGGTAAAAATACTGAAGAAAGGATCATGGATCAGTTTATGTTTGCATGCAGATGTGAAAAGATTAGGGAGGAGCTTTGGGTGAAGAGTGATCCTTAAACTTAGTGTGTTTTACTTATTGTAGAAAAAGTGGAGCATTCTATGCTATGTACACAGGAACAGTGAAAAGAGAAAGATGCTGTTCAGGTGCATTCTGTTATCTCTAAACAAAAGAAACAATCTCCTACTTTACAAAAGCAAAAGTTAATCTGCTTTAGATGTGGGAACGCTAATCATTTGGTCAAATGTAAAGATTGTCCAGCTGTTAAAGTTGTTTGTAAGATATGCGGCAGGAAGGGACATTTTGCCAAGTGTTGCAAAGCTCCAACTTCTAAAGACAAAGTACATGAGGGGGGGTCCTTGATACAGCTATCTACTACGAATCATTAATGATGTAAATTATGTGACAAGTTCAAATTGCCCACATCCTTCTGACATTGTGAGCTTAAATGGGATAGATGTGTCTATGATGATGGATTCGGGAGCCAGACTTTCACTTATCTTTGATCGTGATTTTGACGATCACATTAAGGGGCAGATGTAACTTCAGAAACCTGATGTCACACCAGTTAGTTATGGGGGTAAACCCATTGACTTAATTGGGTACTTTGATGCTCAAATTGAATTTCTGTGTAATGGTGCTTTTGGGAAGATGTATGTACCCGTGATTGGTGACACTGTCCTTATTTGGCCGCACCAGAAGCTTTTGAGGATTATTCTCGAACCTAATTCTGATGCTCCAATGCAAGTTTGTGTGCTGGATTCCACTACTAACGTTCAAAAAATAGATACCACAGCTTATTTGCTCCAATGTGAGTTTCCTAATGTATTTTCTGAAAAGGTGGGGTGTGTAAAAGGGTACATCTTATTAAGTTGAAGGAGGGAGCTGTGCCAGTTGCTTCCAAAGTTAGGAATGTGCCACTTAGTCTGGAAGAGCCTGTGAAAGCTAAATTAGATCGTTTATTGATTGAAGGGATTATTGAAACTGTTGAGGCCTTGCAGTGGGTTGCACCGGTAGTTGTGGCCACAAAGAGCTCAGAAGATATCAGATGTGCGTGGACCTGCAGAGTCTCAATAGAGCTGTGATTGAGGACTAATTTCCACTTCCAAATATTTCCAAAATGATTATCTTGCTAGGCAGTGCCAAAGTGTTCTCGACGCTTGACCTGACCATGGCATATCACCGGCTCAGGTTGGCTGATGAGTCCAAAAACCTTACTACATTCACCAAAACACCAAAAGACATTATGAAAGTAGTGCCCTGGACTGGAAACAAGCATCCTGGCACCAGTTTGGGGGTATCACCCCTCATCAGCCAGGCTAGCTTGAATCCAGTGGTGCAGTGAGCACAGGGCCCAAGTCTAGGCACACCTGTCCCACTCAAGGTGACAAAAGAAAAAAGAGCATATGATGGACTGAATGCTGAACAAATCAAACATTCACCCCCCAGTCACAGATCTGGGTGTAATCCATTGTTTTTTTGTTCACCACGCCACCCCAGTTTTGACCTAGACATATGCAAATCAGTCTTGACCCTGCTCCCCATGGGAACATTCCAGGCCGAAATGCCAGGCCAGAAACTCCATGGACCGGAAACAAGCATCCTGGTACCAGTTTGGGGGTATCACCCCTCATCAGCCAGGGCAGCTTGATTCCAGTGGTGCAGTAAGCACAGGACCCACGTCTGGACACACTCAGGGCAACAAAAGAAAAAAAGCATGTGATAGACTGAATGCTGAACAAATCACCATGCCACCCCAGTTTTGACCCAGCCATATGCAATCAGTCTTGACCCTGCTCCCCATGGGAACAGTCCAGCCTGAACTGCCAGGCCAGGTCCTCTCTGGACTAGAAACAAGCATCCTGGGGCAGATTTTGGGATATCACCACTCATCAGCCAGGCTAGCTTGTATCCAGTGGCACAGTGAGCACGTGATGGGAACCACGTCTGGGCATACCCTTCCAACTTAGGGAGACAAAAGCAAAAGTAACAGATGATGGTTAAAATGCTGAACAAATCAAACATTCACCTCCAGTCACAGATCTGGGTTTATCCATCATTCTTTTCTCACCAGTCCACCCCAGTTTGGACCCAGTCATATGCAAATCAGTCTTGACCCTGCTCCCCATGGGCACAGTCCAGCCCGAACTGCCAGGGCATGTCCTCATTGGACCGGAAAGAAGCATCCTGGGACTGGTTTTGGGGTATCACTCCTCATCAGCCAGGTTAGCTGGGTCCAAACTGGAATGGCATGTGAGCAAATAAACGATGGATTTAGGCCCAGATCTCTGTACTGGGGGTGAATGTTTGACATTGTTCAGCATTCCGTCCATCAATTGTTGTTTTTGAATTTTTCGCTTTAAGTAGGACGGGTATGCCCAGACGTGGGTTCCGTACTCTCCATGCCACTGGAGTCAAGCTAGCCTAGTTGACTAGGGGTGATACCCCAAAACCGTTCCTTGGATGCTTGTTTCCAGTCCGGGCAGAACCTGGCTTGGTAGTTCAGGCTGGACTGTTTGCATGGGGATCAGGGTCAAGACTGATTTGTGTATGGTTGAGTCCAAACTGGAATGGAGTGGTGGGCAGAAAAACGATGGATTTAGGCCCAGATCTCTGTATTGGGGTGAATGTTTGACATTGTTCAGCATTCCGTCCATCAATTGTTCTTTTTGCATTTTTTGCCCTAAGTGGGACGGCTATGCCCAGAAGTAGGTCCCATGCTCTCCATGCCACTGGAGGCAAGCTAGCCTGGCTGATGAGGGGTGATACTCCAAAACTGGACCGAAGATGCTTGCTTCCGGTCCAGGGAGGACCTGGCCTGGCAGTTTGGGCTGGGCTTTTCCCATGGGGAGCAGGGTCAAGACTGATTTGCATATGGCTGGGTCCAAACTGGAATGGCATGGTGATCAAATAAACAATGGATTTAGGCTAAGATCTCTTTACTGGGGGGTGAGTGTTTGACATTGTTCAGTATTCCTACCATCAATTGTCCTTTTTGCATCTTTCTAAAAGTGGCATTTGTTTTAAATTGCAATTTAAAATCCGGCTTCACCATAAGAGAGGATTTTTCATAGCAATTCCAAAGACACCAAACATAAAGTGGTTACCTGTTCCCATTTGGAAGTTTCAGCTTATTAAATTTAATAAGGTAACTCCAGTGCTATCCTATAGGAGACATAGGCCTTGCAGTAGTAAAAAATGAATTTAAGAGCTTTTCACTACCAGGACATGTAAAACTTAAAATTACATGTCCTACTTTTTTAAATAAATTGCATCACGACCACCTAGGGACCACTTATATGTATTGAAAAGGAAGGTTTGGGTCTGGCAGAAGGTTTATTTTGCCAGTTCGAATTTGCAGACACACAGGCTGCAATGGCAGACCTGAAACATGTTTAAAGAGCTACCTAAGTAGGTGGTACAATCAGTGCTGCAGGCCCAGGGTATCTGCAGTACTACAAGTAAATTAAATATGCCAATTGGAGGATAAGCCAATGTTACTCTGTTTTTAATTGTGAGCAAGTGCACTATAGCAGTATTTAGAAGTGGTAAAGGGCACAGAGTCCTAAGGCCAGCATAAGCGAGATCAGAAAAAAATAGTAGGGGTGAAGGAAAAATGTTTGAGGGAAGGCCAACCTGACTGCTGACAGGTCTAACAATAAACTAGTAATTTTTATTAATTAATATATTTATAAAATGGTCATATATTAATATTTTCATTTTTTTTAAAGAGGATTCTATTGCATATTTATATTATTTAAAATGATTATTATATATTAATTTGTAATACAGTTTTGTGATGCATTTTATAAATGTATTTTAGATAGTGAGTATAAATATTTTAAAGTTTATTGGGAAAGTGGTATTATTATTAAATATATTATATTTTTCTATTTAGTAATTTGTTTTTATAGTTTAGATGTACATATTTCTTATTTAATTATATATTAATATGTTATATATTTCATATCAGGATTGGTGCTGTTTATTAAAATTAGTTGTGAATATTAGAAGTGAAACATATAATATTATTAATTACATTGATATTTTGAATTTGCTATATATTTCTTTTTTTTATTATTTCTTTTTATTATTGTAAAATCCATTTACTAATACATTGGAAATAAACTTACTTTTTTGGAGGCAAGACCCTGTAGCCACCCTAGAACCCCAATACCAGCACCCACTACCACGGTACCCAGCCAGGTACCCAGTGCGGTACCACAATCCTGCTACTGGTCCCCACTGCATCGAAAATCATTTTTTTTAAAACAATAAATCTATTCATAAACCAGATTCTGCGGCCAACCACCATTGTGCAAGCCACATGCTGTTTGCTGAGGGGGGTTGGGCGCATGCTGAACATTGAAAAAGTAGGTTGTGGCTTAAAGTCAAATCCTGTAGCAAAAAATGTGTGAGAAAAGCCAAATCCTCTGTTGACAATAGATTATTTACCATTGGATATCTGGGCATGTGCCATTGTTAAATAACCGCAATACAATGCTGTAGACAAATGCTATGTAACAAGAACATTTATAAGGTGTGGGTGTTAATGTTCTGAATTTCACTGAAGATTTTGAGGCCTTATACATTGTTGATAAATGTAGAATGCAGTCGTAACCCACTTAGATGTGATTTAACTTTCACTAGGGTTGCAAGCATAGCTCTAAGATTGTATTCCATTGTGCTTATCTCAGGAATGTGTGTAGTGTATTTTACCAAACTATGGAAGGTTGTCCATAGGGCCTGGCAGAAGGTGTCTTATCAGTGGAAAATGCATACCTGTCAACCTCTTGACTTAAAATTGCAGGTCATGTAAAGGATTTAAGAGTGTGATACTGTTAAGAGGAATAAAGTACAAACTTTTTTGGTGGGTGTTCAAGGTTTGAAAAGGGGGCCTATTTACGTATCCTTTTGAAAACAGGCACAATTCATTAATGTAAAAAAGTGTATACATACATTTTTATGTTAGACAGTTGGGTCAGACTCGAGAGGGCATCTAATAATGACTTGAGGTTCTGCAGGCTTTTGAATGTCTTGCCAGACTCAAGAAAAAGCCATTGTAAAATACATATAAATACAAACTCCGACACATTTCCCAAACACACAACAATTCACAGAAACACACACACTCACACACACACAAACAAAATGATCTTTCATCAAATATATTTATCTTTTGGTTTGCTCAACTGACATTGACATTGGCATTAGACAGTGGGCTTTCAAAAATATATATAATACTACTGTAAAGGCGTGGAGTAGCACCATTTGAAGATGGAATTTTTGTTAGTCTGTTTTCTGCTGTGCATCTGTTATTAGATCCTTGGTTCCCACATTCTGTGATCCGAAGCAAAAAGGATACGCCTGACTCTGACTTGGATGCCACACATTTGCATATTACTCATATGGTGGCTGACACGCACATGCCAGTGAACACCGCTCCACTGCCGGCTGGCTGAGTTTTATTTGCCAAACTCTGCGCTCCGCTTAGAGCATAGAGTGCCAAAACTCTGTGACCTCCACCAGCGGAGCAGAGTTCATCACCCACCCTTAATAAGGACCTTTCATCAAATTTCTATATATATTGGTTTGCTCAAAAGACATTGACATTTAGCTTCCTTCTACCACAGCATACAGCATAGGGCAATAGGATCAGCACAATTCAGTCATAGGCCAACTTCATTATAAGCAACCACAATTTAGTGGCACTCAAGTATAGTACCAATCAAAAACCAGTTGGATGGGAACAAGTTGTGAGGCACTTGACTTTACCAATGGTTGCTAATGCATGTGTATGCTAGGTTGTCATCACTAGAATTCCAAAGTTTTGAAAAAAAAAATTTTAAAGTTGCAATTTCAACTCATCATCATAAACCAGCTTTGGCATAGTTACTTATTGTACAGAAAAAAAGCACAATTATGTTGAGTTTGTTGAAGCCACGCCTCCTCAGCATTGTGAAGGGCATTTTAAGATGTTGCATCTGATTTGAGAGGGTCATCTAGTAATGACTTAAGTTACTGCAGATTTGTGAAGACTTCAGGCTGTTAAATCTGACTTAAGAGAGATATCTATAAATGACTAAACCCCTTCGCTGCCAGGCCTTGCCTCTCCCCTGTGCCAAGCCTTTTTTTGGATATTTTGGGTAGTTTGCACTTAGGCCTCAATAACGTTTTGTCCACATAAGGCATCCACACCTTGTGTGGCACTCACCAGGTTCTGCTACACAGATTCCCTTGCAAACCTCAAAATTTGTCCAAAAAACACATTTTCCTCTCATTTCTGTAATCGAAAGTTCTGGAATTTGAGGGGAGCCACAAACTTCCTTCCACCCAGCATTTCCCCAAGTCTGAAAATAAAAAATTGCACCTCACTTGTGTGGGTAGGCCTAGTGCCTGAGACAGGAAATGGCTCAAAATGTATTGTGGAGACATCAAAATTAGCTATCACAATACAACCTGGTTTTGCAAGGGAAGGAAACCTTCTAAACCTAGACATTTATGAAATCTAGACACCTGAGGGAGTCCAGGGAGCCACCCCCCCTGAACAAGTCATCTAGATGGCCACTGAGCCCAGGACCAATATGCAGGTGCCCCCCTTGCAAAAACAGGTTGATTTGTGATAGATAGGGGGCACCTGGGTTTTTGGTCCAGGGCTCGGCAGCCATCTAAGGAAACCTACCAAACCCACACACTTCTGAAAACTAGACACCTGGGGGAGTCCATGGAGGTGTGGCTTGGGTGGATCTCCCAAACGTTTCTTTCCCAGAATCCCCTGCAAATCTAAACTTTGGCTAAAAAGTCACATTTTCCTCACATTTCTATGTGGGAAAGTTGGGATATCACAGCGCAGGCACAAATTTCCCACCACTCAGCATTCCCCTCAGTCTCCCGATAAAAATGATACCTCACTTGTGTGGGTGCCCAAAGCAGAGTAAACCTATGAACTTATGAAATAAACCTGCCCTTTTGGTCCTACGTTGGTTTCCCCTCAGTTTTTCATTTCATATGTTTTTAGGCTAACTCTGATTAGCGCACCCACACATTGGTCACCTGAGAGGAGACAGTTTTCTCACTTGACTATAAAACACTTTAAAGGAGGTTGAACTGGTCTATTTTTTGGGCATCCAAAGTTTTACATATTATTCATTATTTGTGTGAACTTTGACAGTAAACCTTAGCAAACATATGATGTTTAGGATGTAAGGTAAAGGTACACAATTTCAGCATGTTTATAATGTCAAAAGCAAATTAATATTCAAGGCAAAGAAAACAAATAATTAAAATTAATGTATTAAATTTGAACTTTCTAAACTTTCACAACTAAAACATGTTAAATAGAACATGTAAGTTATGACACTTACATACCATGTCTGTGCTGCTCAAACTCTTCCAGCTGAGCATGAAGGGTCGGCCAGGCAATTTTCAGTACACTCTTATACAGTAGTGTCATGTGGGGGCACTGTATAGGTAGCTTGGAGGACAATCCCATTTGTCTTGGGCCTTAAAACGGCTGCAGTGGCAAAGGTCCTCCCATAACTGTAACACAGTTTCTCCTGCTGGGTGTGGACAACCACTGCACTGAAATGTTTGGCAATGTCCCACCAGATTTTGGCCTTGCTACATTGCTCAGCTGTACATCAGGAACCCATAAAGTTGAATGTACTTGTCAACCACACCCTCAGTAATGACGATTAAATTACTCACTAAAAAATGGTGAGGCCTTCTAATTAAGTCCCTCAGCCATGTTGGGGGCAAGATTGCACAAAGGAGCAGCAGTATGGAGGAGGATGGTGTTTGGATGAAAGGATGACTCAGAATGAAACATAGTGTCTCACTACCTTTTCCTGTATGTATTTTCCTGTTTGCTGTGGCAGGCAGAGATTTCCACCCAAATGCAAAGTTTCTGCTAAGTGCGGAGTCTCCACCCTGCGGACATTGGAGAACCTCCACACATGGAGTGGAGGCTCCACATGACCAAGGGAGATACCCATACATGTACTACAAGAAGTCCAAATGTGAGACAGTAACAATACCAAAGCAGGGATGGTTTGTGGACCTAACATATATGATTTTAGAATGTTTGCTCCAATCCATGAGTCTATTATTTGAGGTACTGTGTTTGCCTGTTGTCCTTAATAAGTGTTACAATGTTTGAGAAAATGAACTAAACTTGAGCCTAGTATGCTAGTGGATGACATTGCAAATTAAATAGAGTTGTGTTAGGATGGTATGCTTGGATGGTGTGTTAGACATCCAACATTCATCTTCGATAAGACAGTCCAACTACATAATTGCAGTAACCAAACTAGCAGCTCAAGAGAAAAATGAGTTGACGAGCCAATCCCACACATGCATATCCTAACCTCTGTTCTGCACCGTTGACCAGGTACCTGGATACTGCTGTAGGGTCAACATCTATATGTAACCCCTCGTTGTATGGCGATGTTGTGAAACGCACAACAGGTTACAGCAATCTTGCACACAACTTCTGGGGAGTACAGTAGCACCCTAAATTGTCAAGACATTTGAATTGTGACTTGAAAACCCTAAAACTGTGGTCAATATTGGCTCCTGTTTGCATGTGTACCCTATTGTACCTTTGCTGAGATAGTGTAGTTGGACATCTGTAAGGTGTAAGAAGATGGGGAGAGATGTGATTTTTTTAACTAAGGGACTAGTATTCTAACCGTACTACATAATGCTTACAGATATGAAAAATGACTATTTAATTTCTATGATTAGCTCTAATTAGATTCTATCACTTTTCAAACATTTCATTTAAAATAAAATTAGGGAAATAAATGAATATATATATATGTATATTCACTGGAAAAACCATAGGTTTCAGGCACGTTATAGTTAGAAATTAGCATTTAAAAAACCTTAGAAATTCACTGAAAAAACCATAGGTTTCAGGGGCATTATAGTTAGTTGGACATTTCACTCGTACAAAACCATAGAAATTCCCCCGTTATAGTTAGTTCAGCTAACTATAACTCGCGCGCCCGCAATGCACTGCTGATGACGTCACATATTACATCACTCATGACATGGTCAGTGACATCACTCATGACATCACTGATGACATCTCAAATGACATCACTGATGACATCACTGATGACATCATCCTTGTGATAGAGTGGCAGACCTCCTCTCACCCTAATATAACCTTTGATACACACACTCAAAAATACAAACTAACAATTTCAAAACAATGGACATACCAATACCAGTTACAACACACCTATTCAGTAATTCCAAGATCTACACACACATCCACTCATTCACCAACAGTCCCTATACAGTCACTCATACATGTACTCACTCATCATATGTACTCATACACCTATACATCCTGTTACACACCGCCACTCATCCATAGAGTTACTCACACACATAGTCACACATGCAAACAAAGTATCAAACATCCATTTACTTGCATATACAGTTATACACACACTACCACACTTACTTCTACAGAAACTTACACATACTTACTCTCTTAAACAATCACTTATAGAAACACCTACTTATTTGTACAGGAAGTCTTCCAATCTCTCACTCTCACATATACTCACTTATATACACCAATACTCACATATACTAGTTTAAAACATATGTAGTTACTCATAAAGACACTATTGAGACAGTCATTCACTCACTAACACACCCATACACATACTCATCCACCTATACAGTCCTGCACACATGCTGTCTTCAACACATACAAACAGTGAGTCACTCATTCATGCATCTATGCACTAAGTAATACCCCCACCGAACCATACAGACACTCAGACACTCATACTGATACTCAAAAAAATCAACTAATAACCCATATAGACACTCATGTAGCTACTCACCAACCCATGCAGCCACTTATACACAAAGTGAGAGACTGATACAGATATTTTCATATTTAAACATTACTCACTAACCCATGTATTCACTAAGATACACTTAGTCAGTTATACAATCAATTTTACAAAAAAATCATCCATTTAGACACTTATATACCCATTTATTCTTCCATCGACCTTGAGATATACATATATAAAACATATTTAATTTTCAGAAAAAAACACATTCACTGGATGATGTCATCAGTGATGTCATCAGTGATGTCATTTGAGATGTCATCAGTGATGTCATGAGTGATGTCACTGACCATGTCATGAGTGATGTAATATGTGACGTCATCAGCAGTGCATTGCGAGCGCGCGAGTTATAGTTAGCTGAACTAACTATAACGGGGGAATTTCTATGGTTTTGTACGAGTGAAATGTCCAACTAACTATAACGCCCCTGAAACCTATGGTTTTTTCAGTGAATTTCTAAGGTTTTTTAAATGCTCATTTCTAACTATAACGTGCCTGAAACCTATGGTTTTTTCAGTGAATTTCTAAGGTTTTTTAAATGCTAATTTCTAACTATAACGTGCCTGAAACCTATGGTTTTTTCAGTGAATATATATATATTTATTATACTATGTATACATGTGAAAATTTCTCGGTCCCCTGTTTGCCTCGGTGGCACGGAAAAATGGGTGGAACTGACGTCAGCACGCCGACGAGGTCCTCTTATGGCTCCGATGATGTCATACGGTGTCGCGAGCGGAGCCGTGCTCGTTGACGTGGGAGAGCTAGGAAAGAATTTCCGTGGAATGCTGGTGCAGGGGATATTCACCTAAGTGTTCAGGCTAGTCCTTTGGGAGCAACTGTTTATGTTGCCACTCCAGAAACCGAAACCAGTGATCGGAGGGCAGAGGTCCTGCAGATGGCACACGAGGTGGGGTGCCCAGTCGTGTGCACCGGCGGGGCAGCGAAGTGACAAGCACCACAACCCAAAAAAAGGTAACGAGGGCACTGAATAACACAGGATCTTCTCTTTGTATCTGCCAGGAACAACAAAGTTAAAATGCCCTAGTACCAAAATGTAGAATTAGTGCTACAACGGTCTTCAAGAGGACCTGCGATGCCGCTTCTGCCTCCCGTACCCTGGAGGCGGCACATGGGTCACGCGGTACGGTCATACTGTGGTGGGACGCACACTCGTTGACCTCTCATGGCACTGCTCCACACTTCAGGGAGGACGCTTTCCATTAGCTATGTTTTCTGATGACATGTCGCGCCGGCCCCGTCCAACAACAGAACTCCTTTAGATCCAAACAGACTCTTCCACTCTCTCACCGGAAATGAAACCAGGCCACGTGGACACTTTCACAATACAACAGCCGGGAATGCACTTTTCGGTAAAAAACACATTCCTTCCTCCTAATTAATCAAATAAACGTCTCACTGAAGAACAGGGGCCAGCTTCGATCGGTAAACAGCCGTTACAACGACTTTTTTACTTTGCGATACCATTACAACGCATGCATTACCACGCATGCGTTGTACATCACAAAGTCATTACTACGCATTTTTAGAACGCATGGTCATTTACCACGCATGCCTTTACAACGAATTTTGTTGTAAAGGTATGTATGGTAAATGACCATGCGTTCTAAAAACATGTAGACGATCCATGTCGTTGTAAGGAAACAGAGGCTGTTCCGTTTCCTCACAACGACGTGCACCGCCCTCAGAGATGACGTGAAGCAGGAACCACGAGGAGAGAGGAACCATGAGGAGTGAGAGGTAAGGGGGATTGGGCATGGGGTGGGGGTTTCTTTGTAGGGTTTAGGGTAGTGCAGTGGTGTTTGGGTGGTGTAGGGGGTCGTGCTGGGGGTAGTGTTTTAGGGTTTAGGGTAGTGTAGGGGGTCGTGCTGGGGGTAGTGTTTTAGGGTTTAGGGTAGTGCAGTAGTGTAGGGGGTCGTGCTGGGAGTAGTGTTTTAGGGTTTAGGGTAGTGCAGTGGTGTATGGGTAGTGTAGGGGGTCGTGCTGGGGTAGTGTTTTAGGGTTTAGGGTAGTGCAGTGGTGTTTGAGTAGTGTAGGGGGTCATGCTTTTGGTAGTGTTTTAGGGTTTAGGGTAGTGCAGTGGTGTTTGTGTAGTGTAGGGGGTCATGCTGGGGGTAGTGTTTTATGGTTTAGGGTAGTACAGTGGTGTTTGGGTAGTGTAGGGGGTCATGCTGGGGGTAGATTTAGGGTTTAGGGTAGTGCAGTGGTGTTTGGGTAGTGTAGGGAGTTGTGCTGGGGGTAGTGTTTTAGGGTTTAGGGTAGTGCAGTGGTGTTTGTGTAGTGTAGGGGGTAGTGTTTTAGGGTTTATGTTAGTGCAGTGGTGTTTGGGTAGTGTAGGGGGTAGTGCTGGGGTAGTGTTTTAGGGTTTAGGGCAGTGCAGTGGTGTTTGTGTAGTGAAGGGGGTCATGCTGTGGGTAGTGTTTTAGGGTTTAGGGTAGTGCAGTTGTGTTTGTGTAGTGTAGGGGGTCGTGTTTTAGGGTATAGGGTAGTGCAGTGGTGTTTGGGTAGTGTAGGGGGTCATGCTGGGGTTAGTGTTTTAGGATTTAGGGTAGTGCAGTGGTGTTTGGGTAGTGTAGGGGGTCATGCTGGGCGTAGTGTTTTATGGTTTAGGGTAGTGCAGTGGTGTTTGTGTAGTGTGGGAGGTCATGCTGGGGGTATATTTAGGGTTTAGTGTAATGCAGTGGTGTTTGGGTAGTGTAGGGAGTCGTGCTGGGGGTAGTGTTTTAGGGTTTAGGGTAGTGCAGTGGTGTTTGGGTAGTGTAGGGAGTCGTGCTGGTGGTAGTGTTTTAGGGTTTAGGGTAGTGCAGTTATGTTTGGGTAGTGTAGGGTGTCGTGCTGGGGGTAGTGTTTTAGGGTTTAGGGTAGTGCAGTGGTGTTTGGGTAGTGGAGGGGGTAGTGTTTTAGGGTTTAGGGTAGTGCACCCAACCAGCCACAATATCTGTGGACAAAGGGGATCCTGACTCTTTGGAACGCTCCGTCAATTGAATAATTTGTGTCAAGGGCCCTACCACGTCCAAGACCTATCAATTCCTTTCTTGGGATCCCTCATATACTTGGAGAAAAAGGTACATAGTTTCTCATCAATTTCAGGCGTGTGTGCCACCTTCCCCTTCAGTGAGGGCCTGGGGCATTCTCCCCTCATCCTATTCCTGACCTCCCTTTCAAGGGGTTGATGGATTTTCCCCACCACATACTCTGCCACTTTGGCATCAGGTGTCCACTCTGCTGACCTAGGATGGTAAATTTGGGTAGGCTCGAACATGTCCGAGTGGACCCCGGCCCCAACCAGGGACTGAGAGGAGTGGGACTCTGGACACCAGGGACGCCCCGAGTCCTTATCCTCATCGGAGGAGAAATCGTCCTCCGATACACCCTCTCTCTCTAAGGGAAACCCGTCGTCTGGGTCTACTATAGTGGTGACAGTATCGCAATTTTCTCGAGGCCCCTCCTCCTCCCGGCAGGGTGCATGTTTTAGCGTTCGCGCACTCTTGAGGAAGGACTCCGTAAGTTTATCAAATCCTTCCAAGTGCCCAGCGTTATGCTTAACGGCCCTTTTATTCCCCATCTGGGAGCTACTTGGACCCGCCACCACCAGATCTGGGTCACTGAACACTCCAGGGATGCTTTTCGCCAGCTTATCAACCTGATCCCTAAGAGGAGCCAGTGCCCTAGAAATAGCCAGAGAGAGGGCTTGGTCCACTGCTGGAGGGAGAAGTTGCGGGGCCATTCCTCCTCCACTTCCTGGTAGGAGGAGTAAAAATGGTCTTCTGGAGAAGACATGATAGCAGAGGGTGTGAGCACAGAACAAATGCCCTTAAAATCCTTAAGACAGCCCCCTCGCTGGTGCTCCAACCGCTGGGCTTTCCCCGAAGCTGTTATAAGAATAGACTGAGACGCAATACCAATTACCACCACCAGGTGGCGCTGGTCACTAACGTGGCCGTGTGGGGAAATCACCGTGTAGCGGTGTCAAAATTAGGCGAGGGTTGGTCGGGAATCAGGCGGACACTAAAGGAGTGACCGGATTCCCAAACGCGCCTAAAGACCAGCGGGAGCTGCCTCGCTCGGACCAGACGCGCCTGACAGGATCTCACCGCGCGCAGAGCACACAGCGGGAGAAACTGCGAGGGGGAGAACGCGCTCGGGCAAGAGCCTGCTGCGCAGGGAATATGAAACAATACCAAGGCAATAATGCTAATAACGTGCACAAGAAACCGCTATACAAACAGCAACAACGTCAGATTAAGCCAAGAATGTAAGGAATGCACTTAACTGACAAGCAGTGAAGAAAGAGGAAGCGGAAGGAACGTCACGATATTATATACGATGGACTGTGATATGATTGGACTATAGTTGCCTTGGAGACTACCCCCCTAATGGTTCATGGGTTGTGTAGTCTTTTGTTTAATGATTGTTGTGTTACGTTTTCTTTGAACTGCTATGCAAATAAAGTGAGGAAAGATATGCATAATCCTCGCCTCCGTCCTGCCATAGAATTCATTAAACTTTATTTGATCTGATTTAGAAACATAGATCATAAAAGTGTACATAAAAACAGTAAATCCTCTTTCCTAATACAATACAGTGAGAATTAATTAAAACCAGTAGGTAAAAACGGGCGTTACAAAGCCCGGTTCAGAGCAACTTCAGGTTAACAGAATCGTAAATTTCAATGTTTCGCAAGATCAATCTCATGTACTTCGTGCAAAATACGCAATAAGGGGTCCAAGTAAGATGTAATGCTCCAATACCTGACCAGTTTGCACTATATAAAACTGCAGAAAAACTAAAAATAAAAAGTGTTGTGCACACTTCTGTCATTGGGCTATATGTGGGCTACATCTGGGTGATATTTGTGCTACATTTGGGCTCTTTTTTCTCTGGTGGCCATCTTGGAAGACTTATTTGTTATGAAGTTTCCTAATTTCGTCATTTACTGCAGTCTCCTCAGTAGGAAATGCTTTCAGTTTTTACTTTGATTCCATCAAGAAGGCATTCAGATGTGTCACACATTTGCCATAAATTCAGAATGTTAGCACTCTAGTTGTTCATTAGATCACTGTAGTAAAGCTACTGCTCACCAGGGAGTTAACTGGAAGTCTACTGCTGGTATTGAAAGTGATTGTTTCAGTCTGCATGTCAGAATTTTCTAATGAAATAGAAGAGGATTTGAGATCTCACTTAAAACATGCCCTAAATTTTCTTTCTACAGCACTAACCATAATTTCTATGGCAAAATGAACCCCTCATTTTGTTCCTTTTTAAATTAAATGTTTTAAGAGTTACCAGTTTATTCCAATCAAGATGGCTTCAGGTGTGCCATAATTTTGTCATAAGTAAGACTGTTAGCGCTCTAGTTGTTCTTTAGAACACTCTGGGACGCTGCAGTAGAACACAAAGGCATCAACTGACAGGCTGCTCCTGTTGAAATATAACAGGAAGATATTTGAGATCACACTTGAAACATGTCCTAATTTTTCTTTCTACAGCACTAACCATAATTTCTATGACAAAATGAACCCCATCATTTTGTTCCTTTTGAAATTAAATGTTTTAAGTGTTACCAGTTTATTCCAATCAAGATGGCTTCAGGTGTGCCATACATTTGTCATAAGTAATGCTGTTAGCACTCTAGTTGTTCTTTAGAACACTCTGGGAAGCTGCAGTAGAACACAAAGGAATCAACTGACAGTCTCTGCCCTTGTTGGATGTACATGTTTTACTGAGAATGTCAGACTTCATTCTCACATGACTGAGAAAGATAATGTGAATTTACAGAAAATATGCTCTCATTTTAGCTTTTGGAGCACCTTCCAAAACTGTATGGGACAAGCATGTGAAAATAGTTTTCTCTCAAACATGATTCATGATATCCCAGCAGAAGGTTTTTCACAGGGTAAAATCACCTTAGAACACACCACAATTCCTGAAATTAGTATGGTACCATCAACAAATGAATTCTAATGTAATTAAAGTCTGTTATCACCCTTTATAGTTCTCCTTTTGGTAACCCTCAATATCTTCGATTCACTACAATGCATTTCAATGGGGTACTATCATTTATATTGGTACCAAGATGGCTGCCAGCAATTCCAGGATGAAGTGCTGACAGCCAATCAGATCTCACGATGACATGTGTGGTTAGGCTCCACCCAGATATATATGTGTTTTCTTTTTCAAATTTCTCAGGAACTACTGAACTGATTTACACGATTTAACCAAAAGGCACGACTCTGAACCAAGGGCTAACTTTTTGCCAAATTTGGTGTAATTCCGTTCAGCAGTTCGGGCTGTAGCTGCGATGAAAGGTTCCTATGGAAAATTGCATGGGGAAAACATGTTTTGGGACCCCTCTTTTTTCTCGACCCCCTCTTGACGAATCACCCTGAGACTTTCAGGATAGGAGCGGACCTGAGCGGGCCACGAGTTTTGAAAATTTCGCGACGATTCGTCAACCGGCGCCAAAGTTATTTCAACTAGAATGTTGCGGATTTCCTATGGAAAATAGGTCCTAACTATAACTATCTACTGGCGACCGCCAGTAGATAATATATATATATATATATATATATATATATATATATATATATATATATATCTACTGGCAGTCGCCAGTAGATAGTTATAGTTACAACCTATTATCCATAGGAAATCCGCGACATTCTATTTGAAATAACTCTCTTGCCGGTTGACGTACCTTCGCGAAATTTTCAAACTTTGTGGCCCGCTCCGGTCCGCTCCTACCCTGAAAGTCTCGGGGATTCGTCAGCGAGGCCGAGAAAAAGGGGGTCCCAAACGCGTTTTCCCCATGCACTTTTCCATAGGAAACTTTAGACACGGCTACAGCCTGAACTGCTGAACGGAATTACACCAAATTTGGCAAAGAGGTAGTTCTTGGTTCAGAAAGAACCCTTTTTGTTAAATGGTGTAAATCCGTTCAGTAGTTGCTGAGAAAATGAAAAGTAAAAAGTTAGTGATATCTATGGCCGAGTAGGGTCCGCGTACCCTCAGCGCACCCTGCGCGCACCGTCCCGATCACGAGCTGCATGTTAATTGGCTGTCAGCTGGCTGTCAACATTCCGATTCAGGAAATGTTGGCAGCCATTTTGTCCCTCGGTAGAACCGAGGGACAGAAACAAGTGCGCAAAGCGCACAAAGGGGGCAGGGTAGAAACACCCTGACCCCTAGGTTTGCTCAGGGGTCCCACAAGGACCCCTGGGCAAAAAAAATTTAAATCGGAAGGATGCGCTCAGGGTGCGCGAATCCTGCCGAAAAAAAATCGAAGCGCGGTCTCTTGCGCTCGATAGTTAATTGGCCCCGGGTGGCCCAAGTCCCGGGGGCATGGTGGGGGGTTAATTTTATGTGTGGGGGCCACAAAGGGCCACCCAAGCCCCGGGGACCGCCACCCCCCCGGGGCTTTTTTTTTAAATGGTGCGGGAGAGCTCTGAGCCCTCCCGCAGCCCCGGGGACCACCACCTCCCCGGGGCTTTTTTTTTAATTAAAAACCTGTGTGGGGGGCTCCAGCCCCCACACGCCCCGGGACCGCCACCTCCCGGGTCACTAAACATTTAAATATGGGGGTCCGTTACGGACCCCAGAGCCCCGGGGACCACCACCTCCCCGGGGCTGTGACCTGAATGGGAGGGGGGCCGCGCGGCCCCTCCTGGAGCCCTTGATGGCCCTGGGGACCACCACCCCCAGGGCCGGCTCCTGCAGTGTCCCGGGGTGCCTACCCCGGGACACTGTAGTTTGCTATGGCAGGACGGAGCCTCGCGGCTCCCGTCCTGCCATAGCAAACTGCTTTGGATATTGGAAGAGAGAGCAGGAAACCTGCTCTCTCTTCCAATATCCAAAGCCGACTGCTTTCCACATGGGGAGCTGCATCTTAGCAGCTCCCCATGTGTAAAGCAATGCCGGCTCCCAAGGGACGCGGGAGCCGGCGGGACTGTGGGGGCTTGGGGACCCCCACAGTCCCCAACGGAGAGGGCCAGCCCCGGGGATGGGGTCCCCGGGGCAAGTAGTGGCCCGGGAGGGGGGCCACGCGGCCCCACTCCCCAAAGTTTAAAAATAATTAAATTAAAAAAAAAACAGAAAGGCCAGCCCCGGGGGATGGGTTCCCCGGGGCCTTAAATGGCCTGAGGAGGGGGCCACGCAGCCCCCTCCAAAGAAAAAAAAATCGAGGCCATGCCCCGGGGATGGGGTCCCCGGGGCCAATACAGGCCCAGGGAAGGGGGCCCGCGGCCCCTTCCCATTTTTTTTTAATATTTAATTTTAAAAAGGGGTAAGGCCCTGGGGGATGGGGTCCCCAGGGCCCAAAAACATGAAAAAGGAAGGGGGCCACACAGCCCCCTTCAGGGGACAAAAAAACGATAGGGCCCGCAGGCCCCGCCCCTTCCTTCACCACTCTGCAAACGCGCCCCTGGCGTGTTTGCAGAGGGGGAACGAATCCCCTTGAATACTGGGGGTCCCTGGGGCCAACTAGCCCACCAGGAACCTCCAGTATGCGCCAGGGGCTGCCTTGCAGAGAGGTGTACAGAGGCCACGCCCCTTTTACACCTCTCTGCAACGCAGCTATGTGGCGCTTTTGGAGGTATATGGTGGGCTAGTTGGACTCCGGGGACCCTCAGGATTCAAGGGGACTTAATCCCCAACTTAAAACGCGCCACGGGCGCGTTTGCACAGTGGTGAAGGGAGGGCGGGGCTTCAGGTGACATGTGTGCAAACAGGCCCCGTGGCGCGTTTTAAGATGGGGAATTAAATCCCTTCAATCCTGAGGGTCCCTGAGGGCCAACTAGCCCAACAGGTACATCCAGAAAGCGCCACAGAGCTGCGTTGCAGAGAGGTGTAAAAGGGGTGTGGCCTCTCTACACGTCTCTGCAACGCAGCCCCCTGGCGCATATTGGAGGTTCCTGGTGGGCTAGTTGGCCCCTAGGGACCCTCAGGATTCAAGGGGACTTAATCCCCAACTTAAAACGCGCCACGGGGCGCGTTTGCACAGATGTCACCTCAGGCCCGCCCCTCCCTTCACCATTGTGCAAATATTCTTCTAAAATCATCCGAAATACGAATTCCGATTTACTCACCTGTTATAAGGAGAGACCTCAGTGCTGCATCTTTCAGCCCAGTACTGGTCCTGAAAAGTAATTTTAACCGTACTTACCAGTAACTTGACTTTCCTTCCATAGGATATCATTGCCTGCTTTTTGCTGAAAAAGTTTCTAAGTGTTGATTTTTGAAACATACAAATATTCCTCTAAAATCAGCCGAAATACGAATTCCGATTTAGTCACCTGTTATCAGGAGAGACCTCAGTGCTGTATCTTTCAGCCCAGTACTGGTCCTAAAAGTAATTTTAACCGTACTTTACCAGTAACTTGAATTTCCTTCCATAGGCTAACATTGACTGGTTTCACTTGGAAATTCTTCTAAGTGTGGAGTTTTGGAACTTTAAAATATTCATATAAAATCAGCCGAAATACGAATTCCGATTTACTCACCTGTTATAAGGAGAGACCTCAGTGCTGCATCTTTCAGCCCAGTACTGGTCCTGAAAAGTAATTTTAAGCGTACTTACCAGTAACTTGAATTTCCTTCCATAGGATATCATTG
This sequence comes from Calotriton arnoldi, assembly GCA_963921515.1. Classification (NCBI taxonomy): domain Eukaryota; kingdom Metazoa; phylum Chordata; class Amphibia; order Caudata; family Salamandridae; genus Calotriton; species Calotriton arnoldi. Next base: position 389,432 of record CAWUFW010004773.1, read on the forward strand.
CCTGCTTTTTGCTGAAAAAGTTTCTAAGTGTTGATTTTTGAAACATACAAATATTCCTCTAAAATCAGCCGAAATACGAATTCCGATTTACTCACCTGTTATAAGGAGAGACCTCAGTGCTGTATCTTTCAGCCCAGTACTGGTCCTGAAAAGTAATTTTAACCGTACTTACCAGTAACTTGAATTTCCTTCCATAGGATATCATTGCCTGCTTTTTGCTGAAAAAGTTTCTAAGTGTTGATTTTTGAAACATACAAATATTCCTCTAAAATCAGCCGAAATACGAATTCCGATTTACTCACCTGTTATCAGGAGAGACCTCAGTGCTGTATCTTTCAGCCCAGTACTGGTCCTAAAAAGTAATTTTAACCGTACTTACCAGTAACTTGAATTTCCTTCCATAGGCTAACATTGACTGGTTTCACTTGGAAATTCTTCTAAGTGTGGAGTTTTGGAACTTTAAAATATTCATCTAAAATCAGCCGAAATACGAATTCCGATTTACTCACCTGTTATCAGGAGAGACCTCAGTGCTGCATCTTTCAGCCCAGTACTAATCCTGAAAAGTAATTTTAACCGTACTTACCAGTAACTTGAATTTCCTTCCTTAGGATATCATTGCCTGCTTTTTGCTGAAAAAGTTTCTAAGTGTTGATTTTTGAAACATACAAATATTCCTCTAAAATCAGCCGAAATCCGAATTCCGACTTACTCACCTGTTATCAGGAGAAAACCCAGTACTGCACCTTTTAGCCCAGCACTGACCCTGAAAAGTAATTCTAACCGTACTTACCAGTAACTTGAATTTCCTTCCATAGGCTAACATTGACTGGTTTCACTTGGAAATTCTTCTAAGTGTGGAGTTTTGGAACTTTAAAATATTCCTCTAAAATCAGCCGAAATACGAATTCCGATTTACTCACCTGTTATCAGGAGAGAACCCAGTGCTGCATCTTTTAGCCCAGCACTGACCCTGAAAAGTAATTTTAACCGTACTTACCAGTAACTTATATTTTCTTCCATAGGAATCCATTGTCTGGTTTTCAGCAAAAAGTTTCAAAGTGTTGATTTTTACAAACTACAAATATTCCTTAAAAATCACCTGTATGACTTAAACGCATTCTTTCAACTGTTTACAGGAGATGCACCAGTGCTGGATCCAGGATCCAACACTGAGTAAGAAAAAGTAACAATAACAGTTTTTACCTGCTAAGTGAATTTCCTTCCATAGGATAACATTGGTGACCATATGAGAAAAAGTTTCTAAGTGTCAACTTTTAAAATACAATAATATTCCTTAAAAATCAGTACTGTAACCAAAATGCTTTTACTCAACTGTTTACAGGAGATGTCCCAGGACTGAATCTAGGATCCAGTCCTGTGGTTAGAAAAGTAATCCATAAAGTAACTAATTGCATTTAACTAGAAATTCACATTGAGCTGAATGTTGCATTGTGTTTGAAAATGTGTTGCCCATTGCAACAACTGTAACTACTGTACTTAAAAGTCTATTGCCTATGTGCAAAGTATTTAAACTAAAGTAATTCATTCTGAGAAAGTATTTTTTGTAATGTAATGTATAATGTAATTAAAATGTAATTTAAAAAATAAAATATGTAAAAAAAAATTGTTTCTAAAAATGTAGTAAATCAGTATGAAAAAAATTAATATAACAATTAATACATTTAAAAATTGTCATTTACAAAACCTTTGAAATTCACTGAAAAAACCATAGGTTTCAGGCACGTTATAGTTAGAAATTAGCATTTAAAAAACCTTTGAAATTCACTGAAAAAACCATAGGTTTCAGACACGTTATAGTTACAAATTAGCATTTAAAAACCTTTGAAATTCACTGAAAAAACCACAGGTTTTAGGGACAGTTATAGTTACTTGGACATTGCACTCGTACAAAACCCGTGAAATTCCCCCGTTATAGTTAGTTCAGCTAACTATAACTCGCACTCCCGTAATGCACTGCTGATGACGTCACATATTACATCACTCATGACATGGTCAGTGACATCACTGATGACATCACTGATGACATCTCAAATGACATCACTGATGACATCATCCACGTGATAATCTGATGCACCTCCTCACACCCTAATATAACCTTTGATACACCCACTCTAAATTACAGACTGCCATTCGCAAAACCATAGACACTCCAACACCAATAACTACATACCCACTCACTGATTCTTAGGTCTACACACACACATCCACTCACTCACCCGTACAGTCACTCATACTTATGGTCACTCAGTACAGGACTATCATATGCACTCTTACTCCTATATAGACACTCAAACACCGCCACTCGTCCATAGAGGTACTCACACACCTAGTCAGTCATGCAAATAATTAAACACACTGCCATTTACTCACCTATACAGTTATACACACACCAGCTCACTTAATCATACAAATACTAGCACATTGTTACGCTCTTATACAATCACTGATACAAGCACACACTCATCCATACAGCCACTCTCACAATAACACACTCTCACTTATAGCCATTTAAATACTCTAACACACATATATACTGCCTTTTACATATGTAGTTACTCACACATGTACCACTGGGACATACATTCACTCCCTAATACACTGTTACACACACTTACCCACCCATACAGTCTATCACAGATGCACTCTTGAAACCATCCACCCAGTGAATCACCCACTCACACATCTATGCACAGTCGCACACACCCCATCCACACAAACACTCAGGCACCCATACAGATACTCAGACAACAAATCAATAACTCTTATAGACACTCATGTAGCTGTTCACAAACCCATGCAGCCACTTACACAGCAACAGACAGATACAGACATTCACCCAGTTTAGTCACTAACCCATGCATTCAGTAAGATACGTTTAATCACTCACTTATAGAATTAGTCACGCAGCTACTAAATCATCCATACAGACACTTATACACCCACTCATTCTTCAAAACGCCTTTCCCTATATATATTAAAAATATTTAAACTTTACAGAAACACACAGTCACTGGATGATGTCAACAGTGATGTCATTTGAGATGTCATCAGTGATGTCATCAGTGATGTCACTGACCATGTCATGAGTGATGTAATATGTGACGTCATCAGCAGTGCATTGCGGGGCCGCGAGTTATAGTTAGCTGAACTAACTATAACGGGGGAATTTCACGGGTTTTGTACGAGTGCAATGTCCAAGTAACTATAACTGTCCCTAAAACCTATGGTTTTTTCAGTGAATATATATATATATATACATATATATGGTTACCTTCTGGGAAGCGCTCTCGATCTCCGGTTTCAGATTCCTGATGGGCTTTGCTTCAGATGCAATCCTGCATTCCGTCCGTGTTTTTCTTTGTGTAGAGTTTACTGCCGGCCACGAGAGACTACTTTTCCTCATTCAATCTATGCGCTCCAGCTGTCTCACCTCGCCCGAGGCAGTTGGATCGCTTAGTGCCGGTCATCAAATTGTTAGTCAGACTCCAATAAAGCGATCACTCAGGGGATTTGTAATACCACCAGTAGGTTCATTTTTCAGTAACGCGTTTCGCCTGACCACGCAGTCTTGCTCACACACTGAAACATTTGGACCGGCAGTCCTACATAGTTTTTTACAGAAAACAACAAGGTACTCGTGATATGAGTTCCATGGTATCCATTTTGGAATGGTAAATTACATAAAGAAAAAATGAAGTTCTTGCTGCATATTTGCATAAATCAGTTACATTCACTGATTAAATATACATGTATGGGTCAAAAGTTTAGTACATTTATAAGCATTCGCAAACATTATTGTTATTCTTGTAATTATGACAGTTGATAGCGTGACGACAAAGAAGTTTGGCATCCATGTTGGAATGGTCAGAATCTGTATGTATACATAATGTCATATTTGTTTCACAGACACGAACATAATTGCATATGTATGGTATAGTACCTACAGCTTACAGTGATCTGTTGTACAACATGGTGTTCCTGGAGACAACTTTATATCCCCTTTTTGGCTGTCTGACTTCCACTCGGCATGGTGCCTTTGTAAGATTGTACCTATATGGTATAGTTCTGCTTATCTGGTCGACTTCCACTCGCCATAGTGCCCTAGTGGGATTGTATCCATGTAATATTGTTCTACATATCTCATCCTGCATAGAGTGAATCATAGTCCTATCTTGTTCCATTCCAGAGTGTCATATATAATGCATGCTTCCGTATATCCATGTCCTGGTACTGCCTAGTCCCAAGCCATCAGCTTCGTATCACCACACCTCAAACACTTGTGTATGTATATCAAATTACTTTACCCCCCTCCACCAAACATAAACACTTTGACTTAGATTTCTAGAGAATAAATTTGAAATTATGAACAAGAATTCTCTTAGCTGTCTATTGCTGTCCTCCATCACTCTTTTTCTTGATGTGTGAAGAAAAGGGTATGGGAAGAGATCGACGTATCCACTGCTGGAGTGGGCCCCTTCCTTTCCTCCTGTGATATAAAAGAAAAAGCACAAGTTACTTTCGTGATTGGGGTTAAAAACAAGATCCAGTAATCTATAAAGCAAACAGACATAATAAATACAATCTTCCTAGAAGATACATGGAAAAGTGCTGTCGGTATGGCTTGTGTTGGTACACCTAAATTCCGGGATTCCTACTATTCACGTAAGTGGATGTTCAATTCCTCATCCTGTTTGTGCCCTCCAGGTGTCTTGGTTTGTAGGTTAATAATGTGCCAGGACTCCCTGTGTCTGAGGTGGAGTGTCCTATTCCCAACCCTTATGTTACGTTCAATTTGTTCAATTGCAAAGTAAGTTAGCAGCGAGCTGTTGGACAAATGATACTCTGCAAAATGCCTGGCTACTGGGTAGTGAGGGTCTTTGATGTTAATGGCCCTCATGTGTTCCAACACTCTCTTCTTCACTGTTAGAGTGGTGCTTCCCACATACCGAAGGTTGCAGGGACACTCCAAGATGTAAATGACAAAGGTTGATCCACAGGTGAGGAATGGATTTATTGTTTTTTCCCCTGTCAGAGTATGATACTGTTTACGCATGCGGCTATTGCGGCATGCCTTACAGTGTCCGCAGGGGAAGAAACCCTTCAGATTCAGATTAGTGTGAAGACGTTTGCTAGTTATATCGCCTTTGACTAGGATGTCTTTGAGATTTCTTCCTTTCCTGTATGTGATGCGAGGGCGTGTAGGTAAAGTATTTGTAAGAGTGGGCTCACTAGCTAGGATGTTTCAATTCCGGTTGAGAATCCTAGAGATTCCCTTAGATTCTGAATTAAATGTGAGGATGACTCTTACATGATTCTCATCTACTGTGAAAGGTTTGTCTCGTAGCGTTTGCTCCCTAGTGATTTTACTTACTTTGTCCTTGGCTCTCTCTAAAACCCATCTCGGGTAGCCTCTTTCCTTGAAACTTTCTATTATGTTTTCTTGTTCTACAAGGAAATCCTCCTGATTACTACAGTTCCTCCTTGCTCTCAGCAGTTCCCCGAAGAGAATGCTCCACTTCAGGGTCTCCAGGTGACTGTTAAGAGCATGCAGGAGACTGTTACCTGCTGTTGTTTTTCGGTGGAGTTTGGCATTTATAAAGTTGTTTTTGATTTCCACTACTACATCCAGGAATTCCATAGATTCTCTGCTTATTGTGTGAGTTAGTTTTAGATTGAAGTCGTTAGTGTTAAGTTTGTCAATGAAACTTATGGCACTTTCCTCGCTCCCTTTCCATATGATGAACAAGTCATCTATGTATCTTAGCCACTTTATTACTTTATTACTTTGTTTTCTGTGTTTTGTGTTTCTAGCTCTTTTAGGATTTCCTCTTCCCAGACTCCTAGAAAGAGGTTTGCAAAGCTTTGGGCAAAACAAGTCCCCATGGCGGTGCCGATGACTTGCTTGTAAAGTGTACCATTAAACAGAAATATATTGTTATACAGACAAAACGTAATCATTTCCAGTAGCATTGTTGTGTGTTCTACAAAACAGATTCTTCTCTTTTTAAGAAAATGATGACAACATTGAATGCCCAAGGTATGATCAATGATTGAGTAGAGGGAGTTGGTATCCCTGGTGACAAGTAAGAAGTCTTCCTCCCAAACAATATTCTCAATCTTTCCCAGAAAGTCCTTTGTGTCTTTGGTGTAAGATGGCAGTGTCATCACTTACTCACGTAGGAAGTAATCCACATATTTGGATATGTGTTCAGAAACCCATCCTATTGACGAAACAATAGGTCTTCCCGGTGGTATTGTGGGGTTCTTATGTACTTTGGGCAGGAGATAAAAACTCGGGAGTTTGGGGGTAATCACATTTCAGGTAACAGTATTCTTCCCACTGTAATATTCAGTTGTCTTTCCAGCTACTCAGCATGTTCCAGATTTTGGCAATGCTATTGTTATACTCCTGCGTGTTGGTCACTACATAAAATTTGGTGTCTCCTAGTTGTCTCAGTACTTCCTCTATGTAAATACTTCCCAAAGTACAATGTTACCCCCCTTATCTGCTGGGCGGATAACCATGTTCTCATCTTCTGACAATGATTTGACAATCTCCCATTGTGTTTTAGAAAAATTCTGGGTTGAGATACTTTTCTTTTTTCTGCTTTCGCGAAATTGTATGAGGTCCCTCATCATAGTGTCATGGAATGTGTCAATGTTATCGTGGGCCATATTGGGATAGAAGATGGACTTCGGTTTAAACTTAGTCTTGGCCGGTCGATCTGTTAGCACATCAAATGTTGTCTCATATTCTTCAGAATCTACTTCATTGTATAGATCTTGTAGGGTTCGTAATGTTTCGATGTCGCCCACATTGAGATAAGCCTCAGTTTCAGTGTTGATCTGTGTAGGGGTGTTGGTGGTAACGTTACCCTGTTCTGGTGGTCGTGATCCTCTCATTTGGTGCCACTTTTTTAGTTTTAACTTTCTCACAAATTTGTATAAGTCTATTCTAGTTTCAGGATAGCTGAAATCATTGGCAGGGCAGAAAGAGAGGCCTAAGCATAGTGTTCTTTTTTCCATCATAGAAAGTGGATAGTGTGATAAGTTTATGATTGTTTTGTTTACCGTATTTTCATCCATCATATCTGCTTCTTTGGGCCAGTTGCTTTGGTTCCCATTAGCCCCCTTCCCCGTCCTCTTCCTCTTCTGTTTCCTCTGTCTGTGCCGTTGTCTTCTTCTCCAGTTCCTTCCAGGTTTCTTCCTCTTCCTCTGCTCTGCTGGACTCTCCCTCTTCCTCTTGTCTTTGTTGGTTGTGCTGTTCTCGGGGTTTGCCTCCCTGTCCTCAGGAGGCGATATGCGTCTAAAAAAGTGGGCTGTAGTTTCAGTCCCATGTCCACTTTTGATGAAGTACCAGCTGTTAGAGATAGATCTCCCTCAGTGTCGCTACTGGTGATGGACTCAGTGCTACTTATAGTCTCTGATGGTTCTTCAATTGGTTCTCCTAGTGACATTTTTTTGTATAAATGGTCATATTTGTGACTATATGTAAGAATTCTGCAGCTTTCATAGTCACAGCAATCGCGGTGTAATTTGCGCTGCTTGCGGGTTTTTATGTCGTCTTCATATAATTTAAGTCTTACTCTCAGGTCTTCCACATACTTTTTGATAATCTCTTGTTCTTTGTGGCCTTTAAGTTCATCTTCGAGTTGTTTGAGTTCCCGCAGAATTCCTTCTCTATCTTCCCATGCGTATTTTACTAAAATAGGAAGCATTTGTTTAAAACTTTTTTGCAGAGTTTTCTGCCCATTCCTCCAGCATCATTGGGTTGGGGGATTCATAGGAGGGGGTTGTATAGATCCGTAGGCCTTGCGGTATCATTTCTTTATCAATATAGGGCTGCAACGATATCGCCTCCCACCACTTGGAGGTCTCAGATTTTTTTAGTTTTTCTAACCTCTTCAATTTTTTTTGCAGGGTACTGTCTCTGGCCATAGTTTCTTTTCTTGGCTGGTCTTTATTCGGTGCTCTCGCGAAGAGACTTTGGGCAGTCGCCCTCCTCTCTCTTTCTTCTTCCATGTTTTTTACACTGTATTCGCTTTGTTTGATTCCTTTGGAAGTTAGAGAGAGTCAAGGACAAAGTAAGTAAAATCACTAGGGAGCAAACGCTATGAGACAAACCAGCCACAGTAGATGAGAATCATGTAAGAGTCATCCTCACATTTAATTCAGAATCTAAGGGAATCTCTAGGATTCTCAATCGGAATTGGAACATCCTAGCTAGCGAGCCCACTCTTACAAATACTTTACCTACATGCCCTCGCATCACATACAGGAAATGAAGAAATCTCAAAGACATCCTAGTCAAAGGCGATATAACTAACAAATGTCTTCACACTAATCTGAATCTGAAGGGTTTCTTCCCCTGCGGACACTGTAAGGCATGCCGCAATAGCCGCATGTGTAAACAGAATCATACTCCGACAGGGGAAAAAACAATAAAATCAATTCCTCACCTGTGGATCAACCTTTGCCATTAACATCTTGGAGTGTCCCTGCAACCTTTGGTATGTGGGAAGCACCACTCTAACAGTGAAGAAGAGAGTGTTGGAACACATGTGGGCCATTAACAACAGAGACCCTCACTACCCAGTAGCCAGGCATTTTGCAGAGTATCATTTGTCCAACAGCTCGCTGCTAACTTACTTTGCAATTGAACAAATTGAACGTAACATAAGGGGTGGGATTAGGACACTCCTCCTTAGACAAAGGGAGTCCTGGCACATTATTAACCTACAAACCAAGACACCTGGAGGGCACAACCAGGATGAGGAATTGAACATCCACTTACGTGAATAGTAGGAATCCCGGAATTTAGGTGTATCAACACAAGCCATCCCGACTGCACTTTTCCATGTATCTTCTAGGAAGATTGTATTTATTATGTCTGTTTGCTTTATAGATTACTGGATCTTGTTTTTAACCCCAATCACGAAAGTAACTTGTGGTTTTTCTTTTATATCACAGGAGGAAAGGAAGGGGCCCAATCCAGCAGTGGATACGTCGAAATCTTCCCCTACCCTCTTTTTCACACATCACGGAAAAGAGTGATGGAGGACAGCACTAGACAGCTAAGAGAATTCTTGTTCCTAATTTCAAATTTATTCTCTAGAAATCAAGAAATCTAAGTCAAAGTGTTTATGTTTGGTGGAGGGGGGTAAAGTAATTTGTTATACATACACAAGTGTTTGAGGTGTGGTGATACCAAGCTGATGGCTTGGGACTAGGCAGTACCAGGACATGGATATACGAAAGCATGCATTATATATGACAGTCTGGAACGGAACATGATAGTACTATGATTCACTCTATACAGGATGAGATATGTAGATATTACACGAACACAATCCTACAAGGGCACTATGCCGAGTGGAAGTCGACCAGATAAGCAGAACTATACCATATAGGTACAATCTTACAAAGGCACCATGCTGAGTGGAAGTCAGACAGCCAAAAAGGGGATATAAAGTTGTCTCCAGGAACACCATGTTGTCCAACAGATCACTGTAAGCTGTAGGTACTATACCATACATATGCAATTATGCCTGTGTCTGTGAAATAAATATGACATTATGTATACATACAGATTCTGACCATTCCAACATGGATGCCAAACTTCTTTGTCGTCACGCTATCAACTGTCATAATTACAAGAATCACAATAATTTTTGCGAATGCTTATAAATGTACTAAACTTTTGACCCATACATGTGTATTTAATCAGTGACTGTAACTGATTTATGCAAATATGCAGCAAGAACTTCATTTTTTCTTTATGTAATTTACCATTCCAAAATGGATGCCATGGAACTCATATCACAACGAGTCCCTTGTAGCTTTCTGTAAAAACTATGTAGGACTGCCGGTCCAAACGTTTCAGTGTGTGAGCAAGCCTGCGTGGTCAGGCGAAACGCGTTACTGAAAAATAAACCAACTGGTGGTATTACAAATCCCCTGAGTGATCGCTTCATTGGAGTCTGACTAACAATTTGATGATCAGCATGCTCCGCCGGCACTAAGCGATCCAACTGCCTCGGGCGAGGTGAGACAGCAGGAGCGCATAGATTGAATGATATATATGTTCATTTAAAGAAAAGGAAGCATTGAGCTGAATAAATGCATTGCCATACTCGTAAGAGTGCTCCATTTTTCCTGGTGGAGGAAGTTTGGTGATGATGTTTAAGCGTGCAAGCTACATGCACGCCGGAGGCACCCGTCGAAAAGAGTTCGGCAGTTGTGTGGCAGTTGTTGGATTGTGAATAAGGATCTGCCAGAACCGCCGCAGCCCAAGGATTGAACTTTGCCTGCTGACACAGAGTTAGGCATGACTTACATGGCAAGGAGGCAGTCACTATGACCAACACCTTCAGGCATTGCAATCCTGTATGGGAGATATGCGGCTGACGAATGGGACAATGTGCCATGGCGTTACCCCTGAGTCACAGCGTAAAGTGAAAAACGCCATCATCAGAAACAAGATTATGACAAGTTACTAAAATGAAATGCGATCACTGAGATTAATATTACTTAATGGCATTAAAAACATTTGAAGATGGCGGTGCTAGAAATCGAAAGAACTACAACTAAATCGTAGTCCTCTTTTGTCTTTATTATAGGAGAAGCATGGCGAACTACATAGCCACCGGCACAGAATGGACTTTCACTGTAAGCATTTGAAAAAGGCTGTTTGCCGAAACGCGTCATGCTTCTGAAAGAAATGTTCATTTAAAGAAAAGGAAGCATTGAGCTGAATAAATGCATTGCCATACCTGTAAGAGTGCTCCTTTTTTCCTGGTGGAGGAAGTTTGGTGATGATGTTTAAGCGTGCAAGCTACATGCACGCCGGAGGCACCCGTCGAAAAGAGTTCGGCAGTTGTGTGGCAGTTGTTGGATTGTGAATAAGGATCTGCCAGAACCGCTGCAGCCCAAGGATTGAACTTTGCCTGCTGACACAGAATTAGGCATGACTTACATGGCAAGGAGGCAGTCACTATGACCAACACCTTCAGGCATTGCAATCCTGTATGGGAGATATGCGGCTGACGAATGGGACAATGTGCCATGGTGTTACCCCTGAGTCACAGCGTAAAGTGAAAAACGCCATCATCAGAAACAAGATTATGACAAGTTACTAAAATGAAATGCGATCACTGAGATTAATATTACTTAATGGCATTAAAAACATTTGAAGATGGCGGTGCTAGAAATCGAAAGAACTACAACTAAATCGTAGTCCTCTTTTGTCTTTATTATAGGAGGAGCATTGCGAACTATATAGCCACCGGCACAGAATGGACTTTCACTGTAAGCATTTGAAAAAGGCTGTTCGCCGAAACGCGTCATGCTTGTGAAAAAAATGTTCATTTAAAGAAAAGGAAGCATTGAGCTGAATAAATGCATTGCCATACCCGTAAGAGTGCTCCGTTTTTCCTGGTGGAGGAAGTTTGGTGATGATATCTATATGTATATATTATCTACTGGCGGTCGCCAGTAGATAGTTATAGTTAGGACCTATTTTCCACAGGAAATCCACGACATTCTATTTGAAATAACTCTTGCGTCGGTTGACGAATCTTTGTGAAATTTTCAAACTTTATGGCCCGCTCCGGTCCGCTCCTACCCTGAAAGTCTCAGGGTGATTCGTCAAGCGGGGACCGAGAAAAAGGGGGTCCCAAAACGTGTTTTCCCCATTCATTTTCCCATAGGAAACTTTAGACACGGCTACAGCCCGAACTGCTGAACGGAATTACACCAAATTTGGCAAAGAGGTAGTTCTTGGTTCAGAAAGAACCCTTTTGTTAAATGGTGTAAATCCGTTCAGTAGTTGCGGAGAAATTAAAAAAATAAGAGTCAAAAATCAATTTCCCATAGGAAACTTTATGCAAGGCTACAGCCCGAACTGCTGAACGGAATTACACCAAATTTGGCAAAGAGGTAGTTCTTGGTTCAAAAAGAACCCTTTTGTTAAATGGTGTAAATCCGCTCAGTAGTTGCTGAGAAAATCAAAAGTAAAAACACATATATATCTGGGCGGAGCCTAACCACACATGTCATCGTGAGATCTGATTGGCTGTCAGCACTTCATCCTGGAATTGCTGGCAGCCATCTTGGGACCAATATAAATGATAGTACCCCTTTGAAATGCATTGTAGTGAATCGAAGATTTTGAGGGTTACCAAAAGGAGAACTATAAAGGGTGATAACAGACTTTAGTTACATTAGAATTCATTTGTTGATGGCACCATACTAATTTCAGGAATTGTGGTGTGTTCTAAGGTGATTTTACCCTGTGAAAAACCTTCTGCTGGGATATCATGAATCATGTTTGAGAGAAAACTATTTTCACATGCTTGTCCCATACAGTTTTGGAAGGTGCCCCAGAAGCTAAAATGAGAGCATATTTTCTGTAAATTCACATTATCTTTCTCAGTCATGTGAGAATGAAGTCTGACATTCTCAGTAAAACATGTACATCCAACAAGGGCAGAGACTGTCAGTTGATTCCTTTGTGTTCTACTGCAGCTTCCCAGAGTGTTCTAAAGAACAACTAGAGTGCTAACAGCCTTACTTATGACAAAAGTATGGCACACCTGAAGCCATCTTGATTGGAATAAACTGGTAACACTTAAAACATTTAATTTAAAAAGGAACAAAATGATGGGGTTCATCTTGTCATAGAAATTATGGTTAGTGCTCTGGAAAGAAAAATTAGGACGTTTCAAGTGTGATCTCAAATATCTTCCTGTTATATTTCAACAGGAGCAGCCTGTCAGTTGATGCCTTTGTGTTCTACTGCAGCTTCCCAGAGTGTTCTAAAGAACAACTAGAGCGCTAACAGTCTTACTTATGACAAAAGTATGGCACACCTGAAGCCATCTTGATTGGAATAAACTGGTAATACTTAAAACATTTAATTTAAAAAGGAACAAAATGAGGGGGTTCATTTTGCCATAGAAATTATGGTTAGTGCTGTAGAAAGAAAAATTAGGACATGTTTTAAGTGAGATCTCAAATATCTTCCTGTTATATTTCAACAGGAGCAGCCTGTCAGTTGATGCCTTTGTGTTCTACTGCAGCTTCCCAGAGTGTTCTAAAGAACAACTAGAGTGCTAACAGCCTTACTTATGACAAAAGTATGGCACACCTGAAGCCATCTTGATTGGAATAAACTGGTAACACTTAAAACATTTAATTTAAAAGGAACAAAATGAGGGGTTCATTTTGCCATAGAAATTATGGTTAGTGCTGCAAAAAGAAAATTTAGTGCATGTTTTAAGTGAGATCTCAAATCCTCTTCTATTTCATTAGAAAATTCTGACATGCAGACTGAAACAATGACTTTCAATACCAGCAGTAGACTTCCAGTTAACTCCTTGGTGAGCAGTAGCTTTACTACAGTGATCTAATGAACAACTAGAGTAATAACATTCTGAATTTATGGCAAATGTGTGACACATCTGAATGCCTTCTTGATGGAATCAAAGTAAAAAACTGAAAGCATTTCCTACTGAGGAGACTGCAGTAAATGAGGAAATTAGGAAACTTCATAACAAAGAAGTCTTCCAAGATGGTCACCAGTGAAAAAAGAGCCCAAATGTAGCACAAATATTACCCAGATGTAGCCCACATATAGCCCAATGACAAAAGTGTGCAAAACACTTTTTATTTTTATTTTTTTGCAGTTTTATGTAGTGCAGACTAGTCAGGTATTGGAGCGTTGCATCTTAAAACATGACCCCCTACACTACAAAAACACCACTGCACTGCCCTAAACCCTAAAACACTACCCCAGCACGACCCCCTACACTACACAAGCACCACTGCACTATCCTAAACCCTAAAACACTACCCCCAGCATGACCCCTACACTACACAAACACCACTGCACTACCCTAAAACACTACCCCAACACCACTGCACTAACCTAAATCCTAAAACACTACCCCCAGCACGACCCCTACACTACCCAAACACCACTGCACTACCCTAAAACATGACCCCTACACTACACAAACACCACTGCACTACCCTAAACCCTAAAACACTACCCCCAGCACGACCCCCTACACTACACAAGCACCACTGCACTACCCTAAACCCTAAAACACTACCCCCAGCACGACCCCTACACTACACAAACACCACTGAACTACCTTAAACCCTAAAACACTACCCCCAGCACGACCCCCTACACTACCCAAACACCACTGCACTAACCTAAATCCTAAAACACTACCCCCAGCACGACCCCTACACTACCCAAACACCACTGCACTACCCTAAACCCTAAAACACTACCCCCAGCACGACCCCCTACACTACACAAGCACCACTGCACTACCCTAAACCCTAAAACACTACCCCCAGCACGACCCCCTACACTGCCCGAACACCACTGCACTGCCCTAAACCCTGAAACACCAGCCCCTGCACGACCCCCTACACTGCCCAAACACCACTGCACTGCCCTAAACCCTGAAACACATACCCTAGCATGACCCCCTACACTGCCCGAACACCACTGCACTGCCCTAAACCCTGAAACACCACCCCCAGCATGACCCCCTACACTGCCCGAACACCACTGCACTGCCCTAAACCCTGAAACACCACCCCCAGCATGACCCCTACACTGCCCGAACACCACTGCACTGCCCTAAACCCTGAAACACTACCCCCAGCAAGACCTCCTACACTGCCCGAACACCACTGCACTGCCCTAAACCCTGAAACATCACCCCCAGCAAGACCCCCTACACTGCCCGAACACCACTGCCCTAAACCCTGAAACACCACCCCAGCACGACCCCCTACACTGCCCAAACACCACTGCACTGCCGTAAACTTTGAAACACCACCCCCAGCACGACCCCCTACACTGCCCGAACACCACTGCACTGCCCTAAACCCTGAAACACCAGCCCCAGCACGACCGCCTACACTGCCCAAAACCACTGCACTGCCCTAAACCCTGAAACACCAGCCCCAGCACGACCCCCTACACTGCCCAAACACCACTGCACTACCCTAAACCCTCAAACACCAGCCCCAGCACAACCCCCTACACTGCCCGAACACCACTGCACTGCCCTAAACCCTGAAACACCAGCCCCAGCAAGACCCCCTACACTGCCCGAACACCACTGCACTGCCCTAAACCCTGAAACACCACCCCCAGCAAGACCCCTACACTGCCCGAACACCACTGCACTAAAGCCTGAAACACCACCCCCAGCAAGACCACCTACACTGGCCGAACACCACTGCACTGCCCTAAACCCTGAAACACCACCCCTGCACGACCCCCTACACTGCCCAAACACCACTGCACTGCCCTAAACCCTGAAACACCACCCCCTGCATGACCCCCTACACTGCCCGAACACCACTGCACTGCCCTAAACCCTGAAACACCACCCCTCAGCACGACACCCTACACTGCCCGAACACCACTGCACTGTGCTAAACCCTGAAACACCACCCCCAGCACGACCCCCTAAACTGCCCGAACACCACTGCACTGCCCTAAACCCTGAAACACCACCCCCTGCACGACCTCCTACACTGCCGGAACACCACTGCACTGCCCTAAACCCTGAAACACCACCCCCAGCACGACCCCCTACACTGCCCGAACACCACTGCACTGCCCTAAACCCTGAAACATCAACCCCAGCAAGACCTCCTACACTGCCTGAACACCACTGCCCTAAACCCTGAAACACCACCCCCTACACTGCACTGAACACCACTGCACTGCCCTAAACCCTGAAACACCACCTCCAGCAAAACCCCTACACTGCCTGAACACCATTGCTCTGCCCTAAATCCTGAAACACTAGCCCCAGCATGACCCCCTACACTGCCCAAACACCACTGCACTGCCCTAAACCCTGAAACACCAGCCCCAGCATGACCCCCTACACTGCCCGAACACCACTGCACTGCCCTAAACCCTGAAACACCAGCCCCAGCACGACCACCTACACTGCCCGAACACCACTGCACTGCCCTAAACCCTGAAACACCAGCCCCAGCACAACCCCCTACACTGCCCGAACACCACTGCACTGCCCTAAACCCTGAAACACCAGCCCCAGCACGACCCCCTACACTGCCCGAACACCACTGTACTGCCCTAAACCCTGAAACACCAGCCCCAGCACGACCCCCTACACTGCCCGAACACCACTGCACTGCCCTAAACCCTGAAACACCACCCCTGCATGACCCCTACACTGCCCGAACACCACTGCACTGCCCTAAACCCTGAAACACCACCCCCTGCAGCACCCCCTACACTGCCCGAACACCACTGCACTGCCCTAAACCCTGAAACACCACCCCTGCACCGCCCCTACACTGCCCGAACACGACTGCACTGCCCTAAACCCTGAAACACCACCCCCAGCACGACCCCCTTTACTGCTCGAACACCACTGCACTGCCCCAAACCCTGAAACACCACCCCCAGCATGACCCCCTACACTGCCCGAACACCACTGCCCTAAACCCTGAAACACCACCCCTGCACGACCCCCTACACTGCCCGAAGACCACTGCACTGCCCTAAACCCTGAAACACCACCCCCTACACTGCCTGAACACCACTGCACTGCCCTAAACCCTGAAACACCACCCCCAGCACGACCCCCTACACTGCCCGAACACCACTGCACTGCCCTAAACCCTAAAACACCACCCACAGCATTACCCCCTACACTGCCCAAACACCACTGCACTGCCCTAAACCCTAGAACACTACCCCCAGCACGACCCCCTACACTACCCGAACACCAGTGCACTACCCTAAACCCTAAAATACTACCCCCAGCACAACCCCTACACTACCCAAACACGACTGCACTGCCCTAAACCCTCTAACACTCCCCCAGCACGACCCCCTACACTACCCGAACACCACTGCACTGCCCTAAACCCTAAAACACTCCCCCAGCACGACCCCCTACACTACCCGAACACCACTGCACTGCCCTAAACCCTAAAACACTCCCCCATCACGACCCCCTACACTACCCAAACACCACTGAACTGCCCTAAACCCTAAAACACTACCCCCCGCATGACCCCCTACAATACCCAAACACCAATGCACTACCCTAATCCCTAAAACACTACCCCCGCATGACCCCTACACTACCCTAAACCCTAAAACACTACCCCCGCATGACTCCCTACACTACCCAAAGACCACTGCACTACCCTACACCCTAAAACACGAACTCCTACACTACACAAACACCACTGCACTACCCTAAACCCTAAAACACTACCCCCTACACTACACAAACACCACTGCACTACCCTAAACCCTAAAACACTACCCCCAGCAGTACCCCTACACTACCCAAACACCACTGCACTAACCTAAACCCTAAAACACTACCCCCAGCAGTACCCCCTACACTACCCAAACACCACTGCACTACCCTAAATCACTACCCCCAGCACGACCCCCTACACTACCCAAACACCACTGCACTACCCTAAACCCTAAAACACTACCCCCAGCATGACCCCTACACTACCCAAACACCACTGCACTACCCTAAACCCTAAAACACTCCCCCAGCACGACTCCCTACACTACCCAAACACCACTGCACTACCCTAAACCCTAAATCTACCCCCAGCATGACCCCCTACACTACACAAACACCACTGCACTACCCTAAACCCTAAAACACTACCCCCAGCACGACCCTCTTCACTACCTAAACACAACTGCACAATTTGTTACAGGCGTTGCAACGCAGGCCTGTGGTGCTTACTGGAAGTACCTAGTGGGCTAGTTGGGCCCCAGAGACCCTCAGGATTCAAGGGGACTTAATCCCGCAACTTAAAACGCGCCCTGTAGCGCGTTTTAAGAGGTAGTTTTAATCCCCTGCCCTATTATGTACTAGGGACTTGCAGAGGAGGTCAGGCTAATCACAGGGGTACCCCAACGCATAGTGTTCCCTAGTGTATGTAGGTGTTTTCACTGTATTCTAAGTGTCTTTTAGCATAGCACTGGCTCTGGTTAGTCAGAGTCAGTTACTACCAGTACCCGTCTGAAAAAGTTGTGGGCACAGGATGATTTTGCAACAAGGCCTCTTTCTGCTCCTCTGTTGGTTCTTTCTGCACATCTTTTGCTTCTTTCTGTGCGTTTTTTCTTCTTTCTTCACATGTCCTACCTCTGTAGGCATAGTTAGAAACTAGCATTTAAAAAAACCTTTGAAATTCACTGAAAAACCATAGGTTTCAGACACGTTATAGTTAGAAATTAGCATTTAAAAACCTTTGAAATTTACTGAAAAACCATAGGTTTCAGACACGTTATAGTTAGAAATTAGCATTTAAAAACCTTTGAAATTCACTGAAAAAACCATAGGTTTTAGGGACAGTTATAGTTAGTTGGACATTTCACTCGTACAAAACCATAGAAATTCCCCGTTATAGTTAGTTCAGCTAACTATAACTCGCGCCCCGCAATGCACTGCTGATGACGTCACATATTACATCACTCATGACATGGTCAGTGACATCACTGATGACATCACTGATGACATCTCAAATGACATCACTGATGACATCATCCATGTGATAATTTCATGCATCTTCTCACACCCTAATATAACTTTTGATACACCCACTCTAAATTACAGACTGCCATTCTCAAAACCATAGACACTCCAACACCAAAAACTACATACCCACTCACTGATTCTTAGGTCTACACACACATCCACTCACTCACCCGTACAGTCACTCATACTTAGTCACTCAGTACAGGACTATCATATGCACTCATACACCTATATAAACACTCACACACCGCCACTCATCCATAGAGGTACTCACACACCTAGTCAGTCATGCAAAAACTTAATCACACACCCATTTACTCACCTATACAGTTATACACACACCAGCTCACTTACTCATTCAAATACTAGCACATTCTTACGCTCTTATACAATCACTGATACAAGTACACACTCATCCATACAGCCACTCTCACAATCACACACTCTCACTTATAGCCATTTATATACTCCAACACACATATATACTGCCTTTCACATATGTAGTTACTCACACATGTACCACTGAGATATACATTCAATCACTAACACACCCATACACACACTCACCCACCCATACAGTCCATCACAGATGCACTCTTGAAACCATGCACCCAGTGAATCACCAACTCACACATCTATGCACAGAGTCACACACACCCCACCCACACAAACACTCAGGCACCCATACAGATACTCAGACAATCAATCAATAACCCATGTAGACACTCATGTAGCTATTCAGAAAGCTCATGCAGCCGCTTACAAACCAACAGACAGACGGATACAGACATTCACACAGTTTAGTCACTAACCCATGCATTCAGTAAGATACATTTAATCACTCACTTGTAGAGTCAGTCACTCACGTACTAAATCATCCATTCCGACACTTATACATCCACTCATTCTTCAATACGCCTTTCCCTATATATATTAAACATATTTAAACTTTACAGAAACACACAGTCACTGGATGATGTCATCAGTGATGTCATTTGAGATGTCATCAGTGATGTCATCAGTGATGTCACTGACCATGTCATGAGTGATGTAATATGTGACGTCATCAGCAGTGCATTGCGGGGCGCGAGTTATAGTTAGCTGAACTAACTAGAACGGGGAATTTCTATGGTTTTGTACTGAGTGAAATGTCCAACTAACTATAACTGTCCCTAAAACCTATGGTTTTTTCAGTGAATTTCAAAGGTTTTTTAAATGCTAATTTCTAACTATAACGTGTCTGAAACCTATGGTTTTTCAGGGAATATATATATATATATATATATATAAAATTAACAAAAATGATGTACAGAATTAATTGACATAAATGTATTAAGATATTAATAACAGTTTCACTTAGATTCATTTTAATTACAAAACAGATTGTTGAAATATTTTAAAATAAAATAAAAATTATGTATGAATGTTCCTATGGGATTACATTTTAAGTCTTTATCTCCATTGTTTCTATGGGAGTGTGTTGCAGTACAAGTGGTTGGCCTTGTGTGGCCATCTGTGGTGCTGGCTTACTTCAGCTCTGAGCTGGAGTCATTTACTAATGTTTTGGGTTCCTTTTTGTCGGTAGCCGGCTTCTCCAACCAGTAGCTTGTGAGCTTCTGGTAGCTCTCCAGCTACTTGTAGGAGCACTCCTGTGTGCATTCCACTCTACTAAATTAAAATATTTTGCTTGTCTGAATTAATGTCTATCAAAACGAAAATGTGTGTCTCTTAAAAACTATTCAGCTGTCGTTTGGAGAAGGAAAATGGTTGAATTTCCAAAATATATTTAAAACTGATATTTGAGTGATAAATCATTTGGTGTTTGGGAGACTTATTACTGATATTATTGCCTTGGTGCCAGTATCATGTAGGAATTACCCATATAAAGGCATTCCAATTTGACAAATCTTGTTTTAGGTTACTGCTGGCACCCCTGCCTGATGTACTGGGATATCACAGACACTAATATTGAATAAGGTGGCCACTAATGTAATCTTGCCTAATGTGGTGACTAATACAACGCTACAATACTAATACTATCAGTATCTCAGGATGATTTTCTTTGACCATAAGTAGCTCTTACTAATGAAAAGGTTGGAGACCCCTGGTCTGTAGTAACTTTAGAAGTGCAGTTTGTGAATAGCAATAGGCTCACTCTTTTGTGGGAGGGTACACATCCATCCCCAAAACCCCTCCCTGACTCTACCTAAACCCTTCCTCACTCATCTATTAAATGTTGTCATACAACCTTTCAGAAGGGGCTACTACCTCTATGTAAAATCTCTCTTTATTATTAAGTATATAAAGCAGGGGGGATAAGAATTAGATTCATATAAAGCCATAAAGGGCAAGCACATCCTGAATCTGAGATATGCACCAAAAAACGCATAAACCATTTACAAATTAACACTAGACTTTACAATAACATTGAGTCAAATGGCCAGTGTTATCTTACAGAGTGCATTTGAGTGTTCTTTGATGGCTCCGGGGCTCAACTAGGGTTTATATATGTTCTGCTGTCAATAGGGCAAATGTGTCATGCAAAGGGAAAGAATGTAGCTTACTTTCCATGATATCTCTGTCTCTCTGTTTCAATGGCTTCTGCAGCTATGAGAGGATGGATGGCCTACTCACTGGGTTGGAGACACTGAACCTGATTTGAATAGATAAGATAAAACTGTTCAGCTGTCCAGTGCCTTATCCGGCACTTAATATTGGAAAGGGTTTCCACCAAAGTTCGGAAGAGAAATCATAGCTAAACTGTAAACTGCAATGTCTCAGGGTTTGTTTAACAAATATTAGATGGGTTCCGGGAATGACTGTATCAAGACTATTGTTTTAGGGAGTAAAAGGATCAATTTACATCTTACTCTGTGTTTTTAAAACCTGGCATATGAAAAATCTGATTTGCAATGAAGGGGTGAGGGGTGGTGGGCGATTGCCTACAACTATTGTGGTTGTGTACCAAATTAGTAACGTTCACATGGTACACGGGATTAGGAATATTATGGAACTCGGACTACTAATAGATTGAGCGGTGATCATAATGAGAGGTCAGACAATGGTTATTTTCCCTTTGACTCAGGTGGGGGGCAAATTGACACAATATCTATGAGTCACTGAGCTAAAGAGTCTAAGTGTTACGGATATTAGTGGCTGTGCAGAATCCTAATATATTCTAGAGGATATGGCACATTTTAACCAGTAATGAAATGAACTTTTCTCTGTCTAACCAAGATAGGCTGGTTATTCAAAGATTGAGCACGTTTCTGGACTACGTACATAGAAGAAAAGGGCCTCTCACAAGTCCCACTGGACTACCGGAAGGTGAGGTTGATTCGATGGAGGACGTTTGATGTCCCTGTGCATACAGTGATTGCAAATGAAGAGAATGTGTAATGGATGTCCAAAAGTTGGGGCAAACATGCGATTGTTTAGGGAATTCTTTAAATGTTTACATAACGTAGAAAATAAGACTTTGGGAGGGGCCTTTAAAAACATTTTGGGAATATTTGAAACAAATAAAACAAGCCCAAATGATAGTACATATTTTTGTCCTACAATCCAGTTTCAATGGGAAGGTAATTTGCTGCGTCTTGGAGCTACAGACATAGGGGAAGTTAAAGCCGCTTAGATGTTTATGGGTTATGCATTATTTATGGCATCAACATGCTATAGGAAAAACATCCTGCCATTTGTGAGGTGTTTAAAGGATCACTTCGCCGGCAGACCGGAGCTTTTCTTCGACATATATTTCTGTGTACTGATTAGACAGAACAGGTCGCGTGACGACTCCATGATTACAAGCCACACGCGCCGGAAATGATATTGCAGGTAAAAATTGTAAGCAAACGACTAAGGGAGTGCAGTGGTGCCGCCGTCTCTGTTGTGAGCGGGGAAGGCTGCGGCACCCCGGATTCCAGGCTGACTTCAAAGAAGGAGATATTCAGCTGAAACGACAGCGGCAGCTGCATCATCCACCTCTAAATTAGGCTGCGTTTCAAAGTCTGGACTCAGCTGCTGAGCGGTATAAAGACCCAGGAGGAAGGCTGCCCAAGAAAAGAGTGAGCGCACTAACCTATCACATCAAAGCAACACATGCTATGAGGAGCAATACGTGCATATGGCGCACGTTCACCTGCTGCCTAATTGCATTGGACTCGTGAAATCACAAAAAAACCTTCTGTCGGTTCCAAGCGCTTTACAGGGTGTGAGGCTGAGTCTGTAGAAAGCAGACATACTTTTGTCCGATGCTATATTTTGACTACAGTCAAGAACTGTTCCACTTGCAAACGGCGAATCTAATGTCTCGAGGCATCCAAATCACGTTGCATTACAATGTTGTTTACATTTTTGACAGTACAAGCCTGTAAATATTCAGAGCGCGTGAGCGAGCGCGCGCAGACAGGCCTGTGTATATGTGCACGTGTACAAACGCGTGTACACCGGCAAGCGATGGGCACTCAGTTGTGAACTGGTTTTAAACAGATCCTTGTGTTTTAAGTTTTCTCTTTAATTGTTATTTGCCATAAAGTCAGATAAAGGAACGAAAATTGAAAGTACAGTGAAAAAAATTATTGTCTGATGGGGAGTAGCCGGAAAGCATATTGTGCATTACTTTCAAAATTATATTTGAGCCGTGTAAAGATAATATAAATATAACAACACGTTCCTTCCCAAATATGTCGACTGAAATGCTTTCGACTGATTGCTTAGGCCTCTGGATGTACTGAATGGTATAAAAACCAAGCTTTTGCAATGCAATAGGTCTCGCTTTTGTTGGAGTTGGAGCGATTGGCATTGTAAATGGCATTTTGTTTTATTTATGTTTTTTTTTTGCAGTTGAGTTATTATTTAAAGAAAAATGTGCACGGTATACCACATTAAAAACTTTTCTAGCAACTGTACAGTAAAGCTATGGCCATGTTAATGTTAAGTAACTGGGGAAAGTACATGCAGCAGCCCCATCACCTTATGCGGGGCCTGCGTCTACGCTGCTACTGCACACATGGAGTGCATTAACCCTTACCACCGCATGCCGCAGCCTGTGGGGCTGCCGAGGGGATCCCTGGCCTTGCGGTGTGGGGAGCGTGGCTCCATCCGCCCACACGGGGCATGCGCTTGCATGGCTGCCATTGCTGATGGAGCCGCCCACATGTGAGGTGTGGTAGACTTCACCACATCTGTCGGAGCTTGAGGAGGGGGGCCCTCGCCTGGAGGTGTGTCCTCCCACCCCCTTACCTGATGCTGCTGCCCCTCGTGCTTGGCTCAGTTACAGGAGGACGAGCCGGAGTGGATGACTGCCCCCCCCTCCCTTTCATTGTGAACGTTGCAAGAAAGCATGCCGTGCCTGCAGTAGGTGAAACACATTAAAAAAAAGTAGTGCTTACAAACTAAATAAGACGTACCCCTGTAACAACTGAAGTAAAGGGGCCAGTAGCCATGGGAGGTTACACCTGTGGTAAACCACATCAGTGCTTTACAGAAACAACAAATACATTATTGCACAAATTTGTGTTCTACACCTTTAAAATACACTTTTAAATGACTTTATTAGCCTAGATTACAAAATGGGCTCACTCTGGAGTGCAAATGTGCTGATTGCATGGAGTGTGGTGCTTAACAGGTGCAAATTTGCACCTGATTCAGAGTTGAGAACTTGAAACTATGGATAATGCACAAAATGAATGTGTTTTCCCCTGTTCCAAGGTACACAACTCATTGTTTGTACTATTTGCCTTCTGATTGCAACCATGTTTTTCCTGACAAAAATCATACGGTCAAAAGCCCTAGGTGCACAATTTGCATCCAAGTTTTAATCCCATTTCCAGCGCAAACACCTGCTTGCACCAGACTTGGGATTTCCACCTGATTTGTATTCAGGAAGTATTTCGGCTGAACTTTTGTGCACTATGGCTATGAGCCGCCGCACCGTCCACCTCTGCTTTTTTTGTATGAGTTTGAAAGTCCCTTTCTGGGAAAATCTGACAGTTATGGCGGCAGTTTGTGACGAAGCAGCAACACCCTGGCAAGACGAACAGCCTGGAGCCATATATACTTTGGAGGAACTAACACAACTCACTGCACATTAATTGTGTTAGTTCCTCCATAGTATACATAGTAGTTTCCCAGCTTTGGCATCCCCTTGGCTGTGGGGGTCCCTAGGGGGATATCCAACCCTGGATCACTTTCCTTGCCCTCAAGCCACCTCCCTAACAGACTGGGACCAAGAACTACATTTAAAATGTAGACCTCAGCAGGGAGTGCATTAACCATCCCAGCTTACTTCCTGGGATGACCAGCATCAATCAGGTAACGCACAGATATCTGCATTGGCAGTTCAGCCCATTGGGCTGCCTAAATGCAATTCAGTCACTTGAGGTTACTAAGCCTCAGGGAAAGGATTCATGCAGATAGATGCAGCTTACAGTGAAAAGAGAGGTACCCGCTCACTCACCTCTTCCCGGGGATCGATGATTGGGACCCATTTGTAGATGCCCAGGGAGGTGTCTCCCACTTAACCCCATGGAGAGAGCAAGAGGCCAGTCAGACGCAAAACAGACACAAGGCTGTCCGGCCACGCAACACCCCTTCCGTTCCACTACTGAGGTCGACACACAGCGCAGCCACAGAATGTCAACTCCGACCTGCAGGTCACGTGCAACAGTACTGGGAACCAAGCAAAGCTCTGCCAGTGCACGGCAGTCCTGTCATGAGGGACTGCAAGTATTGTTACTGGAAACAGCACACAACTCGAACAATGTACATCTATCCTAGCCTGCACTACATGCTGCTGTTCCAGTACTAGAAATCACACCCACATGGCCTGCCAGTGCATCTCAATCTAGACCAGACCACATGCAGCAGTTGCACTCTCCAGTGCATGAAACCTCATGCAGCGATTGCAGTGCACTGCAATCTTGTCATGAAGCACCGCCAGGTGTTTAATTACTGGACCCCATGCGCAGCTCTACCAATGCACATCTATCATACATTGCAGCACTTCCTGCTCTTCCAGTACTGGCAACCACACATAGAGTTGCTAAAATACTTTAATACAGACCCGAATATCACATACAACCACCAAGATCGACAGTGGTTGGATGCACATGCATCTCTCACAGCATCTCAAGCCTATCCAAAGCACTCCTCTACTGTTATCTAACCGGAGCCTGTAGAACTCTATCAGTGCACCTCTGTCCTGATCTATTGAATCTCTTCTATTCTAGTAATGGGAGCCCAACACAGCTCTGCGCGTGCATTAAATCCTTGCCCTCTGTATGTTATTTAGGGGGTTAGCCCTCTACGCCCCTCCCTTCCGTGCACTTACCATCACCTAACCTTCTCTATCACCGCCATCACTTTCTTGATGTCATGTTTGGCCCAGCTTTGGGTCTCGGCCCTTGCTGTGCGTCCCGACATTCGTGCTCAACCCCTGCCTTCTGCTCCCTTTGTATCAAATCTGTGCCTTGAAGAGGGCCAATGGTGGCATAACTGCTATAGATATAATATACAACCCTCGAGATATCTTTTATCGGCCCACACTTTTCCCAACAACGTTTAACAAACAGAAAACACTACATTAGCAGGAAGTGAGGCGAAAAAGTTAGAATTACGAAAAAAACAACTGAAGCAACGCAGGTCGTGCCTGCACGAAGAAAAACTCATTAAAGTAAATAGTGCTTACAGACAAAATAACACGTACCATGTATCAATCGAAGTAAAGGGGCCAGTAGCCATGGGAGGTTACAAATAAAGATAAGGTGGTACTAAGGAGGGACTAACAAGCCTAATGATGAATCAGAAGCCAGCATTTACGAAGGACAAAGACACAAGCCAATGAAAAATATGTGCCGAGAGTGGGCGGGGCTTCTCTTCCATACTCCACTACAGCAATCTCGCAGAGCGAGCAGCGCATGCGCGCTGACACTAGGCTTGACCTAACGAGAAGGGCTACAGTTAACCCTTTCTGTGCCAAGGATGTAAAGGTAACATCCTCAGTCACGTTTGGGCGTGTGCGGAGTACGTAGGTGTTCCATCTTCTGCACAGGCATAGGAAATCAGCAGAGGGATTTCTTTTTAATTTTTCAGCTATAGGAGCAGGGGAAGAGCTTCTCCTCCCTCCTGAGGGATTTTTTTTATTTTTGTGGGTGTAATGACGATCAGCGCTCATGGCGTGCTGACGTCATTACATTGAAAGTGAAATGAGCCGATCAGCTCATTGGGGAAAGAAAATGGTCTGTTTTCAGTGGAAAAATGCGCTGCATCCATGTTGTGTTTTGGGATGTTTCCTGTCGCTGGCACTAGGTCTACCCACACAAGTGAGATAACATTTGTATTGGGAGACTTCGGGGAATGCTGGGTGGAAGGATGTTAGTGACTCCCTGCAGATACCAGAACTTTCCATCACAGAAATGTGAAGAAAATGTGTTTTTATAGTCAAAGTTTGAGGTTTGTAAGGGATTCTGGGTAATAAAACATGGTGAGAGCCATGCAAGTCAGCCCACCCTGGATAGCCCTCATTGGCTAGGTTTCCCTGGTGATATCTGAGCTAGGGACCAAAATCAAGGGGAACAAAAATGATAGAACAAGTGTTATTACCAATTGTACGGGCCCAGGGTGGCTTCCCCTGCGAGGCTGGGTCCAGGAGCGCCGACTGGGCCCCGGGGCCCCGCCAGGCCCAGGTGCAGGGATTCCCACTCCAGGCTCGATCCTCCGGCCTGCTGCACTGCCAAAGGCCTGGGACAGGGGTCCATCAGGCCAGGGGAGGGTCCCCCTGCTTGGCTGGGTCCAGAAGCTCTGATTGGGGCACTGGCAGGCCTTGAGGTGGAGGGTTGGGACCCCCATCTTGGGCTCCGTCCTGTGGTCCGCCTCATGGCCAAGTTCCTGGGACAGGTAAAGGCGCATGATGCCAACGTTTATAAGACCCCAGAAAAGGTGTTCGTTGATATCGACAGCAGGACGGTGGCCATGGAAGTCGGAATCCGCTAAGGAGTGTGTAACAACTCACCTGCTGAATCAACTTGCCCTGAAAAGGGATAGCGCTGGAGCATCTGGTCTATACCCAGAGTTGCCAGCACTGAGAACCGCGGAGGCTAAGCCGCAACGAGTAGTAGGGCTGCTGTGGTGCGCAATGAAGCCCGGGGCATGGGCCAGGGTGGAGCCGCTGCAGGTGCAGATATTGGTGGTAGTAGCACTTATTTGAATGAGAACCTTGAAGGCCAAAGTGGAGAAGGGTTCCATGTGAACAGCAATTGAGCATGGGTCAGTTGGTCCTCAGAGATGGACGAGCACCATTCGGAAGGGACGGATGATGGCCTTCGTTGCCCTCAACTGGTCGAAAGGGAGTCGGGTTCCAGTGCGGTAACATAAGTAATCCCGGAGAAGCCCGCTGGAACCCTGGGGAGAGTTGTCTTTCCTTTGTGAAGGGCAGGGCACCCTGGAATGGGACCACCCCGAGAGAGGGGCCCGAGCCTTGGAAAACGTTGCGGTTCCAGTGGCGTCCTGTGAGGTCTCACTGGTCCTTGAAAATCTGGGGGAGATGTTGTTAATCTCACGCTGGGCCATACCCATATCTGCAGCAGGTCTCCAAGATGAACAGCCTCTGGCATGTTGGAACAATGTTGGCAAGGGAAGTCAGCAAGTCAGATCTGTAACTTCGAGATAAGGATTGGCTCTAAGAGCTGAGTAGGTAAAGCTGGAGCGCGAAGTAGGGCTGGGCGTGTGCCACGGCTGGATGAGGTGCCGCACTCCAGGGCAGAGGCAACTCTGGATGCGAGCCGGGCCCTTCCTGTGGATCGTCCCAGCTGCGGTGGTTGCCTCTCCCAGTGCCCCTCCCCAGGGTGCGGGCTGGCATTCTGCCTCGGCCGGTGCCTAGCAGCTGACTTAGAACTGCTATGGACCATGGAATCCAACTGTTTAATTAAGACAAAGCATTGCAAAGGCCCGAGACGGTGTTGACGCAATGTGATTTCTGCCCAGTGCTCTGACTGTCAAGTGAAGAAATTAAATGAATCGCGAGTAAACAGCGGGAGTAACTATGACTCTCTTAACCTCTTCTTAGTCGTAGTGGCCTGTACCTCCAAGTGGTCCCGTTGGAAACTGTCTCTATGCCACTATACTCTTTGAGGAGAAGTCTATAGAGATAGGCCAAACAAGGTTCTATAATGGCCGTGAGTATGAGAGTAAGAAATGGTAAAGATAAGGATCACAGTTCTAGATGGAGTAGTTTCTGGAGATTAAAAGCCCCATTAAGATTGTGAAAGGAGGTGCTATCTTTCCGAAAATCATTAACCTCCTTACCGATTTTGTCAATTCAACACCCAATTTTAACAACGCAATAAATAAAAATGAATCAAATCACAATGTGTCATCCTGCTCACCCTCCATACTAACAGACGATGATGTAACAATAGAATTCAGTGAAACCATTGATTTTTGCCCATCTCAGCCAAGAGTAACACTGTTGCATCAAGACTCGAGAATTTACCTGATGTTTATGAGATCAACAATAGACTCAACATCAAGCAAAGTGATTTCACCAAAAAGTCACTTACTGGAAATATTCCAATGATAAATACAACTGTGATTTATGTGGAGACATAATGGGAACTTTCAAAGAGCTTAGAAGGCATGTCTCCATTAAACATAGAGGATTTTACCTGAAAACATATTGCTCAAAATGTGACAAGGAAGTTGAATTCCACAACATTGCATCCCACTATGCAAAACACAAAGGCAGAACAAAAAACGGAGAGCTACAATTCCTCTGTAGCTTCTGTGACCTCGGATTCAGAATAAAAATTGGAATGTCACAACATAATCAGAATGCATATCAAAAAGCACAACATAATGCTAGACTCGTAGCTCTAGCAAGCAGCAAACCATCCAAGTTGTGGTCACAAGAAGAACTAGTGCTGCAAGCTGAATTGGAAAAAGGATTTGAAAACAAAAGAAATATAAATGCGCTCATGGTTCCGCATTTTGACAATAAAACAGGAAAAATATTAAAGAAAAAAGAAGGGATAGAAGCGATAAAAGTAAATAAATGCCAAAGGATATACTACAAGCATCCAACAACATTGTAAGTGACTCCCACGATGAACATGAAACATCAGTGGAAATAGCAAGAGAAAGGCATAAAAACTTTATCAACAGAAAGCTGCAGCCGAAAATCACAAACTTTGATGATCTGAATGGCAGAATTTCAGAAGGTCAGAAATACACCCAAAATCCAAAGCATCACAATGCTGCTTTGGACCTGATGGATGAAATTGTGACTTACATTTCAGAAAACACCAGTGATACAAGTCCTATGCCAATCAATTGGAATGAACTTCCAAGAGAACCTAGTAACGAGCCTTTGAATACTGCTACAAAGATATTATAGAAAAAGAGAACAAGCAAAACCCAAACTTCATACCAGATGAATGGGATGTTGAAAGACTTTGCAAAGAAATTACACTGCTTGAAATAACTAAAGTTTTTGAAGAATCTAAATTAAATAAAGCAGTGGGGCCTGACAATATTGGCTTAAACGATCTTAACAATGTTAACAATAAACAACCCAGACTGCTTCCCAAAATATTATCAACTTGGTTGACTATGAAAAGAGTCCCAAAATATACAAAGAAAAAACGTTTAATATTAATCCCAAAGAATGTACCGATCAGTAAACTAAACGAAATAAGCAACTGGAGACCAATTACAATCGATACAGCATTTATGAAGTTATTTACAAAAATCTTGACCAAAAGACTTACTTCATTCGACAATCTGAATATGAGACAAAAAGGCTTCACGAAAGTGAGAGGTTGTCTCAAAAATCTGACTCTTCTTCAGAATATCATAAAAGGGGCAAGTAAGAATAAACACTCACTTGCAGGGGTGTTCATTGACATTTCCAAAGCTTTTGACTCTGTCAGCCATTGTCACATTTTACAGAGTCTCGAAAGGCATAGAGTTCCGTCATACATCAGGTATGCAAAAAAAGACTTGTACACTGACTCAATAACGTCTTTCAAAGGCCAAAAAAATGAATCTACATCAGAAATAACAATGAAATTTGGAGTAAAACAAGGTGACTCATTATCCCCACGGTTGTTTTATATGTGATCTTCAGAAACATGGCAAGGGTTTCACATTCGGCTCAGATGGTCTTATAGAGTAGACCACCACTCTAGCCTTTGTCGATGATATAGCAGTGCTCAGCAAAACCTGGAAAGGAATGAGTACTAATCTGAAAATCATCAACATTTTTGTAATAGACAGGTTTAAAACTAAATGTGAAAAAGACACACGATTTCTTCATAAGTCACCATAAAGACAAAATCATGGGGAATAACTGCAAACCATGGCAGTTTGAAAAGCAAGATATTGAGAACATTCATCCAGATGACACAGAGAGATACCTCAGATTGAATTTTGATCCACACACCAGCCATACAAGTAATAGCAAAGTAAAGGAGGTTCTCACAAATTGGGCTAAAAAACTTGACAATTTACCACTCAAGCCCACACAAAAAGTTGAAATCTTGTGCCAGTATCTGGTTCTTAAATTGTCATTTAAATTGGAAATGGCAGGCACAGAAGCAAAAACTCTCATCATTCAGGATCAGACAATAAAGAAATATGTCAAGCGCTTTCTTCACCTACCTGTATACAACAGCATTGGTCTCCTCCACTCCAAAAGAACATATGGGGGCCTAAGTATACCAACGCTATGTACAATAATCGTACTCAACAAAATCAACAATCTACTATATCTCAGAGAAACTCGAGATTTGTACATTGCTCACTCTTACATGTATGCAGGAGAAATAATAAATGAAAAGATCAATAATATCATCAAAACCCACAAACAACATTATGGACAGTAGATTCCTGAGCTATGATTTGCAGTTGTTAGCAGCACATAACTGGAGAAAAGAGGAATTTGAGAAATGAAAAGAATTCCCTGTACAGGGTGATGGTATTAAGTATCTAGCAAACAATCCAACCTCGAATTTCTGGATTACAAAACACAACAAGCTATAGGAAAACCAATAAATAGCTGCACTGATGCTAAGAGCAAATGTTTTGAACACCAGAAAAACAATCACTAGAGAAAGAAATTGAACATTTGCTACATGCAAATATTGCAAAGATGTTTGTGAATATATTGCTCACATTTCAGGTACATGTTCTAAAACCAAGGACATAAGGATCAAAAGACATAACAAAATTTTGGAACTTCTCATTGAGTGAGCGAAAAGATGTGGTTGGATGACATAAAGGGAAACTCATGTCAAAAATAGTCAAGTTGAACTATGAAAATGGGAAGTGAAGTTAAATATTATCAGGATTTAGCACGAGAAATCATAAATCTGACCAACTGTTCCACTGTGAAATGTCATGGTTTTATTGTAGGATGTCTGGGTATTTGGCCTCAATGTAATGATGTTGCTCTGGCTGATCTTGGTTTACAAATGTCTTTCCCATTCAAGAAAAATGTTTGCCTGACTACTTTAATGGACTCTCTTAAAATGTGCCAAGTATTCATGGACAATTAACTGTTAAACTCAGCACTCAGATACACACTGTTTTGCATCACTCATATTTCATCTTTATTAGTATACTCTTTTAAGAATGTTTATTAGTGTTATTTAAATCTAGTATAGATAACACATTTAGGGGCTTATTGCGATGTCGGTCGGAGTTACCTCTGATCGACACCATCTCATACTCGGGACCGACTGACCTCCGGTCAATGGTTCTGACCGCCTGCTTATGATGCGACTGAACACTGTTCGGCCGCATACTCACTTTTCTCTATGGGAGCTTGTGTCACCGCCGTAAACCGGCCGTAATACAGGCTCCTATAGAGAAATGGGGTGTGTGTAAAACCCAGCATCCTGTGGCAGGCAGCCCATGGTGCCTGCCACACAGTGCAGGGTTTTACAGGGGGGTACCCTATGTAGCCCCTCAACCACCAACCGTAGACCACGGAGGCAAAAGGGCCCTGCTACAGGCCCCCAAAATCACTTTTCGACAGCCTTTCCATGTCGGAAAGGCCTGCACAGAAAGGCTGTGGGAAACCGACATCGTAATCCCGGTGCCGGAAACGTCGTCCACAGGGATTATGGTGCGGGTCGGACCAGCTGGAAGACTCTGAGAGCCGGTCAAAACCAAGTAGGAAGACCTGCCAGTTTACGTTCCGACCACTGACATCGTAATAGGGCAGTCGGACCGCAAACCCACCGTGTTAGTCAGAAAGCCTCCGACAGCGGTCAGAAAGCTTCTGACTAGCGGTCCGAGGCTTTCCGACCGACATCGTAATCCGCCCCTTGGAGTTTACTTATAAACTTGGTCACAGTTAATATGTTTAGAATTTAACTATAGCTTTAGAATTAGGAATGTTTATTCAGTAGCTCTATAATTATTATAGTTGTGTGTGTGAATTTAGAAATACAAGTGTACATTGTGATAATAGATATATGTTTGAATTCATGATAGATTTCAAGTAATTGCTTACACATAATTAGTACATATCACGTATTGATTATTAATGTCCTGCTAATCATACCTTAATTTTCTCAGGAGAGTTCGTAGACCATTAATATTGTTAGAGTAGTACTGGACGGTATACTAACTCTATTCTATACGTGAATCCTATTCCTGTTCCTCTGAGTACTGCTTTAAGTGTAGCTGTACTCCAGACCAAATGTTGTGTTGTTGGAAGCACGAACAATTTGACACTGATGAGTAGTAATAATAACCCAGAATAAGCTCAGAGCTGCATGGCCCTGGGTAGAAGAAGAGACTTTGTCCTCTTGAACCTGAACAACTCAAAATGTCACAAATATTACTAAAACAGGTGCCTATAGGTTAGAGAACGGCCCCTGGGAGCTACATATATGCCATCTAGTGTATAATAGGAGGTCCTGATAACCACAGGGACCCACAAACTGTCATGAGGGTTCATAACGAAAATAAGGCTCCTGGGACATCTGGTTGCTGGGTCATCCCTGGCCATCTGGTTGCTGGTATGGGCCCGGGGAGGCCTCCCCTGCGTGACCGGGTTCAGAAGCTTCAGCAGGATCCTGGGCGGTGCTCCCCCTTGGGCTCCATCCTCCACAGGCATTGAAAAATCATAAAAATGATACTATACCTGCAGGTCGAGTAACTTGAATAAACTACATATTTTGTGCACATTTCAGAAATACATAGGTTTCCTTGATACCTATTTTTCACTTTTTATATTTTACCAGATTAATTGCTGTATACCCGGTACACAATGAAAAACCATTGAAAGGTGCAGCTCAGTCATTGGCTCTGGGTTCCTCGGCTCCTGTGAGAACCTACAAGCCCTATATATCCCAGCAACCAGAATGGTCCAGCAGACGTAACGGTATACTGCTTTAAAAAATATGCCATAGTTAGAAGAAGTTACAGATGAAAAATATAGACATACATTTTTTTTTTTAAACGCAATTTCAATATTTTTTAATTTCAACTGTTACTTTTTATAGGAAAACCTTGAAGGGTCTACACATATGACCCCTTGCTAAATTCAGAATTTTGTCTACTTATCAGAAATGTATAGCTTTCCAGGATCCATCATTGGTTTCACATCCAATTCTACCACTAACTGGAAGGAGGTTGAACACACAAAAATTAGGAAAAATGGGCTATGTCCCTGTAAAATGCCAAAACCGTGTTGAAAAATTTGTTTTTCTAATTTAAGTCTGCCCGTTACAGAAAGCTGGGAAGATTTTGATTTTAGCACCATAAAAGCTTTGTTGATGCCATTTTCAGGGGAAAAAACAGATGCTTTCTTCTGCAGCACTTGTTTCCCAAAAAAGCACAAATTTAGCTGTATTCTGGCTAACTTCTCAGTCCCCTCTAGGGGAATGCACAAACCCTGGGTACCCTTAGAATCCCCCGGATGTTGGAAAAAAAGGATGTAAATTTAGCATGGATTCCTTATGTGGATACAAATTTATGGGGGCCTAAGCGCGAACTACCCAAATAACCAAAAAAAGGCTTAGCATAGGGTGGGGAAAGGCCTGGCAGCAAAGGGGTTAAGGGGGTTGGATAACGCAAACTGCAAATGTGTTGATAATCTGCACCATTAGTATTAGAAAGACGAGATGTTTTGCTCCATTTATGTGATATTCATTGTTGTTTTGCTGCTGCAAAGTCAGTGTTTGTATTTTGCCTGCGTGGATAACAAAGGAAAATGAATTTTTGCTAAATCAAAAATCTATGCTTGTGATTGTGCTTCTCACATGGATTGATAAAAAGTTAGGGTTGTTAGCAGTGACATTACATCTGCAAAATTGGCACCACACTAAAAAAAGGTAGCACTGTAGAATGTCTGGACATGCAAAAATATTGCCAAGCAGACATTTTTAACCACTATTTTATGCAAAAAAACAACTGGAAAACCTCGTAGTTAATATTTTCCAAATCAACCCCCTGTTTTGGGGTCTGTCTGTGCAAAATGCAAAAAATGAAGACAGTTCCATAATGCAGCATCGCACAATTTCACTGAAAGTGTTCCCATTGTCTCCTATAGTCAACATACTACTGTCCTATTGGCTGAACTTGTCAAAACCCATAATGTGCCACAGATACTTCTTACTTGCAACAATGGTCTGTAGACCACCTCAAATTGTTTTCCCTGATTACAGCACCTTACACTAAGCTCCAGACGGATTTTCAGAGTATCGGTGCCTGACTACAGATGGTAAACCCTAATTAAAATTTCATGCAAAGAAGTTCATCACACTTGTAGGTTGAGGAAAAAGTTGAAAAGTATGGTTATGTGTAGCTCTGCATGACCTGTTGTGATAATGTGGAACTGTACCCAAGAAACAGAGAGTGTGTGTGTGTTCATCAAGGCGATGTATTTTGTGAGAAAGTGGATTATTAGTTAGGGTGGGTGGTAGTTAAGCAAAAGTAATAATGGCACTATCCATATTAGGTCCAGTAAAGGTTTCAGTAATTTAAACCTGAACTCACTACCTGGTATCTATGGCAAAGAGCAGACAGGCTTAACTAAGGAAAATGTGTAGAGCATTTAGAAGTACCAAAACAGTCAAAAACACAACAAATTAAAAACCCCACCACAATTTATAAAAACAGGCGATATTTTAATGAACACAATGACACCAACACAATAAAAATCCAGTAAGGGGAAGGGGAGTTATGAATTTTTAAAGTTTCAGGTAACAAATATCTCCAAAAAGCATTAAAGCACCATCCGCAGTCATCTAGTTGCACCTGACCAGGAAAAGGGTAAGGTTTGGGGTCAATTGCTATGGAGCGTGGGGTGGAGACAAGACCCGGGTAGGTCCTGGTCAAAGAATTGCTTTCGGACATAGTAATTTTTTCTAGTGACAAGGTAGTCGTCAACAATTTGTTGGTGGGGCAAGCAGGATCAGAATCGGGGTTTGATGACGGCAGGGATGCTGAAGATGAGGGTCGTCAATGAAGATAGGAAAGCTCTGTGAAGGCAAGTCAGCATCTGTGCCCAGGAAGGTATGAAAGTCAATCAATTTCAGCTCAGTGTAGCTATCAGTGAAGCCCTCGATGGTTGGAATTCAAAACATTTCTGGAGGTCAGATTTCCTTCAGAGGAAAAAAACAGAATGTTGGATCCGGCCAGTGATTCGACATCGACAGCTTCGGCCCAACAGCGGACTCAGTCTTCTGTGGGGTGTTTAGAGAAAAAGTTGGCAAAAAGTTTCTTAGTCCCAGCTTTTGCAGTTTGGGCAGGAGTAGTACAATCTAACACTTTCCTTAGGGCCCCAGGACCTTAAGGACATCACTTAGGGGCTAGGACTCACTCTAGTAGAAGCCCCCTTTCCTGAAGAGCCCAACTGGCCAGCTCCTAAGGGACCTGCCCTTGACGCTACTGGTGGCATCACTGAGAGAGTTCCAGTGGATGCAATGCAGTATGCACAAGAATTGCAATCTTAATGCAGGCCAGGAACATCTTGGAGAGATGAGTAGTTTGTGATTAACCTATCAGACATGTTTTCATAAGAGAGTAATAGGTTTTGGTTAGGTATATTTGAGAAGTTCTTCGAATTACCTCTTCTACTATAAGCAATAATTTGGAAAGGGCTTTGAGTTTGTAAAATAGATAGCAGACTAGTTAAATCAGGGTGGCGGGGTGGTGTATACATATCAGGAAAGGATCAAGAGGCTGACTGTAGCAAAGTTAAGAACTTTATTCAGGGGAAACTATGCATACTGCAATAGGACTATATAATGCTTTTTAAATAGTTTATTTTTCTCATGACTCCAGTGATCAGTCGCCTTAGCTGTGTGGAATGGGAAATTGGGCAGCAACTGGGTTCTTGCTGCCTTGGCTGCAGTTTCAGATCAGTAATGTGGCTTTCAGCACTCCA
Organism: Calotriton arnoldi; assembly: GCA_963921515.1. Classification (NCBI taxonomy): domain Eukaryota; kingdom Metazoa; phylum Chordata; class Amphibia; order Caudata; family Salamandridae; genus Calotriton; species Calotriton arnoldi. The sequence continues at coordinate 426,443 of CAWUFW010004773.1, forward strand.
AAGTTTCTAGCAATGGAGAAAGTGTATGTTTTTCAGAGGAAAATGATAGGGTGCACAGGGAATTTTATGTAGTTGCGATGGGAAGTATACTGCTTTGGTTTTGGAGGTGTTCAAAAAGATTGTCCGACCACCGTATTATGAGTTGGGCAGATGTGATTTGCAGATGCAGGGAAGGAGAGGGCAGACTTTGATGGAGAGCAGAACGGAGGCAGACAAAGGCAGATTAGATGCAGGTTTTGTTCCGTTCTGCCTTCTATTATTGTTGCTTTGCACAGACTGCTGCTGGACCGCCAAGACTGTCAGCAGACTGCCGCGGTCGGGGAAAGGCAGCCACCATAGGGCAGTACAGGAGAGCTGCTCCGCTGTCCATATCATAATTTGCCTGTTCCACGAGAGGACCACGGTGGTCCAACCGCCTGCTTCAAGGTGGCGGCGATGAAGGATTTGGGGTGCGTACTCACCCCTTTCTTCTTCTTCAATGCAGATTCCGAAGTAGATCCCTTTCTCCAGGTCCCCACTTCACAGCAGGATCTTCACGCCAAGGATTGCGACTCTGTGTGTGATGATTAGCAGGTGAGTCCTTTTTGAACCATATACCCAGTGCCAGGACTGCCCACATATGGGCTTAACCCCGGTAATGGGCAAATGGTATTTTTCCATATATATCATGCATATGTGTGCATCCGCCACATCTGTAGTTGAAATGCACCCACAGGCATCGATATATTTGTAAAAAGTACTCATCAGCGCTGCAAGATCACCGCTTCCACACTGCTGTCCCCATGGTCAACTTGTAATAGGGCGGTCTTCGGACTGACAGTGCCGTGGGCTGCTGGTGGGTACGGATGCGGTCCTATGGCGGTCAGACTGCCAAACTCATAATAAGGCCCCGAGTCACTTTTTTGGAATAAAAAATCTCCAGCGGGACAAAGCTGCAGGCTATAGTAGATCAGGGCTCCACAAGGCCAGGTACCCCTTCTGCAAGGAGCCGCTAAACAGGATTTGCTGCTGCAGAGAAGAACCTAGTAGGAGCCATCGCAAAGTCATGCAGACTGGAGATGCACCTTGGACAGATTAGCGAGCAGGTAGGTTCTGGTCTCAAGTTTTGGATTTAGGTTGCTTGGGCACCTTTAGCAATTCTTCCGAGGGTTCAGGACTGGTTGGGCACCACTTGGATGGTAGGACTCACTTCAAGCAGGGCACAGGTGCAGGGTTTAAACTTTTGCAGCTGTTTGTGCCCCTGTCGTTCAGAACAGGAGGGCAGCCAACTAGCCCTTGGAGTCACTCTGGTAGTCCTGGGTTCAAGCTGCATAGCAGTCCTCCAGCAGCATGACAGTCCTCTGAGGGTTCATGGTAAGGCTTCCAGCAATAGGGCAGTCCTTTTTAGTACAAAGCAGCCCTTAAGCAGTTGGGCAGCCCAGTGAAGCTCAGGGTAAGCCTTTTGGGTGTCCGCCACAATTCCAGGGGTGAACTGACAAGTGGGTCTGAGGGCCCTATTTTTATACCTGGTGCAAGTTCTGAAGTGGAAAAAGCTTCTAGAGTTTGCCCCCACAGATGGTTCAGGAATTTCCTTCCCCCCTGCCGAGGAATGTGGGGTGAGAAAAGGCTAGTGTAAAGTTCTTTGTGAATGTGCTGAGGCAGCTCCTCTGAAATGAAAGTGGGGCAGGGAACAACTCCACCTCACACATCCTGGCAGGATGGGCCATCATGTCAACACCTAATCCCCCGTTGCCTCACTGTCTGAGAGGAATTCACAAAGGCCAACTGCCCTGCTAATCACAGTCATGTGACCCAGGGCACAGACTCCAGGCACCAAATAATTAGGTCAAAAAAAGCCAGCACTCTAAAAGTGGCATTTTCTGAATTGTGACTTCAAATCCAACTTTACCATTAAAGAGGAATTAAAATTACAATTCTTAAGAGCTCAAATATGAAATTTCTACCTGTTCCCAAACAAAACTTATTAGTTATTAAATGTAGTAAGGCAACCCAATGTTATCGTATGGGATCAATAGGCTTCACAGTAATAAAGAATGAATATAGGGGTTTTTCACTACCAGGACTTGTAAAACCTAAAAGTACATGTCCAACTTTTTAAATACAATTCACCCTTCCCTAGGGGCTCTTCCGGGCCTACTTTAGGGTGACATACATGTATTAAAAAGGGACATTTAGGCCTGGCAAAAGAGTTCTTTTGCCAGGTCAAATTGTCAGTTCAAAATTGGCCTAGGCAGAGCTCGGCATTCCACAGAGTTACTGAAAAACTCTGCTTGATTCAGCTGTGTTCCACAAGCCGGCAGAGTTGTTGCGAGTCTGTACTGATTTTTAGCTTTATGAAACATAAATCAACACGTAATAGCTTGAGTGGAAACATGCATGTAGTGAATCAAATCGACCACTTGAGAGCACTGCTATTTCATGCTAAGGAACATTTTAATTAGTAAAACAAATGCCAAATACCTTCTGTGACGGCAAGTGAATGGGGGAAACATTGAAATGTGATGTGACACACAGCTCATCAAAAAGAAAATATTATCCAGTATTATATGTGCGAAGCCGATTGCATCACATTCTACGCAAAATGCATTGCCCTTGGCGTTGCTGATAGCTTGGATAGCAACAGCCTTGCTCTGACTGTCCATGTGCACCTACAGTGTTGGGGCAATGGAAAGGAAGTAATAAATGGAACTGGGTCAAATGATTCGCTGCTTCTGAAAAATGTGTATAATGTTAATATCACAGTTTACTTTTCAATATGCCCCGGGAACCAGAATCCTGATTTTACTAATTTTCCTACTTAAGTACACTGTACAAGTGCACACTGCTGTTTTCACACACGGGTACGTAAAGTGGTAGCCCAGAGTGCAAACCTGCTTCACTTGTCTGATTCCAGGAATAATGCAGCAGCCTGTTGGGCTGGCACAAGCTTTCACAAAGTATCTGCATGGGACAGCGAGAGGCCCAAAGTCTCACCCTTCAAGTCAAGTGAAGTACCAACTTTATTCGATCTAAATAAATTAGACCATAAAAGCACATCAGTCAGTCAATATGGTCTTTATTTCGATTGTTGCAATTATAAAAGACAAAATACATCTACAATTAAAAGTAATTTGGAAGATTCGTAATACAACATTTTTCCAATATATCCAGGACCATCTAGACTTTTATAAGAAACCGCAATAATATAAACATGTATTATTAAAAAACATGGTTACGATAAATCCACAATGATATAAAACACATAGTGTTAAAACATAATTAAAATAATTTGATATGGATGTATAAAATACTTAAAAACGAGAAATAGGCGACAAACAAATGCTTCCTGTCTTTTGCCAATACTACTGAGCCCATATTTCGGCAAGGGACAAACAGGGAGTCATTTCCTGGATAACAATTACCAAAACCTAAACAAATGATGGGACTACAACACCAGACCATAATATCTAAAACCTCATACAAAAAGACTGGCAGAATTAATATACCCTCATCTTATTAGCTCGGATGACCCACATCCAGCTCAAAACTTTTGCCACGGCAATCACAATGGATTCCTGAGTGTTTGTCTTTAAAATCCTTAGTGCCTCCATAGCTAATCTCGTGCCCAGGTTCATACATATAGGTTTGAGCCATTTATTCCTAGGTGACTTATAGGCTGGGCATACAAACAAAATGTGTGCTAATGTCTCAATTTGGGCTGGACATGAAAAACATTTATCTTCCGTTGGGGGATGCCATCTGCTAGTAAGTGCCTTTATAGGGAGTGAACCCACCCTAAACTGGTGGTACAACTTCCTATCATTCGGTCTGGTGATGAGGTCCCAATAGGTTTCAAACTTGATCTCATGTTTGAACTCCAAAAATTCCCTTACCAAGGTGGGCCTCGTGAAGGATGAAAAACGCTTGGTTTTAACCATATTCCAATATGCAGCCTTAAAGTCTTTTTTCGATGGAAATAAGTTGTCAGCTGGGTCCTCCCACAAACTGCTCATCCCATATTAATCAAGGTGATTTTTATGTTGTTTAGCCAAGAGATCTTACGTAAGCAACCCAACGCCCTTACTTCAGAGAGAGCTTTGGCATACAGAGAAACCTCTGGAATAGTCCAAAGCCTTCTCCAGAATGCTATGGGTCTAAATCAGGCAAAGTCCTCTATACTGTAACAACCCAGATCTAGGTATAGGGGCGTGAGTGGTGTAGATTGCGGGAGGCCTATTAATGCTCTCACAAATTTATTTTGGGCTAGGGCCAAAGACGATAGGTCCTCGAAGCCCCAAAGTTCAGCACTATATAGTATTGAGGTACTGATTTTAGAGTTGTAGATCTTTAGGGCAGGGGCAATAGGCTTGGTCTGTGAGAGCCTCTGCTCTTTTATCAATACACCAGCTAATTGTACGTGTTTGAGGGCCAGCATATCAATCTGGGGCTTCCAATTTAATTTCCTACCTAGTGTTATCCCCAGGTATGTAAATACATCGGTCTGTTCCAAGGGGACGTTGTTCATATACACTCTTCCTTTTATAGCTTTATGTTTGTGGAGCACCATAAACTTTGTTTTCTCCACATTTACCACTAGCTCATGGTAGTGGCAAAACACCTCAAAGCGGGACAAAGCAGCCTGCAAACCCTGTTGGGTCTTTGATATTATCAAGGTATCATCTGCGAACATGAGCAGGGGTATCTTCATACCAGCTAATGTTGGAGCATCTGTAGGGTGAGTGGAAAAGTACTGAACAACCCTGTTAATAAATAAAGAAAACAGGGTGGGTGCCAAAACACACCCTTGTCAAACTCCCTTAGAAACAGGGAACCTATCTGTGACATTCCCCTGCGTTCCCCAGCGAACCTGTGCGTAATTTGAATCATGCAGTTTTACTAAAATGGCCAGCAATTCCAATGGCATCCCCATATCCACAAAAGCTCTCCACATTTTGGTACGAGGGACTAAATCAAATGCGGATTTAAGATCAATAAAAGCCGCATAGATTGAGCCCCCTCCAATAATGACTACCGCCAATAAATGGGCACAAACCTAAAAACCTGATCTATGGTACTAGTATGAGGTCGAAACCCCACCTGCAGTGGAGTCAGGATATCTGTCTCTTCTATCCAGGCCTGAATTCTACCTAAAACTAACCTGGCAACAACCTTCTGAATAGAATCTATAAGGCTTATTGGCCTATAGTTGCCTGGTAGTGAACGATCTCCCTTTTTATATATAGGTAAGATTTCAGCACCTGACCATGTGTCAGGAATAGGAGCACCACTGACTATAGCATTGGCAAGTATCTTTATGTAGGTTACCCAGTGTTCTTTATCAAACACGAACAAGTCCGCCGGTATACAATCAGGACCTGGGGCCCTACCTCTCGGGATCGATCGTAATACAGATTCAAGCTCGAGACTGGTAAAACATAAAGTAGTGGTTGGAGTAGGCCATTGGGGTAAATCATCGCTACAATTTGTGGCAGTAAACTGTGCCTCATAATATGAAGCCCACTGTTCTGGAGCGACATGATTAATTGGTATCTGAGTTGATTCGCCGCTGCCCCATTTTACAAGCTGCCAAAATTGGACCATATTTTTCCCTTTACTAGCTGCAAGCAGGTCTTGCCAATGAGTCTCATCCCAGTCCTTCTTTGCTTGTAGTTGGGTTGTCTTATACCTGGCCCTTGCCTTTTTGATATCACCCATAACTTTTGATCTGATGGCCCTTGATAGTAACTTATAGGCCTCTCTACAACATTTATTATACCAGGAAGCTGCCTCCAGAAGTTTTTCCTAGGTTTGTTAGTTTTAATAAAAAAATTTTTTAGTTTCTTAAACAGATCGTTGTGAACCTGGAGGATATTAGAATTAATGTCCTCCTGGGAATCGCAGTTATGGAGAGTAGTTATCGAGCGAGCAACCATTGCCTTCATCTGTTCCAGATCCCCATCATTGTCAATGATCCTAGCCCATCTAACTCACCTCATGTCATTTGTGAGCATGGCCTCTGCTGTTACATACTCGGCAGCCCTATTATTAAATTGAGAAAAACCTGGTGCCTGCAGTAGTAGTACCAGCGGGTTGTGGTCACCTTCGATCCGCTCCTGGACCGACATATCCAAAAGGGATGTCCAGAATTCAACTTTAAGAAATATGTAATCTATGCGGCTGCTTCTCAAACCGTTGTTAAAGGTATGAGCACCCTTTCTGTCCGACTGCGACCTCCCGTTAGCTGCCCTCAGTCCCCTTTCCAGACACAGCCCTTTTAACTGTAGTGCGGCATCAGTCCATTTTTTTAATGGTGCATAAGTCTAATTGCGGAATATTCCACTGTGCATCCTCCTCTGCACTAAGGTTACCATCATCATAATCCAATGGCTCAAAAGAGCAATTAAAATCGCCTGCTATTATCAAGTTACAACTTCCCTGTAGGCTTTCTAAGAAGCTATCGAGGAGGGTAACTACGTTGGATCCCCTGCCACCCAGCAGTCCTCTTGCATAAACATTAATACTCAGAACATCAGGTTCATGCGCCATCCGAAGCCGTATGGCCATGATGTCCGGACTATCAATATGTACTTCCTCCACCATATAACCTGCTTGCTGTCTGACCCAGCAGGTAAGTCCACCTATGGGTCTACCTTTCTGTCCCCCCAGTGCAGCTTTTGAGAAGTTTAAAAATCCAGGATGATAGATTTGGACCAAGGACCAGGTTTCCTGAAATACCCAAACATCATGGCTGTCAATATATGCTGACCATTCAGTTGAGGTGGTTTTAGAGGATAATCCCGCTATATTCCAGGAAACTATAGACATGTGTGAGTTTATATGCCCTTGGGTTGTATTGCTATTATTTACTTGGGGGTTAGATACATAATCGTTATCCAAAACTACCAAACTAGGAGTGCTAGATGGTATAAAAGTTCTTACAGGAGGGATCATAGTTAGGCCTTTCTCCTCCACCCCAGTGCTCGTTTCCACCTCTATTCGACACGCGCCCCCAGAAATATCTGAACTACAGGCATATACAGCCTTCTCCTTTAAGACGACCCTAGGTTTGGACGGTCCTGCAGGATCAGAAATAAGCAATCCTAAGTCAGACCCTAGCTGGCCCTTAAGGCCTTGGGTTCCAGTTAAAAAGGGACAAGCCGATGTTCCAAGTCAATCTATGTCTTCCAAAGAGGTGAAGATTTCAAAACGATTACTTGTGGTGACCGGATAATTGTATTGGCCATATACTTGGGGTGCCCCCCTTCTCTCACTGCACCTAAAAACGCTGTTTGGTTGATAGAAGAAACCCAAAGGATAGATGTTAATATCATCCACCTTAGTGAAGCAGTTCCCGGCCCTCTCCAATATGTGCTGGACCAGGCTTGGCGACCTAAAGCTTAGGACCACACAGTCACCGGGTAGAGACTTGTATGATTTCCCAACCCAGGGTACTCTGCGAACCATTTTAAATTCAGAAAAAAGATAATCTTTTATGCCAGTCCTATTGCTCAGCAAATGTAGGGCCTTGTTTCTTAATGTTGACCAGTGCTCCCGTGCATTTGAAGAGAGCACTGGAACATTAGCCAAAACAACTGTATGTGGTGTGGCTTCCGGGGGGAGGTGTAAAGAAGTATGGGGATTCTGAGTGCTAACAGCATGGAGCTGGGAGGACCGTGTACTAATACCACTCTTCCCTTGCTGCGATATCGATGACAAAGGCGTACCTCCTTGGGGTAAGTTAGTAAGTAAGTTGGGTTACCTCAGAGGTTATCGCTATTGACGGTGGTGGACAGCATACATTGTCTAGGGGTCCCCTTAACACTGTTTCAACTCCCTTCGCCGGTTGTGTTGCAATCCCGCCACCCTTCTGCCCATTAAAATCAATTGGGGGGCTACTGAAAATACCCTGCTCTATTTTATTAAGTCTTTCTTCAATCGAGGTCAACTTCTTGAGCAGGGGTTCGATCAAAACTGAATGTTTCAGTTCTATCCGTGAACAGAGCTCATCCACATTAAGCGGAAGAAGTGGATCAATAGTACCGATGGGAGGGCATATATTAGTCGGCGTGCTTTTGGGTTGCTGGCTACCATTATTTCCATTTACAACTACCTTACGTTTGGCTGCTCTGGAAGGTAAAAGGTTGGACTTCTGTGGCCCACGAGCTTTCCTTTTTTTTAAGGGCGGTTCACCGCCTGTAGCCTGACTGAACTTCTGACCCCTAGTGGTGACCATAGAGATACTGGAAGAACTAACCGGGCTAGATGGAATAGGTAACGCTAAATCTGATTGGGCTGTGGGAAGCTGGCTGAGATGCAGTGTGGTATCATCAGTGTGGTTAAGCGGGGGTTGGGAAGAAAATGCATTGATGCTAAGGGTACCAAGAGATGTTTGTGGTTCTAACGATAGCCTACGCTCAGTTAATTGGATCTCGTGCATTAACGCAGATTCTGCCCTAGAAAGTAAAGTGTCGAGTGTACCCACAACCCCCGTACCCACTCCCGCCTTACATTTGCTCATGTTGCCAGTCCCAGACAACCAATATACACACTAACACTCTATTTCTATTTCATACGACAGAGGCTTACAGATCAAACGTTAGTGGGGTGGCCCAGCCCTGCCTCTTCCAGTCTCTGACGGGCTCAGATGGGCCCACCCTTGGCCCGGGCTTCACCCACGCGCGTCCTGCGTTTCGTGGGGCAAGGCAGCGCTTTAAAGCGCGATGGCCACGCCTCCCCTGGCAGCAGCTGTGACGGATTAGTGGAAGGCAGTGCACCCTTGGACAACGAGTCCCACCAGGGTGTTGCTGCATCGAAAGAGTCCTGCAAATACAGAGCCGGGGTCAAGCTTTTCAAAATGAAGGTCCACGACCCACACAGAAGAGAACACAACGGGAACACAGCGGTAACCAAGCACAACAGGGCACAGAAATCACAAGCACATCCCGCGCTGCATGGGGCAAGGCAGCGCTTTAAAGCGCGATGGCCACGCCTCCCCTGGCAGCATCTGTGACGGATTAGTGGAAGGCGGTGCACCCTGGGACAACGAGTCCCACCAGGGTGTTGCTGCGTCGAAAGAGTCCCGCAAATACAGAGCCGGGGTCAAGCTTTTCAAAATGAAGATCCACGACCCACACGGAAGAGAACACAACGGGAACACAGCGGCAACCAAGCACAACAGGGCACAGGAATCACAAGCACATCCAGAAAAGTACATACAAAGACAGTGAGAAGTACAACTGTACATATTAAAATCAATTAATTTCACTTCGTTTAAGAATTCATCAATCATGTCAGTCCTCATTTAAGTCACCCCGCCTAAGTATTATGCAATCGATTTGAGACGTTGAGAAAAGAGATAAAGAAGTATAAGAGCCTCAGCTCATGGTCCGCCATACATTCCTAACCAAGTCTCTTACTGTAGATCATAAAAACAAGTTATTGACATTTTTGTTAAAATCCATATTTTAAAATATGTGTCAGATAGAATAATAAAAACTTGATAAAACATCATTTGTCAGTTAATCAGTTATCCATTATCATACAGAATTAATCCTTTCATCTGACAAAATATTCTTTCTAGCATAGAAAGTGGCCCATAAAAAACTTGACATTCTACAACAAATATTGATAGTGGACAATGATTGTAGAAAAAGGTACACCGGGCGGCATTGAGTAAACTGTAATGGCTTTAGAAGATTTACAATATAATGTTTCCTCCACTTTTTATAAAATTAACAAAAAAGTACGACATGCATAGTACTCTGCATCATTATATTATCACAGGGACAATTACCTAGGTTTGAAGACCAGTCATTAGGTTCAGGGAAATTAACCATCCGGTGAAAGGTATCCATTCTAAAATGGGTCAGAACAAACCTGTGCCTTGAGTTGGATACAACTTTCAAGTATAATTGCATGTCATAGCTAGTTAAAATAAGCTGATTTCTTAAAACAGTGGGTTTTATTAATTCTGCAGTCAACCTTATATTCTCTAGATGCATAATGCATTCGGTTTTTAGATCTTTCCTACTAATTAATACTAGAGATTCAGAGTTATTAAAATAGCCTGGGTGCCCCAAATCTCAACAGAAACGTTGTATGTATGTCAGCCATGGCAACCGTGTATACAGGGTTGATTTTAGACAGTCCCCTATAATAGTACGGTTTAATGTGGTGTATTACGATGTCCAAACTTTACGCCAGAGTAAGATAGGTTGAATCCTGATTAAATCAGTCAGAAAGGAGGCTCCCAATTCAGCATGGCAGTCAAACGTAGAAGCACTTTTGGGTGTGACAAGCAGATACCTCAAGAACTCATTTTCCACCAGTTGTAGCGCCATACATTTTGCATGCCCCCATATGCCCGCCCCATATAATGCTATACTGTTAGACCTGGCGTCCTTGGCGTGGGTCTCCCTTCCATTTTTTCGTAATGCCTCCACTGTTGCCGATATGTTTTTGCTGGACTAGATGCTCATGGGCACTTTGCCGCTGCTAATCAGTGCCAAAGTGCAAGTGCTCCCTATCGTGAATTGATGTATGTATTAGTGACTCCATGATTGGATGATTGGTTTACTTGTCAGTCCCTAGTACCGTGCACTGAGTGTGCCCAGGGCTTGTAAATCCAATGCTGCTGGTGGGCTTGCAGCACGGGTTGTGCCACCCACAGAAGCAGCTTGTAAAGTGTGTCTCAGGCCTGCCATTGCAGAGCCTGTGTGCAGCCTAGGGCTGCCATATCGACTCTGGTGAGTGCACCCACTTACCAGTCCCTAAACCTTCCCTTTACTGCATGTTGGTCACCCCTAAAGTAGGCCCTAGGGCAGGGTGCATTGTAAGTATAAGGTAGGACATGCCCTGGTGTGTGTGGCATGTCCTAATAGTGAATTACAGCCATTTTCATTTTTCACTATTGCAAGGCTAGCTGCTCCCCATTGGCCAGAATGGGCAGACTGACTATTACACCTTATAGTCAGAACTGACCCAGGGAACATGGTAGAAAAACGAATTTAGTATGCCTGAACTCAGGATGATAAAATACATCTTTTAGTGGAGTTGGTTTTAACATTCTGTGTTCGAAAATACCACTTTTAGAAAGTGGGTATTTTCTTGCCTAACTATCCAAGCCTGCCTCTGCTAGGTTGTGTATTCCTTGTCTGGAGATTGAGTGACAGGGGCTGGGGGTGGCTACAGGAGACAGGGTGAGTCAGCACAGGGCTGAATAGAAAGATCTGCATCCAGAGTGGAGGGAGGAGTTGCACCTGGGTCTGAATAGGGCTGTGCCTGCCTTCCACAATGCTGGCTCCACCTCCTGCCGGGCGGCTGAGCACTCTGCCCCATATTCTGAAAGGAAAGAAGGAGTCAGAAAAACAAAGTGCTCCAGGACTGACCAGAACTGGTTTTGGGCTAGGCAGAGGCCTCTCTGCCTTCAGAGAACAAAGAGAAACTGTGTATAAAAAGGGGACCCAGACCCTTAGGAAATTAGATCACTTTTGGGAACAAGAAGAAACCTTTGCTGAGGAGCGGAACCAAGAAGAAACTGAGGAGAGTCTATCCCTAAGCCTGAAGTGCTGCTTGGAGGATTGGCCTGCAGTGGTTTGCCTGACTGCCAAAGAAAGGAGAAAGGAACTTTTGCTTTGCTGTGACTTTCATCAACTTGTGAAGGATCTCCAAGGGCTTGGAAGAGAGCTTGCCCCCTGACCGAAGTCCCAGGACCATTGGACTTCACCCCCTTTGTGAATTGCTGCTGGGAACTCTGTTTCAGTGGCTACAGAGGTAGGGAGCTGTGACCGATTCTCACGACCGACTCGGTGTCCTGTAAGCACCGCATCGAAGCACCGTCTCGCCCTGCAACGCACAGCCCTGGTCTCACCGACTCCATCAACGAGCCGCTGCCTGCACCGCATCGAGGGACAACGCGTCCTGCAACGCTTCGCTACGCCAAATCGAACTGGTCCGACCGACACGGTCACTGCTGCTGAGTTCGAGTCCTGTGACCGCACCGGAGTTGGGCACCGCTCGCACGCTTTGCGACGCACCGCCCGACTCGCACCGCTGTCCGGACTGATCGACGCCAGCTCCTGAATCCGGCTCCGTCGCCGCACCGCAACCTGCCAGCACCGCATCGAAGCACCGTCTCGCCCTGCAACGCACGGCCCTGGTCTCACCGACTCCATCAATGAGCCGCTGCCTGCACCGCATCGAGGGACAACGCGTCCTGCAACGCTTCCATCTTGCATCACGATCGCGACGTACAGCCATCCGGCTCGCACGCCCGTGCCTGCCGCTTCAAGTAAAAGGTACTGTGACCGAGTCTGTCTACGCTGTGTTGGCCCGTCTCGACGCGGTCAGCTGGATTTGTTAGACTCTGTTTGTTCTCGACATCGCCGTAGCCGGAGGAGGCTACCGACTCGCACAGAACCTTGAATTAAGCCTTTTTGATCAGAACTAAGCACTCTTGACAGTATTGTGGATTATTTTTGTCGTTTATGGTCTTGTGATAAATCTATATAAAGTATACCTATTTTTATAAATATATAACCTGTGTGGTGTCCATTTGTAGTGTTGTCACTTGTTTAATGTATGTGTTCACAAATGCTTTACACACTGCCTCTGAACTAAGCCTGTCTGCTCGTGCCAAGCTACCAAGAGGGTGAGCAGGGGTTATTTCAGGAGTGTACCTACTTTCCCTGACTAGACTCAAGGGTCCCTATTTGGACAAAGGTACCTACCTCTGCCAACTAGAGACCCCAAATCTAACATTGGTGGTCAGCGGTGAGGATTCTGGACTTGCATTTGTGACTCATGTACAGTGATTGGTGAACACTACTTAGTGAGTGCAGACCAAAAACGCAACCACATACTTTAATAGCATTTTTCTGGGATTTCCTATTTTTGCAACTGCCAAGTTTAATCACTATGGAGAAAACAGCATCAGTAGCCTCTGTTGAGTGTGATTGGGAAGAAGAGAGGCTAGAATGCTACACCCTCAAGCAGCTCAGGCAATTCTGCAAAAAGTTTAAAGTGTCCATGACCGGGCTCTCCAGGAAGGAGGACCTCCAAAAGGCGCTGAGGGCCTGGGTCGAATCAAGGAGTGCCCCTGTGGAGGGGGCTGAGAATGCAGAAGGGCAGCTGGAGGGGCTATTGGGTCTAGGGGCTGGAAGACCACCTTCCCACTAGGTAGCAGTGTTTCTGCCAGAGGACTGTCTCCAGAGGAGTTGGAGGACAGGAAAGAGAGTAGGATGCACGAAATGGAGATGACCAAGCTCAAGCTGAATGGGCAGTTAGAATTCGAAATGCAAACTAGGAAATTAGCCCTAGAGGAAAAGAAAATGCAGTTTGAACATGAGAAAGTTTGGAGGGAGTTGGAATTGAAGGCCAAAAGCTTAGAGATTACTCCCTCTGGTGGCAGTGTGCACGCCTGCGCCTGTTGAAGCTAGGGTGTATATTCCCAAAGATGTGGTGAAGGAGTTTTTAAAAATGATGACATTGGGCAGTGGTTTAAAGCCTATGAGGTAGCCATGTCTTCCCACCGGGTCCCTGAGAAGGATTGGGGAGCGGGGTTGTGGGGACGGTTCCTCAGTGAAGGGCGGGATACCTTGTTGGATTTGCCCTCTGAAGTCTATAATTCAGTACAGCCACATGAAGGATGCCTTAATGACTAGGTATGGTTTGACCCCTGAGCTTTATAGGCAAAGGTTCAGGAACTGTAGTAAGATTGAAAGCAGTACCTGGGTTGAATATGTGACCTTCTTTTGCAGAGCCTTGGATGGTTGGGTAAAGGGTAGCAAAGCGACTGATTTTCAGGCGCTCTTTGATTTGATTTCATGGGAGCACTTGTCCAGTAATTGCTTTCCTGAGCTACGCCAGCACCTGATTTATAGTAAGCTGACTAACCCTAGGCAGCTTGCTGAGGAGGCGGACCGCTGGGTGAGTACCCGGGTCCACAAGGGTCACGTGGGAGACTCCGCCAAGGGTGGGCAGGGTCCCCAGCAGAAGAGTGGGGGACAAGGGTAAACAGAGGGAGTTCCATAAAGGGCCCCAAAGTAGACCCCAAGGGAACCAAGGGAAAGGTTCCCAGCCTCCCCTGAGAAGAAGCCAGTGGCCCTGACAGGCCCCCTGTTCACCAGGGACCACTGGTATGTTACAAGTGTGGCGCCCCTGGCCACAAGGCAAATGATCCTCATTGCCCTTTGCATGGAAAACCAGCACCCACTGGTGCAGTCCCCCGGCAGTTGGCTAGTGTAGCCCTGGGGGAGGAGTTGGGTGCCCAAGGTGGGGGATCCCACAGTGTTTTCCCTTGTCTCATTAGGAGACTCTGAGATGGTCCCTAGGACCCCGCTGCTTGAGAACACTAAGAAATACAGGCAGTGGGTGACCATCAATGGCCATAGGGTGGAGGCTCTGAGAGACACAGGAGCCAGTGTGACAGCTGTCAAGTGTCACCTGGTGTCTAAGGAGCAGGTTATCCCTGATGCATTCTATCCGGTTGTTGCCGCTGACAACACAGAGAGTCACTGCAAGGTGGCTCAGGTTCCCTTTGAATGGGGGGGGTCTCGGGTACTCTTCAAGTAGCTGTGAGGCCAGCCATGCCTGTTGACTGTTTGTTAGGGAACGATTTGGAGAGCTCACCTTGGGCTAAGGTGGAGCGGAGTGCGCATTTAGAAATGTTGGGCTTGCCTGATTGGGCATGTGTGACCACCCGGTCAATGGCAGCGAAAGGTGTTCAAGAGGACCTGGAGCCTCAGAGTTAGGCCCAGGTGCCTGCCGGAGAGAGAGGAGGCAGGGGCGCGGAAACCGGCCCCTGAAGTTCCCACGGTCCAGGAGGAGGCAGACCCTGAGGGGATGCCCTGGAGCCTACAGGGGAACAGGTAACTGAACTGGGGGACCTACCTGAGCTGACCCATTGGCAGCAAGAAGGAGGACCCTCCAGGGAAGAGTTCTGCGAGGAGCAGAACGCATGCCCCTCTCTCGTGGGTCTGAGGCAACAGGCCACAGACCAGGCAGCAGGTAATCAGTCTGGATCACATTGGATTTACTGGGAGAATGGTCTCCTGTATTCAGAGCCTAAGGTTGCTGAGCCTGGGTCAGCCCGTGTGCTGGTGGTACCCCAGCGCTTCAGAGCCTTCCTACTGGGGTTGGCTCATGATGTACCGTTAGCGGGACATCTGGGGCAGGACAAGACCTTTGACAGGCTTGTTACCCATTTCTATTGGCCCCAGATGCGATGGAGTGCCGCCACTCACTGCAGGGCATGCCAGACTTGCCAGGCAAGTGGAAAGAGTGGGAGGAAGCACAAGGCTCCTCTCCAGCCATTCCCTGTGGTCAGCACCCCCTTTGAACGGGTGGGTATTGACATTGTGGGGCCACTGGACCCCAAGACAGCCATGGGCAACAGGTTTATCCTGGTCTTGGTGGACCATGCCACCCGGTACCCTGAAGCCATCCCTCTGAGGACAGTGACGGCCCCCGTGGTGAGACGGGCACTGATGGGAATTTTCTCACGTGAGGGATTCCCTCAAAAGGTGGTGTCTGACAGAGGTACCAACTTCGTGTCCAAGTACATGAAGTCCCTATGGCAGGAGTGCGGTGTAACTTACAAGTTCACCACTCCTTACCACCCTCAAGGAAATGGGCTGGTTGAGAGATTCAACCGTACCCTCAAGGGCATGATTATGGGTCTGGAAGAACCCATGAGGCGTAAATGGGACGTCCTCTTACCATGCCTGTTGTTTGCATACCGGGAGGTGCCACAGAAGTCTCTAGGGCTCAGTCCCTTTGAGCTCCTCTATGGACACCCGGTGCGAGGACCTCTGAGTTTGGTCAAGGAAGGCTGGGAGCAATCTCCCAGGAAACCTCCCCAGGATGTATACAGTTACATGCTGGCCTTCAGGAACCAGACTAGGCGTTTCAGAGAACTTGCTGAGGCAAATCTGGAAGCCAGCCAGGAGGAGATGAAGCGGTGGTACGACCAGAATGCCACTCTGGTAGAGCTTCAGCCTGGTCAGAAAGTGTGGGTCATGGCCCCTGTGGAGCCTTGTGCGCTCCAGGACAGGTGGACCGGCTCTTTTACGGTGGTGGAGCGCAAGAGTCCAGTTACCTATTTGGTGGACTTGCAGTCTCCCAGGAACCCCTTGCGGGTCCTGCATGTGAACCGCCTGAAGCCCCACTTGGAGAGGTCCCAAGTGGGCATGCTCTTAGCTACAGATGATGGAATGGAGGAGGAGACCGAGCCTCTTCCTGACCTCCTGTCAGCCCGAGAGCAAGATGGATCAGTGGAGGGAGTAAACCTCTCTACCTCCCTGACACCTGAGCAGCAGGGTGACTGTCGCCAACTGTTGGGACAGTTCCCTGACCTGTTCTCCCTGGTTCCCAGTGTCACTCATTGGTGCGTCCATGATGTGGACACTGGGGACAGTCTTCCTGTGAAGCACAAGGCTTACAGGGTAACTGACAGGGTCAGAGCCTGCATCAAGGAGGAGGTCTCCAAGATGTTTGCGCTAGGGGTGATTGAGTCCTCTAACAACCCTTGGGCCAGCCCAGTAGTCTTGGTTCCAAAGGCTGCCGCGCCTGGTGCCACACCAGAACTCCGGTTCTGTGTGGACTACAGGGGACTCAATTCCGTCACCAGGACTGACGCCCACCCCATCCCCAGAGCTGATGAGCTCATAGATCGGCTAGGGGCTGCGCGGTACCTCAGCACGTTTGACTTAACGTCTGGGTACTGGCAGATCGCCTTGACTGATGGGGCAAAGAGAGGTCAGCATTCTCCACACCAGATGGGCACTACCAGTTCCGGGTGATGCCCTTTGGGATGCAGAATGCCCCTGCCACCTTTCAGAGGTTGGTCAACCAGGTGTTGGTTGGACTGGAGGATTTCAGTGCCGCCTACCTGGATGACATCGCAGTGTTCAGTGCCAGTTGGGAAGAACATCTGCGTCACCTCTGGGAAGTGTTGATGGCGCTGCGGAGGGCAGGCCTCACAATCAAGACGAGTAAGTGCCAGATTGGGCAGGGTTCTGTGGTGTACTTGGGACACCAGGTTGGGAGCGGCCAGGTGGCGCCCTCCAACCGAAAATTGATACCATTCTGGCTTGGGAGCCCCCAAGACCCAGACAGAGGTGAGAGCCTTCCTAGGACTCACCGGGTATTACCGGAGATTCGTCAAGGGGTATGGCAGCATTGTTGCCCCCTTGACAGAGCTGACTTCCAAGAAGCAGCCCAGCAAAGTGATTTGGACTGACGCCTGTCAAAAAGCTTTTGACACCTTGAAGACTGCCATGTGCACGGCGCCTGTGCTCCAGGCACCCAACTTCTCCAATGAGTTCATTGTTCAGACCGAAGCTTCAGAGCATGGTGTAGGGGCTGTTCTATCACAGATCAATGAGGAGGGCCTAGACCAACCTGTAGCCTTCATCAGTAGGAGGTTACTTCCCCGGGAACAGAGATGGAGTGCTATTGAGCGTGAGGCATTTGCTGTGGTCTGGGCACTGAAGAAGCTGAGACCATACCTGTTTGGGACTCACTTCCGGGTTCAGACATACCACAGGCCCCTCAGATGGTTGATGCAGATGAGGGGTGAGAATCCAAAGCTGCTGAGGTGGTCCATTTCCCTACAGGGGATGGACTTTACGGTGGAACAGCGCCCTGGTACAGAACACGCCAATGCTGATGGTCTGTCCAGATTTTTCCGCCTTAGTGATGAGAACTCCCTAGGGGTAGGGTAGTTCTCCCCACATTTCAGCTGGAGGGGACACGTGTTAGACCTGGCGTCCTTGGCGTGGGTCTCCCTTCCATTTTTTCGTAATGCCTCCACTGTTGCCGATATGTTTTTGCTGGACTAGATGCTCATGGGCACTTTGCCGCTGCTAATCAGTGCCAAAGTGCAAGTGCTCCCTATCGTGAATTGATGTATGTATTAGTGACTCCATGATTGGATGATTGGTTTACTTGTCAGTCCCTAGTACCGTGCACTGAGTGTGCCCAGGGCTTGTAAATCCAATGCTGCTGGTGGGCTTGCAGCACGGGTTGTGCCACCCACAGAAGCAGCTTGTAAAGTGTGTCTCAGGCCTGCCATTGCAGAGCCTGTGTGCAGCCTAGGGCTGCCATATCGACTTGGTGAGTGCACCCACTTACCAGTCCCTAAACCTTCCCTTTACTGCATGTTGGTCACCCCTAAAGTAGGCCCTAGGGCATGGTGCATTGTAAGTATAAGGTAGGACATGCCCTGGTGTGTGTGGCATGTCCTAATAGTGAATTACAGCCATTTTCATTTTTCACTATTGCAAGGCTACCTGCTCCCCATTGGCCAGAATGGGCAGACTGACTATTACACCTTATAGTCAGAACTGACCCAGGGAACATGGTAGAAAAACGAATTTAGTATGCCTGAACTCAGGATGATAAAATACATCTTTTAGTGGAGTTGGTTTTAACATTCTGTGTTCGAAAATACCACTTTTAGAAAGTGGGTATTTTCTTGCCTAACTATCCAAGCCTGCCTCTGCTAGGTTGTGTATTCCTTGTCTGGAGATTGAGTGACAGGGGCTGGGGGTGGCTACAGGAGACAGGGTGAGTCAGCACAGGGCTGAATAGAAAGATCTGCATCCAGAGTGGAGGGAGGAGTTGCACCTGGGTCTGAATAGGGCTGTGCCTGCCTTCCACAATGCTGGCTCCACCTCCTGCCGGGCGGCTGAGCACTCTGCCCCATATTCTGAAAGGAAAGAAGGAGTCAGAAAAACAAAGTGCTCCAGGACTGACCAGAACTGGTTTTGGGCTAGGCAGAGGCCTCTCTGCCTTCAGAGAACAAAGAGAAACTGTGTATAAAAGGGGACCCAGACCCTTAGGAAATTAGCTCACTTTTGGGAACAAGAAGAAACCTTTGCTGAGGAGCGGAACCAAGAAGAAACTGAGGAGAGTCTATCCCTAAGCCTGAAGTGCTGCTTGGAGGATTGGCCTGCAGTGGTTTGCCTGACTGCCAAAGAAAGGAGAAAGGAACTTTTGCTTTGCTGTGACTTTCATCAACTTGTGAAGGATCTCCAAGGGCTTGGAAGAGAGCTTGCCCCCTGACCGAAGTCCCAGGACCATTGGACTTCACCCCCTTTGTGAATTGCTGCTGGGAACTCTGTTTCAGTGGCTACAGAGGTAGGGAGCTGTGACCGATTCTCACGACCGACTCGGTGTCCTGTAAGCACCGCATTGAAGCACCGTCTCGCCCTGCAACGCACGGCCCTGGTCTCACCGACTCCGTCAACGAGCCGCTGCCTGCACCGCATCGAGGGACAACACGTCCTGCAACGCTTCGCTACGCCAAATCGAACTGGTCCGACCGACACGGTCACTGCTGCTGAGTTCGAGTACTGTGACCGCACCGGAGTTGGGCACTGCTCGCACGCTTTGCGACGCCCCGCCCGACTCGCACCGCTGTCCGGACTGATCGACGCCAGCTCCTGAATCCGGCTCCGTCGCCGCACCGCAACCTGCCAGCACTGCATCGAAGCACCGTCTCGCCCTGCAACGCACGGCCCTGGTCTCACCGACTCCGTCAACAAGCCGCTGCCTGCACCGCATCGAGGGACAACACGTCCTGCAACGCTTCCATCTTGCATCGCGATCGCGACGTACAGCCATCCGGCTCGCACGCCCGTGCCTGCCGCTTCAAGTAAGAGGTACTGTGACCGAGTCTGTCTACGCTGTGTTGGCCCGTCTCGACGCGGTCAGCTGGATTTGTTAGACTCTGTTTGTTCTCGACATCGACGTAGCCGGAGGAGGCTACCGACTCGCACAGAACCTTGAATTAAGCCTTTTTGATCAGAACTAAGCACTCTTGACAGTATTGTGGATTATTTTTGTCGTTTATGGTCTTGTGATAAATCTATATAAAGTATACCTATTTTTATAAATATATAACCTGTGTGGTGTCCATTTGTAGTGTTGTCACTTGATTACTGTATGTGTTCACAAATGCTTTACACACTGCCTCTGAACTAAGCCTGTCTGCTCGTGCCAAGCTACCAAGAGGGTGAGCAGGGGTTATTTAAGGAGTGTACCTCCTTTCCCTGACTAGACTCAAGGGTCCCTATTTAGACAAAGGTACCTACCTCTGCCAACTAGAGACCCCCAAATCTAACATATACTAATACATTTAGCCTTATAAATCTTGAGCATTTCTTGGGGGGGTTTGTACAGAACCTATTGCCATAATTTCGTAGGGCCATACAGGCACTTCTAAGTAATAGTGCCCGAGTCGAGATAGCATGATTCCACGTGTCTTCTTTATCAAATAAGACTCCCAGATATGAAAAATTGTTTGTAATTCTATGGTGGTGTCCAATATTTTAATGTCACGACAAACGCCAATTTTCCTACTGGACTTCATTATATATGTTTTCGTTTGATTTACTAACAGGCCGAGATCCTGCATGAAGTTGACAAAATCATTAAGTACGGACTGGAGGGCATTAGGGGTGTGGGCCAATAAAGCGGCATCATCAGTGTAGAGAAGGGCAGACACAGGCTGATGGCCCACCTGAGCCAAATCTTTAGGGTGTAAAGTCAGAGCTGTGTCTACTTTATTTATCTATAATGAAAAAAGAAAAGGAGCTAAGCACAGCCCTGTCTCACCCCTCTCTCCACACTGAAAGGTTGCAAACATTCTCCCATTATCCTGTATCTGACCCTGGCTTTTGTACCTGTATACAAATCTGTCAGGAAAGTAATGATCGATGTCTACACTCCCATGTCAGTCATAATTGTCCATAACTTAGAATAATTGACACAATCGAAAGCGGAGGACAGATCTACAAATCCCAGGTATACGTTCCCTCCCTTAATCTTAGTATATTTCCCCAATACCATACTCAGATTGAGGCCCTGTTCTATTGTCCCAACCCCAGTGCAGAACCCGTATTGAAGATCAGACAAAATACCCTTGGATTCTTCCCAATCTTGAAGCCTATTTAAAATGTTACATCCCGCTGTCTTTACTAAGGAGGCGAGCAGTGAAATTGGCCTATAACAGGTAGGGTTATGGCGGTCCCCTTTTTATAAATCTGTACTATTATCGATTCCGCCCATGTGGGGAAAAAACATATATTGCAACAGGTCCTTAAGACCACAGTTAATAAGGATCCCCACAAAGCAATGTTGGCTTTATACAAGTGCACTGGAATAGCGTCGGGACCAGGTGCCTTGCCGCCCTTACTAGCATTTATTGCACTGTTAACTTCCTCCAAACTAAATGGGGTAATTGTAGAAGCTTGTCTTAATACTATATTATTACTAGGTCTAAGTGCCTGGGTGGAATCTAATGTAAATATTGGAAGAGAATAAATGCCAGAAAAGTGTTTTATCCATTCATCCTCTGGTATCGCAACCACGATCCCTGGTCGCACTCTTCAATAAGTGTATGCTAGAGGTGTCACAAACTTTTAGGAGGGGAATAACAAACTCCCTCTAAAATGCCTTCTTCATGATGCACATGCGCAAATCCTGCTCCAGATTTGGCGGCACTGTGTGGATTTTGTGTATGTTTCCACCAGCCTTGTTTTGGAGCCAGGGCACTGCGCCCTCTGCTCTAACGGAATGGTGGTTGTGTGTTAATGTGGAGCTGAGCGACCTGGCCAGGTTTTAAAATAGCCTTTGCTCTTTTGTTGCCCATTTTACCACGCCACCTGAATGACGTGACTCAATTAGGTCACTTTAGGAAATCCCTGGGATAAAGTCACAATCCTGCTTTCAAGTGTGTGAGTTTCAAGGGTTCACTGCAATTAGAAACCACAGGCTGTGATGTGTACTGTGAGGTGCAGAAGAAAAGTTGACAAGGGCCACAGGTGCTCAGAGAGAAAGAATCTCATGCTGGATGGTGTACACTGATAAGAGTGCAAGGCAACTTCCTGATCAACTCTGTGCATATCATGATGAATGAGCACGGGTCTGTAAGGTTCAAGGCTGAAAGTATGGAGAGGTAATTAGCGAGCACATATTTATTTGTCAATGCCTTGGGGACAAATCGGTTCGCTGCTGTGAGGCTATAAACTGTCAAAGCCGCTTGATACACCATTTACCAAGTATTTACAGCAACAAAGAATGTACTAGACTGAGGTTTAAACAAAAGAGTGACAGTAAAAATACACCCACTGATATCTGAAACAACAAAATGACTCATACCTAGTCATTTATAAATTATAAATACACCACTGT
Organism: Calotriton arnoldi; assembly: GCA_963921515.1. Taxonomy (NCBI): domain Eukaryota; kingdom Metazoa; phylum Chordata; class Amphibia; order Caudata; family Salamandridae; genus Calotriton; species Calotriton arnoldi. The sequence goes on from CAWUFW010004773.1 coordinate 448,619, forward strand.
GCAGCTGAACACTGCATGTTTCCTGGATCGGCTTGCAGTGCAAGTGCAGTGAAGCATTGTGTGCACGAGTCATAGTGAGCTCAGGCCACTGTAAAGCCAATATTTCAATACCAGACTTTGTACATTGCGAGAACTAACACAACACTGCCGTTAAGCAGCAACAGCATTGAGAGCCATTGAAGCGCAATGACCCAGTGGAGATTTGAGATGTGCGAAACCCACAGCTGAACCTTCATGTCAGGCCACACACTCAGTGCACATTGCCAACACCCTCCTTACTTCTGTATACGCTCCCTCAGCCACCCTGCTCCAGGGCACTCCAGCTTTTCCCAACTCAGTCTGTCCTGATGAACCCACACCAGTACTGGCAAGCTCAGTGGCACAGCGAAGGTTCCATGGACCCCGGTGCAACAGCACCTGCTGCGCCATTGATAGCTGTGCCCCTGGCTCTGGTACAGAATTTAGGGGCCGATTACGATGAGGTTCGTAAAGGCTCTGACATGCGGTTGGAGCCTTTACAGCCGCATCATAATGTGCCATTCGGTTTCCTTTATGACCACCTCATTACGATGGAGGAGTACGTAAAGGAAACCGGCAGGTCATTTCGGCTGGCTTCAGAAGGGCCCACAATCTCAACTCTTGGCTTGATGTCTGTTTTTGTGGGGGCTCCAGAGATTATTTTATAATGGGAAGTGACATCTTTCGCAAACAGAAGAATGGGCTACCTAGTGTCACTGACTCTGTGCCAATAGTAACGCAGTGCATCATGAGGGGTGAGCGGCGAGCGAGCTGGTAAACTCCACTCTGCCGGTGGTTGACGGAGTTTATGCCAAACTCCATGCTCCAAGTGGATCGCAGAGCGTGTAGTGGCAAAAAATGCAATGGCAAGCTTCTGAAGTGTGTGGCACAATAGGTTCAACAAGCCCACTAGGAATATTTAATTTACAGGATCTGGGTTAATGTTGTACCACTTTACTAGGGACCTATAAGTAAATTAAATGTGCCAATGAGGTGTAGGCTAGACTAATTTTATCATAGTTTAAGGAATGAGCACAAGCACTTTAGCACTGGTCAGCAGTGGTAAAGTGCACCGAGTTCTAAAACTAACAAAAACGAATTTCAGCAAATAGGAGGGGGTAGGCATAAAGTTTAGGGGAAGACCACCCTAAGGCTAGCAGGTCTAACATGGAGTGTGAATCCCAAATTCCCCCCCCCCAAAAAAGTGCGCTGCAGGGTGAAAGTGTGAGATGACCAATGTTCGAGATGGACTTTCCCCATGAGGAGTAGGGTCAGGACTGGCCTCCGGGTATGATTTAGAGTTTGGCGGACATGTACTCAGTTGCAACAGCAACTGAGTACCCTGTCAGCCAAACTTGCTGTCCGCATGCCAGATTCTGAGTCAGATGGACAACAAACTTTATGCCAATGGAGTAAAATGTACTCCATTGGTGTAAAACTTCCTGCAATGGCCCAACAGAGTAGGTACTGTTGGAGGTAAGACATCTGACTGTCTGACCTATTTAGAGAGAGTGTATGTTGAGATGGAATTTTTCTGTCTGTCACTGCCAGGTATATCCTAGCAGTGAAGGACAGTAAAAAAAAAGACCCCATACCATCGGAGAAAACTTCTATGGTGTGGGTGTCATTCGTTTTTTTTATTTATAGAAACCAAACTCCTGCTCTGGAAAAGTTTGACCGAAAAGTTTGACAGCCATTAGTCATGTTTGACAGAACGGTCTGTTAAAATGTTTTCTACATTGACAGGAACATCCATGACAGTAGTTCCTGCCAATGTATAGAGATGTCCACTTAGCGGTGGACATCTCTTAATTGGATAGGTGGAGTAAGGGCAGGCTGACGGGCCCTATCTGCCTTTACTCCATCTGTCAAACTCTAAATAAGGCCCTCTGTCTAGAGTGGCACGCTAGGTGAAAAACAATGGTTTGGAATGCTACATTGAGGTATTGCCAGTGGTTAGGCTATTTGCAAATATTCGTCACATAACAATGTTGTTTTTGAGAAGAAGGGCATTCGAGAGAAGAGAAGTAGTGGAGGTGAAGGTGGTTTTGACAGCTGAATTTTGGACTGTAAAGGAACAACTTTAGTTCAAAGGCAATAATGATAACAGTCAGAGAACAGAGACTGGCTGCCCAGAAAGACGGAGAGGAAGGAAACGTTCTGGAAAAGTTCCAGGTTGTTGAGGGTTTGGGGCTCAAGGGATCAGACGTGCACATGATTGGTTGAACATCTTGAGTATGAGAATGACCCAGTGGGGGTATCTGGAATTAAGTATGTTATGTAGAGTAGGGAACTCTTTAACATTGTGAAAAGTCAAACCACATCTGACCCCCCTATTGCTTTAATCGCCACTAATGAGTGATGTGAAGAAATTACAAACTTTTTCTCTGACAAAGTCGCCAAAATTGAGCAATCCTTCTTTCAAGTCTCCTCTCTGTCCTCTGCCCTCCATCCTCACCTCCCTCTCTGTCCCACATCCCCTCACGGCAGCTCCTCCTCCAGTTCCCATTTCGGACCAAACGACCCCCAAAAGTTCTAATGGCTACCCTAATCACTCCAAACTGAAAAACGCCAACTGGTCTGACTTCAAACCTTTGACTGAAAAGGAAGTCTCCAATATAATCAGGAATCTAAAGCCAACGGGCCATACCAATGACCCCCTCCCATCCACAAGGTGAAAAACCTCAGCCACATCATCGCCCCGTTTTGGACTCTAATCATCAACACATCGCTCACCACAGGATGTGTTCCCATCTCTCTCCAACATCACACCCATTCCCAAAAATCCCAGGGCTGATCCTAACGATCTCAACAACCTTAGACCTATCTCAAACCTCCTGTTCCTAGCCAAGACGATGGAGAAATGTGTCTTACAGCAACTTAATCATCATATACGAAAATTCACCCTTCTGGACACCTTCCAATCTGGGTTGAGAAAAGGCTGTAGTACTGAAACGGCCATGCTCAATAGATCTGATGACATTCACAGTTCCCTAGACGAGGGGGACGCTTACCTACCTCTCCTTCTTGACCTATCGTAGCGTTCGATACTGTTAATCACCCAGCCCTACTTGAATCTCTGAAACTTCGCTTCTGCGTCAATGGCACAGTCTTAAAATGGTTCACATCGTACCTACAACACCGTTCGCAACAAATCAAAATCAACTCATGTCTATCTAATCCCACCCGGGTTAATCTCGGAGTGCCCCAGGGCTCAATTCTATCCCCCTCCCTTTTCAATCTATTCATGGAACCCCTTACGGTCATCTTGAAGCAGGCAGGGATCAAATATCACCGGTATGCTGATGACACGCAACTTTACTACAAAATCAAATCACCCCGTGACATTCAACATCTTAACGCCACATTGATCAATTTACAATCCAGGTTTCACTCTAATCACCTGAAGCTAAACCCCATCTAAACAGAAGTAATTCTATTCTCCCCCAAAAGCAACCACCTACCAATACACGAATGGCTGAATGACCTAAATGCCTTAAATTGCTCTCTCACTCTATCCAACTCCGCAAAGTCCCTTGGCTTCTTCCGTGACAACATGTCAATGGAAGAACACATAAAAAATTCAGCAAAAGGAGCGCTGTACTCACTAAAAAACATTAAGAAAATCAAACCTTTCATTCCTGCCAATGATTTCAAGATTGTGGTGCAATCTTTGGTCCTTTCCAAATTAGACTATGGAAATGCCATGCTCACGGGGACGCCGAAAACTCACCTCAGCCCCCTTAGATCAGTTCTTAACTTGGCAGCTCATCTCATTTCAGACATCAAACATTTTGAACACATTTCTCCTGCCCTCCAGACCCTCAACTGGCTTCCCATCGAAGGAAGATGTACTTACAAGACTGCCTGCATCATCCACAAAGCTCTGCACTCACACACTCCCAACTACCTAGAAAACAAACTGATGAAAGCGGGGTCTACCAGATTTTTTAGAAGCTCTAACGCACTTTTACTCATACCTCCCAATCTAAAAAAATCAGCAACCAAGTCTCGCTTTCTTTCTGGAAATGCTCAGAGCACATGGAACTCTCTACCTTGTGACCTGCGATGCAACCCCTCCTTCCTTAGCTTCAAAAGGAACCTGAAACAACTCCTCCTCAACAAATACTTTAACTCCTAGGCTATTGACCTTGGTTAACTATCGAATGTACAGGTCTAGTCCCTTCGATCTAAGTCGGCGACTTATCTGTTTATGCAGTCCTTTTGATCATCTAAAATCTGCTTCTCTTGTTTTTGGTATTGCTTTTTTCATTGATGTTTACTATTTTGCTATTTTGAATTCTCTCCTCTTTTTGTGTTTGCGTGCCTGATTTACTGAATTCTGTTCACGATTTTGTAAAGCGCTCTGATACCTTCGGGTCTAGCTAGCGCTATATAAAACTTATAAATAAAAAATAATAATAGACAGAGTGAGGGGGTAAGAGCTGAGGTGTAGGAGAAGGAGAGGGGCCATGTGCAGTTCTTTAACCGCTTAACTGCGGCGCGAATTCCGCCGCAGTGCAGCGGTTTGAAAGAGTGGGCGGGGCCACGTCGGCCAACAGACGTGCGCAGCACTAGCCAGGTAGTGCTTGCGACGGCCGTTGGCCGACGGAAGCACGGAAGGGGTTAAGACAGGCATGGATTGTAGAGATTTCAGAGAAAGAAGTAGGAGCAGTTCTAAATTTGTGAACAAATAAGTGCCAGGGCCCAAAGCTGTGCTAAGAAGCCTGAGGCAGGTGCTTTTAAGTGTTAGGATGCCAAATATCAAGGCTGCATAATCTTCAATCTGCTTCAGGCCTCTTTATTCCACTACCAAACACCTATTTCCCCTTTATATCACTATTACAGTTTCCTTATTTCTCCCTTTGTGATGGTTTTTCAGTCTTTCTCGTCTCCTTTCTCCCCTTCGTTCCCCTGGCTCTTGGGAAATTTCTAATCAGGAAAAATAAATGTGGGTCCCTAAAAATGTGTGCTGATGGTCCCCACCAGCAACCACCCACTCAAATTAAGCACTGATTCAGAGGTACCACCAGTGACAGTGAAGGACAATTATATGGTAGCAATATGGTAGGAAGGAAATAGCTAATGGTTTGTGCCATGCTTTATGGGTGAAAGCTTTTCGAGGTGATGACAGTTTGGAAGTATCTCAAGTATATGTACATTTATATATGTATTCATATATCTACTTGATGTTAAAAGATGTAATGTGGAAGATAATTAGAAATTTCCCAAGAGCAAGGGGAACGAAGGGAAGAAAGGGAGAAGAGAAAGACTGAAAAACCATGCTCTCCATAGCAGCTACAAGCTCAGCCACAATGTGTTTGTCACAATAATACAAAAATAAAGCTGCAGCAGAGGACTATTCCATCGCCGGCAGCAATCAAATATACCCTTTTCAAGTACATAATTATGCCCATGTGCTCCAACATGTCCCCGCCTTCCATACAATCATGCCCAAGAGTCAAAACAATAAAATACACACATAATTAATGGCCAAAACAAACAAAAATAATTTACTAGCCAATTGGGTTTTAATCCTTCCTGCCCTACACTCTTCACAACAGGTTTGTCCCATGACTGTAGATTCACTGCAAAGGTCTTGAAATCACAAAATATAAAATAAGCGATTAGTGATCAAAACAGATCACAACCCTGAATTCTTAGAGAGAAAGCATTAAGATAAACACATATAATCAACTGTCCTCATTCAATCCTCTTGGTTCAAGCAAATTCAATCTTAAAATGCATTTAGCTTCTAACCTGTGGAGGACATTTTCTCTATCCCCTCCTCTGGAATTTCTTCGGAACATTATCAGCTACACAGTACTGTAACTGGTCAGTGTCCCCCTGATGCGCATTCCAGAAATGTCTCACAACAGGGTACATATTATCCTTATTCCTTAAGGTATTCAGGTGTTGGAGGACCCTTTTATGGGCTTGCAGTACTGTAGTGCCTATATAGACTTTGGGTCTGATTTAGATGTTGGGGGGACAGCGATGGAGTGTGCCCAATTTAGATGCTGCATTGCAATGGGCGACAAGGCCGTCGTGGTCCCACTGCCTCTGCCAAGACTTCGCTCCCCGCCCCTTTCGCAGGATAGGCTGTAGGAAGCTGCAGCAGGACTCCAGTCAGGATTACCGCTGTCAGTATTTGGTTCTGGCTTGTTTAGGGTGGAATTTTAAAGGGAAACCCTCCTACTTTGAGGTGGCAGAAATGGATTAAGAGGGATGAATACTCACATTTGTTTGGGGTTCAGGCTGCAGTTTCTTCCTCTTTTCCTTCATCCAGGTACCCCCTGTCCTTCTGCACCTTGACTATGATGGACCAGCAACCCATTTTGATGGACTGAAACATAAGTGTTGGTGGTGTGTGTGGGTATACATTGCATGGTGTTTGTATATTGGTGGAGTGCAGTGAATAATGTAGACATAATGCACACAATACATTTCCCACAGACACATATGTACACCTACACAACATATATGTGATTTACGTTAAAAAAAAGTCACTGAGCCTGTCTCCCTACCTCCAGGGTCACCCCCATCAGTACTCTGCTGACAGGACACCGCCAAGCCAATAGGAACTTCCAGATCTGCTCGGTGGTACCCCACCACTAGGATGGCAACAGCGGGCAGGCGGGCAGCCATCAGCTCGACTGTGATTCAGAGACTGCCGCAGCGGGCCGGCAGGCCACCATAAAAATCTAAATCAGGCTCTTTGTCACAGCTACACTTGAGCATATACACCACAAATTCAGTTTTGCAAATTAAATGTCTTACAATTTTGATGTTCTGGCCAAAGGGAGTCAATACGGAGGTTGTATGTTTACCATACCTGCAGGCTTTACACTTATCACACCTAAAAAATCCAGTTCTCACTTTCAGCCACCCAGTGTTAGCACTTCTGATGTTATTTACCACTAGTTTGTCCCTAAAAGACTTGGGTTTCCTATAGGTGATTAAAGGTTTAGTGCTAATCAGATCAGCAATAATATTGTCACCCCGAAATTAGTGCAATGTTTCTCCAACAATTTCCTGAAAGTGAAATGATCTGCACTACATGTTGCTATGAATCGCACAGTTCTACTTTCAGAGTGCTTTTTATTTGGGTATGTCTTAAAAAGTACCTCCTCGTGTTAGAGTGTGAACGCCCTTGAAAATGCTGTGTCTAGTGCTTTGTATGAACCTTGCAGTCATTTCTGCATTAGTGTTTTTGAAATTTTCATCAGATTGCAAATTCTCTGCGCCCTTAGGTACTCCCCATATGGTATACTATTTTTCAAGATCACAGGATGGCAACTAGAGACATGTAAAATACTATTGCCTGAAGTGGGCTTCCTATAGACGTTAGTTTGGATTGTTCCATCCTTGATAGTTAGTGCTACATAAAGGAATTCGCTCTGGGTTTCACTGGTCTTACTAGTAAATTCCAAATTCACATTATTGTTATTGATGACTATAACAAACTCCTCTGCAGATGCCTTCTCCCCTTCCAGATTACAAGCAGATCATCAATGAAACGTACCAATAATGCGCTAAGTTTCATCCAGTTTTTCAACTGCTAAACAACCACCTGCTCCTCCCACCAGCCCATATGCAAGTTAGCAAACCTTGGGGCAAAGTAGGTGCCCATTGCCGTACCCAGCTGTTGTTCAAAGATATGCCCACCAAAGAAAAATATGTTCTTCCTTAAACAAAACGCAATCGTTCAATCAACATTGCATTATGTTCATAGAACCTTATTGGTCTTGCCTTCAAGAAATGCTTTGTGGTCCTGAGTCCATCATTGCGGACTATACTCATGTAAAGGGATGTGACATCAAGTGTCATCATTAACATGTCCTTCTCCCACTCACCATCAAAAATTATTTTTAGAAAATCAGTCAAATCTTTTAAGTATCAAGGGAGGCTTGAGACAAAAAGTCTCAATTAGTAATAAATGAATTTAGAGGTATTCTCTAATAAAGTACCTTGTGCAGAAATGATGGGTCTCCCAAGATGTTTAGCGGTATTCTTGTGAATCTTCAGTATTACATAGAAAATAGGGAGCTTGGGAGAGGTGCTTTTCAGAAACTTCAATTAGTCATCATCATTCAATAGCTCTCTTGCATGCCATCCCGTGAGCTTACTCTGAAATTCCTCTATGGTATCGGTGTATTGGGTCATTGTGATCATTTTATAACACACTCTCTCATTCAAGTTCTGTTATGCTTCCTCTAGATACCATTTCCTTGGACACAGGACAACATTATCATCCTTATCCCCCTTTCTTATCACACAGCGAACATCATTTGATAGTTTAATTAGTAGTGTATTGATCTCTTTCTGCTTCTGGTTGTTATACTTAGGCACGTTTTTCTTCTCATACAAAACTTTCAAATCTTTAACCAAAGCCTCTGAGAAAAGGCTTATGTTATCATGTATCACAGAAAAGAAAAAGAAGATTTAGCTCTAAAATGGGAGTCACCCCCTGCTGACAGATCCTCCCCATCATATGCTCCAGAGATTCTGAGGACTCCATCCCTTCTTCACTATTTTAATTTTCCAGATCTAACAGCTGTTGATAGAGCTCTACATCCTCAATCAGTAAATTACTCTTATCCCCTGGGTTACTGGGAGGCTTGGCTCTAGTATCGAGACCTTTCCTTTTACGTTCTTCAAAGAGTTTCGTAAGCCTAAGTTTCCTGATGAAAAATATACATCTACCCTTGACTGTACATAATCAAAATTTGATTCCTCACAGAAGGACAGCCCAAGAGTCAATAATTGTGTCTCTGTTAATGACAAAATAGCCTCTGTCATATTAATTACAGTGCGAGGTTCAGTGTTCATTTCTTGATGTTCCCCGTTTGCCTCATGTTGGAGCCTCCAGTACTTGCTATTTCATTCACCTTGTCTTATTTGTTACCTTTTGCACTTCCTCTGCCTCTCCCAGGTCAATGGTTGGCCCTTCTGGCCAATGTTAAAAAACGAAACTCATCTGAAATTGAAGGTTGGGAATGGACTTCCATGTCACTACTTGTACTGGGTTGATCCGGATCTGAACTTACATCTGAGCTGATGTCACTCAAGGAGACCTCTTATCTTGTCCAATTGTGTTCAATTAGTCGCTCCTTCCTTAAGTTTTCAATTTTTTTTGCGAACCTATATATTTAACCGCTTTTGTAATCCAAATAGTCACGTTCGAACTTCCTTGCTTTTTTCATTTTTATCTCGTCTTCGTGTTTCTTCAGCCTTTCTTGCATTTCTTTACTGAGTTTAGAAATTGTCTCAGTATCAGTATCATTTGCAATATTTTCTTTTATGGTTTCCATTTCTTTTAGTTGACTTATTCTGTCAATTTCTGCATAATTAATAAGTATTTTCAACACTTCTTGGGAGTTTGCATTATTGTGTTCCTCCCATTTCTTGATCAGTGATGGGTTGAGGCATTCACAGCTCGGGGTTATCATTATTCTCAGGCCTCTTGGGCCAGCCCAACCTCCACATATTTCTGTAGAGATTTAGATTCCCACCATTTATACAAATTCTTGTCTTGATAGCTTCTGCAATGAAAAAAATAAATGTTGCAGGGTGTTCCAAATGTTAGTAATGGCCATTCTCTCTTTCTCTCTAATTGTGCTTTTTGTAAACATCTCCTATGCTGCTTTCTCTCTCACCACAAATTCATCCTCAGCCATAATGTGTACATACTGGGTCTACTAGCGCAGAATGCTTGCTGTGTGGTGAAAACGTACTGAGTAATCCCAACAGGACCGGTTCTACTCACGCCATGATAACAGTCCATAATTCATTTATCTATGTACTGCGAATATCAGTGATTCCACAAGCCTATTCCTGCGGAGTCATGCCTTTGTTAACACAATCCATGCAATCCTCATCATGCCATATCTCCATTAATTCCACTGGAAGAAATCGATTTCATCCTGTGTTACCTTTGCCCACAGTCTCTCAACAATATCCGGTTTGAGATACCTTTGTACACTTTTTTGCTTCCAAAAATGTGGGTGGGTCATGCTTCCTTATTTCAACATTACACCATTGTTTGAATCACCTAGATGTGGAAGCTGTGACGTGGAGAGAGCGACAAGAGCGACGAGCGGTGGGTGGCCGCATTAAGTATACCACAGATACAGGTCTAGGCTGAGGTTGAGGCAGGCAAAGAGAAGCCAGGGAGTGGAAATCTGAGGACTGCTGAGGACCACTGGTTGAGATGGGAGCCTTGTTCACACTCTGCGCTCTACGCTATACGTTGTGTTGAAGCATTGCAGCAGGTGTGGTTGGTGGGAGAATGGGGGAGGCAAGAGCTGCGGTGCCTTCCGGTTGCACAGAGGCTGCCGGCATTAGGCCGGTGTGGCTTGTGCAATAGAGTGGGCCGCTCCCGTTCCCTCACCCGGTCCTTGTGGGTTCTCATTACCAGCATTACCTTCTCCGTCCTCCACACTCCCCGTACTGCCTGTACCCCTGAGAAATTTTTGGGGGGACAAATTCTGCATCTACTGCACAGCTGTGCTGGCGAGAGTTCTGCCTCTTGATAATTTCACTGGCTAAAGGAACAATGTGAGTGAAATGCTGGGTGGCCCGATGTTAATATGCCTAGCAGGGCTTTTGAAATGATATAGTTGCTGGTTGCTGCTTTTCTGCTCCCAAAGTACTCTGAATTGCTCCTGACTTGCTGGGGCATTGATGTGTTAGTCAGGATACCTGGTCAGCTTGGCTGTTCCCTCTGTCTTCTCTGTCTGCCTTGAATGTTGCTTCTTGTTGGAGTACCATGGAGTCAGGCAATATCTTGCGGTCTCTAATGTCCTCTTCTACTTGCACCTTCTGTCTGTCTTGCAAGCTCGATAAGTTTTGATAATTCTAGTTCAAATTGTGGCTGGATAAGGTGTGCAATAAGGAGATGCTATAGTGAAAAAAGTTTTTAAAAAAGGCAAAACCATCTCAACCAGTGGGCCAGGAGTTTAGGACACAAGGGGTCTAGGGTCAAGACTCAAGGATCAAGGAGCAAGTTGCCAGTGAAAGACTACATAGGCTGCGTGTGTCTGAGTCTTACCCTCAAATTTCTACAGTATTAGCTTTTGTATCCATATCTCATTTGAATAAGACAAGCTAAACTGGAATAACCAAAGATGTAAAACCTTGGTACAACATAAACAAAATTCAAGTAGTAAAACTCAAACAAAAATAAGGAGACATTAGGACTACATGGGAAATAGGATTAGCTATGCAGACACAGCAGGAGTATCAAGTACAAAAGCTCCTGAGCAAGGCAACTCAGCCAGAACAATAAAAGAAACCGTGGAAGGGGACTCAGCACTGGACGCAATGCTAAAAGTTACACCAAGAGAATTATCATATGACTCACAGAGTCATTATATACAAAGTAGCAGATGATTAAAGAATGTTTCAGGAGAAAAGAGGTCTCAGCTGGGCTAAATTCCGATGAAAGTGACAAATATAAAGGAAAACAACTTCGGCCTTATTTCCGGCACAATCTGCATTACCTCGAATCATACAAGTCAAACAAGTCTCACAAGATAGTCAAGCTATACAGGAATAATGACAGATCAGAGAACAGTCTGATTTCATCCAGATTGGAGAGCTCTCCCTTGTCATCTCTACTCAGAGTGGTCGAAGAGGAAAACGAGAAACCAATATATCATACAAATGCAGTTGCAGTAAACAATACAGCAAACAATATAGCAATGGAATTAAATTCGGAAACAGACTCAAGGTATGGGCACGAGGAATTAAATACATTAGGGGATGGGGACACTGACATCGACCCAGAATCTGAGCTAGCAGAAATCTCATTTGAGTCCTTCAATGTCTCAATAACATCTGGCCAGTTGCTGGAGCTGGATCACTTAGTCAATTTACCCAAAGCCTCATTATATATATCAAAATTACAGTTTAACATTTCACAAAACAATTCAGGCCTAAGATTGTGTCCCAAAGTGGGTCAAGGCATAAAAAGGACAAAAAAGAAATCAAAAATTTTGATGATGAAGATACTCCTCCAACATTTCCGGTGCTAACTGCGATGGGGGCAATCAGCAACACATTGTCACCAATGTCAGATATTCTAACAAAGCAATCATCACTACTAACAGAGCAGGTCGACTATCTCAAACAAATCACAGTAGAAATGGCATTGATAAAAGAAGACTCTAAAATATTGTTATCAATTAAATAGAGCATGAATGAATTAACATCTGCCTCCAAAAATCTGTTGACCTGTTGCAACTGCTACCCAAAAAAGAAAATATAAATATACCACCAGTAGGTAATATATAAAACTGCAATAATACAAGTACAAAATCAACTGTGCATTAACGAACAGTTCCCACTTAAAGACAGATGGCAGCATGTTTGTGAAAGTGAACAATAACGTTTTAACATGCTGTTGCCTTTCGTGGAAAGTAAATAAAAGGACACACCTGTTTGACAATGCACTCTGGGAGAAAACCAAACCGCAGTGTTAAATCACGAGGCAAGGTGAAAGCAGAGGTGTACCCGTGATCAAGCCTCTTTTGGAGGAGAAACGCGTGGGGTTTTTTGTACTTGTGCAGCTTTCTACATGGAGAAAAAGCATTTTTCAACCTTCAGCCGTGGTGTCAGTGTTCCTCACTTCAAGGTTAAGTGTGATGTTGTTGGGATATTTAACTGAGGGCACCGGTATCGTTGCACTGACCCACCCTGCAGAGCCTGCTGGCTCACATCATTCCGGTGCAATTTCGGTGGTATATATATAAATGTATATATATATTTATATATAAAATAATACTGAAGCTCTGCACTTCCATCCACCTGGCGAACAGAGACACGAACCCAGCGATGTGAGGCCAGATGTTATTTATTTCAAGAACCTCGAACCTGACGCGTTTCGGGTACCTAGTACCCTTGCTCACAAGTCAAGTAAGAAACGCCGTTCACCATTTTAAATACAATACTGTGTTAAAGTGCTGTCACCACGTGGTTAATAAGCATAGAAAAAACACTGGCATTCTTGTGTGACAGCACTAACGAGTCTGTTTTCCAAACTTTTCATAATTCGGCCATCAATGGGACCCTTTTGCAGACATGAGTCAAAAGTATTCCTGCATAAATGCGCAAATATTAATATAACAATATTGCATTTGAATTCAAGGTAATAATTCTACATTATAAGTAAATAATTAAGAATTCATAAAACATCCTTAGCCATAAAAGACGTTACAGATTCACATTATATACGTGAAGCACTGCATATTAAGTTCATGAGACATATAATCAATATGTTGATAAAAACATGAAAATCATAATGATAATAAAAACTATGGCTGTGCAAATCGCAATAATTATTTGTAAACAATATACATTTGTGGCTCATGTCTGTATCTTATACAGTACCAATCTGTTTTCAATATATTTATATATATATATTATCTACTGGCGGTCGCCAGTAGATAGTTATAGTTAGGACCTATTTTCCATAGGAAATTATATATATATATATATATATATATTCACTGAAAAAACCATAGGTTTTAGGGACAGTTATAGTTAGTTGGACATTGCACTCGTACAAAACCCGTGAAATTCCCCCGTTATAGTTAGTTCAGCTAACTATAACTCGCGCCCCCGCAATGCACTGCTGATGACGTCACATATTACATCACTCATGACATGGTCAGTGACATCACTGATGACATCACTGATGACATCTCAAATGATATCACTGATGACATCATCCAGTGACTGTGTGTTTCTGTAAAGTTTAAATATTTTTAATATATATAGGGAAAGGCGAATTGAAGAATGAGTGGGTGTATAAGTGTCTGTATGGATGATTTAGTAGGTGCTTGACTAACTCTATAAGTGAGTGATTAAACGTATCTTACTGAATGCATGGGTTAGTGACTAAACTGGGTGAATGTCTGTATCCGTCTGTCTGTTGCTGAGTAAGTGGCTGCATGGGTTTGTGAATAGCTACATGAATGTCTATATGAATTATTGATTGGTTGTCTGAGTATCTGTATGGGTGCCTGAGTGTTTGTGTGGGTGGGGTGTGTGCGACTCTGTGCATAGATGTGTGAGTGGGTGATTCACTGGGTGGATGGTTTCAAGAGTGCATCTGTGATAGACTGTATGGTGGGTAAGTGTGTGTAAGAGTGTGTTAGTGAGTGAATGTATGTCCCAGTGGTACATGTGTGAGTAACTACATATGTGAAAGGCAGTATATATGTGTGTTGGAGTATATAAATAGCTATAAGCGAGAGTGTGTGATTGTGAGAGTGACTGTATGGATGAGTGTGTGCTTGTATCAGTGATTGTATAAGAGCGTAAGAATGTGCTAGTATTTGTATGAGTAAGTGAGCTGGTGTGTGTATAACTGTATAGGTGAGTAAATGGCAGTGTGTTTAATTATTTGCATGACTGACTAGGTGTGTGAGTACCTCTATGGATGAGTGGCGGTGTTTGAGTGTCTATATAGGAGTACGAGTGCATATGATAGTCCTGTACTGAGTGACCGTAAGTATGAGTGACTGTACGGGTGAGTGAGTGGATGTGTGTGTAGACCTAAGAATCAGTGAGTGGGTATGTAGTTATTGGTGTTGGAGTGTCTATGGTTTTGCGAATGGCAGTCTGTAATTTAGAGTGGGTGTATCAAAGGTTATATTAGGGTGTGAGGAGGTGCATCAGATTATCACGTGGATGATGTCATCAGTGATGTCATTTGAGATGTCATCAGTGATGTCATCAGTGATGTCACTGACCATGTCATAAGTGATGTAATATGTGACGTCATCAGCAGTGCATTGTGGGAGCGCGAGTTATAGTTAGCTGAACTAACTATAACGGGGGAATTTCACGGGTTTTGTACGAGTGCAATGTCCAACTAACTATAACTGTCCCTAAAACCTATGGTTTTTTCATTGAATTTGTAAGGTTTTTTAAATGCTAATTTCTAACTATAACGTGCCTGAAACCTATGGTTTTTTCAGTGAATTTCAAAGGTTTTTTAAATGCTAATTTCTAACTATGCCTACAGAGGTAGGACATGTGCAGAAAGAGGAAGAAAGGCGCAGAAATAAGCAAGAGAAATGCAGAAAAAGGCAACAAAAGTCCAGAAAGACAAAGAAAGGTGCAGAAAGAAGCAAGAGATATGCAGAAAGTACCAACAGAGGTGCAGAAAGAGGCCTTGTTGCATCGTCATCCTGTGCCCCCAAATTTTTGCTGACTGGTACTGGTGGTAACTGACTCTGACTAACCAGGCCCGGAGCCAGTGCTATGCTAAAAGTCACTTAGACTACAGTGAAAACACCTACATACACTAGGGTACACTATGGGTTGGGGTACCCCTGTGATTGGCATGACCTCCTCTGTAAGGCCGTAGTATATAATAGGGCAGGAGGATTAAAACTACCTCTAAGTCAGAGGTGCAGAAAGATGCTTCTTTAAGTAGTAGTCACGTTTGCAGAGTGGTGGAGAAAGGGTGCTGGGCCTCCGACCAGCGCTCAGGAATTCCACTGCGTAGGACTTACAGGAGGTACCAGGAGGGCTTCTTGGCCCCCAAAGTCCCTCAGGAGTAAATTGGACTTCATCCCCCATCCCGTAGTCTGCCAGGAGGCGTGTTTGCAGAGTGGTGGAGAAAGGGGGCATGGCCTCCGAAGACGTCTTAGCAATCTCACTGTGTGGGACTTACTGGAGGTAACAAGAGGGTAGTTGGCCCCCAAGGACATCCTTGGGGGCCAACTACCCTCCTATTACCTCCAGTAAGTCCCACAGAGCAGCATTGGTAAGTACTCATAGCAGGCCACGCCCCCTTTGCCCACCACTCTACAAACGCGCTCCCTGGCACGCTCTTGGATGGGGATTGAAGTCCCCTTCGCTGCTGGGGGTCCTTTAGGGGCCAACTAGCCTACCTCTTACCTCCAGTAAGCCCCACACAGTGGGATTGCTGAGAGGTGGACAAAGGCCACGCCCCCTTTCGCCACCACTCTGCAAACGTGCCCCCTGGCGCGTTCTAAGTTGGGGGATTAAGTCCCCTTGAATACTGAGGGTCCCTGGGGGCCAACTAGCCCACCAGGTACCTCCAGTAAGCACCACACAGCTGGATTGCAGAGAGGTGGTCCGAGGCCACGCCCCCTTTTTACACCACTCTGCAAACGCGCCTCTTGGCTCACTGCTGCTCGGGGGATGAAGTCCACTTGTGTCCTGAGGTCCTCACGATTCTTTGATGCAGCTGAAAAGGTTTGGACCTGGCTGGAATCTACTGTTCGCCGGGTTGTGCGGACAGGGAGTGAAGGGTCTGCGCAACAAGCTGTCATTCGCGGAGCCAGTCCTAGTGGGAGGCATTGGGAGGAGCAGACGTCCCCCGCCACAACTACAAGCCACCCCCAATATGGTGCAGGTTATACGAGAGAGGCGGAAGGTGCTGCATTCAGAACAACAATGCATGATTACACTCAGAGACAGGATCCCAACACTTCCCCTGAACGCTCCCCCAGTGACAATGGCTCCACTGCGATGTGGCCATCCGGTGTGGAGTCCGGGTAGCCTCCGGAAGTGACTCCTCAGATGGCAGATGACCTAATGTAAGGTTGACTGGTTGTGCGTTTCTCCTTCTTCCATGGTTCCTGACGGCTCCGGAGAGTCTTTGGCTTTCTGCTGATGTTCTGGTCTACCGAAGTCAACACTTGGAGGGGATCAGGTCCAATCGTCACGCAAAGGGAATGGAGCAGTTGTTCAGGTAAATGACCCCTGACAGGGGTGGTGGGGGTGGTCTCCTTGGCACTCCTAGCTGCAATGGCAGGAGGTCAATGGTGTCGTTGACCTTGCTAAGGATGAATTGTGAGAGTTCTTCTATTATCCAAGGGCCTCATAAGGCCCTAGTGGCACTTTTGTACCACTGTAATGTCACTTTTTTGACGTTCCGGTGGTGCAAATTGTCACAGCATATTTACAATGCCACGTAAAGCCACTTTATGTGGCTTTTGATGGGCTTGTAAATATGTGCCCCTTTCACGTATTAAACTGCATGAAAGGGGCATTCCATGGGTGTTGCTGTGGGTGTTTCCACCCAAAACCTATGGAATCTGAATCATTCCCAAATTTACGAGAAACCGTAAACCTGGAAATGCGTCAGAATCTGACACCACCCCAAGTGTGGCATTTGGGAGGCGCAACGAAGATAAATGTTTTCATTTCTCCTCTTTTTTTCCTTTTTCTATGTGTGCAGCATTCTGCAGCACAAATAGAAAGAGGAGATCACCAGGACTGATTGATTTTGTGCAGGAAGGTGTCCCTTCCTGCACAACATCAATCAGCTCTGTAATGAGGGCACCCTTGCACCATTGCGCAAGGGTGTCTGCATTGGCGCATAGCTGCCATTGTGCGCTAACTTAGGGGAAAAAGACAGGAATGCACCCTATCTTATTGATGGCGCACATTCCTGCCCTTCTGTTTTGTTGCAGGGCAGCACAGCAAGATTCCTTGCAGCGCTGTCCTGCACCAAAACCTCTTAAATGGGGCCTCAAGTGTGTTTGCACCATTTGTAAGGCCAGCTAATTTGTGACATTAAAAAACTGCTTGAAATGGGACTTAGTGTCAGTCTTTCTTTTTTAGCGACATACAAGGAAATCCTTGTAAATATTTAGTTGTGTGTTTTGCTGGAGTTTTTACACTGGAACGGCTACCTTGCATCTAATTATCGGAAAGTAACGCTAACAGAGGTGCCACTATAAAAAAAAAATCACGTAAACGCTGAAAAAATGCTGCCAACTGGACTTTGCGGCAACCTGTAAATACGGCGGTTAAAAAAAAGCTGCCGTAACGTCAAGAAATGGATGCTATGGCGGCGTTAAATACCTGTAAATATGCCCCTAATTTTTCGTCATCAGACTTTGACCCCGAGCAAGAGAGAGAAAAACACAAGAGTGGAAACAAAGAGGAAGAGTAAGTGAGAAAAGCAGTGGCACAGGGAGAACGCTGGGCTGTAAAAGACCCTGCAAGGGTGATGCAAAGGGGAATGGAGAATCTGATGGTAGATGAAAGAGGCATGAGGTGGAATCAAGACTGTGCAGTCAAAGCATTCAGTAGCACCGGATACGAAATTCGGAGCAAAACTTTTGGCCCTGTCACTTATTACTTTGCAAATTAAGCACAGAAACTAAGGATGGCGTTAGAAAAATAGGAGTTGCTATAAACGCTGTTTTCAACCCAACGGTAAGACATAGTCAAATGACGCCCCATGGGGGCCATCATATTTGTCTCTTACTCCCCAAATATGAGGAGCAAATAATGATGTCCCTGGTGAATTGACATTCACTAGCCAGGAGCCGTTGCTGTATCATAGTGAACATATGTAGTAGCAGCCCCTTTTTAAGTGCAGGGCGCAGACATATGTACTGGAGACGGTCTGTGAATTCGATATGCATGCGTTCAGTGGTGTAGCAAAGGTGCCATGGGCCCTGAAGCAAACGAGAGAAAGGGCGCCATGCCATGGTTTCATAGTAAAAAAGCAAATATATTTGGTTTCAGTATGCCCCTCAAAGCTCTGGGCCCCGGTGCCGCTGCACCTGCAGCACTATTAAAAACTACGTCCATGCATACATCTTTAAAACTATGTATATCAGACCCAAATTTGGAAATGAGAAACATCTAAGAACACGTGGCCATTGTAACAGATGTTAATAAGTACTTGGCTGACCGAAGATGCTTTCAAAGATGTAACACCATGGTTTAGAAGCAGTATTTTATTTCAAAATGGTACATTTTCGTAGTTAAATCAGAAAACATGCACACAATCTGCTCTCGAAGACCTCTGTATTTGCAGTGCAACATTCTTTCAACTACTTGTCGTGAATAAATCAAAATTGGGACTTTTATAGTGATAATCATGGTTCACATCGAATGCATAATAAAATCTAATTTGAGGCCCTGGAAGATTATGCTGTTGAGGCACTGAAGGATTACTTATTATGGTTACAAAGACGTGGGCACTGGACATATGCGAGTTGTTACTGCTTGACTCAACACTCCCTCCTCCCCCAATCACGGGCTTAGCCTTCCTCGCCATATGGCACCGCTGCCACCTGACCCAGCGCCTTTCATCTTCGCCTTAGCTGGCTCTCAGACTGACTCCCTTCAGCTCAAACTAGTGGCCCTGCTGTGCGCCACTTTCCTTTTGAAGGCCACTGTTCCTGGATGTATTCCCCATATTCGAACCGCCCACATTTCATGTGCATTTGGCATGTTTCCTTATGCCATGCGTGATGATTTTTTTTTATTCTAAAGCATTGTACCTGCTGTTCATGCCTTATGTGTGTTGCAGTAAGCTTGCACTCGAAATAATCCCGAATATTGTACAGTAAATTGATTAAAATGTTATTAAGTACTGTAACTTGAGAAAAAAAGCTTCTCGAATCCTTTAGTTTTAAGCAAACGGAGGGCTCACTCATTTGAGTATTTCGCCTGAAGTCACCTTTATTTTTTATTTATTTAATGTATTACTTTTTAGGATAATGTAGTGTTCCATATTCATAATGGGGAATTCAAAGCGCGTTTTCGGACACGCAGCACATCACACTGTGAAAGAGTTTAGTTGGCGGAATGCCGTATTTTTTGTGATCCTATGTGGTTAAAGGTTTCGTGTTGGGCGAGAGAGACCAGAGATATTCAAGTCCCCTGTCTTGGGATGAATCCCCTAGAAGTGTGATAAGGGAGGAGGTATGAGAGAGAGATAGGCATGAAAACTATCATTATAGTTAGGCCCAATAATTTATAGCCAGCTACCCAGTACCGGCCTAGCCAGAGGGGCTGTACGGTGCTATGTGCGGGTATCCCAAAATAGCGGGTTAATCAGAATCCGTTTGGCAACCTGTGCAAGGAAGAGATGCTGTCATATGAGTCCAGTTATGCCAAACGGGTCCTAATGGGAGTTGTTCACATAAGAGGCAAACATGCTCCTTTTTAAAAGCAGGGATATTACCTACTGCTGTAAAAATACACACCATGAACGAGTAAAGAAATTGAACAACAAGCAAGGGGAGAGGATGTGGTCTAACGGCTAGGGCGGACGACCTCAAATCTAGGGAACCGAGTTGGAGTCTCGGCAATGACGCTCAATATCCTGTGATTCTGAGCAAATCACTTAGGGGCACATGGATCAAGGTAGGCTTTTGCGATTCCTTAATTGTGATTATTAAGGAATCGCAATTATGGAATCGCAAAAGCCTATGCATGTAGGAATCGCTAAAAAAAATAGCGATTCCTAAACATTCCTTAATTGCGACTCGCAAATTGCGACTCGCAAGTAAGGAATGGCTTCCCATTCATTCCTATGGGCCTACAGGCCCATAAGAATGAATGGGAATTGCATGCGCAATTTGCGAGTACCCAATAGGTACTCGCAAATTACGCATGCAATTTCAAGGGTGCCAAAAGGACAGCCTGTTGCACCCCTGAAATTGCAATGTGAACACATGTTGCGCACACACATGCCCCAAGGGCATGTGTGTGTGTAACCAAGAACTTTGAAAAATGCACTTCAGTGCATTTTTCAAAGTTTTTGCAAATTACCATCAAGTTCAAATTGATGGTAATTTGCGACCCCTATTTGCGAAATCGCAATTTGCGATTTCATCATGCATTGCATTTAGGGAATCGCAATTTGCGATTCCCTAAATGCAATCACAAGTAAGTAATCGCTATTTTTGCGATTACTTAAATTGCGATTTTTGCATTTGGGATGATGCATCCCAAATGCAAATACTCGATCGCAAAGGGGCAGATTCTGCGAATCTGCCCGTTTGCGACTGGTTTTTCGGTTGATGCATGGGACCCTTAATCTCCCCGTGCCTAACAAAAATGAATGTGTCCTTGTGTAACGCAACTGGGGCCATATTACAGATGGTGCCCGAGGGGCGCAACAGGCGTTTGTGCCCGCATTGCGCGCCCCCGGGGCACTTTGGTATTACAGAAGGGGGCGCAGACGTTTGTGCATCCCCTTCTATAATACCGATAGTGCTGGCGCACTTAGGGGGATATTCTCAAGAACTTGCGATAATCATCGCCAAAATAGGTTAACGCAATTTTTCACATCGCCGTCCATCGCGGGAAAATAACTCTGTCTTAACGTCTCATTCTCAACACGGCGGTAACATGCGATAGTTTCCCAATAATGCGTCAAATGTCCACGATAAAATTACCGGGACGGCGATAAAAATCCAAAGCCTAACGTGAAAAAACATGCGATGAGCCCAACTGCGATAAAAAATCCAGCGATAAGCAGAGCCAGGCCTGCAAGTCCCACAAGTCTAGCGGGAAAAACCACTATAAAAGCGGCAAAAAAAAACACCTACAAAACACAAACAACTGCGAAGCACCATGGAGGGAGCCGGAGCAAGTACAGAGGACAACCAGAACCCCACAAGCCCCACGGAGGACCAGCCTGGGACCTCGGGGACAGGGAAGGGCAAGGAGAAGAATAAGAGGAACCCGCGTTTCAGTACGCAGGAAAACCATATCCTCATTACGGAGGTGACAGAACACCACCACCAACTGTTCATCACCTCCACTGTGACATTGGCAACTAAAAATACAATATGGCAGTCCATCTTGGCCAAGGTGAATGCAGTCGGAGTGAAGAGAAGGGAAGTGGACGACTGCAAGAAGCGCTGGACTGATGTGAAGCGCAAAACCAAGCTGAAAATCGCTGCCAACCTGAGAGCAGCAATGCAGACTGGAGGTGGGAGTCCAGCGACACACCAGGAGCTGGATGAGATGGAGGAAATGGTGACCCGAGTCATCATTGGGGAGACGGTGGCAGGAGTTGGTGGACCGGACACTGCACAACATGACCTGAGCCAACAGCAACAGGGTGAGTAACGACCAGCGACTGGGGGGACGGGGGGAGATGGGCACAATGGCACACATGCACAATTAAGTAGAGCACATCTGCGGACAAACCATGCCCAAGAGTCACAACTCCGACCAAGCGCCCAATTTACTCAAGTCTGCAACATCTCAGCACTGTATAGGCACAGAAGTGAAAGGCACACCGCCTGAAAGGGAGAAGGGCCAGCCAAATCAGAGCTGAAGGGGCAACTTACCCACAATGCAGCACACACACATAAGAATCAGAGCACCTCAACATTGACAACAATGTGGTACAAACTGCAACACTTTCACAACAGAACAGAGGACACAACTGCTGCCGCTTGTGTGTAGAAAATGGCCATTCGCATTTGGCATAGCAGGAAACTGTGAGATGACAATGGACAAGTACAACCTCACATCCCTGATGGTGTAGAAATGTCAACTGTCCCGCATCAAATAGGCATCTCTTCACAAACAGTCACAATGTACATTGTCATGCAGTCCGTTAGTAAACTTGTACAATGCGTGAACATACATGTGAACACAGTGTCAATCTGCATCTCCCCTTCACATTGCAGAGGGAGAATCAACACCTTCTGCAGAGCAGACACAACAACTCAGCACTGATGACATAGAGGACCTCCCCAACATCGACACTGATGCCCTCCAGCAGCTCATGGACAGCTTCGGCACCCCACCTCCAGGAGCAGGGCAGCCCAGCTGCATCGAGGAGACCACACCCCCTGCACAGACCACACAACAGGAAGCACCCACCACCACGGCTGTCTCCCAGGACCCCCACAACCAACACATGGCATTCCAACTTCGTGTGTTAGGGTGCCAGGAGAAGATGGCTGATCAGCTGCGGGTGGGGTTCGACCTCATGGCAGCCAAACTAGATGCCATACATGGGTGGCTAAGTGCCATCAGGGTCCACTTACAGTCCCTAACGGACACCCACTGTCCGCTCCATGCTCTCCAACAATCCATGGCTGACATCGCTGGAGTCATGACTCGGAGACAAGAACAACTGTCTAGTTAGAGTGGCTCCAGCGATGTCAGCCGGGAGTTGGGGCACATGCGGAGGATCATGGAGAACATGGAGCGGATGCATGCGGAACGATTGGCTGCCACGGCTGCACACCAGCGCGATGTAGCTGGGATCTTCCATGCCCTGCAGATCCTCATCATGGCATTGCTGCCACACGGCCTGGCGCAGATGACTGCTGCTGCTACTACTCCATCCACATCTCCACCCCCTGAAGTATCAGTGCCACACAGTGTGGCAGACCAAACACCACCACCCACATGTGAGGCACCTGACACATCAGAGGACGAAGATGATGTTGAATCTGGCTTGGTGGTAAGATTGAAGTGGTAGCATACATCACCGCCATATGGCCTGTTTCAGCTTGGTTCAGCCCTCTTCATCATGCCCTGGAATAACATCTTCCACTGTCCCCGTTACACTCAGCGACACTCACCTTGGACCTCGACATGGACTGCCATATTTGGATTGGTTACCAATGACACAGCAATCACACTGTGGACTGAAGTCTTCCTCTTCCGATGAACCTGTCAATCCCTAAAGGACTCTGGCTGGCCCTCCACGGGGCGACAATGTAAAGTGGGGTTTGCATGGCCCTGTACTGGTCCAGCTTCAACACCCCACTGAATGCGAATAAAACATTCAAATTCACACTGATGTGTCATGGCCCTGATCAATTAAGCATGGAAGTATTGATGAATGTAGGGACAGTGATTCCACATAAATGGTACTCCCTGGGTAATGCTATCAATGCGCATGTATGGCCGTGACCCAGGATAGGCAGTGAGACACACATCGTCATTCAAAACAACTCACATTACAGTTGAATACAAGTGAATGTGCGTAGACTTTATTACCATATGCGTGTCAGTACGGGCAAGAGAAGTGCCGCAACATGCGGACCAATGCAGCAGTATTTCAGAATGAGGAACGTTGCCCAGTGCCGCTGTCCACTCCGGGGGAGTGCCTCACCTTTCACAGGTGTGTGTTACCCCACGTGGTTGTCCGCTCACGTATTCGGGGTCCAGGCGAATGCAGCCATGTCCACTGTTGTCGTGGGATATGTGACCAGAACCTCAAGATGCAACAAGGTGTCGGGACATGTGCAATGGGTTCCAAACTGTTGTGGCTGCAGGTACGTAGTTACACGTCCATGAAAGCGATTGCAGCTTCGTAGGCAATCATTTCCAACATGAGGTCGTTGTCGACTCCATCGAACAGGACGGCGAGGCTATCCATTAGCAGGTCCGGACAGATATGCTGCATCCACCCCCTGTCACCAATTAGCACTACAGCCCAATAGGGGAGCGGCTCAGTGTGGTCACTGCACACGAGGAGTTCTGCAATCTCCCAGGTCCAGCTGCCAGCATGTATGCGAAGTATCCAGGCATCCCATAGACGGGTATCACGGTGACACTCCTGGTCGTGGGTCAACAGGGGGCACACACAAATGTCGAAATCCAGTTTGGCTACCATCCTGTTGGATAGGCAGACATCCATGGACCACTCGAATATGCACGATCGACAATGCAACACAGGCTGAACGCAGGTGACGATGGCAAGGCGGAAGCTTAGCCGGTAACTGACCCGCAGCACTACCAATGGCAGTGCCCCCAGTAAATGCAGTCATACGTGCACTGTACAGTTCCACATGACAGGGGTTGTGCATGTGTCCGTGATGTTCTGCCATTGCGTTAGTGGCCCTGGTTGAAGCGGCACTGTTCTGACCTGCGCCAGTTCTGTGGATGAAATGCCACAGCTCGGATCAATGAGTTGTTTAAGTGTGCAACGGTTGTACGCCTGGGATGGTGTGGGAGTAAGTGTGAAGGCCATTCCATGCAAGATAACTCTGAGCAAGGACTTCTGTGTGTGGGGTGTGTATACGTTGGTCTGTCTTCGGGCTGTGCGTAGTGTGGGAGTCGTCCTCAACTGCTATCGTATCTGTCAGGGGGTACCGGGCACATGCAATTCCGAGGTCGGATATGCAGATGTCCTTCCGCCTGATAGTTCAAAGGAGCTTTCATCCCTAATGTCAGTTTGTCATCTGCTTGCATTCATGAAGTGTGATGTGGCTTGTTGGGTGTGGGGTGGGATGTGTGCGACTTTGGGATTCATGTTTGACATGACTTGCATGTGGCAAATGAGCGGCATCACTGTGTGTTACGTTGCCTCACAGCTGCTCCTCCCTCCCCCGAGCCTATTTACTTGTGTGCGCTGCGCGGTTGCTTCACTTGCACTCTTACGGCAAACCATTGTCATGCCTGTCTGCGCATGTCCACAAGCCTGACAACGACACTGTGATGTTGGCCATTGAAGGTGGTGGGCCACGTGAGTGTAGGCCTATGGTATGGATAGTGCGGACACAGATGTAGAGTTCATGCCTGGCTGAACTCGCGCTGCGATTAAGGCTAGGCATTTGGCTCATGCTGCGGCAATGCAGACACACACAACACTTGGCATGTATGAGCCAAGACCCCGAGCGGTCTTGCACTCCTTCATTTCTCCGTTCATGCGAGACCGTCCTCCGGGTGCATGCTACATTGCAACATTGTCAATTGCGGGCCGGGTGGCGCCGACACTACAACAGAGACACATGCATTGGTGACTTCCTTGTCCAGGCCAGAACTGAACCATGCCCTGAGCCCCGGGCTAATTCTACACAACCCTGCGCTGGACTGACATACGCCGGCCCAGCCCACTCCACTTACGCTTACAGGGGGGGGGGACAAAGCTACATGTCCAAGGTCTTACCCACTGCCTGAGGTGACATGCTTCCGTCCGCTGTCCACAGCATGATGTGATGTGGTAGGGCCAGGGGCCATCACGCATACATAATGAGCACACGGACACACTTAGATAGATAGTGGAACTGGCTACGGGCACGTGCGTCCGGCCCCTTTTTATTACCAGGGTCACATGTCCAGTGACGCCTGTGCTGGATGGGAGTGGGGTGAGTGTGAGCCAGCCCTCAGGGAGTGGTTGGTGCTGGCAACAACTAGAACAGTGATCATTGGATCACACACACAGATTCAATCATAAAGGGTCCATGACTTGCAGTGCACTGAGGTAGGGGCACCAGAACTGGACTCACACACAAAAGTTTACATCATAAAGGGTCCATGACTTGAGCTGCACTGAGTTCGTGGCACCGGAAGCGCTCAGCGGGTGCACGGCCTGCGATGATGCGTCGTCCGGGCGGGCCGCCCTGGAAGCAATGTCTGTTGCCTACTGGACTCTGCCATCAATGAATCAAGACTAAGATTGACTTGGGGGACCTGCTGACTGCAGTGTAGGCCGGAGGCAGCGGTCAGCAAGGGCCCACAGCCACATGGCGTTGACTTGAGCTGCACAGAGTTAGTGGCACCTGGAGCGCTCAGCGGGTGTGCAGCCAGCGATGATGCGTCGTCCGGGCGGCCCGCACTGGAAGCAATGTCTGTTGCCTACTGGACTGCGCCATAAATAAATCAAGACTCAATTTGAATTGTGAGCCCTGCTGACCGCAGTGTAGGCCGGAGGCAGAGGTCAGAAAGGGCCCACAGCCACGTGGCGATGACTTGTGGTGCACTGAGTTGGTGGCACCTGAAGCGCTCAGCGGGTGTGCAGCCTGCGATGATGCGTCGTCCGGGCGGGCCGCCCTGGAAGCAATGTCTGTTGCCTACTGGACTGCGTCATAAATAAATCAAGACTCAATTTGAATTGTGAGCCCTGCTGACCGCAGTGTAGGCCGGAGGCAGCGGTCAGAAAGGGCCCACAGCCACGTGGCAATGACTTGTGGTGCACTGAGTTAGTGGCACCTGAAGCGCTCAGCGGGTGCGCGGCCTGCGATGATGCGTCATTTGACTTGGGGGACCTGCTGACCGCAGTGTAGGCCGAAGGCAGTAGTCAGCACACAGTAACTCTGCGGTGCTGTGCCGCTGGGTGCGCTGGGGGCCTGTGTCGCGGAAGCCAGCGTTCGGCTGAGGAGGCTGGCGGTCACGGCGGCGGACTCGTGGCAGGGTGAGGGGGCGCCGCCCTGGCAGATGCGTTGGCCTTCCCGGAAGTGAACCATGCCCAGAGCCCCGTCCTATTCATTCACACTCCTACGCTGGTGTGGCGTACGCCAGACCAGCCCACTCCGCTTCCGCATACGGGGGGACTCAACTACATGAGCGAGGTCTTCCCCACTGCCTGAGGTAAGATGGTTGCGTCCACTGTCCACAACACTGCACACACCAGCAGTATATGTCCACAGGGACATGTCTGCACTCTGCATACTGGAGTCTGTCCAGCACATCACTGCCACACTTGGCATTGTGTACATTCTTATTCATGGGTCACTTGCCTCCTGCACACATACTTGGTTCCCACCTCTCCCCACATTCTGCAATTGTGTGGCTGAGGGGCCATGCAGTTTTTGGAAGGTCAGCTGTCTTGTTCTGCGCTGCCTCGGTGGTAGTCCGGGGGGGCAGGAGGGGGGGGCCTGGGGGTGGTGGCGGTGGGTGTTGTGGACCTCTTGGGTCTCTGAGCTGCATGATCATTAGATCCATGACATGTGTTGGTCTTCAGATGTGGCTCTGGGCTGGGCTCCCTTTCATACTGCAGGTTGTCATCCTGCTTATCACCAGTAAAAGGCAGGTGTTAAATCCCTGCTGCTAACGCGCCTTATCGCCTCTTTTCGGGTCGCATCGCAGATCTGGCTGCTCGTTGTGAATATCGCGAAGTGGTGTTTTTGTGTGTTTTTGCGGGGGAACGCCTACTCTGCACATCATTAGCGTTAATTGTCGCTCTCATCCGTGGCGATGTGTTTTGCGGCAGCTATCGCAGGAAAACTGGCGATGTCGGCAGTTTGCACCAGCTTGTGAATAGGGCGATAAGTCTATCGCCACTTTTGCGGTGCTAAAGTGCCGATAAATCGGCGATGACTCCTAGAGAATATGCCCCTTAAAGCGCCAGCGCTGTCAACAGAGGGTGTTCCCTCATTTGCATAGGGGCGTGTCCTATGCAAATGAGGGGATTCCTTTGACTCTGCGCCTGTGTCATATTACAGATGCGGGCAGAGTCAAAGAAGCCCTCAGGATGCGCACTGACAGTGCGCCATTTAAAAGGTGGCACACTGTCAGTGCGCCTCCTGACAGCAGTCCTCTGCGGGGAGTAAAGGGGGTCCCATGGACCCTCCAGACATCCCCTTGCAGGCGGGTTCAGTCACTGACTGCACCCGCCTGCAAGGGGATCTCTAATCCCCTTTGAAAGTGCAGGCGGCTGCCGCCTGCACTGTGAAAACACGTAGCAGCTGCTCCGTGTTTTCACATGAATGCGCTGCCTCCCAGGGCAGCGCGAAGTCGCGGCTGCCCTGGGGGCAGCGCATCCACCATAATGGGGCGCATTATCACTGTTTGTGCCCGGCGCACCTTTTGAAAGGTGCGCCGAGCGCAAACAGTGATAATCTGTAATAGGGCACCTGATGCTCATGTAAAAGCGCTCTGATACCCGATACCTTCGGGTCAAGTTCGCGCAGTATAAAACTTTGGAGAAAAAAATAAGTTTGGCAACCTGATCAGAAAATGCCCGATCTTTAAAAAATTCTGATTCCAACTACTCCTGCTAGGCCAAAGGAAGGCATATTTTCACATTCCAAGCCCTTACATGCTCCCAGGCACTCCGAGAGGCAGATGAGCATTATTCAGGCAAATCTTTATCTGGCCATGACTCCGACATGAGGCTGAGAGACAAAGTGCTTGGTAGAATGCTGCTCTGACAGGGCAAGATAGAATCGCCCTATCCTGTGTTACCCTACTGTCCACACCCCTACATTGGAGGCCAATCATTTTTCTTAACTCCCTAGTTTGCATGAGGATCCATCTTCTGCCCTTTTATAGTTTCTTTGCAGACAGCGTTAGCTTTCAATATTATCAGGGGGTGACATTTGAGGGGGGAAAAAACAATGTGGTGAAAGGAGACTTACCCTATGTACATTGCTTTGGCTAGGAGGATGGCAGCATGACATTGAATTTGTAGTTCTGCTTTTGTTCAATCATAGTCGGCTCCTGGTGATTTGTGAGCCTTGAGAAGCATAGGTTTTATACTGGTCCACAGATTAACTTCCATTCCAGTCCTCTCTGCATGGTCACTCCCCACTTTCCCCCCGCTATTAACTCTACTCCCACCCAATTCAAAAGACCTTCAATCCAAGGCAATAGTAGCCAAACAGGTGTCAGTTCCTCTTCTAGAGTACCCTAAATTCAGCCTTTTTCAATACTGACAGGAGTCTGGGTAGTGTGATATTAAATAAAAGTATTTCTGTTTTATTTTGATTGATTTTATATCCTCAGATTCAATGTGTTGTATTTGTTGTGATTCTATGGATGGTTGCTCGAATCACACCATTCTTCCAGGTAGGATTTAAATACAGTGGAGGTATTTCCGAGGTCACAAGGGTTTTGCAGGTACAGGTTTGAGGCAGCAAAGCTATTGCTCAGCTCACAAAAGACTTGCAGCTAGGATGTAAAGTCAGGAGAGCTATTCATCAGGTCACAGAGGTGTTGCAGGTAAAGTGGAAAGACAGCAGACCTATCGCTTAGGTCACACCAGTCTAGCAGGTAGAGCTTAAAGACAGCAGAGTTATCGCTTATTTCACAAAGATCTTGCACGTAGGGTGTAAAGAGAGCAGAGCTATCACTCAGGTGACAGAGCTCTTGCAGTTAGAGTGTAAAGGCAGCAGCACTATCACTCACGACACACAGGTCTTGCAGGTAATGTGTACAGACTGCAGAGCTATTATTCTAGTCACGCAGGTCTTGTAGGGAAGGGTGTAAAGAGAGCAGAGCTATCACTCAGGTCACAATGGTTTTGGAGACATAGGAGCTTATTTACAAGCTCCTTGCGCCGCCGGTGCGTCACTTTTAATATGGGAAAATTTGACGTACTGTCAGGGCAAGTGGCTTGTAAATACGCTCCATAGTGTAAAGAAAGTAGCTCTGTGGCTCGTGTCACACTGGTCTTGAGCGCAGAATTTAAAGTCAGCAGTGTAATTTCTCTGGTCACTAAGATCTGAGGGGCTTATTTACAAGCCCCATGCGCCGCCCGTACGTCACTTTTTCCCATGTTAAAAGTGACGCACAGACGGCGCAAGGGGCTTGTAAACAAGCCCCTGAGTGTGGTGTGCACGCTGGCGCAAGGTGGCCTAAAAAGGGCCAGCTTTGGAAGGAAGGAAACAGCATCAGATCATAGTACCAATGGTGCTGTTCTTCTCTCTCCCTTTCACGCAATGCAGCACAACTTTGGCTGTTGCACTGCGTTATGTGAAATCTTCGTAAATGTCCCCATTGTTTAACAATGATATACTTTAGTTTCCATACCGCACAAGTAAAGAAAGCTATCTTACTAGTATTGGGAGCTGGTGTAAACTAGATATTTCTAGGCATTACATTCTCTGACCCCTATATCATTTTCACCTTTGGTGTCTTTCTAAATGTGTGATATCTAACGTTGATATCATTTTTATACCATGTTGTATTTGACTTTATTGAATATGGTGGCAATCTTATGTCCACATTATAAATTGTAAAAAAGTAAATAAAATTATCATTTTTATATTTCGGGATATTAAACCTTAAATGGAATTGATTATTGCATTCATCAATGGATTTTATGTGTACTGTTGTAGCCTTGAAAAATTCCATAGGTGGTTTTGGATTTTAAAAAAATGCGTTGCCTGATTACTTGAATATTGAATCGAGCTGCAGCAAAGTATTTCTTTAGAGAATAATAAAATACTGTGCATTAGAAATGACTTTGTTGACTTATATATTGTAGATTTTGACTATATTGACATTTCTGTTTGCGCCTATTTTTAGACATAGAAATTATGCTAAAGAAAAATTCCGGAAAAACTCGAGAAGTTGGTGGTAAAGTTCACTCAGAAATATCGAAGGTCAGGAAATGTGAAGAACATTGTTGAAACAGGACAGAATTACATATGACATCATTATTACACCTGTTATGTGTGACTTGCAGTTCCTTGCAGATAAAGTGCTCATAATTCCATATAAAAAGATAAAAATTGACATTGCCGCACTGAATTTCACACATTCCTAAAACTCCTATAAACCTGAAAACGCCCAAACTATCTTCATAGCATCGATCTGAGTTCGAACCATTTGAAGCAGTTCTGATTGGCAGCTGTAGTCACGGTAAAAGACATTATTTCATAAAAGGGTTTTCTTAACCGAGTTCTGTAAACAAAACAATTCAAGCAGCTGTGTTGTTCTCTTCAAATAGTTCTGCCTTCTCCCCTTTTCCATATGTGCGTTGAGGTCACTTAGTTTTATAGAAAAGCGAATGTTGCACTATTCTAATAGAAAGCATCATTGGGGCTGGTGGGGGCTGAACCGGCTGACCAATGCAGGTGAATAAACATCACTGCCCATTTATTGCCTCGCTAACATTCCAGTGAAGGCTTTCAAAGGCTAGCGTTCTAACAATATCTCTTTTGAAGTGTGGATTTTGAACTGAGTTCATTCAGTATATTTGGACACCCTGCAATAACACTGCTGTGGGAAGACATGGAGGTGCATCTCTGAATGAGCGGGTGTCTTTTAGAGATCTGCACCATGAAAATCGCTGTGGGGGAAATTCACAAGAAGTGCGTCGTACTCCTGTAGCACTAATTCATGTACTCATAAATGCCTTTGGGAATTGGCCTCATAATCTTTAAGCCCATACTGAATCACTGTTTCGATATTGGTGACTTCCTTAAAATGCATTCATTGTTGGTACTTTTTATTTCAAACTATGAGGCCAATCGACAAAGGCATTTATGAATATGTGAAGCAGTCCTACAAGAGTACTACTTCATGTATCCATACATCTCTTTATTAAATTGCTGGTATGTGGCAAATAGTGGCAGATACACAGAGGGGCGTATCTTGGTCAGAAAGATTGGTGGGGGCGGTGACCTTCAGATTTTCTGAGAATCACACTGGCATATATATATATATATATAGTTCAAATACAATATACAACAAGGAGGGCATGAGGGGGGCTTAAGAGACAGTGGAGACGGAGAGGAATGTTGTTTGTTAGAATATTTTGTAAAACAGCCAACATTGTATGTTTTCGTCTGTGTGTACCAGTGGTGGCTCCTCCGCTATGGCGTAGGAGCGTCACCCCACTGCTTTCTCGCAGTGCGAGATGCAAAAACATAAAATGGTTATAACTTTGAGTTATTACCATTTTATGCTTCCTTTGCCGGCGGGCGGGCGGGCGGGTGGGCGGGGCAGCTCTGCTTTTGATGCAGGGCAGGGGGTTGTTTGCACACTACTGAGTGTGCAATGACTGTTTGGTCGTCCCTCTCGGCCGCCCAAACCAGTCATGCACACTTTCCCCTTCTCCATGCAGGCTGCATTGCACCCTGCATGGAGAACATGCCCACCTCTCCAGCCCCTGGCTGAGCGCCGTGTCACAGTGCTCAGACTAATCACAATGCTGCATTGCGGCGTTGTGGTTGACCTAGGGGAGGGAGTCTGGCTGCCTGTTTCCTGTTCCTGTCGGAGGCAGGAGAGCAAGAGAGCAGGAGCAGAGAAGTGCGTGGACCCAGCCTCGAGGTAAGTTAAAAAATGTTTTATTATGACCCCCTCGCTCAACCCCCCATGATCCCTCCTTCCCCCCATTCCCATCCCCACCCGCGAGTCATTCCGACCGCAACTGGTGTGTACATTTACAAAAACCATGTGAAATCTGAAAGAGAACTCACCGTACATGACTGAGAGCACCTGTACCCAACGATTTTCTCCAGAATACTTTTATTGGGGGGCAGGGTGTAATACTCAAACACCCCCCTTGAAGCTACGCCTCTGGAAACACCGTCAAAGAATAGCTGCAAATGAAACAGTCTATCCACAGCGACATTAAATAGAAGAGCAACAGTAGCTAATCGTGTTAATTACTGGCAATTTCATAGTTTTGTAATAATTTCCTAAAACTAGAACTTAGAACTTGAGGTATCTCCACCTCTCCTGAAAGGAATCCAAGCCTCAATGGTCTGGCATGCAATTAACCTCTTCCATGCTCGTGACGGCCGGGAGCCGTCACGCGTCACTGTGGGCGTGTGCGCAGGACGGCCCCCGGCCGTCCGAATCTTCGCCCACTAATGGAAACGCCCGCACAGCGCGGAAATTCCGCGCGCACGGAAGGGGTTAAACTCACTGTAGCAACCTTTAACAAGTAGACTCAACCCAGGCATGGAAAGAAGAGCTGGGAGCAATAGTTCACAAGAAGCCATGGCAGAATTTACAAATTAGTTTACTACGAATGGGGTAACCGGTTGGACCGCTCTTCCGTCCAGTCCCTTTCTCATCTAGCTGAGTTGCATTCAGGGCCTGAAGGAAAGCAAAATAAACCCTGACAAAAATGTTCAAACCAGCTCCACATTGCTGCATGCAAGTGCATGCGGTGAGTAAGAGTGTGTGTGTTCATGTTTGTTTTAGGGGTGTTCTCCCTGAAAGAAATAGAAAATCTGGGTCCATACAGTGCAAATTAAAGTGGGTGCAAACAGTGATATTAAAGCACATTGATTCAAATATATTTGCTAAGCACTTTCAATGTTGGATTGTTAGAAATGGGGTTACTGGTTGACTAGCTTGTGAGCCCTGGTCAAACAGCGACCACAATCTTAGTCAGGGTAAGAGGCAGGCAAACCCTAATTTAACCTGTGCTCACCTTCTGGTAGCTTGGCACAGAGCAGTCAGGCTAAACTTAGAGGCAATGTGTAACGTATGTGTGTAACACTTCAAAACAGTAAAACAGTCAAATCACCACACAAAAAGATCCCACACAGGTTTAGAAAAATAAAGTATAGGTTAATAAATAAAACAAGACCAAAACGACAAAAATCCAATCAGGGAAACTGGAGATATTAAATTTCAAAGTTTTAGAGGAGCATAGCGCCAAAAAGCACAAAGTGTCAACAAGACATATCTGGTGCACCGGACCGGGACAAAGCCACAAGCTCAGGCCAACCATGATGGAGTACAGGCCGGCTACAGAAACCAGGATAGGCCAGCGGAATAAAGTACCTTAAATCCTGGTTTCTAAGCATTGCCTGGATCGGAGGCAGGAAGCGTTGCACAGTCAAAGCGATGCGTCAGTTCCGAGATGCTGTGAGGCTGTTGTGCAAGGTCCTGTGAGCTGTCATCAAGGATCCCGCCGATGGGGCTTGCAATGCAAAGTATGGTCATCAAGGAAGCAGCGCACAGCTGAGGCAATGCAATGGTTCCATAGAGCTGCGAGGCTGCAATGCAGAGGCCGACGTTGGCATAGAGCTGCCATCAATGAGGGACGTAAGGACCTGGGTCGGAGTTGCACCACACCTTCGTCAATACACCGGTTCCGAAGATGCGAGGTTGATGCGTACCTTTTGTGCCAGGTCCAATCCACACAGCAGAAGCGATGCGTCGGTTATGCTCAAGGATGCGCTGCTCAGCCAAGGAGATGCATCAGTCCAGCTCAAGGATGCGCCACTCAGCAGAGAAGACACGTTGGTTCTGCTGGTAAGCACCTTAGGCCCACATCCAAGTGTCCAGGACTGACGTCTATGTATTAAAAAGGAAGCTTTGGACCTGTCAAGAGGTTTAACGTGCCAGGTCGACATGACAGTTTAACACTGCACACACAGGCTCTTCAATGGCAGGCCTGAGACATGTTTAAGGGACTATGTAAGTGAGTGGCACAATCTTTGCTGCAGGACCACTAGTAGTGTTTGATTTACAGGTCCTGGGCATATGCAGTGCACTCTACTAGGGACTTATAGATATATGAAATATGCCAATTATGGGTATGCCATTCAAACCATGTTAGCAGTGGTAAAGTGTGCAGAGTCCAAAGTGCATCAGAAGCAAAAATTCATCAAAATTGGTGGCAAGCAGGCAAAAGGTTTTGGGGAAGACCACCCTAAGGCTGTCAGGTCTAACACGTTTCTCCCCCAGCTGATAGTGGAGAGAACTGCCCAACCTCCTGGGAGTTCTCATCAATAAGGTGGAAGAGCCTGGGGAGATCATCAGCACTGGCGTTGCCTGACTCAGGTCCATGTTCCACCGTAAAGTCCATTCTCTGTAGGGAGACCACCTCAACCATTTTGGATTCTCATCTCTCATTTACATTAGCCACCTGAGGGGCCTGTGGTCGGTCTGAACCTTGAAGTGAGTCCCAAAAAGATATGGTCTCAGTTTCTTCAGTGCAGAGACCACAGCAAAATCTTCTCTGTCAATAGCACTCCACCTCTACTCCTGGGGAAGTAACCTCCTAGAGATTAAAGCTACAGGTTGGCCTAGGCCCTCATCATTGAGCTGTGCAAGGACTGCCCCTTTTCATTCTCTGAGGCATCTGTTTGTACCATGAATTGCCTGGAAGAGTCAGGAGCCTTGAGCACAAGGGTAGTGCACATGGCCTGTTTCAGGGAGTCAAAGGCTTTCTGGCAAGACTCTGTTCAGATCACCAATCTGGGCTGTTTCTTAGATGTTTTAGAAGTGGCAACAATGGAGTCATATCCCTTGACAAACCTCCTGTAATAATCTGTGAGGCCCAGGAAGGCCCTCACCTCAATCTGAGTCTTTGGAGGATCCAAGGCCATAATGGTCTCTATCATGGCCTGGAGAGGCTGTACCTTACCCCACCCACAAGGTGCCCCAAGTACACCACAGACCCCTGCCCTATCTGGCACTTGTTGGCCTTGATAGGTACTCAGGAACTTGGCAGTCCCTAACTTATTGAAGAGTTCATCAGCTCTGGGGAAGGGGTGAGCATCAGTCTTGGTGACTGAGTTGGCCCTCTGTAGTCCACACAGAACTGGAGTTTTGGTTTGGCGCCTGGTGGGGCAGCTTTTGGTATCAGCACCACTGGGTTGGGCTAGAGGATACTAGAGTGCTCAATCACCCCGAACTCCAACATCTTAGAGACTTCCTCCTTTATGATGTCCCTCACTTTGTCAGACAGCCTGTATATTTTGTTTTTCACAGGGTGCTGTCCCCTGTATCAATGTCATGGGTACAGAAATATGTAAGCCTAGGAGTGAGGGAAAAAAGAGAGGTAAACTGTCCCATGAATTGGCGACAGTCTCCCTGCTGTTCAGGGATCAGGGTAGGGGACAGGTTGACACCCTCCACTGACTCATCTTTCTCTTTTCATGATAGGAGACCAGGGAGAGGTTCACTCTCCTCTTCCTCTCCACCATCTGTCATCAGCAGCATGGTGACCTCAGACCTCTCACGCTGTTGCTTGAGAAGGTTAATATGAAGGACCCTTAAGGTGCATCTGGGGGTCTTGATGTCCACCAAGTAGGTGTCCTCCCCTTCCTCTCAAGGACTTTGGGCTCCACTTGCTCCATCATTCACACTTTCTGCCCCAGCTAAAACTCCACAGAGGTAGCCGTCTGGTCATACCACTGCTGCATTACTTCCTGGCTTACCTCCAGGTTCTCAGAGGCCTTCTTTCAGAGCATGTCCATATGGTTCCAGGGAGCTAGTATGTAGCTAACCAAATCCTGGGGACGCTTCTTAGGAGTTTGCTCTCACCCCTCCCTAACCAGACTGAGAGGTCCTTTCACAGGATAGCCATACAGAAGCTCAAAGGGGCTACATCCACCCCCCTTCTATGGTACCTCCCTGTAAGAAAAGAACAGGCATGGTAAGAGGACATCCCACTTCTGCCAAGTTAGAAATGGGGTTATTGGTTGACTGGGGTATGAGCCCTGGTCAAGCAGCAACCACAATCCTAGTCAGGGTAAGAGGCAGGCAAACCCTAAGTTAACCTCTGTTCAACCTCTGGTAGCTTGGCACCGAGCAGTCAGGCTAAACTCAAGGCAATGTGTAAAGTATTTGTGCAAAACATTAAAACAGTGAAAACACCACACAAAAGAGCCCACACCAGTTTAGAAAAATAATGTATAGTTTAATAAATAAAACAAGACCAAAACGACAAAAATCAAATCAGGGAAACTGGAGATATTGAATTTCAAAGTATCAGGTTAGGATAGCGCCAAAATTTAAAACTTGTCAATGATGGATATGCCAATCAAACCATGTTTTAGGGGAGTGAGCACAAGCATCCCAGCCCTGGTTAGCAATGGTAAGGTGTGCAGAGTCCTAAGGTCAACAGAAGCAAACATTTAGCAAAATTGGAGGAAGGCTGGCAAAACGTTTGACGGAAGACCACCCAAGGCTGTCAGGTCTAACATAGATCATAGCATTAGTCTAGTCCTGAGAGCAATTCAATACCTTTTGGTCCACTGGGGTAATGCTATAGGGACCACACAGCCAGTGCACCCCGGTTGTCTTAGTGCAGATGTGTGGGTCAATGTTTCACAATCTTGTTAGACAAAAGTGAGTAATTCAGGAAGTGGTGCATGCCTTTCAGGAAAGTAACTGCTACCTGCACATATATACTATGACTTAGGAGAACCATCGTGCATGGTCAGCACAGCTCTGAATCTCTTAATTGGTACAGGTCTCTTAATTACTAGGGCTACCCCTACAATTTAAACAGGATCTTTGCGACATCCAGCCCAGGTGTCCAGAAAAAGGGTGTCAGGTTAAGAGTGTTGCCTGTTTGAGCCTGGAAAAGGTTAAAAATCAGAAAATCTGCATTTTTACCTTCAAAACTCGAAGTTAGCCACCTCTCATCAAAATACCAATATTGGTGAATATAACTACTACTAAGTTGACCTGGACAAAATTGAATTAATGTCGACGTAATTAGTGTGACTTTGGGAAATTCACGTTACGCTTCTTAAATGAAATACCTGAAATTACGGCAATACTCCACTTCGTATAGCTATGCGCCATTCCCTATAAAAATGACTGTGAATGGCCAATTTGAGGTAAAATCTATTGCAAAAGTACAGAACACAACACGAGTGGCTGTTGCTTGCAGTTCTTTTATTTAATGTGTCCTTGTGTCAAGAATTGACATGAGGACGCATTTTGCACTTAAATATAACACAAAAAGATGGATTTTTATTTCATGAAAATATGCATAATTTTGCTTAATGTAACCATAGTTTCACATAAGTATGTGAAAGCAAATTACACAATTTCACACACCATTAATACTGAGCTACAGGTGACTATCACACCTAACCACTACTAGCTACTTGACTAACCTTACCCATACATTAACTATTTAGATAAAACAATTAAGTCAAGGAGCAACCCATCTCCAATTCCTCAGGTATAAAATCACCCCGAGACTACCATCTCTCCATTCTGTCACCGGCAGCAACCACATGCACTCAATGCCATCTCCACAAGACGCGATTAGCTACCTCCAGACCTAATAACCAATACACCACAAGGACTTAAAGAACTCACACCAATGCCCACACAACACATATAGCTTAAAGCTCACAACTATCAAAAACAACACACTAACTGAAAGACCATAACCTAAGCAACTGACACACACAATGTCAGTTGCCAATAGTAAACTAAAAATCAAGGGATGGCGTAAATGCATGATCACTAAGTTCCCTAATTGTACCTTCCCTCCAGAGTCCCTTCCCTCCAGAGATAGTCTTATGGTAAGCTGCTCCCTTTGTTCCTTGACCTTATGTGCAGGATTCTGTTTTCAAATGTTTCTTACGCTGTTCCCCTTTTATTATTGAGGCACTTAACTTACCGCACTTGCTCTGCCACTTGACTTCATCTCTCTTCCCCGGTCCGTTGCAGCTGTTGCTGATTGCATGGAGGGAAGACATCTTTGCTCTCCTACTTCCAGCTTAGAGCGCTCACTGCCGGGTTAGCTGGCTAGTGGTGCGCGGAGGTGAAGGCATTTAAGCCGGATGCCACAGTGGACACACAGCGGACATGCGCAGTGGCCGTGCCATTGGCACGCCGAAGGCGCACCAAAGGCAAGCCCGTCTGCACCCGTCCACAGCTGGACTGTGCCTTGTGTCAGAACCCCTGGCATTTTTGCTAGCAAAGAGGCCCGAGGCTGTTTTACACAAGGAACCAGCTTTTACATTTGGGTAGTCGGGGCAATGTTTCATCTTGCACTCGTCGTTTCGATTTCAACACTCTCTATTACAACAAGAGGAACTGCTGCCCCTCGTGTCAATTCCAGGCAAATTCCTTTTCACCTTCTCATATTCCGGCTCAGGAATTGGCTTGGCTAGCCCCTTCTGAAGATTTGTGTACTCATACCGCAGTGAGCTTATCAGGATTCCTGATCAATGCTCGCTCCCTCATCAAAAATAAAGTAGAAGCTGAAGAGTTCATTACCACATATAAGCCCAATTGGGTCTTTCTCACAGAGACCTGGGCCAAAAACTGCTCTGGTCCCGACCTGGTGGATGCTGCCCCCCAAGATACCTGATTGAGCGACATGATAGAGTTGATAGAGTAGGAGGTGGGCGAGCATTGATATATAAAAGTGATTATACCTGCAATCTTACTCCAGTCCATGACTCCGATCCTTGCGAAGCATTATTTTTTTCTTTAAAAATTGGCCCTAATGAATCCCTACCTGGTATTTTAGTTTACAGACCACCGGGATTCAGGTCTTCCTTCATTTCTATGTTTACACACCTATTAGAACTCTACTTGGGTAAAAATAACTTTACAGTACTAGGATACTTTAATTTTCATCTGGAAAGTGACACCTCCAAGGACACCTTGGCCTTTAAAGAAGTGATGGCCTGTTGTTGGCTGTCCCAAATAGTCACGGCTGCGACTCACAAAAGCTGGCCATACTCTGGATGGCATCTTTATCAATGATGCCCGGCTTAATGCAGCTAGCCCTCTCCCCCTTACATGGACCGACCTTCTTGTGGTCCCTTTTTCTCTTTCCTGGAGCCCTGCCCATAGTTCTCCTACTGACAGCAAAAGCTTACCTCCAAAAGAAATTGGAAGGGACTTAGGGCCAGATGTACGACCAGCAAAATTGCGCCTCGCAAATTGCGACTCATTTGCAAGTCGCAATTTGCGAGGTGCAATTTGCCATGTACAACAGTGTGTTTAACACTGTTTGCGACTCCCAATGGGGTCGTAAATTGCAAGGCTCATTAATATTATTCAGCCTCTCGCAATTTGCGAGCCCATTGGGAATGACAGGCCCTCCCAGGTATGGTGGCCTGCTGGGCTCAGCAGACCACCATGTCTGGGACTACTTTTAAATAAAGCAGTGTTTTTTATTAAATGCAGCCCGTTTTCCTTAAAGGAAAACGGGATGCATTTAAAAAAAGAAAATGAAACGTTTTCGCTTCATTTTTAAGGGCAGGTAGTGGTCCCTGGGACCACTGCCTGCCCTTAAAAATAATTTCGCATGGATTTGCAAAGTGGAAGGGGTCTCCTGGGGACCCCTTCCCATTTGCGAATGCATTACCACCTACTTCAAGTAGGTGGTAAGTGTGAGTGTTTTGCAACAGCAATTGCGGTCGCAAAACATTAGTACATGAATAAAGCTTTGTAAAGCGCGAACTTAGCCCAGGGGCGTCAAGGCGCTGCGGAAAGGGATCAGGATACAGAGATGCCCATAAGTAAAAGGCTTACAGGAATGAATGAATAAAAGCTTTGTACATGGATTTGAGACTCGCTATTTGGAAGGGAATGCCCCTTCCAAATAGCGAGTCTCTAAACACTTTTTTGCGCAAAATTGTGTTGGTACATGGCCATGACAATTTTAGCATGCGCAAAAGGGTCGCTAACCCGTTTGCGCATGCTAAAATTGTTCGTACATCTGGTCCTTAATACAGAAGCCCTATCCCATACCTTGAACAGTTGCAAATGGACATCTCAGGAGGACGCCGAGCTGGCAGCCATAGAACTCTTCTCGTGGCTCCGGGCATCTAGTGATATCTTGGCCCCAATTAAGGCAATTCATTCAAGAAGAAAGTTGCCCACAGCACCATGGTTCTCTGAAAGACTTAGGCTTCTTAGACAGGCATGTCGTCGCCAGGAATGAGTATGGCGGAAATTTGACCTTTTTCCTGAAAAATTGGCCTATAAGGCTATGTTGGCCGAATACAAATCGGTCATCAAGGAGGAAAAATTGTGTTTCTGCATCAATTAATTTGCCTCAGCTAAATCCTCCAAAGATCTTTTAAGTTAATTAGCCATTTAACTCTCCCTTCAATTCCACTGCGTACAGAAAACTCCCAAGAATTCTGTGACCAATTGGCCAAATTCTTCTATTCCAAAGTGATGTATATATATATATATATAGAAAGCTCTGGAGCTTCATAACTCCAAGGGCCAGATGTACGACCCTTTCATTTAGCGGCTAGCAATTTGCGACACATTGCGAGTTGCAAATTGCGAGGCACTAAATGAAATGTACAACAGTGTGTTTACACTGTTTTGCGATTCCCAATAGGGTTGCAAATTGCGAGGCTCATTAATATTAATGAGCCTCTCTCAATTGGCGAGCCCATTGTGAATGACAGCCCTCCCAGGGATGGTGGCCTGCTGGGCTCAGCAGACCACCATTTCTGGGACTGCTTTTTAATAAAGCAGCTTTTTTTTTCTCAATGCAGCCCGTTTTCCTTAAAGGAAAACGGGATGCATTTAAAAAAAATATAATGAAACGTTTTCGTTTAATTTTTTAAGGGCAGGCAGTGGTCCCTGGGACCACTGCCTGCCCTTAAAAATTATTTTGCATGCATTTGCAAAGGGGAAGGTGTCCCCTGGGGACCCCTCCCTTTGCAAATGCATTACCACCTACTTGAAGTAGGTGGTAATTATGAAGTGTTTTGCGACCGCAATTGCGGTCGCAAAATATTAGTACATTGTTTTGAGACTCGCAATTTGGAAGGGAACGCCCCTTCCAAATAGCGAGTCGCAAAACATATTTAGCGAGTCGCAAAAGAATTGCGACTCGCTAAATGGGTTATGTACATGGCCCAAAAAGTTTTTGCATGCGCAAACGGGTTCTCAAACCTGTTTGCGCATGCAAAAACGGGTCGTACGTCAGGCCCTAATTTCTCTAATATTTCACATACAGAGCCTCAGACATCACTTGAATTGCAATGCAGCCTGCCCATTCTAGATAACTACTGAGCAAGTCTTTCACAGTTTACTTTACTGACACAACACCAGACAGAATGTTATCTGCTTGATATCAAATCAGGTTCCCCACTAGACCTCTGTCCCCCTAACATTTTGCAACTTGGAGCCAAGAGTATTGTCCCCCGCCTTACGGAAACTATCAACAAAGTCATTGCATCTGGATGCTTTCCATCAATATGGAAAAAGGCGGTAGTTAAGCCATTGCTTAAAAAAACCAATTTGGATCCTGGAGAACCTAAAAACTACTGCCCCAACTCCTTGCTGCCTGTGCCCACTAAAATCCTTGAGAAACACATGAATTCTCAAATTATGAATTATCTTGAACAATTCCAACTCCTAGATGCTTCTCAATTTGGACTTAGGAGTAACCATGGGACAGAGACGGCATTAGTATCTGCAGTCAATAACATCCGTTCCATGGTGGACGCACGGAAGGCTGCAGTGCTGGTCTTTTTGGACCTATCTGAAGCTTTTGATACTGTCGTCTCGACTCTGCTTGTAGAGCAGCTCCAGCAGCTGGGAGTTGCAGATTTGGCACTCAAACTCCTGGCATCTTTTCTCAGAGATAGATCTCAGATGATAATTGTGGAACAGTATTTCTCAGACTCCATAATGTAGCCTTGTGGGGTGCCGCAGAACTCTTCCTTGAGCCCTACCCTTTTCAATTTGTACGTCTCCCCACTAGCACAACTCATTAGATCTTTTGGGCTCCAAGCATTGTCCTATGCTTATGACACCCAAATCATCGTGTCTATCTCAAAGGACCTTAACGCAACTGCCTCTAATTTCAAAATCTGTATGCAGGGAGTTGCCATTTGGATGGAGAGAAATCACTTATGTTTGAATGGGGACAAGACGGAGGTCCTGATCTTTGGCGGGCAATCCTCTGTGTGGTCCAATCTTTGGTGGCTAGACAGGTTGGGGACTTTACCTACCCCAACGGATTCGGCAAAAAATCTTGGAGTATTGATTGACACAAATTTATCATTTAATCTACAGGTAAACAGGACAGTTTCAACCTGCTCTTGGATAATTAAGGTGAACAGTCATAATATCGATCAAAAAAAAAATATCGACTGGACAGAATATCGAGTTTTTTATATAGAATGGACAGAATATCGAATGGCAAAAATATAGTGGTGCAGAATATAGAAATTGAGGTAAGAAATATCGATTTCCATAATATCGAAGTTAGTAATATCGACAGTCATAATATAGTTGTTAAAAATATCGAATTTTTTTATAGTGTTTTAAGTGTTAGTATATGTGTTAAAAGTATGTATTATTTTTTTAATGTATGTTTTAATTTTTTTAAAGTAATGAATTTTATGTTATTTAAGTTTTTGCGTAATTTAATTCCGTAGCGGGTTGTGGGTTTATAGGGGAATAGGGTGGGAAGTAATGTAATTATAGTAAATTAAATATTAATTTTTAGGAATTATTAAATATTTTTAATTTAATTTTGCGTTTTAGCTCTGTAGCGGGTTGTGGGTTTATAGGGGAATAGGGTGGGAAGTAATTTAATTGTTATTAAGTAATTATTTATTTATTAGTATTGATAAATAATTTATTGTTAATTAATTATTAATTGGTAATTATTTTTTATGAATTGCTAATGAATTTTTATTAATTGATTAATTGATAATTATATTAATTGTATTAATTTATTATTCGGAGCGGGTTGTGGGTTTATAGGGGAATAGGGTGGGAAGTAATTTAATTGTAATTAAGTAATTATTGAAATTATTTTTGTGTATTGATAACTAATTTACTGTTAATTAATTATTAATTGGTAATTTTTTTATTACTTATTAATTTTTGGTATCGAAAATTAATTGGTTGTTAATTAATTATTAACAGGTAATTAATTTTTAATAAATAATATGTATTGGTATTTATAATTAATTAATTATTAAATATTTTGTAATTGGTAATTAATTTTAATTAATTTTTTATTGGTATTGGTAATTTATTTATTTTTATTTAAATATTAAATCATTACTTTCCCTACTGTTGCACTCACTGGAGTGGGAATAGTAATTTTTACCCCTACGCTATCCAACGCTTTCCCTATTGTTGCACTCTCTGGAGTGGGAATAGTAATTTTTACCCCTCCGCTATCCAACACTTTCCCTACTGTTGCATTCTCTGGAGTGGGAATAGTAATTTTTACCCCTATGCTATCCAACACTTTCCCTACTGTTGCACTCACTGGAGTGGGAATAGTAATTTTTACCCCTACGCTATCCAACACTTTCCCTACTGTTGCACTCTCTGGAGTGGGAATAGTAATTTTTACCCCTACACTATCCAACGCTTTCCCTACTGTTGCACTCACTGGAGTGGGAATAGTAATTTTTACTCTTCCGCTATCCAACGCTTTCCCTACTGTTGCACTCACTGGAGTGGGAATAGTAATTTTTACCCTCCCGCTATCCACCGCTTTCCCTACTGTTGCACTCACTGGAGTGGGAATAGTACATTTTACTGTCTCGCTATCCTACGCTAAAAATATTGAATATTTTTTATTAATATTAAGTTAATATATATATATGTATTAAAAAAAAAAGCATGTTTATTTTTTTTTTTACTTACATTAATTATTTATTAATTTTAAGGTTATTTAAGTATGTTTTAGTTAATTATATTTATTATTTCATTAATTTTACATTACTTTTAAGACATTTTAAAAATTCGATATTTTAACAAACTATATTATTTACAACGATATTTTGGCTTCGATATTTTTGTACTTACCTGTTTGTAGATAGGAATTCAATATTCTGGCATTCTATATTTTTTCCTCGATATTTTGGCAGGTCGATATTTTGCTCCTAGATATTCTGTCAGTGATCCGATAATTAA
Source organism: Calotriton arnoldi (assembly GCA_963921515.1). Lineage (NCBI taxonomy): Eukaryota > Metazoa > Chordata > Amphibia > Caudata > Salamandridae > Calotriton > Calotriton arnoldi. The sequence continues at coordinate 493,445 of CAWUFW010004773.1, forward strand.
ATCCCTGAGAAAAGTGCTTCCCTTCTTTCCTCTTCAGGCACAAAAACAGGTGACTTTGGCACTTGTTATATCCAGACTAGATTATTGTAACACCCTTTATAAGGACATTAACAAGACCGTCCTTGCAAAATTGCTGCTAGTCCAAAATGCAGCTGCTAGACTGATTCTTGATATCCCTAAATTTCAGTCCGTCTCTGAAGGGATTCGGAAACTTCATTGGCTTCCTGTTGCCAAGCGAATTACCTTTAAGGCTCTCTGCTTGGTCCACAATTCCCTTAACAACAGGGCCCTCAACAACTCAGGAATCTATTTCACTACTATACTCCCCCCAGACAACTTTGATCTTCAGGCAAATATCTTCTAACTACTCCTAGGTACAAGAGATCAAGATGGGGAGGCACAGCCTTCTTAGTGGCGGCATCCACGCTGTGGAACTCTCTTCCTCCATCAATTTCTAGTCTTCAATCCCACACCTTATTCTGTAAGGCTTTAAGACCTGGCTGTTCACTCAATAACAGCCACTAGCTAGCTTCTTTTATTTCTCTTCTTCCAGAGACTATTTGCTATTAGCACCTTGGAGCCTTTTGGCTTTTGTTGCCCTCTATAAATCTTTTTGATTGATTGATTGATTCATTCATTCATTCAGAGTCCCTATTCAAACCAAAATACAATGCAGGAGCTATGAATGCACCACCTCCTACAAAAAGCCCACACTCCTCCCACACTCGAGAATTCTCTAACCCAACAATCTACCTTGCACTTCTACTTCAAGCTGTAAGCAGACTACCCCAACCCAACCTAATCCCACCCATATCCTCTATACCTCTCAACCTTCTGCTGCACTAGACCACACCTGCTCAAAGCACCATTACATCAAGAGAAAAGAGACACAATTAAAATGAATGATGTTTAACGCAATGTCCTAGAACAAAAAGCATTTCAACATGTTTGACTCACTCTCAGAAATCATAATAGTCCTCACCTTCATTACAGAAAAATGGCTCAGCCAAGACTCCACACCCACATGCCATACAGCAATCCCACCTGGATTTGGCATCATCAACACAAATCATATTGGCAAAATTGGAGGAGGCCTGGGAGTTTTCCATAAAAATCACAGTTGAAAACCTCACCATGAACTTCTGCAAATCTTTGCTGACAAGAGGTGACCCTACACTGATTCTCACTTGTTTCCTACTCCTAATATATTGACCCCCATCACACAATACAAATTTTAAACATGTTTTACTAGATACAGTGACCAAAACTAATCAGAACCAACCCAGCCTGTACACTACAGGATACCCCAGTATATGGGTTGACAAGAAAGATCTAATTAGAACCACAGCTATCACATGCAACATTGAGGCCTTCAACCTCCAACAAACTGTTTCTGACACACCCCACTCTACTAGACACCATCTGGACATCATATTTGGCCCTCTGGGCCATGCCACAATGACAGATAAATCTCCTGTAATCTGGAGTGACCATAACATTATTACATTCAGGATCAACATACCTATCAACAAAAACAAATAAAAGACAGCAACAACCACCATCTACAAAACCACATGCGGCAATGGAAAAAACAAGATCTTTAAAAACTCAGTTACCTTCTTGAAAGATTCTCAATAAATATGAGTCCTGAAGATAAACACCCCTTCTATAACTAAATCTCTGCAGGGTTGGACAACCAAATACCAATAAAGAACACATCTAGGATTAACCACAAAAAGAAAATCAAATAGCTGAATGAAAATATTAAAATAATTAAAACACAACTCAGTATACCACAGCACAAGTGGAGAAAGTCAAAAAATGAAAAAGACAAAATCATACTTTGCCAGTATAATACAGCCTCCAAAAAAACATCCAGACCACACAAAGATAGCACTATTTCCCAAGCATAATTGAAGCTGACTAAGGGACTCCACAAAGGTCCAGTAGAATTCTGCAGTCCAGGGTGCAAAAGCACAGAAACAACACAATCAGAAGCCTTCAGTGATGAAATTTCCATAGAATTGATCCAAAAAATTAACACAATAGAAAATTGCCTTAAGAAGAACACAGATAACAATGACAACATGAAACTCAACCACCATAGAAAAGGGCAAAAGCAATCTTACAACACGTAATATTTTTCAAAGAACCTCTCATAAAATATTTCCTCTACATTATCATCTTAAACAGCTATTAGGTTCAGACCAGCACCATAAATTATATTTAAAGTTGTCCTTCGCACAACCTGCACAAGTGTGGTCGCAGGAATCTTACTCAATGAGTGCTTGAAACTAGGTTCTTTCTTACCCAAGTTGAAAACCTCCTTCATTATTCTACTCCTCAGAAAGAAGATTGTTAGACCCAGAGGTTTCCAGCTGGCTGGGACCCAGTGAAGCCAGTCAGAATCCACCGTCCTAGATGGGATGAGAATGATACACATGTCTGATAACCTGTGCTCACCCTTGGGTAGCGTGGCACCGAGCAGTGAGGCTTATCCTCAGGGCCCAAGTGAAAAGTACTGGGACAACACCACTTTTGCAACACCTTGTGTACGCCACAAAAAAGACTCCACACTGTATGTATAAAGCACTGGTCTTTGTATTACACACACATTGAAATCAAAACAAAGTACACATTGTATATGCACCTTACAGTTATATGCAATTGTCGAACTTTCCCATTAGCAGCAGAACGGCTTGAACATACATACCCTAATCAGAGGTATTCATCCAACACGGCATTCCTCAATATAGCATATCCCCCAACAGTTGCTATGGTCAAGCAATCACAGGTCTTTGACTATGCCTCATGACCCAGCCCCTCAGTCCCTCAACTACAACAGCCAGTGACACGCATTGCCCCTGCTGGCACCATGTTGATTAGATTGTCGGAACCACCTGCAACTGAAAGAAACAGTTACATAGTTTCGTCCATCTGGATTAGACCTCCATGAGCCCAGCGGCACCTGCATGAGGGCAGGATTGCTATCCCCCCATAGACAAAAGGTTGTGATCCAGGAAGCTGGAGCCCTTCCAAGTCTGGAGAAATGTTTCCCCTCAAGCAGAAATGTGAGCTGCTATAGATCCCGACAGCCTGCTGTAGGTGCCCACAAGGCAAAACCATGATGACGGAGTGTTGAACATTGCAAGCACTCACCCCCAGTCAACTAATCTGGGTTTAATCCATCATCATTCTTTAGCTCACTCCGCCACCCCAGTTCAGACATGGCCATAAGCAAATCAGTCTGACCCTGTGCCTCATGGGAACAGTCCAGCCCGAACTGCCAAGCCATGTCTTCCCTGGACCGGAAACAAGCATCCTGGGACCGGTTTCTGGCTTACAGCCGTCATCAGCCAGGCTATCTTGAATCCAGTGGCAAAGTGAGCAAGGGACCCACGTCTGGGCATACCCTGCCAATTTAGGGCGAACATAGCAAAACCAAAGGGGATGATGGACGGAGTGTTGAACATTGCAAGCACTCACTCCCAGTCAACTAATCTGGGTTTAATCCATCATCATTCTTTAGCTCACTCCGCCACCCCAGTTCAGACATGGCCATATGCAAATCAGTCTGACCCTGTGCCTCATGGGAACAGTCCAGCCCGAACTGCCAAGCCATGTCTTCCCTGGACCGGAAACAAGAACCTGGGGCCAGTTTCTAGCTTACAGCCGTCATCAGCCAGGCTATCTTGAATCCAGTGGCAAAGTGAGCAGGAGACCCACGTCTGGGCATACCCTGCCAACTTAGGGCGAACATAGCAAAACCAAAGGGGATGATGGACGGAGTGTTGAACATTGCAAACACTCACCCCCAGTCAACTGATCTGGGTTTAATCCATCATCATTCTTTAGCTCACTCCGCCACCCCAGTTCAGACATGGCCATATGCAAATCAGTCTGACCCTGTGCCTCATGGGAACAGTCCAGCCCGAACTGCCAAGCCATGTCTTCCCTGGACCGGAAACAAGCATCCTGGGACCGGTTTCTGGCTTACAGCCGTCATCAGCCAGACTATCTTGAATCCAGTGGCAAAGTGAGCAAGGGACCCACGTCTGGGCATACCCTGCTGTTAGACTTGGCTTTTTCAGTGGGTTCACCCCCAGACTTTTTGCTTTTTGGCCTCCTGTTTTTGACCCTGTTTTTGTTGGTTTTAGGACTCTGGGCACTTTACCCCTGCTAATCAGTGCTAAAGTGCATATGCTCTCCATGTAAATTGTGTTATGGATTGGTGTTTCCATGATTGGCCTATTTGATTTATGTTTCAGTCCCTAGTAAAGTGCACTAAGTGTGCCAGGGCCTGTAAATCAAAGGCTGCTGGTGGGCTTGCAGCACTGGTTGTGCCACCCACAGACGCAGCCTGTAAAATGTGTCTCGGGCCTGCCCTTGCAGAGCCTGTGTGCAGTCTGGAACTGCCATGTCGACTTGGCCAGTGCACACACTGGCCGGTCCCTAACCTTCCCTTTTCTTGCATGTCAGACACCCCTCAGGTAGGCCCAAGGTACCCCTGTGGGCAGGGTGCAGTGTAAGTGAAAGGTGGGACATGCCCTGGTGTGTGTGGCATGTCCTGATAGTGAATTACAGCCAATTTCGTTTTTCACTATTGTAAGGCTACCAGTTCCCCATAGGATAGAATGGGAGGTTTTGTTTATAACATCTTATAAACATAACTGGCCCAGGGAATTCAGTAAGAAAATAGAATTTAGTATGCCTGAACTCAGAATCTAAAGATGCATCTTTTACTGAAGGTGATTTTTACATTCTGTGTTTGAAAATACCACTTTTAGAAAGTAGGTATTTTCTTGCTCAGTCATCCCGTGTGCCTCTGCTGGAATGTGAATTGCCTGTCTGGGTTTTGGATGACAGAAGGCTGGGGAGCAGGAGGGCTCCAGATAGTCTAGGTGGGTCAGGAAAGGGCTGAATAGACCTGGGCTACAATGGGGGAAGGGGGAGGAGATTTCCTTGCACCTCAAAGGGCCTGGTCTACCTCTGACAATGCCGTCTCCACCTCCTGCCAGGAAATCACACCAGAGAAGGCAGAACTGGTTCTGGCTGGGCACAGACACCCTCTGCCTAGAGGATCAAAGGATTTTTGGATACAAATACTGGGGCCCAGACCCCTGAACGTTAGAACTCTTTTGGATCAAGAAAGCTGCCAAGAAGAAGAGCCGGAGAAGCTGTGAGGAGGAACTACCACTTTGCTGTGTGCTTTGCTGTGTTGGCCTGCAGTGGCTGCTTCTGTCTTGGGCAGTGAAAGGCCTGGACTGGACTTTCTGCAATCTACTTTTGTAAGTTTCTCCAAGGGCTTGAGGTAGAGCTTGCCCCCTGTTCAAGAAGTCTCAGGCACAACAAAGACTTCAAGCTCTTCTGCCCTCAGCACTGGGGACTGTGTGTTTTGTGCTGCAACAGAAGAAAAGCCACTCGACGACGTCGACGACGCCGCTGCCGACTCCGTGTCCCGAAGGCACCGCAGAGGGCACCGCCGCAATGCCACACTGTGACCCTGGTCTCACCGACGACGCCTACTGATGCCGCCACCGAGCCGCTGCTCGCACCGCAACCTGTGGGCACCGCACTCCGCACCGCATCGCTTCACGATGACGCCTTGGCACCGCAGAGGGCACCGCCGCAACGCCGCACCGCGACCCTGGTCTCACCGACGATGCCTGCTGATGCCGTCACCGAGCCGCTGCTCGCACCGCGACCTGTGCGCACCGCACTCCGCACCGCCTCGCTTCACGACGACACCTTGGTATCCCCGACAATGCCGCTCCACGCCGAAATCTATGCTGCTGCTTGCACCGTGGTTCGAGGGCACCGCTCGTAAAGTTACACGACGCACCGCCCTCATCCCGCACCGCAGCCTTGTCCATCGACGCCGGCGCCATCGACTCCAGTCCGTCAGCCGACGACAGCGCTTCAGCAACGACAACACCGCTGCTTGCACCGTGTCCTGCCAGCACCGTGACGAGCACCGCCTTCATCTCGCCCTGCGACCCTGGTCTCACCGACGACGCCATCCGACGCCGCCACCGAGCCGCTGCTCGCACCGTGACCTGAGGGCACCGCACGCCGCAGCGCTGCACTTCGCACTGCAGCACCCAGCGCCTGCAGGCGCCAGCACTCCTGACTTCAACAGAGAGGAGATCGATCTGCAACGCGTGTGACTTTGAGGGCCCCGACGACTCCTGCACCGACCTCCGGAACCGACGCCTGTGGACGCCGTGCTTTCGAAGCCCAACGAGAGCTCGCTGACGCCCTGCATTTCTAATAGGTACTGTTTGTGGTCTTCCCGACATCAGTAGCTGGCCCGCGACGCCGCGGTCAGCCAGAACTGTTTGGATTTGTTTGCTCACGACGCCGTGATAGCCCCGGATGGAGCTATCAACATCAAGGAACTGTTTTTAAAGCATATTTTGATAACTGAAGATTTTTAAGTACTGTATGGTGGATTTTTATCGTTTTTGGTCTTGTCTTAAGTATATAAAAATATTGGATATTTTTCTAAACTGGTGTGGTGTCCTTTTGTAGTGCTTACGCTGTATTACTGTTGGTTATGTGCAAATGCTTTACACACTGCCTCTAAGATAAGCCTGACTGCTCGTGCCAAACTACCAAGGGGGTGAGCAGGGGTTATTTTAGGAGTGTAACTCAATTATCCTGACTAGGGTGGTGGTTTTTGCCTGGCTTTGGCCCTCGCCCAAGCCTACCAAAAATCCCATTTCTCACACCTGCCAACTTAGGGCGAACATAGCAAAACCAAAGGGGATGATGGACGGAGTGGCACAAGGCACAGCGAAACCCCTCGGACCCCGTCCGATGTTCTCCACAACAAAGTACCTTGTTGAGTGGGTCCAGGGAGAGGGAGCCAGCAACCTCGGACAGAGGCTGTGATGTCAGGCACTGTTGTCCTCCTGATCTGGAGGTCTAAGGCAGTCCCAGCTCAGGTCCTCCAACACCCCTTGGACACCACACACTCCAGAGTGCAAGCTAGCACAGGTCCCCTGGTTCCAAGAATGAGACTCCCGACTTTGCAAGCTTCCCCCACACTCCTCAAACTCCTCACATCCTGGCACCTCAGGTGGGCTGCTGATCTTTATGAGCACACTCTTCTGCACAGTGTGATGACGGTATACGCTAGGACGGTCCTTGTCCCAACCAACGATCACTTCCGCCCATTTATGCAGCACCCTGCACGGTCCTTACGATCTCCTGAAAACAGGGAGATCCTTTGTATCCCTGGGATCTTGTGGTCAGGAGGCCAGCCAACTGGCTATTGTAGAGTACTTAGGGACCCGGGCCACAACAGTTGGCACTTAGCTGCAGCCCAGCAATGTTCAAGCAAAATCCACCAAGTGATAGTCCCCTTCCTGAAGCACGACAAGCTCCAGGCCACCTCAAGTCTGTGGATAATTCAGTTGCAGTCCCTCCTGCCCTAATGATTCCTCGTATAGATGTCCCAGTGTCAAACCAGCGTAGTATGATTCCAAATACAAAAGCATTTCTAACTTCTGAGGCCAGAGCCCCAGTAGTTATAACCACAATGGCCTTTAAAGATGCGATCTGTTCAAAAGGCCACCTTTGAAATACTTAGGCCCTCTCTAAATTTTTTCCTGTCTGCCATCCTACCCAGGAAGATTTGATTACTATCTTTAGTGGGGCTAAGACCCTGCCCCTTGGAATAGAGGTACCAATTCCTCCCCAAACATACGTCTGCAGTTTCCCTTGAGCCTCTAGTTTATGGCCTTCTATCAGGAATGCACAGATGTAGCTTTCCTCCCAGCACGCAGAAGTGAATTGGAGACAGGCTGACAGGCACACAGAGCCACGAGCATCGAAATGCCCACTTTCCCAAAGTGGCATTTCCATATACATAATATCAGATCCACTCGCACTACCGCAGAGTCTTTCGACATTATGAACTCATCGATATCAAACACTATACTGCTACTATTCTGCACGTAGGAAATACTGCTCAATAGCCTTTCCCTCCATTCCTCTATGCTAATCCAATGCGAGAAGCAGGCCCGGTTGTACCGACCACACCATCTGGTGCCATTCACGACTCTTGTATGTAAAGCACTCGCACATAAGCCCTACCTCTTACCAACACCGCACCCTGTCCCAGGGGAAAACTCTGACATGCAGACCCCCCCTAGGATATTGCGGCATAGATTTGCAAATTTTGTGGCACAAAATTTGAAATTTAGCGGCACAAAAATGAAAATTTTGCGGCACTAATACCGCACTTTATTTTACTCGTAATCATTCCTTTTCAGCCTTAAATCAATAGAACCTGTTTTAGCAGAGTAGCAGAGCAGAGGGCCGACAAGGCCCTCCACAAATTCGGACCCCGATACCTCAATGACCGAATCTCCTTCCACGCCCCCAAGAGAAACCTCCGCTCAGCCGACCTCTCCCAAGCCACCGTCCCGTACTATTATAGGACCAGAGCAGGCGGAAGATCCTTCTCCTACCTAGCAGCCAAGTCCTGGAACGAGCTCCCGCTCCACCTCCGACAGAGCCTGTCACTGTACCAGTTGAGGAAGGACCTCAATACCACGCTCTTCGACTGTCCCCACGGAGCTGCTCACTCCCTCACCCAGTGCCTTGAGACCCTCACTGGTGGGTACTGAGCTTCACAAACCCTGATTGATTGATTGAGAGTATTCCACTTTGAAATAGACATGTTTAAAGTTTCTGCAGCTCTGCAGAAGCACAACTCCAATCTACTAACCTCATGGGAGGGGCCTTATTTCTCCCTGGGATGTTCTTGTGTCCATGTATGCACCCCAGCCGGAGCACCACTTTCACCACTCCCTGTTTTCAGTCACACAGCTCCCTTCACTCTCTGGTTTAAGTCATGCAGCTCCCTTCACTCTCTGGTTTCAGTCACACAGCCCCCTTCACTCTCCGGGTTAGCTCACACAGCCCCTTTCGCTTTCTGGTTTCAGTCACACAGCCCTCTTCGCCCCCGGGTATAGTCACACTGTCCCCCTTCGCTCCCTGGGTGCAGTCATACAACCCCCTCTTGTGTTGCGTGCACTGGCTCCCTTTTATAGGTAGTGATGACAGGACAGACATCTCACAATAACCATCCTTCAAAACCAGGATCACATCCAGGTTGCTGAAAGAAACAAGCCCAGAGGTAACTGGCCATTTCACCATCTCGCAATTTTAGCGTCATAGGTAATATCAGAATTTAAACCCTTTTCACTTGTGGTTGACAGGTACTGTTTCTATTGCAGAAAAGAGACTGGGTCTGTCAGCAGAAAGGTAGACTGAGGGCATGGAGAACTTGAAGGAGTTGGTTCTGGAAAGTGTGTGGTATTGGCACTGGAATTTATCAACAGAAATAAGAGCCTTCTGCGATAATGGTTCAATGGTGATAGTGGAGTGGAAGTATACTGTGTACCTCCCCAACAATATTTACTTAATAGGAGGAAGCATGTTTAGCACAAAAAAGCCACTGGAAGTCTCAGCCTTGGCTTGAAGTGACAACATGCTTAGGATAACCCAGACCATCTTGGTTTGGCTTGTGCAACCGTGGGTATTAGCTATGCAAGAATAGGAGGACAACTGTATTACCTGGTACTTCTTTAGATATCATTAAGGCTTCTCAGAAGCATTTCACTAAACCTGTCATAGGTTTGCAATATAGCAATGGAGGACGTTTGCCCACATAAGTCAAGCCATGCAAATGCAGGTTAAAAAAGCTGAAGCAAATAGCCTTGGTTTAACACCTGTGTGTAGGAGATTCATCCCCACCATTTCAATCAGGGTGCAGAGCAGCCATGTTTAATGCCAGAAGAGAGCTAGGGATGAGAAGTAATAAAATGTCTGATGCTTAACCTCATCCAGGTAGTTTGCTACTCTAATCCCTGAAATGCAATTTAATGCAAGGCAAGAACCGTTTTTTCCCCTCATACACAAAGATGCATCTGAATGTTAAACTAAGCGTGACAGCGTTGTGGTGTGCCTCTGCTTTTCAGAAGGGATAAGCGTTTGTATACTCTTAGGAAACATGCTGATGTAGGGGTGAGACCTGATCGTCCTGGCTCTGACCTTTCTTTGTGCTCACGAGCTGGGATCCTCATTGTTCACATTCTTTCCTCCAATTACGTGAATGCTCGGAGCGCTCGTGCCTGCGAGCTAGAGAGCAAGAGCCGGCCAGCCTCTGCCACTGCAAGCAATTAATGGGTCACTCGGGCCCGATGACATTCGGTGGCGGCAGACGTGTTCTGTAGGGCATGCTTGTCTAGTGGCGGCTCGCATATGGCGTGCTGCAGGGCGGTGAGGCGGGGGAGGGGCAGGGTGGGGGGGTAGTAAACTCGGACATACGATGGAACAGAGGAACGTAATAATTACTTTCCTCCGTTCCGTCGTATGTCCGAGTTTACTACCCCCCGCCCCACCGCCCCGCAGCACACCCTATGCGAGCCGCCACTGTGCTTGTCTAGTTGTCCCTATAAATGATACACGCACAGTGCATCATTTATAGCCTTTACAGAATGTGCCAGTGAAGCGCAACTTTTGTTTTCTTACTCGTCTTTCTTCAACATTGTAATGGAGGAAGCAGTTATTATGACTGTACAGCGTCGTACACGTAGTGACATACGCACGTACAGCCAACAAAATGACACCATTTTTTGGCTGTCTGCTGGAAGGCTTTTTTTGTGGCCAAAAAGGTCAATTTTTCAGTCATCGCGCTAGACAGCTGTTTTCGTGATTATTTAGCACATTGCAAAATTGCGAATTCCTAGAGGGTCTGGATATAGAAAGAGACATGCAGAATCGTGGCACGTAGCATTTTAAAGGTGAAGCCGAGTAACAGTTACCTGCGCACCCAGGCCCCACCAGGTCAAACCGGTGGCACGATTGATGAGCTACCTCTGTGGATGGCACAACCAGTGATGCAGGCCCACGGAGGAGCATTCGAGGTACATGCCCTTGGTATATGTCTTACCCCTAAACAAGGGATTTAAATCTAACTTTAATTAGCCAATCATGTATACACCAATCACCAGTATGTATAACAAGCTCAGCGCTTTGGCACTGAATGGCAGTGTCAAATGCACTCGAAGTCCTAAGGCTGGCACCTAGATCAGCAGAAAACTGCGAAGGAGAAATGCAAAAAGTCAAGGAAAAGGACTAGAAAGGGCCATTTCCAACAAAGACCTTCAGTCCACCTGACCTACCAAACTACTGACCCTAGGAAAAATATTTGAAATAGTGTTTTTATTCAAACCTCCAAGTTTACAAATTGGAAGCTTACAGTAGGCTTAGAGAACGCTCATTGCTTACCATTGGTTATCTTTATTGTCACTCTTATTTGCTTGCTTCTTATTCATTAGCTTGTGTAGGTTTTCCTTCCTCTTCTTGTGTTTGTCCCACACTTGGAGCATTAGCCCATTACTGTGTCCTTCCACTTCTTGCTTTTTCAGACACTTCTTCTTTCTTTCAGTTTAAGCACTCTACAAGAGAGCATGTGTCTTTTCCATTATCTCCCTCATGTGCTTCTCTACCCCCTCTGTCACACTCTGCAGTCATCTCTGGGAATCGTGTACTTCTCCCCATCCCCTCACATTGTCTTCTCATCTGTGTGCTTCCTTCCCTCAGGCTTCACGTTGCTGTTTTTCACCCATTTGATTCACCCACCTGCACGCACCAGCATCTTGCTTCCCCCACACATGCACCCCTTTTCGCTTTTGCCTCCCACCCACACCCACATGCTGCTTTTGCCCTTCACACTCCGTGTTGCTTCTACCCACAGGGTTTTAAAAAATATATATATATTTTGCAAAAAAAAATCCTAATTAGTTACCTATCCATCTCAGATCAGTAACTGAAAAAAAGAAAAAAAGGCAGCTGCTTAATTTTGTAGGCATGCAGATGAGCGGTATGTGTGCGTACAAAATGACGTGGCTGGCCGTATCAACATTTTTTTTGTATTTTTAGCCATGCGTCACATCATCAAGGATGCTGTTCTCCATGTCTAAAACTATTGGCATACTCAATAGGTCCTGAAGGTGATACCTATTGACTTTGCCAATGCTTGTTGAATTTCCTTATATGAAAATGTTAAAGCGCTCTAAAAAAATTAATTCGTTTTCAAGCACCAGTTGTTTTCATTTTATTTCACTTTTGTGTTTGAAACTTCGAAAAACGTTCCCAAAAATAACTAGCCTCTTCTTATCAGAGTTTGGCCTTTGTAGAACAGAAGCCTGCTGATATTGTGAAAAGAAATTTTACATTTGCAAGCCTGAAATGGGAGTTGCTGTTTTTTGTTGGAAATACATGCATACGTGATGTTTAATATTATTTTTGTGGAGATAATTATGTAAGCAGTAGGGAGTCTATAATGTATTCAATGAGGGTACTGTACTACTTAATCTTAAATGAGGGATGGGGTATTTTAGACGATTTAATATTAGATGACTGTAACATTAGTTAAGAATGAAACGAGAGCTCCATTACCGGGTCCACAGATCACAGCAACCTGGGTGTTTTCCGCTTAATTATGAACCAGTTTATTTATTAATTTCTAAGTTTTTCTCCTATGCTAACCATGACCCGCAGGAAAACAAAGCTATCGTGCACAGCATTTCATCAAAATAAACAATTAGTAAAAACCTAAATGCATGCAAAACGATCACGGCAATACAATTGAATAAAATTACTGAAACAGGTGGGTTTTTAGGTCGTTTCAAGGCAAATAACAGATATTAATTGGCTCTTTATTCTGTATTAATGGAGCCCAGTTATGTCTTGTTTGGAGAAAGAAGAAGCCATCTAATAAAGTTACAAATTACGTAGGTGGGAAAATCGTAGATGCAAAAGCGAGCATGAACATGGTTTGCCCTAAAAGAACTAACTGCAGCGTAGGAAAAAACGTGATCATTTAAAGTGAAAATTACACATTGTTGAATGGGAGAATTTAATACAATGAAATTTGATGCAAACAACTGTTTTGACAACTACATTTTTTTATTGATTAGTTTGTTTTAGACTTTTTAATCTGATTTGTTTTGTGAGCTGTTTTGGCCCCAAATCACCTTTCGATTATACATTTAAACATTTGAAATTGCATCATCAAACTAATTACGTCACTGCTATCTTTCAAAATATACTGGTTTTGCATTTGTTTTAGCGTTTCTTAAATATATTCTCGCCGCCCAAGTAAGAAACTCTTTGCTTTTCTTTGGTGTTTAGACCAAGCTGCTGGTGTATGGAAGAATATGTGACAATATAAAGTGAAAGGGCCTTTTCATAGACTGTGAATAGTTTGAAAGCAATTCGATGTTTGATGTCTAGGATACTGAAAAGATGAATAGCAAGTTAAAAGTAGCAAAGCAGAACAAACCTGAATTACACAGCGACAAGAAAAAGCACAATGCGTTTGCGTTTTTACTTATTCACATGGTGCGAACATTATCTGTTTTCAGGCAAGTTTGCAGGATCATAATTTTTTTCTCTTATGGATGTTATACCATTGTCTTTTTTTTATTTGTTGATGAATGGGATGCAAAAAATCTATATTTATCTTGACTTTAGTATATCTCACCTGAAATGATTAGGACATTCTCAAAGGACTGGAACGGAACTTTGAAGAATGCTGTCCCTTTGCCCATGAATGGTACTGTTTGGTGCGAGGGGATGAACGGGTGAGGAGGAACATCTCAGTGTTGGTCATTCTTCCTGAGCCGTGTCTCTGACCAGCCTATAAACCAGTCTGGTAGTGCCTTGAGGGCTGGTCTGACAGCTCATTGTGTGAGCTGGGTTTGTGGTTGTCTGTCTGCCTGTTTAATGGTATAGTGGACCAGTTTTACTGTTGAGTTTCCTTATATTCGCACAAACATTGCCTGCAGAAGCACAAATGCATGCAGTCTCCCATTCCTTGCAAAACACATTTACAGCATGTCTTTACATGTTCAAAAATGCCCTCATTTGCAAATGCAGGTGTTGCAAATGGATTCCACCCATTTAGTCTGCCAGGATTTTGTTTTTGATCCCCGATTTGTTGGCCTGTACTGTGGGTGAGTCTGACTACCTGAGTCTCACTCACGGTAATTTCATGGCAATTCGACACAACGTGTTTACCGCCAGTGTCGGCTGTAAGGAAATGGGTTCTGCCATCAAATCCTCACAGATTTTTTTTTCTTGCTTTTTGACCACCAGGTATGTGACCTTTTTACTGTCTGGACCTCACAACCTGTGACTCACCCATGGTAAACTCATGGAAAATGGACTGTGCTTCTTTTACTGCCAGTTTCCACCTTTTAAGATAAGGCTGCTGCGATGCAGCAAGGGTAAGGGGCACTTGGCTGGTTACACGTGGACATGTGTGCACACGTATGGGCACACATGTGAGGGCTGCAAGTGGGAGAGTCCTGTAATACGCAGCCTGGTAACTGCACACAGGTAGCCTGGTACAGAGGGGACTCTCCAGGATTGGATATTGACCTGGGGTAGGCCTCATAATGTTAGTGTATACTCATAGGGAAAGTCAGTGCGGTTTATTGTCTTTTCTGCAGTGACACTCCATTTTACACCAATGGGGAGCGCTGCCTTAGAGTGCAGCTTTGCTTCCCTTTGGCCTCCAGAGACAAATGACATATCGAATTGGGCATAATCCATGCAGGAAAATCAATTCTATAAGTTCCAAAAATATTTCTGTACATCTTATGGGTCATCCAGGATTATCATATCTATCTGGCTCTGGATCAGAGCGACAGCCCTTTGTCACCCTGCTGTGCCAAGTTATTTACATTTCTCTCAGTCATGGAACAACTTAGTCCCACAAAAGATCTAGAGGGCACGGACCAATTAACTCCGAACCAAGAGAAAAAAAAGATAATGGGTACAAATTCTTCGGTTCCTAGAACAAAAAAGATATCTGATGAAAAGGAAGACAAAGAACTAGTTTCTCCATTGTTTATAATGACAAAAAGACATAGGAGAAAACTACGTAAGGCAAGAACTAAAGCTAAGCAAGCCATTGTAATAGCATCTCACACTGAAGAGAAATATTCAGTAGAAATAGGCAGCGAAGACAAAGAACCGTGCATGGAAACAACGAGAAACCAAGAAAATGTATCGCATGGAGAGCAGTCATCAACAATTAAGAACAAGAATAATAAGTATTTCGCCCTATTCACTAAAACAGGAAAACAATCCATGGACCAAACAAGTCCTCAAAGAGATCTGGCCATTACATCTGAGAAAATGAAATGAATTCCGAACGAAACTGAGAGGGAGGAAGGAAGAACGAGACTAAAAGAAAAGAAATGTAGGCAACATGGAAACGGGTGCATAATAGAACAGACACCCGAGGATATAAAAAGTATATCGCCTGATGAGAATGTACAAGTAAAGAGTGCATTAATTCCTCTTAAGAACAAGCATTGGAAATGCAATAGGTCTCGCATTTGCTTAAGTTAGAGCTATTGGCGTTGTAAATGGCGTTGTAAATGACAGTCTTTTATCCATGTGTTATGGAGTGTATGTGGTGTGTAGTGAAGTTCCCAGTTTCAGATTTACTTGTAGAGCTGTGCAGTGTTTGAAATAATAGTTGTTTTTCTCAGAGTTCTTTATTGGTTCTTCCAACAAAAGTGTGTTACTGTCTCACTGCTCCAGACCGGCCTTAATACAGGCACACAGAGCCACTCAGCATACGCAGTCTATACAAAACACGCATGGACCTCCCACAACCACACCACACACATTGATTGACAAACACAGGCTCAAAACACACAGCCACTCAGTGTTTACACTCTACACAAAAACACGCACAAACCCTATCCACCCACACTAGAACATCTCACATGTTGAGCATTAAATAATGCGCAACACGATGGAGCCGGGGGAGAACGAGTAACCGTGAAGAGCACTTCACAGGAGGTCTAGAAGAGCGCTTTGCAAAGGAACAATAACAAGTGCAATATATTTTCCCTCAGCAAGAAACACGTGACTTCCCGACATATGTTGCCTTTGACTTGCTGAACACAATATCTCAGAAGGAGTAGGACTGACATATTAGGAAGAGATTATTGTATTCATATTTACGTTAAAAAGGCTCCAGAATACGCTACACAAAAACACGGACAACTCCTCCCCTTCCACACAACACACTCAGACACGCACAAGCTCAATACAGACACACAGAGCCACTCAGCATACGCAGTCTATACAAAACACGCACGGACCTCCCACAACCATACCACACACATTAATTGACAAATGCAGGCTCAAAACACACAGCCACTCAGGGTTTACACTCTACACAAAAACACGCACCCACCCTACACACGTTGGCAAGCTGGCTCCATATATACACACGCACTCAGACATGTCCCTCCACACAACACACACTGACAAGCAGGCTTCACATATATACGCACACAGACGTAAAAAAATACAGAGACACGCACAGATATAACTGCCCTTGCACACAACACAAATGCCCGAGCACACACACACTGCACAAGTACTTACTGACTCACAAGCACACACATATACCCACAGACTCCAAACATGTACACGGGCACGCCGCACTTCCCAAGCCATCTCCCCGAACCGAATAGTTTGTTGATGCACTCGGCAGAAAACATGCCTAAGTGAACACGGTGCTCCTAATGGCCTTCATTCTGCACCTCCCAAATGTTTTAAACCCACACTATATCGACTCTGAGTCCAACTCTCTCCAATAAGTAACAACAGCCCGCAGGACAACAGAATTAATGTAATTGCTTTCGTTTATCACTGCAAGGACAAGACTAGAAACATTATGCAACATATTCGGGAATCTTTTAATCTGCCTGCCCTTGAACAAGTACTCGGGCTGAACTTATTTAAGACTCTTCTATACTGCTCGTCCGTTAGTGCGCATACCCTCAGTCCATGCATGAGGTAGTGAAGACTGTCACTTTGATTGCCGCCATAAAAGCGACAGTTCCCTCTTTCAGCGTGAACACCAGGTTGTACTCAGTGTGCGGTGCTTTAACATGTAGGTCCGTTGGAGCAGAAACCCACTTTTGAATGAAACGCTGCTGGTTATGCAGCAGATGGTGGACTGAACAGCAAATAAACAGCCATGTGTCAGAGGAAAAGGCAGTCCAATCTAAGGGTTTCATCTACAGGCAAGACTGCTCCTGGCTGAAAGCATCTATAGCACCTATGGCTGAGAAGCAGCCTCCAGGTGTTAACATTTGCACTAGAGTAGCATTTTCTATATAAAAGGAACACGAACAAACCGTGAGAGGGCGTGTTAAAGGAAAGCGTGTAGCCCCGACTCTCAACGACCTAATTTGACCCCAACGCACCTATTACAATATCTATAAACAAGGTTGTTACTACACTAGAAGCCGGAAAGGTGGGCGGGGGCTGTAGTGCCATTCTTTTAAGCACAATTTAAAGTCCCCATCTGCCAAAATTAGAGCGGTCTGGAAAGTGCCAAAACCCGTCTAACAGCTGTCCAAAGTCCCACTCAAAGGGAAGCCTGGCTAAAACAGTAAAAGTACTACCGCTATTAATTAGAATTTTGTAACCATAACATGGTAGTAGAAAAAAATATTTTCTAAAGATACCCTTTCTAACAAAATACGTGACACTGCCTGGTGCTCGCTGCTGCACAAACGTCCTCCTCCGAGCCCCCATCTTCCGGCCCCACTGATGGACTCTCCCAGCCTGGGGCTCCGCCTCCATGGAATTCTTTTGTGGGGGGAGGGCTAGGAATTAGGAATGTTATGTTATGTTAATGAAGCTTGTAGAGCGCAGCTGTTGCCCGAAGGCGTCCTGGCGCTAAGCGCTACCTAGTGGGTGTCCTAACAGAAAGATTATTCAGAGAAGAGCCAGGTTTTCAACCCCTTCCTAAACGAAAGGAGATCCGTGGCCTTTCTCAGATGCACAGGAAGATCATTCCAAGCCCTAGCGGCACAATAAAAGAAACTCCTGCCACCCCAGCTGGCTTTCTTAACTCGGGGGATAGTCACTAGCTTTGCTTCCGAGGAACGTAGCATTCTTCCAGGAACATACCAAAGTAATCGATTTCTCAGGTAAACTGGGCCACTGCCCATCAGGGCCTTAAAGACCATGCACAATGCTTTAAACCGTGCCCGTTGTTTCACTGGAAGCCAGTGGAGATCTCGAAGACCCTTTCCCACTGTGACGAACCTGGGAGTGCCCGTTAGCAGTCTTGCTGCCGCATTTTGCACAATCTGGAGTCTGTTAAGATGTTTCTTTTGTAAACTCAAATACAGACCGTTACAATAATCCAGTCGTGACAAAACGAGCGCTGTGATTGCTGTCCTAAAGCTATCTTTAGGAAGAAATCTTTTTATTTTTTCTCAACATTCTGAGGAGAAAGAAGCTGGTAGAGACCACCCCACTAACATGATCGCCAAAGGTTAGTTTACTATCCATCACCACACCCAGGTTCTTTGCTTTCGTAGTGGGGGCTGGAGGTATTCCCATTTCCTCTGGCCACCAGTCAGGTGTCCAGAGGTTGACATTATTCCCAAATATCAAGACCTCCGTTTTACCGGCATTAAGCTTTAGGCAATTGGATGCCATCCAGCCTGCAACGGATTTCATGCAATCGTGACATCTCGAGCTGGTCTCAACTTCTTTACCCGGCTGAAGGGACAACACAATTTGAGTGTCGTCTGCATAAGACGTCACCTGAAACCCAAAGGATCCGATCAGGGCCGCCAATGGGGACACATATATATTAAAAAGTGTGGGACTAAGAGACGAACCCTGTGGCACCCCGCAGGGAAAGGAGAACGGCTTAGACCTATCCCTGCCCAGTTCCACCGTTTGGGTTCTATGCGTCAGGAATGATTTTAAAAGTTTCCAGGCCCTGCCCTGAACCCCTGCTGTAGATAACCGGTCCATCAGTACTTCATGATGGACCGTATCGAAGGCCGCCGAGAGGTCTAACATGATCAGAATCGCAGCACCTCCTTGATCCAAGGCCTCTCTTATTTCCTCCGATGCTTTAATCAGGGCTAACTCTGTGCTATGTTCAGCACGAAAGCCAAACTGCGTGGGATCCAATGAACAGTTAGTACGAAAGAACGTGCTAAGCTGGATATTCATGGCCTTCTCAATAATTTTGGCTGGCAATGTGAGGCGTGAGATAGGTCTGTAACTGTTCAGAACACTAGAGTCCAGTTTAGGCTTTTTTATCAAAGGAAGAATGGAGGCCTGTTTCCACATTATGGGAAAGTGGCCCGACTCAAAAATGGAATTAACCATAGAGGTCAGGACCGGGCCAATGATCTTGGGAAAGAGTTTAATCACCGAGACTGGACAGGGGTCCAGGGGAGATCCAGATCTACTCGCCATCAAGAGCTTGATAACCTCTTGAGTCTCTAGTGGTGTAAACTCAACTAAAGTAGATATAGCTTTAATTACAGTAGGCTCCGCCTCGTCTGAGGCCTCCTTAGCCTCTGATTGCTGAGGACTAAAAGAGGAAAAAATAACATCAACCTTTTGCCAAAAGAAAGAGGCAAGATTTTCACATAGCTCAGGGCTAGTATGTACATTTGGCCTAATAGGATTAGTAAGTAAATTTATCGTTTTAAATAGCTCTTTGGCGGAGGATTTTGCCTTATTAATCTGCTCAGAAAAATAAATCCTCTTAGTTTCCACGAGTAATTTTTTGTACCCTGAGAGACTGGTTTTATAGGCCACTTTGTCACTGGCACTATAACCTTTTCTCCAGGCTCGTTCTAGCCTCTTACAGTCAGTTTTTTGCCCTTGAAGGTTATCCGAGAACCAGGGGGCTGAGGGGGTGGCCCACTTGGGGGAATACAGTTTAAACGGGACAAGTTTACTACACGCGGCGTCAATCCATCCTGAGTAAACAGCCGCAGCCTCCTCTACACCAGCCGGAAGGATGGGAGCTGTATCTTTCAAGAGATTCCCTAAAGCGAGACTGTTAGCGTTATTCCAGGCCCTGATAGTTAGCTTGGCCCTTGACTCTGGTTTAGGTTGATAGTGAGGAGTCCGAGATAATACAAATAGGATGGCGGCATGATCAGTCCAGGGGAGAGGCAGAGCCTCGGAGAAGGAAAGGCAAGAGTTATTGGTAAAGATTCCGTCTAAGGTATGACCTGCTACATGTGTAGGTCCGACCACCAGCTGCTCAAGATCCCCCCCACTCATAACTTGTTTCAGCCTCATATTATCAGGATCGGTGGGTTCTTCCAGATGGAAATTAAAATCCCCCAAAACTGTAAAGGAATTCGCGCAAAGTCCTTCCTCCAGGAGCGAACCAATAGCATCTAGGAACGCGCCTCTGGAGCCAGGAGGACGATAGAGAAGGATAGCCCTGAAAGTGTCATGGGGGTAATGCGTACACTAACCGACAATGCTTCACAAGCTGCATTGGAGGCTATAGAGAAAGAGGGCACTAATGTATTGTGATATAGCACAGCCAGACCTCCGCCCTTCCTATGTGGTCTGTCCAGAGTGTGGCAGAGGAAATCTGGAGGGGACGCTTTAACAATATCAGGTCCTGATGTGTCATCAGTCCAGGACTCAGTAATAAATGCCAGCTTAATATCATACTGCTCTATAAGCAGTGAGCATTCCATGCTGTGCTTAATTAATGACCTGTCATTAAGAAGTAGACATTTTATGGGAGCCAATTCAATTTGTATGGGTGTACTACCTAGCTGATTAACCAAGCTTTTAATAGGATAGGCAGTGATGCAAGGGAGGGGTAGAGAGCAGTTAGAGCATAACGTATCGTGATCAGCCGAAATGATGTCAGGCCGCAATGTGGGACAGCTCACCTTTCCACCTCTCGGATCCTGCCCTAGAAGAAACTCCCTCGAGTATATCTGTAAGTATGGCTTCATAGATCCAGGGGGGCATGCCCTAAGCCCGGGCCGAGCGCGGACGGGCGCAGACGGGCTTGCCTTAGGCGCGCCCGCTGCGCGCGTCCGCTGCGCGGTCGCGTCAGCGTGTGTTTTTGTAGGTGCGGCAGGAAGACTAGCCCGCTGACCTCCAATGGCTGCCCCGCTCCTGCGAGCGCTTAACCGGTAAGAAGAGTGCCTCATGCAACTCACCAACCCATCAAGACAGCGTGAATTTAAAACATCCTTCAGTTCAGTTAAAAACGAAAATGTTTAAAAACACAGTACAAATTCAAATTAGGAACACATATTATTACGATCGAGCAGAAGCTAAAAACGGTAAAGAGTCGCCAGCAAATCCACTAAGCACCCAGCCTGTACCCCAGGTAGACAGCTCTGCGCGGTCGCGTCAGCGTGTGTTTTTGTAGGTGCGGCAGGAAGACTAGCCCGCTGACCTCCAATGGCTGCCCCGCTCCTGCGAGCGCTTAACCGGTAAGAAGAGTGCCTCGTGCAACTCACCAACCCATCAAGACAGCGTGAATTTAAAACATCCTTCAGTTCAGTTAAAAACGAAAATGTTTAAAAACACAGTACAAATTCAAATTAGGAACACATATTATTATGATCGAGCAGAAGCTAAAAACGGTAAAGAGTCGCCAGCAAATCCACTAAGCACCCAGCCTGTACCCCAGGTAGACAGCGCTGCGCGGTCGCATCAGCGTGTGTTTTTGTAGGTGCGGCAGGAAGACTAGCCCGCTGACCTCCAATGGCTGCCCGGCTCCTGCGAGCGCTTAACCGGTAAGAAGAGTGCCTCGTGCAACTCACCAACCCATCAAGACAGCGTGAATTTAAAACATCCTTCAGTTCAGTTAAAAACGAAAATGTTTTAAAACACAGTACAAATTCAAATTAGGAACACATATTATTACGATCGAGCAGAAGCTAAAAACGGTAAAGAGTCGCCAGCAAATCCACTCAGCACCCAGCCTGTACCCCAGGTAGACAGCCTCAACTTGTTGGGTTTAAAGGCCCTGAGCAGGGGGGGGTGGGCTGGAAGCAATCTGAAAAGATAGCATGGGGGTGGGGGGTGTACATGGGGGTTAAATCAACCTGGTGTTTGGTTCTGGAAGGACCGAGAGCCCTGTTGAGCAAAGAAAAGCCAGTTCATGCATGTGATGTGTGGGCTACACAAGCGGTAATGTTTAGGATTATAAATCGTACACATGGGTGCCAATGTAGCCCCCACCTCCTCCCCCTCTGCGTCCCTCATCCACTTTCAGTCTGGGATAAGTGTTCTGCGTATAAACCCTACAACCCCCGAGGAAGCACGGTAGTGGACTGCTACCGCAGGCTACTCGATACATACCAATGCGAGCCAGGCGATAAAAGGTATCCATTTACAGGACAATGCCCAATACATGAACAACAGCCATATATGCCCAGAATCACACAGCAAGACATCATTGGTAGCTAGAACCCCTTTTAGGAGGTCCATTTCGGAGGTTGCGAATGAGCGGGGGTCTGTCCGCTGATACGGGGGACACTCTCAAATGATTGACCTCTTTCTATGGGTTTCGTTTTTCCCTCTGCTGCCCCCTTTTTCCTTTACTCATGTTATTTATTTTTGACTTGATTTTTACGTGCTCTTCTATTTCATTTTGAGGATAACATCCATTCTCAAATAATCCTCAATTTCTCTGAGGCCTTTAAAGGAACACAGAAACTGAAAAAAAATTCTCATCTTGAAGGCTACATAAGTGTACTCTGAAAAAAAAGTGCCAAATGTTGCCTTTTACAGTATAGTTATCAAATATGTGCCTCTTTTTAAATGTCTATGGAGTCAATATAACCAGTTTCTAACTGTATCCACTTTTAACAGCCTGTGTAAGCACTTAAGAAAAGTATGTGAGATAGCTCGCTGGGTTGTGCGCTACAGCTTCAATCCACAGCATGGCCAACTCATCACTTCATTCTTCTGGGGACGATAACTGCATACCAAACAGTTTTGATCTCTCTCTCTCCTTTTTCTCTCAGACAAAATGAACAAATTAAAATGCAGGCAGAATACTTGCTACAATGTGCTTATTTTATGGGCATAGCAGCAGTTCTCGACATTTCAGCACCTTTGATAAAAGGATTAGCCATGAATCCGGATGCGCACTGGGCCCTGGGTACTTAGCACAGCAGAGATCTCCGTAGAGCTCCCACGACTCTGCTCACAGGGAGGTGCTCCTCCCCCCTCCCCTCGCCTATAGCGCCTAGTGAGAGGCTAAATTAGAAATGAGAGGCCCTGGGCGGGGGTGAAAGCGAGAAGGAGGGGGAAGGAACAGGGACTGAGTGAGGGGACAAGATAGTTTATGCAGCGAGGCGCGGGTGATCTTGAAATAAAATGAAAGATCAAAAGCAGGATTCCACGCAAGGCCATTCTGCCGCTCGCTCTGAAACTAGACGCCCTGGGCCATGCTCGGCCCGCGGCTAAAGCCGGCCCTGGACCCGCAGCGCCCTCCTTTCAGAGACATCGGCCTAGTCTGACATGTCGCTGACTCCGCCCCAGCTTTCGAGGAATATCAGAACACCTAAAGTGTTTAAAAAAAAATCTCCTGGTTACCTGCTACATCAATAAGCCCATGTGCTATGATGAGCTCTTAACTGCTGAAAATGGAATTCTTCATTTGTTAGCACTTAATGAACTCCATTTAAAAAAAAAAATATCCGATCTTCTGTCCTGCCCTCCTCTCGCCTTTCACTTCCCTTGTGGAGTGAGTGTTTTTAAAATTCGTGCCTTTATTACCTTGTCCTCGGCCCCCACCGTTATTCTTACATTCACTACCCCTCTTCTTTTTCTATCCCCCTAAAGTCCCTTACCTGTGGCTGTCTGACATCATTCGCCGGCTCGTGGGGAGCCGCCGAGGCCACCACAAAAACAAGCGTGGTCCCGAAAGAGGATCGCGCCGGAGCATGGGGATTTCTTGTCTTTATGGGGCCATGTGTTTAAACCAATGGCCCCATAAAGATAAGAAAGTGCTTCACGACAGCCGTGTGCAGGTGACCCAGTCCGGATCGCAAGCCAAAGGGCGGCAACCAAAAACCCTCATTTCCAATGTCAGGCCACCGTTTAGCATAAACGGTGACGCCGGCCAATGGAAATGAGGGGCGGGGCTTAAAGCCCCATTCTCAAAGTCCTCATTTACAATATATCTCGCCGGGCGAGCAGCGCAGGCGCTGCCACGCCAGGCGAGACCTAAAAAAGATCATGTACAGGAAGAAAAAGAAGAGAAACAAACATATATTGGCCAAGGGGTACAGAGACTCCAAGTCTGGGATTATAACAAAGTCCAAAGTTTAAGTACAAAAACAACTCGAAAACAGAATTTTCAATATTTGCCAAACTCTGATCACCAGATAAAAAAAACAAATCATATAAATATGAAACAAAGTAATATGATAGAACAAGCTGAAGATACCCAATACTCAACAAATTGGGACAATTTGGTTATCGTAAAAGAAACTGGTGAGGATAAACAAGTTACATACAAAGTCCAACAAAACTTAAAAAAGGAATGGAAAAAAGATCTCCCAATTAATGAGACGGTACAATTAATTTTTAAACCAGTATATGACTCTAGAGGTAATCAAGACATACAGAACAGGGGGAATATTCTTCGCCTCTTCAAGTCGATCCAATCACTAGAAAATGTGACAAGTAAAGATATCGAATGTATCGGATTCTTACCAAATACTGAAAGTAGCCAGAAACTAACTTTGATAACCGTAAACGAAAAAGACATTTTTCAAAGTTGGGGGATAATAATTAGCAAGCAAGGCCCAAAAGTATATCCCATCCCTCTTATTAAAGAAGACAGCCCGAAGCAGAAAAACGGAAAGAACAATACTTTGGTTTTTTCCATACTAAAAAATGCACAAGGAAGATCAGAGCGAGATGTTGAAACACCATTAACCCAAACCAAAATAGAAAAGGTTACAGGAATAAATGAAAAATGGATTACTTCGGCTTTGCATGGTAATAGCGATCCATGACAGAACACAGCAGTATGTACAATAAAAGAAGTAAATAAGGACAGTGAAATATTTACGATGTGCTCATGGAATATAAATGGAGTAAGTAATAAGGTAAACAACGCCCAATTAAATTCTATGTCTAATACATATCAGATCATCTTACTTCAAGAAACTTGGGAAGTTAGCCCTATTATGCTACAGGGTTATAAAGGTTATTTTGAGCCTGCTATAAAGCAATATAAATATGGTCGCCCGAGTGGGGGTTTAGCTATATTCATATCCATCAACCTAAAAGTAGAACACGAACAATTGGATACGAACAACTTTAACATCCTAATGGTAAAACTGCAATATAAAGAAGGCAACCAAGCTAAATTAAAAATTCTATTACTGATTAACGTATATATACATCCGACACAGAGTTCAAGGGCTAATATGTGTACTACCCTTAGTAGTTTTTTGTTGGAACAAATGATGGATGATCCAGCTGCAGATTTTATATTGACAGGGGATTTTAATCTAAATCTATTAGTTAGTTTTATCAGAGATGATATTACACAATCACAAGATCATCAATGGGCAATTCCTCAACAGATATTAGAAACAGAAACAAAGACAGCACAGAGCAAAGTAGGAACGAATTTCGTAAAGGATATAGAAGCAATGGGTCTACGAAAATTAAATGGGAGATTCACGTTAGACTCACCTCCTGCTTGGACGTTCTACTCACATAACTCAAAGTCACGTATTGATTATACGATGGTATCACTTAATATCTTTAACAATATTATCTCGTACCATTTGAGGAAGGTCCCCGATAGTGATCATAGCCAACAAATAATCACCACAAACTTATCTAGTACTAAACATCAATCATACCTGACCGTTCAACGCCAGACGGGAACTATCAACTATCGGAGACTTACCTGGACGCTATATAATAAAAATGACACCAATGAACTGGTGCAAAAAATGGTTACAGAATGTTTTGAAGATAAAACCGTTAAATCCCCAATTGAACAATGGATAAATTTCACCCGTAAATTATTCAAACCCTATGACTCTGCACCTAAGGTTATGAAAAAACATATGATACGAGAAGAGAAAAGGGAAACAGTTATCAATTTAACATATGCGACAAGGAAACTGAGAAGGACCCGTAATAGTCTAAGGAGACAGATTACTAAGTTTCCTTATAATGAGGAATTACCAATCCTATTAAAAACCATAAATCAGAATTTGAGGAAACTAATTTGGAACGAAAGAAACCAAGTTAAGCAAGACCTGTGGTCAAAGATTTATTATGCCAGTAACCAAAAGAACTCAAGGGAATTTTGGAAAATGATAAATGGTCTAGTAAGACCTAATAAATCTGTGGTTTCAAGTGTACTCTCTGAAAAAGAATGGGTTAACTTTTTGGTTAAACATTTAAACTCTGATTGGAAACTAACGAATCAGGAAGGTATACAGAGTGGGACGAATATATTAATGTATGACATTGGTAGCGAAATTCATATAACAAAATCTCAAATTTCTAAACTAATAAGTAAGCAAAAAGACGGGGCACCAGGACCCAATGGTATTCTGTTTGCCCTATATAAGGAAAAACCGGACCTATGGTCAGAACATCTTATAGAAGTTTTTAAAGAAGTAGTGCAGACAGGGAAAATACCTGAATCATGGAGAGGGTCGTTAATATCCCCCATATATAAAAAAGGAAATTGGGCCCATCCTGAAAACTATCGACTAATAACACTTCAAGATACAGATGCTAAATTGTTTGCGGGGATTCTACTTTCTAATCTGGCTGAATGGGCAACGGATAATAAGATACTTCCACCAAACCAAACTGGATTTATAAAAGGACTTGGAACTACTACAAACATAATAGCCTTATCGTTATTAATGGACAAATCTATTTTAACGAAACAACCGTTGTATTTGTGCTTTGTTGATTTTAGATCGGCTTTCGATTTCGTGCACAGACATCTGTTGTGGAGAAAACTCCAGGAAAAAGATATCCCAGTGCAACTGTTAAAACTAATTCAGCTTTTATATACAAACACCTGGGTTAGAGTGCGGATGGGGGATGGCCAAACAGTAACAAATGAGATACAAACGACAGCAGGTCTAAAGCAGGGGTGCGTACTGGCCCCTTTACTTTTTAATCTGTTTTTAGCGGATCTAACAGATGCTCTGAATGAAATAAACGCACATCCGCCTAAATTAGCTGGCAAACAAATATCTAATTTGCTATATGCAGATGATGTCATCCTCCTAAGCAAAACAAAAGTGGGGTTACAACGCCTAATAGATCGAATATCTTTGTATTCAAAAGATAATGGGATGGTGATAAATGAAACAAAAACTAAAATTATGGTGATTACAAAAAATCCACGAGTGAAACATAAATCAAAATGGTTTCTGGAGAAAGCCCAATTAGAACAAGTAGAATCATATCGATACTTGGGAGTACTATTCAATGATAACGGAAACTTTGGTCCGCAAAAGCTAGACATTCAAAGGAATGCGAATTCATTGACAGCAGCATTTAGGATACTGCAGAAATCATTAAGTAATCTTACTCATCGCCCCTTATTAAAGGTTATATCAGCAAACCTCCTGCCCACTTTAGGATATGGTAGTGAAGCTCTCAACGGGAAAGACGCAGTGACTATAAATAATGCGGTTTCAAAAACTTTTAAAACCCTTTTTACCTACATAATAACGCATCACCGGCACAAATAAGGCTGGAGTTTGGTCTAACCAACCAGGTGTACGCAAGAAAAGGCCAATGTATTAAAATATGGAACAGAATAAAAACGATCAAGAAAATCAAATGTCTCAGCTATTATGGCAGGAAATTAATGAAAACAGAAAATTACAGGCCTGGAAATATTTAAATACAGCGCTGGAAGAATTTGATGTGATCCCAATCTGGAAAACTACAATAACCAGGGAATCATTTAAAAAAACAATCAACAAAATAACAAATCATCTTTCGATTGTGAAAGACAAAGATATATTAGCTAAAAGAAAACATGCATGGCCAATAATGAGTGGGTTTTCAAAAAAGAAGATACAACCATACTTAGAAATTCCATGGACATTGAAAAATAAACAAATCTTCACAAAAGCAAGATTTGGTGTATTACCGGGCCTCTGCCATCGTCCACCATGGTTGAAATCAGAAGGCGATACATTATGTAGATTATGCAAAATGGGAGAGTAGAACATTATCCATCTACTATGTCTCTGCCGTGAACTTAAAACTGAAAGGAAAACCATACTCAAGACTCCATTTAATGCCCGGTGAGTAAGGACATGTAGGCAAGCATTGATAATATGTCTGCAATCTGAAGATATAAGTATGAATTCTGCTTTTGTAAAGTTTTTAGTAAGATTACAAGCAAAATTAGAAGATCACAATCTAAAATCTATTGGCACTGTATGAATTCTTTTACAAATATACTATGAAATGAATATTTTATAATATATTATTAAATGAATTTTAGCTAATGCAACTGGCTTAAAACAAATAATATATTGCATTTTATTTTTTGTTTTAACTGTTTTATATCGTATTATATATTGTATGTATAATGTCTCATTGTAAGATTTTAAGTAATCAAACAATAAAGGAATAATAATAATAATACATTTCTCTCCAGCAGCAGGAGCAAAGGCATCCCCACACAAAGGCAGCAATTACCACTGATTCACTCAGCTCCTGAGGAGAAAAGGGGTGGGGACGAAGAATCTGCATCAATCAGTCAGCGGTCACTCTGTACTAGGGATGGGCCAGCCCCATCACAACTGAACAAAGGAGTGAGCCTAGACATCATGAGCCAAAATAGGAGGGGGGTTTCCTTTGAAGATTTGGTGGGAAAGACCCTGGCAGTGATGTTAGCAATGGGCATAGCTGAGCCCCCTAGAGCGGATGTGGCAAGTGACTGCCTGAGTAATTCCATTTTGAAATGTCCCAGCAGGCTGTGCAGGAAGGTTGGGACAAGGGTGGAGAGGTGATGTGGCACCCCAGGATAGGCCATAGGTGCCTCACTTCTATAACCTACTGCCCCCACTTAAAAAGTGTTGCTCAAGGAGTAGAGATCTCTCATGGTTGGGATTTTCTGCTGGACACTGGGACTGGAGCCAGCAGCCAAGGACAATCGGAAAGAAGGAACCGCTGATGCCATCTGGACTAAGGACTCCAACTTCAATTGACCCCAGGGCCAGTGGCCAGTGGGGCACTCCCCAGGGCCAGGAAAGCTGGTCCCTTCACACCACCCGAGTCCTAGCTGGGGGAAAGACTGGGCTTCTGCGCCAAGGAACAGAGAGGCCCAATGGAAACCAAGGAGAAAGGCTGGTGCAAGAAGCTAGTGGAACCAGCTGCCTTCATAGTTTGTTGCCTTAGAGGCCAGGAGGCCTAGGAAAAGTTCTAGGGCTCACCACCTGGAGGAACACGAGCCCAAGAACACTCAAAATGGCCCAATGGGCCTGAGATATCAGCAGACAAAGAATCTGACCTTTGACCCCGCCCCCAGTGAGGCCCAGAACACGGATCTCTGCTGCCCGGTTCTTTCCAGTCCCCCAAGGTGAACCAGGCCCCTGGGGTCACCGCAAGGAGAATTCATGCTTTTTACATGCCGGGAGGGGGCATGTGTGGGACCCCCACCCCAGCATCCAGAGGGCCTGGGGACACAAACCCCAGGCCAGCTTTTCAAGCTGGGGGCCTGGGATTTCAACCCCAGGCCCGGCAGCCAAGAAGGACGGGTGAGCGCTATCACGCCACCCCACAAGGAAATAGAGAGACGGGCATAGGATTCCCAACTCAAGGCCCTGGTAGAGCAGATGAAGTTTGGGGGAGTGCCACCACACTCGCCCTATTAGTGATGGAACGGCCCCACTCACTATGACTGGGGAGAGCAGGCAGCTACCACCGCAGTCAGTGCCCTGCCTGCAGACAGGGAGAGCAAAGCTGCTGGCTCCTGCAGCAGTGCGGTGGAGTGTTGTCAGCTTGGGGAGCCAGCCAGGGCAGCCAGAGGTAGGCCCCCACTCTGTGCCCAAAAAAAGAGGAGGGGGGTGTTCGGGTTGTCCGAACACCCCCAACACAAGAAACCAAGGAGAGAAAAGGCTGCGCAGCTCGCGGCCTTGCGGTGACAAAATGAAAAAGAAAGGCAGCGGCACTTCCCAGCACAGCGAGGGAGCTGCTCATTCAAGTTTCACTACCCCGGAGGAACACCCCATAATGCCCTGCAGGATTTACAATTAGGCACACTTTCTCCCCTCGTGGTGGCCCCAGGACAATGGGGCCACTACAAATGACATACAGAGAAGGCAGGGAAACTGCAGAAGCACAGCAACTTCCCGCAAAAGAGCCCTAAGTCACTTTTCAAAAGTACTGACCCTAGGTGTCAGAAAGGACCAACCCAAGATTTGCTTCAATTTCCAAGCACTCCCCAGGCTGGAGCTCGAGCTCTACAGCTCGGAGCTCAGTGCCTTCTATGATTGAAGGTTATGGTCACAGTTATTGTTTCCAAAAGATGTCTGAAAGAGTGGACATGTTGTGCCACACCCTCTGGGGCAAAGATTATGGTTACATGCTTTGTGAACCAAAGATGAAGCCCTCTAGGGGCTGTTTTGATAAATGCTTTGCCAATGGTTGGAAGTATATCACACAAGCACATGTGGAGTTCAGTTGTAAATTGATTATTTAAATAATGAGGTTGACAGTGATCAAAATGTATATCAAGAGGTTCATGCTTTATTAACAACAATATGTGCATTTACACAGGGTTATTATTAAATCCTGCATTTACTCCCAAAATGATTGTTTTTAAAATGTGATTTGTTGAACTTGACCTCTTTAGGGGGTCAGAAGTGATCACGTAGTATCATCAAAAGGAATTTCCAGCAGCTTTCTGAATATTTGTGCATAGTATTGAGTAGTGTGTGTGTGTGCGCAATACATGTACTTTTCCTTTTTCAAAAGAAAGAAAAAGCATGGACTGGACAATCATTTTTTGAGTGTTATTGCATGCCTGCGATTGGAGATTAGTAACCCAAACCACCTACTTTGAGTAGGTCTTGGACTGCTCTGCTCCGCTACCGTAAGAGAGTCAAGCACTGCAATGGGGTGTTTGGGTCCCAGTTGAGGCAAATGTGGACCCATTACTTGTGCAGGCCACACATCTAGTGGCCTGTTTTCTTACACCCAGCTATTAAGAGAAGGCCGCTGCTGTGCAGCTAGGGTAATGGGCACTGGGCTGGTTGCATGTGTGGGCCCGCATGTGCACACATGTCCAGGCTACATGTGAGAAACTACAGTTGTGCGCAGCCTAGTAGCTGCACACAGGTAACATGCCTGAGGCAGTTTTGAACTGCAATTCAACCTGTTAAAATAAACCCTTTTGACAAGCCTGAGCCTTCTTTTTAAATATTAATACGTCACTCCCTAAATAGGTCTTAATGCCCATAATGGCAGGGAGCACCACAAGCAAAAGTAGGACATGTAGAGGTGAATGTTGAACCTATCCTTACAGTGAAATATTCCTAATAGCTATTTTAACTGTAGCAAGACAAGCTGCATCCATAGGGAAGCATTAGGCTACATCGTCACATTTAATAAATGCTAAATTTGTATTGGTAGCAGCTTGAACAATAATTCAAAGACTCATTTTTATAGTTTATTCAGAATCCAATTTAATGCTAAAATCAAACTTATAAGCAACAGATACTTTTAAAAGGTTCCCATTTTTCTGCCTAAAGCTTCTTAACATTCAACTGTCAGCTGGATAAATCCCATTTGATGAGATGGGGATTGCTCCGTGACAGTAGATAAATGCCTTGGGTGTGGGCAGGTGCTGCCCTTTCCTTGACAGGATGGCCTGGGGCCTGTGCCACAGGGTCAGCTATGCTTCACAGGGGTCTTTGACAGCGCAAGCAGATAAACCTGACGTAAGGCTTTCCCCCTTCCTTTGTCCCTCTGGCCAACTTAGCTCTAAAACCAGTGGTGGTGACAGCTACTCCTAAACCAGTTTGGAGTAAATACAAGGGAGGGGTTGCCTATTATCAAAACCACACCTCTGGATGGGCACAGGGATCTCTGACAGCGGAAAGAGGGTTATACCATATTGGATTGTCCCAGAATGCTGTGTAGGAAGGTTGGGACAGGGGTGGAGGGATGGTGTGATATCCTAAGATTGGCCAGGAGTTCTTGGCATCTATAACTTTCCACCCACAATTATAAACTTCTGCAAAAGGGAGAGATGGAGAGCAAGACCCTTGACCTGAACAGCGACAACACCAAAATACCAGAGAACTGGAAGAGAAGTCACCTAATGCCCCTGATCGACTAAGGACTTTTCCAATAGCTGACCCCCAGGACTAGATGGTCCTCACCAGAAGCAGTGAAGCTGGCTTTCTTTTGCCTTCTGACTAGCATTTTGGGTAAGAGCTGGACCCCACTGCTACCCTGTGTGCACTGCAAGGAGGCCATAAGACCTTGGAAGGAAAGACAGAGTAGGAGGTTGGCGCATGGAGCCAGTAAAACCATTTCCCCGCAAAATGCACTGTTTGAAGGCCAGGAGACCTTGTGAAAATGCTTCATGTGGCTACAGCACTTATCACCAGGAGCAAAATGAGACTAAGGTCAGGACGCATGAAATGCCGACAAGACCTTTGGGCAGCAGCAGGGGCTATGGATCCCAGACTACCTGGCTGGTGGGGGCAGATCTGTGCAGCAAGTGTTATTTTGCTCACTTCGTGACTCCACTGCGCGGTATGCTTGAAACGCCAGCAGAACCTTTGGGAAGCAGCAGGGACTACGGGTACCAGAACACCTGACTAATGGGGGCAGGACATGGTGTAAGCGCTGTTTAGAACACTTTGTGACCCGCGTGCATTGGCAAAGACCGGGCCAAGAGCAGGCCTTTCTGTGCCTGGAAGAGGTAGGGCTGGAACCCATCCCTTTTGCCCCAGCCTTTCCATCTCAGAATAGGAAAAACTCACCAATGGTGACTAACTATGCCAATCCAAGTAAGTAGAAAAATTCCTCAATTGTCTTTCCTTAACTCTGCAGTGGGGATGATGAAGGATGAGATATTCTCTGCCGAGGAGGAACTACAATAAAAAGAAAGGGCCCTCAACTAAAAAGGGCCTTGGTAGCAACAAACCAGCCTTAAAGGCAGGACTTGGGGGAAGGCAGAGGCTGCACAAATATAGATTCCACAGATTAAGAGAGGGGTCCAAAGTAATTCATTATCCTCATATCTGGCCACGCTAGAGTCAGCCATTTATGTTAAAGTTGAATCTTTTCTCCATGATCTCTTGAAGCCTACGTATCAAAGCATCATCACCATTGATGAAGCAGTAACGGAATGAAAAACACTATGTTGACTCTCTTAAGAATGCTGCACTTGCCTCAAAGGTGAATCATTGAATTGGACCTCAGTGCATCACCCTAGAAGGCTGGTGCAATTTTAACATTAAACCTATGCTACAAGGTCTACCCTCATCTCAAATTTTGCAGTTCTTTCCTCCTGGGTCAAGGATTATTAGCTCA
Source organism: Calotriton arnoldi (assembly GCA_963921515.1). Lineage (NCBI taxonomy): Eukaryota > Metazoa > Chordata > Amphibia > Caudata > Salamandridae > Calotriton > Calotriton arnoldi. The sequence continues at coordinate 526,892 of CAWUFW010004773.1, forward strand.
TCCCTTTCAATCTGTTTTAAGCAACAGACAGGCCCCCAAGGGTACACCCAGCACTATCAAAGATAGCACCGAACCACGCAGACAACCTTTTAGATCAGTGCTGCCCCTGATGCAACACTTTATACCATAGTGCTGGTGAATGTACCTCAGCTGAAGGAAGGAGTGTATGAATCCACACAGCAATTGCTCAATAAAGTAGTCCATCAATGTAATGGGCACTTGGGGGTTAACCCTTCTTCATTGTTTACCCATGTGAATATGGCGAGGCTTGTGTCCTGGATAGGTGAAAGCCAGAAGGTTTTCAATTGGGACTGAGTGGTCGTTACTTTAGATCGCACTGAGTTAGTTGGCTTTCTACTTAAACATCTCTATGGCACCCATGATGATTGGTCACTTATACAAGTTCACCTACTTGGGTTCTTCTATCTTCCAGTACCGCACTTGTTTCACCGAGTTCCCTCTAGATTAGGGCCCTCCACTGATTCTGACCCAGTCTCTGATATTATTTGAAATATTCATACATCTAACTCGTTTGAGCCATTAAACTCCATGGACAGTCAGGATTGCTATTCTGCCTCCTCTCTCTTTTTATCTATTGTTCTGCCCTCTTAAACCTCTATTAACAGGGACTCTTATACTATTTTTGACAAGCAACATTTGCTGGAATATTACAGGCCTAAATTCTAAGAAGCATTACACTTCCTGCCTTAACTTTATTGAAAGGTTTAGCATAATTCGACACTTAGGGCTGTCAATAAAGCTTTCTTCATGTCAGCCATCCCTGTCACATCTGGGCATGCCAAAGGGTGGGTTAATCACTATTGAAACGTGGGAGTGAACTAAGTCATCTGAGCACAGGCTCACCTTGCATCTTAGCTGTTCTATTGCAGTTTTTGAAATCCAATAGATTGTTGATTATACATTTTTATAATCCCCCTCATATAGCAACAGGACAGATCACTTGATGGCCTTATAGACTTTCCTAGAGCATTGTAAAGATTGATTCACTTTATTTACCCTTGTGGTTTCAGTCTGCTATTTTACCCTACACCTTCGTGGGTGAAGGATTGCCCTTTTGGTTTTGGGATAGATGGGGTCATGATGGATGCTCCGCTTAAGGAGCGTTCCACAGATGGTGAATTCCTTAATTTAATCCTGAATTAATTTAACTTGGAGTACACCACCAGAAAGAGTCCTGCAGATTGCTCCCTTTTTCAACGTCCTACTTTTATTGGGAGAGGTTTATCCACAACAATTGATTATATTTTTACTTCTTCCCCCCAAGTCCCATTAATATTTATTAACACACTTTACAGTCCTAGAGCAAGGGCTTAGTAACCACAACTCTTTATCTCTTTCGCTAAGATGCTCAAAGTGCTCATCAGAAGCTAGGGATATAGTTCTAATTTTCCCCCTTTGGCGGATGCACTCTTAGTTCCTATGGATCAAGGGCGTAGGCTGACGTGGTCCACAATAATCCAGGAAATTTGTTGCCTCTTGTTTTATGGATTTTAAAAAGTGTCTTCAGGAGGGGTCTAGTGATGATGACATTTTAACCACTTATAGAAATATTTGTTGCAAAGTGCGTTCTGTATTAATGAGCAAAGTCTTACACTCGCCTACCCGCCACCCAAGGTGGTTTGTCAGCATGTGCTCAATGACCCATAGATATCTAGAGAAGGCTTTAAGATTGCATCCTGGGGATAGAAGCCGGGTCGCTATTTGCCGACTGGCCTATCGAACGACCATTTGGGGGGGGAAGAGTCTTGAAAGAGATAGCATGTGACCAACTCCTCCAAGCTTACACACTTTCCCAAAGAGCTGCTTGCTGGTAAATTGTTAATTGCCCTATGTTCACGCACAATGCTGGGTACACCATATGCTGCAACATCTCGCTTGATGATTGGATCAATCATTTCAAAGGAGTCTATAGTTGCGGGTGCACCCATGTCCCCAAGTCAGAATCAGGACCTCTGGAGGGGGTTTTATATATTGTCTTCTATTTAGAGGAAGTATCTGAGGCCCTTCTCTGGTCAGCAAAGAATTAGGCTCCCAGTCCAGACGGTGTGCCCGCTGACCTGTATCTATGAGAACCTATGATGTGGGCCCCATTACTCAACCAGATCCTAAATGCCGCAGTCAGGAATGGCTTTCCAGATCTTGGTCTCAGTCCATCATAGTGCCTATTTTTAAAAAGGTGTATGGGGTGACATATAGACCTATTTTGTTAATTGACTCAGTAATCAAAGAGTACAGTCAGGTGATTTTGACTGGGCTCTCAACCTGGGTGCAAGACAAAAGAACTCTTTCAGTCCTGCAATATGGTTTTAGACCTGGATGAAGCACCTGTTTGAACTTATAAACAAATATGTTGCTGCTAAGTGGGGAACTTTTCACATGGCTTTCACAGACCTCACATCTGCGTATGATCGAGTCAACGGGGACAAACTTTGGTCCCTCTTGATATTGATGGGGTGGATGTTGATGCTGTCCTTTTTCTAAGACATTTGCACATGGACATGTCCTCCTCTGTGAGATACGGCATGAGTGAACAATGCACTGTGATCTTTCGGGTGGAGAGAGGGGTCAGTCAAGGGTGTATTCATGCTCCTTTTCTGTTCACACTTTATATCAACCAACTGGAAATGGTTTTACTCCAGGGCTCTGTGGATCTGCCCATAGTGGGCGGTAGGCCAATGCTGATCCTGCTAGCCCACACATCTCTTGGTTTAAAATGTATATTGCATTCTTTTGAAGAATGTATTACATCCTTGGATCTTTGCATTGACTCTAACAAATCCCATATTACAATAGTGAACCCCAAACCTATAAACTCTCGCCGGCACTACTTCTTGGGCAGTGAAATCAGGGGGGTGCATGTGTTCCCCTATTTGGGGGTTCAATCTGATCAGAAAGGATCCTGGTATACCACTTTATCTATCAAAAAGCTCTCATTTATTAAATCCATTGCATCAGTTTCTGATTTCACATCTAGGCTGGGAACTAAATCACTCCCTACTATGCTTAAGATTTACCAAGCTAAATCTATCTCAGTCGCTGCTTATGGAAGTGACATCTGGGGCTATGTAGATACTCATTACTCATACCCTGCAAATAGTGAAAAGTTCTTTTTTTAGGCCTCTCCTCTCTCTGTCTCAGAGTACTTCAGGCTATATAGATCACAAGGAAATTGGAGTAGGTTGTATATTGGATGTCCTCACTCTCCACTCCTTACTTAGATGGTTATTGACTTGGCTGTCAAGAGGTCCCTCTCTTAATAAAGATATTTTAAGGGACTGATTGAAATCGAATGGGGTACGCTGGATCAAATGGTTGAGCTATGTTAAATTAATGTTTTGTGCTCCTGGGCGTCCTAACCTATTTCAAAATCCCAAGCGTTTAACTAGATTAGACTTGAAGTGGTCTAAATCCACCTTTTTGACTTACAGAAAAGACAGGAGGGAGATGGAACAACCAGAGAAGCCAACGGTTCACTCTCACACACTCCTGACATTTACCCCACATATGGAGTCCTAGCTGATCATGGTGCACAGTACCATCCAGAAATACCTCTTGGCCAGACTTAAGCTAAATATGATTCATTGCTTACTGGCGGTGCTGAGAGGTTGGTACCAGGTCGGTAGTTTGCCCCCTTGCAGGTGGGATTTAATTTCTGCAAAGGACCTATTGCACTCTATGTTTTTCTGTATGTTTTATTGTCATTTGTGGACCAAATTTATAGTCCCACTTCTAAAAGGTTTAAATTTTACTGCGAGAGACCTACATTTATCTTTTTTTACAATTGCTATCTACAGATCACATCTTTTTTCTGTGGCTGATTTCTTGAGAGAGGCAGTCATACTGGGGCTTTTAATGAATTATTGTTAGTCCATGAATGTGTGTTGTATAAATCATTTTGCACAGTTCTTATTTTATTCTATATCTCAACTCATTCATTTGGTTTTTAACATGGTTTTATTGTTTTATTGAGTTGGATGTTTATTGCGCCTATATAGTTTATATAAACTGAATAAAAGGATTTTTGACTGACTGACTAAGGACAGGAAAATTGGGTTAACAGGGCTCGAGTTATGCACATTGGAAGATTGCCCATTTTAACCTGCCTAAAACAAATGTGGTGTTCTGCCGCTACATTCTAAATTACACCCATGATGGGCCAAAGCCCAGGGGTCAGCATGACTGTGTTTATTTTCACTTTAGGGGATAGGGGCCATGTGTGGCTTACCCCTTCCTGGGCTTTCATACAGCACCAGGGACCCAATCCCCAGGAGCCCAAAGCAGACAATATCGTCTTGTGGAAACCCATCCCCCGGCACAAAAGAATCAAGCAGGCGGGCCACTGGGGCAGGCTGAAGCCTCAGGAGCATCGCCAGAGTTCTCTCTGCTGCTCCCTTGTGTCTGTATCAGGAGGGGGCAGGCTCAACAGTCATCAGTTTCCTGTCTGCGCAGAGAGTGGGTGGGAGAAGAAAAATGCTGGCTCCTGTGACGACACAGAGCATTTCGGTGAACAGAGGAGCCAGCCACAGAGCAGAAATACAAATTGCTGCATCTGTAGAAATATAGAAATAAAAAAATGGAAAAGAGAAAGTGCTTGTGCCATGAAGCCACCTCAAGCCAACAAAGCAGGAAAATGTGTTCATACAATATGTACAGCTCCTGATGTGGAATCGTCCCCATTATGCCTCGCAAGGGGCTCCATTACATGCTATGCATCTCTGTGGCACCCCAAAAAGGGACAGGACCACCACCAATGTGACTACAAAGTGTCATTGTGGATGCAGGAGGCAGAGCAACCCCTACCAGTAACACGTACAAAATTGTTTATGGGGGTCAATTAAATTATTGGCCCCAAGACAAAACAACCACATTTTAGGCAGCATTCCTAACGATGGGTGCTTTTGCTCTACAGCTTGGGAGTGAAGGGACACCTGGTAGTTGGTCCTATGGCCACATTTTAGGTTGCCTGATGATTATAAAGAAATACTCTGACATATGTTATTCTGATTTACAGTGCTTTCTTTAAAAATGTTTTTTTATTGCCAGTAATTGCTGAGAAACATTACAATGCTTCTGTCAGCTGAAATGAATGTGTTTAAAGATGACTATTCATTTCATTGGTATGATGGTCATTTCTAATAAATATTGGAAGATCTTGACAACTGGGAGCTCTTAAATATACTAAAGCAAACATCAATCAACTTAGAAATTTGCTGTGTATCTTGCAGAAAGGGTTGTCTTACACTATATCATTTAAAACCAATATCAATAGGCACAGAAAACATAAATGTTGTGACCCTATACTAAAACAGTAAACACACAAATTGTTAATGACAAAAATATTGCAGAGAAAATACCTAACATACAACAATGGGGCTCATTATGATGTTGGTTGGAAAACCTCTGAACGGCAGTCGGATTCCCCTAAACTGTGTCGGAACCTATCCACCAGACTCGGTTGGAAACATTTCCGACCGACCGATTATGATGTTCTCGGTCGGAAAGGAAACCGTTCAGTCACTCCAAATCAGTTCCGACCGGCATTTGGAGACTCTGAGTCGGTCGAAGCCGAATCGTACAGCTCTATGGACCGCGTTACTAACCGACGTTTTGCGATGTCAGATTCAGACAGCCTTTCTGACTCGGTCTGTCCGACATGAAAAGGCTGTCGGAAACTGACTTAGGGGGCCCGTAGCAGGTGCCCCATCATACTGAGGCCTTGGTTGGGTGCCGTGGGCGTATCCATGGGACTCCCCTGTAAAACCATGCACAGTGTGGCAGGCACCATGGTGTGCCCACCACAGCGTGCAAGGCTTTCCGCAACCATCCCTTTTTTCAATGGGAGCCTGTGTTGTCGGTCGGAACACAGGCTCTCATTGAAGTCAATGGGAGACTTTCCGAACGGTGTGCTGAACGCGAGTCGGTCGGAACTGAATCCAACAAGGAGTCAGTTGGTTTACTTTTCGACCGACATCGTAATGAGCCCCAATATCTTAAAGAAAGAAAAAGGAGTAACGAATATTGCCTACACATTAAAACTAACAAAGCAACAAAAATTATGAATACCAAAATATTGAACAATAGAAGATAAACTTTATTCCAAAAAAGGTACATAATATAACATTAAATGTACACACATACTTAAAAATATGTCAAAATAAAATTAATACACATTAAATAAATTCCAAAAATACTAACTAGCATTTGCCATAAATGGTGCAAAAAATCAATCTAGTCTCCAACCAACCAATCATATTAAAATTAAAAACAGTCAACAAATAGAAACAGTTTCCAATTAACAAATACTATAAACATTCTACAAAAACACAAATAAAATGATTCCTAAAAATAATTAGAGCAGAACAGTGCCACTCGGCAAGATTGCAAAAAGACTGCTACACTTCAAGAAAATACTAAATACAACAATAAAAGTTTGACAATGAATTGCAGCGAACAACATTAATTAATAACTATAAGTATGTTAAGATAACCAGTAATTAAACTTTTGCTATACGCTTTATTTATTCCTCCAGGTAACAGATGCACTCTTTACAAGAAGGAAAAAACGCTAATATGAAAAAAAAATAATAATAACACAGGCACCAAAATACTTGAAATTCAAACAAGACCACCTCGAAAGTAAGTAAGGTACTGAAGCACAAAATGAAAATCAAACTAAAAAAAGTGGTTTATCATATTTAAAAAATAAAGAAAACAAACCCTAACTAATAGCCACTTTTCCTCTCAACAAACTGCAACAAAAGAAAACTGTACCAAAATAACATTAACCAAATGTTCCAAGCAAAATTCTAAAACTAGAACAAAGTAAATACAACTTCCAGAACATACATGCACCTGCAATATAACAATATTAAAGTTAAAATGCAATCAGGAATTGTTTGTTTATAAAATAATATATATTTTCTATACTTCAAAACCGACAGATAAAATGTCAGAAACTGCAAAATACATCAAGTCCCAAAAAATGAAGGTGTTAATAAATTATCTAGGATATACCTATTGTAAAAGATCCCCACCAGTGAGAAAACACACTGGAAAAGATCCAAATAATAATAAAATGCATTCTATTGCAGACATACCACCAAAAATGAAATAGAAGCATTAGTGAACATACTCAATCCCCTAATATTACTGATATATATGACAGAAATCTTTTAAAGGATCGGAAAGAGCTCACAAGAGCCAACAGGGATGATACTAAAAAATATGTCAGCAAGTCTTCCTGAACAATTAACAGCTCACATCCCTGGCATATCAACTCTAAAAAAGATTAATTGCCAGAACATGTAGAACATTCAGGAAAACATTAGTAGCACCTACAAATATGACGATATGGACATACCCCAACAGATATTAATCATATATTACATAATAAGCCTTTTTACTATATGACAACCACAATGATAATGCAAAATAATCATTTAAGTTACCAATAACAATTTACTAGCCCTAACTCAATGCAACACATGGATGATGGATGGAACGTTTAAGTCTTGCCACCCACCATTCAGTCAAACATAGACAATGCAATGCATGGTCAATATCAAAATACAAAGATCCCATTAGTGCATTCACTGTTACCTAACAACCAAAGTGCAACTTGCAATAAAATGCTAATACACATGAAACAACAAACTAACAACTATAACACACAAAAATCATCATAGATTTTGAACAGATATTGATTTCAGTCATACTTAAAATCAACCCACACACTGCAATTAAGCGGTGCAACTATTACTTTAACCAGAGCATGTATGGAGGCAGATACAGAAATACCACCTGAGCACAGAATATGCATGTAAGCTAAAATTTGCACTCAAAATAAAAAAGCTAATAACTTTAGCATATGTCACTGTAACAGAAGTCACTAAACATGGCTTACTAATTGAATCCCCCTATTACCACCAACATGAAACCTAACTAGCTTCACTAATAGATTATTCTGAGCATACTGGGTTGGTCACCTGCACCAATCAGCCCACAAATGTCAACCCAAGTATCACATTCTGTGGTGGAATGTCTATGATAGCACCATGTCCCAAGAAGCAAAGGCAAATAATGCAGTGTGAGGGTGGCACAATTAATTCCAAGGAACACTTGAAGAAACCATACTATACTCAACTAATTCCTAGATATTTTTCAAAAAGAACAAGCTACCAAGAACTAAGAATGGAATAATCCCAAATTTGACTAAAACCAGAGTTCTCCAAACAAACAAATCAAATGCATGAACTCATAGCATTCAAACTAAGACTCTTTACCAACAAGCCAGGCCTACCATATCTAGACTCAGTAGCGATAAACCTACATTAAAACCATACTAAGGGGTCGATTACGATGTCGGGCGGATCGCCACCGCCCGCATGGCGGTGGCGATCCGCCCGCCATTTTCGTCCGTCCGCCACCAAATTCCCCCCCGCCATATTACCATGGCGGAGGGGACCCCGGTGGATGGAAAGACCGTCCACATGTTTTCCGCCCGGCCGATCAGTCGACCGGGCGGAAATGGGATTAATATGGTGGCGGTGTCTGCAAGACACCGCCATCCACATTATGATGCCGGCGGTGATGAGCCTTTCCATGGCGGCGCCGCCGCCATGGAAAGGCTCGCGGTCTTGCTGTTGGGGGCCCATTGCGGGCCCCCAGGGTGTTGGGGGTGGGGTGTACATGGGGGTACCTATGGTACTCCCCTGCATCTGCATGCACAAGGTGGCAGGCACCGCGCGGTGCCTGTCACGTTGTGCATGCAGATGCACAACATGCATTTCCAGCACTGTGGCGGGCGGTGTTGTGAGCACCGCCCGCCACAATGCTGGAAATGGGGGATGCCACCGCCACCGTGGCGGTGGCATCCTAATCACATGTGCGGGACCACCGCACACATAGCGGGCGGTCCCATTTACCGGGGCGGACAAAGTCCGCCCGCATCATAATCGGCCCCTAAATAACAACACCATTTAACCTCCCTAAAACATGAACCCTAATATATTAATATTATTTATTTCTAAATAATAATAAAGCAGATTTAAAATAGCAGTCAAAAATAAAAATATTTAAAAAGACAAAAACTCAAATTCATAATAAAAATGTACTATAATAAATATTTAAAAATATAAATATATATTGCAAAATAACCAACATAATTTTAACTAAACAAGGACATTTCTACCACCTATAAAATATGGTAGCACCAAAAATAATATATTTACAATAGAAAAATAAACATAAGATAAAAAGTTAATATTGCCTACCTAATAACACAAATAAATAAAAAACACTTACATTTTTGTAGCTGGTCTCCATCAGTGAAATTATGACCCAAAAAACAGTATCCCAAAAAACTATTTCAATAAAAAAAAGAGATAAATTTAAATCCGAAAATAAAGCACAGAAAAAGAGAACATCCAATACATGTCCACATGTCCACTAACCAAGGAACCCTTGGAAAACTAAAAAGTCAAGGAAAAAGAGAAAAATAGGTTTGGCTAAAAATTAACTAACTTTTTTAATAAAAAAATAAACTCTAAAAAGGAAAAAAACAAACTCACCCCAAACACTTACAACCCAAGTATAAACCAAAGCACAGTCAAAAAACATTAAAGTCAGTGTGAAACATATTTAACACACATACAAAATACATTTAAACTTTGCATTTCACAATAAAATCTACTGCTACATTCTTAACTAATTAACATATGCTACTACAGAGGAGTTGGCATGCAGAGCCTGTGGGTGTCACAAAAACACACTATAATCTGGGGTAAATGATTAAATCAATCCTAAACTGCAGTCACATAGAAATATTATTTATAAGTTCCGTTGTTGGTGATGGCAATATTCCAACTGATCTCCCAATATTGAGGGATAGTATTGCTTTTTATTGTCTGTATTGTAATTTTGATGTGGATCAATGCACTGCACCTGTGAATGTTCTTAAGGTTAGAAAAGACAATGATAAATATATACATAACAAATTTGCAGTACCTTGTAGCATATTATCATGTTAAAAAATATAAAAATGTAAGTAATGTAAACAACTACATGCTAACTACAAATTACTGCACAACATGTATACAAAGGGCCTGATCCTGATGCGGTTAGAAAGGCCTCCTAACGGCATTTGCTCTGTCCAAATCGGATCGGGAATGTGTCTTTCCAACCGACTCGGAAAGGTTTCCAATCGACCGAGTATGATGCGAGTTAGGCGTTAGGAATATCTCAATCTAAACCCAACGGCATTTGGAATGACCAAGCCGATCGGAGCAGAATTGTACATCTCTACAGGCCGCATTTCCAAACGACCAAGTACGATGCTGGATTTGGACAGCCTTTCCGAATTGTGCCGTCCAACTCGAATCGGCAGTTGGAATCAGACTTTGGGGGCCCGTAGTGGGCCCCCTTGCACCTGGAGCTTTCCCAATCAGGCCCGTGGGGGTACCCATGGGTCTTCCCTTACCAGCCATGCACAGTGTGGCAGGCACCAGGGGGCGCCCGCCACAGTGTGCCCGATTTTCCCAGCCACCCCTTTCTTCAATGGGAGCCTATGCATTCGGTCGGAACAAAGGCTCCCATTGAAGTCAATGGGAGTCCAACCAAATCATATCTGGAAGCATCCGGATGCATCGTACTCGGTCGGTTGGATTCTCCCGATCCCATTCGGTTGGAAACCATTCCCAAGCCCATTCAGTTGGGAAGCTTTCCAAACCGCATCAGAATCGGGCCCTAAATGTATAACTACAAATAAAAATATATGTACACTACAACTATATCATATGTGTAATTACAATTATTCTGAAGTAAAAAATATTTTTTCCTGGAAATAAAACAAATTCAAACATTTTGTAATGACTGAAAAACACTGGGCAGTAAAAATTATATGTGTTAAATAAGATGTTTAAAAAATGTTCATAACAATAAAATATAGAAAATAATACTTTAAAAAACAATTTTAAAAATGAAACTAACCATTTATACTATTAACAAGTAGAACTTTTTTTAATGTACAAAATAAAAGCACAAACAAATGCTAACAATTTATTGATATCGCATTTAATATTCCCAATAAAAACGTACCCACACTGAAGAAAGTGTTATAGGTTCGCGAATATCCAATTTTGTACTCCAACTCTAACTTTAACCATATTGGGGAAAGTGTTGGATGTTGAGGAGTTTAGTTCTACTAATACCTCTCCTTAGGTAACCACATTGAGGAAATTTTGGGATTTTGGGGGTATTCCTACTCCAAACATGGGGTAAGTACTACATACTTGGAGGGCGAGGGGTTCAGATTTAATATTCCCACTCCAAATATCACTATATTGGTGAAAGTTGTTGATTTGGGGTGGGGGTGGTTCAAACAAATTATCCCCACTCTAGACTTAAACACAATGGGAAAAGTGGTGTACTTTGAGGGGTTCAGATTTACTATTCCCACTCCACACCTAAACACTTTGGAAAAAGTGTTGGACTTTCGGGGGGACTCATATTTACTATTCCCACTCCAAACATAACCACATTGTGGAAAATGTTGTAATTTTTGGGGGTGCAGAGTTACTATTTCCACTCCAAACCCCACCACATTGTGAAAAGTATTGAACTTTGCGGGTGGGAGGACAGGTTTACTATTACAACTCGAAAATTAACCACTTTATGGAAAGTGTGGATCTTTAGGGAATTCAAATTGATTATTCCCTCTCCAAAGTTATAGACGTTAGGGAAAATGCTGTACTATTAGATTTTAAAATTAACGACAACCACAAATGTATAAAAGAATGAATACAAAAATCATTTTTATTTATTAAAAAAAAATTAACCCCTGAATATAAAAAGTAAATTGAAAGTACAACCATGAATTTGTTTTATAATAAATTAGCAAATATTCATAAACATTTTAAAATCAAAAACTACAATTAATTAACAATATAGAAAACAATAAAGAAGTTATTAAACTACAAGAAATGTCATATTTTAAAATTAAATCATTTAAACCCCCAATTGTAACAAAATACACAAATTACAAGAACACCTAAATTAAAAAACTATAAATGTTTTAAAATTAGATAAATTAAATTATTCTAATTAATTTCAAAGCAGAAAATAATTTAGAATTATTAAGAACCACAAACGATTTATAAATTTAGATACCAAACAACCACAATATACATTTCGTAAAATATAACAGTATCATAGTAAAATTTGATAAAGCATTACATATAATAATGTGTACTTATATAAACAAAAAACAAATACATTGAAAAACTAACAATATAATTTCACATAAAATTATCTATTATAATTTTATTAAAGAAATTAAATAGGAAAACACAACAACAATTTTAAATATAACACAAAAAATGTAATATTTTAAATTACTCTACCTCCTCTTCTCCTATAGACCCAATATCCCACTTCTAAAAGCAAACATTTTATAAATAAATGCAATATGTTAAAACAAAAGCAATCAATGAAAAACATTTTCAAAAAGATATAGATTTAGGGGCCAAATTATGACTTTGGCGGTGCTGCACGTGTTTGCACCAGAGCTGCTCCGCCAAAGCAGGGCGTGTTCCGCCTGCCAGATTACGAGTTGAACTCGTGTCTAGCGGGCTTTTCTTTTGCCATTTCCACAGCTGTGCCCTGAAAACAGGCACCGCAATGGGAACGCAAAAGCAGTTCCAGCATGGCATGGACTGTGAAGTCCATATTCTGCTGGATCTTGGGGTGCATGCAAACAGGGGAGCACATGTTGTGCCCCCCTAAATGCATCCCCATGGTGGTGGGTGTATGGGGGACCTGTTGGGCCTCCTTTGTTTCCCCACTGCCAGCCTTTTCATGGCGGGCTCACCACCATGAAAAGGCTGGTGGCGAGGAAACTGGTAATATGCTTGCCGTACCACGACGGTCCCACCTTGCATATTGTATACCCCTGTCTATGGCACCACCCGGTAATGGCAGTTCCCTGTTGCAGCCAGCACAGTGCTGGAAGTCCAAATGGCTGTCTCATAATACGGCAGCTGCAAAACCGCCACATCTGTGCCACCATGAGTCTGGCGGTCAAAGACCGCCAGACTCGTAATCAAGCACTAAGACAACATAAAATGTAACAATATTTGTAACAATAATTTTAAAAAATAATTTAAAAAACAATAATCTTATCTGCAATATTCTGACCCACAATATTTTTGACATCATGATATTTGTGTCACACTGAATTCTTTCCATCATTTTTTGTCACAAGACCACAGAGAAACTCACATCCTTGACTTCCTATACCTAAAACAGTTATTTTCAAAAGTCTTTGCACTCTTCAGAGTACACATGTTTCGTCATATCCTGCGTTCCTTCAGTCGTGCTTGGTGAGACATTTCCTGCTTATCACCTGAGGCCATATTCTGTAGAGTTTCTTAAAGTAAATTGACGTAAACCTCAGAGGTCAGTCAATTGACCATTTCCCTCCAGGTCATTGTGCTCACTGTTTCCTGTTCTGGACTTGCCTGTAATAATACAAAGCATTGTAAGTTTTGGAGTCGTGCTTTGCTTCCATTGAACTAACTTGAATACACCTTGAAATTTGAGCATTGGAGACAGTGTCCATTATGACCTGGAGTGAAGTGGTTGCCCTTGCGGTCAGACCTGAACCTTAGACCAAATCTCAGACCAGACATAAGACCTGGATATTAGCAGTCAACTATCCATCTGATTTTAAGGAAATCCCTCAAAACGTTATTTTTAGCTTTCCCAAAATGTATCTAGGTGTTTCCACTCCACTTTAAGATTCCTAGTGCCAAAATATTCTTTTTAGGGCTTTAGAGATCTTAGGTTTATTCATAATTTCCTAATATAAGTGAACTACCAATTTAAAAGTGGGACGCTGTCTCCAAAAAGTTTGGAAATCTACTGAAAATTGCATGTTTCTAGGTGTTCACCTGCTTTTATTTAGGTGAGTAGATATACCTCTGAGAATCAGTTCATAAGTGGATTATTTTATTGTTCCTGTAACAATCATCCAAAAGTTGCAATAAAGCTAAAGGAAACTACATCATGGCAAAGTCATGATTTATAGTGTACTTTTTTTCTAGACAGATATGCTAACACTAATGTCAATTACGCTCTACTATTCTCCATGCTACAACATCAAGGAACATTATGACTTCATTCATCCCTCACCTTTTCAGCATGACTAGGGGCCTCTTTTAGAACTTGGTGGATGGGTTACTCCATCACAACGGTGATAGATATCCTGTCTGCCGAAATAAAAATCCAATTATATCCTATGGGATTTATATTTTCGGCGGATGGGATATCCATCACTGTTGTGACAGGGTAATCCATCCGCCAAGATCTGAATCAGGCCCTTTGTCATGACTATTGTTGTTGAGTCCTGTGATGTAACTCAATGCAATGGGACCTATGACATGAAGGCCATCTTTACATAGACTTAATAATCACAAATAATTCCCTTAGCGGTCATTAAGAATGTCATTCAATAACACACATCATCTGAATTCAACTTCACCCAGGCAATCTCTCAGTCTCGAAAAAGCAGAGTGCTGCAGAAAGAAAATATAAAAGGATGTTTTATGTAGCTCCAACTTTAATTCCATATGTTCAATAAAATTCAATAAAAGTATTAAAATCACTACACCAAGCTTCAGTGAATACCATACTAAAAAGGAGAGAAAACACACAAGACATTTACATCTGTCATCTAATCTAGGTAATTTGTAGGAATTTATTAAGACAACCATTTGCAACCCATGAAGGCCATCTTTACATAGAGCCTACTACCCAAACCACATCAATATTATAATGGCAGTGGAGCTCTGCCTGTGGGCTAGAAGGAGTAGTTGTACCATAAGGTGAGTGCAACATTCATAGCACTGCTCCATGATACTTTTTATGTAAATGTTAGGTACATGACACAATTATTTAATTGTATACCTCTAAAATAGCTTTGCAGACTACTTTAATCCTCCCACACTCCCATTTGCTTTGACACTGGCCTGATTTGAGAAAGTAAAATTTAGAAGCAAATGTCAGATTTACTAAGTTTTCAAGGAATGCAGCTCAGCTTCAAAAGTTGCAGCACTTCATTGCAAGAAAGGAAGAGAGCAAGACAGAGCCATCTTTACTAAGGGTTGATGCTGTATCTCTCTCTCCCTGCAATGATGCACTTTTGAATTGGCATGTGCCAATGCACACATCCAATATACACACCCTTGTAGTGCAATGGCAAGTGTGTGATGTCAAGCATAGGTTTTGTACCAGAAAGATACCCTTTTAGTACAAAATACTAAGCATAGCCATAGCTTAACACTTTTCCCATTTTGTATGTGTGCTGTACTGTGCTGCACTGTCGGCACACATTCAAAGTTGGAAATATTTTGAGAAAATAACACTCAAACTTTACACCTACCTCACGGCAGTATACATTTTTGGCGCAAAGTCCTATCTACCTTTTTCGCAGATAAGGCATTCTGTAGAACTCCATTCGTGGTTGCATGTGAACCCCCTCCCCTCGAGGCAAAGTAGTACAATGTAGCACAAAGCACTACTTTACGACTACTTTCCAATACAAATCCGGATTTGAGCTGGAGGATATATGCCAAAACAATGCTTTGCACTGGTTTGTGTAATTTTTGCTATGCAAACCGAGCACAAAGTGTTAGTAAATCTGCCCTAGGCTCAACCACGAATGACAAGACAGTTGCACTGCATGTGTGTGTGTGTATGTGTGTGTCATGGTTTTAGTGGTCACAGAATGAGGGAGTGTTTGAAATTTAATATCCATAATTTTGTGCACATGATTTCATAATACTGAGATGTCTGTTGGCTCTCTAGAATTGCATATCAATTTAATGTAAAGCAAAAACAATTGACATGAATCCTGAGTCTGCCTCACTGACCTATGGTTTGTAAGGTCCTGGGAGAATGAAAAGTGTTACTGAATATTGTACATGTGTTGCTATAAAGGTTTTCAGCTGGATCTACAAACTACTTTACAATAGTCTCTTGCTGTATCAAAGTGGAGTTATTGGTCCAATACACTTTTAGTTATTAGTTTTTCAACATCCCCTCCACATTAAACTTAGCTGACACACCACATTTACATAAAGTATATTGTAGTGTGTGACCCCCTGTCCTGTGAAATGCCTCAGACCTTATTAGGCTGCTTATAGCACCAAAACACGTTGACCACACATTATGGTAGAAACATTCCCTTCTCTTTTAATGTTTACCTGCACAAGACAACAATAAACTACATAGCAAACCATGAAGTACTTTTTATTATTTCAGTCCCCCAACTCTCTATACCTTAGCGACCCCTCGGGATAGTACTCTAATTTTCACTGTTTACTGCGTCCACAAAAACATGAGTGACTTCATTTTAGGACCTCCCAACCAGTGGTGTTAAAAAGGCCCCCGCAGCCCCCCAGTGCGGGGGGCCCAGTCAGCACAGAACCCAGACCTGCGAGCTCCTGAGTGACTCCGGAGGGGGGCTCTCCATGTATTTTGCAGGGAGGCCCCCTCAAGTTTAATTACGTCACTGCTCCCAACTTGATAAGGAACCCACCTGTACTATCAGGAACATCTCTCTTTGAGTATTAGGAGCAGGCCCAAGGATGAAGCATGCCACCTTTGGAAAGATGAGCGCCGTAAAAAAAAAAAAAAAATCCTTTTAAATTGTGAGTCACGTAAAGTTTCAGTCTCAGGTCTGAGCAAATGTGTATCCTCATCGCAAGAGAATGCTGCATCAATGAACAGCTGTCAATTTTGTTTCCCATTGTTGATCTAGACTGCTGGTAGTTCTTTAATTATAAGAGAAACAACAGCATTTTTATGACACATTTTAAAAACTGAAATGCCCACTAGAGGAATGATTAGCTACAAATAAGTTTACATGTTTTAGAAACACAGATCATATTACCATTATTTGGATCCAAAATTGTTTTGTGTGCCACAGACCAATGCTCCAAATTCCACTACAAAAACTCAACAGTTTGTGATTGTAGCCTTCTTAATGCAGTTTATATTTTTGATGTCTTGAAAATTGGTTAATTTCAGAGTTTTATTCTGAAAAGTAGGTTGCTGTTAGATTTAGATTCAGAGGATTTCTGGCAATTTGTTCCAAGAGCCTGAGGCAAGGGAAAATTGGGTGAAGTCTGAGAAGCATATTTCACAAACCATATTCCACAAAAGTAACACTTAAGTACATTTTTGACCCTGTAAAATGTGTACAAGTATGACAGTGATTCACCTTCAAATATCTTGGATGATGTGTGTATGGGATCTCATCTTGGTTTGGTTTATTATCATGGCTATTTTATTTTGATTAGACAATCTGCCTCGTTGAATGTTAGTATCTTTTCCCGAAGAATATTAGGTGAGCTATAATGGCACAGTGGTTATCAGCAGAAATGTCTATATGCAAAACAATAGTTTTTGGGTATAGACATAAATCTTTCTAGCACTAGCTGATTTCTGTAAATTCCTTCTTCTGCGAGAGAGGGGTTGTTTTCTGCAGTGTGCAAATTTTGTTTCCTGAATTATCGTTTTTTATTTCATTTTCACTGAATATTTCGAATTCTTGCCCCCTGAATGATGACTGACACATAGGTAATGGAAATCATTTTTGTGTTTCAACAGTAATAGTTGGATTTGTATGCTTTTTAAAAATATGAGGTTTTCAGTTTTCTAAAATTGTATGACAGCAGAAAGGGTCCTTCGATCACCAGAGAATCACGTGAAAAGTTAATATAATGCACATAGAAGTGAAGCCCAGTCTGTTTTTGTGGGCTAGGGAGACATTTGGGCCCTCATTACGTGAGTTTTGAATTAGGTGTGGCTTACTTGGGTTGAAACTCTATGATTCTGGCACCCAGCATGAAATTCCAGCAAGAATGGTTCTTTGCTGGATTGGGAAATAACTGTTAGACCAAGTTATACCAGGTCCATTTCCAGGCTGTATTCTTCAGTTTTGGGGGAAAGTCGGTTGACATATTCTGACTGCTGTGAGCAGTAAGGTAACTATAAGGTATAAGGTAACTATAACTTGCCCCCCCCCACCATGCACAGTTTTCTCATTAATAATTTTACAGCAAATGTTGCACTGACATTATCAATGATATAGAAGATATCATGAGTGATGTAATATGTGAGGTAATTAGCAGTGCATGGGGAGGGCGCGAAATTAGCAGTGCATGGCGAGGGCGCGAGAAAGCGAGATAACTCTATTACTGCTGAATTTCTATGGTTTTGTGTGTGTAAACTTGGTACCTCAGTAAAACGTCCTTGTAACCTTTGGTTTGTCAGTAAATTTCCATGGTTTTCTTTAACGTAAAGTAATATTTAATTACCATATGTCAATCCAACTGCCTCCATGCATGGTCTTTGCATGCAGCCAACCCCATGCCGCACACGGCCTTTGGATGTGCACAGCGGGGCGTTGGCCACTTGGCCTGGTGGCCAACCCCCCAATGGCAGCCAACCTGGGAGGGGAGTATGCAGCTCCCATACCCGGGACAATTTTGGCTCCAGGGACCCCAACCCCCAGGGCCTGGCATATTTGGTGGGGGGCACATCTCCCCCTCCATTGGATGAGTTTGGCCCCAGGGACCCCAACTCCTGGGGTCTGGTGCATTTTTTTAGGGGAGCGGGTATGTGGCCCCCTCCCTGGACCGATTTGGACCCCGGAGCCCCAAATCTCCAGGGGCCTGGACATTTTCATGCTGCATTCAAACAAAACTGTCAATTAGCATTAATCAATGTGATTTTCAAATATAAATTGCTTCAGCAGAGTCTCCAAACAGTTTTTAAGGACTTTTGGAGAAGAGTAAGTACAACACTGAGTGAAAGGTATTATAATTCTCACCACAGGTTTTTTGATCTTTTTAGAAATTATAAGCCTTGACATTTTTTGGAGTCTAGCATTGTTCCTTATAAAAGGAAAGCATTTAGCAGCTTAGTATAGTGCATTAATGAATCACCAAGAAAACGATATCTTTGAGAATAAAAGTAAAACTGCATTCTTAGAAGTGAGACAATGGTTTAGTTCACTTGATTTGGCCTCTCTGAGAAAAATACATGTAGTGTACATTTTCTGGAATAGTTCAAAGTAAGCTTGATTTTTCAAGGAGTGGTTGAAGGAGAGGTTTTTATTTGCGCTGAAAAATCTAGAGAGAGTGCAGTTGTCTGAGGTTTTTTTTCAATTCTAACTGTAGAAGAACTTATGATACACTGTTTAACAGTATCAGATTGCTTTTAAGGGAAGTTTTTATTAATTTAGCTCCATTCTAACAAATGAATACTTGCCCTTAAAAATATGCTTTTATATCTTCATAAGCTGATTTTTCCAACCTTCAATTAGGAGTGATTTTGATGCACTTGGATCTGAGCTCTTTCCCTTTCTGATTACATTCGTTTGAGTATCATTATACCGATCTCTTATTATTTGTCTTCTTAGTTTATGCCCAGCTAGCTTGTTCATAATCTCTGTCATGGTTTCAGTATATTGTTTTATGGGTCCATTGACCTCCTAATCAGAGGTGACTGAATGTACAAAAAGTAGATATTACATGCTTGAGTGGACAAATAGATAATCTTGGATTCTCTGGATCTTCAGTTGGTTCTTCTAGGTTGGCTTTTAGTTTTAATTTGCGGGAAGATAAGTGTAAAAGCATAAGAAAGTGATCTGGCCAATTCACACATGAGGATGTTTCTATATTGATCACCCTTTTTGTCACAATAAGGAGTTCTAAAATGATGTCTCTTGCATTTGTGCTTGTTGAAGAGAGCTAAATAAAGACACTGATGAACATTTTAGACACATGGGGGCATATTAGCAAGGGCGTTATTGCCGCTTTAGCAGCACATTTTGCCGCTAAAGCAGCGATATTTCTATCGCCCTATTAGCAAGCTGTCGCTAACAGCTGTTAGCGACAGCTTCATGGCGAACGCAACCGTTTTGGTGCCGCTTTGCATGTCAGCGATATTTATCGCTAATGACATGCAAAGTAGGCGTTCCCAACTAAAAGCGACTGCAAACAGTCGCAAACACAACTACCCCCTATTACCAATGCCCGCGAAGCGATAAAAAAATTTGCGCTAACCGCGATTATCGCAGGAATTTAACACCTGCTAAAAACCTGACTTAACCATTCTAGTCAATGGGAGGTGGATTGTAAGGTTAAGTCCTCACCTGCCTATTAGCAAGCTTTACATTAGCGCAGTGAATTTATCGCTAGATTTCTCGCGCTATTCCTGGGTTTCGCCGCTATCGCTGGATTTTTTATCTCCTTGGAGATAAGCGTTGATAATAACGCGTTATCTCCGCGATGAAATCCAGCGATTGCCGGCGATAAAAAACAGCGCTAAAGCGCGCTTTGCGATAATTATCGCAAATCCTTGGTAATATCCCCCAGAGTCGTTCTGGTCTCTTGAGCACTAGTTGAAGTCATCAAGGGAGGTATTGTTTGATGAAGAACTTGATTTTTCAGAGAAGAGTTCAATATGTTGATAAGGTGGTAATAGGAGGGTGATAGATGATGAGAAACTTAGTGATCTACCTCAGATCTTACCAAATTGAACATAATTCTGCACATTCATGTGATACTTATAGATTCATTTGGGCATTGCATGTTTAATGTCCACAGTATTTGATTAATATATGTATATTTCTTAAAGTGTTCTCTATAAATAGTTTTACTGGATTGGTTTCGTTCACACCTTCATTCCTTGATCTGATATTATGTGTTGATCACAGTTGGGTTCTGTACCCATGTAATAGGTAGTTTGAATTCACTGTGGTTAAGTATATTGGTTGAAATTGCTGGCACATGGTTCTTATAGGAAAAGGTGAAGGTTGAGGAGCTTTGCTGTGTTTGCTTATTATATGATATTGTCACAATCTAGTTAAGTTTAATAAATATGCTTATGTTTAAACTTGACACTTTGATAAAATACTGATTTTTATTGAATGATAAAAGGAAATTCCTTGTTAAATCTCTCCACTTAGCTATTCGGTTACTCTAAGGTATTTGAACTTCATAAGAAGACCATTAATCAAAGTGGTTCCACTTATACGGTGAATTATATCATGAAATCACAAACATGGGCCATCTGTAGCTTGCGCTGATTACATTTGAAATGTTCTCAGCTACTTGAAGACAATACAAAAGTACCCCAAATATTCAAAGTTACTTTGCACATGAACACCCTACAAAGCTTTGAGATCTGTGACAGACCACATACTTATTAACAGTGACTTTCCAGAGGACATATCTTACCAAGAAGCCCTTTATCATGAAATAGTTATAAAGACAACATCCTAACACTATGGAGTTTGCACAGCATGAGCTTAGAAACATCCTTGTGCTCCATGAAACACTGTTCAAGTATGCATGGAAGGAACTTAACATTTGTGTCACCTTTTCCTTTTGTTATGCTCATAATCTCTCATGCAATTGTAATTACTTCTCAGTGTCAAAGTTCCATCTCAAACTTCATTGTACCATAAGTATGTGTAATGACTGAGCACACCCAATGTGGAGAATTGTCCGTGCAAAATCTGGTGGGAGGAAGACGCAAATTCCAGAAGCCAAGTCCCTACACCACCTAGAACTGTGCAACCACTGGACAACTGGAAAAGAACCTGTAAGCGAAAACATTACGCAGGGGAAAGGAGAAATGGAGAAAACACAAAATGGCATTCTGGGGTCTCTTCAAGGTAACTGCTTTTCTTCATGATTCTAGTGGTTCCTTCAGTGTTTTAAGTATGTCATGTATCTATAAACAAAAATAACAGAGGATTTTAAGATCTTACCTCTGTGCACGAATCACTCTGAAAAGTTTAAGGGCTGATATATGTGTTTCTTACCTAGAACCTCCCACTTGTGTTCTAGTGACAGGAACACAATCAGTGCCATGTAATTCTACAAAAGATACTATATGTAATACTAAATATTATA
Organism: Calotriton arnoldi; assembly: GCA_963921515.1. Taxonomy (NCBI): domain Eukaryota; kingdom Metazoa; phylum Chordata; class Amphibia; order Caudata; family Salamandridae; genus Calotriton; species Calotriton arnoldi. The sequence continues at coordinate 548,899 of CAWUFW010004773.1, forward strand.
AACCCTCAATATTCTAATTCAGTAAACCCCAACATAAAACCCAGCAATACCGAATTAAAAAAGCGGGACCTTTCTGGAGTGACATGGAACAGGAATTACTTCATTCCTAAAATGTCTCTTAAAAACAAATGAAATTACTCAAAACAAAACATTTAGAAATGTTAAACTATATCTCTTAATATGATATCCTATAGAAGAAGGAATTCATTCACAGTATTTTCTTCTTTTTGCTGAATCCAAAATGTTTTATATCCAGAAACAAAGTTGCGGAGTCCAAATGCAGGATGGTGAGTTATATCCAAAAACCTTTGTAGGCATGTATCTCACCAAATTAGAAGATCAGTCTGCTGTTGGTAAATGCTTTTATGCTCCTTGCCCCACAGGAGTATGGAGATTTAAACAACCTTCCAAAACAGCTGTGAAAACAGTGTCAGGCTACACCTCAGGAGCAGACAGAGAAAGCAACTTAGGAACCTCCCCAGTGGTAGCATGGTTCGTCAACAGCGTGACAGAAGGCAAGTGAAATTCAGCAGCGGTAAGGCTGTTGAGGAATCAAGGTAAGTATTTGCCCCAAATAAATTCAATTACAGGCCATAATGGTTTCCCGAGTGTGGCTTTCATGCCACTGCACTCCAAAACCCAACCGCGACCAGCGTTGCTGATGGGAAGTGGGCCGAAGCAGGAGAGGGCTGGATACTAGACTACATCCCTTGCCTCGGCCCTCCTCCTCACTTCCTGAGTGTCAGTTGCACCATGCGCCCAAAACAGGGACACGTGACTGCAGCCATGACAGGATGAGCACAGCATTTATCATATTGAATATTGTAAATGCGTACACATCATTTGTACTTTTTGTGTCTTTAGTTTTCTGTATTTTAGTCACAGAATAGTTTTCAACTTTCTTGTCAGCAAAAAAAAAAAACTTTTGCAATGTTTTCTAAATCCAGATTTGATTGTAAGCAAATTGTAGGTCATCTTAGACAGATTTGATCTTTTTTCAATATATTTATTGCCTTTGTGCTGTCGCTATTTTCTCAAAACTTCAATTATCAACAGCTTGAGCACAAAAAAAAACTAATGTTCTCCTATACCACATTCCATCATTGAGCTTCCGGGCAATTATCACAATATCAAGCATAGTTGTTCATTTGCTTGTAGGCAGCAATTATTATGCCATTATCTTGCATGAGTAAAAATAAACCAAAAATGATTGAAGGCATAAGCAATGTATTAATCTTGAGCTATAGCAAAGAGGAATGCAAGATTTAAATTTTGATGTTAACGGTGATTTTATATGTTACATGGAGGGTGTTAGGGACCAGTACAGAGATGTCCTATTGCTTTTAAATTGAACAGGGGAGGTGTTCCTAAAACTAAGCGTAGATCTGGTTTCTGACTCCTAATTCAAATAAGCGTATGCTGTAGCAGCTAAACAGTGGATGATATATTGGCCATATTACTCGTGATGCACAAAAAGCTAGTGATGAACCAGGGCAAATTATAGGCCTACTTTCAAGATAATAAGATGGCGTTTGACAAAAAAGGGTTGATATGGTGTAATTTAGAAGCTTTTTTTTATTTATAGGTTTTTGTTATATAATACTAGCAACAGCCCAAAGCAGGACTGAGAGCAAAAAGAAAAGAAACTCAACAGCAAATAGTAAGTACAGATTGACATACAAAGACACACAGAGTAAGGCTTACCCCAACGATAACAAAGGGTGTACGGAGAGAGTGCTGCTGGCAGCAGCCGGAGGTCACATTCACAGTCTTACAGTTCATCCCCAATGGGCAAGTCCAACATCCTCTTCCCTTTACAATGCTGCCCATCTCTTGGGCATCTAAGGGGATTCAAGGTCTAAGGGCACCCGAAGAAACATGGGGACTTGCATTTCCCCCGCACGAGTTCCTCAATGAGAGGGCAGAAATCACTCAATGTCATTGCCCAGCAGATATGACTGCAAGGGGCCCCAGATATTCTTGGACGTGTGCACCTGGGGCAGCATGGAATATTAAAGTTCCAACTGTTCATTGCATTATGCCATATCATTCAGACAGTCCCAGGTCTTGGCCCTAATAGAAGCACAAGTGACATGAATCGCTGGACTCCTCCCGGAATTCCCCTTGGCCATCTCAAAAGAGCTAACTTTAGTCGCAGGTCATGAGTCTTTCCCAACTCCGTCCCAGTATTCATCACCCGACATTGCCACGTGAGATGCATAAATCCAGCTTCCAATGTCTCGCCGTGGGCACACCACAAGTGTACTTTAAGATGGAGTGCAAACAGTTGTTGGGGAATATAGTATGTTTGGGGAAGATATTTAAGGTAAATTAGATGCAATCACTTGTTAGGGGAGAGTTCACCTCTTAAGTTGCAGCAATATTTCCAGTCCACATCTGAAAGGGCCTCCTTCAAGTCCAATTCCCACTGTTCTCTAGCCTTGAAATGAAGTGTTGGGGTCTCTGTTTAGATGGAGCAGTATAAATTAGTCAACATGTGCCTAACTGTAGGAGCAGACAGAAACATTGAAAATGTGTGATGTTGGGGGTTCCTGGAGAAAGGCAGGCTACTGTGCCCTGCAGAAAGCCTGGACACCATAATACATAAAGATATTCAATGGGGTAGTGTCGGCATCATCGAATACTGTCAGGCAGTCTAGAAATCGGCTATCAGGGAAGAGATCCTCCAATGTAGTTAGTCCCCTTGCATGTAGGAAAAGCAAAAGTGTGGCATTGGCAGTGAGTGATGCTAGAGGGAACTGGGTTAGTGACTGCTTGGGAGAGTAAAGAATAGGCAAGCGTAGTCTCTTCCAAATTCTGGTCCAAGTCAAGTGAGTGCTAGAGGCAGTGTCTATTTCAGCATGGCTGTGCCTAGGGGTCTGACTCAGTAACGCCGCAATGGGGGTGGGATGGGCATTGTCATTCTCAATTGCTATGTGTGGCATGTAAGGTGGATGTTAATGCCAGAAATATGTAAAATGTGCCTTCGTGTGCAAAGAATGGAGTTCAAAGTCCGGTGCATTCAGCCATCCCTTATTGTATGGCAGAGTCTCCCAGCATACTCGGGGTTTGGTGCCCCACTCGGGCCAGTGTGACCAGTTGTGATTTGAGGGTCTTAAAAAAAATTGAGTAATGGTTATGGGAATATTATTAAAAAGATAAAGTAGCTTGCTTTCGATGACCATTTTGAGCAGTTGGATCCCCCCCCATCAGTGAGATTGGAAGGGTCATCCAGCGGGCGACCTCCCCCTCAATAAGATTATGGTAGTCTCGTAGTTTTCTTAGGCTACGATGTCCCAGTGGATCCAGACTCCAAGATACTTGACAGGCTTTGTTGCCCGGGTGAGCAGGAATTCTAATTTTTGGGGTTTCGAAGCTTGTCTGAGTGGAAATATCATGAATTTATTTCAATTTATAGAGACCCCTGAAACGGTGCAAAAGAGAGTTAATTCTCAAATAAATGGGATGAGGTTTTAGGTCAACTATAAGGTGAAATCATTCACATAAAGGATACAATTAGACTCTGTTTGAGAGAGCACCAACTCCATCTGCCCAAGGAGCTCCCACATTGCGCAGGCTAAGGGTTCCGAAGTGAGAGCATAAAGGCGGGGGGACAGGGGGCAGCCCTGCCTCATGCCCCATCTGATGGGGAAGGCTTCAAGAGGAGCCCACCCATGCGTATTCGGCTTGATGCAGATAAATGCAACAACCTCACCCACTTTATAAACAGTTGCGGGATGCCCATATGTGCTAGCACCGCAAAGAGGTATGGCCACTCTAGTGAGTCAAAGGCCTTGGTTGCATCTAAAAAGCCAGCAACCACCTCTTGTGTGGGGTTAAGCTTGTGCAGAAGCACAAAGAGAGTTTGCAAGCTGTGGGCTGTGGATCTACCTAGTATAAACCCTGCCAGGTCCAGAAGGACCAGCCTGGGCATCAGTAGGGTCAGGCTACTGGCCAGTATTTTGTCCAGACTTTTGGCGTCTAGGTTTATAAGCGATACTGGACATGACGAGTCAGGGATGTCAGGCGGTTTGCCAGGTTTCAGTAGCGTGATAAGAATGTATTCCTGCATTGAAGGGAGAGGATCCAACTGCTGGTGCACCTCATTGTACACTTGCAACAGTCGTGGGGCTAACAGGGGCACATAGCATTTGGAAACCTAAGCCAGGAGCCCATCTTCCTCAGTGCCTTACACATATAAGGCCCAGCTAAGGCTGACTGAACTTCTTCCTGCACAAATGGCTCCTCCATGAGTCGTCGGTGCGGTCTTTCAATCCAGTCCAAATCCTACAGGAGAATGGGTGTCGCACTGTGGCCACCTCACCTGGGAACCATGGTGAGCGCAAAGGGCCGGGGGCCATCCCTGTGAACGCCCACTGATTCTGGTATCACTGCAGTCCTCCACACCAACACAGTACATATAGCCACGCCCTGGTAGCACTAATCAGTATGAAGGCGGACTTCAGGGTCCCTCTCTGGGTCGGTTCACAGCACCGAGGGGCACAATCAGGTCCTGATAGTTCACCTTGAGCTCAGTCAGTACCCCTCATTAATACAAAATGGGCCCTGAGGAGGCAGCCAGCAGGGTGGGTGGGATGATGGGACCCCGCGTACAGGTCAGGTCATGGCTTCAAATGCACAAGCAGGCCCCAGCAGATTTTCTCCTTCACCCCGGGGCTCTTTCTGTCACCACCACTGCCCTTTCAACTGTTCACACCTGCAGGCCTCTCCTCACTCAGGGAATATGTGCGCCTCTGGTTTCACTCCCCCAGTCTGACCTCTGCTCGGGCCAGTGTCCAGTTGACTCAGCGATTGCAGGTGGCAGACATCTGGAAGTCCCCACCTGTTTCACCATGGCCCGTCCTTGCCCACAATATGTGCCATGTTCAGGGAGGCCAATCAGTAGGAGGACAGAGTTTGGGGTCCCTCTTCCGGGTCAATCAACAGCACCAAGGGGAGCAATCGGGTCTCACTATTACGCCTTGCCCCGAGTCTGTGCCCCATACTAATGCAGAGCAGACCCTGAGGATGCAGTAAACAGTGTGAGGGAGAGGGTGGGGTCCTGCCTACAGTCCAGTCACAGCACCGAAGGCCCAAGCAGTCCCTGGCAGATCACCTCCTCCAACCTGGGGCTCTTCCAGTTGCTGCTGCCACTCCTGCAGTCGTACATTTGTACATTTTAATTTCTACTTTGTGTATTTGGGTTACTCTCTCAAGACAGTCTGATCTTTCCCTCTAAGATCTATGAAAGACATGTCAGTATCAAGCAGTGTGCAGATGAAACCGTTTATTGGGCTGAACTAAGGTAGGACTCCAGAGGAAGATTGATGCCCTTGATAAGTATAATCAGATTAATGAATTAGTGGTGAACTTGACTGTCAGGAATGGGGTTAATAATTTGAGAGGGAGTACACTGCCAACTTTGTAAATCAACTCTGGTTAGGTCAACACACAGGGCCCGATTCACAAAGGTAAACTTAGACCTGCAGTCTAAGTTTAGGCCTGAAGTCTAACTTTAGACCTAAAGTATAACTTAGAACAGAACTTTAAGTTTAGACCTGAAGTCTAAGTTTAGACTTCAGGTCTAAGATTAGACCTGAAGTGCAAGTTTAGACTTCAGGTCTAAGTTTAGACATGAAGTCTAACTTTACACCTGAAGTGGAAGTTTGGACCTGAAGTCTAAGTTTAGACTTCTGGTCTAAACTTAGGCCTTGATTACAATGTTGGTCAGAGTTGCCTCCGACTGGCATCGCTGCGGATTGGGAACCGACCGACCTCAGATCGGCGGTCCTGACCGCATTATTTGTATGTGACCACACATGGTGCAGTTGCAAACTTCCATTTTTCAATGGGAGCTTGTGTGGTGGGTGCAAACTGCCCACAGCACAAGCTCCCATTGAAAAATTGAAGTTTTTAAACATCCCTGCACCGTGTGGCAGGCACCTGATGCTGCCTGTCACACATTTCATGGAAGTTCAGGGGGGCACCATAGGGGGCCCCCAGGGACACATGTGGAGGGCCAGGGGGGGAATGGGGCCCTACTAGGGGCCACTAATGTCACTTTCTGACAGCCTTTCCATGTCGGAAAGGCTGACATGGAAAGGCTGTCAGAAACAGACATAATAATCCAGACAGCGGAAACACCATCCTTACGGGACTACGTGGTCTTTCTGACCGACTGTCAGATTGTGTTAGTCAGACCCTCCGACTGCTGCCTCCGACTGCATGCATCATAATGCGCCAGTCGGACCACATCAGTAGATGCGGTTCGGACCGCAGCCAACAAGCCAACGGTAGCGGTTTGAACCACATCGTAATCAGGCCCTTTGTCTTCAGGTCCAAACTTACACTTCAGGTCTAAACTTACACTTCAGGTCTAAGTTTACCTTTGTGAATCATGTCAACAGGTAGGATAGAATCTCTACTTAACCCCTGCTAGCACAAACAATAGGCTAAGTACAAACAATACCAAGAATTTTACAGAAAAGATTGCAACTCAGTGTAATTCCTAGCCAATTTTTGAAAAATATACAAATATTTTAGAGAGCACTGCTGGTCCTGACCCTCTTTGCTGGGTCACCCCAACATTTTTCCTTCTTCCCTCCACTTTTTGCTGAATTTCTTTTTGTTGTCCTTAGGACTCTGTGAACTTTACCACTGCTAACCAGTGTTAAAGTGTTTGTGCTATCCCCCTAAAACATAGTTAAATTGGCGTATACCAATTGCCATTTTTTATTTTCTTGTAAGTCCCTTGTAGAGTGGTATACCATATTCTTAGAGCCTGTTAATTAAATGCTACTAGTGGGTCTGCAGCACTTATTGTGCCACCCATTTAAGTAGAAACTTAAAACATGTACCCAGTCTGACACTGCAGACTGATTGCAGTTTTAAACTGCCACGTCGACTTGCCACTAAAACCCCCTTGCCAAGCCTTAAACTCCCCTTTTATTGCATATGTCACCCCTAAGTTAGGCCCTAGATAGTCCATAGGACAGGGTGCTGTGTAATTAAAAGGTTGGTAAATCTCCTAAACTTGTTTTTCACTACAGTGCTGCCTACGCCTCCCATGGGATAATGTTGAAGATTCCTTATTACCTTTAATAATCTGTTATTTCCAATTGGGAGCAAGTAGCTCTGTCATGTTTGGCGTATTTGGAATTGTAATAAAAAGCTCTATTTAAAGGTAAGGTCAGGTTTTTGATTACTATTTTAAAAATGCATCTTTTAGAAAGTTGACATTTTTCTGTCCTTAGCCCTTTTGTGCCTGCAGATTGGCCTAGGTCACATGACTGAGTGTAATTGACATTAAGACTTTGTGAATTCCTCCCAGACCGTCACACAATAGAGGAATTAAGTGTGCCTGAATGGGCCATCTGCTGGTAGGATGTGAGTATGCAGCTAAGCACAGCTCCACTTGCAACTGAATAGACTGTGCTCTTCCTTCACACAAATGGCCTAACACTGACCAATTGTCACTGTAACCAACTTGGAGCCAGGGCAGGAGAGTCAAGAAATTCCATGCAGTTCAAAGCCACTGTCTAGAAGCTTCTCCCAGAAGGAGGGTACCAGGGTATAACAATAGGACCTCAGACACCTACTCTTCAGTACACTTCTGGACCTTTGGATATATTGCCAAGAAAAAGGACTGCTGTGCTGCTGGATGGCCTGCCATTTTTCTGGACTGCTGCTCGGAAGGACTGCTGCCATGCTGGATTACTGCCTTGTTGCCATGCTTCCCTGCTGCCTTCTGTCTGAGTACAAGGACTGGATCGTCATCTGTCCCAGGACCTCCAGAGTGACTCACAAGGGCTGGTTTGAGGTCCCCTGTTTAGAGCCACAGGGACACAAACGGTCTCCTCCATTTTGAATCTACATCTGGACCCAGACTGGGAGAGTCCGGAACCTCCAAGTGGTGCCCCTCTGGTTCTGGACCCTTAGAAGTGGTGCTAAAGGAAGTGGGGACTTAGAAATGTTTTGGCTAAAAAGTGCTCTGAAAACCAGGATGAGACCGGGACCAACATGCTTGCTTATCTGCCTATAGTGCATTGTTGGACGGATTGACTTTGCGGTTTTTCCCACTGGGTTCTTCTCCGCAGCGGTTAAAGCTTTTTCAGCGGTCCCTCACCAAATGGGTATCTGACCTTGTGGAATTGTCTTCTGCTACAGCCCCCTGCCTCATACGGCTGAAGATTTTCAACTTCCTTTTGAGAGACTAAGGGCCTGATTACAAGTTTGGTGGTCTGACCGCCATACTGCCGCTGCAAGGGTCCCTAGAAGACCTTCGTGCCGACGGTCTTCTGCCCACCATATTACAAGGCATGCAGCCTGAAACACCGACAGCGTCAACGGCATTGTTCCCACTTGGGCTATGGCGGCCTCCATCGCCGTCAGGGCCACGGCTTCCCGCCAAGTCTATTACGAAAACACAGTTGTACTGGTGGTCCCTTTGCATCTGTTAACCAACAGTGGTAGAGCTAAGCCTGGGCGGTGAACTCCACTCCGTTTGCAGAGTTTGCAGAGTTTTCCACAATCCGCAGAGCATGCGAAGTTCCAAAATGCGGAGCAGAGTTTTTTTCCTTGCTCGCGAGCGTGAAAAATCCACCTCCCACCGAGATTTCTCAATGCGGGTGTTTGGGGGTGGTTGCGACCGCTCGCATTGAGAAACCTTCTGTTTGTGCTGATAAAGTTGCTGCTCGAGTAGAAAATCTTCTTGAGCAGCAGAAAAGAAGCAGCACCCTCTTGCACTCCACATGTTGCCATTTGCTTGGATTTGCCAGCGCAGGACAAACACCCAGCGTTGAAAATCAACGCGAACAGGCATGACCAAGCGCACTCCGCCACTTGTGGAACTCCACGTAGCGTGGCGGAGTTTTTGGGTCACTCTGCGAACTCCGCCCAGGCTTAGGTAGACCGCTGCGGTATGCTCTCAGCAAAGCACCACAACATTGCCCATTGGATGGATTTAAAAACAACACAGTTCATGTCAATTGGCCAAGTGGACACACCTGCAAGTCACCTTATAAAACACACCCCATCCCTGACCATGATCCTTTGCTTCTCAACTACAGCCCTGCAAGGCAGCCAGCGCCATTTTGTGTTTTTGAAATAAGGCAGTCCTTTTTTCATCATCCCATTTAACACACTTTTTTTGTTCTTTTTTATCTCTAATATCCCTTGGTCTTTTTTTCATAGTCACTTACTTTAATTTGTAGTTATGCCTCGACCCAAAAATCCATGTTTTACAGAGGCTGAGTTGTCAGTCAAGATGGATGAAATCATAGGAGTAGACCTACAATTGTTTGGAGACCAAGTCCAACATACTTCTCTCAGTAGGAAAATGGGAATGTGGAACAGGAGTGAATGCTGTAGGTACTACCCTGGGCACATAGCTGGAAATTAGGAAGAGGTGGAATGACCTGAGGATGTAAAGGACCTAAGGATGAAGGTACATTCCCTGGCCTCCAAGCACCACCTGGAGGCCCAGATGACTGCCACTGGTGGCCCAGCGCCCCATTATAACTCTTTCCCTGGGAAGAGAAGGTCTTGGCCTTCCTACATTCTGAGGGCTTGACAATAATAGATGGAGGAGTGGAGTCTAGTAAGTTACACTCCACTAAATGTCACAGTGCCTCAATGTCCTGTTTGCTCTCAACTCTGCTATTGCTATTGTGTTGTCTATCTACTTTCCTAACATGCAATTCTCAAAGTATCAGAGAATTTGGCTTGTCAGTGTTAATGTGTATTGTGCATATAAAATCCCATGTATCAATCTCCATCACATGCCACATGTTGGAATGCTGTCTGTAAGTGTATTACTATTAACATATCAACCTAGGACCCATGATATGTGTTAATATGTAAATGTATGGTCCAACCCAAATGCATGTTGCCAACAAGTATGTTACACTAACCATTTGCCAAGTGTTGGGATGTTGAGATTGAAATGACTACAACTACCATGAGAACCTGTTTCTGTAACAGTAAACAAGATGCAATAGTGATCTTGCACATTCTCACTTGTCTGACATGTTACAACCGATGTTCAGCTCTCATGGACTGTGCAATGTACATACAATGGTCTATCCAGAGTTATGTCTGACTACTTTGCTTGATGTTGTCCTGGTCTCCCCAACTGAAACTATTGATGGCATGAGTGACACCATACCAAGTGTGTTACTCAAATGTAAGGCATGAAGGTTAACTCAGCTGATTAGAAGTGGCAGGTGACCCAGTGACTCTGCACTGCTCACATAACAACTAATGCTAAATATACAACATGTTGTATGTTCGCCTGTATACCACACAACTAGGGCTTGGAATGGTCAAATACATGTTACTTCTACATTGTGTTGGCTTAAATGTTTGGGAGATGCCATGTTAATTTCTTATTGCAAAATGCAGCATATGAGCATATCTAATGAGCTGCTCAATTCTAGTACATGTATTGAATGTCTTCAAATGTCTTTTAACAAGTTCAGTGCCACAAAAATAGATCACAGTAGTAATCTCTACCTATTTTGTCTAGTCCTAGGTCTTAAATTACTGTGACACAAACAATGTGTATGTAGATACCATACTTCCACCAAGAACAATGTTCTCTATTTCTCAACAGGTCTCTCTGGCAGAGCACCTGGTCAGAGTTTGGCCACAAAAGAGACTCCTACTCCACCCCAGGATCAAGCCCTCAGTGATGACAACACTCCTGGAGATGTGGATATGGATGACCTTCTTGGCACATCTGGTTAGTCTGGCTGCTACCGCGATGGAGTAAGGACGTCGATCAGATCATCTCCAGTTGCAAAATTACGCTGTGCCCCGAATTGCCTGATTTATTCAGCAAACTCTTGCCACACACACGGGCCAGAATTTTATGTTCCATGGATGGTTTGGGCACCCCCGCCATGGTTTATATCTACTGAATAACGGGAATTGTCCTTAGTTGGCCCTTGCCACTTCTTGGGCATTGGTGTAACCAGGTTTTGGACTCCAATTGAGCATTGCAAGATTAATGAGGGTCATTTCACCTGTCCCCTTGTCCTGCGGAAGATCCGCATAGCTGAGGTATTGAAGTCCCTCGTTTGCCGATAAGCCGGATCGAAACGTCGACGCTACCCCCTACCCCACCTGGACCAATTTCCCCTTCCCCATTACCCCTGTTTACAGCCTTAAGGAAATGCTCCTTACAAATTCAAATGAATAATTTGCATGTGGCCAGGTTGCATCTAACTGTTTATTGGATATAAGTTTTGAACAGTTTTTTAAATATATGCCCTTTACTTTTCTACACACTTTGAGCTCTTTTGACTCCTATATATACACTTGAGCACTTTTTCTTACACGTTCCCTAGAACATTCTCCTTTTTTTCTTGACCCTCTAATGATTATTCCTTTCAATGACTAAATAAATATATTGTAATAATACTTAGTGGTTTTTCTACACATTTATTTTTACGATTTACAGACGTTTGGGAGCTGATTAATGTAAGCTGAAATAAGTTGATAATTCTGTCAATCTATCTCTTCCTTGAACAATTGGTCCAGGACCACTGTTTCTTTATAATAGCCTGGGCACACAGCAACAGTGGGTCTCACTGTGCCCACAACAACATCTCCCACCCCAGTTGCAACATCACAGCCAAACTCTGCCCCCCAACCTGCATACCTAGCACAGTCAGTAACATATTGTACCCCCTGGATTCTGAGGTGGCAATCACCAACCCAGTCACTGAAGAACCAGTGGGAGGGTGCAGCTTGGGCAAAGGGAACATACCCGTGGGGGTAGGGTACATGGGAGGGTAACTGTGGGCCCACTGAGTGAGCCTACTGTGGCCACTCAGACCCAGGCCACCATGAACCACGTTTTGGGAGTCTATCAGTACTCCCAAAGCGTGATGGGTTAGGTACAAACGGAAATCCAGGAGATGAAGCAGCTGCAGTGGACCAGCACATTGGGGTCATGCAGGACATCAATACCACCCTCTGCAGGGCTTTTGCACCACCATCTACCCCTTTCTTTGGTCCAACTATATCCGGGCCATTGACATCTGTGGAAGACACAGGAAGGGAGGTAGTGTCAGAGGAAAACACATCTGCAGACACCCCTATTTCAGTAGCAGAAGATCCCCCCTCACCAAAAAGAGGGGACGTTCACCCAAAAATCTAGGAGGTGTGGATGGAAAGACACCTGCCACCGCCAGTAAGAAACCTTGCACCTAATTTCCTCCTGTGTGTGCAACACATTCACTTTGTCGACTATTTCTGGACACTTTTCCTATTTCAGATATGAGTAATATTTTGGACTTTGGACTTCAGATAATTTGGCATCTACAACTATGGTTTCATTCACCATGACTGACTTCTTCGCTTTTGGTTTTCCCTGTTTGGTTTTGCACATTGTTTATATTCTCCTTGTACACTGCAATAAATACACTAGCCACAAACGCATTGCTTCCTTTTGTATCTCTCACATCTATCAATGTATATATACTCCCAAGTGAACTTTACAATGCCAAAACAAGCTACTTGTGTAAGCATGGATATGTTGAATGTAAACAATGTTTAACTCAGGATCACAAACATGTCACACCAACACAAGCATACAAGTGTCTGGTCTTATAACATCTTTATTCCATTGTTCCAACCATAGGCTGACATGATGTCAGAAACATAGCAAATCAGACATGACTCAAATATTCTGTGTCAGTGATCGCATTTTCAGGTACTGACCTTAACAACATGGAAAGAGGGGGACATATCTGACAATTTCCTATAGAATAGGCAACATCACAATAGGTCCACATAATCAGCAGGAGCCTTATCGCCTACCTCACAAAAGGAATCCCACATCATTTAAACCAATAAACAGACACATGACAGTACAACAGTTTTTTATCACAGCATCATTCCAATTCAGTGTTGCTGCATCTGGTGGAATGTCACATACAAATGTCAGTGATGTACCACAAACACTTTGGCCTACAGTGAGAAGACACACCAACAGCTGCATACAGTTCTACACAATTTAGCCAACATGAAGGCAGAATAGCATGATTTGGGCCCAAGACAACATTTTGTTGTAGCAAATGATGGCACACAATTTGTATTAGGACCACCACACCAGAAAGAACAAGTCCAACGGAACCCTTTTAACTTCCATCCTATCGCTCTGCAAGCTGCCTTGGTACAGGTTTTTTTATACCCAAACTCTGTGACAGACATTCTCAGGAACAATCCATGTCCACTTCATATGTCCAAACAGCATCAAATACCTGCTAATGTCACAAATCTGAAATATAAAAATGCAGAAACCATGGTGAAGGTATCTAAAACAGACCAAACCAAAGAGATTAGCCATCACACCATACATATGCCACAATGCAAATAGTCAACTTCTAGAGAGCACAGTCCAAGACAAAGTTCTAAGCTAAACAAAGACCTTTCACCAGATTTTGCCAGAGCTTTATATTCTTAGTATTTTCCCTGAACATACTCCTCACATCATCACAGCAAAAGTTGTTTTAAAAGTCAAAGTCATGACATCTCACAACATACCTGCACTCATGAGAAGAAGCTGTCGATGAGATCTTGACGCAAGTCAACTCCTTCCTGCAATGTTGTGAAGCATGCAGCAGGCCACAGTGATTTGACACACCTTCCTGGATGAGTAGAGGTGGACTCCCCCAGTCTTGTCCAGACATATGAATCTGGCCTTCAGGAGCCTAGAAGCCCTCTCCACTGGCCGCCGTGTTATTCCATGGGCCTCATTGAAGCGGACTTCCCCTGGCGTAGTTGGATTCCTCAGTGGTGCCAACAACCATGGACGGTTGGGATTCACTAAGTTTCTAAGATGGAAGACAGACAGAAGTGCAACAATAAGTTACACACTTTCAATTATGCTACCAGAATTACCCATACAAAGTTAGGACAGACAAACTTACCAACAAACCAGGCCCTCTCCGGTAGTAGTTGTGACATCAGCTGGGGTATGGTGCTGTTCCGCAATATGAAGGAATCATGTGTAGACCCTGGGAACTGGGCACATACATAGACGTTTGAGATGTACAAATGCGGTAGGCAGACAACATGCGCATTGATGGAATGGAAGTGCTTCCTGTTCCAGTAAACTTGTTCCCTGGCTTGCGGTGGCACTAAGGCAATATTGATGCCATCAATGGCTCCAACCACATGTGAGATGCAATTAAATCTATAGAAATCGCACTTCACAGTGGCTAAATCCTCACATCTAGGGAACTGGATGTAGCTGTCCATGTGTCTCATCATTGCTGAAAGCATGTATCGTAGTACACCACTGAACATTGGTTAAGACACACCACCAAATATAGCCATAGTGTACTGAAAGGAACTTGTGGCCAGAAAATGCAATACTAATATAAGTTTCACAATTTGTGTGATACATGAAGGATTAGTGATTTGAGGTAGGAGGTCAGGCTCCAACTGATGACGTAAATCCTGTATTGTTTGCATATTTATGCAAAATATCTTTCTTCCATGGTCTGAAGGTCCGGAAATTAAGGGTACTCTTGAGGCTGTCACCTCCTCTCTTTCCCAGGGAACCTATGTGAGAAGATAAAACAATTTTGAATATTGGTCTCAGTTACCAGAGTAACATATATGTAGAGTAAGCCAAAAGTCATGCGACAAAACATGACTGCTTCATAAAGCATTACACATATTTGACATATTCATTGTCTACTGTTCAGCATCCGCCAATAATCCCCATTGGGCCTTCACATGTGTCTGTAACAGAAATGTGCACATCATCCATTCAGATATGTAAAAGTTGCACAATAATAATGATTTCATTAAATTTTAAGTGAAAAACCGTCAACCGCGGTGTACGGTGCAAGGAGCACATTTTGCCTTTATGCACAATAATGCACTATACAGATGATTTTTGTACTGGAAATTACATGGGAATGGAGAATTTCAAATGTAAACATGCTAGCCCTCATTTGTAGTGTTGGTGCCGCACTTAACAGTCACAAATACTGTAGTTCCACCACTAAAATGGCAAATGCCTGACCTTGCATATAAGACATTCGAAACGACCGCCGAAGGCTGAAGTCCAATGCACGGTGGGTGGTTGCATCCACGGTGGCCACAGTCATAAGCTAACATTGATGATTGTGACTGTCGCAGTCCAGTGGCTGTATATATCTAAGATGATGACCACGTACATGGTGTACATGTACGCTGCGATTTGTAAAATAACTAATTTGCCTCCTGACACTGCTGCTTTCAACACCTCCTCCACTTTAGTTGCTGCTTGTCACCTCTGGGAGCAATCATGCCAGGCCAAGCATGTGAGAGGGCCCATCCCTTCTCTCCGGAGGAGATAGAGACCCTGGTTGGAGAGAAGCTTCACCTGTATGGCCAGCTCTATGGCTCACCAGAAAAACAGGTAGCTGTCTCAAATACATTTTTTACTCAGTTCAACATCATCCTTTCAATTCCCATAGGCTACAATGTGCCTCCGAGTCCCAAAGTGAAATCAGATTATTTTTATTGAAATTGTGTGGTCCATACATTGGAAAGTTATGTCATGGATTATGGGGCACTGTACGTGGAGTCAATATCACCATTGGAATGTGTGAAAAGCCCTCTACCCTACTTGTGCTGCATGCACATAACTATGCATGTATACATTTCATGGTACCTATGATACATTTTCTAATCAGATCCTGGTATATGTGCAAATAAATGTATAGGCTTTACAGCATGAGCTGTGTCTGTATACAGTAAGAAGCAGTTGAGGATGATGTTAGCTATGTGTACAGTCCCACATATCACTCAGCCCACAGCAGGCTTTGCCAAACTGTTGTCTGGGAGCTAGTTATTTGATTTGATTTATAATTTTATATGGCGCTCAAATGTCATGGGGCATCTTGGCGCTGCTTCCTGCACAGGTCTAGTATCTTGTCTTTTGTGACCAATAGTTAGTTATTGAAGAGCCAGATTTTTAATGACTTCCTGAAGGATAAAAGATTCGGACTGTCTCTAAGTTCGAGGGGGAGAGAGCTCTAAAGCTTGGCTGTTCCTGCAATGAAGTGTTTTCCGCCCCACTGAGCTCTTTTTATCCTAGGGACAACCAAAAGCTTTGCGTTAGATAATCTTAGGTGTCCAGATGGGCAGTACAAAGGAAAGCGCTTTTTCAGAGAATCTGGGCCAATATTGCGCAAAGCCTTAAATGCTATGCATAAGGATTTAAACTTAAGCCTTTTGCAGGTTGGGAGCCAATGTAGCTTAACCAGTTCATGGGAGACCAATTGATGCTTGGAGATTCCTAAAAGCAGGTGTGCCGCTGCATTTTGAAGCATCTGTAGTTTCTGTATTAGTTTTTTTTATATTAATAAATAAGGCATTCCCATAGTCCAATTTGGACAATGCTAATGCTGTGACTGCTGTTTTCTGAAGGTCTGGGGGAATAAAAGGACAAATCTTCCTGATCATTTTTATGATGAAGAATACTGAAGATACCAGGGTGATTGTGGAGAGTCAGCTTATCATTGAAGTTGACCCCTAAATTCCTCACCTTATTCACAGGGAGAGGAAGAGAGCCCAGATCAGTTGGCCAGCACTTAGGTGACCAGAACGAGGTGTCGCTGCCCATGAGAAGAACCTCAGTCTTCCCGGAATTAAGCTTTAAGCAGTTGATATTCATCCACTCATTGATCTGGACCATGCAGCTATTAAAATGCTCGGCTGTTTCGCTTGCATTATTGGATAGTGAGACGATAAGCTGGGTGTCATCAGCATGTGATATGACTAAAAAACCACAAGATTCAATCAACTTTGTCAGCGGTGTCACATATAGATTGAAAAGGGTGGGGCTTAGGGACGAGCCCTGTGGTAGCCCACATGGCAGCCTAAATTGATCAGAGCAGAAGGATCACATTATTACATGTTGTACTATGTCTGGCAAGAAGGATTTGAGTATTTTTAGTGCTGTACCTTTTATTCCAAACTCCAGAAGTCGATTGATTAAGATGACATGATTGACAGTATTGAAGGCTGATGACAGATCCAATAAAATCAGGGCAGCCTTCCCTCCTGCATCCAGTATCAGTCGTAGCTCCTTTGAGGCTACAACTAAAGCAGTCTCCATGCTATGTGCAGCTCAGAAACTAAACTGAGTTGGATCCAAAAGATTGTTGTTGCTTATAAAAGATGTTAGTTCTATGTTTAGTGCTCTTTTTAGCGCTTTAGAGGGAAAAGGTAATCAGGCAATAGGTCTATAGCTGCTTGATTCTGCTGGATCCAAGTGGTTTTTTTTAATTAAGGGAGAAATCGAAACCCTTTTCCAATCAGCTAGGAAAAGTCTGGTCATTATAATTCCATTAGGAATATTAGTGAGTTGATCGCTTATACTTTCAGCCACTTGATGGATTATTCGTGGAGTACAGGGGTCTGATGTCAAGCCAGACTTGGTTAATTTTATTAGCTTTAAAACTTGTTCTGTGTCCAGCGGAGAGAAGGCCTTTAGTGTTTTTGATGAACGTGAGGTGTCTCACACATCCCTTCAAAGTGCCACACAATCTTGAAGTCACGTATTTGATGGCCAGAAAATTTACTTTTATGTATTGCATCGGTGAAAATGTGATGTTTATGTGGGATCAGTATGCTCAGCCTGCAGAGAGCAAGGCCTGAAAATTAACTGTGCCCATTATGGGCAATCGCCCAGGTTGGGGCAGAGGTACAATGGGAATACAACAGATGCACAGAGTAATCTCACAGATGCACAGAGTAATCTCCCTGAAGACCTGCAGATCCTTGGATGTTCCCAAAATTGGTTATCTGAAACAATAGTAGCCCTGATTGCTTTTACATGATCTACATTTGGAATGGTGACTGAGTTAACCCCTGGCCTGATACATCTTTCCATTGTTTAACCCACATTGTCAATATGTGTCATTTGCTTATGGCAGGCCCTTTACTCCCACGGGTATGTTGTCACTTTTCTATAAGTCATGCTTGGACTGTGCAGGCCTATTGCACAAGTGGCACATTAACAATGCAGATAAGTGGCTACTTCTGAAGAGATTTTGATATATGAATCACCAGCTTTGTTACATACAATCCAACCATACAAGACACACAATAGTATGTTGAATGTCATACCTGTAACAGTATGGAGAGTGAAAGTGTAACCATTCACCTGCCCGTTCCCGCACAGCCTTGGGTGCAAATACTCTATTTGCTCAAATTAACAATTCGTTAAATCAACACTATTCCAAAGTTATAGTGTTGATTTAACGAATTGTTAATTTGAGCAAATAGAGTATTTGCACCCAAGGCTGTGCGGGAACTGGCAGGTGAATGGTTACACTTGCACTCTCCATTTTGTCTACACAGAGGCTGGCAACCTCTTTCCTACCCAGCACGCCACATTGTTACATACAGAGAGCGTAAGAGATAACCTAGTTCATACACAGATAGGTGTGCGCGGTCCCACCCACAAGAATTCTTCATACCTGTAACAGTGTCACATATCACATAAGGTGTGTCCTGTGGTGGCAGCACATACCACACAAACTCTATCAAAGGAAGTATGATATCCGATTAAGTAGTCCGCATGTCCACACATCCCCAAAGAGGAAGCTCTCAGTGACACACATGCCAGCCCTTTCAATGTGACCTTAATCTTAGGATGTTGCCTATACTATGGTACCAGGCTCTATGGACCATATGCATCAAGTCAATGGGCCTGCTGTAGAAGTGTCTGTACAGTCATGCACAAATAGTTTAGCCTGCAGAAGGTCTCAATGGTGTGTTGTGTGTCCCCGCCTCCCCCTATCATTAGCGGACAGAATAGCTATTACTAAGATGACCCTCCTTCCCAAACTATTATATTTGTTTGCGAATATTCCCTTGATGCTTAACAACGCCACTTTCCAGGCTATACAGACTTGTTTGCTTGAGTTGGTATGGGCAGGCAAGAAACCCAGATGTAGTTGGGAGACGCTAGTGATGCCCTTCGAGCGTGGGGGTTTTGAAGCCCCAGAAATGCGCCTATATTTCCTCTGCGCACAGGTTCAGTGTGTCCACTCTTGGTATTTCCCCCAATGCTTCCGAACAAACCTCACAATAGAAGCTGACGGCGTATACCCCACCCCTCTAACAGCTATGGTACTACACGATAAAACTTTGAAAAATAAAAATGAGTTTGATACAGTTGCATGCACCGTTCATACATGGAAAGTTTTGGGAACTCGTGCTGAAGTTGAGAACTTGTATGCACTGGCTATGTCGATTGCTGCACATCCGGACATCTCGGTGACTCATGAGAAAGGGGCACTGGATATAATGACAAGCGCAGGCATTGCAAAAATGGGGGAGATGTATCCTGATGGTAAATTTATGTCATTGGCCGCTTTCATGTCTGGAAAACAGTACACAGCTAAGCAGGGCTTTATCTATACTAGGTTGCGTGCAGCTGTAAGGGCGTTTGACTCGGGTTTTCCAGAGGAGCCACAAATTCTGAAAGCCTTACAGATAGCGATATCAGTGGGGGATCCAACTGGTCTTATTACTAGATTATACAATGCTTCTCAATGAGAACGCGAGGCACAGTGCTTCACTTCCCTTGCTAGCTGGAATGAGCGATTGGATAGGCCACTAACCCCAGATGAATGGGTGGAGTGTTGTGCGTTAACTGGATGCCTCACAGCAAACTGTAATCTTCGTATAATTCACTTTAAGTTCTTGCACCAAATGTATTATACGCCGATGAGGCTGAAGAGATATGGGTTGCGTGAGGATGCTAAGTGTGCAAGGTGTGGGTTGGATGAAGCGGACTTTGTGCACCTTGCTTGGATGTGCGGTCCCATTCATAACTTCGGATTAATGTCACCTATACACTTACAGAGATTTAAGGCGAAACTGTGAACTGTTCACCTGAAATTTACCTCCTAGGCTTAGTTAAAAAATTAAAGCCATGTAACCGGTGAATTGTTGCTGTCACTATATTATTGGCAAAATGTTTAGTCGCAAAGCATTGGGGTGGGAAAGCTGCACCAAAAAAAACGCAGTGGTTGAAAGAACTTGTTTATTGTAAAGAGCAGCTAGCCACCTATGCTGCAGAACTGCCTGAAGCCTCCAGGCCAAAAGACTTCTGGGCCCCGCTTACAAGTTATTTACTGACAAATCCAAATGTGATATACAACCCAGATACTAGGATAAATATTGATGTAGTGTACACCTGTTATTTGATTAATATGGTACCGCTCAGATAATTGTTTTGCTTCAAAGTGTAATGACGTGATGCACTGATTCTGCACTGCCTCCTTTTCTTCTTCTTTTCTTTTCAGCCTTTCTTGTTTCTGTTCTTCCGTGGGAGTTATAGTTCCATGTTGTTTTTATATATAATTTCTTTTACATATTGTTGACATAGGATGTGATTTACCAATGGAAAAACGGCAAGAATTTCTGTGTAATTGGTATATTGGGAAACATGCACGCTGTAACCTGATTGTAAAATATATCATTGAATTTGAAGAAATGCAATAAATAAAAAGTTTTTAAAAAATGGTTTTAAAAAAATGGTGTGTTGTGTGTCATAGTATCTGACATCACAGTACATGTAGGATGGTCCTGGGCTACATGATGTTAGTGGGCTGACTTAGTCAATTTAGGTCATGACCAGGACTGAGGATAGTTAGCAGATGACAACAAAAGTGTGTATTCATGAATTTGTAGTGCTTAGCATGTGATATTTACACATGTGGTGAGTTGACTATTGATTAATGCTTGTGCTAGGTGTATACAAAATGTGTATCAACCAAAGAGATATCCAAAAACTTGTAGTTACAATCTGTTTGTTCCTCTATTACATCCATACTGGTGGTGGACTACCCAGAGCTTGATGGGCAGCTGAGGGCCCAACAGCAATTATGAGAGGGTGAGTCCTGGTCAGAGTCATACATGTTATGTTGCCAAATTTGTGTTTTACAGGCAGGCATTTCCTCATCAATATTGGGGGTGGTCCATGTGCGTTGCACAAGAAGATTAATTGTTTGTGTAGGTCTGGTAGTAGGTGCATGTTGATGTGCTGTGCCTATTGTCTTTATGATCGTAAACACAGCAGAGTTCAATCCACTCCCAATTTGCGGTTTTGATCAGATACCTGGCTGAGTGAAGTGAGGAATTATCTCATGTTCTTTTTTGTTCTGGGTGACAATTGTAAAACACAGGCCACTTGTCTTCCTTTTGTAAGGAGTGATGTTCCCTCACTACTGTCTCTTATGTGATCATGGCCCTATTACATGTGACATGGAATACAGTGCACAGTATATGCAGTAATTGTACAACACTTCCCATTGGTAAGTTGTGATTCAACAATGGCATGAGTGTGCAAACATCACTGGTGCCATCAGCATTGGTGCCTACATGTTGCCAAATGTACATTTCCCTATTGTTAGTTCATCTGCAATGGTGTTTCAAAATTAATTCACTGACAGGTAGCATGCATCAGTGAGTGAGATGTCGACCTGTAGAGATCATATGTGAGTGTCTACACTCATCCTTTCAAGGCAATGAGAGTTTGCTATAACAAAGAGTGCTGTGATGTGCCATCCCATTAAGATATTAGCGATCCCGAATCTTCATGTCATAGATATTCACTGACACCCAACAACCTTCAAATGTGTGTTGGCTTGTAGGAATGAAATCTATGAATGGTGTTATCACCTGTACCAAGCAGTATTGGGGATGTTCAAATGGCTATATGACGTCTTGTGCTGTGTGATTTTGGAGTATATATCTCTCAAATTTTTGGCCCTCAATGTCACAAGGTAACTTGTCAATGCTACATGTGATACATAGCTAAACTACTTCAGTACAGCTTTCATTAGACGTTTCAGGTAGTGGTGAGATGATGAAGTTTGAAGTCAAAAGTGTCATCAGTGTGCAATGAGCATTTGCATGTTACATGATTTCTGCCACAGCACATCTTGATGGTACTTTGGTCTTTACATTGACTTTCATGACATCATGATGTGTTATGAGAAAAATAGCAATTTGTTGAAATCTGGGCCTTGTGTAAACATTGTGTAAAAGTAAAAACCTATATCCATCCTATATGGTAATGTCATTTTACTAGGGTATACTACCAGTGTCAAAGTATGCAAGGTGATCAACTGTCCTAGTATGGGCATAAGGGTGGAGTGTTGACAAGTCCATCAATGCATTTGGAGCTGTCTAGGGTTATGACATAAGTAGAACCAAGTGTTTTAGGTAATTTAGCATGTACGCATGTGCTCATGCTAATTTTTAAGCCTATTTAGTGAACCATGAAGCTGGTGTGATATGTGCACTTAATAAATGTTTTCTGTTGATATATGATGGTCAGGTGTGGAAACGCAGTTGCAATAAACATATTTTACATTTCAATTCAGACTCATCCAGGGCAAGTGAAGAGGAAGGTCCCAACGTCGCTGGGGACACAGCTGGTCACAGTGGTCCAGGACGTGACAGCACAGACACGGAGGGACTCTGTGACCAAGAGGGTGTGGGAAGTGCCATGGAGGACATAAGCTCAAGTTCATCATCATTAGATTCATCCTCCGGTGGACACTCCTGAGTGGTGGTTCCACCTCCATCATTGTCCACCATCCCCAGTTTCACCCCCAGATCCATTGCCACCCTCCCCCCCAGTTCCATCGCCACCCTCCCTGTTGTCCCAAACCTGTCGGCCAGGCCCGAACCCTTAAGAGGGGCGCTGTCTCTTTCACTGCAGGTACTTCAGCCCCTGTTCCTGTTTCCCCCACTGCCCTAAGTGAGGAGGCTATTGACCTCCTGAGGAACATCTCTGTGGGTCAGACTGCACTCCTGAATGCCATCCAGGTGCACGGCAGCCAGATGACACAGATGGTGGCCTACCTGGAAGGCATCCACTGTGCTATGTCTGGCCAACAGAGGTCTTTTCAGGCTCTGGCCTCCTCCCTCACAGTAGCCTTTCACCCATCCCAACTTTCCAACCCACCTCCCGCCCCTTCCCCATCCAAATTCCTTATTCTCATAGCTGTTCCAAGTACATGCACACATCGCACGTACACACTTCATCAGACCCAAGCGCCACACATATACAAAAAATGCATAAAAAATGCAGCCATGCAACCACTCATCAGGCACTCGCCCCCTCACCACCACCACCATCCCAACATACCCCCAGACACCACATCCACACAAACAGACCCTTCCACAACCACCAGCATTCCAGCAGATACCACACCAACACCCACAAATCCCTCCACAACCACCAGCATTCGTGCAGACACCACACCAATACCCGCAGACCACTTCACGCCCACCAGCAGTCCTGCAGATACCCCACCAACACCCACAGACCTCTCCACAACCAGCAGTATTCCTGAAGACACCACTCCAATACCCACAGATCCCTCTACAACATCCAGCATTCCCACAGACACCACATCAACACCCACAGACCCCTCCACAACATCCAGCACGTCCACATCACACACACCAAAAAATGCAAAAAACAGAAATGCTCACAGTCAACCGCACAACAGACACCTACAGAACACACAGTAGATACAGCACATACCTCTCACTTCCACTCCCTCCAGCTCCCAAACCCAACTCCATCCCGAGCATCCTCTCCATTTTCCCTGTGAAAGTGTCTTGTTCGCCCTTGCCATTAACCCTGTGAAATCTGACCCCATCATAAAAACGTCTCCCAAAGCCCAACTCATCCCTTCCACATCCAAATCCACCCCTGAAAAACCTGATACCCACTCCACTAAACCCAGTCATACTGTTAAGAAAGCAAAGAAAATGCCTCCCAAAGACTAAACCATCTCTTCTACACCCAATCCACCACTGAAAAAACCTGATACCCACCCCACTAAACCCAGCCATAACCCTAAAAAACACAAGAAAACCCCTCCCAAACCCAAACCCACCCATCCCTAAACTGACCCCCCCCCCCCAAGTACCATCTTCGAGGTGCCTGCTGTGCCCAATGGATGCTCCTTTGTGAGGATGTTTCCTGGCAGTGTCAGTAAGGGCAAGTTTGTGGCACAGCGTTGTGCTGTGGCACAGATTTCAGGAATGGACTGGCCATTGGCCTTTGTTTTACCTGATGTTTTACATCCACTCATTAAGCTAATTTCATAGTTTGGATAACATTAGTCCTGCCATTACTTTACTAATTATTTGATGTTATTTGATAGGTAGTGATGTGTGACTACAGTTGTTGTTGTTCCATCCTTGATTGCTGATCCAGTTAAAGTGGTTAGTATGACCTGACCTTGGACCCTGTGCTGGAGTTACACAGGACAAGGGGAAATGTTGAATGAATGTCTATGTGGGATGAAATCTAATTGGGGCAGACAATGCATTGGGTGTTATATCATATGGTAAGTATTTCAGCTTTGTCTGGCAAATGTCAACATCATTTAGGTCGCACTTCTCCCTATTATGTAGGTTGGACATGTCTTTGATGTGTTCAAGTTAGATATGTGTTTATCCACACATGTAGGGTGTTATATTGTCATACCTCTGTGGACATTTGTATGGACATGTGTCCGTTTTCCTGTATGTACCTTACATCTACTTTAGCTAACTGTATGATAAATGCTGTTAGTGCTGTGTTTGCTTTTATTATTTGCACTTACACATTATCTACACATGCAAGGCACTTGGTTATGCTATTAGTTATCCCTGATATATTTCAATCCACAGGTCCTGTGCACATAGCGATTTTAAGACATGTGCAAAATGGACTGTGGCCCAAGGCCCCAGCCTTTCAGGATTCCCCCTAGTTGAGGAATACCTATTCTGCAGAGAGTGTTTACATTGTGCCCTTTTAATGCTTTTCACACTAGTTATTTGTAATCCCATTTACTGACATTGCCTTTTAATGTAGGTGATGTGTGAGAGTCCAATACAGAGTTGTAGCTGAAAGGATGTGTATCAGTTTCATGACACATCCATACAGATGTATCTTTAAACTCACAACAGGACCTGGAATGTGTGCAATGTGAGGGTGTCACAGAGATTGATAGGTGTGATATTGATCAGGAGGTGCTGTTGTGTGACACAATTTAATGCACACATCACTATCAATGATTATGAGATGTAAACACATGTCTATTTGTGTTGAGTGTGCCTGTGCAGTGTCAGTAACCTGGCCAAAGAGGGCATCATAGAGCTTTATTTGGGTTATACATTGAAAACAATTCTGAACAGGGTCCCACAAAATATGTTTGGTCCAGGGACCCCAACCTCCTTGCAAGATCCATGGTGGCGCATCGATTTGCTGAGGAGGCCATGGAAACAGGTAAGAGTATAACTGACTGTCGGTTGTGTCTGCGACAGTATCAGTTTTGTATGTCATCAAGCAGGTACAGCACTGGTAAGACATGTACAATCGGCTCCATGGTAGCACAAGATGTGTGGAGGTGAGTACAGGTGAGTTTCAGCATTTTATACCTCGCTTTTCGCCAGCTTATTTGTGGTGGTTGCACCACCACATTCACACTGACTGTATGGCACCTCGTAATTGGGCCAGCGGTAACCTCCGTAAAAGGCATTGGCCTAACCCGCCGCGGTTGGGATTTCCTCGCAGTGGCAGTGAGACCATGGTGGTCTTTCATCTATCTAACTGCATGCTTCGTAATATGTCGGTCTGACGGCTAGCGGTGCGGCGCTTAATCCAGCGAAGCTGCCACGGCGGCTCCCAAGACCGATAAACTCGCCAACGGGCCCTAAGTCCGAACGTAGAAATCATCACCACAGCTTCAACCCAAGGCTATCTAACAATGACTCTCCCTCTTTGGACACCTCCTGCAGCTTTCCACCCAGATCTTTACCTTCTCAGATGCTTTTTCTCAGAATTTCTTCTACATCCGAAGGTAAGCGCTGAGCGGAACCAATCCACTTTGGGGCCGATTCCGATCTCGGCCGGTAGGGCTCCGAATCGGATTCGGCTTTACCGGATCCGATTCGGAGCCCTGTTTCCCGACCGAACCGTACGCGGGTCCGGCCGAGCGAGTACGATGCGAAATCGCCGACCGACTCGTCCGGGCGTCCCGACCACTCCGACCGACTCGCTCCCGGCTCGAACCGCTCCGACCGACTCGCTCGGACTCGACTCGCACCGCGCAATGGAGACGTTTCCCGGCCGGGTAAGTACGATGCGCGCCGCGAGCAGTCCGACCGAGCCGTGCACTCCGGCTCGTAAGAGCAGTCGGAGCAGTACTCGGGGTCCGTGTCGGACCCCCTGCATGCGTAGCCGCGCGAGTCGCACACAGGGGGACCCATGGGTCCCCTACCTGTGCGTGTACGGCGCGACTCGCTCGCCGCGCACCCGCTGTAGGGGCGCCCTTGTCCGACTTCGCACCCATTGAGTCAATGAGAGCCCGCGTACGCGTTGTACGACCGGCTCCCATTGACATCAATGGGAGTCCGACCGACTCGAGTACGATAACATACGGACGCATCGTACTCGTTCGGTCGGACTGCACGGGTCCGATTCGGTCGGAAATCTCTCCGGGTCCGGCTCGGTCGGAGAAATTTCCGGCCCGAATCGGAATCGACCCCTTTGTGTTTCCGAACTGACTTGCTGTCGGACATATTTTACGACTTTGACTGGGTCTTGCATGACTTGATGTTCGCGGTTGGTGCTTTGATTTTTTAGTTGCTAGTTTTTAACTAAAAACTTTTTTTAATCACAACTCAGGCTCATGGATTAGATTTTTGTCATTTTGGTGTCAAATAATTTATTAAAATTTACTCTATTTTTCTAAAGTGGATGTGATTTTTGTTGTGTTGTGTTTTTATTTTATAACTATTTGTGTGCTGCATAAATACTTTACACATTGCCCCTAAGTTAAGTCTGACTGCTTTTTGTGCCAAACTACCCAACGTTAAGCACGGGGTAATTTAGTGACTTTTTGTTATTCACCATGCAAGGGATTGTGGCTGTTGCATGACTAGGGCTCACACTCTAGTCAACCAACAACCCAATTTCTCGCAAACACAAAAAACATCTAGCTCATTAAAATCGGTTTGGGGCACCACTAATATAAATGTTTCCGATTTTAAAACAAAAAGAGCAAAAAAAGTAAAACATCAAACAAAAGTAGTCAATGTCAAAGTTTTTACCTTGGGACTTAGGAGCCAATTACGATGTTGGTGGGACCGACACTGACGTGCCGTCGGTGTTGGTCCCACCGACATCTATAACTGCGGTCTGACTGCCGCATTAGGATGCGTTCGGTCGGACTGCATTGGCACAGGGACCGACCGATCGCATTCCCCACAATGGTGGCAGTGCCTTCTCAGACACCGCCGCAGGGATTACGATCCACCTTTTTGTCAGCCATTTCACGACAGTTCTTCCAACGTGAAAAGGCTGGTGAAAAGGTTTTTTTTGGGCCCCTGTCCCCCGTGGCTCTCCACTATGGGCCCTGCATCATGTGGCAGGCACTGCATGGTGACTGACACAGGGTACAGGGATGTTTACAAACAATGCAAAGTCGCATGTTTCCGACTGCCTCCACAGCGGCTGGATCGAAATTTGGCGGGCGGGACTGCCGACTACCTGTCGGCTGGTCCCGTTCCCACAACGATGGCGGTCGGACGCTTGTCCGACCATCGTAATCTTCCCCTTAGTCTCTGAAATTGAAGCCAAAATCTTCCAGTTGGGGAAGGTACAAGGGTGTTACCGATGAGGGTTCCCTCAAAGTCAGATACATTGTTTTCTAGCCCTAGCTGAAATTATAGATTTTAATGCCAAAAGCTCGGTATGCGATAAACCTGAAGCCAGAAAGGTTGCTTTGTGTGTCACATAGATTTGCCACCTTGCTCTTGTCCAAGGTTTTTACTTTTTTCACCTCCTACTTAGTCATGCAGGTTTCTAGACACTAGTTCACTTTACAGCCAGGTCTCCTCCAGAGGTCAGTTCTCTGTGAAGTCAAATTAAAGGTCCATGAAGAAAACAAACAGGAGTCCAATAATTTGACAATTGGAGAACAGTTGCAGTCCCTAGGTGCCAGCAGGATTTAGTAGTGCTTGAAAATAAAAGAATCCATGAGTCCTTTAGGCCTTGGAGTGAGTCCTATACAACAGGAATCAGGAGTAGGTAGTGTTCTTCCATCAAGGTATTTTTCATTTGATCAAAGTTTCCCAATCCCAGGAATGTTTTGAGGGGTTGGTGATTGAGGTGCCAGTTTTATCCTGTGCACTACCCAATAATTGTAGAAATTCTGCCACTCAATTCCAACTATTTTCTCACAGTCCACCACCAAATTTATAGCACTTAATTTCTACCTTACTCTAAAATTACCTTGTTTCAATTAGGCAGAATCCTTCCAGAACAGACCGGGGTATTCAGACAAAATATATAAATAAAATACAGAGGAGCAGAAATATTTACTTACAAATATCGTGATGCACAAAATTCATGTGCAAAAACATCGTTGACAAGAATATTGATTTTGAAGGTAAGTAATATTGATGTTAAAATATCTTTGTTGTCAATAGTGATGTTAAAAATATCGATGTTGTTAATATCGTTTACAAAATTATTGTTGTTAATAATATCGTTTTTTAATTACTTTTATGTATTTTAGTAAATATTTTAATTGTATATGTTATAAATTGTGTAATTATTGTCAATGCTTTTTTAATATTGTTTGTTAATTTTTAGTTGTTTTTAAGTCTAATTTAATAGTTTATTTGTATTTTTGCGCCGTAGCTGGTTGTGGGGTTTATAGGGGTACAGGGCGGGAAGTAAATACAGTATTATTAATAAATCATTGATTAATATTAATTATTTATTGATAATTAATTATGTTAATTGTGCAATAAAAATGTTATGTTACGTTTTAGATGCGAGTTGTGGGGTTTATAGGGGTGTAGGGTGTGAAGTAATTTAATTTTAATTATTTAATAATTAATTTTGAATTAATAATAATTGTTCAATTGATAATTAATTATGCAAATTGCCCAATTAATTAATTTTTTTATTAATATTTTGATTATGTTGAAGTTTTTGCAGGAGTATAAGGTGTGAAAGAAATTAACTATAATAATTAATAATGATTATGTAAATTGTGTAATTAATAAATGTTTATATATGAGGCATTGGTTGTTGTGTTTGTAGGGTTGTGGGTGTGAAGTTAATTAAATATAATTAATGTATTATTAGTTAGTTGTTATTAACCCCTTGTATGCTCATGACGGCTCCCGGCCGTCATGCGTCACTTTGGGCGTGTGCGCACGACAACCGGGAGCCGTCAAATCCCCGCCCACTAATAAAAACCCCGCCCAGCGGAAAATTCACGCCGCATGGACGGGGTTAATTGTTTAATTGATAATAAAGTATATAATTAAGATTTTTTTAAATATATATTAGGTGTGTGTTGTTGGGTTTGTAGGGATGAAGGGTGGGAAACTAATTAAATATAGCTATTTCATTATTAGTTAATTACTATTAATAGTTAATTGATCATTAATTATATAAACTTTGTAATTTTTATCATTTTAAGATATATTTTAGGTGTGCGTTGTTTACTTTGCAGATGTATAGGGTAGGAAGTTAATTAAGTAATATTAAACATAAAAATAGTTATTTAATGTTTAAAAAATGGTTATTTATTATGTTATGTGTTAATTGTGTTCTGCTTTCTAATTGTAAATAACATTTTATTTATTGGTTGTTATAATTGCGAAAATATAGTGTTGTATTTTAATTATATTATTATTATAGGTTTTAATTTTAAATGTTTATTAAACCCTGTAATAAATATGTCATTTTTGTCATTTAAAAATGTATATAAATATTTTACTTTTAAATTTTTATAGTTAATTGCGGTCAGAGTAGTGCAATGGAATTATAGCATTGTAATTGAAAAAAGGAAAAATTAGATAAGAACAAAGGCATGGGAAGACATAGAATGTGCTGCCTGCCTCAAAGATAATAAGGCCTTCTGGGAGATAGTAAAACACCCCTTTTTTGCTGGAAAAACATCCTCAGGGACCATTAGCCTTATCTTAGAACAACACTGGGTTTCCCACTTTACAAAGATATTTACTTCAGAGACAAGGGAAGCAATCCTATTGGTCCAGCCTGAACCTGTTCCCAGTTGCAAGGACTTGGTGAATTTTAGTAAATCAATCACAGTTGGGGAAGTGAGAAAAGCCATTGTTAGTTCAGCTACTTGAAATGAATCAGGCCCAGATGGGATTCCAGCTGAGCTTCTTAAGTACAATTTAGATCTATGTGCCCCATTGATCACAAATGTTTTTAGAGCCCTAGTCATCAAAGGCCCGGTTGACTCTTGGAAGGAATCTGTGACAATTAACATTTATAAGAAAGGAGACAAAAATGACCTGGCAAATTACCATCCCATTTCCCTTATTGATTCTTATGCTAAGGTTTCTGGGAGGGTGATTCTAGGGAAATTGGAAGCCTGGGCTGTAAAGAGAGCCTTCTTTATGGAGGCCGAATATAGGTTCCACCGTGGTTTGGGACCTCTTAAGAAGCACTCAACTTTTCCCTAATTTTAGGCAAATATGTCAAGGCCAGGAGAGGACCTATCCTCAGCCTTTGACTTAGTGGGAAGAGACACATTTTGGAAAATCATGGGGTGAGCAGGGGTTCATCCTTCCTATTGATGGTCCTGAGAAGACTGCATCAAGACACCACTATGAGGGTTCGTTTTACCCAGGATGGCGATCAGATGCCCCTATTCAAGTTACCTGGGGGGGTGTCAAACAAGGCTGTATATTGTCCCCCTTTTTATTTTAAATTAATGTGCTAGTTGCTTTTTTAAGGTACCTAACACTTGACATTCCTAAAGTTGGTGAGCGATTGGTCCCCCTACTTCTTTACGCAGCTTTTATTGTGCACCACAAATGGTGTTCACATTTTGTTGGATGGGCTTAATTCCTTCATGGAGGATTTGAAGATCAAGGTTAACCATGAGAAATCATATACGTTGACTAGTGGCCCTTAAAACACCTGCTCCCTAAAACGTTCTGTGGGAGGTATACCTATAATGAAAAGTTTGAATTTTAGTTATGTAGGAATATTATTTTCTGCAAATTTGAGTTGAGACAGATTAATAAATTAGAGGTCACAACTAATGGAAGAGTCATGCGAAACAGTCTTTAGATTTGCCAAAAAATTGGGCCACTAACCCCCTAAAGAAATGGTGATGATCTATTAAAGCAAATATTAGTCAGTGGCTACATACAGAGTGGGTGTTTGGGGGTGCGCCTCTGGGAAGACTCTTCAGTTGGTAGAGAACACATTTTTGTCCAGACTTTTAGGACACCCAAGATCTACTATGAGTCTCATTACCCACAATGAAGTGGAGTTATGATTGCTAGACGACCTGGTAGGCCTGGCTCCTTTCATGTTATCGGCCAAAATATGGTTGTCTCTGGATTTAAAGTTCACCATGACATTGTTGTAGACTGCCTGAAGCCAAGTAACGTCCAATCTATCCCGTGGATAAGATATGTTAAAACGTCGCTCCGAGAGCTCAAGTGATTAACTTGTGGGCGAATACAGACAACATCAATTCGCTCCGCAAGGCTCAGATTAAGCCAAAGGTTTTTGGAACACAAAGTAAAGTCAAGACTTGAGAAAGCAATTGACTTGGTATCAGTCCAACATTACATATTGCTTGCCATGTGCAATGGCGTGGAACCCTATCTTTTGTGGGTTAAAGTCCCTAAACATAGATATTATGTTTCACAGCTTTAACTTAATAAAATTCATTTTTTTAGGGGCTTTCCCTGCCGCAGGATCTTGGGTTGCTTCTCTCCTGTGTTGCCCTTGCGACGGGGTTTCTTGCCAAACCGCTAAGCACTTTATGTTAATCTGTCCATTGTATACATTTCATTTATATTATGTCACATTCCTTGATGGAGATCTTTTAAGCTGCACCAAGAAGATTTGATTTTCCTACAGTGTCTTGAGTCCCCAAGGATTTGCTTTGCTGTTTTAAATGTTATTATTCAGGTTTTGATTTTAAGAAAAATGTATGCATCATGAACTCTTACCAAGACCGATAAACTCGCCACCGGGCCCTAAGTCCGAACGTAGAAATCATCACCACAGCTTCAACCCAAGGCTATCTAACAATGACTCTCCCTCTTTGGACACCTCCTGCAGCTTTCCACCCAGATCTTTACCTTCTCAGATGCTTTTTCTCAGAATTTCTTCTACATCCGAAGGTAAGCGCTGAGCGGAACCAATCCACTTTGTGTTTCCGAACTGACTTGCTGTCGGACATATTTTACGACTTTGACTGGGTCTTGCATGACTTGATGTTCGCGGTTGGTGCTTTGATCTTTTAGTTGTTAGTTTTTAACTAAAAACTTTTTTTAATCACAACTCAGGCTCATGGATTAGATTTTTGTCATTTTGGTGTCAAATAATTTATTAAAATTTACTCTATTTTTCTAAAGTGGATGTGATTTTTGTTGTGTTGTGTTTTTATTTTATAACTATTTGTGTGCTGCATAAATACTTTACACATTGCCCCTAAGTTAAGTCTGACTGCTTTTTGTGCCAAACTACCCAACGTTAAGCACGGGGTAATTTAGTGACTTTTTGTTATTCACCATGCAAGGGATTGTGGCTGTTGCATGACTAGGGCTCACACTCTAGTCAACCAACAACCCAATTTCTCGCAAACACAAAAAACATCTAGCTCATTAAAATCGGTTTGGGGCACCACTAATATAAATGTTTCCGATTTTAAAACAAAAAGAGCAAAAAAAGTAAAACATCAAACAAAAGTAGTCAATGTCAAAGTTTTTACCTTGGGACTTAGGAGCCAATTACGATGTTGGTGGGACCGACACTGACGTGCCGTCGGTGTTGGTCCCACCGACATCTATAACTGCGGTCTGACTGCCGCATTAGGATGCGTTCGGTCGGACTGCATTGGCACAGGGACCGACCGATCGCATTCCCCACAATGGTGGCAGTGCCTTCTCAGGCACCGCCGCAGGGATTACGATCCACCTTTTTGTCAGCCATTTCACGACAGTTCTTCCAACGTGAAAAGGCTGGTGAAAAGGTTTTTTTGGGCCCCTGTCCCCCGTGGCTCTCCACTATGGGCCCTGCATCATGTGGCAGGCACTGCATGGTGACTGACACAGGGTACAGGGATGTTTACAAACAATGCAAAGACGCATGTTTCCGACTGCCTCCACAGCGGCTGGATCGAAATTTGGCAGGCGGGACTGCCGACTACCTGTCGGCTGGTCCCGTTCCCACAACGATGGCGGTCGGACGCTTGTCCGACCATCGTAATCTTCCCCTTAGTCTCTGAAATTGAAGCCAAAATCTTCCAGTTGGGGAAGGTACAAGGGTGTTACCGATGAGGGTTCCCTCAAAGTCAGATACATTGTTTTCTAGCCCTAGCTGAAATTATAGATTTTAATGCCAAAAGCTCGGTATGCGATAAACCTGAAGCCAGAAAGGTTGCTTTGTGTGTCACATAGATTTGCCACCTTGCTCTTGTCCAAGGTTTTTACTTTTTTCACCTCCTACTTAGTCATGCAGGTTTCTAGACACTAGTTCACTTTACAGCCAGGTCTCCTCCAGAGGTCAGTTCTCTGTGAAGTCAAATTAAAGGTCCATGAAGAAAACAAACAGGAGTCCAATAATTTGACAATTGGAGAACAGTTGCAGTCCCTAGGTGCCAGCAGGATTTAGTAGTGCTTGAAAATAAAAGAATCCATGAGTCCTTTAGGCCTTGAGTGAGTCCTATACAACAGGAATCAGGAGTAGGTAGTGTTCTTCCATCAAGGTATTTTTCATTTGATCAAAGTTTCCCAAGCCCAGGAATGTTTTGAGGGGTTGGTGATTGAGGTGCCAGTTTTATCCTGTGCACTACCCAATAATAGTAGAAATTCTGCCACTCAATTCCAACTATTTTCTCACAGTCCACCACCAAATTTATAGCACTTAATTTCTACCTTACTCTAAAATTACCTTGTTTCAATTAGGCAGAATCCTTCCAGAACAGACCTGGGTATTCAGACAAAATATATAAATAAAATACAGAGGAGCAGAAATATTTACTTACAAATATCGTGATGCACAAAATTCATATGCAAAAACATCGTTGACAAGAATATTGATTTTGAAGGTAAGTAATATCGATGTTAAAATATCTTTGTTGTCAATAGTGATGTTAAAAATATCGATGTTGTTAATATCGTTTACAAAATTATTGTTGTTAATAATATCGTTTTTTAATTACTTTTATGTATTTTAGTAAATATTTTAATTGTATATGTTATAAATTGTGTAATTATTGTCAATGCTTTTTTAATATTGTTTGTTAATTTTTAGTTGTTTTTAAGTCTAATTTAATAGTTTATTTGTATTTTTGCGCCGTAGCTGGTTGTGGGGTTTATAGGGGTACAGGGCGGGAAGTAAATACAGTATTATTAATAAATCATTGATTAATATTAATTATTTATTGATAATTAATTATGTTAATTGTGCAATAAAAAATGTTATGTTACGTTTTAGATGCGAGTTGTGGGGTTTATAGGGGTGTAGGGTGTGAAGTAATTTAATTTTAATTATTTAATAATTAATTTTGAATTAATAATAATTGTTCAATTGATAATTAATTATGCAAATTGCCCAATTAATTAATTTCTTTATTAATATTTTGATTATGTTGAAGTTTTTGCAGGGGTATAGGGTGTGAAAGAAATTAACTATAATAATTAATAATGATTATGTAAATTGTGTAATTAATAAATGTTTATATATGAGGCATTGGTTGTTGTGTTTGTAGGGTTGTGGGTGTGAAGTTAATTAAATATAATTAATGTATTATTAGTTAGTTGTTATTAACCCCTTGTATGCTCATGACGGCTCCCGGCCGTCATGCGTCACTTTGGGCGTGTGCGCACGACAACCGGGAGCCGTCAAATCCCCGCCCACTAATAAAAAACCCCGCCCAGCGCGAAAATTCACGCCGCATGGACGGGGTTAATTGTTTAATTGATAATAAAGTATATAATTAAGATTTTTTTAAATATATATTAGGTGTGTGTTGTTGGGTTTGTAGGGATGAAGGGTGGGAAACTAATTAAATATAGCTATTTCATTATTAGTTAATTACTATTAATAGTTAATTGATCATTAATTATATAAACTTTGTAATTTTTATCATTTTAAGATATATTTTAGGTGTGCGTTGTTTACTTTGCAGATGTATAGGGTAGGAAGTTAATTAAGTAATATTAAACATAAAAATAGTTATTTAATGTTTAAAAAATGGTTATTTATTATGTTATGTGTTAATTGTGTTCTGCTTTCTAATTGTAAATAACATTTTATTTATTGGTTGTTATAATTGCGAAAATATAGTGTTGTATTTTAATTATATTATTATTATAGGTTTTAATTTTAAATGTTTATTAAACCCTGTAATAAATATGTCATTTTTGTCATTTAAAAATGTATATAAATATTTTACTTTTAAATTTTTATAGTTAATTGCGGTCAGAGTAGTGCAATGGAATTATAGCATTGTAATTGAAAAAAGGAAAAATTAGATAAGAACAAAGGCATGGGAAGACATAGAATGTGCTGCCTGTCTCAAAGATAATAAGGCCTTCTGGGAGATCGTAAAACACCCCTTTTTTGCTGGAAAAACATCCTCAGGGACCATTAGCCTTATCTTAGAACAACACTGGGTTTCCCACTTTACAAAGATATTTACTTCAGAGACAAGGGAAGCAATCCTATTGGTCCAGCCTGAACCTGTTCCCAGTTGCAAGGACTTGGTGAATTTTAGTAAATCAATCACAGTTGGGGAAGTGAGAAAAGCCATTGTTAGTTCAGCTACTTGAAATGAATCAGGCCCAGATGGGATTCCAGCTGAGCTTCTTAAGTACAATTTAGATCTATGTGCCCCATTGATCACAAATGTTTTTAGAGCCCTAGTCATCAAAGGCCCGGTTGACTCTTGGAAGGAATCTGTGACAATTAACATTTATAAGAAAGGAGACAAAAATGACCTGGCAAATTACCATCCCATTTCCCTTATTGATTCTTATGCTAAGGTTTCTGGGAGGGTGATTCTAGGGAAATTGGAAGCCTGGGCTGTAAAGAGAGCCTTCTTTATGGAGGCCGAATATAGGTTCCACCGTGGTTTGGGACCTCTTAAGAAGCACTCAACTTTTCCCTAATTTTAGGCAAATATGTCAAGGCCAGGAGAGAACCTATCCTCAGCCTTTGACTTAGTGGGAAGAGACACATTTTGGAAAATCATGGGGTGAGCAGGGGTTCATCCTTCCTATTGATGGTCCTGAGAAGACTGCATCAAGACACCACTATGAGGGTTCGTTTTACCCAGGATGGCAATCAGATGCCCCTATTCAAGTTACCTGGGGGGGTGTCAAACAAGGCTGTATATTGTCCCCTTTTTATTTTAAATTAATGTGCTAGTTCCTTTTTAAGGTACCTAACACTTGACATTCCTAAAGTTGGTGAGCGATTGGTCCCCTACTTCTTTACGCAGCTTTTATTGTGCACCACAAATGGTGTTCACATTTTGTTTGATGGGCTTAATTCCTTCATGGAGGATTTGAAGATCAAGGTTAACCATGAGAAATCATATACCTTGACTAGTGGCCCTTAAACACCTGCTCCCTAAAACTTTCTGTGGGAGGTATACCTATAATGAAAAGTTTGAATTTTAGTTATTTAGGAATATTATTTTCTGCAAATTTGAGTTGAGACAGATTAATAAATTAGAGGTCACAACTAATGGAAGAGTCATGCGAAACAGTCTTTAGATTTGCCCAAAAATTGGGCCACTAACCCCCTAAAGAAATGGTGATGATCTATTAAAGCAAATATTAGTCAGTGGCTACATACAGAGTGGGTGTTTGGGGGTGCGCCTCTGGGAAGACTCTTCAGTTGGTAGAGAACACATTTTTGTCCAGAGTTTTAGGACACCCAAGATCTACTATGAGTCTCATTACCCACAATGAAGTGGAGTTATGATTGCTAGACGACCTGGTAGGCCTGGCTCCTATCATGTTATGGGCCAAAATATGGTCGTCTCTGGATTTAAAGTTCACCATGACATTGTTGTACACTGCCTGAAGCCAAGTAACGTCCAATCTATCCCGTGGATAAGATATGTTAAAACGTCGCTCCGAGAGCTCAAGTGATTAACTTGTGGGCGAATACAGACAACATCAATTCGCTCCGCAAGGCTCAGATTAAGCCAAAGGTTTTGGAACACAAAGTAAAGTCAAGACTTGAGAAAGCAATTGACTTGGTATCAGTCCAACATTACATATTGCTTGCCATGTGCAATGGCATGGAACCCTGGGGCATATTAGCAAGGGCACTATCGCCGCTTTAGCGGCACTTTTTGCCGCTAAAGCGGCGATATTTATATCGCCCTATCAGCAAACTGTCTCTAACAGCAGTTAGAGACAGTTTGCGGGCATTAGCGCCCGTTTTTTATCGCTTTGCATGTCAGCGATATTTATCGCTAATGACATGCAAAGTGGGCGTTACCGACGAACAAACCTGGGAAACACTCGCTAACAGGCCTATCGCCTATTAGCAAGGTGGCCATGGCCCCAGTTAGCGACGTGAAGAGTCGCGCTAACCGGGGTCATCGCCTATTTATTTAACACCTGCAATTAGCAGGTGTTAGCCATACCTAACATGGGGGTGGATTATGCTGATACGACCACAGGGTCGTATCAGCAAGGTGTTCTCCTTTCTCCATGCAACATCGCTGGTTTTTCAGCGATGTTGGCTCATTTCCTCGCTATCGCTGGAATATTCATCGCCATAGCGCTAATCGTTGCTAATACAGCGTTAGCGTGGCGATATATTCCAGCCATAGCCGGCGATAAAAAAAATCACGCTAAGCAGGGTTAGCGATGATTATCGCCTCTTCTTGCTAATATGCCCCCCTATCTTTTGTGGGTTAAAGTCCCTAAACATAGATATTATGTTTCACAGCTTTAACTTAATAAAATTCATTTTTTTAGGGGCTTTCCCTGCCGCAGGATCTTGGTTTGCTTCTCTCCTGTGTTGCCCTTGCGACGGGGTTTCTTGCCAAACCGCTAAGCACTTTATGTTAATCTGTCCATTGTATACATTTCATTTATATTATGTCACATTCCTTGATGGAGATCTTTTAAGCTGCACCAAGAAGATTTGATTTTCCTACAGTGTCTTGAGTCCCCAAGGATTTGCTTTGCTGTTTTAAATGTTATTATTCAGGTTTTGATTTTAAGAAAAATGTATGCATCATGAACTCTTACTCTTGACTGATATGTCTTAAGATTTGTTTTTATCCAATATCTAGCTCTAGTTTCTAGTTTTTTTTATTGAATGCTGATGTCTCTAATTGTTTTTATTATGAGCTTTTAGGGTCGTACATTCAACTGAATAAAGATGTTATTGATTGATTGATTGATATTTGTTGTCATTTAATGTAGTTATTAAAATAGTTTATTTGTTTGAAGTGAACAACTCTCTCTCTATTGTTGCACAGATTGGAGTGGGAATAGTAAATGTTACCCCTCCACTATTCAATGCTTTCTCTACTGTTGCACAGACTGAAGTGGGAATAGTAAATTTTACCCTCCTGAGTCCAACCCTTTCCCTACTAGTGCACAGAATGGAATGGCAATAGTACATTTTACCCCTCCGCAATCCAACACTTTCACTACTGTTGCACAGACTGAAGTGGAAATAGTGCATTTTACCCTTCCGCAATCAAATACTTTCCCTAATGTTGCACTGGCTGGAATGGGAATAGTAAATTTTTCCCCTTCTGAGTTCAACGTTTTCCCTACTGTTGCATGGATTGGAGTGGGAATACTAAATTTTACCCCTCCTGACTCCAACCCTTTCCTTTCTGTGGCACAGACTGGAGTGGGAATAGTAAATTTTAACCTCCCCACAATCCAACACTTTCCCTACTGTTGCATCAACTGGAGTGGAAATAGTAAATTGGTACCCCTCCTGAGGCCAACCTTTTCCCTACTGTTGCACCAACCGGAGTTGGAGTAGTACATTTTACCCCTCCACAATCCAACACTTTCGCTACTGTTGCAGCGACTGGAGTGGGAATAGTAATTTGTACCACTCCTGAGAACAACGCTTTCCCTACTGTTGCAACGACTGGAGTGGGAATAGTAAATGTTTCCCCTCCTGAGTCCAACTATTTCCCTACTGTTGCAGAGATTGAGTGGGAATATTATATGTATTATTCCTACAGTTTTATAGCTTTGTATATATTGTTTAGATTTACATTATTATGGTGTTTCTGTGTATTTAACATTAAATTATTTTTATTTATTAATGTTTGTAATATGTAATACATTTTTAGTAAAATTTTATTTTTTATTTTGTTTACTTTTATATATATAATTGAATTGGTATATTTATTAGATTTGTTTCCAGTTTATTTGCTACAGTTTGTGATTTATTGTGCAAATGTATTTGTGAGCAAGGCGTGTGTTATGACATAACACGTTTTGTTAAAGTTTCTGTGTTTACGCTGCCTGTAGAATATGTATTGATTGGATTAAACCTTTATTTACAATGCGCTGAGAGTGCACATCATTATTTTGGTTTGGCTGAGCCAAAAATCATGGTTTGGATGTAGTGGAGGGAAGCTTCCCCTGGATGTGCACAAGTGCCGAGAGGGCTCAAAGGACATTGAGGCCCCAGGGGATACGGAGATACATATGTATACATACACTTAGCTTTTTTAGGGCCGCCATTAGGCTTAGGTCCAGCTGTGATTAAATCTGATAATGGAACCAACATTTTTACTTCTGTAATTAAGGGTTTAGAACAATTTTACTGTATTGTTTTCTTTTTATATACAAGTTGAGGTTTTATGATGTATGTATGACTTTTATGGTTTTACCTGGAAAAAAAAAAAGTAAAGTATATATATATAAACAGGACAGGACCGACACAGCACGGATTCCCATTGCAGCTCTTTATTCAAATGACATGGGTTGCAGGTAACTCGTTTCGGCAGCAAAACCGGCCTTTTTCACTTAACGGGCGCCATTTCAAATTCACTTAAATACACTCTACAGCAGTGCACGTGATGAATAGACATAAAAGATGGTTACAGAGTAGCTGCCCTTCCCATACATGTGTATGTATGTATATATATATTCACTGAAAAAACCATAGGTTTTAGGGAAAGTTATAGTTAGTTGGACATTGCACTCGTACAAAACCCGTGAAATTCCCCCGTTATAGTTAGTTCAGCTAACTATAACTCGCGCCCCCGCAATGCACTGCTGATGACGTCACATATTACATCACTCATGACATGGTCAGTGACATCACTGATGACATCACTGATGACATCTCAAATGACATCACTGATGACATCACTGATGACTGTGTGTTTGTGTAAAGTTTAAATATGTTTAATATATATAGGGAAAGGCATATTGAAGAATGAGTGGGTGTATAAGCGTCTGAATGGATGATTTAGTAGGTGCGTGACTGAGTCTATAAGTGAGTGATTAAACGTATCTTACTGGATGCATGGGTGAGTGACTAAACTGTGTGAATGTCTGTATCCGTCTGTCAGGGAGGGGGCGTGGCTTCAGGTGACATGTGTGCAAACAGGCCCCGTGGCGCGTTTTAAGATGGGGAATTAAATCCTCTTCAATCCTGAGGGTCCCTGGGGGCCAACTAGCCGACCAGGTACCTCCAGTAAGCGCCACGGAGCTGCATTGCAGAGTGTTGTAAAAAGGGGCGTGGCCTCTGAACACCTCTCTGCAACGCAGCTCTCTGGCGCATACTGGAGGTATCTGGTGGGCCAGTTGGCCCCTAGGGACCCTCGGGATTGAGGAGGAATTAATTCTCCAACTTAAAACGCGCCACAGGGCGTGTTTGCAGACATGTCACTTCAGGCCCCACCCCTTCCTTCACCATTGTGCAAATATTCCTCTAAAATCAGCCGAACTACGAATTCCGATTTACTCACCTGTTATCAGGAGAGACCTCAGTGCTGCATCTTTGAGCCCAGTACTGATCCTGAAAAGTAATTTTAACCATACTTACCAGTAACTTGAATTTCCTTCCATAGGATATCATTGCCTGCTTTTTGCTGAAAAAGTTTCTAAGTGTCGATTTTTGAAACATACAAATATTCCTCTAAAATCAGCCGAACTACGAATTCCGATTTACTCACCGGTTATCAGGAGAGACCTCAGTGCTGCATCTTTGAGCCCAGTACTGATCCTGAAAAGTAATTTTAACCGTACTTACCAGTAATTTGAATTTCCTTCCATAGGCTAACATTGACTGGTTTCACTTGGAAATTCTTCTAAGTGTGGAGTTTTGGAACTTTATAATATTCCTCTAAAATCAGCCGAACTACGAATTTCGATTTACTCACCTGTTATCAGGAGAGACCTCAGTGCTGCATCTTTGAGCCCAGTACTGATCCTTAAAAGTAATTTTAACCGTACTTACCAGTAACTTGAATTTCCTTCCATAGGATATCATTGCCTGCTTTTTGCTGAAAACGTTTCTAAGTGTCGATTTTTGAAACATACAAATATTCCTCTAAAATCAGCAGAACTACGAATTCCGATTTACTCACCTATCAGGAGAGACCTCAGTGCTGCATCTTTCAGCCCAGTACTGATCCTGAAAAGTAATTTTAACCGTACTTACCAGTAACTTGAATTTCCTTCCATAGGATATCATTGCCTGCTTTTTGCTGAAAAAGTTTCTCTGTGTTGATTTTTGAAACATACAAATATTCCTCTAAAATCAGCCGAAATAGGAATTCCGATTTACTCACCTGTTATCAGGAGAGACCTCAGTGCTGCATCTTTCAGCCCAGTACTGGTCCTGAAAAGTAATTTTAACCGTACTTACCAGTAACTTGAATTTCCTTCCATAGGCTAACATTGACTGGTTTCACTTGGAAATTCTTCTAAGTGTGGAGTTTTGGAACTTTATAATATTCCTCTAAAATCAACCGAAGTACGAATTCCAATTTACTCACCTGTTATCAGGAGAGAACCCAGTGCTGCATCTTTTAGCCCAGCACTGACCCTGAAAAGTAATTCTAACCGTACTTACCAGTAACTTATATTTCCTTCCATAGGAATCCATTGTCTGGTTTTCAGCAGAAAAGTTTCAAAGTGTCGATTTTCACAAACTACAAATATTCCTTAAAAATCGCCTGTATGACTTAAACGCATTCTTTCAACTGTTTACAGGAGATGCACCAGTGCTGGATCCAGGATCCAACACTGAGTAAGAAAAAGTAACGATAACACTTTTTACCTGCTAAGTGAATTTCCTCCCATAGGATAACATTGGTGATTCTATGTGAAAATGTTTCTAAGTGTCAACTTTTAAAATACAATAATATTCCTTAAAAATCACTACTGTAACCAAAAAGCTTTTACTCAACTGTTTACAGGAGATGTCCCAGGACTAAATCTAGGATCCAGTCCTGTGGTTAGAAAAGTAATCCATAAAGTAACTAATTGCATTTAACTAGAAATTCACATTGAGCTGAATGTTGCATTGTGTTTGAAATAGTGTTGCCCATTGCAACAACTGTAACTACTGTACTTAAAACTCTATTGCCTATTTGCAAACTATTTAAACTAAAGTAATTCATTCTGAGAAAGTATATTTTGTAATGTAATGTATAATGTAATTACAATGTAATTTAATAAATAAAATATCTAAAAATAAATAGTTTTAAAAAATGTAGTAAATCAGTATCAAAAAATAAATATAACAATTAATACATTTAAAAATTGTCATTTTCAAAACCTTTGAAATTCACTGAAAAAACCATAGGTTTTAGGGGCATTATAGTTAGAAATTAGCATTTAAAAAACCTTTGAAATTCACTGAAAAAACCATAGGTTTCAGGCACGTTATAGTTAGAAATTAGCATTTAAAAACCTTTGAAATTCACTGAAAAAACCATAGGTTTCAGACACGTTATAGTTAGAAATTAGCATTTAAAAACCTTTGAAATTCACTGAAAAAACCATAGGTTTTAGGGACAGTTATAGTTAGTTGGACATTTCACTCGTACAAAACCCGTGAAATTCCCCCGTTATAGTTAGTTCAGCTAACTATAACTCGCGCCCAGCAATGCACTGCTGATGACGTCACATATTACATCACTCATGACATGGTCAGTGACATCACTGATGACATCACTGATGACATCTCAAATGACATCACTGATGACATCACTGATGACATCATCCACGTGATAATCTGATGCACCTCCTCACACCCTAATATAACCTTTGATCCACCCACTCTAAATTACAGACTGCCATTCGCAAAACCATAGACACTCCAACTCCAATAACTACATACCCACTCACTGATTCTTAGGTCTACACACACACATCCACTCACTCACCCATACAGTCACTCATACTTATGGTCACTCAGTATAGGA
This sequence comes from Calotriton arnoldi, assembly GCA_963921515.1. Taxonomy (NCBI): domain Eukaryota; kingdom Metazoa; phylum Chordata; class Amphibia; order Caudata; family Salamandridae; genus Calotriton; species Calotriton arnoldi. Next base: position 592,401 of record CAWUFW010004773.1, read on the forward strand.
CTATCATATGCTCTCTTACTCCTATATAGACACTCAAACACCGCCACTCATCCATAGAGGTACTCACACACCTAGTCAGTCATGCAAATAATTAAACACACTGCCATTTACTCACCTATACAGTTATACACACACCAGCTCACTTAATCATACAAATACTAGCACATTGTTACGCTCTTATACAATCACTGATACAAGCACACACTCATCCATACAGCCAGTATCACAATCACTCACTCTCGCTTATAGCTATTTATATACTCCAACACACATATATACTGCCTTTCACATATGTAGTTACTCACACATGTACCACTGGGACATACATTCACTCACTAACACACTCTTACACACACTTAGCCACCCATACAGTCTATCACAGATGCACTCTTGAAACCATACACCCAGTGAATCACCCACTCACACATCTATGCACAGAGTCGCACACACCCCTCCCACACAAACACTCAGGCACCCATACAGATACTCAGACAACCATTCAATAACTCATATAGACACTCATGTAGCTATTCACAAACACATGCAGCCACTTACACAGCAACAGACAGACGGATACAGACATTCACCCAGTTTAGTCACTAACCCATGCATTCAGTAAGATACGTTAAATCACTCACTTATAGAGTCAGTCACGCACCTACTAAATCATCCATACAGACACTTATACACCCACTCATTCTTCAATACGTCTTTTCCTATATATATTAAAAATATTTAAACTTTACAGAAACACAGTCACTGCATGATGTCATCAGTGATGTCATTTGAGATGTCATCAGTGATGTCATCAGTGATGTCACTGACCATGTCATGAGTGATGTAATATGTGACGTCATCAGCAGTGCATTGCGGGGCGCGAGTTATAGTTAGCTGAACTAACTATAACGGGGGAATTTCACGGGTTTTGTACGAGTGAAATGTCCAACTAACTATAACTGTCACTAAAACCTATGGTTTTTTCAGTGAATATATATATATATATATATATATATATATATATATATATATATATATATATATATATATATATATATAAATAACAAACATGATTATCGTTATTACATAAAGGAAAATGAAATAGATTAAATTAAATTAAAATATTATGCAAGTGCATTTATAGCTAGTGACTCGCTAGTGAATAAGCCAGGAGATGAGGACTCCAGTAAAATACCAAAGACCAGTGTCGGATCTTTATGTCCGAACCCCTACACATGCGAAATAACTGGGCAAAGCCCACACACTATGCTAAATTTTAAAGGCACAGGAAAACCTTTTGAAAAACCGGGCATGAATTATGAATTCTCTCAGTGGCAATATATATATATATTCATTAAAAAAACTACAGGTTTCAGGGACGGTATAGTTAGGCTCACATTTCACTCGTACAAAACCAGAGAGATTCAGCCGTTATAGTTAGTTGAGCTAACTATAACTTGCACCCCCGCAATGCACTGCTGATGACGTCACATATTAAATTACTCATGACATGGACAGTGACATCACTGATGACATCACTGATGACATCTCAGATGACATCACTGATGACATCACTGATGACATCATCCACTTAATATCTGATGCACCTCCTCACACCTTTCATTCACCCACTCCAAAATACACACTACCATTCTCAAAACCATACACACCAATACCAGTTAGTACATACTCACTCACTAATTCATAGGTCTACACATACATCCACTCATCAATACAGCCACTGATATATGCACTCATACACCCATACAGACACTCACACACCGCCACTCACCCATAGAGTTACTCACGCACCTAGTCAGTCAACCAAAGAATCAATCACACTACCATTTACTCACCTATACAGTTATACACACACCATCTCACTTATTCATACATATAGTAACACATATTCACTCACATATACTACCTTTCACAAATGCAGCTACTCACCCATATACCACTGAGACATCATACACTCACCGACACAGCCATACGCACACTCACTCAACCATAGCATCCCTCACAGATGCACTCATGAACCCATATACCCACGGATTCACCCACTCATACATCCATGCAGGGAGACACACAGCCCCTCACCCACCCACACAGATACCCAGGCACCCATACAGGTACTCAGACAACTAATCAACAAACCATATAGACACTCATGTACCTACTCACCAGCCCATGCAGCCAGTTACACACCAACTGACAGACTGATACACACATTTACACAGATTAGTCACTCACCCATACATTCACTAAGACATGTTTAATCACTCACTCATACAGTCAGTCACGCACCCAAGAAATCATCCATAAAGACACTCATACACCCACTCATTCTTAGAATACACCTTGGCGTATATATATATATATATAAGATTCTTAAACTTTTTAGAAACACTGACACTCACTGGATGATGTCATCATCAGTGATGTCATCAGTGATTTCATCTGAGATGTCATCAGTGATGTCATCAGTGATGTCACTGACCATGTCATGAGTGATGTTATATGTGACGTCATCAGCAGTGCATTGCGGGGGTGCGAGTTATAGTTAGCTCAACTAACTATAACTGCCGAATTTCTCTGGTTTTGTATGAGTGAAATGTCAGCCCAACTATAACGTCCCTGAAACCTGTGTTTTCTTTCAATGAATTTCTAAGGTTTTTTAAATGTTAATCTCTAACTATAACATCCCTGAAACCTATGGGTTTTTAAGTGAATTTCTAAGGTTTTTTTAAATGCTAATCCCTAACTATAACGCCGCTGAAACCTGTGGTTTTTTCAGTGAATTTCTACGGTTTATTAAATGCTAAACCTTAAGTATAAAATTACTGTAATCTATGCTTTTTTACAGAATTTCTAAGTGTTTTATAGAATTTCTTTTATTTAAAAAATCTTTGCAAGTATTTTTTTTTAAATTTTCTTTTTAAAATTATTCATAGTTTTTCTAAAATCTTCTTTAAAAATTATAATCATTCATTTAAACTATATATATCATAGACTATTAAAGATTTGTACTGTTATTTATTTCAATGATTAAAATGTATATTTACTTGAAATAATGCTTTTAATACTGTGAAAGTTGTTTTATTGTATTGTTATGATAACTAACTTTTTTTTCTTCAAATTTTTAAAAATAAGTTGCGCACCCTACGTGAACCTACACGATGGGTGCGCGGATTCGGTAAATGAATCTCAAACTCAAAAACACATTTAGAATGAAAAAATATTTGTTTTAGACGTAGAGGCGTATTAGTGACTACTTAAAAATAGTAATAAAGATGTTTTATATTTGTTTTCAGATGTTTTTGACAGATTTTTGTGGACGCGATAGTATCGCATATGAGACGTGGTTCTACCCGGTGGGTGCTTGAACCCTGCCGGCGCGTATTTCTGGGATCACCCATGGGTCGCGATTCCGGCATAGTTTTAAAAGTATGAAATATGACTGTGGAAACTTTAAATATCAGTTTTGCTTAAAGACTTTCACTAATATACTTTAGAAAACAATTTATAAACAGGAATTTATACTTTAGAATTAACTGTATGAGATTTTACAGGTGCGCGACGTATGCGCATTGGATGAGCGAACCTTGCTGGCACGTATTTCCTGGATCGTGCAGGGGTCGCGATTGCGGCGTAATTTTAAAAGTATGAAATATCAGTGTGGAAACTTTAAATATCAGTTTTGCTTAAAGACTTTCACTAGTATACTTTTCAAAATATTTTATAAACAGCAATTTATACTTTACAATTATGTATAGGATATTTTACAGGTGCACGACATCTAAGCAACGGTTGTGCGTACCCTACGTGAATCCATGTGACATGGAAACAAAGCTTTTGATTGGTTTAAAACCTTTTCATTCTGTTAGAGGGAGGATCTAACAGCTATTTTATTCCTTTTATTTTGGGTGTGTCTTCCTGGCAAGACCTGTTTTTTGTAGGCTCCTGGAATTGCTTTTTTTTGGGGTGCTTTGACTTTTTTTCAACAACATGGCATCCAGTCATCCTGAGGAAGATCTCCTGGAAAAGCCTGAGGATGTGGAGGAGCCTGTAAAAAAAAGAAAGGAAAGTGTAGTATGGGCTTTTTTTACAGTGCCAGAGGGTGAAAAGAATGTCAACGCCAGGAAAGTGACTTGCACTCTGTGCAAAAGAGTACTTTCTCGAGGGTCGGATAAAAAGTACTCGTGTGGAACATCAAATATGAAGAAGCATCTCGAAACAATTCATCCTGTTCGTTTGGCCAAGGAACTCATGGTGCAGGAGAAAAATGAGCAAGCTGCCCAGGTTGACGCTAATGCACCATGAACATCGGGTGCAGGAGTTCCACCTTCATCTCAGCCACATATTTGTCTGGAGCTAGTGGATGCTTCCATTAATTGCCGTAAATGTGACGCTAAAATGTGTGTTGGGGAGCAATGCATTGATGTGATTCTCAATGCAATAAAAACACACAAGTGTTCAATTTTTTTATAGGCTTGACAAACTTCTTTTTCCTCTTTTTTCTCAACTAGTCATATTGGACTGTTCAATTTTCTTTTGTTTGGAAAAAAGTCAAAAATACCACACAAAAACATTGTTTGAAAATACAAATAAATCAAAAATTGTTTAAAAAATGGTTCTTATGAAACCACATAAACTGGTTAAAAATAGAAAAATTCCCTGAGTGATTGCATGAGTGTAGGGGTAGTGCCTCAGTGATTGGAGGACTGCATGGATAGTGCCTGAGTGATTACATGAGTGCATGGGTAGTGGCTGAGTGCATGGATGACGTCATGAGTAGTGTTTGAGGGAATGGATGAGTGCAATAGTAGTGCCTAAGTGATTGGATGAGTGCATGGGTAGTACCTGGCTGATTGCATGAGTGCAGGGGTAGTGCCTGGGTAATTGGGGGAGTGCATGAGTAGAGCCTGAGTACATGGATGAGTGCATGGGTAGTGTTTGAGGGAATGGATGAGTGCAATAGTAGTGCCTGAGTGATTGGATGCGTGCATGGGTAGTGCCTGGCTGATTTGTTTGTTAAACATCAGGACTGCCTCCTTCCCAGCTGTCTGGATCTTATTAACCTCAGTCTTTCCAACTCAGAGGTTCTGCAAACTTGGAAACATGCCAAAGTTATCCCCCTCTTGAAGAAGCCTCTATTAGATGCTTCCAGGTCGGAGAATTATTGCCCGATCTCCCTATTGCCGTTTTTAGCCAAAGTAACCGAGTCATATGTGAACGGCATTTTGATGCCGTTTTTGGAGTCTCACTCACTACTGGATCTGTCTCAAAATGGCTTCCGTCCCAAGCACAGCACAGAGTCAGCCTTATTAGCTGTAACAGAGCAACTAAGGGTCTCCATGGATGATGGCAATATGACAGTGCTTACTCTGCTTGATCTCAGCGCTGCCTTTGACACGGTCTAACATAGTATCTTGATCAACAGGCTGCATGAGATCGGTGTCAAGGGTAGAGCTCTTGATTGGTTTGCTTCCTTCCTGCATGACAGATCTTTCCAGGTCATCTCTCCTCCCTTCCACTCACAGACACATCCTCTGTGTTGTGGTGTTCCCCAAGGGTCTGCGCTTAGCCCAACCCTTTGCAACATTTACGTTCGTCCACTGGCCCTGTTGGCCAAAACCCGTAATATATCTTTGGTATCATATGCGGATGATACGCAACTGGTCCTTTCCTGCACCAAGGACTCTAGCCAGGACGTGGCTAAATTCCAGGAGGATTTATTAGCCATAGCGGGCTGGATGGAGGTGAACTGCCTTCAGCTAAACTCGTCTAAAACAGAGATCCTCCTACTAGGCAGAGTTCCCCATCTTTGGGGCAACAATTGGTGGCCGCCGGAACTGGGCTCTCCACCCGTGCCTAAAGTCACAGTAAAAAAACTTGGAATTCGATTAGACAACGACCTCGCTTATGATGATCACGCCAAGTCTGTGGCAGGGACTTGTTTCAGCATTCTGCGCAGCCTCAAAACCCATTCTGGGTCTGTTTGACGCTCATACTCGTCAGCTGGTAGTTCAAGCCACGATTCTGGCTAGGTTGGACTACTGCAACAGTCTCCTGCTTGGGGCTAGCAAATCTGTGACCAATAGGCTCCAGCACACCATGAACGCGGCAGCACGTACCCTACTTGCACAGCCTAAGTACAGCTCGGTCTCTGGTGCACTGCTTCGCCTCCATTGGTTGCCTGTTGAGCAAAGAATGTGGTTCAAAGCACTCTGTGTCACACATAGAATACTGGTGGGTTCTAGTCCGATGATTCTCAGTGACCTAGGTCACCAATATATCCCTACCCATGCCCTGTGATCTGTGGATCTTCACTTGATGCGGGTGCCACATTTCAATAGAGCAAGAGTCGGAGGCCGTTCATTTAAAGTTCTCGCTCCGACTCTCTGGAACTCGCTGCCTCTCTCCATTAGGAACATCCCTAATCTTCTGGCTTTTAGAAAATCAGTAAAGACCTGGCTGTTTCAGTAGCAGTATCCTCATTCCCACCTTCTCTCCGACTTATAGCGCTGGGACGTCCCTTTGCTGGGACAGCCATATGCTCTACAAATCGTATAACATAACATGATTGCAGGGGTAGTGCCTGGGTGATTGGAGGAGTGCATGGGTAGAGCCTGAGTGCATGTCTAGTGTTTGAGGGAATGGATGAGTGCATGAGTAGTGCATGACTAGTGTTTCAGAGAATGGATGAGTGCAACAAAAGTACCTGAGTGATTGCATGAGTGTAGGGGTAGACCCTGAGTGCATGGAGCAAGTGCATGGGTACAGCCTGAGTACATGGATGAGTGCATGGATAGTGCATGGATGATTGGAGGAGTGCATGTGTAGTGCCTCAGTGATTGCATGAAAGCATGGGTACTGTTTGAGAGAATGGATGAGTGCAATAGTAATGCGTGAGTGATTGGATGAGTGCATGGGTAGTGCCTGGCTAATTGCATAAGTGGAGGGGAGGTGCCTGGGTGATTTGAGGTAAGCATGGGTAGTGCCTGAGTGCATGGATGAGTGCATGGGTAGTGTTTGAGAGAATGGATGAGTGCAATAGTAGTACCTGAGTGATTGGATGAGTGCATGGGTAGTGGCTGGATGATTGTAAGTGCATGGGTAGTGGCTGAGTGCATGGATGACTTCATGGGCACTGTTTGAGGGAATGGATGAGTACAATAGTAGTGCCTGAGTGCATGGGTTGTGGCTGGCTGACTGCATGAGTGCAGGGTTAGTACCTGGGTGATTAGAGGAGTGCATGGGTAGAGCCTGAGTGAATGGATTAGTGAATGGGTAGTGTTTGAGGGAATAGATGAGTGCATGAGTAGTGCATGACTAGTGTTTCAGAGAATGGATATGTGCAACAGAAGTACCTGAGTGATTGCATGAGTGCAGGGGTAGAGCCTGAGTGCATGGAGCAGTACATGGGTAGAGCCTGAGTGCATGGATGAGTGCATGGGTACTGCCTGGGTGATTGGAGTAGTGCATGGGTAGTGCCTGAGTGCATGGATGAGTGCATGAGAGCAAATGGATGAGTGCAACAGTAGTGCCTGAGTGATTGGATGAGTGCATGGGTAGAGCTGAAGTGCATGGATGAGTGCATGGGTAGTGCCTGGCTGATTGCATGAGTGCATGGGTAGTAGATGAGTGCATGGATGACTTCATGGGCACTGTTTGAGGGAATAGATGAGTACAATAGTAGTGCTTGAGTGATTGTATAAGTGCATGGGTAGTGGCTGGCTGACTGCATGAGTGCAGGGGTAGTACCTGGTTGATTGGAGGAGTGCATGGGTAGAGCCTGAGTGCATGGATTAGTGCATGGGTAGTGTTTGCGGGAATAGATGAGTACATGAGTAGTGCATGACTAGTGTTTCAGAGAATGGATGAGTGCAACAGAAGTACCTGAGTGATTGCATGAGTGCAGGGGTAGAGCCTGAGTGCATGGAGCAGTGCATGGGTACAGCCTGAGTGCATTGATGACTGCATGGGTAGTGCGTGGGTGATTGGAGGAGTGCATGGATAGTGCCTGAGTGCATGGATGAGTGCATGGGTAGAGTTTGAGGGAATGGATGAGTGCAACAGTAGTGCCTGAGTGATTACAGGAGTGCATATGTAGTACCTGGGTGATTGTATGAGTGCAGGGCTTCTGCCTGGGTGATTGGAGGAGTGCATGGGTGCTATGAGAATGCACAGATGGCTGCATAGGTACTATTTGAGGGAATGAATGAGTGCAAAAGTAGAATGTGAGTGATTGTATGAGTACATGGATAGTGCTTGGCTGATAGTATGACTGCAGGGGTACTGCCTGGGTGATTGGAGGAGTTCATGTGTAGTGGCTGAGTGAATGGATGAGTGTATCAGTACTGCCTGGGTGATTGTATGACTACATGGGTAGTGCTTTGGTGATTGGATTATTGCAGGGATAGTACCTGGGTTATTGTATGAGTGCATGGGTTTTGACTCTGTGAAAGGAAAAATGCAAAGATATTGCTTGAGTTATCCGACTACTGCAAAAGTTAAGCTACAGAGATTACATTACACCATGGTTAATATTTGTGTGAAAGGATCACTCGGTGGCTGATGTTATCTGAAAGTTTTTATATAGTGTAAAGGATGAACATTATTTTTATTAGAAATAAATAACATTTAAATGAACATTAAACATTATTTCACGTTATCATGTATATTATGTTATGTGTTCTTACCTTTTTAGTAATTTAGATACATCAGTCTATGGAAGTATTTTAGAGTAGTATTGTAGTGAACAGCATTAAAACTCTTTTCAAACTTCACCATTACCTACTGTAAACAAGAAGAAGAAAAACTATTATGTAATGTATTATACAAAATATAATATTATATTTTTAAGAAAACAATATATTTTTAGAATTACATAACATTTTCTGTTTCCCTTTTTGCTGTTCTCAGATTCTACTGAATATCACTATTCTCAGTGATTTCAAAGTAGTATCATCAATGAACAGCGGGGAAAAAAACAAACAACGAGATTGTATAAAAAAAACAAATCGGAGCAGAGAATTATTGGCAATATGTGTAGCTATGTATTTATCTATCTATAGAGTTCTTAATTACGTCCTTCTTGTACATTAACTCTATTATTTCTCCCAAGTATATTTGCTAAAATGTACACTCTCATTTATATCTGGCACAATATATACAATAAATATATAAACTATTTACTTTTAAACACAATTTTCCAAAAGCAAAATCAATTAGCACAAATAATAATCCAAACTCTATTTATAAATAGTAATTGTTTCAATGTTATCCATTTTCTGTTCACATCTTTCCAATAGTCCGAAAAATGTATTCAAAACTTTTGCTTCAAAAATATCCAATATAAATTCGTTATTTTGTGTTCACATCTTCCCAATAGACCGAATAATGTATTCAAAACTTTGGCTTCAAAAGTATTAAATATGAATTTGGTAATTCATAAGGCAATCTAGGTTTGAGTTCTAAGTGGGAATCATTGCAATGTGTCCATCCTTTATTACACTTTAAATATACAGTATAGTGTCCAGATGTGGTAGTAGGTCCAGCATGGAAAATAATAGCCACTGCTATGAAACGTCTTCCTGAAATAGATACTTGACTTGCAAAAAAATTCAAATTTTTGTTTCCAATTTTCTTCCATTTGCTCTACAACGTTGTAGCATTAAAATGGGATATTTTACATATCTTTATATATGTAATGTAGACAACATCTCTGATCTACATTCTGAACATCTCATGTCCTGATTGGCTGTTTTAATCAATTTTCTAAAAGGTACTGATTCACAGTCTGGTATTGTCAAGTATATGAATCGTTCTGTTTGTATTTCAGTGATGGTAGTAAAAGAACACTCTTCACATTTATGATCCCATCTGTAACTTAGTCCAAATAAGTTTTCAATCATAATTCCTTCATCTTCTAACACTCCAAGCATAACCATTAAAAATTCTTATGCATCTTGTTGTACATTAAGAGTAAATGTCAGTGAAACACTACATATATTCAAAAGATGACGAACTCCAGAAGCAGTATGGATTTTTGTTCTGTCAGTTACCAACTGTTGAAATAGATGATGTAATAAAGAACAAAATCTTTTTTCATGATTTCCCATGATTTCACAATGAAGCTCTTCTAGATAAAACACAACATTCAAAGTCACATTAGCATAGCAGTTGATACCTGAACTATTTTCCAATTGATATCCTACAATCTCATCAACAGTTTCCAGTTTCTTTTTCTTTACAAAATGAAGTTTCTGTTAATTTATTTCCTTCTTTTGAATCTCAAAACCATATTTGACATATTTCCATTTTGGACAGACTATACGTTTCTCATATATGGGGTATTCACCTAAATCAGGAGCATTAAGTCTTCTTAAATGATTATACTCTCTTACACAATTTGCATCAGCACTAATCTTTTTGTCATCAAAATCTATCAAATACAAACCAGACAATGTTCTTACTCTAGATAATGCAATGTATGCCATTCACTCTTTGAACACTGTACTTCCAATATTTACAAAAGCGCTGTCTATACTTAAACCTTGAGATTTATGAATAGTTGCTGCATATGCTAAAGACAGAGGAAACTGTTTTCTGCGAATGTACAAGTCTTTTGCAAGCAAAAAACGTACAACACAACGTCCAATCTGTGTTACCTCTTTAATCTGATCAAATTTTATTTTCAAAAATTCTATTCCATCTTTGTTTTGAAATTTTACAAACTCAAAAACTTTTGCAATTGCTCCGCTTACTAAACCTTTTTCTACATCCAAATTACGCCGTGAAATTACCCGACAGTTTATACATACATGTGAAGTGTTTTCTAAGCCTGCTGTTTTAGATACAAACTTCTCCAAAGAATGCAATTTAGACTGTAGTTTGTCTGTTAGAAGAATAGTCACTCCCTGGTGCTCAATTTTATCAATAGCTTTCATTTAAACTATTTCCTGTTTTTCCAGTTACAAAAGTTCTTGATTAAATGTAGAACACTCTTGCAGTGTAGGCATTAGGCAAACTATAGACTTCTTTTCTTCAAGCTTATTGCACATTATTTCAGACGCTGTGTTTCCAGTTGTAAACAAGTTCCTTAGTAGCCGACTTTCCAAAGCTTCTTTACCATGTTTCGTGAAGACACCAATTCTTATATCTTGAAGAATATTTCCATAATGTTCATCATTTGCTTGTTGCATATTCTTAATAAGTTCTTTAAGTGTTTTAAAAACAGGTTGTCCTTTTACAGGAGTAAGTTGTAGTAGATCTCCGAATACAAATACATGTTTACCTCCAAAGAGAACATCGTAATTTGTTTTTAAAACCTGTTGCATCCTCAAGTGTACAAAGGCAAGCATTAAGTTTGAGACCATACTCACCTCATCAATGATTAGAAGTTTCATTTTCATCTTTACTCTTGAAATTCATAAGAAGCTTCTCCAGGTAGCTTGTGATATTCCAATTTGTTATCATGTCAAACTGGTAGCATAAGTAATCGATGTGAAGTAAACCCTTTAATGTTTTGTGCTGCTAATCCAGTTGGAGCTGTTACAACATGTGATTCTGTAGCTTTGTGGAAATAACTGGTCAAAACTTTAATTAAGAAACATTTTCCTGTTCCAGCTTGGCCACTGATGTACATTAAAAAAGGGTTAAATTGTGAACATTGGCATTCTTTTTTTCGTGCAGCAAACCATGTTGTATCTGTTGTGTCACTTGTTGATATATTTCTTTTTGTTCGATGTTTAGTTGTTTTTCTAAATTTTCTAACTGAATAATATCATGTTGTGCTTGTTGCATTGCAGTTTCTACTTCATTCATGGCAATTGCTGCGTCATTTTCAATAATTGGTTGTCCTAGTGGATCTTGGCTTAGTGCAGCCAAACTTTGACTTTCATGAGACCTCTCTCTGGCTATTTCACCTGCAATAGTAGTTTCTTGTTCAATCATATCATTTAACATTTGTAGATAAGTTGGGAAAATTGTGCATTGAATGCTATCTTTACAGGCATTGAAAGAATCTTCATATCAGTCGAAATATCCAAGTAATTCCGTTTCACTACGCCAAGGCTTGAACAGTTGCAGAAGTGCTAAATAGAAAAATTCCCTCTTATCTGGAATTCACAACTGAGGGGCCGATTCCGATCTCGGTCGGAGGCGCACCCAATACCATTCGGTCGGGAAAAAAGCCATGCGAAAGCCTGTTTCCCGACCGATCCGTACAGCACACCGAACGAGCAAGTACGATGCGCACAACAGCAAAAAATCCGGCCGAGCCGTACTCACCCAAACCAGGTCCTGTTCTCCGACCGAGGCGAATCCGGAAACGCCGAATCGAGTCGCACGGAAGGAAAAATGCAGCCCTGTCCGGCCGGACAAGTACGATGCGCTTTCCGTACGCGCCGAACCAGTCGCTACGCACGGCACGTCAAAGCATCCGGGAGAGGCGCACATAAGCTCCGATTCGCGCCACAACACGATCCACGGCTACGAGGCGAACACGCCAGCGACGAGGACGAGGCGAAGCGACGAGGACGACGCGAAGCAACGAGAAGGACGAACGACACGAACCAACCATGAATCCCTTCGTCCCGATCATACCAATATTCTACATTTACTACCGGAACAGGCACGGACGCGTACGGCGCAGAAGGTAAGCCAGACACCAACCACAAAACACATACAACACGTACACGACACATCACACACACACACGGGGATGCTGAATATACTTACACCAGCAACAGCAGCACCATAGGGGCGGGTTGCCCATCACCAATGCCACATATGCACACAGGGGCCTGAATGCGCACCACCACCCCTACCCAGGGGTGGCATGATGCCTACCACTACTACCACCCTCACCCAGGGGGGGCAGGATGCCTACCACTACTACCACCCTCACCCAGGGGTGGCATGATGCCTACCACTACTACCACCCTCACCCAGGGGGCAGGATGCCTACCACTACTACCACCCTCACCCAGGGGGCAGGATGCCTACCACTACTACCACCCTTAGCCAGGGGGCAGGATGCCTACCACTACTACCACCCTTACCCAGGGGGGCAGGATGCCTACCACTACTACCACCCTCACCCAGGGGGCAGGATGCCTACCACTACTACCACCCTCACCCAGGGGGCAGGATGCCTACCACTACTACCACCCTTAGCCAGGGGGGCAGGATGCCCACCACTACTATCACCCTCACCCAGGGGGCAGGATGCCTACCACTACTACCACCCTTAGCCAGGGGGCAGGATGCCCACCACTACTACCACCCTCACCCAGGGGGCAGGATGCCTACCACTACTACCAACCTTAGCCAGGGGGGCAGGATGCCCACCACTACTACCACCCTCACCCAGGGGGGCAGGATGCCTACCACTACTACCACCCTTACACAGGGGGGCAGGATGCCTACCACTACTACCACCCTCACCCAGGGGGGCAGGATGCCTACCACTACTACCACCCTTAGCCAGGGGGCAGGATGCCCACCACTACTACCACCCTCACCCAGGGGGGGCAGGATGCCTACCACTACTACCACCCTTGCACAGGGGGGGCAGGATGCCTACCACTACTACCACCATCACCCAGGGGGGGCAGGAGGCCTACCACTACTACCACCCTTACCCAGGGGGGGCAGGATGCCTACCACTACTTCCACCATCACCCAGGGGGGCAGGATGCCTACCACTACTACCACACTTACCCAGGGGGCAGGATGCCCACCACTACTACCACCCTCACCCAGGGGGCAGGATGCATACCACTACTACCACCCTCACCCAGGGGGCAGGATGCCCACCATTACTACCACCATCACCCAGGGGGCAGGATGCCTACCACTACTACCACCCTTACCCAGGGGGCAGGATGCCTACCACTACTACCACCCTCACCCAGGGGGGCAGGATGCCTACCACTACTACCACCCTTACCCAGGGGGCAGGATGCCTACCACTACTACCACCCTCACCCAGGGGGCAGGGTGCCTACCACTACTACCACCCTTACACAGGGGGCAGGATGCCTACCACTACTACCACCCTCACCCAGGGGGGCAGGATGCCTACCACTACTACCACCCTTAGCTAGGGGGCAGGATGCCCACCACTACTACCACCCTCACCCAGGGGGGCAGGATGCCTACCACTACTACCACCCTTACACAGGGGGGGCAGGATGCCTACCACTACTACCACCATCACCCAGGGGGGCAGGATGCCTACCACTACTACCACCCTTACACAGGGGGCAAGATGCCTACCACTACTACCACCCTCACCCAGGGGGGCAGGATGCCTACCACTACTACCACCCTCACCCAGGGGGGCAGGATGCCCACCACTACTACCACCCTCACCCAGGGGGCTGGATGCCTACCACCACCCTTAGCCAGGGGGCAGGATGCCTACCACTACTACCACCCCCACTCATAGGATGGACAATGCATGACACAACCAGCACACCACAAACTAGGGAATGCAAGAAGAAGACATCCCCCAACACCATGACAAGCGTGTGTAGACTGTGTCAAATGCCTACAACACCGAACATGACTTTGAACATACAATGTGACCCCCTAGCACATGTGCCACACATATATGTGTGTGGCACCCACAATGCAAGCAGGCCATGACCATTGTGGCAATGGGGTCCAAACCCCCATCATCACAGTGACCAAAAGGTAAGTGTGGGGTCCATAGCTGAAGCACATTTCGAACATTGTGGCAATGGGGTCCAAACCCCCATCATCACAGTGACCAAAAGGTAAGTGTGGGGTCCATAGCTGCAGCACATTTTGAACATTGTGGCAATGGGGTCCAGACCCCCATCATCACAGTGACCAAAATGTAAGTGTGGGGTCCATAGCTGAAGCACATTTCGAACATTGTGGCAATGGGGTCCAAACCCCCATCATCACAGTGACCAAAAGGCAAGTGTGGGGTCCATAGCTGCAGCACATTTTGAACATTGTGGCAATGGGGTCCAAACCCCCATCAACACAGTGACCAAAAGGCAAGTGTGGGGTCCATAGCTGCAGCACATCTTGAACATTGTGGCAATGGGGTCCAAACCCCCATCATCACAGTGACCAAAAGGTAAGTGTGGGGTCCATAGCTGCAGCACATTTTGAACATTGTGGCAATGGGGTCCAAACCCCCATCATCACAGTGACCAAAATGTAAGTGTGGGGTCCATAGCAGAAGCACATTTTGAACATTGTGGCAATGGGGTCCAAAGCCCCATCATCACAGTGACCAAAAGGTAAGTGTGGGGTCCATAGCTGAAGCACATTTTGAACATTGTGGCAATGGGGTCCAAACCCCCATCATCACAGTGACCAAAATGTAAGTGTGGGGTCCATAGCAGAAGCACATTTTGAACATTGTGGCAATGGGGTCCAAACCCCATCATCACAGTGACCAAAATGTAAGTGTGGGGTCCATAGCAGAAGCACATTTTGAACATTGTGGCAATGGGGTCCAAACCCCCATCATCACAGTGACCAAAATGTAAGTGTGGGGTCCATAGCTGAAGCACATTTCGAACATTGTGGCAATGGGGTCCAAACCCCCATCATCACAGTGACCAAAAGGTAAGTGTGGGGTCCATAGCTGCAGCACATTTTGAACATTGTGGCAATGGGGTCCAAACCCCCATCATCACAGTGACCAAAATGTAAGTGTGGGGTCCATAGCAGAAGCACATTTTGAACATTGTGGCAATGGGGTCCAAAGCCCCATCATCACAGTGACCAAAATGTAAGTGTGGGGTCCATAGCTGAAGCACATTTCGAACATTGTGGCAATGGGGTCCAAACCCCCATCATCACAGTGACCAAAAGGCAAGTGTGGGGTCCATAGCTGCAGCACATTCTGAACATTGTGGCAATGGGGTCCAAACCCCCATCAACACAGTGACCAAAAGGCAAGTGTGGGGTCCATAGCTGCAGCACATCTTGAACATTGTGGCAATGGGGTCCAAACCCCCATCATCACAGTGACCAAAAGGCAAGTGTTGACAAAGTAAGAGGTGCAACTGCCAAACTGCATGGATGATTCCTGGTCACAGAACAACAAACACATCAGTGGCAAAGTAGTGTATGTGTCCCATTGCAACATAAATTGGGGAGCCAAATCCTGCAGTGCAAATAAGACATAACTTTGGCCATGTGCAGACAAACAACACCCATGGGGGCTGACACCGTCAACAATCATCAATGACACAATGACAGAAGTGACCATCCTTTTGCAGACCCACATATTTGCACCAATGGGCACACACATGCAGATACCCTGTGGAGACTGCAGATGTGAGGCGAACAGATACCATACCATGGCAGCAATGGGACACACAATCAACAATTAGCAACAAATGAGGGCTCCCGTCCCATCAGCCTGGTCATGGAAGTGCCAACGGAATCATCAGCACAGATCCAACACACTTGTATAGCAATGTTGCACTGACAACACAGATGAGTCCTTCCCCATTGATGCCCAAACCTGCATGTTCACTGGAGATGGCCACACGGTCAGGGAAGTAGACGAATAGAACAATGGCAGGCACAACAGATGTGCAGGGGTGGAAGCCACAGATGTGAAGTTGCCAATCTAAGTAGGAAATCTCATTGCCAAATACTGAACACATGACACCCTCAGATGCTGCTATGGATGACATGGATACACCACAGGATAGGACACATAACCCCTGGACCACATGGGTTCCTGCACAGTAACACTTCATTATCATGAGACCAAATATCACCATCACTGCAGCAAGGGCATTGTTAGCATCATCAACATCATGTACATCAGAAGCAAAAGCACTAGAGAACAGAAAGTTGCTTTATTCAGCATATGTGGCATTAAAAGTAGAAGTCCGGTAGAACATAAACAAAGGCCAATGGCCAGTCCATCAACAAAGTCACAAGTGGGTGACAGTGGCAGATGCCACCCTACACATGCCTGCACAAAACCAGGGACAATCCACTAGGAGGGGCAACCGGGGGGTAGGCCAGGCACCGCAGGGACAGGATCAGGGCTCACCAGGAGGAAGCAGGGAAGGGGTGGTGGGTGCTGGAGAGCCACTGACAACTGCAGTGGAGGTGTCTGACATGGTGTGTGCCGGCACAACTGGGGGGCATGGCTCAGATGTTGTGGGTGCCAGCACGACTGCAGTGGACCCTGCAGATTGGGTGGACAGGTCCGCCACTGCAGTGCCCAAGTCAGACAGGGTGGTAGTGGACTCCACTGCAGTGCCTACCACCAGGGGAGGAGAATGGGGAACAGGCAAGGTGGGCTGGACAGAGGGGGAGGACACCCTCACCACATCAGTGGCACAGACAAGCACAGCGGGGGGTGTGGTGCCGGGAGAGCAAGTGGCAGGGGGAGAAGGCTGGAGCCTCTTGGGGATGGTATATCTGTGGGTGGGGGAACCTGGGGCAGGGTGTGGTGGGGGCACCTGTGGAGTGGGGGCCTGAGGGATGGAGGAAGGAGACCTGGTGCTTGAGCTGCAGGGCGGCGGCGGGGTCTTGCTCTTAGCACTCCGGGGGACTTGCGGGTGGGGGCCTCAGTCTGTCTGCGCCTGGGGGAGGGTGTCCGGGGGCAAGGGGCACTCTGCTCCGTGTGGGGGCTTCCTCTTCCCCCTGGATGCTGGGGCAGCTGGATCGGAGGGGAAGAGGCCGAGGTCACTGAGGAAGAGGCGCTGGGTCTTTGGGGTTGCAGGTGAGGCAAGGGAGGGTGCTTTGGAGGGAGAGGCAACTGAGGACTGCGCAGTGCCCGTGGATGCGTGTGTGTGTACCAGGGCCCCATCCCCTGTGAGTCTGGTTTCAGTCCCCTGACTGTGCGTGCGTGTGCGTTTAGTTTGTGGCGTGTGTGTCTGTGTGCTGGATGTGTGTGTGCTGGTGTGTGCCTGTGCCGGTGTGTGTGTGCTTGGGACGGGCAAGGTGCTGGGGAGTGTGGATGGAGCAGAGGCAGGAGGGGTGAGGGACTGTCTGAAGAGGGACACTGCTGCCGTCAGGGAGGAGTCCATGGACCTGTTGCCCCTCTGTAGGTCAGACATGCCCGATGAGATGCCCTCCATGAACGACACCAGCTGAGTCAACAGTGCGGTGTGCGCATGGAGGACACTCAGCATGGCTGTCTTCCCTACATGGAGCTGGCGAAGGAGGTACACAGACTCCTCACTCAGGGCAGCAGGGGACACAGGGGCAGGGGGTGCGGTGCCTGTGCCAAAGGAGACACGCTCCCGAACATGGGAGCCTCCACGGACCTGGGGAATGGGAGCCGATGGGAGGGCGGTGGTGGTGCTGGTGGTGGCGGGGACAGCAACACTAGCTGGGGTGTGGTGGCTGCTGACACCCGCCTCCACAAGGGAGTCATCCTCCGAGTTGCTCTGGTCCTCAGCTGAGGTGGATGGTGCTGAGGATTCCTCGGTGTGGCTCCCCTCGCCCTCCGTGCCACTGGGTCCCTCCGACCACTCCTCGGCTGCTGACCCAGTCTGGCTCTCTGGCTCCTCCTGGTCCATGGAGCTGTCCCCTTCCGTGGCCGTGGATGTATCTGCAAACAATGGGGAAACAGACAGACATCAGTCACCTGCACCAAACGCACACACCACTGTGAGCACAGCACATCACAGAGCAAGGCCTGGCATCATTAGTTGTACATTGCTAAAAGTGCCCTAACTGAACAGGAGAAGCCAATTGTCAGTCTGATGCCAAGCATGGCACTCACATCCCACATGGCCTTGCACCCATCTGTCTGGTGTCTGTTGTATTGCAACACCCCAGTGTGGACACATGCACCAAGTACACAGTAGTTGGACAGTGCAGAGGACACGGTGTGGACACATCACAGCTCTTGCCACTGAGTCAGTACAGGTTTCCGGATGAAAGGGATGCCCAGAGTCAAATAGGAAATGCATGTGATGCATACCAGCGACAGACACCATGATGCACCCATGTCCTGATAGCCAGCGCCACTATGGTGTGCATGTAGCACATGTCACTCCCCTGCAGGACCACAAATAAGTTGACACATGCCATGGCAGAGGCATGACTGTTAAGTCATACATCACTGTCTCAGTGATGTATGACTTGGCAGCCAGACAACAACACTATGCACTGTGTCACAATAGTAGGTCATGGGGAATGCAAGTCCTGGAGCTGCACAAGTGCACATGTACATCCCCCACACAACACATCATCTCAACCCTCATCTGTCCAGGTCACACCTATTGGACATATGGGAGACCTGTGACACTACCCTCTGAACCTGAGCCCCTCACAATTTGCTGTGAATGGGGAACAGCTGCCTGAACATCACATTCGCATACCCCAGTCTGCACGGGCAGCTGATCAAACACCTATGTGACACACAAGTATCGTCTCCTATGGTCACATCTCCAGGGGCATGCTGAGCCCCTACCAAGAAACACCACAGCAGTCCTGGCAACTAATCCACAGCACACTGACACAGAGGCAGACACCGGAGGGGTCAAATCACTGTGCACAATGTGTCAGCTGATACACGGGAGTGGGAGTACAGAGTGCATTGCATGGCCTGGAGTAGGCATGACTGTCCTGCTCCACATGAATGAGGGATGTGCCCTGGACAGTGGATAGCTGGCTATGTATGTGTGACACACGTAATCTGCACACTCCTGGGGCACAAACATTGTTCCCACCCGCTGCATGGGCGTGTGCCACATACCCCAGGCACATGTGGTGGCTCAGCTCAGCAAGTGGACCGCATATCAAAGCAACACGCAGATCACATGTCCAAACCCAGGCGTTGTGTGAACAATGGACTCACCCATGATGCCCACAACAGAGTTAGGGAAACAGATGCTGTCCCCCACCTTTAGTGAAGCAAACTGCAAGGACACAGTCCCAAGTGACACAATTCCCTGACTGTAAGGGCCACACCTGGGTATCAGATGAGCAGTGGGCAGTGCACAATAGAGGGACATGGCTCCTGGACAACATGACTGCTGCACTGTGGCAGTTGAACCAGGCCAGAGGAGGGCACAAAGCATGTAATACAGAGTTCACAGTGCAGTCTTTGACTCACCCCCTCCTTGCTGCTGTCTGGCCTTCAGCTGCCCATCCAGGTCTGGAAAGACCACCGCCAGGATCTGGAGCATGTGGGGGTCAGGGTCCGTGTTCCGCCCCTCCTGCGAGGAGGCGACAGCTTCAGCTGGACCCGTGCAATCCTCCGGGTCCAGCCCCGAAGGTCCTGCCACCTCTTCTGGCAGTTGCGGATCCGGCGCTTGTAGACCCCCACGGACCGGACAGCCCGGACGATGTCCTTCCAGATTTCCTGCTTCCGATGGGCATTAACCTGTCAGGATGACAAAGTGAAAAGGCCATTACCACACATGCAACATATCCGTACATGACACAGTTGTATATACATGTCTCAATCACAGGGGCACATGATGTACACAGGCAGTGCAAAGCTGACCATGGACAGTTTGCCAGACGTCACTACATGGTATCATTGCATGGGAAGTAAAACCATGTTCAAATGCACTGTCACTGCACCATACCTGTCCAGTGCAAGTCACTACACACTATGGGGGTGACAACTACTCAGTGAGCCTGCTAGCCAGTGGCGTGCAGACTCTCAGCCTTGCTAGTCAGACAAAATGCACATTCAGAAAGGCAGTGCACAGAACACTCACCTGCTCCCCTGGTGTCCCATACAGCTTGCTGTACTGTGGAAGTAGGCTGTCCAGCAGGGCCTGGTTCTCTTCAAGGCTGAAGGCTGGGGCTCTCTCCACAGTACGTGCCATTGCAGGGTCCAGAGGGGCAGAGACAGCAGCAGTGCAGTGGCAGATGTCGTCTTGGAGCATGTAGTGCAGGCAAGTGGGCTCTCAGGGGAACAGCCAGCAATATATATGTGCTGGAGAGGCAGATACTGTCCCTTGTGTCCAAAGTGATAGGTCCAAGTCGTTTGCATCTTCTGAATCTGGCCAATCCATGGAATAGCAGCACCAAAACACGCCCACAGCATCCTTCAAATCTTCAACTTCATGACATACATGATTTTGCAACATTGTTGTGGGTGACCAACTGATTTTCCAGCAACCGACTCGTTCGAAATTCGAAAACGCGTCCGTTGCCAGGCAAGCCCATTGTCAATGGGTGCGCACCGATCGGTCCATTGCGGTACAACGCGCACAGGGGTACAACGCGTACCCGCACACATTGAAAGCAATGGGCCGGCCGGAGGCACCGATCGGTCCATTGCAGTTCAACGCGCACAGGGGTACAACGCGTACCCGCACACATTGAAAGCAATGGGCCGGCCGGAGGCACCGATCGGTCCATTGCTGTTCAACGCGCACAGGGGTACAACGCGTACCCGCACACGTTGAAAGCAATGGGCCGGCCGGAGGCACCGATCGGTCCATTGCAGTTCAACGCGCACAGGGGTACAACGCGTACCCGCACACATTGAAAGCAATGGGCCGGCCGGAGGCACCGATCGGTCCATTGCTGTTCAACGCGCACAGGGGTACGACGCGTACCCGCACACATTGAAAGCAATGGGCCGGCCGGAGGCACCGATCGGTCCATTGCAGTTCAACGCGCACAGGGGTACAACGCGTACCCGCACACATTGAAAGCAATGGGCCGGCCGGAGGCACCGATCGGTCCATTGCTGTTCAACGCGCACAGGGGTACGACGCGTACCCGCACATTGAAAGCAATGGGCCGGCCGGAGGCACCGATCGGTCCATTGCAGTTCAACGCGCACAGGGGTACAACGCGTACCGCACACATTGAAAGCAATGGGCCGGCCGGAGGCACCGATCGGTCCATTGCTGTTCAACGCGCACAGGGGTACAACGCGTACCCGCACACATTGAAAGCAATGGGCCGGCCGGAGGCACCGATCGGTCCATTGCAGTTCAACGCGCACAGGGGTACACCGCGTACCCGCACACATTGAAAGCAATGGGCCGGCCGGAGGCACCGATCGGTCCATTCCTGTTCAACGCGCACAGGGGTACAACGCGTACCCGCACACATTGAAAGCAATGGGCCGGCCGGAGGCACCGATCGGTCCATTGCAGTTCAACGCGCACAGGGGTACAACGCGTACCCGCACACATTGAAAGCAATGGGCCGGCCGGAGGCACCGATCGGTCCATTGCTGTTCAACGCGCACAGGGGTACAACGCGTACCCGCACACATTGAAAGCAATGGGCCGGCCGGAGGCACCGATCGGTCCATTGCAGTTCAACGCGCACAGGGGTACAACGCGTACCCGCATACATTGAAAGCAATGGGCCGGCCGGAGGCACCGATCGGTCCATTGCTGTTCAACGCGCACAGGGGTACAACGCGTACCCGCACACATTGAAAGCAATGGGCCGGCCGGAGGCACCGATCGGTCCATTGCTGTTCAACGCGCACAGGGGTACGACGCGTACTCGCACACATTGAAAGCAATGGGCCGGCCGGAGGCACCGATCGGTCCATTGCTGTTCAACGCGCACAGGGGTACGACGCGTACCCGCACACATTGAAAGCAATGGGCCGGCCGGAGGCACTGATCGGTCCATTGCAGTTCAACGCGCACAGGGGTACGACGCGTACCCGCACACATTGAAAGCAATGGGCCGGCCGGAGGCACCGATCGGTCCATTGCTGTTCAACGCGCACAGGGGTACAACGCGTACCCGCACACATTGAAAGCAATGGGCCGGCCGGAGGCACCGATCGGTCCATTGCAGTTCAACGCGCACAGGGGTACAACGCGTGCACCGCACACATTGAAAGCAATGGGCCGGCCGGAGGCACCGATCGGTCCATTGCAGTTCAACGCGCACAGGGGTACAACGCGTGCCCGCACACATTGAAAGCAATGGGCCGGGCCGGAGGCACCGATCGGTCCATTGCTGTTCAACGCGCACAGGGGTACAACGCTGCACCCGCACACATTGAAAGCAATGGGCCGGCCGGAGGCACCGATCGGTCCATTGCAGTTCAACGCGCACAGGGGTACAACGCTGCACCGCACACATTGAAAGCAATGGGCCGGCCGGAGGCACCGATCGGTCCATTGCAGTTCAACGCGCACAGGGGTACAACGCGTACCCGCACACATTGAAAGCAATGGGCCGGCCGGAGGCACCGATCGGTCCATTGCAGTTCAACGCGCACAGGGGTACAACGCGTGCCCGCACACATTGAAAGCAATGGGCCGGCCGGAGGCACCGATCGGTCCATTGCAGTTCAACAGCACAGGGGTACAACGCGTACCCGCGACACATTGAAAGCAATGGGCCGGCCGGAGGCACCGATCGGTCCATTGCTGTTCAACGCGCACTAGGGGTACAACGCGTGCCCGCACATTGAAAGCAATGGGCCGGCCGGAGGCACCGATCGGTCCATTGCTGTTCAACAGCGCACAGGAGTACGACGCGTACCGCGCACATTGAAAGCAATGGGCCGGCCGGAGGCACCGATCGGTCCATTGCTGTTCAACGCGCACAGGGGTACGACGCGTACCCGCACACATTGAAAGCAATGGGCCGGCCGGAGGCACTGATCGGTCCATTGCAGTTCAACGCGCACAGGAGTACGACGCGTGCACCGCACACATTGAAAGCAATGGGCCGGCCGGAGGCACCGATCGGTCCATTGCTGTTCAACGCGCACAGGGGTACAACGCGTACCCGCACACATTGAAAGCAATGGGCCGGCCGGAGGCACCGATCGGTCCATTGCAGTTCAACGCGCACAGGGGTACAACGCGTGCACCGCACACATTGAAAGCAATGGGCGGCCGGAGGCACCGATCGGTCCATTGCAGTTCAACGCGCACAGGGTACAACGCGTACCCGCACACATTGAAAGCAATGGGCCGGCCGGAGGCACCGATCGGTCCATTGCTGTTCAACGCGCACAGGGGTACAACGCGTGCCGCACACATTGAAAGCAATGGGCCGGCCGGAGGCACCGATCGGTCCATTGCAGTTCAACGCGCACAGGGGTACAACGCGTACCCGCACACATTGAAAGCAATGGGCCGGCCGGAGGCACCGATCGGTCCATTGCTGTTCAACGCGCACAGGGGTACAACGCGTACCCGCACACATTGAAAGCAATGGGCCGGCCGGAGGCACCGATCGGTCCATTGCTGTTCAACGCGCACAGGGTACAACGCGTACCCGCACACATTGAAAGCAATGGGCCGGCCGGAGGCACCGATCGGTCCATTGCTGTTCAATGCGCACAGGGGTACGACGCGTACCCGCACACATTGAAAGCAATGGGCCGGCCGGAGGCACCGATCGGTCCATTGCAGTTCAACGCGCACAGGGGTACGACGCGTACCCGCACACATTGAAAGCAATGGGCCGGCCGGAGGCACCGATCGGTCCATTGCTGTTCAACGCGCACAGGGGTACAACGCGTACCCGCACACATTGAAAGCAATGGGCCGGCCGGAGGCACCGATCGGTCCATTGCAGTTCAACGCGCACAGGGGTACAACGCGTACCCGCACACATTGAAAGCAATGGGCCGGCCGGAGGCACCGATCGGTCCATTGCAGTTCAACGCATCACTGTACATGTGACTGGCATATGTCAGCATGCCTGTCTCAGATGGACATATGCCAGCCACAGATAGCTCCCAGGGAGTGAGGGGCACACCTACCACACAACAGCCTGTCCAAACTTTATCATAAGGCATGTAAGGCTGCATTTCCTATTGTGTGTATGTTGTTGTACATGTTGTCCTGTGGGTGTCACCTGTGGGCAGCCACCCCCAGGCTGTGCACGTGTTCATGGGGACAGGATCCTGGGTGTTACGTGTACGTGACCACTGTGATGTGCAACTGTTCATATCTGTGCATGTGCCATGGTCACATTTCACAGTGGTGTATGTGTATGTCATGTCACATACCCCGTGAGTCCCATGTGGGACGGTATGTTTGAGCCAGGGTGTCCCAGTGGCACAATAGTGATGGTCCTCCACAGTCTTTGTGCATGTGGTGTTTACAATGTCTCTGATTTCATGTGCACAATGGGAGACAGTCTCCACATCCACGTTGTGTGTGCATGGACTCTGATGTTGTGCGTGTGTGTCACAGACGTCCATGTCTGTCCTGCCGTGGCAAGTGGGGCCACTACCTGTGGGGGTCATGGTTGTTTTGCTGTGGTGTATACATGATACTCCATGTAATGCCAGTGTCCATGTGGCATTACAGGGTCCCTGGGAATGTACCTGTCGTTGAGCTGTGGTGCCTGGGGCACATCTGTCCTCACATGTCCCTGTGGGGGTTATTGTGACATGGCAGCAGGAGATGGGAACTGTGACACGGCCTCATGATATCCAATGGGCCAACCTGGGACTAATTGATGCCACCTGTTGGACCGTGTTGACAGATGTTGGCCATGTATGTACCATACATGTCCTTCCGGTACTGCACACTTCATGTAGTTGTGCCTCATAATGATGTATGTTGGGATCTTGAGTGTGTTCAATGCCGCATATGTGGGGTGACTGACAATCTTGCTTACTTCTCCTCTGCACTGCAGGGCTCCTGCTGTCCATCGGCCATTCCCAGACCTGGCAACGATGGTGGAACGGGACAGCATCCGACGGTACCGCTTCACCAGGCAGCTGATTGAGGATTTGGCAGTGCAGTTGTCCCCACATTTGCAGCCTGGCCGGCCGTATCCTACAGCGCTGACCCCCAAGGTGAAGGTGATGGCAGCCCTACACTTCTCTGCCACTGGTACCTTCCAACATACTGTGGCGACTGCTGGTGGGATGTCACAGACCATGTTCAGCCGTGTGCTCCGCGATGTTTTGGCGGCAATGTTGCTCTTCCTGAACCGGTACATCTATTTCCCTAGACTGCGACGACTCACTGACGTGAAGAGTGACTTTTATGCCCTGGGGAGGATGCCGCATGTAATTGGCTCCATTGATGGGACACATGTGGCTTTGGTACCACCACAGGCCCAGGAGCAGGCCTACAGGAACCGCAAGCACTACCACTCGGTCAATGCACTGGTGGTGTGTCTTGCAGACATGACCATCACACACGTGTGTGCCCGTTTCCCTGGTTCAGCACACGATGCCTTTGTGATGAGGAGTAGTCGCATCCCCAGGATGATGGCACAGATGCAGAACCAGCGTGCCTGGCTTGTCGGTGTGTACTGACTTTGTGCCATTGTGTGTGATCTGATCTGTAGTATTCCGCCCACTGTTCCAAGTCAGCTAATGTGCACTTGTCTGTCCGTAGGTGACTCGGGATACCCCAACATGCCGTGGTTGCTGACACCCCTCAGGAACCCTGTGACACCTGCCCAGATGCGCTACAATGAGGCACATGGTCGGACCAGGAGAGTGATTGAGCGGACCTTTGGTCTCCTGAAGAGCCGCTTCCACTGCCTGGACAAGACCGGAGGGTCCCTCCCATATGCCCCTGCGAAAGTGTGCAAGATTATCATCGTCTGCTGCATGCTCCACAACCTGGCAGTGCGGAAGGAGTTGCCTCTCATCCAGGATGACAATGACCAACATCCGCCACCTGTGGAGGATCCTGGCCTGGACCACGATGCCAGTGACGATGATGATGATGATGATGGTGATGGTGATGTCCGCACACAGCTCATCACCAACTTCTTTAGCTGAATGTGAGTATCCTGAGGTGTCATGTCAATGATGTGAGTTGGCATGATGTGTGGGTGGTGCTCTGGTGCTGTGGGAGTGTGTCCATGGGCCACTTGACTGGATGTGTGTTGCGATGTGTGCTAACAGGTGGGCTGTACTCCCCAACAGTGTTGACATGCTAACTTGGTTCTGGGTGGGTATCTTGTAACATGTATTGTGCATGTGTTTTGCTGTTCTGTCCTGTACTCCATTGCTTTTGACTGTGTGTCATGTCTGTCCTTCACAGGGTACTATCAGATTCGTTTGGTCAACTGTGTCCACCGACGACGTGATTGCACATCCAGGCTGGTAGCTGTTGTGTCCCTACAGGTGATGTGCGCCACACCCATGGACTTCCTTCCGTCTACAGTTGTTGACTGTGTGCCCGCTGCCAGGTGGGGTTACCTTGCATCTGTAGTGGTTACGGCATGTTGCAACTGTGTAATAAACCTGTGCTTCACTTTGTGATGTGCGTTGTCTGTGGTCACATATTTGACTGCCATTTGCTTACTGCACCTGTGGGCTACTTGACTACAACTGGGAATGGGTGTGGTGTCTGTGCATTGCACCGTCTTCCCTGGCAATATCAGTGTAGGCAATGAGTCAGATGGCCTAGGTGTGTATGTGTCGTGTAGCCCTGGTGGTGTGTCTCCCTCATGTGTGTCACGTTTCCTGTACTCACATGCCTGTGTTGTCCTTGCTGTTGCAGTTCGCATACACAGTGTAATTTTGCAATTCATCATCCCCATAACAGCACCCACGTTGGAATCACGACAGAGGCAAGTATGGTGTATTAGTGTGTTTATTGTGATACATTTGTGTTAATAGTGCATAGGATGGGTTGTGCTGTACATGAATCTTGCAATCCTAAGTTCCTAGGTGAATTGAAAGTCCGGGTAGACAGGATCCCCAGTATCGGGGCCACAGTTGTCTGACACATTGGTCCAACTTGTACTCCCCATGCAATGTGTGGGAGTAGTGTTGCCGTCAACAGGGTGAACAGTCTGTGCACAAAGGCGAACATCCAGAACAGGTTCAGGCTTCCTGGGAGTTGCGCTTGGCCATCGGCCTCTCACTTTTCCCTCCTCGGACGACCCCTCTTCTTGGGGGGCCCTCAAGTGAAGGCTGCTGCGGTGCAGGGGACTCTCCGCCAGAGTCCTCCTCCCTCCCTGTGGCAGTTGCAGTTTGTTCGGCACCAGATGTTGTTGGCACACAGGGAGGTGTGGACTGGTTGCTGTTCATCTGGCGGAGGCATTGTAAAATGTCCCTGTGCACCGCCGTCATCTCATGCAGTGCATCCCACTTGGACTCCACGCGGGACATGTGTGAGTCCACACGGGACATGTGTGACTCCACGTGGGACATGTGGGAGTCCAAGCGGGCATGATGGGCAGCCTGCTGCTGTTTAATGTCTCTGAGGAGCCCCACTACCTGGCTGAGCTCTCTGGTGCTGGACTGGTACGCATCAGCTATGCGTACCAGTTGTGGGTCATCATGCACACCAGCAACGTCTGCAAGCAGCGACCTCTGTCTCCCATCCCTCCCACCACCCCTGCTGACATGTGCAGTGTGTGCAGTGGCATGCACAGATAACCCTGGTCCACCTTTGGGGTTGGTGGTGGTGGTGGTGTCCATGGCCCCAGGTTGGTCCAGGGTCACTGTGCTGGTGTTGCTCCTTATTCTGTCCATGTCGGCAGGGATGGTATTCGTGGTGACAGTCGTTGTAGGGGTGGGTGCAGGGGGTGCAGCTGGTGGTCCTGCTGGTGCTGCAGCTGGTGGTCCTGCTGGTGCTGCATGTTGACTTGCACCGAATGTGCCAGGTTGTTCTTCATCGTCCGAGGAGGACAGAGGCTGTACGACGCCAGTGAGCTCGGCATCCTCTTGAGCCTGGGACTGGGACTCCTCAGCGTCTGCTGCTGTATCCCCATCATCACCTGTTTTTGGGAGACACAAACAATGTATGTCATGTTTCTGCAGGCATCAATGGTTGACACACATGACAGTTGTGACTGTGCCTCTGGGTGCGGGCCTGTACATTGCATTGTCCTGAGTCGTCACAGTCAGGGGTTGATATTGGTGTGGCACATTGTCCTGCATTATTTGGGCATTTCTATGTATTTTCTGGGGTGTGAACATGGTCTGCATTGGTTGTGTTTGTTTGGCAGCCGGACCTCCTTCCCACCCACCCAGCCAGTCAGTTATCCCACCATGGAACGTGCTTGCATTGCAGGGAGTGGAAGTTGTCTCTCAGGATGTCAGTCAGTGGTGTCCTGCTGTTTGTTGGTGCACATTTGCCAGCAGGGCCTTGTGCTCCCCACAGCAGTAGCCAGTGTCAGCCATCTTGTGAGTCCTTCTCCACTCCCTGTGATGTGAGCATGGTTCAGGGTGGTGTTGATGGGACAGTTGTGGGGGTGAGCTATGTCTGTGACTACGACTCCCATCATGCCATTGCCTCCACCTCACTTCCCAGCATTCCCATACTTACTTGCTTTTGTGTGGAGTTCAGTGTGTGTGGGTGTGAGAGCAATGGCAAGATGGCTGACAGTGGTGTCCTGCTGTTGGTTGGTGTGCAGTACCCAGCATGCCCTTGTGCTCCCTACGACACAGCAACAGTGTCAGACATCTTTGATGGGCCTTTCCACTCTCTGTGGGATGTGCATGCGTGAGTGTGAGCTTGCTGGGCCATGTGGTGGGGGATGTAGAGCTGTGACTACGACTCCCATCATGCTATTGCCTCCTCCCCCTTCCCAGCTTGCCCATGCTTCCTTCCTTTTGACTCTGCTTCCCTGTGGGGTGGGCTGGCTGTGCTGACAGGATGGCTGGGAGTGTTGTCCTGGCAGTTGTTTGGCTAAGAGTCCCAAGAGTGTCCCTGTGCTTCACACAACATAACCCAGGGTGGTGGTGCTTTGTGGGATCTTGTGTTAGGATGGGGGCATTGCATTCTACCAGGTGGGTTCTGTGGAGTTTGTGTTGGGGTGTGTGTGAGGGGAGGTGCTTGTGACTATGGTCAGTGCTGCAAGTCCCCCTTCCCACCCAGCTAGCCAGATATCCCACCATGGAACGTGCTTGCATTGCAGGGAGTGGAAGTTGTCTCTCAGGATGTCAGTCAGTGGTGTCCTGCTGTTTGTTGGTGCACATTTGCCAGCAGGGCCTTGTGCTCCCCACAGCAGTAGCCAGTGTCAGCCATCTTGTGAGTCCTTCTCCACTCCCTGTGATGTGAGCATGGTTCATGGTGGTGTTGATGGGACAGTTGTGGGGGTGACCAATATCAGTGACTACGACTCCCATCATGCTATTGCCTCCACCCCCCTTCCCAGCTTGCCCATGCTTCCTTCCTTTTGACTCTGCTTCCCTGTGGGGTGGGCTGGCTGTGCTGACAGGATGGCTGGGAGTGTTGTCCTGGCAGTTGTTTGGCTAAGAGTCCCAAGAGTGTCCCTGTGCTTCACACGACATAACCCAGGGTGGTGGTTCTTTGTGGGATCTAGTTTTAGGATGGAGGGCATTGCATTCTACCAGGTGGGTACTGTGGAGTTTGTGTTGGGGGGTGTGTGTGAGGGGAGGTGCTTGTGACTATAGTCAGTGCTGCAAGTCCCCCTTCCCACCCAGCCAGCCAGATATCCCACCATGGAACGTGCTTGCATTGCAGGGAGTGGAAGTTGTCTCTCAGGATGTCAGTCAGTGGTGTCCTGCTGTTTGTTGGTGCACATTTGCCAGCAGGGCCTTGTGCTCCCCACAGCAGTAGCCAGTGTCAGCCATCTTGTGAGTCCTTCTCCACTCCCTGTGATGTGAGCATGGTTCAGGGTGGTGTTGATGGGACAGTTGTGGGGGTGACCAATATCAGTGACTACGACTCCCATCATGCTATTGCCTCCACCCCCTTCCCAGCATGCCCATGCTTCCTTCCTTTTGACTCTGCTTCCCTGTGGGGTGGGCTGGCTGTGCTGACAGGATGGCTGGGAGTGTTGTCCTGGCAGTTGTTTGGCTAAGAGTCCCAAGAGTGTCCCTGTGCTTCACACAACATAACCCAGGGTGGTGGTTCTTTGTGGGATCTTGTGTTAGGATGGAGGGCATTGCATTCTACCAGGTGGGTACTGTGGAGTTTGTGTTGGGGGGTGTGTGTGAGGGGAGGTGCTTGTGACTATAGTCAGTGCTGCAAGTCCCCCTTCCCACCCAGCCAGCCAGATATCCCACCATGGAACGTGCTTGCATTGCAGGGAGTGGAAGTTGTCTCTCAGGATGTCAGTCAGTGGTGTCCTGCTGTTTGTTGGTGCACAGTTGCCAGCAGGGCCTTGTGCTCCCCACAGCAGTAGCCAGTGTCAGCCATCTTGTGAGTCCTTCTCCACTCCCTGTGATGTGAGCATGGTTCAGGGTGGTGTTGATGGGACAGTTGTGGGGGTGACCAATATCAGTGACTACGACTCCCATCATGCTATTGCCTCCACCCCCTTTCCCAGCATGCCCATGCTTCCTTCCTTTTGACTCTGCTTCCCTGTGGGGTGGGCTGGCTGTGCTGACAGGATGGCTGGGAGTGTTGTCCTGGCAGTTGTTTGGCTAAGAGTCCCAAGAGTGTCCCTGTGCTTCACACAACATAACCCAGGGTGGTGGTTCTTTGTGGGATCTTGTGTTAGGATGGGGGGCATTGCATTCTACCAGGTGGGTACTGTGGAGTTTGTGTTGGGGTGTGAGTGAGGGGAGGTGCTTGTGACTATGGTTGGTGCTGCAAGTCCTCCTTCCCACCCAGCCAGCCAATCAGTTATCCCACCATGGAACGTGCTTGCATTGCAGGGAGTGGAAGTTGTCTCTCAGGATGTCAGTCAGTGGTGTCCTGCTGTTTGTTGGTGCACATTTGCCAGCAGGGCCTTGTGCTCCCCACAGCAGTAGCCAGTGTCAGCCATCTTGTGAGTCCTTCTCCACTCCCTGTGATGTGAGCATGGTTCAGGGTGGTGTTGATGGGACAGTTGTGGGGGGTGAGCTATGTCTGTGACTACGACTCCCATCATGCCATTGCCTCCACCCCACTTCCCAGCATTCCCATACTTACTTGCTTTTGTGTGGAGTTCAGTGTGTGTGGGTGTGAGAGCAATGGCAAGATGGCTGACAGTGGTATCCTGCTGTTGGTTGGTGTGCAGTACCCAGCATGCCCTTGTGCTCCCCACGACACAGCAACAGTGTCAGACATCTTTGATGGGCCTTTCCACTCTCTGTGGGATGTGCATGCGTGAGTGTGAGCTTGCTGGGCCATGTGGTGGGGGATGTAGAGCTGTGACTACGACTCCCATCATGCTATTGCCTCCTCCCCCTTCCCAGCTTGCCCATGCTTCCTTCCTTTTGACTCTGCTTCCCTGTGGGGTGGGCTGGCTGTGCTGACAGGATGGCTGGGAGTGTTGTCCTGGCAGTTGTTTGGCTAAGAGTCCCAAGAGTGTCCCTGTGCTTCACACAACATAACCCAGGGTGGTGGTGCTTTGTGGGATCTTGTGTTAGGATGGGGGGCATTGCATTCTACCAGGTGGGTTCTGTGGAGTTTGTGTTGGGGTGTGTGTGAGGGGAGGTGCTTGTGACTATGGTCAGTGCTGCAAGTCCCCCTTCCCACCCAGCTAGCCAGATATCCCACCATGGAACGTGCTTGCATTGCAGGGAGTGGAAGTTGTCTCTCAGGATGTCAGTCAGTGGTGTCCTGCTGTTTGTTGGTGCACATTTGCCAGCAGGGCCTTGTGCTCCCAACAGCAGTAGCCAGTGTCAGCCATCTTGTGAGTCCTTCTCCACTCCCTGTGATGTGAGCATGGTTCATGGTGGTGTTGATGGGAC
The DNA here is from genome assembly GCA_963921515.1 of Calotriton arnoldi. NCBI lineage: Eukaryota > Metazoa > Chordata > Amphibia > Caudata > Salamandridae > Calotriton > Calotriton arnoldi. The sequence goes on from CAWUFW010004773.1 coordinate 624,910, forward strand.
AGTTGTGGGGGTGACCAATATCAGTGACTACGACTCCCATCATGCTATTGCCTCCACCCCCCTTCCCAGCATGCCCATGCTTCCTTCCTTTTGACTCTGCTTCCCTGTGGGGTGGGCTGGCTGTGCTGACAGGATGGCTGGGAGTGTTGTCCTGGCAGTTGTTTGGCTAAGAGTCCCAAGAGTGTCCCTGTGCTTCACACAACATAACCCAGGGTGGTGGTTCTTTGTGGGATCTTGTGTTAGGATGGAGGGCATTGCATTCTACCAGGTGGGTACTGTGGAGTTTGTGTTGGGGGTGTGTGTGAGGGGAGGTGCTTGTGACTATAGTCAGTGCTGCAAGTCCCCCTTCCCACCCAGCCAGCCAGATATCCCACCATGGAACGTGCTTGCATTGCAGGGAGTGGAAGTTGTCTCTCAGGATGTCAGTCAGTGGTGTCCTGCTGTTTGTTGGTGCACAGTTGCCAGCAGGGCCTTGTGCTCCCCACAGCAGTAGCCAGTGTCAGCCATCTTGTGAGTCCTTCTCCACTCCCTGTGATGTGAGCATGGTTCAGGGTGGTGTTGATGGGACAGTTGTGGGGGTGACCAATATCAGTGACTACGACTCCCATCATGCTATTGCCTCCACCCCCTTCCCAGCATGCCCATGCTTCCTTCCTTTTGACTCTGCTTCCCTGTGGGGTGGGCTGGCTGTGCTGACAGGATGGCTGGGAGTGTTGTCCTGGCAGTTGTTTGGCTAAGAGTCCCAAGAGTGTCCCTGTGCTTCACACAACATAACCCAGGGTGGTGGTTCTTTGTGGGATCTTGTGTTAGGATGGGGGGCATTGCATTCTACCAGGTGGGTACTGTGGAGTTTGTGTTGGGGTGTGTGTGAGGGAGGTGCTTGTGACTATGGTTGGTGCTGCAAGTCCTCCTTCTCACCCAGCCAGCCAGTCAGTTATCCCACCATGGAACGTGCTTGCATTGCAGGGAGTGGAAGTTGTCTCTCAGGATGTCAGTCAGTGGTGTCCTGCTGTTTGTTGGTGCACATTTGCCAGCAGGGCCTTGTGCTCCCCACAGCAGTAGCCAGTGTCAGCCATCTTGTGAGTCCTTATCCACTCCCTGTGATGTGAGCATGGTTCAGGGTGGTGTTGATGGGACAGTTGTGGGGGTGAGCTATGTCTGTGACTACGACTCCCATCATGCTATTGCCTCCACCCCCCTTCCCAGCATGCCCATGCTTCCTTCCTTTTGACTCTGCTTCCCTGCTGTGGGGTGGGCTGGCTGTGCTGACAGGATGGCTGGGAGTGTTGTCCTGGCAGTTGTTTGGCTAAGAGTCCCAAGAGTGTCCCTGTGCTTCACACGACATAACCCAGGGTGGTGGTTCTTTGTAGGATCTTGTGTTAGGATGGAGGGCATTGCATTCTACCAGGTGGGTACTGTGGAGTTTGTGTTGGGGGGGTGTGTGAGGGGAGGTGCTTGTGACTATAGTCAGTGCTGCAAGTCCCCCTTCCCACCCAGCCAGCCAGATGTCCCACCATGGAACGTGCTTGCATTGCAGGGAGTGTAAGTTGTCTCTCAGGATGTCAGTCAGTGGTGTCCTGCTGTTTGTTGGTGCACAGTTGCCAGCAGGGCCTTGTGCTCCCCACAGCAGTAGCCAGTGTCAGCCATCTTGTGAGTCCTTCTCCACTCCCTGTGATGTGCGCATGGTTCATGGTGGTGTTGATGGGACAGTTGTGGGGGGCAATATGTGTGACTGCGACTCCCATGATGCTATTGGCTACACTGACTTGGCCAGCATACACAGAATTCCTTCCTTTGAGTGGTCTTCACTGTGTGTTGGTGTTGTTGTGGTGGCTACATGTGTGGATGTGTTTGTTAGTTCTATTTGTGCCACTGCCTAGCTGTAGTTGTGGTTGTGTTTGTACATGTGTTGGCACAGTTGGATGTGACTTTTTTGATGGCATGTGTTGTGTTTATCTGACTGACATACACATTTTGGGATGATTCTGTTCTGGTTGCTGTGTAATTGCTATGAGTGCATGGTTTGACTCTCCCCTTGACAGTGATGTGTGTGTGTTTTGTGGCAGTATATTGTGTACATTTGTTGTGTACTCACCAGGCTCTGGGATGTCCTCTAGTCCATATACGCTCACTGGCGGAAGGATGGCCCGCACCTTCTCCTCCCAGGGCCTGAGGTATATTGGCTTGGCAGGAGGGCCACTGCCGGTGTGTTGGCTGTTGATCTAGTCTTGCTTCAGCAGTCTCCGTACCCTCCTGCGCACGTCATACCACCTGTTCTGGATGTCGGTCTTTGTGCGCCGACATGGTGATTGGGCGTTCACCCTGTTGATGATCCTCTCCCACATCTTGGTTTTCTGCGACATGGGGGTCTGTTGGACCAATGTGCCAAACAGCTGTGGCTCTACCCTGAGGATCTCGTCTACCAGGACTTCCAATTCACAATCTAGGAACTTGTGATTCTTCTTGGGGGCATGGTGATGGGTGGTGATGGTGAGTGATGTGTGTGTTGGTGTGCAGGTGAGGGTGTGTGAGTGTGTGTTTTGCTGGGTGTATGTGAGGTAGGTATTTGTTGGTGTGCTGATGGTGTGTGGCTTGTGTGAGGGATGAGCTGTGGGTGTGTGGTTGCTTTCTCTTGGGTGCTGGCAGTGGAATGGCATTTGCAAAGGCTCATGGTAGTGATTTGTGTCCTTTATATAGGTGGAGTTGTGGGTGTGTCTTTGTTCTCTGTCCCCACCCCCCAGTATTTATTGGCTTGGTAATTGCTTGTTTGGCCTTTTTTTGGGTGATTTTTCCTTTGTGCTGTTTGTGTATGTTGGAAACGTTCTTGTGACCGAGTCGGACCCTGCATTGGTCTCGTACGGTGTTCTCCGTTTCGTTCACGCTGTGTTTGTGCAGTTTTCTATGCTGCATACGCGTCGGTCGCGGTGTATTGTGTTGCTTCGGCTCGGTTTTGTATGCGTGTCAGTCGTACGGCTTGTCCTCCGTCCGACTCGCTCGTGGTTTTCGCGCCTTGCATCGTACTTTGCGGATTGGAGTTAGCGTGTATGTTTCGGTCGGATTTGTTCCGGGTGCGTGTCGGTCGGTTGGATTCGCGTGTTTTTCCGGCCGGATTGATGTTTTCCGTGCGGCTCAGTCGGTCGACTTGGTTTCGGTACGTGTTGGTCGGATTTTTCGCGCCTTGCATCGTACTTGGCGTGTCGTGCGCCACGGGTACGTGTCGGTCGGTATTTTTTCCGGATCCGAGTCGGTCGGTACTTTTTCCGGCCCAAATCGGAATCGACCCCTGAGTTTTCTGTGGTTAATAAGAATTCCTTTGGTATGTTTTACCAAACATCCGTAACATCCAATTACTGCATATTTTTCTTCTTTTATACTTTCTGTAACCTTTCTTTTAAAGCTGTAATGTTGAAGTATTTCATAGAAACATTGGTTTTCCAGATGTGGACTCCTTTTAGGATAGTACGTAACAAACATATTAGTTTTAACAATATCTGTACTTTCTGGTTCTGTCACAATCCACAATGTTCCTCAGGAGCAGTACCCTCAAGAGGCCCACCTTCTGGCAGCTCCGACTGTGATGATATAAACACAAAGTATCAGAATGCCCAGATGAGGGGCAGGGAAATTAGGGAGGGTACTGCGGGGAGGGAGATCTGAAATAGAGGTTCAAAAGATTCAGACTTTTATCTAAAGAATGATCTTATATAGAAATATATCAAACTTAAAGTTACTGCTTTGATCTAAAATTACCTGCAAAAGAAAGGGGCGAATCCACAACTAAGAACTATAAATATTCTTCTAAAGTAATAAGAATATCCTCAACATTAATCAGGAATAGTTCAAGCTCAAGCAATGTTCCAGTTCAGACAGCATTCCAAAATGCCAAAAATGTTTGCACGTTTCACCTCAGATTGTCACATAAACAAGTGTTCCAATCTTCACTGTATTTTCAGGCTTCCAATGATTAGCTCACAAATAATACCCAGATCGTGATTAAAGGAAAGGATCCACAACTGGCACTTTAGATCTTGGATTCCACATGACGAACTACTACTCAGCAACTGCAGATTTTGACTTGCCTCAGTCTAAAGGAAGAATCAAATCTCCTACCTGCACAACAGAAAAAGCGGCTATATGCTGGCAAACCTTCAGGGCCAGCGAAGGATCGGCAAGTCTGCTGCTCTGAAATGCTGAAAATCCTTCTGGAACCGCTGAACACCAACAAGGGGTCGGAATCTCCTACCACTCCGATACCGGTAATAATCTGCGTACGAGAAGAGGGAGTGGCCGTTTATATAGAGCTGCGGCGGCCGACGTCTTCTCTCGTGGAAAGGCCTGAAACTAGGAAATGACATGGTTAGGTATAAAACTAACTGTGAAGCATGCCAAACATTGCGCACTTCTTAAAGTCTCCTGACAGTTTAAATGCTCACTGTCAATTTCTCTTACACAATGCGTGTAGAGCAACAAGATACCATATTTCCTATGGATCGTTTCTGGTTCAATAAGTTTGTAGTCATTGATTCATTATAACATAACACAAGTGAATTACTATTATTTGGCATAGTCTTATCATAGTTCTCAACGCTTTGTGTCCCCATTAGTGAGCTTTTATATGATCTCTTTACTATTATTTGGCATAGTCTTATCATAGTACTCAACGCTTTGTGTCCCCTTTAGTGAGTTTTTGAATGGTCTCTAAGGTGAGCTTTCTAGATCATGACAGTCCTCCCCTTCAAAAATAGAACCACTACTTTTACATGGGTGATGAAGGGTGAGCTGTGTGAACGTTTTTAAGTAAACGAGAAGAATGTATTGTTTCCTTTGGTTCCCATGAGTCTTCTTCCGGACCATAACCTTTCCATGATATTAAATACCAGATTTTACCTTTTTTTTTTTGGTATCCAGAATTGTTCGTATCTCATATTCTGTTTAATCACTGATTATAAGTGGGGTAGGTTTAGGTCTTATTCTGGCTCTAGCTGGTTTTAACAGTGAAGTGTGGAATACAGGATGAATTCTCATGGTTTTAGGTAGTTTCAGTTTAAAGGAGACGGGATTAAGTTTAGATACAATTTCAAATGGTCCTATGAAACGTGGATGAAACTTCCATCTCTTTTTGAAATGTATATTTTGGGTAGATAACCAGACCTTGTCTCCAGGTTGATAGTCAGGGCCTTGTATTCTTTTCTTATCAGTAAAATGTTTGTAAGTAGTTTTAGCTTTCATTACATTTGTATGAAGTTGATGTAACAAACTTGACATCTTTTGTAGTTGTGACTGTACTTGTGGTAACGGAGAATCCATTTGCGTTGTTAATAATGGTGTGAAATTAGGGTGAAATCCATTATTCACATAAAATGGAGACATTTTAGTAGAAGTATGGATATGATTATTATATGCAAATTCAGCTTCCCATAAAAGAGCGACCCAAGAACCATGCTTAAGTGATAAATAACAATGCAAATATTGTTTTAATTGTTGGTTCACTCTTTCGGTTTGTCCGTCCGATTCTGGATGAAAGCTGGTAGATAAATTACTTGGTATTTTTTGTGCATCACACCACGCTTTCCATATTCATGAGGTAAATTGCAAACCACGATCTGATGTGATAGTTCTAGGGATTCCATGAAGACGTATTACATTTTGACATAGAAGATCTACCAATTCAGAACTGGTCGGCAAGGCCGAGCATGCAATAAAATGAGCCGTTTTAGAAAGCCGATCTACTACGACCAATATAGTGTTTTTCCCTTGATCTTTAAGTAAATCTGTAAAAAGTCAATGGAAATGTCTTCCCAAATTCGTTTTGGAGTAGGTAATGGAATTGTCATTTCTTTTTGAATGATCAGACTTTGCTCTTGCACATGTTTCACACTCTTGTACAAATTTAATCACATCTCTTTTCCATTGTGGCCACCAGAAATTTCTAATGACTAATTCCAGAGTTTTTAAACGACCTGGATGTCCTGCCAAAGGATGATCATGGCACCATTTTAATACTTGCCTTTGTAACTTCTTAGTAGGAATGTACAATAGATTGTCTTGGAAAGGTAATGCTTCAAGAATAGATTGTTTTTTATCTTGTTGTTACAATACTACTAGTCGATGTATTGGCATCTGTAGTCTAATTTTTTCCATGAACTGAGTAGTGACAGTGGATCCTACAATTTGAGATGTTGGAACTATTGGTGGGGGAGTTGTTTTGACTAAAGAGGAACTCTCTTCCTTATAACGTGATAAGGTGTCAGCTTTGATGTTCTTACTTCCTTTTCGATAAGTTATAGTAAAGTTAAATTCGGCAAAAAACAGTGTCCATCGTAACTGGCGTGGTGTTAAGGCCCTGGCACACCTTAAGAATTGTAAATTCCTATGATAAGTATAGATCGTAACTGGACATTTTGTTTTCAATAGGTAATGTCGACATTCTTTAAAGGCTAGGCGAATGGCTAGAAGCTCCTTCTCGGCTATAGTGTAATGAATTTCAGCAGGTAACAACTTTTTTGACAAGTATGCTACCGGATGTAAAGAATTGGTGTTTGGATGTTTTTGTGATAGGACAGCACCAATTTCAGTTTCAGAAGCATCCGCTTCAACAATGAAGGGTTGATTGACGTCCAGATGTTTTAGTACTGGTGCTGAAATGAATGCCTCTAATAACACTTGGAAGGCTTGTTCTGTGTTCTTATCCCAAAGAAATCGTACTCCTTTTTGCAACAAGTGGGTTAGAGGAGCTGCTTTAAAAGAAAAGTGGTTAATGAAGCGTCTATAAAAATTGGCAAACCCCAGGAATCATTGACTATCCTTAACAGAGGTTGGTCTTGGCCAGTCTTGGATCGCTTGTACCTTTCGGTCTGCCATAGTTATTCCTTGGGGTGATAAAATGAATCCCAAAAATTCCACTGTTGATACGTGAAATTCACATTTCGACAATTTACAATATAAGCCATGTTGTCGTAAGGATTCTAAAACCAATCTTACATGTCGTTCATGTCCGATTTGTGATGCTGAATAGATTAAAATATCGTCGATATATACTATGACGAATCGGTCCAAAAATTCATGAAGGACATCGTTAACAAGAAATTGGAACGCCACTGGTGCGTTGCATAGGCCAAAAGGCATTACACAATATTCAAATAGTCTGTAATGGGTCTTGAAAGCGGTTTTCCATTCATCTCCTGAACGGATACGCACAAGGTGATATGCACCCCTCAAATCTAATTTAGTATATATGGTGGCTGAACAAACCTGATTGAGGAGTACAGGTATTAATGGCAATGGGTATTGATTCTTAACTGTGATTTCATTTAAGGCTCTAAAATCTATACAAGTACACAATTCGCCATTAGCCTCAGGGATGAAAAAGAGCGGCGAAGCGGCTGGGGCTTTGGAGGGTCTGATAAAACCATTTTTAAGATATGTGTCTAAATAATCACGGAGATGAAGATTTTCTTATTCTGTTAAGGCATAAATTTCTGCAACATGGAATCTTTGCTCCTGGAATCAACTCAATTTCACAATCATACGAACGATGTGGTGGTAGTTTTTCTCCACTAGATTCACAGAAAACGTCCTGGTAAGATTCGTACTGTTGAGGTAAAATGGTATTTTGTTCTGCTGCAGTTGCAATCGCTTGATGCAATCACTTGATATGCACCATGTTGATTGTCTCCTTCTTCCTGAGATTCTATGGCACTAGCTATAAAATGAGATGATGTCTGTTGATTAACATGTCTCTGTGCTATGCATTCTTGTTTGCATTTTTCCGAGTCAAAGGAAATACTCTGTTTCACCCAATCTGTGGTTGGATTATGGGAGGTTAGCGATGGCATACCCAAAATTACTCAAAATTGAGGTGCATCAATAATATCAAAGCATATTAATTCCACATGTGATTGTTCCTGATCTTGACAAGTCATTACAATTGTTTGTGTTATATGGGTTATGGGTCCTGAGGTTAACAAGGTACCATCTACTGCCCTGACTTTTCTGGTCTTTCCTTAACTTGAATGGGTATTTTTAATTGAGCACAAAAAGTAGCATCAATAAAATTGCCAGTGGCACCGCCATCTACTATTACAATCACTTGTTCTGTTATATTTGCAACTTGAAAGATGACGTGTAACGATAAGTGAGGAACAGCCGTCTGAAGAGTGTTGGCTACAGATTGTTCAGGAGTTACTAGAGATATACTCGAGGAAGTCTCCTGCTTGTTCCTCAAGTCAACTAGTTTCTCTGCTGTTTGAATGACTCAGGTGCGGTTGTAATTCCAAATGTTTTTGGTCGTACTAAGCATTCTCTTACGAAGTGACCCTTTTTGCCACAGTAAAGGCATAGTCTGTTCTTTCGTCGTAACTCCTTTTCTTCAGAAGTGAGAGGTTTTTGCAAACCGCCAATATCCATTGGTTCAGACTGATCTTGATTTGACGTAAAATTTCGGTCTCGTGTTTTACTGAAAGTATGAAATTCTGGCCTTTTCTTATCATCTCTCTGATCAGCCAGACAGTGATCTAATCTTAACGTGAGGGCTATGAGTTCTTCACAACTCTGTGGTTGAGGATATATGGAGGCTAATGAATCTTTTAATTCATCTTTTAATCCCTGATAGTATAACGCTGCCCTCTTATCCTCTGGCCAACTTGTCTCTGCAATGAGTTCATTAAATTGGGTTAAATATTTACCTAAATCCTTATTTTCTTGACGCAGTTCGAGTAACTCACGGTCCGCTGACCGAATGTTAGTTCGCCTATCAAATACACATTCAAATTCTGCCTTGAAGTTTCTCCAATTATATAACAAAGGGTCATCAGAATTAACCAACGGAACTGCCCACATTGCCGCATCACCACTCAACTAGGAAATTAAAAAACCTATGCGAGACTGAGCATCCGGAAATGCATTGGGTCTTACCATGAAATGAAGTTGTATTTGTGTTAAGAAGGTTTGAAATTTTCCTGGATCTCCAGCAAAACGTTCTGGAGAAGTCAACGGCACAGTTACGGTAGGGATCGGTGCATGGGAAACTACAGGTGTGGAAGTAGTTGCGTAGGTACTGTTTTTTGTAATTGTGCTACCTGATTCGATGACGCCGCAGTTTCCATGCGGGTAGCAACCAACTCTTTTTGCATATCACTAATCATTCGACACAAATCATCCATTGTTGCCATCTTGGCGGTACTGCTTGGGAGGAACGCAATTTGTGGGCGGATTATTCTCTGTCACGATCCACAATGTTCCTCAGGAGCAGTACCCTCAAGAGGCCCACCTTCTGGCAGCTCCGACTCTGATGATATAAACACAGAGTATCAGAATGGCCAGATGAGGGGAAGGGAAATTAGGGAGTGTACTGCGGGGAGGGAGATCTGAAAGGGGGAGGTTCAAAAGATTCAGACTTTTAACTAAAGAATGATCTTATATAGAAATATATCAAACTTAAAGTTACTGCTTTGATCTAAAATTATCTGCAAAAGAAAGGTGCGAATCCACAACTAAGAACTATAAATATTCTTGTAAAGTAATATGAATATCCTCAACATTAATCAGGAATAGTTCAAGCTCAAGCAATGTTCCAGTTCAGACAGCGTTCCAAAACACCAAAAATGTTTGCAAGTTTCACCTCAGATTGTCACATAAACAAGCGTTCCAATCTTCACTGTATTTTCAGGCTTCCAATGATTAGCTCACAAATAATACCCAGATCGTGATTAAAGGACAGGATCAACAAGTGGAACTTCAGATCGTGGATTGCACATGAGGAACTACTACTCAACAACTGCAGATTTTGACTTGCCTCAGTCAAAAGGAAGAATCAAATCTCCTACCTGCACAACAGAAAAAGTGGCGATATGCTGGCAAACCTTAAGGGCGAACCGAATTCGAACGAAGGATCGGCAAGTCCGCTGCTCCGAAATGCTGAAAACCCTTCTGGAACCGCTGATCACCAACAAGGTGTCGGAATCTCCTGCCACTCCGATACCGGGAATAATCTGTGTACGAGAAGAGGGCGTGGCCATTTTTATAGAGCTGCGGTGGCCGACGTCTACTCTCGCGGAAAGGCCTGAAACTAGGGAATGACATGGTTAGGTATAAAACTAACTGTGAAGCATGCCGAACATTGCGCACTATTTAAAGTCTCCTGACAGTTTAAATGCTCACTGTCAATTTCTCTTACACAATGCGTGTAGAGCAACAAGATACCATATTTCCTATGGATTGTTTCTGGTTCAATAAGTTTGTAGTCATTGATTCATTATAACATAACACAAGTGTCTTACTATTATTTGGCATAGTCTTATCATAGTTCTCAACGCTTTGTGTCCCCATTAGTGATTTTTATATGTACTCTTTACTATTATTTGGCATAGTCTTATCATAGTTCTCAACGCTTTGTGTTCCCATTAGTGAGTTTTTGAATGTTCTCTCAGGTGAGCTTTCTAGATCATGAGAGGTTCATTCAATGCTAAGTATTGGATTTCTTGTAGAGATTTCAATACTCTATTTCGTGTGGTGGCAAGACCTAGACTTACCAAAATGATTCATCTTGAATTTGAATATAAACTGGCCGAGCCCAACGGATCCGAACATTCATAAGATCCAATCTCTCGGTGGGAAAGCGTTTTCAAGCTAAAGCTGTACAATTTCTTGCTAAGACTCTTTTCCTGTGAAATTTCTTCCCACATTTCTTTCAACTCTGTCTTTTCCGATTTGGTTATATATGACGTAACATAGCGAGCAACAGCAATTGAATTATCTGCAACATATTGAATATCCATGTTTGCATTCCACATTGTCAAAATCACTGGATTGTAGTCATTAATATACTTTGAATCTTCTGTGTTTTTTAAGTTGTATGTATTCTTCGGAGATTTCCGAGTTATTGTTTGCCTTACTGCTGACATAAAACTATTCACTCTTCCTTTAGAAATTATTGGACGTGGGAATCCAAAACGACATTTTGTATAAACTTTTCCCTTTGATTTGTATTTTCATCGACAATATTTTCCACATCGATAACTTTGAAACCATATCACTTGTTGTCTAAAGCTGTTTTCTCCTTCTTCTTTTGGAATGGCCATTGCACATACTCTTCAATGAAAGACAAAACACTTTCATCAGTATCAGTTCCAAATTTTGGTGCATTCTTGATCCATAGCAGCATGTATATATGAGGAGCACCTCTGGCTTGGTAATCCTTTCTCCAAAAGAAATTAGTTACTTCTCCAAGAGGTAGATTATTTTTATTGCAAATAAAATACATCATAGCTTAAAACCTATGATTAAAATATCTGCACACATTTACAGGATCCAAGGAACAGAGTTCTCCAGCTGTCTTCAATTCAATATTTTTTACATTTGAATTTACTTCTCGTAGAAATTCAAGTAAATCGTCCCATGCATATTCAGCACAGCTAAGTTACAAACCACGTAGGGGTACCTAAGTTTCTTAACATACATTTAAGTTCTCCGTGACGATGATACCAATACTCATTGGTAGTACATTGACACGCCATCAAATTAATTAACTGAGTTTCTAAATGATCATCTCTTTGTTCAACTTTGTCCATGAATTCCTTTGCAGAAACATGTGTAAGATGAATTCCTGTTTTTAATATGTGGTTCACTGCATATGAAAGTGCAGACAAGTCACTTTCAAACAGAAGATGAAATATATCTGGAATGCACTGTCGAAATCTTGGATCTTCTGAGTACAATCTTGTCAAGCGGTATTCTGAAGCTGGAATCTGTACTGTTTGTTCATCATATCGTCCACCTTCTCCAGTGGGGAACAGCTGTGGAAAACAACAAGCTTCTAAACTTTTTTCCCATACACGCATGGGAGTTCCCTTTACTTTCTTCATTTGAAATAATTCAATACTATTTCCAATCACTTCTTTTTAATGTAGAGGATGTATACCGTAATGTTCGTAAATATCTTCAGTCCTGGACTTGTCCACTTTTTCTATTTGTCCACTTTGAATTTCTGTTTCATCCTCTAAACATATTTCCTGTTCTTCCACATTTACATTTTTATAATAAATATTATTGTGTGCACAATATAATGTAGCTTTTTGAAGTTTGGTAACATCTACTAACTCTTGCCATATTTTCCGACTCTTTTTTGGTACACCATTAACTAGAATAACTACAGGCTCACTTTCCTCTCTGTGTATACCAACAGTTTCAATATTTTTCTTAAAATCTAAAGGTAAGTACACTACTCTTCCTTTCGGACCTCTTTGTAAATCTGTTGGAGGAAGCTTACCTGTTTTAGGCTTCATATGAACTATGGCCTGAAACGGGTGCACAGATTGAATAAGAATGGATTGAATAAGAATGGACTCAAATGCATTTAAATCTGACAGTTCCGGAGGTACAGCTACCAACTCTAAGTTGTTATGTACAGCTCTAGCTGGCATTTTGTTCTCTTCTAACTTGTTGTAACAATATTTACAAATACGTTGATCAGTACCCAACTAAAATGATCTTCCAACAACAAATAAAAACCAAGTTGCTGACACTTATCATTGCTTTTCTTTTCACTTTTTAAATATACATCAACATTCCTAACTTGACTTCTATAGTGAGTACGTCAACAACAAATACAAACATAGTTTGGTTTTTCACATGAAACTATATCAAACTTTCTAATTTCTTCTGCAAACTTTTCAGTACTAATATCTTCCACCTGTTCTTCAACACCTACACTTATCAAGCTGTCACTTTCTCTGCACTCCTCCGGTGAATCAAAGAAACGAAACTCTATATCATCACAAACGTTTTTTACATCCAATACTGAACCATGCAAAAGAGCTGTGTTCATTTCACTTAAAGATAATGCAGGACTTTTTACGTAGTACAATCTCCTTACTAACTTCCGCATATCTGAGTGATGTACTGCTAACATTCTTAAATGATGAAAAGTACTTTGACACACTTTTCTAGAAAGACAAGCCAGAGAATGATCCTGCAAGTTAGTATATTTTCTTACTTTACATGGATCTAGTCCTTGCAACATCTTGATCTTCTGTTTAACACTTTTTTTGGCATATTCTCGTAAGAAAACTCATAATATATCAATAGATTCCTGTTGAATACTACAAATACTACTACAATCCCACTTATACACTGGAGCTTGTGTATGTCTCCCTTGAACTTCTTCAGCTATTACTTCTTCCACATTTCTAGGAACCATCTTTTCTTTTTCAATTGGACAACCATCTTTCATCTCATAACAACGACCACTGGTATCAACTACATGAACTAATGTATTTTCTTGAAAATAGTTTTCTTCATTAAAGAAAGGCTCAGTACTAAAAGTGTGCTTCCATTCACCAGAAAAAGCTTTGCAGTCTTTTTCTTTTGCTTTTCTCCTTCATAAAGTGCATTGTTGTATTCAATGTTTTCATTCTCTTCAATACCAATATAAATATTTTGCGTTTCAATTCAAAAGCTTTTTCTACTACACTTTCAATCTGTTACTTTTTCTTATAAGCTGCTGATCTTTTTTTTATATTTTTTACAATCTTTCAATAAATTTTGTAGTACCCTACTTCTAAACATTCTCTTCCTTATGTCTTTATATTCTTTCAGCCTTCTTTCAACATGGATTGTTTTCCCATAACATGATATTCTATTAATATGTCCTTTATTCGTTTCCTTCCGATCGGTTGTACAACTTTCCTTTCCACATTTTCAAAATTCTTTACATTCTTTAAAAGTCTTTTAACAAACTCTTTAGTTCTCTTACCAGAAGTCTTTTTCTTCAATGTAACATTTTGAACTTCATCTAATTTCTACTTTTCTCTTTCCTTTAAATAGTACTGTTTTCTTTCTTGTCTTTTCTTTTGATCTTTTCTTGCCATACTCAATCTTTCTTTCTAATAATGGTGAATATCTGAAAAAAAGAAAAGTTGAAATCGTTTCTAAAAATAATTTTATATTATTCAAATAATTATATAAAACATTTCTCATCTATAAACAAACAAATAGTTTCAATTGCATTGCAAATGTCTCCATAACCCAGAAATATTTTCACAATTATACTTTACATAACATCAAACTTATAATAAGAACCAAATGTTTAAACAGTAACATCTCAGAGCACATACTTTCTAAATTTGAGTGAAAAAAAGTGTATGTATTAATTTCTACTCATAAGATATGGCACTTGAGTTTTGAACAAGCTATGTCAGACATTGCAGAATTTATTCATTTAGAAGACATCACAACCTCTGCAACAGAATGATAGAGCATAACTAAAGGATTTCTCTACTACTATCCAAACCAACCAGGTTCAGATGTATAATACATCAGACAATAGATGTAGAAGTACACACATATGTCATTCACAATACCATAAAGTCCCTTAAATTTCACAGACTGGCGACTACTCAGGGTGTTGGGTCTTCCCAAAAATAAAGCAGCACCCCTTCTTATGAGTCTGTTGTAAGTCTCACCATATTCCTGAAAGCATACATGCATGTGTGTGTTCCTTTTGCTAGTAGCATCATATATAAAACAAACATACAAATAGATGTATGCCTCTCTTGCATACATCTAGCATCTTCAGATGCATAACACATATGACAATACATGTGCAAATAGAGAGATACCTCAGTCACAACACCATGCAGACCTTAAAACTTGACAGACTGCAGTTTACATTTGAAACAGACACTGAAAATGATGCTGTATATTTGAAGTGTACCTTTCCACAGACTCATACAAAGTCCCTAATCACTAATCCCTCTGCTAACATGTATGAAACCTCACTTTTGTACTGCAGCTTCACTATTCTGTGACTAATCAGGATGTTGGGCCTAGCCAAATATGAAGCAGCAATCCTTTACATATCTCTGCTATAACTCTCACCATATTACTAACAGTATGCATGCATGTGTCTGTTCCTTTTGCTAGTAGCATCATATATAAAACAAACATACAAATAGATGTATGTCTGTCTTTTATACGTCTAGCATCTTCAGATGCATAACACATATGACAATACATGTGCAAATAGAGAGGTACCTTAGGCACAACACCATGCACACCTAAAAATTTGACAGACTGCACTTCACATTTCAAGCAGACACTGAAAATTATGCGGTATATTTGAAGTGTACCTTTCCACAGACTCATACAAAGTAGCCTAATCACTAATCCCTCTGCCAACATGTTTTAAAACTCACTTTTTGAGCTGCAGCTTCACTATTCTGCGAATACACAGGATGTTGGGCCTAGCCAAATATAAAGCAGCAACCTTTCGCATATCTCTGCTATAACTCTCATCATATTCCTGAAAGTATGCATGCATGTGTCTGCTCCTTTGCTACTAGCATCATATATAAAACAAACATACAAATAGATGTATGCCTCTCTTTTATATGCCTAGCATCTTCAGATGCGTAACACATATGACAGTACATGTGCAAATAGAGAGATACCTCAGTCACAACACCATGCAGACCTTAAAACTTGAAAGACTGCTGTTTACATTTGAAACAGACACTGAAAATTATGCGGTATATTTGAAGTGTACCTTTCCACAGACTCATACAAAGTACCTAATCACTAATCCCTCCGCTAACATGTCTTAAACCTCACTTTTGTGCTGCAGCTTCACTATTCTGCTGCTGCTTCACCATTATAGTAATACTCAGGGTGTTGGGCCTAGCCAAATACAAAGCAGCAACCCTTCACATGTCTCTGTTGTAAGTCTCACCATATTCCTGAAAGCATACATGTATGTCTCTGTACCTTTTGCTACTGACACCATATATAAAAGAAACATACAAATAGTTGTATACCTGTGTTTTACATGTATAGCATCTTCAGATGGATAACACGTATTAGAATACATGTGTAAGTAGAGACATACCTCTGACACAAGACAATGCAGGCCTTAAAATTTGAGAGACTGCACTTCCCATTTCACCGAAAATTATGTGCTATATTTAAAGGGTACCTTTCTAATGACTCATACAAAGTAGCCTAATCAGTAATTCCTCTACCGACTTATCTTAAACCTCACTTTTCTGCTGCTGCTGCTTCACCATTCTAGTAAGACTCAGGGTGTTATGCCTAGCAATACACAAAGCAGCAACACCTGTCTTTTATACATTTTCTATCTTCAAATGTATGACATATGAGAATACATATACAAGTAGAGACATACCTCAGTCACAAGTCCATGCACACCTTAAAACTTGATAGACTACACTTCCAATTGAAAGTAATACCTAAAATTATGCGGTGTAATTCAATTGTACATTTCCACACACCAATACAAACTACCATATTCATTAACCCATCTACCAATGTAAACATATTACTATGCACAATCTATTTCAATCATCATTTTAGTACAATAAAATAAACTACAATACACAACCCTGCATTTCATAGCATATTTCCAACATCACATTTCTTGAATAATTTCAAAAGTTTCAAAATAAAGCTTTTCAAATTTGAAAATATCACTACAAAGAGTAAAGTACTACTACATAATACATAATACACCTTGAAAATCTGTCACTCACCTTTGAAATAGTATTGCAGAATATGAAATATCAGAAACTCATAAAAGATGTTCTTTTGCACGCAACAAATGTAATGCACCCTCTCAACAAGGTAAAACCAGTAATGGCAAACTTTCCCTCTCTTTCTGCACACAAATAAATGTAATTAACAAATCAAATTGCTTCCTACATTATATTCAAATTGTTAAACACATTTTTATTGGTTTGACATATTAACCCTTTCCAACTGTCTTGTAAAAGTGCCCAAACTGGTTCTGCAATATACTGGAAAAGCGACTCCACCTTGGTGCCGCAGTGTAGGGTCGCAATGGAGCTGCAAATCCATACGGGAGTCCAAAAACCTATTTCTAATAATACAAGTATATTTTTTAACAACACACTACTTCTACACATACTACTGACTTAGGAAAACTTAATTTAGAAACATATCACTTTTATATAGGCTCCCATTTCACATTTTAAATCCACTGTAAAGTTTCAACCCTTCCCCCATTCTGCTGAATCGCTGTTTCCGTAGTAACACTTTCTGCAACATTCAACTGTACTGGCAGGTCACAAGTTCAACATATTTTCAAGATCAGCACAGTAGCTTACAAAGGCAAATAGCAGGTGTGGTTGACTTTTGCAAAATATTAGCTAATCCTATCTAGTGTACCTTTCAAACATTTTTTAGTAACCAATAAGAAATATGTTTCTTTAGGAAAGTAACATGCATCCTATTTTTGAGTGTACAATATTCATGAACAGCCAATCAGTTACCTGTTTTTGCAAAAACAGCATCTTGTCCACCATTTTAGAAAGCTCTCATTCTACCAACTGACTACCTGACCTACAGACAACTTTTCATTCATTCCAGACACCCCTTCAAAATTCTTACAGTATGGATTGTAGGGCACAGCTATGTTTTCTGGTGCAAAAGGTATGCTGAACACAGAGGTATTGACAAAGACCTAGGTTTGCAAAATGTGGATATTAAATGGATTGCACAGAGAGGATTAAAGTGGCACCAATTGATGCCTTTGGTTAAAACCTTTTTTCCATCTCCAACCCCCTCACCTCATGATTGTACGCTGTGGTGGCAATGACCTAGGCACATTGACTGGAGTAGGACTGGAAATGCTCATGAAGGATACTGTTGAGCAATTGATGTTGCTTTTGCCTCAAACTGTCTTTGTATACTCTAATATGTGCCAAAGACAGAAATGTAAGTGGTCAAATCACTTCTGTCCACAGTTTGAGAAAGCTATGAAGAATGTCAATAAAGCTGTTTCTGCTTATCTCAGAGATCATAGGATGGCTCCATCTATAACAACAATTTACATTTTGATATGGATGACATGCTGTGCGCCCGCAGTTAGATGTAGCTTCAACAAAGTCTGAATGAAAACAAGGGCTCTTTTTAGAGCCACCCTATAACACAACAGTCAATCTTATTTTTTTTTTTTTTAAATACATACTTTTTTCTTTTTTTTTTTTTTGCGGATTCGTGACAGGTTTGCGAATTCGCAAAACAAAAGCACAAATTCAATGTACTACAACACAATTCACTTTTCAAGTTTAACTTTTTTTTATATATTACTACTAACTCAATGAAATTTAGTATGATTATAAACTTTAATCACACTAACTCTTTAAAAAAAGTTCACAAATTCAATAGTACCTCTAAATTAAATACTATTACATTATTTATTTAAGGTGGATCTGCGAATGCACCATGATGTTAAACGGGGGCCGCGCTGAGAGCCGCGCTGGGGGTCGTGACCCCAAAATCGAGAGAAAGAAAAAATGCCCCACATTCATTACTCAGTGTCCGCCCCGGGGACCCCATCCCTCGGGGCAAGCCGTCATGTTGGAGACCACGGGGGGAGCCCCAATGCCCCCACGGTCCCTGCCGGCTCCCTGCCTCCTGCGGGAGCCAGCATTGCTTTTGGAAAAGGCGAGCTGCCAGGGGAGCTGCTAACATGCAGCTCCCCTTGTCCAAAAGCAATTTGCTTCGATCATGAAAGCGAGAGCAGTTTTTCAGCTCTCACTTCCATGAAGCGAAGCAGAAGTTTGCAATGACAGGGCGGGAGCAGTGCTCCCGCCCTGCCATTGCAATCTGCAATGTCCCGGGTTTGGGCACCCCATGACATTGCTGGAGCCGGCCCGGGGGGGTGGTGGTTCCCAGGGCCATAGAGGGCTCCAGGAGGGGGGCCACGCAGCCCCACTCCTAGCATTTGCACAACCCCAGAGAGGTGGTGATCCCCTGGGCCGGAGGTCCGCAACGGACCCCTGTCCTTAATTTAAATTTGCCCCGGGGAGGTGGTGGTCCCCGGGGCAGAGTGGGGAGGGGCAGCAACCCCCACGCTTCTTTAGTACAATGAAAGCCCCAGGGAAGTGGCTGTCCCCGGGGCATGTGGGGGGCATGGCCCCCCGCCCATAATTACAGTGATGCCCTGGGGAGGTGGCAGTACCCGGGGCAGCGAGGGAGGGCAGGAGCCCCCCATGCATTTTTTATGAAAAGCCCAAGGTAGGTGGTGGTCCCCGGGGCTGCGGGGGCCCAGGTGCATAAAACAAATGAAGCGCTGGAGACAGCGCTTCATTTTTTTTTTACATTTTCTGACAGATTCGCGCACCCTATGCGAATCTTGCCATAAATCAAAAAAGGCTTTCTTTGGCCCTCTGCGTCACTGTGGCACCCCCTGAGCAGGCCTAGGGGGTCAGGGTGTTTGTACCCTGCCCTCTTATCTTGGATTGTGACCTTTTTTCTTGTGACTCAGTTCAACCGAGTCACAAGATGGCTGCCAACACTTTCTGGTTTGAAGCTGTTTTAGCAACCCGCACAGACGCCGAACAAAGTGAGGACCAGTTTGAGCCAATCTGTTAGAATCTGAAGCTACGGGAACACAGCAGGTCTCACGGGGGTAAAGATAAAGTGGATAAATCAACTAAAAAAACCCAGATAAACAAAACGGACGAAAACGAGAGGGATAGGAAAAGTAAATTATTCTAAATAAAGAAATTTAACTACAAAGACTGCTATCGACATTTGAGACATGGATAGATATCCGTGAACCAGCTAATTGAAAAAACTGATTTGATACTGAGTGCGTATGCACCGGTCTTAACGAAATATTAGGCTTTTTCCATTAAATACGGAAAGGAGAAAAGTGAATCACTTGTTTGTCCTGAGGAAGGTGGTCAGATTGATTTTATCCACCAAAACGCGTCGACACTGAGAAACGTGTTAAATTTGTTCAAGACAGTCAAAGATTTAAAAGATGGAGAACTAATCCCTCTGGGTTGTATTGTCCATGTTTGCAAATTAACTGTGCAATTACAAATTTGAGTGTCTGATAATATTCCTTTTCTAGGGGTAGGGACCTTTGCAAAAGCAACAAAGATAATTTGTGTTTTAATGTACATTGTATTACGTGGTTTTTAAGAAAAACATTTTTATTATACCAATATGAGAATTTTTATCAAATATATTTTTATAAGTGCCTTAACATCCTGAGTTGGTGTGTTACCTGATGAAACATTGGATAATTGTATAAGACGGGTGTGAATATTTGCGTGTATATGGCTGATTGAGAATTTCTCAAAAGGAAAAATTGTATATTGACTTATTTGAAGTGTTGGCAGCCAATCATAAGTCAGCTTGTGCTCGGAAGGGTTCGCGAATCCACCACGGTCACCAGATATCGATATTTTTTTATTTTTGAATTTCTCAGAAACTACTGAACAGATTTGCACCATTTAAAAAAAAGAACGCTTTCTGAACCAAGAGCTACCTTTTTGCAAAATTTGGTGTAATTCCGTTCAGCAGTTCGGGCTGTAGCCTTGTCTAAAGTTTCCTATGGAAATTAACATGGAGAAAACGCTTTTTGGGACCCCCCTTTTTTCTCAGCCCCCGCTTGACGAATCACCCCGAAACTTTCAAGAAAGGAGCTGACCGGAGCGCCCCATCAGTTTTGAAATTTTGTAAAGATTCGTCAACCGGCGCCAAAGATATTGGCAAAAGAAACTAGGTCCTAACTATAACTACCTACTGGCAACCGCCAGTAGGTAATATGTATATATATGTGTGTGTGTATATATATGTGTGTGTGTATATATATATGTGTGTGTGTATATATATGTGTGTGTGACTATATATATATATGTGTGTGTGTGTGTGTGTGTGTGTATATATATATATATAATACCTACTGGTGATCGCCAGTAGGTAGTTATAGTTAGGACCTAGTTTCCATAGGAAAAGCATTTTTTCACTTGGCTATAACTTTGGTGTTGTTTGGCCGATCTGCATGAAATTTTCCCCAAAAGGTGTCACGTGGGTTCTATTGTTATGGAAAGTTTGGGGGTGATCCGTGCAGTGGGGACCGATAACAGGGGGAGACAAAACAAGGTGCTTTTGTAATGTTAATTTCCTTAGGAACCTTTAGCCACACCTACAGCCCGAACCGCGGAATGGACTTACACCAAATTTGTCAGGGAGCTAGATGTCGGTTCAAGGAAAAGCCTTTTGCTTATTTGGTATAAATCCATTCAGTAGTTATTGAGAAATTTAAGTTTAAAATTATAGTGATATCTCTGGCTGCAGATATTTTGTGGTGGTTTCGCAATAAATGCGAATGCACGCGCCAGCGGGAATGCTCTGATTGACTGGACGCAACCTGAACAGAAAATTGCGGCTGCCATTTTATCTATCGGGAATGGTGCCCGGGGATGAAATTTTGTGTGAAAGGCCACATAAGGGGTCAGGGTGGAGATACTCTGACCCCATGGTTGAGAAATGGGGGTGTTAGTGACACAAGTTATGTGTCCTAACTTGATTTTTTTTTTTATCGTGCCCGATATGCACGACAATGCCACGACCGCCAGCGCGGCCTCACGTGTATCATCCCTGGGACATCGCGACTAACATCGCCACGAATATTGGTTGAAATATAAAAAAATATATCATTGAATCATTATTATACATTGTTATAGAGTTATTGAGATTTTGATAAATGTTGTTTTAGAGTTATTTATACAGTGAGTTTTTTACTGAGATGGTTAGAATTAATTATATAGTTATATTTTTTTTATGTGGTGGTGGCTATTGAATTCCTGCTGTTGCTTTCTGCTTTCATGACGTAACTGCGGCAATCACAATTACCGACGTCATCGCAATATCCGGCCTCACCGCGAAAACAGAAAAAAGATTTTAGAGATAGTTGTTCTAGAGATACACGAGAAAAACATGAGTTCGAAGTGTACAGTAAAAAACCCCTAGTGTGTAAAATACTGTAATATGTTTGCATATATGTGTTTTCACTTCATGGTAAAGGCGTGATCGTCGCTGGTAACAACGTCATCGCGACGTCCCGAATAACCGCGTTAACACAAAATAGGTCTGAAAGATGGTTTTTAAATAAACTTAGTACAAAATATGACTTTAAACATGCTTTGAAAGAAGTATGTATATAGTAATATGTGTAGGGCAATGTTCACAATGGATTTTTTTACATATTATTTTTGAATGTGTTGGTGGTCATTGAATATCTGCTTTTGTTTTCCGTTTTCACGACCTGTCCACAGGTATTGCGACTACCGACATCATTGCGATCTCCGGTGTCACCACGAAAACAGAAAATAGGTTTTAGAGAGGGTTTTTATAGAAACTCTCTAGGAAAACAGGACTTTAGAGAATACTGTAAGAAACCTGTAGTGTGTAAAATACTGTAATATGTGTGGATATATGTATTTTACACTTTTTGGAAAAAGCGCGGTTAACAATGTCTTTGCGACGTCCAGAATAGCTGCAAAAACAGAAAATAGGTCTGAAATATGGTTTTTAAAGAAACTTAGTACAAAAATATGAGTTTAAACATGCTTTCAATGATTTATGTTTTTAGTAATATGTGTAGGGAAATGTTCACAATGGATTTTTTTATATAATATTTTTGGCTGTGTTGGTGGTCATTGAATGTCTGCTTTTGTTTTCCGTTTTGCGAAGTGTCCACAGGGATTGCGACATAGTCGTGAAGATCCCCAAAAACTACAGAAAAAAAACTCTTTAGAAAAAAACTTCACAATATTTCGGGTACTAGGGTGGCTCTGACAAGAGCCGTTGTGTTGGTTGTGTGTATATGGCTGCTACACATAAGACCGTATGCAGAGCTTTAGGTTACATAGAAACACACTGTTGCCTTCATCTGTAAAGTGCACTCCATCATTTCTATAAATTCCATGCATGTCAAAACAAAGATTGTTGTTATAGATACAGCCCATACAATGGACTGTGAGGAATGCAGAAACAGTTTTATTAACATGTTTCCTGGCTTTGTCAATCTGTGGACAAAATTAATTTGACCACTTCCATTTCTGTCTTTGGCATATATCAGAGTACACCAAGACAATGTGAGGGAAAAGGGACATCAGTTCTGTAAAAGCCTCTTTCATTAGGATTTCCAGCCCTACCCCAGTCAATGTGCCTAGGTCATTGCCACCACAGTGCGAAATCATGAGGTGAGGTGAGGAGCTTGGGAATCCACAATGGACTTAACCAAAGCCAGCAACTAATGAAACTTTAACCCTCTCTGGCCAAACCAAGTAATCTGCACATTTGGCAAACCCAAGTCCCTGCCAATACCTCTCGTTTTTACAGCCTCTTTAGCCCAATAGATATAGCTGTGGCCCACAATCCATACTCTAAGCATTTTGAAGTGAAGGAACAATAGTAGTCAGGAGAAGGCTGGAGCTGAATAAGGTAGTTTTCCAAAAGAAAAGCAGTTAAAATGGAGGTTTTTAAAAACAAAAAAAGATATATATATTTCATTGGATGCTGTCAGCATGAAAGTAAATAAAATTAGGTAGTGTTTTGGATGCCACAGAAAGAAGTCTTATTATTGGTTGTTGTTTAGAAAAAAAATGCAATACAGACATTGATATGCTTTTGAATCTCTGGAG
This sequence comes from Calotriton arnoldi, assembly GCA_963921515.1. Classification (NCBI taxonomy): domain Eukaryota; kingdom Metazoa; phylum Chordata; class Amphibia; order Caudata; family Salamandridae; genus Calotriton; species Calotriton arnoldi. The sequence continues at coordinate 648,387 of CAWUFW010004773.1, forward strand.
TAAACCACAACTGCTGTATCTAATTTAGAAATAGCATGTTCCTTCTAGAATGTGCTGCGAACGTGTGACCTACTGGTTCCACTGGGTTCTTAGTTACAGGGACGTTATTGTTAGGAAATATATATATTTTTTTAAACTTAGAAATTCACTGAAAAAAACAAAGGTTACAGAGACCTTATAGTTAGGCTGCTATTTCACTCGTACAAAACCAGAGAAATTCAGCAGTAATAGTTAGCTAAGCTAAGTATAACTCATGCCCCCACAATGCCCTGCTTATGACCTCACATATTACATCACTCATGACATGGTCAGTGACATCACTGATGACATCAGTGATGACATCTCAAACATTGTAATTTGGCGGTCAGAATGTAAACCTTCATGTCAGTCGGAAAGCCTCTGACCAGTGGTCAGAGTCTTTACGACCGACATCGAAATAAGGCCATCAATGTTTCGTTTGTTTAACTATGTTTATATTAAAAAACAATATTTTTGTGTTTGATATTAGTGAATAACAATATTTTTTTTCGATATTTTTGTTTTTTACATTATAAGTATGAAATAACTATATTTTTGTGGTAGATATTTTTTACATGATAATTATGTCTCATGATATTTGTGGTATCAATATTTTGTCAGTGAACCCTAGACCCAGCAGTCTTGTCTTCAGCTCGTTAGTCGTAGCTGTCTTCAGAAGCACTCTCCTCCCACCTGATCGGGTCCCACTGGTTCTTTGCCTTATTGTAACTGCAGCCTGGCTATTTATGATAGTGCTAACAACTGCCTTTTCTTCTGCCAACTGTTCCTGTCCTCTCCTAGATAGCTAATCTCTGCTGTGTAGTCAGCAGTCAACACCCATCAGCTATTCCTGATAATGAAATGAGGAATGAAGAAGCCTCTTAGGACAGTACTTTAAGATGCATTTTTTGATAAAAGGGGTGCCTTGCGACTTTTGATCTAGACAGGGCACCTCAAACGAATTGGAGTTAATGCAAATTATATCAAATGGCTCTGACATGCACAGCTCCTGGGCACCATGCAGAAAAACGTCCAGCTGATTTTTAAACCACCAGTAGTTTATTGACTAATGCGAGTAGAAGTTCCAGGCAAATAGCAATAGCACAGTAAAGGTGGGGTTCTATTAGTTCCTTTACTGCCATATGTCTGCTTGAGTGGGTGAGAGAATAATGGATTATTCTTAGAAATCTTAGCTGGTAGTAACAGGCAGAAATGGTGAATGGAACAGGATTGGACCATGCAAGCTGGGCATCAGTCGTCACTCCCAAGATGTTCACAATGGTGGAAGGCTTGGGAGTCTTACCCAGCTCTGTCAGACAGTAACTGTTCGGCCATCAATCAGAACTGCCATTTCTGAGCTAGAGCTTTGTCTTTTCAGTATTAAATATCAACTTATTGGGGCCCAACAACTCCCAGATGAGCTGCATATTTTGTTGGAACTCGGTATGCAGAGTCGAGATTGTGTCATTATCCACCCATACCAGCAGCTGGGTTTCATCTGTGCACATGGAAGCCCTGACAGCCATCCCAGGCAAGGCACTGGCTAACGGGTTCATAAAAAGCTAAGAAGGAGGTGTGACAAGAAAGATCCTTGGGGTGCCCAAATCGGGCACCCGTTATCTGTGAGAAATAAGTTGTCATCATCATGGCTTGCATTCAGTGTGACAAAAAGGACCAGAACCATTTAAACACCGTGCTCCCAATGCCAATGGCGTTGACATGGCCTGAAAGGATGTCATGGCTGCATGTGCAATAGGCCTCCGACAAATCCAGCAGAATCAAAATGCTGATTTTCCTCACACAAGTCTTAGATCATCCAGTATGGAAACTAGTACAATCTCATTGCTGTGTGTTGGAGAAAAACCTGACTGTGTTTCGTTTTGGCAGTGAGCAATGGCAGATATTGCAAATTATTTTGGCCACAACTTTTTTTGCACTTTTTCCATGAAGGGCACGAAGGAAATAGGGCAGAGATTTGATTTTATGACCGCTAAGTTCAGACCAGGTTTTTCTGACCCATTTCGATTTGTGATTACAAAAATAAGTAATCAGAGACGTTTTAAGACATGGCCAAAGTAGGCTCTGGCCCAGGGCCCCAGCCATTCAGGGGGCCCCCAGATAGAGCCTGCTTTGTTTTGGAGAGAGTCTTGCCCCAATGATCTTGAATAATTCTTAAACAGATTGTTTTAAATGTTGTTTTCCTCTAATTTACTTTTAATGTGGGTGATGTGTGACAGGCTATTACAGACATTTTGCAGAGAAATGTTGTGTTTATGTTTCATGCAGCATTCATTAAAAAAATTCTTTTAGATCAAAACAGTACCTCACATATGAGAATTGGGAGGGTGTCACAGATCATTTCCAGGAATATTAGGGAGCTGCTGCTGTGTTACAATACTGAAAGCACACATCCCTATCCCTGAATTCCAGATCTAAAAACATTTAGAATTTGTAGGAGTGTCTCTGTGCACTGTGAGTGACCTTGACAAGGAGGGTATGAAAGTGCTGAAATTGTATTATATATTCAAAATTGTCCCGAACAGGGGCCCCAAAAATCCTTAAGACGTCCCTGTAGGTAATTACATATGGATTTTGGTGTTTACCCTATCTTGCTTATTTGTATTATTTGCTACTCAAAACTAGGCCGAGGTAAACTCACAAGACATTTTGAAGGTAAAATATTCATATATTTCTTATATGCTTGGGTGATTATCCTCATGAAAGTTGTACACGAGAATTGATTTGCTTTCAAAATTCGCATACGGCTTATCAATGGATTTTCCTTATCGTTTCTAAAATAACACGAGGAACATTGCTCATTGAGGGCCATTTTCTGCTCCATCTAGGGTTTGCCTTTTCAAAATTTGGTTAAAAGGAACAGAAAATGGCAAAATATGAAATAACGATAGTTTACAGAAATTCTATTAAAGTTTTACATTGATTTTAAGTTTGGAATTAAATTAAACAAAACTCTCCCTGGAAGACAACGGAGAAACCAATTTTTAGGTCCGCTGGAATTATATAATTCTGTGACTGCAGCTTTTTTTTTGCATTATTATGGTTCTGCCACATAATTCATAATCTGCTACATAATCTGCAATATTTCAACAAAAAAAATGCTTCTAGCACAAATGGATCAAAGGTTACTAAAATCTAAGCTACATGTGATTGCGCGCAGTGGAACGCCCTTTACAAAGGTTTACAGGTAATCTTTCAGTTGCTTTTTTCTACATGTGGTTGTTAAACTGGTACTAATGACATGAAATCTTTGCCCAGACAGTATCACCATCTGTAAAACTAATGTAGTAATACTGTCAAAAAACGTGCCGCACTATGCCATATAATTTATCTTTTCTTGATGCATAATTTAGCCAACCCTGCTGCATAATTTGGTGCTCCACTGCCGCATAAATCCAGTGTCTGAGCCCATAATTTAAATGAGTGCATTGTGATTGAACATTGTTGCACACAGTCACATTCATTGATGGGGAAGAGGAGTGGAGTTTGCAGAAGTATGGTGAAATTAAATTTAGTTGGTAAATTGTAAATCATTTGGAAGAGAAGTGTTCCTAAAACTGTATATGGAATCTTTTTACTGTTTGCTTGTTATATTGTAAAATGTTATCACTAAAAGCTTTCAACGAGCAATGATTTTTCTTTTATTCTTTTTACCTCTTCCCACCTTCATAGGACTCAAGTTTCCCTTCCACTCACTCTATCCAAATCTCTAGGGCTGCATGAAAACTTGATAATGCCCATAATTATATTTTCACCCTTCTTTTCACGGCTTATTCTATATCCAGTTGTAATATCGTCGTCAAAAATAAACCTCTACTGCCTTAGTTTTACAGTCACAGAATTCTTCACCCTGATCGCTTTCGTTGACTGCTGCAATTTTCCTGTTGATGAAATCCAAAGGAATTATCCATGTAATAAGTCCATGCTTCTCAATCTGCCTTCCATTTAATTCCTCACAATTTATATCTTTCAACTTGCGGTACCAGCAGCAGCTATTTCTGGGGTCTTCAGCAATGATTGCCAGACTGTGATGGAAGGTGCAAGATGCAATTTGGGCTACAATTAATGGGCCCGATTCACAAAGGTAAACTGAGACAAAAGTCTAACTTAATGACTTTGGTGTTCACAAACGGCATTTACTACTCATAAATGCCCTTTGTGAATACCAAAAGTTGACCTTTACGACTTTCGGTATTCACAAAGGGCATTTACGAGTAGTAAATGCTCTTTGTGAATACCGAAAGTCGTAAAGTTATACTTTCGTCTCATTTTACCTTTGTGAATCGGGCCTTAAGTGATGATGCGTGCTTGCATGTTATCCAACTCAGTTCATGCAGCCTCATTGGTAGATGACTGTGTTTGCTGTTTTCATCATCCTATTCAGAGAGGTGGGCTAGCCAGCAAATTAACAGGGAGAGCAGAGTCAGAGCCGAGCTAAGGGTCTGGCTCGGACCTTGGAGTCCGTGCACGAGCCGCCCTAAAAATATTTGTTTTGTAAATCATACAACCAACATCATGTAAAATATGATAAAGTCTCTTCATAATTCACAAACATGTATTTCTTTAACATGTGGAAGCTTTGACATTAATAGGGCATATTATACTACATCAGTAAGAAGTACTTATTGAAGATAAGTTTTTGACAACTGGTAGTCTGAACGTACATATTTGAAAGTGCTTTCAAACATAATAATGAAAAAAGAGAGTTTTAGTAAAATAAACTATTTGCCTAAAATCACAGAGTTTAAGCGGGTACATTGCGATCTATTTAGGTCTTTTGGTTTCACTTTGTAGAAATCAGCCAGTATATGGGTATTTGCCTTTTCCTTATGTTAAAGCTTTGCTTTTACCTCTTGGTGCAGTTTTTAAATTTGACATGAACTCTAAGACTGAGCACTTTACATGAGCACCATTTACATTTCACAAGGTCACTTGCCCTATTTAGGGTTACAGGAAGATTAAGTGATTTGCCTTGAACCACAGGATGTTAAGCCGGTGACGAGACTTCAAGTGGTTTCTCAGGTTACAAAGTTGGAAGCTCCAACCGAAATGCCACATCCTGGGTAGAGGGAGGGAGACAGACAGAATCCATATCAAAGCTTGGCTCGTCAAGGGCTCGAGGTTCTAAAAGGACCTGGAGCTGAGCCAGGCTTTAGGCTGGCTCGAGGTTTCAGTGGCTCACCCACCTCTACCTGTTCATTAGCTGTTGCTATGGAGCCGTGAAACTACCAAAGAAGCAGTTGAGGCTGGTGCAGGTAAGATCGGTGGGGTGATGAGGCAGGGGGGAAGTCGACAGACGATGGAATAGGGAAAACAAAGAAAAACATTTATCTTGTGCTTACCGCATCACCCACTCAGCGAAGCGGGGAGCGCAAGGTAAGTGGTTTTATTTATTTTTTCAAATTTATTTTTCCTATTCCATCATCTGTCAACTTCAGCCCCACCCTGCACAGCCCTCGCCCCGTCCCACCACTCTTACCTGCACCACCCGCAACTGCAAAGAAGGTGTGGCCAGGACCCACTAGAAACAATGATTTGCCTGGTGGCCAATATAAAGATATAGATATGATTCTACCTAGATAATAGAGGATTAGGGCACATCTTTTCTATTAACTCATTAAAGTTGTCTTCAGTTTGTATCGCAGGTGTCCACACAGAATATTTAGGTAGGAAAGTTGATAGCATCAAACATTGTTGACACAATATCGGAGGACTAAACATCAGAAGGTATGTAAATACAGATATTCTATACCTAACACCTCATATATGTACCGTAACCTTACTTCAGATGCATAGATGTGGAGTTAAGAATAGTAAATCCAAACTTCTTGTCCATGCACCTACCTTTCAATATGTTCTCCCTCTAGATTCTGTCTGTGATATTAGAGTTTTATGATATTCCCAGCCTTTATGTTCCATAGTACAAGGCTCTGTATACACACAAGTCAGCATGTCCACATGTCTACAGATGCCTGTTCGAGTTTTCAGCTGCCTGCCAGTAGGTCATACAGAGAAAAGGACCTGTTGTACTTTCTTGTGGTTCCCTCATCCCATAACTTCTCCTATATTCCTTATAGGGATAAAAAAACATGCAGCTTTGTACAAAAGTGTGAATAATTCACTACTGCATTTTTTGCTTGATTCTGTGAGCCTCAATGCAGATACACAGTTGCTCAGTAATGGGAAAATACACCGGAACCACCTGCAACGACTTCTGAGAAATGTACAGAAAGAATAGGTGCCTCAGTTGTACCCTGAGCACATTTTTCATACATAACCCATCAACATTTGACATGCATTTGTATAAGTGTGCATGGATAAGGCATGTATCATGTGGTCACCAGACAATTGAGTGACATCCTCAAGTAAATGTGTCAACTGGGATGGCCAAGGGCCCAGAAGCTGCACATATCTTGAGGGATAGGAACACATGACTTAGTAGGCTGGGGAACTAGTCTATCACCCAGGAGTATGCAGTGTGTACAGGTGGAACACTCATTGGGCAGGAGGGAGGAGGGTGTGTAAATAGGTTCTTTCATTGGTGAGAGACTGAGGACAGTTGGATGATCTTGGATGAGGAAATCACAATAGCATTAAATGGGTGGTTTGTGTTCCAATTCCTTTATGGGACTAGTGGATAACATGCTGAAAATCATATATGGTCCCACTCCTTTTGGCACTATAGACTGTGCCCCGGTTGTATTTTTAGGTCGAGCCTAGGCAGCGCATGCGCTGCTCTGCGAAGCATACTGTATTCGAATCTGAACTTGAAGCCCCGCCCACTTTCCACCCATATTCGTCATTGGCTTGTGTCATTGTCCTTCGTAAATGCTGGCTTCTGATTTGTTCACAGGCTTGTTAGTCCCTCCTTAGTACCGCCTTGTCTTCATTTGTAACCTCCCATGAGGACTGGCCCTTTTACTTAGGTTATTACACGGTACGTCTTATTTAGTCTGTAAGCACTATTTTCTTTAACAAGTGTCACATACTGCAGGCACGACATGCTTTCCTGCAACATTTAGCACGCCATGCGCGCTTTCACTTTCCAAGCAGCCAAGAAGAATATAGTTGATAGTGTTGGATTCTCTTAACAGGCAGTCTGACGGTGCCAGATGAGCCAACTTCAAAGCACCATTTTTGGGCCCTTTGGGTCATTTTTTGACCCCATGGGCCGCGATGGGACCAAAACACATCCAGGCACTAGTCATTTCAACATGGCGTGTCTGGCTGTGCCAGACTGCCCAACAGGCCAGTCCACCACTGATAGCAGGTGCGAGTTGGTTCACTAATGTCTCAAATCAGACCTTGGGAGACGGAAGTGATAACACACAAATATAACCCCTAGTATTACCTTATCTGTGGTGCATGAGCAGAGTATCACAAGAGGAGAACAACTGGGGTTTCTTTGCCAATTCCACACACCACAAAGGGATCCTTATAATTCCCTTTCTGTTGGGGGGGGGGGTCTTATGCATCCTGCAGATTGTAAACCTAGGAATTTTCACTGTTGATCTGGGAGTTCCAGAGATTCCCTACTCACACCTGTGTGTGATCAGCAGTGTGGTAGGAATTCCAAGAGTTTTCCAAGGGCCCTGGTGTCACTGCCAGGTGTTTTTTTCCACAATGCAGTCCTTCTAGGTGCTGAATGGACACAAACCAAGTAGCGATTGCACTGGCATGCTGATGTCCATCGCCACCTTATTTGAGTGGGCTGCCCCTCTAATTACAGCCAATTAAAGTTGGTAGACCTGGCCTTAGAAATTTGGTGGGCTTTTGACTAGGTCAGAGCAAAAGATTGAGGTAATAGTTGCAGAGGGTGAGAACCCACCTCAGATACTAACCACAAAAGTCACTAAATAAGCTTGTGCTTAACCTTCTGGTAGATTAGCATAAAGCAGGCTTGACTTAGAGGCAGTGTTTAAAGTATGTACTTGGTACTAAATGCCAATAACAGTCAATGGTCATGGTAGAACAAGACCTAGAGGCAATTTGGCACCAAGTGCGAGGGAGTACAGGCCAGATTCACCAACCAAGTTTGCACTGGTCAAAGATTTTACCTTCTGACTTTAGTCCTTTAAATACTAATCATCTCAGGAGTACATTTCTAAAGCCCCTCAGGCCCTCTGGGGCAGTTCTTAGAGACTCACAGGGTGGCAGTTAGAGACTACAGCAGGGTGCAGTCCTGATCAGCTGGGAAGTTGCACGAAAAGGCCTCTTACGGCTTGTTGTGTTCCTTTAGCTTTAAAAAGAGGTCACCTTATGACCTTTGAAGTCAACTTCTTAGTCCTGGGTTCAGAAGTCTTCAATGCTCTTCTCAGGTCAAAAATAGTCCTCTTCAGTTTTTCCACAGGTCCAAAAGTGATCTGATATGAGTGTCTGGGATTGACATTTTTTTATACCTAGTGCAAGCCTGTCTTAAAGGACATTCCTTTGTCTACCTCCTAAACTGGTTCTGATCAGTTCTCCCCTCTCCTCTTGGTTTGGCTCCAGCTTGGCTAGTGAATCAAAGACAGAGCAGGCCTTGTGTCAGGTTCAATTTTCTAAAAGTGTAATTTCCAAATTAGCAAATCCAAATTTGACTTTACCATTAAGTTGGATTTTAAATTACAATTAAAAGCAGTCTTAGAATGTTTTTTTCCCTGGCTGTTCTAAAACTGAATCGAACTCTTATTAGTAAGAGTGTTTTACCCTACGTAACAGGATAAACTAGTGTTAGTCTATAAGAGGCCATCTTTCCACAGTGAAAAACAACTTTGGAGCTTTTTCACTACCAGGATACGTAAAGCACTAAAAATGACAATGATAACACACCCCCTGCCCTAAATGCGTTTAGCGCCTACCTTATGAGTGACTTGGAGGTATTTAAATGAAGGTTTAGGTCTGGAAATTTTTTTATTTTGCCAGGTCAGAATGCCAGGTTAAAACTGCACACACAGGCTGCATGTGCAGGCCTGGTGACATGTTTTACAGTACTACTGTAGTGGGGGGTACAATGAGGGCTGCAGGCCACATGTAGCACTTAATGTACAGGCTCTATATACATCTAGTAGTGTATACTAGGGACTTATAAGTAAATACAGCGCACTCAGATTTGTTTCTGATTTTATAGATGCATAGACAGTGCAGCCGAGAAGGGTACTGATACTATGGCTAATTCTCCAACCTCTTGTAACCCCAAGAAACCCAATTTTCTCTTTAGCCTCACCTTAGCCGAGCCCCAAATAATATTTCATTTGGAAATTGTATACTGTTTAACATTCTGCATCACTGCTGTCCAGTACTTTTATGTATGGCACAATTTCATCCCTGGCATTTTGCGTTTTTTGCCTACTGTCCATTTTCAAAGATGGGCAGATTCATTTACCATGGAAACTCAAATGCATACTGAGTACTACAGAATGAAGACCTCTCATTCAAAGGTAAGAAGAGTGGAATGCCATCAACCTCTTCTTCAGTGAAAAACAGCAGAAGATTGGACAGCACAACAACAACACCAACCCTGCTTCATCATTTATGCCCACACCTTCCCATAGGATCTCTCAATGGTCATCCTTCAAAGCACTATCTCTTGCAAATTTTGCCAACATACTCAACTCCCCCAAAGCCACTTCTTGTGTAGATGATGTATTACCCTTGTACTTCATTAAAGCTCTTTCTGAGGATGCTCTCTTAAGCCTTCTCACCATTGCCAATGCCTCCCTCGCTCAAGGCATATCCCCAGAAGCTCTCAAAACAGGTCAGATCCTCCCGCTCTTAAAGAAACTTACACAAGACCCCCCATGATCTCTCTAACTGCTAGCCAATCACTCAGTTACCATTCATCAGCAAGATCATTGAAAAAGCCATCTATGTTCAACTCCAAGATCATATGAAAGCTAACCATCTCCTGCACATCTACCAGTCTGGCTTCAGATCATGCTGCAGAATGGAGACCACTATATCAAGCATCCTAGAAGATGCCCTCCTGACCACAGATGAAGATGACTCCTGCCTCCTGATATTGCTGACCTCCCAGCTGCTTTTGACACCATTGATCACCTCATCCTCATACACATCCTTCAGCCTCACCCTGTTCAACATCAACATGAAGCAACTTGCAGACGTCGTCAGAACCCATGGACTCAACATAATCTCTTACACCAACGACACTCAATTTATCCTCTCGCTCACAGAAGAACCCTCCAGTACCAAAACCAACTTCGGCAATGCCATGACGGATGTAGCCAAATGGATGAGGAACAGCTGCCTCAAACTCAACTCCGACAAAACAGAAGTACTGATCTTTGGGAAGAACACCCCTGCATGGGACCACAGTTGGTGGCCAGTGGAGTTTGGATCAACACTCACTCCATCAGACCATCCACGCAACCTCGGCATTATCCCTGACAATCAACTGACCATGAAATGTCAAGTCAAGACAGTCACCTCCTCTTGCTTCTACACTCTGCACATGCTCTGCAAAATCTTCAGATGGATCCCACTCAACACCAGAAAGACAGCCACACAGGCCCTTGTCACCAGCTGCTTCGACTATGGCAACACTCTTTACGCTGGAATTTCCACCCAGCTCCTCAAAAGACTCCAGACAATGCAGAACACTGCAGCCAGACTCATCCTGGACCACACCAGATGGACCCACATCCCCCACCTCAGAAACCTCCACTGGCTACCCATCCCGAAAAGATGCCAGTTCAATATCCTCACGCTCACATACAAGGCTCTACACAACCAAGGACCATCCTACATCAACCATCGACTGAACTTCCACTTACCCACAAGACACCTGCGATCTGCCTCTCTCGCCCTTGCCCATCCCCCACATCCTTCGCAGCCACAGTGGGGGAGGCTGCTTCTCTTACATTGCTGCAAAGACCTGGAATGCCCTGCCCCTCCACCTCCGTACAGCACCCTCCCTGTGAGAATTCAGAAAGAAGCTCAAGACCTGGCTTTTTGACAGAGACACAACACCTCTAGTACCCAGAAACCCAGAGGGGTGACAGTGCTTCGCCTTATAAATGCTGATTGATTGATGTTTCTCAAATTATACAGTTGTGAGATTCATAAAATGTGATGTGAGTAAAATGGTGGTTATATTGTGGACACCAATGCATTTATCTGATGTGCGAAAGAATAAGGTCACTTGTGTGTCAGATATGTTCTGCTCTGATGTAAGGAAGTCAAGGGGTCATTTATTTAAAAAAAGAGTGGGTTGAATATTAGTAATTTGGTAGGGCAAGCTTCTGTCTGCGGATTTAATTTCACCAACTGAAGAGACCATGTTGTATATGCAAACCTACTCATGCATGCATTTTACTACTGAGGAGAACTTGGAAGTATACATTCATGCCCTCCGCCATCCCATTGTGTGGTAAAGAGTTAAAGGTATCGTGTTGATCATGTTGATAAATATTGGGCTGACATTCTAGAGTAACAAGTTCTTGGACAAATGCAAATATTTATATAAAAATCTAATAAATTGCCTTTAATATGGTTTATGATCATGACACAATGAAGGATACAAAATAGGCCTGGGAGTAATTTGAATTACCCCAGAGTAATAAGAATAATTCTGGCAATTCCACTTTACTCTTTGATGTGGACTTATCAATAATTATGTGATTATGCCTGCTCAAGTACTTAAGAAAAGGTTGGGCGGACATAAGCACAAAAAAAAACAAATTTAGCAAGCACAAGTGGTTGCTCGCACTGGTGTTCGTGTTGTTTGGCATTTACCACTAATGTCTTAGCGCAAAATGCATCCTTGTGTCTATTTTGGATGCTAGGGTGCATTTTGCACTATGAAAATTGTGCCAAATGCTGGGATTAAATTGGGGGAAATATAGCTGTTATGCATGTTCTGTCGCATTTGCCACTATTTCTTAGTGCAAAATGCATCCTCTGGTCCATTTTGCGCAAGGAAAATAGTGCTAAATGCCGGGAGTAATTTGGGTGTGAAATCTAGCAGTTATTCATGTTCTGTTGCATTTACCGCTATTTCTTAGTGCAAAACGCATCCTCAGGTCCATTTTGGACGCAAGGGGGCATTGGTGCTAAGAAAATAGCGCTAAATGCCGAATTACTCTTCTTGAGAAATTACACAGAATTTCGTGCAATTTTGTGGCAATTCTGCGTAATTACACTACTGCAAATTACACAGGTTCCACTCACCCCTAAAAAAAAGTGCACACCTTCTAATAACCAACGTCTAGTTATAGTTTGCTGATGAAATACATCGAAGTTGAACGAGAAGGCTGTACGATAATTACTTTAAGCTTATGATGTGGGTGTAAAACGGGTGTTGGTTTCAACGTTGATTTCGTTGATTTCTAGCTTCTCCAGCTATGCCTTGCCAAAGAACAATCTTTTAAGTTGTGTAAGCTAACGAGTTAGTTGGTGTGGCTAGGATTAGGTCCATGTTTAATTTGTATTACCCAACATAATTCTACAAAATTCAAAAATGTAATGTTATGCAAAATGTGCAAACTTTTCACCTTTTGTCATGCTACGAAATTTCACAGGACTTTGCATTCAGTGGACTGGTTCAAGTCGAAAATATCTTGCTGGCAGACATCTTCTGCTGTATCCAGCCTCCTGTGGTACCTCGAGTAACTTATGTAGACAATGTATGCCCTCGTCCGGAAAAGTGACGAGCGATGCTGAGTCAAAACTCTTTACGCCCTTCACATAAGTTTTTGCAATTTTGCATATTTTTCCTGAAATTTCTAAGAGGCGGGTGATACAGGTTAAGCATAGGCACTGTTAAAGCATCTGTTCTGGAGATCTATTTGTATTAAAAGTTACCAACTTGAATCCTGTTTGGAAAATTCGTATGAATACACTTTATTAATACATGTAAATACGTGAAGATATTGTTGGCGCAAAGCACCACTAGTTACAAAGAGGCAGATTTACAAGAAGTGACGCATCGCTACATTAAAGCAGCTATGCGTCAGTTTTTTTGCGCCTGCGGGAGAAACCCTTGAGCCACCATGGATGCGCCGTATTTACTATACGGCGCACCATGACGCAGGGTTTTTTGGCGCATTGCTGGAGTTGGCATTAAAACCGATGGTAGTGCCCACTTGTATGTGCGACATCAGCACGTAATGTCAACCATTGTGACATTACGTGCATATACTCACCTTCTGTGGATCATTTACCTCGTGACTTGATTGCAGATTGCAATCAAGTCACTGCAGCTGGTGTGGTCCGTTGGGTACAGCCAATGCGTCATCCCTACGCCTGGGTTTAGCAGGCGTAGGGATTGTGACGCATTGGCAGCGCAGCTAAAGGCTGCGCCATAGAAAGAAAAAGTAATAAATACCATTGCGGCATTTTCAAGGTAGGTATTTCCGACGGAACGCCTACCTTGCATGAATTAAAATCTAAGGCGGCGCATGCGATTTTCACGCAGGTAAAATCTGACGCAGCCTGTAGAAAAGTGACGCATCTGCATCCATGTAAATATGGAGCAGATGCAGCGCCGCCGTTGCGTCTAAAGAAGTGACGCAATGGCAGTGCAAGGAGGCGCAAGGGGCTTGTAAATCTGCCCCAAAATTGTTAACACTTCTTGATGAAAGGTGTATTACCGCCCTAAGGCACCTCGACATGGCTGAACATGTCTGTCTGTCTGTCTGTCTATCTCACTCACTTGTTGTTCTTTGTATAGACTCAGTTTGCATTTTATAAGCTGCCCCAATCTCCGGATGAATCTGAGAACATCCGTGAGTGTATTTATTTTATAAATAGGAGTTAAATCAGCTAGTTGTATCGCCTCTTTAATAACGTTATCAGTTTGAACCACCCTGGGTCTCCATTGTTCCTCGACTGAATAGCCCCCTAAAAAATATTCACATGGCCCATGTTGATGAAAGTAGGAGAAAGCTAATAAATGCCACTCCCATTCTGATTTTCTACGAAGTAATCATCCCTTAATAGTTGAGACATTCCTTGTCATTTGTCCTTTTAATTGACTTTGTGGAACATCTGGGTATTTTTCCAGTCCCATATTTCTTTTGTGTCCACAACTGAAAATCTTTTTTCTAAGTGTGGCCTGACAGAGCAATTGTACAGTATTTGACTGTCTCTTTGTTTCTTTTTTATCTTAGTATATTAAAATCCATCAATGTACAGGTCAAATGATCAAAAACATTGTCTTTACAATTCCCTTTTTGTTCTGCGTTTCGGCAGCATTTTCCACATTTACAATAAAAGGTATGTTTAGAAATGTTTCTGCCTCGGTTCCAATGAAAACGTCATCTAGTAACATGTATATGTACTAACAAATCTGAAATGGAAGAAAAAAACAAAAAATGCATGTCATGATCTTGTTTTCGTTCAAGTGAAATTACTTATAGATTGTTGATTCAAAACTTTTCTGTTTCTTAAGTAGCAAAAGTGTAAATTTCAAATGTTTTAAGAAAAGCACCTCCAACCAGTCTTTTTTATGTTCTGTATGAAAGTATATGTTGTTTAATTAACACAATTGAGATTCTTGTGTTTGTTTAGGATATTTTTGATAATGCGCAGACAAAGCACCAAGAAGTGATGGGCCAGTTACAGAAACATATTAAGAGTATCTCGACCATATGGTGTTGTATAGTAAATATTATGGTGTGTGTTGTTAAATTGGAAGTGGATTAAAAAAAATAGGATATGATTGGGGACTTGTTAATGACACACCATATAAAGTGTTTATGCATATTTTTACATAAAGTGCTATGATGCCATACTAATGATACAAGGCGCTGTAAAAAAAGATGATAACACAGCATATTTTCAATTTGAGGCACAGTGAGAGTATATATAGTCACCTGGATTTTACGATGTGCTTGGTCACGTGCCAAAGCCAGGGTTAGATCTCAGGTCTCCAGATTCTGAGTTGAGACCTCTGGAAATTTGCCCTCCTGTCCTTTGACCTCCACGTAGGACCTAAGGTGTCTCTCAAGTCATACATATGCACCAAACGATGTGGACTGATTCGTTTGCTTTGCTGCATTTATACTTAGATCTCCATTTTATGTTTATTTTGTGTTTCGTTAGTTCCATCGCTGTGACTCCAGGGTGTTGGAAACAAGGGGCGTGTTGCACCTGGTCCTCATTGCCTCGACCCCTGAGGATGAAAGGCTGTCTGAACCTTCCTGCAGCTTGAACCCCTGACCCCGGGTCCTCACACAGCTTTCATCTGGTGCCTGGCCTGCTGGGCAACCTGTCTGGACCTCCTCGGGTGCAAGCTGCAATGAAGCGTTCATTCTGTACAAATCCTGCTGTAGCAGACCTTGGCTCCATTGTGTGACTTGTGCATTTTTTAAATACATTTTCCACATGTTTTGCCTCAAAGTACTATGAATACAAATAGACTCCACGCGCAATATGTTATATAAAGTGAACATTTCCCACATGCCCTTTTCGCCCCTAAATTAATTTTGCTAAACAAATGACTTCTCGTACAGTATCCCTTAGCAGAGGAAACACGTGGAAAATATATATTGTACATATTATATGTTTTCCATATGTTTCCCCCTGCCAATTTGCTTATAGATTCCTCATACAGAAGTAATTTCATGTTTTTAATTCGGTAAATGAAAATGCTTCTACATTGTCTCATTCTAAGAACCTGTTCCGTAAAGTAAATATTTTACATAGTCATTCTTCTGTAAAAAAAAAAATCAAAAAATACTTCTCTTACAAAATGTACAATTTAAAGTATATAACTTTCACACATTTTCCAAAGATCAGCTTGCCTGAAAAATGGACTCCTCGTACATTATGTTATATAGAATATGCATTTCCTCTGGTCATTTTGAACAAGTTTAAAGCTTATAAACTGGCTCCTCATACGTAACTGTAATATATAATAATACTTCTCTACGTCCCCTTTTCTGCTAAATAATGTTCCATATAAATTAACTTCTAGTTCTTTATCTAATATACATCCCTCATATTTCCCTAAGATTAATTTGCCTACAAAATGACAACAGAAACAATATTTTTTGCCTGCACACGTTGAATTTTCTAATTTGATTTCGTCAGTTTAGTGTGTCACCTCAGAAAGTATCTTTTATACACATTATTTGTAATCCACTATTGTCCTATAACACGCAAAACGCTAGTTTTCGCTCTGGTACTCTAAAACGTACTTTACCAGGTGAACTTTTCAATTCCACCGACTTTTTTTTAATCAACACCGTGATTGTAACTTTTACAGCTAACAACTACAAATATATTTTTTGCAAGTCTTTAAAAAGCAGTTCACGGTATTCAATTGTTTATAAAAGTGTTCCACCTTTTTCACTTATGTCAAAGAGCCATTGCTTGTATTTCCCCACAGTCTCACCAATTGCAAACAAGCAGCAAAACACTGTAAGCAGGGCACGTGCTCTTTCGTGTCGGCCGACCGAGGTTCTGTCCACATTAGTGGCTCATGTCCTCCTCACAATGTAGCTGTACTTACAGAGGGTACAATTAAATAGTGTTTCATGTGCACCGTTCACAACAACAGATGTGACATAGTGTGGAGCAAACTGACCCCCCCCCCCTCCCCCTCACGCCAACCCAGCTCGCCACTTGAACACCCTCGTGTAACACTCGATGTGTTTGTGGACGTACATGAAAACAAAACAGATTTGTTTCCAAATTAAATATGCACTCGTCGATTAAGCATTTTTTTCTCTGTATTCAGTGAATTAAATGTGCGCGCAAGCCGTTGCTAAATTTGAAGTCTCCGCTCTAAACATTTTGTTAAAAAAAATCTATCTTCAATACCCGTGCAGTAATTTAGTAAAAATGCGCGCTTAGTAAAGCCAAACATATTTAAATCACGTGACTGAGAAATAAACATAACGAGGCTAGGAACGCCATTTGTTTTCGAACGATAAGCCCATTTTCAACAAACACAATCGCCCCAAATAAATCAGGCTTTACATACCTGCCTGGTCAGTTAGTATCGCTGGGACTCGTAACTTTTTAGAAGTGGTAATGACTGGTTTATTTACACACGTTTACACGTAGCTGAAGTGGCATTTCTAGAACTTTCTGCCATCTGCTCAGAATGTGCCACCCTTCAAACAACGACTTGTCCTCCTTTTCACTTATTCCGCTGTCTGAAATGTGCCCTCTGTCTTCGCACTGGCATGCTTGATGATATGTTACATTAATTTTATTGTCCATTGAATGTTTCTTACCAGAAAAAAAGCAACCATTTTATCGTAAAAATACATTGCTGCTATAAACTGAGCCTACTTTGCTTCACTGTAATTTCACTAACATAGACTTACTTTAAACTGCTCACCTTAATTTGCATTTCTGTTTTTTTTTTCCTTGACTGCTCCTCTCAGTCAAACCTGTATTTCCTGACAAAATTACCCAAATGAAATAAATTGTGTGCACGGTGATGGCACCATGTTTAAAAGTTGTCTCAGACGCCGGGGCGCACCCCTAGGTCCACTAGAAGATTCGCACCTGTGTAAAGAATAAACAACTGCTAAACACATCACTCAATTTCAAAGTCTCCGGGCAAGACCACACTCCACATTCTGACTTTGGGGTCCGAGCGCGTGCATTGCTTCATGCGCCCACCCCGATGGACACTTCACTTTGCGGGCACTCTGTAACCTCGCTGTTTTCCATACACTGGACCTGCATTGATGCCGATGTTTACTGGCAGAAAAGTTGGCAAAATGAACGGGGCTGGATAACGCACCCCTTGACCCCGCCTTCTCCTTCTGTTCATCTAAAAAGACCTTTGAGGGCAAAGGACTCCGTATTTTTCAAACATTCAAACTAAATACGCACGCTACCCTTGCACAGTCTACTTTCAAACTTTACAGCAACGTCAGCTATGCCACCGTATAAAATAGAGCCTGGCACAACCGTTAAAACCGAATGCTTCCAAGTGACTCACCGGTCAAAAAGTAAAGTCGCAATGATAAACACGCCCCAAAAAACACACTCACACGTTTCTGCCAGGGAGAAAACCGAGGGTTCACTTTTAATCATTATGTGCAAGTTAACTTTGCCATCCTCATATTCATTTAATTGACCTTCAGGCTAATACGGACCCGCGCTTATATTTTTTCAAAAAGGTTCGTTTGCTTCGGAAGACGTGCGATGTTATCCTAGGACGACGCCTGGTAAAACATGACGACGCCCCCATCTTTTTCTGTCTGTCGCGCGCGCTATAATTTATGAGGTGCAACGGAGTGCCGATAGAGGGCAGCAGAGAGTAGCAAACGGCTAAGAACCCAAGTTAAAAAAATATATATACACAGCAGAGAATGCAAGGAATGTAGGGTGAAATGATATGAAAATACACATCGAACGCACACTACATGAAGGAGTTCGACTGCGGCGCATGCTCTTTAACACGAAAGTGCAAATTATACCTCAAAGGATCTCTCTTTGTCGCAAGGAAGAGTAGAATATTACACATTATTGAATTACAAGACAAGGAGGTATGATGTTCCTTTTGAAAGCAACGGGTTCGATTATAAATCAAGGATGCTTATCGGTGCTAAGATGAAGCATCTGTGTACAAATCGATGCAGGAAAAAGGTCGAGGAGCTGGGCCTTGACGCTGCTTTCGGCAGTCTGAGGCGAACCCGGCGCCATTAGAAAGCTTCACAGACTCTCAAGTGTTTTAATTATTCGTGACACTCTTGTCTCATTACTGTAAACACTATTGACCCGCTCTGGTGATGAGCGTTTATTGTTCCCCGAGGGGGACATTCCTGTGAACAGTTTCTCTCACCACTGAAGGATGCGCCCCTTTTGAAGATTTCAAACGCAGGGGACGTGGTATGTCCTCGAGTGCAGTCACCACTTGGCCTCAAAATGGAAGTGCGCGAGCCTTTCCCACCCGGATGTAAGGTGACAGCGTAGCAGAACATATTTCTTCCGTACTCGTTGGAAGCGTGGTCTTTTCAGTTTCATGTCTAGTCATTCCGTGACCTACTGCTACTTTCCCATTACAGAATTTATGTGATTTAAATCAATGTCAAACATGGAGTAATTGGACACTGAGACGGGCATGCAGGTAGAGACAGAACGGTGTAAAGAAGTGTGCTGGAGCTGGTAAGATCGCTCAGTGGGTTTAGCATCCTTGGCAAACATCAAGGCATCATAGGTTAGTCATGGTTGACTCATGCTTTTAGCTCACCATAGATCAACTAACCGAGTAGGATTGAGTAAACCATTGCTTTAGTACTGTAGTCAACCCTTGAAAGTTTATTGATGGTTAAATGCACTTTCCCAAAGCTAAAGGGTCAAGCCACTGGAGATACCTTATCTAGGGGCATTTGACGATTGGCAGGGTTGGACTGACGTATAAGGCAACCAGTCAGTGCTGGATGGGCTGGTGCGATCGCTCACCTTGTGAGCCGTTTTTTTTAGCAGTTTGTGGGCCTGTTTTATGGTTGGTGAGATGATGTTACTGCTGATTTCCCAAACATTACCAAAAACATTGCCTGCAGCAAACACAACTGCATGCAGTCTCACACACCTTGCAAAATATCACTGCATACTGTCTTTACAAGTTCAAAATTGTTTTGAATTGCAAATGTGGGCCACTTTTTTAGCTATCTGTTTCACTAAAGTGCACCACTTTCATATTGGTTCCCGGGCCTAATTTGTGTCCCAGTCCGATCCCTGCCGACTGGGATAGCCTTCAGCAGGAGGTTTTAGTGCAATAAAATATGAGGCCTATAATTGGAGTAGAGGGCCTTTAACAATAGAAATAGACCTCAGCAAAGGTCTTTAATGGTGTATGAGGTCTAACTTACAAGCACTTACATATAGTCAGATTGCTCTGCTGGCTTTATTATACATCAGCATTCTGTGTTGGTGTATGGTCTGCATAAGCTAACAAAACCTAACAAACTAAGGAGAGCGGAGAAAGAGGCCAGATGGATGAAACGACAGAAAGAGAAATAGGTTGAACATTTAGCCAGCTGACGTGTAGTTGAAGGATGGACACAAGACAATCAAACACATCTAGTTTAATAAGGATTGCAAAATCCTTTGTTCGCATTTCAGTTCTTAAATGGTACATCTTTTTGTGAACACCATTGCATTGGATTTTCACTGTTACACTGTGCATGGAATTGCTCATAGTTAAAATCTGAATGCTGAGTCACAACCCTTTTCTTGGTCAGATTGGACCCCTAAAAATCATCAGCTCCTGTAGGCCCAGTATATAAAAGCATTATTTACAAAAGTAAGAGTGCTTGACTTGCAATTGGTGTAACTGTTTCTACATGTATGTCTCCTGCGTTCAGTGTTTGTAATCGACTCTGTAGTGTTCAGCATATGTAATATGAGATGCTGGCAGAAAATGACTGGCTGAAGGTTTGATAATGTAAAACCACCTCCAATGCAAATGTAAAATATGAGCCTTTATGATGTTTGTAGACCTAAATAAGACTTACGTCTAAAAACAATATATCCCATGATTCACAAAACACGGACAAATGATTTGCTACCATATACTGTGCCTGGATGAAATTTAAATTATGCCATTGCTATTCTCGCAATTACTGTAATATTTAGTTATGGGAAGTTCCTGAAATTACATCATAATGCCACTTCGCATAATTAGGCACAATTCACGGTAAAAATGTACATTGAATGTGCTAAGGCGCCAACCGGGACTCGGGCACACTGCACCTATGACAGTTGTGCCGGTCCTCAATGCCATAGAAGGGGGCGGGGTGACGTACGCACAGTGACGCGGCTGACACCCGCCCCGACCATCGCCCTGATTGGTTGTCTCTAGACTTGCCCCGGAAGCACTCATGTGCTTCTGTGGCATGGGGGGTGAGTTTAAGCCGGATATTGCCGGTTTTTCCATCGGGGGTGATAAAAGGGGCTGTGGAGCGGCAGGACGGTCTCTTCCTGTGCCGCTCCACAGCTGATTTCACTTGAAGGCGTCTACACGGAAGCGGTTGGGATACCCATGGGGTCATGGTTGGGAAGAGATGTCAGTACTGGGGAGGGGACTCGGCAATACCTGGCCATATCAAATTTCGGTAAAAATGTTCTGTGAACAAATGGGAAAAACAGAAAACAAGTGGTTTGTTTTTCGCAGTCCTTTTGTTTAAATGCGTCCTTGCACCAAAAAAAATTCGAACACCCCAACTGCTTACCAGGGTCAGCTGTTATACTTTGAGCAAATGTAAATCATAAACTGAACAGGGAAAACTCAGAGAAAGTACATGTTTCTGCACAGTGTTCCTAATGGAGTTTCATTTCCTCCACATTTGTTATGCACCATTATATTAGCAAGTGTGAATCAATCTTTACATCACATTGTAGTTGACCAAGAGCATATTCCCTGTTCCCCAATTGCATTTCCGGACATGCACAATTTACACATGGCACAGATGGGAAAAATCTGTTAAACACCCTCTCCCCACACACGCCCCACATGCGCTGATTTGCTTCCATCAGCAACATTTGATGTCATTACCACCATCTGAAGCATTCTTTTCTTCCTGAATTTGACTTCTGATTTCAGTGCTTTAGGTGAAACAGATATAATCTGAATAATATTTAACAAAAGCAATTATCTACTTAAGATTGGTAAGGAATTGTGGCAACCGCCCACCACTGACCTTGGAGTAGCTGTCTACCAAAATTCTGTTCTGTTCAAAGTTCTGTACAGTTTGGCAGACTTCTTTTCTTCCAGAATCATAAAGATTTATGATGAGTTCAAAGTCGAAGAATGAGGCTGCACCAAGCTGGTTGCTGACTCAGCATTGATCATGCCAATTTCCCCCTCAGAGCTTCCTTTATTGTGCTTTGATCAGGTTAAGGCCACTATATCTAGCATTAACGCATGCTCTTCATGTGACCCTTACCTGATATCTATCCTTAAAGGCTTACTTCTGGCTGTATGTAGGCATATTCGCAAGGTCATCTATACCTCAAAGAAGGCAGGAGTGGTACCAGCTAAACTCAAAAAGGTATCTATCCTCTATTGAAAATAACAGGGCTGGATTCTTCTTTTCAGAATAATGATTGCCCCATTACATGACTTCCAGTAACAGCAAAGGTAATAGAGAAGCATCTTTTGAACCAGCTGGTTATCCATTTGAGGAGTGTAGCTTTCCTGATGAGGGACAAGCTGCCTTTCTCCTAAGGCACTGCAGTGAATCTGTTGTAATTGCCATCTTAAAAGAGATGTGCATGTGGCAGGAATAGGGACAATGTGGAGGTATTCTGCTTCTTGATCTCTCAGCAGCTTTCAACATGGTCAACAATGACATGCTATTGGACCGTCTCAAAGCTACTAGGATAGTCGGATGACCTTTCAACTGTTTTACCACTTTTCTTACTAACATCGCCCAGTCACTTTCATTTCCTCATACCATTCCAGTGACACTTCTCTGACAAGTGGAGTTCCACAAGGTTCTGCATTGTTCCCTATTTTGTTAGCTTTGCTCCCTTAGCCGATGTAGATTACATAAAGCTGCTGGTTTAGTTCGACCAGCAGTCGTCCAATTACATTGGAAATTCAGTGACTTACAGGAATCCAGCAATGGATAATTGGTAACTTTTTAAAACTGAGGGGGATATTCACAAGAACGTGTGCTAAATATCACCCAAAAATATTAACGCAACTTTACACATCGCAGTCCATCGCGGGAAAATAACCCCGTGTTAATGTGGAATTCACAACACGGCGGTACCATGCGATAGTCTCCTGAAACCGCGGACAATGTCCGCGATACAACCACCTCGACGGCGATAAAAACACAAACCCCAACACCAAAAAACGTGCAATGAGCCCATTCGCGATGAGGAAATCAGCGATAAGCAGCGCCAGGCCTGCCATACACACCCGGCAAGCGGGAAAATCACTACAAAAGGAGAAAAAACACACAAACACAAAATGACCAACACCCAAGCACCATGGAGGCAGCCGGAGCAGGCGCAGAGGACGAGCGCAACCCCACAAGTACCCCGGACGACCAGCCCGGGACCACGGTGACCGAGAAGGGCAAGGACAAGAAGAAGAGGAAGACAAAGTACAGTCCGCAGGAGAATCGGATCCTGGTCACGGAGGTGATAGAACACCATCAACAACTGTTCATCGCCTCCAATGTGTCATTGGGTACCAGAAATGGATTATGGGGGGCCATCGTGGACAAGTTGAACGCCGTCGGAGAGTACAGGAGTTCAATGGACGAGGTCAAGAGGCGATGGAATGACATCAAGCGCAAGACCAAGGAGAAACTCGCAGCCAACCAGAAGGCAGCAATGCAGACTGGAGGTGGGAGGCCTGCGCCACAGCAGGAGCTGGATGACATGGAGGAGCTGGTGTCGACAGTCATCAGTGTGGAGACCGTGGCAGGAGTCGGGGGACCGGACACTGCTCGACAGGACACAACACAACCTCAACAGGGTGAGTGACCACCAGGTACTGGGGGGACGGGTGGAGATGGCCACAATGGCACACATGCACAATCAAGCAGAGCACAGTGCACACCCACAATCACTCTGGATCATGGCCCTGATCCACAGACTGTCACAATGTACAATGCCATGCTGTCTGAATGTGAACCTGTACCATGCGGCTACATACATGCAGACACATTGTAATACACCATCTCCCCTTCACATTGCAGGGGCACCGTCAACACCTCCTGCAGAGCAGTCCCAGCCACTCTTCACTGATGATGAGGAGGACACCACCAGCATCGACACCCAAGCCCTCCAAGACATCATTGAGCTGATCCGCCAAGCACCTCCAGGACCAGGGCAGCCCAGCTGCATCGAGGAGACCCCACCCACTCCACAAACCACCCAGCAGGAGGCACCCACAACCCCGGCTGTCTCCCAAGACCCCCAGGAACAACACATGGCCTTCCAACGCCGTGTGCTGGAGGGCCAGAGGGAGACGGCTGAGCAGTTGTGGGTGGGGTTCGACCTCATACCTACCAAACTGGACGCCATCCATGGGTGTCTAGGTCCCATCAGGGACCAGCTCCAGTCCCTAACGCACACCCACGGCTCGCTCCATGGTCTCCAACGAGCCATGACTGACATCGCTGGAGTCCTGATTCGGAGACAAGAACACCTGTCCACTCAGAGTGGCTCCAGCGATTCCAGCCGTGAGCTGGCACACATGCGGAGGCTCATGGAGGACATGGTGCGGATGGAGGTGGAAAGGATGGCAGCCACCGCTGCACATCAGCAAAATGTAGCTGGCATCTACCAGGCCCTGCATGTCCTCATCATGGCATTGCTGCCACAAGGGGTGGCGATGATGAATGCTGCTGCCCCCACACCATCCACATCTCCGCCCCCTGGTGTGTCAGTGCCTCCCAGTGCGGCAGGCGTATCCACTCCGGCACCTGATGTGTCACTGCCACACAGTGCGGCCAACAATCCTCCTCCGGCCCCTGATGTGTCAGTGGCACACAGTGCCGCAGCCGGTACTGCAACACCCACAGGTGGGGCAGAGCACACATCCTCGGACGAGGACGTGGATGGGATTGAGTTCAGTAGGAGGCACTAGCATTCATGTCCGCCACCTTGCCTGTTTCTGCTTGGTGCCGAACATGGCCCCATGACCTGCCACTGACCCCTGATACACTCCGCTGCACTAACCTTGGACCGCGACATGGACTGCCATAAACTGTTTGATGACCAATGACACGGCGACCAGACTGCGGACTGTACCCTTCCTCTTCCGCAGTACTTGTCATCCCCGGATGGACTCTGGCTCGCCCTCCACGGGCCCATATTGTGTAGTGTGCTTGGCATGGACCTGTACTGCTCCAGCTGCAATACTCCACCGGATGTGCAATAAACATCCATAAACGCACTCCTGTGTCATGTCCTTCATCATTCATGTATGAATGTGTGGATGAATGTAGGGACAGTGATTTCCCTCATGTCAATGATGCCCATCTAGTGGGATGCCAGTCACAGTGTGCCACATTGCCTATTGTGTTCCGCTTGCAGTGGACACTACAACAGGGACACACGCATTAGTCACTTCCTTGTCCAGACATGGACTGAACCACGCCCTGAACCCGAGTCATTGTTGCAAGCCCTGCGCTGGTCCGGCGTACGCCAGGCCAGACCACTCTGCTTACGCTCTGAGGGGGGCCCACATAGCTACATGTCGCAGGCGTACACGCTGGTGGTATGCAGGTCACTGGTCTAGTTGTCAGCATGCCACGGCCACTCCCTGAGGGCAGGTTTGCACACACACCACACCCATCCGGCGCAGGCGTCACAGGCCATGTGACCCCGCCAACATAAGGGGCTGACAACGTCACATCCCCCACTGCCGGTGGTGACTGGATGACGGACGCTCCACGGTTCTCAATCATAAAGGGCCCATGAGTTGTGGCGCACAGGGTTGGTCGCACCCAAAGCCTTGCGCCCGTCACGGGCCTACCACCACGTGGCGCTGACTGGGGTTGCACAGGGTTAGTGGCACCGAAATAGCTGAGCAGGTGTGCAGCCTGCGATGATGACCTGTGCACTGATGTGGTCTCTGCCATTGATGCCTCAGGACTCAGCGTCATGTGTGGGACCTGCTCTGCCGCAGGGTGACTCCGCATGATGTGGACCATGCCATGGTGGCGGGACCGGGGCCTGGAGCTTGCACGGGCACGTGGTGTGCCCACTGGTGGACACACCGTTGGCGGCAGGTGAGCAGTGGGCCCGGGGTGCGCAAGTGCGGACAGCCAGCGCTGGCTGGCGGGAGGGGGTGGGATGCGGCTGCATGCGTGCACAGGGACGGACAGGCATTGTTGCCGTGTGCTGTGTGATGGACTCTGTCATGATTGACTCTGGCCTCGATTGCAGGTTGTAGACCCGGTGGCTTGCAGTGTATCCCAGCACGTGGTTGGAGACACACCGGTGGCAGCAGGTGAACAGTGGGGCCTGGGTGCGCAGGGGCGGCTGTGTCTCTCTCTCTCTCCCTTCCTTCCCTCTATCACTCTCTCTCTCCCTTCCTTCCCTCTATCACTCTCTCTCTCTCTCTCCCTTCCTTTCCTTCTCTCTCTGCCTTTCTTTCATTCTCTATTTCTCTGTGTCTCGCTCCTTTGATGTGCGCATGGCACACGTTCTGATTTTGTGCTTTATTTTCCAGGCTGTGACATCGAGATTGTCCCGGACGGACCCGACAGGAGTCTTCCGCATTGGTGTTTTGTGTTGTATTTCAATAAAGTTTTTGGTTGTTACTTCAGTGCTGTGTGACTGTTTCTCGTACTTCTGGCCACACATGTGTATTATTTTTTATCAATGTGCGTCATCTGGCGCTTTTTGTGGCTCTTGTGTCATGCACGGTATGTGTATGTCAGGGGGGCTGAGGGGGGTGGTGGGTGTTGTGGCCCTCATGGGTATCGGACCTGCATGATCATTGTCTCCATGGCATCTGTGGATCTTCAGATGTGGCTCTTGGCTGGGCTCCCTTTCATGCTGCAGGTAGTCGTCCTGCTTTACACCAGCAAAAGGCAGGTGTTAATTCCCTGGTGCTACCGCGGCTTATCGCCTGTTTTTGGTTTGCATCGCAGATCTGGCAGTTTGTTGTGAAAGTGGTGTTGTGGTTTTTTCGCGTGTTTTTGCACGGGAACGCCTACTCTGCATCTCATTAGGGTTAGTTGGTAGTGTCCACCGTGGTGTTAAGTTTTGGGGCAGTAATCGCGGGAATACTGGCAATGTCGGCAGTTTGCACCCGCTTGTGAATGGGGTGTTAAATCTATCTCCACTTTTGATGAGTTAAGGTGGAGATAAATCCGAGATACGTCCTTGTGAATATCCCCCTGAATGATGAAAAAAACGGAGGTAATAATTTCTGGTGATAACGCTGGAACTTTTGGCTGCTGCAGCTTGGTCCCTCCTCCTAATCCTAACAACATAATCAAGACCCTGGGAGTGATCTTTAACCACAACCCATCGTTCTTACCCTGTATTTAGAAAGTCTGACTACAGGAATAGCTCAGCTTAAACCTTGAGAAAGATCCATACTTTTATCCTTTGTGACAAGTATGAGCAGCTGATTGGTGCGTGTCTTTTCTCCCCCCTAAATTACTGTACTGTGATCTACCAAAGCCTACTGGAAGAGGCTTTGTCTAAACTACAGTGGGCCCACAGTGTGTTTGTGAGACTGATAAAAGGTAGCACAAAATTAGATTGTGTCTCCCAATCAAGACATAGTGTACACTGGTTCCCTGCCAAAGCCAGTATCCACCTTAAAGCTCTCTGTCTAATGCACAGAACTTTTCACCAGACTGGTCCAGTTTTTCTATCCCAACTAATGACTCCCACCATCCACCTCTGCTGATATGTTCAAAGATGGCCACATTCCTCTGTTCGGCCCAGTTTAAACAGGCAAAATCTGAGGGTAGAGCCTTTCACATTCTTGGTCCCAAACTTTGGAACTAACTTTCACAGGACTTGCACAACATCTTTAACTTTAGGGCTTTCAAAAGTATTGTATTGTATTGTAATTGCATTTATATAGCGCTTACTACCCTTGACGAGGCGTCAAAGTGCTTTTTCAGCAAGTAGCACGCTACTCCCAAAAGGAATAGTGGTGAATTGTTGTTGTTGTTGTATAAGCTTTATTTCAACAGCTAGTGTCATAAAAGCTATAAAAACATTATACAGATAAAATACACAATAGACGTATCATACAACAATATTATAAAAGTCATTTACACAGCAGTCCATCAGGATACACTGTCATACCCTTGGTATATGGAGCAATTGTCAAAAGCAATTGATTGAAAATTAATATACAACACTTCAATAAAAACGTGCATTGGATTCAATAAAAGGGGAAGAAATGGAATGACATAAAAGTTAATCTTAATAAGAATCCCATAGTCAGCTCATGACAATCCCCGCTAAACCTGCTAAAAAGGCTCTGGCCCTCCGTGGGGCCACAACATGGTGGGTCAGAGCTTAAGTGCATGTGCATAAAGTAGAGATTTTATAAAACTTGGGTGAGCAGTCTTAGGGCCCTGCGGCAATTTCATCTCAGCTACCTTCAGCTTGGGGCTGTGCTGCTCTTGTCAGGGCTTTCCGCCTAATAAGCCATGCATGGCTAAAGAACTTTGCCTCGCAACATGCAAAGAAAGGTCTAGGATCAGATCTAAGGATACGCAGGGCTTCCCGATAGTCCAGTGTACTCAGTTGTCTGCCAATCGGTTTTAGCCATTTGGCCCTCGGGGTGTTATATGCCGGGGAAGCAAACATCACATGGGCAACACTTTCAAGCGGGACCCTGCAACATGGGCAATCCATTAGCGTCTGTTTGCGTGGCTGCCATTTCGCGGTTGTCTCACAAACAGGAAGAGTGCCCAACCTAAAGTGCATGGGGACCCTGATTGTATCTAGAAAGGGCTCTAGAAATCTAATTTGTTTGTGTAAGTAAAATTCGGCCGTTAGTCTACCCACGTTCGGTTTGCAGGATTCCTGTCGGTCCACCCATTCCCAGTACAAACGTTTAAGTTCGTCTTTCCTTGGGTGGTCCTGCCTATCCCAATGCGCTTGGAGCCCCATGGCTGACAATATTTTCCTGATGTTAGACCTATTTTACAGCCAGTATCTATCCGAGTGACCTCAGTAAGGGCTTCAGCATAGGGAAGGAGCTCTGGAGTTCGCCTAATGCGGGCCCAAAAGAGCAGTGGGCGCAGCCTGGCTGTGACTCTGATGGACCGCCTGCCCATGTCAAGCATTAGGGGAGTGAGGGGAACGTTTTTAGGTAGCATCACCAGGTCCCTAAGAAACTTGTGCTCGGACCTGCAAAGGTCGTCAATCTTGTCGAAACCCCATAACTCTGCTCCATAAAGATCCATACTTGTTGCTTTGGCGTCATAAACTTGGAGGGCTGGGGCTACCGGCCTACTATGTGAGGAGCGGTGTTCTTTCCCGAGTGCTCTAGCCACTCGTTTGTGTCCCATCAGCATCTTTGCTAGGTAGGGCTTTCATGACATTTTGTCAGAGAGTCGGACACCAAGGTAGGCAAAGGTGTTGACTCTTTCAAGAGGGGTCCCGCCCAGCAGTGGTGAATTAGTATAGTAAAATATGAAAATTAATTTGAGCGGTGGATATGTTAGGCTGTTCTTTGGATTCAGAAGGATAGTGGAGGGATAGAAGAGGAAAAGGTTTGCATCTATATAGCGCTTGTCACCCCTGATGAGTTGTTGAAGCACTTTACAGCGAGTAGCACGCTACTCGGAGCCAGAAAAGGATTATTGGTGAATTAGTCTAGGGAAGTATGAAATTAATTTGACCGGTGGATATGTTAGTCTGCTATTTGGATTGAAAAGGATAGTGGAGGGATGGAAGAGGGAAAGGTTTGCATTTATATAGAGCTTGCTCCCCTGATGAGATGTTGTAGCACCTTTCGGCGAGTAGCAGGCTACTCTGGACACCAAAAAGGATTAGCGGTGAATTAGTGTGGGAAAATATGAAAATAATTTGAACGGTGGTTATGTTAGTCTGTTATTTGGATTGTAAAAGGAGTAGTGGAGGGGTAGAAGAAGGAAGAGTCTAGAAATTGTTTTTTTTTAGTTCATAGCAGTAGGAGGGTATTTGGGATGAGTAAAGGGGAGGTGGAGGGGGAAAATGTCAGAGGGAAGGGTTTAGAAAGGCTTGATTGGGAGATCTGAATAGTAAAAGAGGTATGAGATGATGCAAGGCAGGGTAGAGGAGGGAAGAGTCTAGAAAGGGTTATTTTGGTGATCATAGTAGTGTTATGGGGTTTGGGATGAATGGGAGAGTGAAGGTAGAAGATATATTGAGAGAGGTATAGGGTGAGAAATAGGGTAGTGCATTGCAAAGAGTATTAGAATGAGGTTTGAGATGAGTCAAAAGGTTGAGGTAGAGGATACATTGAGAGCAGCATAGGGTGAGAAATAGGGTAGAGCATTGGAGAGAGAAGTGGAATGAGGTTTGAGATTAGTCAGAGTGGACGGAGAGGATATAATGCGAGAGATATAGGGTGAGAAATAGGGTAGTGCATTGGACATGCTGAATTAGAAGCAAAGTAATAAATATAAAGATACATAAGTACATGGAAGGTCTATCATAAATATATGGAAGGTATATATTTATAAGGAAGGTAATATATGTAAATTAAAGTTGCATTTAATGAAGTCGGACTTTCAAGTGTTGCTGTACTTTAAATTAATTTGTTTGCTTTTTTGTAATTCAATAGTAAAGCAATTGTAGATAAATAGTTATGATAAAAGATTTACTTATTTATGCAACCCCTTATATATATGTTAGATATAGAATAATGTAACTATAAGTAATATGTACATTTGTCAAGCAGAAATTAACGAATTCCTATATCGGTAAAAACATAATTATTATACGCATTTATACAAAGCAATACACGCATGTAGGTACACATCTATATTCCAAATACATGCTTATATACAGAGGGATATGCTGAGTATGTATGTTTGAGTATGGTGGTTATGTGGGGAAGAGCCAATTCATGAGTAGTCTTCTGAAGATAAGGTGGTTGTCCACGGGTCTTATGTTTGGAGGTGAAGAGTTCTATAGTTTGGCTGCTTGAACAGAGAAGGATGTGCCACCCATGTTTTTTTTTTCTTGTACGGTGGGATTTTCAGGTGAGGTGCCACTTTAGAGCAGAGGTTCCTTTGTTGAATGTATTTTGTGAATTTATTCCTGATGAAGAATGGGCTTGTTCCATGTATCGCTTTGTGGGTGATACAAAGCAGCTTGAATATGGATCTTCTGGCAACCAGTAGCCAATGTAGGGCTCTCAAGGTTTGGAGATGTGGGCTTGTGGTTTTATACATAACAGTATTGTGGCAGCCGAGTTCAGAATCCGTTGTAGTCTTTTCATAGTTGTTAAAGGTGATCCGTGGTAGAGGTTATTGGCGTAATCGAGTTTGGACACAACAAGAGAGATGGTAGGCTGGACCTTGTGCGGGAATCCCAGGTAGGGGAAGATGCATCACAGAGTTTTTATTGCAGCAAAGCTTGATCTTGCTAGTTTGTCCACTTGGACATTCATTGATAGCTTGGAGTCTATAGTCATTTCGAGGTTTATTACGTCCTTTGATACTTTAGGTGGTGTTCCACCTAATTCCTAGATCATCAGGCCATGCGGCGAGTGGCTCATAATTTTTCCAATCGCCACACGTGAGTATTTACGTTTTGGAAGCATTCAATTTGAGATGGCTCCATGTCATCCATGAATCCATGGCTCTGAGACAACTGAAAATTGATGAGTTTCCAATGTCTTTTGCGCATTTCAGTTGAAGGAGTATTTGTGTGTCATCTGCATAGTTATAGCACGTGAGGTGAAATTGATTGATCAGTGACGGTAATTACTTCCTGTAAATGTTGAAAAGCATGGCGAGATGATAGAGCCCTGAGGTCATATGAATATTAATATTGCTATTATATTATTAAAAATGACAATAATAACAATACGAATACTAATAATAATACTGATAATAAGTAACAACAACAATAATAAATATAATAATAATAAGTAACAACAACAGTAATGTTTTGAGAATATGCACAGTAATTCCATAAGACCCTTCCAACATATTTAATTTACATTTTTTCCATCAAAGGTAAATAGATCAAACATTAAACAAATATAAATGCTCTCATCACTCAAGTGCACACCCAAGTGTGAATTCATTTACCTACATTTAATGATACCTCAGGATATTTTAACTACAGGTGTGCTATTTACACATCATTTTGGGTTTTGCAACTGGGAATGGGAGTAATGTGCTAATTGTGATGTTTTCCCCTTTTTGGGGCACAAAACCCAACATTCAAACTGTTTTTGCACCAGACTTTTACTAATGCAACTTATAAAGACAACAAAAAATCCTTTGGACACAATTTTCATGCGAGATAGAATCCTCCTCCTTATATCTCGCGATGAGAGCCAATTGGTAAGTGTTATTTCCTGGTTTCTGACCCGCACATTACAGTGCTTGCTCATTAATAACCATCGTTGGAATTTGAAGATGATAAAATTGTTGGCCCAATATACTAACAAAAGTCATACATTTTCACCCGTAGATATACTCCTATGCATAGATGTAAATTTACAACTTTTGTGAACTCACATGGACTCCCTGCAGTATGGCTGAAAATGTCTTGTTACTTACCGGTAATCTTCATTACCCCAATTAGGGTCCTCCTCGTCCCAGTCCTTACAAAGTGAGGCAGTCCTGCCTCCAGCCAGCCAATTAAAACGCTACAAAACCAAAAGTCAAAGGTCATATAAACCCCTCCCACCCACCGCCATGCCTGTTATCAACAAGTCCCAGACACAAACACAGCGGGAGGGAGGGAAGAGGACTGGGATGAGGAGGACCCTAATCAGGGTAATGAAGATTACCGGTAAGTAACAAGACATTACCCCCTCATGGGTCCTCCTCGTCCCAGTCCTTACAAAGTGAGGAACTCACAAGCAGAGAACCAGGAAGAAAAAACGCAGAACACCAGGGATCCATGCAAAAAGTACAAAACGTTTAATCAAACAAATGATCAACGAACACCAGCGTTCAGAACGCCAACAGCAAAACTGTCAACAGATGCATGTAAAACATCAAGTCGATAATGCCGAAACAAATGTGTGATGGGACTGCCAAGTGGCCGCACTACAAATCTCCCGGACAGAGACCCCCGCCGCCTCAGCCCAGGAAGTGGACACAGAACGAGTCGACCGACCCTGCACCTGAGACGGAGGAGGCAGGCCCACAGACTTATAGGACCGGCAGACCGCCAAACGCACCCATCGACTGATCGTAGAAGTGGAAACCTTCTTCCCCATAGCCACACCCCCACAGGAGACAAATAGGGCAGGAGAAAGCCGAAACCCCAGCGAACGCTTGAGGTAAATCTGAAGAGCCCTACGAACAGCCAAAGAAGAAGGAACAAGGGAAACCCCCCGTAGGTAAATCAGGTAGTATCACCTCCGGCTGCAAAAGGAACCTGGAAGAAACCCCAGGCAGAAAGCCGGATCAAGCCGTAAAACAACCCTATCCTGCAGGAACTGCAAATAAGGGAAAGAAACAAGCAAGGCACCCAACTCACCCAACCGACGAGTGGAGGTGATGGCCAGCAAAAAGCCACCTCAGCGGACAACCACAGCAAGTCGGCCTCCAACAAGGGCTCAAAAGGGGTCAACTGCAGACCCCACAAAACAGTAGGCAAAACCCAAGAGGCACGATCACAGGAGAGACCGGACGACGAAGCCTAAAGCTCCGAAGAAGCCGACTCACCAAAGGAGCAACTAACTCCAAAGAGGCCACGGGACCCCGACAAGCCTGAACGGCAGCCCAACGACCAGACAAGGCGGAAGGGGAAAGGTCCATCAAAAACCCATCACGGAGAAAGACAAAAATAGAAGCCGGATCTCAAACACAGATCCAGACCAAGAGAAGAGCACCAGGAGCCAAAAGAGCCCCAAAGCGTAGTTCTTAAGCAATGAAGGCCGACGCGCCAACTGAATGCCACAGAAGAAACAGCCAAAGACGCCAACGACAGCCGCCCAAGAGCCAGGCCGTCAGATGCAAGCAACAAAGACAGGGCAAAGACAGGTGCGGACACAGAAGCGGAGCCGGAATCAAAGGGAAGCCAGTCAAACCAGCCCCCGCCAGCAGCAGCAGGAGCAGAAACCAAAGGCAGCGAGGCCAAAAAGGAGCAACAAACAGCACAGACACCTCCACCCCCCGAATCTGCTGCAGCACCCTCGGGAGGAGAGAAACAGGAGGTAAGGCATATAGAAAGCCTGAAGGCTAAGGAAACGAGAGAGCAACCCCCAAGCCTGAGGACAGACCACCACGGAACAAAAACCGGGGGAGAAGAGCGTCGCAAGGGGAAGCAAAAAGACCGATCCAGAGAGTCTCAATACGAATACAAAGGTCCCGGAACAGAGGAACTGGCAGACGGCACAAAACAGAGGACGGGAGGAAGTGGCCCAAGCCGCCCGAAAGAAAACTCAGACGCCCCTGAACACAAAAAGCCCTCAATGCCAACAGACGAGAGTTCGCCCAGACACAAATCACGGAAGTCAGCAGGCACAGAGACACACATCCGGACCCCCCATGAAGGCGCAAGTAACAACAAGCCACCAGAAAGCCGGTACAAACCAACAGACTCGTCGGCCACCAAGGACCCCAATGAGTCCCCCCCAACCCCAAGGACAGGCGTCCGAGGCCAACAAGAGGAGAGAAGGAAGCAGATAACGCACCCCCTACACCAGGTCAGGAGAGCAAAGCCACCAGGCCAAAGAAAGAACCAGAACAGGGGAGAGAGGAACCAGAGCCACGCAACCTGCATGGGAAGGGTCCCAACGTGTCAACAGAAGAAACACCAAGGACCGGAGGCGCAGGCGAGCCCAAGGAACCACAGCCATGGTGGCAGCCACCAACCCCCGGACCCACAACCAACCCTGAGCCGGGGCAGAAGGGCGGCCCAGCAGGACCCGCAGAAGAGTCAATAGGGTGGAGAACCGAGCCGGAGTGAGAAAATAGCCCCCTGCAAAGTGTCGAACAGGCCTCCGATAAACCAAAGTCCCTGAACAGGAACCAGATGAGAAAGGCCAGATCCAACATGAACCCCTGAACCTGGAACAAGGCCATCAACGCCACCATCGCCAGAAGAGCCTTAAGGAGGGTGGAAGCAGAAACCAAACAAAAGCAACATAGGGAAACACAGGTAAACCCAGACTCAGCAAAACCCCCACAGCAGGAGCCAACACTGTGGAAAAACCCAGGGAGCAGTAGAGAGGCCGAAAAGGCAACACCGGAAACTGGCAATGGAACCGTCCACCCCAAACCGCAGGAACCGCTGACCCGCCGGATGAACGGGAAAGGAAAAACAGGCACCTTCCAAATCCAGGGAAGACAAAAATCGCCCACCAGGATGAGGGGAACGACGGACTGCAAGGGGATCATACAAAAATGACCCAGCCGCACCAAGCCGTACAAAGCCCGGGGACTCAGAATTGAGCAGAAGGAATCAACGGGCGCCGGGGCCAGGAACAGAGAGGAACAGAACCCAAGGTCCCGCACCGCCACCGGAACCAGCACAACAGTGCCCTGTGACAAAAACAGGCCAATGCCAGAGAACATGGCAGACCGCATCACGGGGCCTAGTGACAACGGGGTAACCTCAAAAACAGTCCAAAAGGGGGACGGCCCCAGAACGGAATCCGGTAACCTAGATCGATGACCGACAGGCCCCACCAGTCGGAAACAGACCGGACCAACAAACCAGGAACAACGGAGCCGAGCCCCTAAAATAGCAACAGCGCCAACAATGGAGACAGGAACCCACAACCAGTGAATCACCAGGACTGGAACACATAACCTCTCGAGGAAGAGACCACAACCATAACCACCAGGCCACGGTGCCTCCACCAGGGCATAACACTAATTGACCAACAACCAGGGGCAGCAGCAGGTGCTGCAGAGGCCAGGAACCAAATGGAACGCATCCCCCCGACCACTGGCCCGACCACGAAAGGGCCGAGAAGAAGACAGAGCACTCGGAAACACCAGATCATGGAAAAAAGACAAGGTTCTCTGCACAAACCGTCTTTGGAGTAAGCCAAAATAGCCCGGGATCCACAAAAGGCAGGCTAAGGACCAAGGTGTCTGAGCAGCGTCAAGGCACCAAGGCGCAGTCCCAGGAGACCCCCTACGAGCCACCGCCACCCCAGCAGCTGAGGAGAGGGCGCACAGGGCAACAAAAGTACAGCAGACAGAAACCAGGTCAATACCTCCATCTGCGCCAAGACAGGAGCAAGATCCCCCTGACCCGGAAGACAGTCAAACAGGTACCCAAACTCTCAGAAAGGACCTGTGAAGCATAGGCTGAAGAAGCGCCAGCACGCACCCCAAAAGAGAAGTAGCAGAAGAACGCTCAAGAGCAGACTCTACCTCCCGCACAACTGGGTCAGCCCAGGAAGCCGCCGCCGAAGACAAAGAGAAAGCAGAGGAAGAAGCCAAGGAGGACAAAACAGAATTGACCCCAGGAACTAGAGGGAACTGGGAGACAAAGTCCGCCCGGCAACACAGCTACCCCAGAAAGCGCGGAATCTCCTGCATGATGACAGCAAGCCATACCACAGCCAGAATATCTGTGAGGACATCATGAAAAAGCAGGACATCAACCACCGAGGACTATACAGGGAGTAAAACCCAGCATCAGATAAGGACCGGGTGTCAAATCCCAGCATCGCACGCACAGGGATCAACATGTCAGAAAAACCATGCCTCGGATGCACATCCCCTCAGGGGAATTTTCCATTGCCTCATAAACATCCCCAGCCTAGTTCGCAGAGGCTCAGCAGCGCAGCCTGCACAGCAGAAAGAAACAAATCCTGCAAACAGACCAGGAAAGTCGCAAAAGGACATTACGCTGCACGGATAAAGATGTTGCAGGCACTTGAGAGGAATACTTAACACCCATGGCCATAAGTAGGAAGAGCAAACCATACAGGAAGCCCAGCACACACCAGGAAGTGCCCACATTAACACTGTCACCAAGCAACGAAGACCCATGTAACACGAGACTTGGAAAACCAAAGGGACAGCCCTGCCGCCTCCCCCACAGCCACAGAACAAACAACCATGGCCCCGGGAGCCGGACGCTGCTAGAAGACCCCAGCACCGGAATGACCCGAGGCCAGAACGCAAGGGAAAACTCCCCGCCCCAGCCAAGCACATGCGCGGGGAACGCGTACCGGCCAAGGAGCAGGAACGCGGCCGACCGGAACACCGGTGCGGCTGCGTAGAAACACAAAAAAAAACAATGTCAGAATAAACAGTGCAATTTAAGACCATAACATTTTTGTTTTTGAAAAACTCACGGCACCGCAACACATCCTGCACAACCGGAAACAGCAACAGGAGACACGGAGCACCAGCGTTCCGACCGCCGTCGGAGCAAGAAAAAAAAAGGCATGGCGGTGGGTGGGAGCGGTTTATATGACCTTTGACTTTTGGTTTTGTATCGTTTTGATAGGCTGGCTGGAGGCAGGACTGCCTCACTTTGTAAGGACTGGGACGAGGAGGACCCATGAGGGGGTAATGTGTCCCTGTTACAGCTTGCCAGGGGTATCAGGAATGTAAAATGGAATCTGCTATTTCCCCAATGAGGGGTTATAAGCCGGTCAGCTCCACACTGGGGAAAGGATTCTGATGCACAAACATGCATTCTTTTCTTTCCTTTTTTCCTCCAGGAGGAAAGCTTTTTTCCTGTGGAAAAATCCCTTTCTCTGTATCCCTACAAACATTTTGATATTTCTGTTCCTTCCCAGTTAATACTGTACTTCATTTGAACACGTCTCTCACCTGCTCTAGGATGGGAAAGAATCTGGGAGGAGTTTAAAAATGGCAACAAATTCACGTTTGTGGGCATTTACAAACTTGGAAGGTAAATCCCTCATGGAACCTCCCACTCACCATCCCGTGCATGGGTTTTACTACTGAGCATTTGAATGCTCCTGTGGCACAGAGCTATGGGGTAGTAAAACCCTTTATGCCTGACAGGTTTCCTTTGTGGATATTGGTCAGCTGTAAATAAATCAATTTTCAGCCGTAAACGTAGGTTTATAGCCCTAAATGGCTTTATAAATTTGGCCCTACTTTTGTTAATATGGAGTAACTTCTTTTTGGTAAGCGGTTTATTGGATGGGCCCACCCTCTGCAGAGCATAGCGCACAGTGCCTCAAATTGGAAAATATTTCCAGAAGGTCAGTAGGACAGTGAGCTGCTTTCAGGGCTGCCACGTCTAAACGATTCTCAGCCCATGTGGCCTCAAAAACAGCTATGAAGGAGTAAAACACAATGTTCTTATTGCAACAGATTTGATTTGTTGCTGCAAAGAAATTGTGCTCTGGAGGGCTGTTCTGATCATTTGGAACTATTGAGATATTTCATTCATTTTTCTCTAGAACAGTCTGGAGAGCATATGAATTTTCATCCGGTATATATGTAAGATCATGCTGTAATAGGAATTACTTGGGCATGTTTAAAAAACGAATTCTCGTGGAGATGAATACTCTCCCCCCAATAAAATCCCCTGTGTAGGGTCAGACTTGCTTATAAAGCTTGATCGCTCGATGCATTATACCTTTGGTAGGAAAACATTTTACAGAGATGCTTTTGTTCCCATCTTTGCCAGGGTCCTTCAAATTACATTTGTTAAATAGCTCCTGAAATACAAAGGTAATGTATGTGCTGCAATAATGCGATGACCAATCAATTGTAGCATTACTGTATGAGTAACTTGGATAATATTTCGACATTAATATAATCACACTGTGAATTCATACACCTATTGTTGGTTTGCACCTTTGTTTTGTTCCCCAGTGAAGTGACTTGCAGAACACTACTGCCAAAGACCAGAATATAAAAATACAATACGGTCGAATACAGCAAAACCATCAAAGACAAATTGTACTTTAGACTGGTTCATATTTGCTAGGTGAACTAACACCATTTCTATAGCTTGTTGAAGTTTGTTAGATGAACTAATGTGGACTGTTGAAGTTACGTAGACTGTTGAAGTTTGTTGGGTGAACTGACACCATTTGTATAGATTGTTGAAGTCTGTATAGATTGTTGAAGTTTGTTGGGTGAACTGACACCATTTGTATAGATTGTTGAAGTTTGTTGGGTGAACTGACACCATTTGTATAGATTGTTGAAGTCTGTATAGATTGTTGAAGTTTGTTGGGTGAACTGACACCATTTGTATAGATTGTTGAAGTTTGTTGGGTGAACTGACACCATTTGTATAGATTGTTGAAGTCTGTATAGATTGTTGAAGTTTGTTGGGTGAACTGACACCATTTGTATAGATTGTTGAAGTCTGTATAGATTGTTGAAGTTTGTTGGGTGAACTGACACCATTTGTATAGATTGTTGAAGTTTGTTGGATGAACTGACACCATTTGCATAGATTGTTGAAGTCTGTATAGATTGTTGAAGTTTGTTGGGTGAACTGACACCATTTGTATAGATTGTTGAAGTCTGTATAGATTGTTGAAGTTTGTTGGGTGAACTGACACCATTTGTATAGATTGTTGAAGTTTGTTGGGTGAACTGACACCATTTGCATAGATTGTTGAAGTCTGTATAGATTGTTGAAGTTTGTTATGTGAACTGACACCATTTGTATAGATTGTTGATGTTTGTTAGGTGGACTGACACCACCTGTATGGGTTGTTAGACCTGAGGCACTGTCACCACAACCATCATAAATAACCTGTACAAGGGATTTAAGTCAGAGTATAAAATGCCAGGTTTTTAACTTATTGCACAATTTTACGAGGTCTAGTTGGTGTAAAGACTATGATTAGTCAGTTACCTAATGAGATATTGATGGCCTAAATTTCCTATCTATAAATTAAGGCAGCGCTGTGTGAAAAAATGCAGTGTTCCAATACGCGAATGAGGAAAACGTGCACTTGTTTATCAAGAGTCACCTGCTGTTGATGTCATCAGGTATGCCCACGCTAAAAATGCCATTTTAGCACAATAATGACCATGGCACAATGGCAGAAAGGTGACCCAGTGGTGATTGCGTGAGATGTGTATTCAAGGTAAACACCCTCAAGGGCAGAGTTCAGGGTAAGGATAACAGGCCACGGATAATCCATTTGCAGCAATTGTGCATTATCCCCAAAAATATGAAATTATATTACTCTTACCCCTTGGTTGTGCTGGGTCCGATTTGCTGTCAGGATTTTATGTAAAGTCAGTTCTGTCCATTTAGATGCTCTGGGTTTGTGTGAAAACCTATAGGTGCATACGCGAATCAGCACTGCCATTTGTCCTGCCATGCACAAAGCTAGCACCAAGACAAACTGATAATAATTCTAAACTGAGGTCCACTACTTGGTTGCACATTCATGATGCACATTAATGAAAACATAAGAACTGGAGAAGCATGATGAAAAGTAAATCGATCTACGATCAGCAGTTCTATAGATTATAGCACACGTCTCCATCCTTGTCTGTAAGGAGAGCTACTTCTGAATGATGAAAATAATCTTGAGCTACTGATGACTTTGACAATTGTTGCAATAGTGAGGACATTAGAGCCAATTACAATATTTATTTCATTATTTATTTATCAATTTATAAAGTGCATGGTTACACCGCCGGTGTGTCCCTGCGCTAATGCAGACTACTCAGTGGAGCCGGCAAGAGTCTCCCAGCTGTTTGTGCTCTGACCAAATGGCGGTACTCAATTATCTAAAAGTTAGTTGGAAGGCGGGAACTGCCAGGTCTTTAATCCCTTGCAGAAAGTGCTTCTGCAAGGTTCGGATCTCAGCGCCTCTGGCATAATATTCCAGCTCTTGGCTGCGAGGTAACGAAAGGAACGAGCTCCCATCCTAGCTTTCTGCATTCTTGGCACCATGACCAGGGAGGTGCCTTTAGATCTTACATTCTGCGCTGGTATATAGGCAGTTATCAGAGAGCGGAGATACTGGGTCCCTTTTTTCCACAGAATTCTGTGACAGTAGCACATGGCCTTAAACGTAATCCTCTTCTCCACGGCAGCCAGTGGAGGGTAGCTAGGGTCTTCGCGGCCGCTGTTCTTTTTGGCAGGTTCAAGACTAGGCGAGCGGCCGCATTTTGAATAGATTGAAGCTTGGTTAGTCCTTTTTTTGATGCTACCAGATATAGGATGTTGCCATAGTCCAGCTGGGAGGTGACCAAGGCATGTACTATCGTTTTCCTGGCAGTCATCAGTAGAAGATCCTGGCGTTTCCTTAGGACTTTGAGAGTCCAGAAACATTTCCCCGCCACCCTCCAGATTTGGCTTTCAAACGTAAGTTTGGAATCTATCCAAACCCCATAGATTCTTTACTTCTGCTTCTGGGGCATGAATTTGCCCCAATGCCTCAGGCCACCATGCGAATGTCCATATCGAGGGGGCCGTACCAACTATCATAACCTCAGTTTTGTTGCCATTAAGTTAAGGCAATGGTTAGACATCCATAAGACTAGTTCCTCTAAGCATAGAGAAAACTGATTCGCTGTCCGCGCTGGGTCCTGGGACAAGGTGACAATAAGTTGCGTATCATCGGCATATGAAACAATAGTCACATTGTGTTTTACCACTACTTCTGCAAGGGGGACCATGTAGAGATTAAACAGAGTATGGCTTAGAATCGAGCCCTGTTGGACTCCCTGCAACAGAGGGATGCTCTTTGCCATGTGTGGGTGTTGAGCAACTTGAAAGCTCCGTGATGAGAGGAAAGAGGCCAACCAGCGTAAAGCTGAGCCCCTGACCCCACAGTTGCATAATCTCTTGATCCAGCAGGATCAGTGCAGCAGTCTGCCCTGCATCAACACATTTCCTTAGGGTTTCCATTGCAAGGAGTAGGTCCGACTCTGTGGAGTGGGAGGCTCTTGAAAGCCAGACTGTGAGGAGTGAAACAGGTCATTCTGATTAATATGATATACAAGTTGTTTTTTTGTCACTTTTTCTGCAATTTTTGCAAAGAAAGGTAGCAGCGAGATAGGGTGCAAGTTTTCTAGCAGTGCCGGATCCACTGATGGTTTTTTTTGTAATGGCAAAACTGTTGCTTGTTTCCATTTCTGAGGAATTTCACCCAGGTGAAAGAAGCGATCAATAAGTTGTGAAACATAGGGCAGAATGACGTTACCTCCTTGCATTAAGATCTTGGGCGGGGCTGGGTCCAGAGGCGATCCAGATTTGATAGCCGCAGCTATACTCTTCAGATCCTCCAGCGCCGGCACCCTAAATTTATCAAGGGTTTCCCCCTCAAAAGTTGTTTCAGAAAAGGTATCCTGATTAATGCCACTACGTGCTTCAGCTGGAAAGGAGTCATACATTTTTGCCACTTTGGCCGCAAAATAGTCAGCAATTTTATTACAGTTCTCCAGGAGGTAGACTACTGGCCGTTATTCGTACAGGTGATTTATGAGTTTTCAAAATTGAGAACAATTCTTTTGAGGAATTGTTCGCCCTTTCAATTTTATCAGTGTAATAAACACAGCGCGTTCTCCTGATTAGCACGTGGTATTGTTTGAGCTAGTTTCTATAGTTGTCCCTGCTCAGAGAACAGTAATCCTTCCTCCATCTACGCTCTAATTGTTTGCATTTTTTTTTTGCCATAATTAAGGTGTCGTTAAACCAGGGCAAAAATATCCTCTTCCTATTAGTGTTCAACGTGGTCCAGGGTGCTAATTCATCCAATGCCCCTGCTATCCAGTTTTCCACATCTCTGTTAGCTATGTTAATATCCTCCTCGAGTTTAGGGCTGGTATTAGAGAGTGTTTGAGAGAATATCTCTGGGTTAAACCTAGTGCACTTCCTGCGAGTGATTACCTGCTCGGCGTAGTGGGAATAGGCCTTTGGGAAGGCACTGCAAAGGCCACCAAGTGGTGGTCTGACCAGGGGACTGCCATCAGTGCCCCCAACTCAATCTCAGCTGAATTGGTAAATATCGGGTCTAAGATGTGTCCCAATTGATGAGTCAGAGCGCTCATTTTTTGCTTCAGGTTCAGGGACATGAGATCCTTGCAAAGCGATTGAACTTCAAGGTTGTCATTATTATCAAAGTGCAAGTTGAGATCACCCAGGATAAGCAATCTGTTATAGCGCAGTGCTGGCTGAACCATCTTCTCTACAAGGCTAGATATAAATTGTGCCACAGGCCTGGAGGACGGTAAATTAGAAAACCGGCTATTGTATGATCTTCTGCTGCAGAAAGAGTGAAAAAGAATGCCTCACAGTTCTCAAGATCGGTCTCCTTGATGCAGCATTTCAGTGATAGTTTATGTGTTATCGCAATTCCTCCTCCTCTTTGCATAGAGCGGTCTTGTTTGAGTATCCCAAATCCTAGCAGTAGTGCATCTAGGATATCAGGTACAGAGCACTCACTCAGCCATGTTTCAGTAAGAAACAGAGCATCCGACTGTTTATCACTTAGGATCTCAAAAATCTAATTTCTGTGTTTGACTAATGAGCAACAATTTATTAAGAGCAGTTGCATTTTAGATGCATGAAATAAGACCTGATTTTTAGGTACAAAATAAGCATTACTGTTAGAACATTTTAGCAGGAGGGAGTCTGCTGTTAATACGTGACGACACACTTCTGGAATCTTAGGGGCTAATCTGCGGAGAACATCCGACGAATAGTAGAGAGATTGCTGGACATTGCAACTGGCAGGGGTTCTGGCCCCTGTTCCCGGCTGGGCGCGGATGGGCGCAGACGGGCTTGCCTTTGGTCCGCCAGCGGCGTGCCCACTGCACGCATCTGCTGTGTGTCCGTGTCACAGCTCTCATTTATCAGATCGAACAAGGCAGATCTGAAACCACTAGCCCGCCAACCTTCCAAAGTGACAGTCGGAATGGTGTCACGAATGGGGGAAGAGGAGAGAACACTCCCACGTGACCCGTAGCCAAAGAGTGGAGCCCCAACCGTCCCGACTTGTCCACAGCAAGGAGCCCTACAATACAGGTAAAAAGGCCTGGCCTGCACCCTGCAACATGCAG
The DNA here is from genome assembly GCA_963921515.1 of Calotriton arnoldi. Classification (NCBI taxonomy): domain Eukaryota; kingdom Metazoa; phylum Chordata; class Amphibia; order Caudata; family Salamandridae; genus Calotriton; species Calotriton arnoldi. Next base: position 691,949 of record CAWUFW010004773.1, read on the forward strand.
CACTGCAGAGGGCCAAAAAATTTAAAAGTTTTCTTAAAAACAAATGTGCCACAACCATTAGTCAGGGTAAAAAGCAGTCACACACCACTTATGAAAGACTGCTGCGCGTCCGCGTCACAGCTCTCATTTATCAGATCGAACAAGGCAGATCCGAAACCATTAGCCTGCCAACCTTCCAAAATGGTGGTCAGAATGGTGTTACGAATGGGGGAAGAGGAGAGAACACTCCCACGTGACCCGTAGCCGAGGAGTGGAGCCCCAACCCTCCCGACTTCATCCATAGCAAGGAGCCCTACAATACAGGTAAAAAGACCTGGCCTGCACCCTGCAACACGCAGCAGTGTAGGGGGCCAACAAATTTAAAAGCTTTCGCAAAAACAAATGTGCCACAACCATTAGTCAGGGTAAAAAGCAGTCACACACCACTTACGAGAGACAGCACAATAGTGTGCGATTTTTGAAAGATTGCTAGTAGTGACCACCCAGATGTATGCCACAATATTAGATATATTTTTTCAAGATAAATAGATGTGGAGTTAAGAACTAACAACTATGCTTACCTTAGTATACTTACCTTCATGATATTGCATTATAATCTGGATCTTAGTTGCACATACATGATACACATAGGATAAAAACGCACATTAATAAAAACATGAAAAATGGAGAAGCATGATGAGAAGTCGATCTAGAATCAGCAGTTCTATAGGTTATAGTAATAATGTCAACATATAATCTCAAACATTTTTGTAAGGGAGCCTTGTATGTATGCAGCACAAAAAGGACTATAAATGATGAATTCCACCTCTGAATCCCAAATGCAGACACCACAGGCTTTCAGTACTCCTAAAAATTTCCTGTTTAGCCTATATAATTCTCACATGGATTTAATCTTAAATAAACACTGACCCAACAAAATGTTCGCAAATGTATTTTTCATTTCATCACAAAAGATCTTTTTAACTTTTTATCTCTTTTCTAAAATTTACAGTGTAAAATATATCCTTGTTAGACCTGGCATTTCTGGCGTGATTACCCCTGACTTTTTGCCTCTACCTCCTCTATTTTTGGTGCTGTGATGGATTTTGTTTTGCCAATTAAGATGCTTTGGACACTTTGCCACTGCTAAACAGTGTCAAAGTGCAAGTGCTCCCTGTATAAAGTATAATGGTAATTGGTTGTCCATGATTGGTATGTTTGCCTTACTAGTAAAGTCCCTAGTAAAGTGCACGATGTGTGCCAGGGCTGGTAATGCAAATGCTACTAGTGGGCCTGAAGCACTATTTGTGCCACCCACACAAGTAGCTTTGAAAAAGGAACTCAGGCCTGCCATTGCAGGGCCTGCGCGCAATTTGTTAAACTGCCATGTTATTCTGACAAGTGCACACACTTGCCAGACCTTACCCTTCCCTTTCTATGCACATCAGACACCCCTATGGTAGGTCCAAGGTACCCCCTGGGCAGGGTGCAGTGCATGTGAAAGGTAGGACATGTACTAAGGTGTGTACCATGTCCTGACAGTGAAATAATCTCCATTTCGTTTTTCACTGTTGAAAGGCCATCTTACCCATAGGACAGAATGGGGAGGCTGTGTAATATGTTTTCCAGCCTATCTTCCCAAAGGCTTAAGATGGAGAGGTGAAGTTTAGTATGCCTGAACTCACAATGTAATAACACATCTTTTTATGAAGGTGGTTTTTGCATTGTGTGTTTAAAAGCCACTCTTTTAGAAGTGGCTGCGTTTTTGTGCTCTAACATGTCTGTGTGTCTCTGCCTGGTTGTGGATTGACTGTCTGGATTTCAAAGAGATAGGATCTGGGGAATGTCTTGACCCAGGGGAGGAGGTGAGACAGCAACAGGCTGACCTGCATTTGGAATGTAGGGGGAGGAGTAGCCCTTAGAGGTGAAGAGGCCTGGGCTGCAGCCATAAACCAATGGCTCCGGCCCCTGCTGAGTGATTGAGGATCCAGACCCCCACTATCAAAGGAATAAAGGTGTCACTGGCAGGGAGGCACCCAGAACTGGTTTGAACAGGGGTCAGTGAACCCTGAACACAAAGACTTCAAAGCCATTGAGGGGTATAACTATGAGAGCTGAAGCCCCTGAACTTTGGAGAATGGCTTGATCAAGATTGAACAAGACTGGAGCTACTTCGCGGTCAAGAGGAACCTTTAAGAAGGAAGAAACAACCAAAGAGACTGAAGGTTAGGACTGACCCTTGCTGTGTGTTCTGGGGCTGGCCTGCAGTTTGCTGTTTTAACCAAGGAAAGGCTGAAGGGACTTTGCTGTGTGCTGTGTCCCCCTGCTTGAAAGGACTTTGCTGTGCTGTGTCCTGAAGTAACTTATCCCCAAGGGCCCGAGGTGAACTGGCTCCCTGTTGTTGAAACTCAGGAACACAAAAGTTTCCAGGAGAGTCTCAGCGACGCTGTGTGCCTGTGCATGTTGCAGCCTGAGACCCTCGTAAGAAGTGCCCTGTGATCGTGGGCACCTGGAGTCCAAGCGAGGATCAGCGACGATGTGTGCGCGTGCTTTTTGCAGCCTGAACCTTTTGTGAGGATTGTCCAGTTATCGTGTGCACCGGAATCCAAGTAAGTCTCATCGACGCTGTGTGCGTGTGCTTTGTGCAGCATGAGACCTTCGTGAGGATTGCCTTGTTATCGTGCACACCCGGAATCCAAGTGAGTCTCATTGACGCTGTGTGCGTGTGCTTTGTGCAGCGTGAGGCCTTCGTGAGGATTGCCTTGTTATCATGCACCCGGAGTCCATGTGAGTCTCATCGACGCTGTGTGCGTGTGCTTTGGGCAGCGTGAGACCTTCGAGAGGAATGCCTTGTTAACATGCACCCGAAGTTAAAGTGAGTCTCAGTGACGCTGTGCGCGTGTTCTTCGTGCAGCCTGAGACCTTCGTGTGGAGTGCCCGGTGATCGTGCACCCGAAGCTCAAGGGAGTCTCAGCAACGCTGTGTGTGTGTGCCCTGTGGCAGCCTGAGATCTTCGTAGCAGTAGCGGCCCGGACCGTCAGAGTCGGAGGAGCTGAGCCACCAGCCCGAGCCCGCCGTTGCCAATTCACAAAGATTGCATCGGAGGCCCAAGTCGTTGGACGAGGAGAGGAGAGTGAGTTTGTGCCCCCCAGGTAACGTGTGTCGACTCCTGGGGCAGGGTGTGGGCTCGGAGGGAGACACTCTCGGCCTCTCTCTCAGTCCAGCAGCGCGAGCCTCTGCTTCGGCTCGTATCGCGGCCCGTATTGCCAAGGGAGTGGCAGTACCGGGGCCGGAGTGCGGAGCTGCACTTTTTGTTACACCATACCCGTGTTGGGGGCAACTGTTGACAGAGGCTGACTGTGAGTCAGAAGGAATGGCAGAGAGATCGCCTAAGGCACCGTGATCGGTACCGGAGTGTATTACGCATTATCTTATTTCTGCATAACGAACTACCTGATTGTCGTATGACGCATTGCATTGTTACTGCATAACGAACTACCTGATTAGTGTATTACGCATTGCCTTATTTCTGCATAACGACGTACCTGGTGGTTGTATTACGCATTGCATTATTTTTACATTGCAAAGTGCCTGATTGTTGCGTTATGCATGGCATTATTCTTACTTTGCAAAGTGCCTGATTGTCGCGTTACACATTGCGTTATTTTTACATTGCACAAGTGCCTGATTCTAGCATTACGAACTGCATAACATGGTATTAGGATTACAGTGGAATGTTTAGAAGTGCTCATTAATGTCGTCAGAACTTACAAGGGCTGGCTGGCCTAACAACCAGCCAGGAGAAATATTACACATCCTCATATGTTGGATTTATATTGTGTGGTCTTATCGTATATCTTTTTATATAAAATTTATACTCGTTTTTATAAAACTTGTGTGGAGTCTTTTGTGGTGTCATCATTGGATGCTGTGAGCGTGGTTGCAAATACTTTACACATGTGCCTTGAAGATAAGCTTGGCTGTTCGTGCCAAGCTACCAAGGGGGCTATCTCAGAAGGTGACCTTCCTTTCCTTGACGTGGAAATGCGGGTCCCTATTTGGCCTAAGGTACCTACCTCAGCCAACCAGGGATCCCGGGTCTAACATTTGGTGGCAGCGGTTGGGACCTAACATTTGGTGGTCAGCGGTGTGGGATTGAAATGTGTATTTGCAAATTCACTCACAGTAATTGGTGTAAATAACAAGTTTAGCGCAGACCACGATGCAACCACATATTGTGTTCTTGATTTGTTGGTTCTAGTTGGTTTTATTTTTGAGCAACCTTTAAGCCACACATCATGTCTCAGAGGAGTCAAGTAGCCAGTGAGGCTGCAGAATTAGAGTTCGACATTGAGGCATTGCTTACCTACATAGTTGATCAATTGGGGCAATTCTGCAGAGCTTTGGGATGTCCCATGAAAAGTAGCGCGAAGAAGGAGGAGCTGCAAATGGCCTTGAGGGCCTGGTGGGAAGCCAAAGGGGCTCAGGAGACGGGTGATGTTGAGGTGGATGAGGATGACCCAGGGAATGGATTTGGTCCACAGGATTTGCCAGTGGAGGGACCAGCCTAGGGGCTGGTAGTAGACATTCAGGGAGGAGTTTTTCACCAGAGGAGCTGGAGGAAAACCAAAGGGTCAGAGAGCATGAGTTGGAGGTTTTAAAACTTAAAGCTCAAGTAGAGGAGAAGAAGCTGCTCATTGAAAGTGAAAAGCGAGCAGAGGAGAGCAGGAACGCTCTCGCCTTGGAAGAGAAAAAGATTCTCTTGGCTCATGAGTTAAACATGAGGGAACTGGAAATGAAGGTTAAACAGGCCGAGTCCAGTTCAAATGGTGGCAGCACACAACCAGTGCCAGTAGGGAAGGTGTACATTCCCAAAGACTTAGTGCGAGATTACCAGAGGGGTGATGATATATATGCGTGGTTCACGGCATATGAGATCGCGCTGAGGATGAATGAGGTGCCTGAGAAACATTGGGGGCGGGCCTATGGAAACACTTTGAGGCTTCTGGGAGGGATGTTTTACCCCTTTAGAGAGGGCGGGAACCCTGACCTACGCCAATATGAAGGAGGCTTTATGCCTCAGGTATGGGCTCACTCCTGAACAGTACAGGCAGAAATTCAGGAACTTCAAGAAACAGGAATCCAGTACTTGGGTTGAGTGTGTGAATGCATACACGCATGCACTGGATGGTTGGATGAAGGGCAGCAAGGCAACTAATTTTAAGAGCTTATGCGATTTCATTAGTTGGGAGCACTTGAGTAGTCTGTGTGTTCCAGAGCTGCGCCAGCATCTTTTGGACAGTAAGCTGACTGATCCCAGTAAGCTTGCTGAAGAGGCGGACCGCTTGACCAGTACAAGGGTCCACAAGGGGATTGGAGGTACCACTACCAAAAGTGTACAGGGTCCCCCGCAGAAGGTGGGGGAGGACAAGGGTAACCACAAGGAGTTCACCAAAGGGCCCCAAAGTAGTTCCCAGGTGAAAGGGTCCCAGTCCCCCAAGGTTAAGAGGTCCTGGTCCCATAAGGGCAAGCGGGACAACCGAGGTCCTCCTACTTGAAACTTCTGTAAAGAAGTGGGTCATATTTCCCCTAGATGCCCCAAGAAGTCATCTACACCCACTGGTGCTCCAACCCCAGGATTAGTGAGTGTAGCGTTGGGGGAGGAATTGAGTCCTTGGAATGGGGAGGAGCAAGCAGTTATGACCCTGGTCTCATTAGGAGATCGAGAGATGGTCCAGGAAATCTATCTGCCTGAGAATACTAAGAAATACAGGCAGTGGGTGACCATCAATGGAAGGATGGTGGAGGCTCTGAGGGACACCGGAGCCAGTTTGACATCTGTCAGGTGTCAGTGGGTGTCTGAAGAGCAGGTAATTCCCGATGTGCTTCGCCCTGTAGTTGCAGCAGACAACTCTGTGTGCCTCTGCAAGGTGGCGCTAGTTCCCTTTGAGGGGGGGGTCTCAGGTTCCATGAAGGTCGTTGTAAGTCCGTCCATGCCTGTAGACTGTCTGCTGGGGAATGACCTGGAGAGTTCCCCCTGGAAGGAGGTGGAGCGCCAGGCGCATTTGGAGATGTTGGGTCTGCCTGAGTGGGCTTGTGTAACCACTCGGTCTATGGCAGCCAGTAAAGGGGTTCAAGAGGACCTGGAGCCTGAAACAGTGGCCCAGGTGCCTGCCGTCAAGAGAAGAGGCAGGGGGTGCAGGAAACCGGCCCCCACAGTTCCCACGGTCCAGGAGGAGGCACCCTTTGAGGGGGATGCCCTGGAACCTACGGGGGAGCAATTGGCTGAACTGGGGGACCTACCGGGGCTGACCGAATGGCAGCAGGAAGGAGGGCCCTCCAGGGAGGAATTCTGTGAGGAGCAGAAGAAGTGCCCTTCTCTTGTAGGTTGGCGGCAACAGGCATCAAACCAGGCAGCAGGTGATCGGTCTGGATCACACTTGATTTACTGGGAGAATGATCTCCTATATAGTGAGCCTAAGGTTGCTGAGCCTGGGTCAGCCCGTGCGTTGGTGGTACCCCAGCGCTTCAGAGCCTTCCTACTGGGATTGGCTCATGATGTACCTTTAGCAGGACATTTGGGGCAGGACAAGACCTTTGAGAGGCTTGTCACCCACTTCTACTGGCCTCAAATGTGCAAGAGTTCTGATACTCATTGCAGGACCTGTCAGACTTGCCAGGCAAGTGGTAAGAGTGGAAGGAAGCGCAAGGCTCCCCTCCAACCTTTCCCTGTAGTCAGCACCCCCTTTGAAAGGGTGGGCATTGACATTGTGGGGCCTCTGGATCCCAAGACGGCCATGGGCAACAGGTTCATCCTGGTCTTGGTGGACCATGCCACCCGGTACCCGGAAGCCATCCCTCTCCGGACGGTGACAGCCCCCGTGGTGGGCCGTGCACTGATGGGGATTTTTTCCCGCGTGGGGTTCCCCAGAGAGGTGGTGTCCGACAGGGGTACTAATTTCATATCTAGGTATATGAAATCTCTGTGGAAGGAGTGCGGTGTGACCTACAAGTTCACCACGCCTTACCACCCCCAAGGTAATGGTCTGGTTGAGAGATTTAACCGGACCCTGAAGGGCATGATTATGGGTCTTGAGAAATCCATGAGGCGTAAGTGGGATGTCTTCTCACCATGCCTGCTGTTTGCTTACAGAGAGGTGCCACAGAAGGGTTCAGTCCCTTTGAGCTCCTGTATGGGCACCCTGTAAGAGGACCCTTGAGTTTGGTGAAGGAGGGCTGGGAGAAGGCTCCTAGTAAACCCCCCCAGGATGTATACAGCTACATGCTGGCCTTCAGGAACCAAACTAGGCGTTTCAGGCAACTCGCTCAGGCGAACCTTGAAACCAGCCAGGAAGATATGAAACAGTGGTACGACCAGAATGCCACTCTGGTCGAGTTTCAACCTGGGCAGAAAGTGTGGGTGATGGCGCCAGTGGAGCCTTGCGTGCTCCAGGACAAGTGGACTGGGCCTTATGAGGTGGTGGAGCGCAGGAGCGAAGTGACCTACTAAGTTGACTTACGGTCTCCTAGGAACCCTTTGATGGTCCTCCATGTGAACCGCCTCAAACCCCACTTCGAGCGGCCTGAGGTGACCATGCTCTTGGCTACAGATGACGGGGCAGAAGAGGAGAGTGAACCTCTTCCTGACCTCCTGTCAGCAAAGGAGAAGGATAGGTCAGTGGATGGGGTGAACCTCTCGCCTACCCTGACCCCGGAACAGCAGAGGGACTGTCGCCAGGTATTGGGTCAGTTCGCCTCCCTGTTCTCCCTGACCCCAGGAGTCACCCATTGGTGCGTCCATGATGTGGACACTGGAGACAGTCTGCCTGTAAAACAAAAATTTTACAGGGTAGCTGATAAGGACAGGGCAAGCATCAAGGAGGAGGTTTCCAAGGTGCTGGCGCTAGGGGTGATTGAGCCATCGAGCTGCCCCTGGGCTATCCCAGTGGTCCTTGTGCCAAAAGCTGCTGCGCCTGGTGCCACCCCAGAGCTTCGGTTCTATGTGGATTACCATGGGCTCAATGCAGTCACTAAGACTGACGCTCACCCCATCCCCAGAGCTGATGAGTTTGTGGATTGGCTGGGGGCTGCCCGGTACCTCAGTACATTTGACATGACGTCGGGGTACTGGCAGATTGCCTTGACCGAGGGGGCCAAGGAGAGGTCAGCGTTCTCAACACCAGAGGGGCACTACCAGTTCAGGGTTATGCCCTTTGGGTTAAAGAACGCCCCTGCCACCTTCCAGAGACTGGTGAACCAGGTGTTGAGTGGGCTGGAGGAATTCAGCGCCGCCTACCTGGACGACATTGCTGTGTTCAGCTCCAGTTGGGAGGAACATTTGCGACACCTCTGTGAAGTGTTGAAGGCCTTGCAGAGGGCGGGCCTAACTATCAAGGCGAGTAAGTGCCAGATAGGGCAGGGTTCTGTGGTGTACTTAGGGCACCAGGTAGGGAGCGGTCGGGTGGCGCCCCTACAAGCAAAGATTGATACCATACTGGCTTGGGAACCCCCCAAGACCCAAACAGGAGTGAGGGCCTTTCTAGGACTCACTGGATATTACAGACGGTTTGTGAAGGGGTATGGTACCATTGTTGCCCCCTTAACAGAACTGACGTCAAAGAAACAGCCCAAGAAGGTGATCTGGACTGATGCCTGCCAGACCGCTTTTAATGCCCTGAAAACTGCCATGTGCACGGCGCCCGTGCTCAAGGCACCTGATTTCTCCAAGGAATTTGTAGTGCAGACAGATGCTTCAGAACATGGTGTGGGAGCGGTACTCTCACAATTGAATGACGAGGGCTTGGACCAACCCGTAGCTTTCCTTAGCCGGAGGCTACTTCCCAGGGAACAGAGGTGGAGTGCAATTGAAAGGGAAGCTTTTGCTGTGGTCTGGGTGCTGAAGAAGCTGAGGCCCTACTTGTTTGGGACTCACTTCCTGGTTCAGACCGACCACAGGCCCCTCAGATGGTTGATGCAGATGAGGGGTGAGAACCCAAAACTGTTGAGGTGGTCCATCTCCCTACAGGGAATGGACTTCACGGTGGAACAACGCCCTGGAACAGAACACGCCAATGCTGACGGTCTGTCCAGATTTTTCCGCCTTAGTGATGAGAACTCCCATGAGGGTGGTAGTTCCCCCCACTTTTCGGCTGGGGGGGACAGGTGTTAGACCTGGCATTTCTGGCGTGATTACCCCTGACTTTTTGCCTCTACTTCCTCTATTTTTGGTGCTGTGATGGATTTTGTTTTGCCAACTTAGATGCTTTGGACACTTTGCCACTGCTAAACAGTGTCAAAGTGCAAGTGCTCCCTGTATAAAGTATAATGGTAATTGGTTGTCCATGATTGGTATGTTTGCCTTACTAGTAAAGTCCCTAGTAAAGTGCACTATGTGTGCCAGGGCTGGTAATGCAAATTCTACTAGTGGGCCTGCAGCACTATTTGTGCCACCCACACAAGTAGCTTTTAAAAGGGAACTCAGACCTGCCATTGCAGGGCCTGCGCGCAGTTTGTTAAACTGCCATGTTATTCTGACAAGTGCACCCACTTGCCAGACCTTACCCTTCCCTTTCTATGCAAATCAGACACCCCTATGGTAGGTCCAAGGTACCCCCTGGGCAGGGTGCAGTGCATGTGAAAGGTAGGACATGTACTAAGGTGTGTAACATGTCCTGACAGTGAAATAATCTCCATTTCGTTTTTCACTGTTGAAAGGCCATCTTGCCCATAGGACAGAATGGGGAGGCTGTGTAATATGTTTTCCAGCCTATCTTCCCAAAGGCTTACGATGGAGAGGTGAAGTTTAGTATGCCTGAACTCACAATGTAATAACACATCTTTTTATGAAGGTGGTTTTTGCATTGTGTGTTTAGAAGCCACTCTTTTAGAAGTGGCTGGGTTTTTGTGCTCTAACATTTCTGTGTGTCTCTGCCTGGTTGTGGATTGACTGTCTGGATTTCAAAGTGATAGGATATGGGGAATGTCTTGACCCAGGGGAGGAGGTGAGACAGCAACAGGCTGACCTGCATCTGGAGTGTAGGGGGAGGAGTAGCCCCTAGAGGTGAAGAGGCCTGGGCTGCAGCCATAAACCAATGGCTCCGGCCCCTGCTGAGTGATTGAGGATACAGACCCCCACTATCAAAGGAATAAAGGTATCACTGGCAGGGAGGCACCCAGAACTGGTCTGAACAGGGGTCAGTGCCCCCTGAACACAAAGACTTCAAAGCCATTGAGGGGTATAACTATGAGAGCTGAAGCCCCTGAACTTTGGAGAATGGCTTGATCAAGATTGAACAAGACTGGAGCTACTTCACGGTCAAGAGGAACCTTTGCCAAGGAAGAAACAACTGAAGAGACTCAAGGATAGGACTGACCCTTGCTGTGTGTTCTGGGGCTGGCCTGCAGTTTGCTGTTTTAACCAAGGAAAGGCCCCCTGCTTGAAAGGACTTTGCTGTGCTGTGTCCTGAAGTAACTTATCCCCAAGGGCCCGAGGTGAGCTGGCTCCCTGTTGCGGAAACTCAGGAACACAAAAGTTTCCAGGAGAGTCTCAGCGACGCTGTGTGCGTGTGCTTGTTGCAACCCGAGATCCTTGTAAGATGTGCCCTGTGATCATGGGCACCTGGAGTCCAAGCGAGGATCAGCGACGCTGTGTGCGTGTGCTTTTTGCAGCCTGAACCTTTTGTGAGGATTGTCCAGTTATCGTGTGCACTGGAATCCAAGTGAGTCTCATCGACGCTGTGTGCATGTGCTTTGTGCAGCGTGAGACCTTCGTGAGGATTGCCTTGTTATCGTGCACCCGGAGTCCAAGTGAGTCTCATCGACGCTGTGTGCTTGTGCTTTGTGCAGCGTGAGACCTTCGAGAGGATTGCCTTGTTAACGTGCAACCGAAGTTAAGGTGAGTCTCAGCCAGGCTGTGCGCGTGTTCTTCGTGCAGCCTGAGACCTTCGTGTGGAGTGCCCAGTGATCGTGCACCCGAAGCTCAAGGGAGTCCCAGCAACGCTGTGTGCGTGTGCCCTGTGGCAGCCTGAGATCTTCGTAGCAGTAGCGGCCCGGACCGGCAGCCTCGGAGGAGCTGAACCGCCAGCCCGAGCCCGCCGTTGCCAATTCACAAAGATTGCATCGGAGGCCCAAGTTGTTGGACGAGGAGAGGAGAGTGTGTTCGCGCCCCCCAGGTAATGTGTGTCAACTCCTGGGGCAGGGTGTGGGCTCGGAGGGAGACGCTCTCGGCCTCTCTCTCAGTCCAGCAGCGCGAGCCTCTGCTTCGGCTCGTATCGCGGCCCGTATTGCCAAGGGAGTGGCAGTACCAGGGCCGGAGTGCGGAGCTGCACTTTTTGTTACACCATACCCGTGTTGGGGGCAACTGTTGACAGAGGCTGACTGTGAGTCGGAAGGAGTGGCGGAGAGACCGCCTAAGGCACCGTGATCGGTGCCGGAGTGTATTACGCATTATCTTCTTTCTGCATAACAAACTACCTGATTGTCGTATGACGCATTGCATTGTTACTGCATAACGAACTACCTGATTAGCGTATTACGCATTGCATTATTCCTGCATAACGAACTACCTGATTAGTGTATTACGCATTGCCTTATTTCTGCATAACGACGTACCTGGTGGTTGCATTACGCATTGCATTATTTTTACATTGCAAAGCGCCTGATTGTTGCGTTACGCATTGCATTATTCTTACATTGCAAAGTGCCTGATTGTCGCGTTACGCATTGCGTTATTTTTACATTGCACAAGTGCCTGATTCTAGCATTACGAACTGCATAACATGGTATTAGGATTACAGTGGAATGTTTAGAAGTGCTCATTAATATCGTCAGAATTTACAAGGGCTGGCTGGCCTAAAAACCCGCCAGGAGAAATATTACACATACTCATATGTTGGATTTATATCTTTTTATATACAATTTATACTCGTTTTTATAAAACTCGTGTGAAGTCTATTTGTGGTGTCATCATTGGGTTGCTGTGAGCGTGGTTGCAAATACTTTACACATGTGCCTTGAAGATAAGCCTGGCTGCTCGTGCCAAGCTACCAAGGGGGTGAGCGGGGGCTATCTCAGAAGGTGACTTTCCTTTCCCTGACGTGGAAACGTGGGTCCCTATTTGGCCTAAGGTACCTACCTCAGCCAACCAGGGATCCCGGGTCTAACAATCCTTATCAGATTTCGCTACATCACAGTACATCTCATTGTTTCAACATTTTGCTAAAAACATAGGGGCTTATTTACAAGCCCCTTGCTCCACCCATATGTCACTTTTCCCATGTTAAAAATGACGCAAAAGTGGCGCAAGGGGCTTGTAAATAAGCCCCATAATATTCAGTCATCACAACCCCACTTCTTTCTCACATTCACAGCAAACACCCAAAATCATACAAAGTCAAACAAAGATAACCATCCATCCTCCCTCATGTGTGAATTATACAGGCTAAGCAGGAAATTCTTAGTAGTTCTTAATGTGTTATGTCCCCCATTTCAGAGCTTAAAATTATTATTACGGGGTGCCCTTTGTGAAATTGGTTACCCTCGACTCTCAGACCTTCTATTGACATATTCGGACTAAAGAAGACTGCAATCATTTGCTGATATAAAGGGACATGACAGAATTTATTGACGTGCCAAATAATGCAAATACATTTTCTATGTGGCCACTCCAGATAATGTCATAAGTCGACGATTTTAAATTTTACTGTATGATATATTGTTGAACAATGTAACATTCTCCTGAAAGGGGTTTCACGATGTAATGTTCACAACCACATCAATAAAATGGTGTCTTGTTTTGCATCCCCTGCAACCCATTTTTGCATACATTGCTTGCATTTGCAGAGCAGCACTAACCAGAAGGATTAGAGAAGCCCTGCTGGTGTGTTAAAAAATCATAAAATATACAGTGTAATGTCAGAAGAAACCTAAGGTGGAAATAGAGGCACCATGTAAACTTGAATAAAGGGAAATAGAGGAGAACCTACAGTTAAGACGCATTGTCCCAGTACGTGAATCTGGAGGATGTGCTTACAACATGACAATCCACATAAGAATTAGGAGCTGACCAGTTCTTAATTTGAGCCATGGTTGTAGGTGCGGCTCACCGGAACACATTTGTGGGGAATGGCACTAATTGTTTCTCACTAGACTTTGACCCAGAGCAGGAGAGAGGAAAACACATTAGGGGGAAAGAAGGAGAAGCGAAAGATGGAAAAAACACCATGGAGAAAGCAGGGATGAAAAGGAACATGTAAGAGTGAGATAAAGGAGCAGGGAGTGATGAAAGAGGCATGCAGTGGAATCGAGACTGGGCACTCTAGGTATTCAGTGACACAAGCATTCAATAGATAGTGCTGGCTCTGAATTTCTGAGCAAAACTTTGGACCCCAGCACTTATTGTTTTACAAATGAAGTACTGGAGCTGACCATTTTGCAAACCTGCTACCTATCTGAACTGCACCAAAAACTAAAAAGTATTCACTAAACTGTAGAAATGGTAGTGAGCAGAATTTTCCATGGCTTTTCTGAGGGACTCCATGCCATTTCATTTTCAATATTACTCATTAACTCCCCCTATGCAGGCAAAGGAATCCTGCAGTTTCAAAGATGGAGGAACGACCAATGTAAGAGAGTTTCACATCCATCTCCTACCACAAAAACCTATGTCTTGCTGAGCTCATCCGCTGTCATTTGCAGGACATTAAGCTCTAAACTAGACACAAACAACCAGTGAATTCAATGACATACCTAATTTTCTTGCAGACACTATAAATATGGAAATCATCTGCAACCACTTGACACAGTAGACATGATGCTTAATTAACTGAGCCAGGGGGAGCCCTGTAAGATGTACACCTTGTAGATGAAAATTAGTCTGGGGAAAACCATCCATTTACAAGCCCCATGGTTTCCCTGTAGAGTACATGACTCTCTGGATGGTATATCAATGAAGGCTCAAGAAGATACTAGATTTACCTAGAGGTTGGTGGCACATGGGCCATCAGGGCCTAGCATTCTATAATAGGTGGGAAAGGCCCCAACGTGCTGTGAAATCTACTCAAAGATTATCTGAACAAGGGACTTATTTAGGTCTGTTTTGAAAGTCTGTTGAGACACCCAGATAGCGTCAGGGCTTGGAAGACAGTGTCCCAGTGCTCCAGGCTTCATCTGTCTAAATTTATCTTGGAAAATCAGCTTGTCTGTAGTGCAGTTTCCAGGTAACTACATTATGCGGTGCTGGTTTTTTAATGATAACTAGCCCTGCTACCCAGGAAGCAGCAAGCCATGGAAACTTGAAAGAACTCTACAACATAACAAGGTCACTCTCAGGCAGATACAGCAAGCCAGAAAGACTTGTTAAAGACAAAGCTGGGAAGACAATTGGGGGACCGAAGGGCAAAAACAAAGATGGTTGTATTGCTTTGAAGTACTGCTGAACCAGCCCATGCCACAGTCTCCATCAGACATGCAGCCAGCTGACAAGGACTTGCCAATCAACTGCAGCAGGCCAACCAAGGAGGAAATACAGCAAGACATCAAACATCTGAGAAATGGGAAGGCAGCAGTACTGACAACATACCTGAGGAGGCACTGAATGCAGACGATCAGTAAACATACTCTACCCGATGGTTGGAAGGACCTCGAAAGAGGAAAATGTGCCATCAGACTGGTAGGAGGGATATCTCATCAATGTACCCAAGTAAGGTGAACTTAGTAACTGCATAAACTACAGAGGGATAACTGTTCTATCTACTCATGGCAAAGTGTTCAACAAAGTCATCCTGAACAGAATGAAGGAACAAGTCGATGCTCAGTTGCAAAACCAGCAAGCTGGTTTCCACAAATATAGGTCCTGCACAGACCAGACTGCAACACTGTGCATCATCATTGAGCAGTAGATGGAATGAAACAGCCCCCTCTATGTCATCTGCATCAACAATGAGAATGTATTCAACAGCATGGACAGAGGGACCCTATGGAAACTCCTCTGCCAATATGTGTGCTAGATAAATTTGTAAGAATCATCAGGAACTCTTAAGATTTTGTGACCTACAAGATACTCCATGGAGGAAAACTCAAGGAAGCCTTCCAAGTGAGGAGTGGAGTCCTCCAGGGTTGTTGGTTCTCACCTTTTATCTCCCTTCTGGACATAGACTTGATCATAAAGACATCCCCACAAAGGAGAAGAAATGGAATCCATTGGACGAAGCTTGATGACCTGGACTTTGCAGCCGTCCTGGCCCTACTGTCCCATACCCATCTGCAGATGCAAGCGAAGACCAACAATGTAGCAGTCACATCAGCATAACTTGGCCTCAGCATCCACAGGGGAAAATCCAAGATCATGAAGGCTAACACAGCCAGCACAGCTGCAGTCACTCTTGCCAGTGATTCACTGGAAGAGGTTGAGGCCATCACCTACCTGAGCAGTGTCATAGACAGGCAGGGCGGCCCAGACACTGATGTTAACAGAAGAATTGGCAAAGCAAGGTCTACCTTTGTTCGGCAAAAGAAGATCTGGAGCTCCAAGGACCTAACTGTTGTTATGTGATGCATTCCGCATTCCAGGTTGGAGAACCTTGGAATGTGGAATGCAGAAGGTTATGGTTTGCAATGTTCCCTTTTGTGTGACACTGGTATTTTCCTTAGTGTTTTCCTTGACAACCGATACTCCACTCTATGTTTTGCGAGTCAACTCTCTTGACGACTTCCGTGAGAGTTCTATACTCTTCACGATGTCAATAGTCTCATTGAGAGTAGGGTTTTTCAACGTTAACAATTTCTCCTGAACTTTCTTATCCCAACACCTTACAACAATTTGATCTCTAATGAGTTGGGACGTGAATGCCTCAAATTCACATTCAGACGCTAATGTACGCAACACAGCCACATATGTGACAATGGACTCATCTTGTTGCTGTTCCCTGGTGAAAAACCTGGCCTGTTAACAATCAAGCTAGGTTGAACATCAAATTGTTTTTCAAATTTTTTAGCTGATAACTGATACTCGTCGATGTTTTCCTCCTCCTCTCTTACTTCATAAGGTGGTAGATGTTCATAAACTGACTGCCCCACAAAACCCAGACTATGTTCTAACAAAAATCTCTTGCGTTCAGGACAATATCTGTTCCCACCAATTGCCCCTAGATATTTTTTGAAAGCCCTATACCATGAGCGCCAAGGAATAGGAGGATCTCCAGGAACCTGGAGAAAAGGAGGAGGTGCATTGATGCTCTGTATGCTCATTGTGACAAAATAGTAAAAAAAAATAAGAAAAAAATACAATGCTGTTCGTGTCAAGGGTCATGAATGGTGGAATAAAAGCAAGGTGCACAACGTTGATTGTGTAGTAAAGAATGAACATGTTAAGAATGAACATGTTTGCGATGGGAAAAGAAAAATGCTGGACAGAGAGTTAAGCTCAGAGATGCCTGGTGAGGATCAAAGTGGTTTGAGCTCGACAGGTGTTCACCTGCAAAATACACCGGGTAAAAATGTTTTCATTGCGGGACATCGTAAGAGTTTGAGGTCAGTCAACAGACCAATTAGATTTCGTGATATTTAATTATCTATAGTGTTGTTGTTCTATTCCATTGTTTTTCTCTATCTTAGTTTTTTTCCTTTCTTCTTGATTTTATTTTCATTGATATTTTGTTGCTCTGTTTTTATTATGTTTAATGAAAGGAGGGAAATATGTTGTGATGTGACGCATTCCGCATTCCAGGTTGGTGAACCTTGGAATGTGGAATGCAGAAGGTTATGGTTTGCAATGTTCCCTTTTGTGGCAGTTGCTGCTGGGAAGCCGTAAAGGGTTGAACCAATAAACCTACTTCTGCTTACTACAACATCCGACTTCTTCTGTTATTCACTACACTAACGCTGCAAACCATGATCAGACTTTTTAACACCAATGTAAAATTGGTCCTTCTGAATGGAGCAGAATCATGGAAGACAACAGTAACCACCATCAAAAAAGTCCAGACCTTCATCAACACCTGTCTGATGAGAGTCCACCAAATCGCTGGCCAACACCATCATCAACAATGACCTATGGTAGCAGACTTCCCAACTCCCTGTTCATGAAGAAATCATGAAAAGATGCTGGGGCTGGATAGGTCACACTCTCCGCACTCCAGCACCAAACACCACAAGCTAAACCCTGACCTGGAACCCTCAAAGGAAAAGGAAAAGAGGAAGGCCAAGAAACATCTGGTGCTGAGGCCTCCTGGTTAACTGCAAGGATGAGGTTATACCTGGAGTCCATTTGAAAGAAAAGAACAGGACAGATAAGACTGGAGAGTCTGGTAGACGGCCTATACCCCAGGAGGGGTAGTAGCCATAAGTAAGTAAGTACCACAGCTATAGAATGTTTTGGGGCATAAACTTTATATTTTATCTCTGGGAGCTGGGAGGACCACAAGCAATCTGTATATATTTGATTCATAAAACTGTACTATGGGAGAATGGATCAGTGAGTTGAACATTTGCTGCTTACAAATGCAATAAGTTGGTGGTCATGAGATCAAATCCTGGTACTGCAGATTTAGCCTTCTACCCTTCCAAGGGCAGTAAATTGCGTACCATAAACTGGGTAATAGAAACAACTGTTTGCAGCACTAGAAACCACAGAATAATGGCAAGGCAGTGGACAGCTCCCTTCCCTGCACTGCTCTGCCTGGTAGGTGCTGCCCTTGTAGCTGCTGCTGACCCTCTAGTCAGTAGTTCGAGGCCCTCCTCCACCCGCAGGCTCGCCTGCGTCTCATCTCTGGTGGTCCAGTGGTAGAGCATCTCTGCTCTGCTGCTGCACTGCACTCTGTCTCTCTGCTCTGCCTTCTTTCTTTCTGTTTTTCTCCCTCTTCTTCCATTCCACTGTCCTTTGCGGCTTTTTTGTCTTTTGCCACTTTTTGGGCATTTTTCTTCTCTTTTTTTCTTTTCCCCGCTGCTGCGATCCCCCGAGGCCCTGTTCCCCTCCAGTTCCACTTTCCCGCTCCCCACATTTCCTGCTTCCCAGGTGTCCAGCCCTCCCCTGCACACTACTTATTGGTGGCAACTGTGCTGTGAAAGTTCAGTCCACTGATCTTGGCAGTGGACTGTTCCTTTTCCTGGCCAGCTCCACCTGGTAGCTGCTGCCCTCGTAGCTGCTGCTGACCCTCTGGTCAATAGTTCGAGGCCATCCTCTACCCACAGGCTCCAAAGTGCGCCTCATCCCCGGTGGTCCGGTGGTAGAGCGTCTCTGCTTTGCTGCTGCACTGCCCTCTGTCTCTCTGCTCTGCCTTCTTTCTTTCTGTTTTTCTTTCTCTTCCTCCATTCCACTTTCCTTTGCCACTTTTTGCCTTTTGCCATTTTTTGGGCATGTTTCATCTCTGCTTCTTTTTTCCCAGCTGCTGCGATCCCTCACAGCCCCGCCCCCGGTGCCACTTTCCCGCTCCCCATCTTTCCCACCTCCCAGCTGCCCACTCTCCCCTGCACACTACTTAATGGTGGCCGCATCGCTAGTGTGCTGAAGGTGCGCCAAAGGCAAGCCCGTCTGTGCCCGCCCATGCCTGGGCCACGCCCAGCATCACATACTCTGGTTCTCGGACCATCCACTGATACGACGTCTGCACCCTTTAGGCCCTCAACACTGGACACCACTCCGCCTGCAGCCGGACATCGCGATGGACACCCAAAGCTCTTTCTCCTGCCGGAACTGTAGCTGCACCTTCGCTTGCCACCACACACCAGCCCCACCCACCGCATGACCGACAAACACCGGCATCCTCAACTGCATCCTGCTGAACACACGTTCCCTCCACAAACACACCATGGAGATCTGGGACCTGCTCAACTCCATTGACCCCGACATCACATTTCTCATGGAAACCTGGATGAACTCCACCTCCGCCCCAGACATCACCATCTACATCCCAGACGGCTACAAGATCATCCACAAGGATCGTTTTAACAAATGGGGGGGAGTCATCGCCATCATACACAAAAGCATTCTCCACCTCACCATCCATGAGGTCGACCTCTCGACCAACATGGAGCACCTCCACTTCCAGGTCCAGACCAATCCAAACACCACCCTCCGAGGCACCCTCATCTACAGACCCACTGGACCTCATCCACCCTCCAGCAATTCCATCATCGACTTCACCAAACCCCATGCCCTTGCCTCTATAGACTACATCCTCCTTGATGACCCCAACTTTCACCTGGACAATTCCAATGACAAAAACACTTCCTCCCTTCTGGGGAACCTCACCACCGTCAGACTCAAATAACTGGTAACCTCCTCAACCCGCTCAGCTTAACACATGCTTGACCCCATCTTCTCCACCAGTGACAACATCACCTTCAACCACAGCACTGAGCTCCAGTGGACCGACCACCGCTGCATCCACTTCTCCTTCACCAAACCCACCATGCACCACCACACTCACCGCTACCCTTGCAGAAGTTTGAACAATGTCACCGAAGAACAGCTCACCGCCTCCCTGAGCAAACCCCTCCACCGACATCCACAGATGCCTGCACCTCAGCAGGCAACTTCCACAGATAGATCTCCAACTCTGCCAACTCTTTGGCTCCCCTCAAGAAAGCCCCAAGGAAGCAACACTCCAAGAAAGCCAGCTAGTTCTCTCACGCCCGTCATGAGTCCAGATGCATCTGTAGGTGGCTTAAGAAGAGATGGAGGAGCAATAAGACCCCAGAAGAACAATCAATCTTCAAGACCACTGTCACCACATACCACCACCTCATCAGAACAACAAAGAAAATGGCCCTGCAAGAAAGGATCAACACCTTCGCACTCAATAGTAAAGAACTTTTCACCATGGTCAAAAAAATTGCCATACCCAGCACAGAGACAGCAGACATCCCTTTGTCACAACACCTCTGCAGCATCCTCAGCACCTACTTCCACCACAAGATCAAGGGGATATACAACAGCTTTGATAGCATCTTTACCCACGACCCTCCCACCCGAACCCGCAACCACTGCACCCTATGATGCCGGACCCCAACAGATCTTGCTCAAGTGGACTCGACTCACCACGGACGACACCCTCAAGATCATGAAGAGCATGCACTCCGGAGAACCCTCAGACCCCTGTCTGAACCACATCTTCAACAGGGCAGCCACACCATCGCCCCCGAACTCTGCTGCACCATCAACTGCTCCATCTACTCCATCACCTTCTCAGAAGACTGGAAACACGCAGAGATCAACCCCTTGCTGAAGAAAACCTCTGCCTGCCCAACTGACCTCAAGAACTTCAGACCCATTTGTCTTCTCCCCTTCCCAGCCAAGATCATCGAGAAGGCCATCAATGCCCAACTTTCCGAGTTCATCAAAGTGAACCACATCCTGTTCCTCTCCCAATCTGACTTTCGAATCAACCACAGCACCAAGACAGCTTTCCTCACCACCAGAGAAGACATCCGTGCCCTCCTCAACTGAGGCGAGACCACTGCCCTCATCCTCCTGGACCTCTTGGCCACCTTCAATACTGTCTCTCACTGCACCTTATGCACAAGACTCCACAACTCCTGCATCCATGACAAATCCCTGGAATGGATCTGCTCTTTCCTCACTGATAGTCATACTACCTCCGTTCCTCTCGGAACCCAAAGAGATCAGCTGTGGAATGCCTCAGGGCTCCTCCCTGAGCCTCACTTTTTTCAACATCTACTTGGCCCCACTCGCAGCCATCATCAGGAACCACGGACTCAACTCATCTCCTACGCCGACGACACTCAGCTGATTCTCTCCCTTACCAACGAACCCTCAGTTGCCAATAACAACTTTCACAACGGGATGAAAGCTGTTGCCACCTGGATGAAGAACAGCTTCCTCAAGCTCAATTCAGAGAAGACCAAAGTCCTCATCATGGGCTCCACCCCCTCTACCTGCGATGACTGCTGTTGGCCCGCAGCACTTGGAACCCCCCCACACCCACAGACCATGCACGGAACTTCGGCATCATCCTGGACTTCTCGCTCACCATGAGCTGCCAGATAAATGCCATCTCATCATCCTGCTTCAAACCACTTTGCATGCTCCGAAAGAGTTTCAAGTGGATCCCAAGAGTGTTCAGAAAGACGGTCACCCACGCACTCATCAGTAGCAGAATCAACTACGGCAATGCACTCTAGGCCGGAATCAACCAGAAACTCCTCAAGAAACTGCAGACTATTCAGAACACCTCCACCAGACTCATCCTCAACATCCCCCACTGCAGCCACATCACTGCCCACCTGAGAGACCTGCACAGGCTCCCAGTCAACAAAAGAATCACCTTCAAGCTCCTCACACACGCCTACAAAGCTCTACACGACGCAGTTCCTGCGTACCTCAACCACCGCCTCACATTCCACGGATCCACCAGAGACCTCCGCTTTACCCATCTAGCCCTGGCTACTGTCCCACATATCCACAAGACCACAGCTGGAGGAAGATCCTTCTCCTACCTCAAAGCAAAGACCTGGAACACACTACCTCTCCACCTCAGGCAATCACCGTCACTGCCTCACTTCAGGAAGGACCTCAAGACCTGGCTCTTTAATTGAACTACGGCGTCCTGTCGGACCAGAATCTACCCCCCACCCAGCGCCTTGAGACTGTTACTGGTGAGTAGTCATGCTTTACTAGACATCTGATTGATTGCTTGAAGCACTATATAAAAATACAAGTTATTGGAAAAACAAAAAGGTGTGAAATATTGTTAAAGATATTGAGCACCAAAACAAATTATGCAGCCCTCCTTGTACTAAAGATTTTCATATCTATTGTCAGGGATAATCCACACCCTTTTGTCATGTATAACTAAGATTTGACACTAAACTGCTGTGCCACATCCCATAAAAAGTGTCGTTCTCCACCGAACTATCCTGGTGGTATTTACTGTAAAACTGTTGTTCATCATTGAACTATCCATTTAACTTAAAATGGCGGTCCAGCACTCGAAAGACCAAAAGTGTTGTTATAGTGATAAACAGATTTCCTGGTGTTGTTTGATGGCAAACTTTTCATGAAGTGATAAGTCAGAGACATCTGAGATAAAAGGGCATATTTATGAAGGCATTGCATCACGCTTGCACCACGCAACATGGTACATGCATGACCCTAACCTCTCAGTCATATTTATGAAGCCACTCAAAACCACTTTGCATGGCTTTGAATGGCCTCACAAATATAGAGTAATGTAACGCAGCGCAAATCGCTGTGTTCCATTACTCTGCGCAAGGGAGTTGTTCCATGGGCATTGCGGTGGGTGTTCCCTTGCAAATCCCAAGGTTTTTGACGCATTCCCAGATTTATCAAACCTGGAAAACCTTGGAATGCACCAAAAGATATGTAACGAGAAGAAATATATTTACTTCTAATTGTTTACTCTTTCATTGTGCATTCTGTAGCACACATAGAAAGAGGAAAACGCCTCCGCACGCCTGATCCTCGATGTACCACGCCACAGCCATATCACCCCCCACCTGAGGAACCTGCACTGGCTCCCCGTCGACAGGAGAATCTCCTTCAAACTCCTCATCCACGCACACAAGGCACTCCACAAGACTGGCCCAGCCTACCTCAACAGACGACTCCTCTTCTACGTCCCCAACCGCCAGCTCCGCTCCGCCGACCTCTCCCTCGCCACCGTCCCTCGCATTCGAAGAACAACCACCGGCGGCAGATCCTTCTCCCACCTCGCCGCCAAGACCTGGAACACCCTTCCACTAAGCCTACGACAGACCCAAGACCTGTTGACCTTCAGGAGGCTACTCAAGACCTGGTTGTTCGACCAGTAGCAGCACCCCCCCCCCCTTTTTTTTCTCCCCAGCGCCTTGAGACCCTCGCGGGTAAGTAGTGCGCTCTACAAATTCTGTGATTGATTGATTGAGGAAAACACCTCTATGGACTTTTTTGTGTGCAGGAAGGTGCTTCTTCCTGCACAAAAACAATTCTGCCTACAACACAGGCACCCTTGCATTATGGTGCAAGGGTGCCTGCATTGGCGCTAGGCTACTGAAAAAGCACCAGTGCTGGAGGAAAGGACAGGAATGCACTGTATTGGATAAATACGCTGCATTCCTGCCCTTTCCCTGTGACGCAGGGCAGCACAGCAAGGTAAATATGCCCAAAAGTGTGTTCGGCCTCTCCATTATTTTTAAAAATATATGATGGTGAATGAAAATCACTGGCACGGGTTGAAAGACAAAACCAGGAGACACTAGGAGTAAAGTACAGCCCTCTAAGTTTTGCACCTCTATTGGGCATTTCATACTAGCCAGGCGCAGGGCATTTCATCTAGAAATTTGTGCAAATCTCTGCTGACAAGGATTGGCGCAAAAGATTGGCAGTGCACAGAGGAGCCGTAACTGACAGCATAATGTGTAAACGCAGAGGGTTTATTGGCTATACACCAGACACAAACAGAAGGTAGGAACAGAAGCACACAGCATTGTGTTAAATTAGGTTTAGTATCAACGTGGGCGGGGAGAGGGGGAATTACTAATAAGGGAATAGGCTAATGACATTTAGAGACACAATGTTTCATTAGAATGCAAATTAATTGTGGAAAAATGTCAGCCATTGGCCCACAATACACCAGAGGTGTATGAATATACTTTAGCATAAACAAATATTGTTTTGTTTACATCCGATACTGTACACAAATTATGGCAACAGCTTTCAAAGTAAATAGTGGATACACAACAATTATAAAAACGTGTGAACACTTTTAACACTAGGGGGAAATGTTTACTGAGCTTATTCTTTTCACAGAAACACATTTGCTGAAATTAAACCTGTATATCGTGGCGCACTAAACCAACAGGTGTCAATAAAATTTTAATCACCGCTCAATCTACGCACAACAAGTTCATGTGATCCCCGAGTTTCCTTTCTGGATTAGTCGCCGTTTCGCTCTTTAATTGCCGAACAATAAATTCAGGAGACAAACGCTATCAAATAATAGCCGAGAAGCATAAAACTATTTCCATGGCTGTGAAATGACTCGTTACTTTCATTGCTTTGTGCCAAGCTTAGGTTCCTATTCAGATGCCCGAGGCAAGCTGGGCCCCAGCTCTCCAAAACCAGACTGTAGAAGGAAGAGGTGAAACTTTATATTCAGAGTGAAAGAGTAATGTTCATAGCAGGTATTCAAACTGCTGCATAGTTTAACCATTTATCCAGTTTAAAAAAAGCTAAGGCTGTTTGTTGTAATGAATTTGCATTACATATTGAAAATGGTTCTCAAAAGCGACCTAGAGTCCAAATTGACAGTATCTCATCATTTTATGAAATTATTGTCAACCATTGGCCAGTCATCATTTCTGACAGTAGAACAGACAATTAGAATATTTTCATTTTTCTATAAAATATTATCCTTTTTGATTTGCCCCTTTGTGTGGAAGAGGAAAAAAAGGAAGTTTAATCAGAGTCACAGTTCCAAAACGTACTCTGTGGTTGGGAGAAGACCAGAGAGTTAAGCTTAACCTGGAACATTTCTTGTATGTCAATTCATCAGTGGCAACACCACCAAGATGGACGCTGATTTGCTGAAATGCCAGAGTAGTGGAAGTATTACAAACGTTTATTGTCTCCCTTCCGGTAGTAATGCTAGTTTACATATGTTTAATATTGGGGACACCAAATGAACCTTTTGCTCCACCCTATTTCTAAATTATGAATTGAAGTAATTTGTAAACTTACTCTTAGCAGTTCTCGGCTGAGCAAGAAAAGTAGTGCTGACAGACACAGTTAGAAATACTTAATTTATTGTAATTTCAGTAACATTAAAAATTATTAAATTACAGTGTCGTTATCTACATTATCACTTCTTATTTTTAGAAATCAAAATACAACTTTCTACCGATCTATTTTAGTTGTATTGGGTGGATGTTTTGACAAGGGGACATATAATCTTAAATTCTTCTCTGTTGGCAGTCAAGGTTGCAATTTAATTCACTTATTGGTTCCTCCTTTTATTTCGATACACGTCAGCCCGGAGTTAATATGTTCGACATCTTTAAGACAGGTATGAAGGGATCTACAATCAATAAATATAGAGTATGTAATTTAAAATAATACAAAAACTATATTTTCAAGATTCTTTTTATGGATAGAACAGGCTTCATGCTTATATATCGTTCATGTAACTCTCCCACACTACAAAGCATAGTGAAAATGGCATGTTACATTTTGACCATCTTGATGAGATTACAGGATTGAACCTTGCCCCACTCTTACATACCAAGGGCCTACTGTTTGCCATTGAGGGCCAAGGGTAAGGCAAGAAGTAGAAACTGCAAAATTTAAACAAGGATCCTAGAGCACTGTTTATTTTTTCCTCCTGCACCTGGCTCATGGCCTTGGAGATGGGGTCTAACAAATGGAGGGGGATATTCACAAGAACGTGCGATAAACATCGCCAAAATAGGCTAATGCAATTTTCCATATCGCCGTCTATCGCGGGAAAATAACTCCGTGTCAACGTCTTATTCCCAACATGGCGGTAACATGCAATAATTTCACGAGAACGCCTCAAATGTCCGCGATACAACTACCGCGACGGCGATAAAAAAGGAAACCCGAACGTGAAAAAAGTTGCGATGGGCCCAACTGCGATAAAAATCCAGCGAAAAGCAGCGCCAGGCCCGCAAGTCCCACAAGTAAGGCGGGAACAATCACTATAAAAGTGGCAAAAATAAAATACAAATAAAACACAAACAACTGCGAAGCACCATGGAGGGAGCTGGAGCAAGTACAGAGGACAACCCGAACCCCACAAGCCCCATGGAGGACCAGCCTGGGACCTCGGGGACAGGGAAGGGCAAGGAGAAGAATAAGAGGAACCCGCATTTCAGTACACAGGAAAACCAGATCCTCATTACGGAGGTGACAGAACACCACCACCAACTGTTCATCACCTCCACTGTGACATTGGCAACTAAAAATACAATATGGCAGTCCATCTTGGCCAAGGTGAATGCAGTCGGAGTGAAGAGAAGGGAAGTGGACGACTGCAAGAAGCGCTGGACTGATGTGAAGCGCAAAACCAAGCTGAAAATCGCTGCCAACCTAAGAGCAGCAATGCAGACTAGAGGTGGGAGCCCAGCGACACACCAGGAGCTGGATGAGATGGAGGAAATGGTGACCCGAGTCATCATTGGGGAGACGGTGGCAGGAGTTGGTGGACCGGACACTGCACAACATGACCTGAGCCAACAGCAACAGGGTGAGTAACGACCAGGGACTGGGGGGATGGGAGGAGATGGGCACAATGGCACACATGCACAATTAAGTAGAGCACATCTGCGGACAAACCATGCCCAAGAGTCACAACTCCGACCAAGAGCCCAATTCACCCAAGTCTGCAACATCTCAGCACTGCATAAGCACAGAAGTGAAAGGCACACCGCCTGAAAGGGAGAAGGGCCAGCCAAATCAGAGCTGGAGGGGCAACACACCCACAATGCAGCACACACACATAAGAATCAGAGCACCCCAACATTGACAACAATGTGGTACAAACTGTAACACTCCCACAACAGAACAGAGGACACAACTGCTGCCGCTTGTGTGTAGAAAATGGCCATTCGCATTTGGCATAGCAGGAACCTGTGAGATGACAATGGACAAGTACAACATCACATCCCTGATGGTGTAGAAATGTCAACTGTCTCGCATCAAATAGGCATCTCTTCACAAACAGTCACAATGTACATTGTCATGTAGTCCGTTAGTAAACTTGTACAATGCGTGAACATACATGTGAACACAGTGTCAATCTGCATCTCCCCTTCACATTGCAGAGGGAGAGTTAACACCTCCTGCAGAGCAGACACAACAACTCAGCACTGATGACGAAGAGGACCTCCCCAACATCGACACCGACGCCCTCCAGCAGCTCATGGACAGCTTCGGCACCCCACCTCCAGGAGCAGGGCCACCCAGCTGCATCGAGGAGACCCCACCCCCTGCACAGACCACACAGCAGGAAGCACCCACCACCACGGTTGTCTCCCAGGACCCCCACGACCAACACATCGCATTCCAACGCCGTGTGTTAGGGTGCCAGGAGAAGATGGCTGATCAGCTGCGGGTGGGGTTCGACCTCATGGCAGCCAAACTAGATGCCATACGTGGGTGTCTAAGTCCCATCAGGGTCCATTTACAGTCCCTAACGGACACCCACTGTCCGCTCCATGCTCTTCAACAATGCATGGCTGACATCGCTGGAGTCATGACTCGGAGACAAGAGCAAGTGTCTAGTCAGAGTGGCTCCAGCGATGTCAGCCGGGAGTTGGGGCACATGCGGAGGATCATAGAGAACATGGAGCGGATGCATGCGGAACGATTGGCTACCACGGCTGCACACCAGCGAGATGTAGCTGGGATCTCCCATGACCTGCAGATCCTCATCATGGCATTGCCGCCACACGGCCTGGTGCGGATGACTGCTGCTGCTACTACTCCATCCACACCTCTGCCCCCTGAAGTGTCAGTGCCACACAGTGCGGCAGACCAAACACCACCACCCACATGTGAGGCACCTGACACATCAGAGGACGAAGATGATGATGAATCTGGCTTGCTGGTAAGATTGAAGTGGTAGCATACATCACCACCATATGGCCTGCTTCAGCTTGGTTCTACCCTCTGCATCATGCCCTGGAATAACATCTTCCACTGTCCCCCGTCACACTCAGCGACACTCACCTTGGACCACGACATGGACTGCCATATTTGGAATGGTTACCAATGACACAGCAATCACACTGCGGACTGAAGTCTTCCTCTTCCGATGAACCTGTCAATCCCTAAAGGACTCTGGCTGGCCCTCCACGGGGCGATAATGTAAAGTGGGGTTTGCATGGCCCTGTACTGGTCCAGCTTAAACACCCCACTGAATGCGAATAAAACATTCAAATTCACACTGATGTGTCATGGCCCTGATCAATTATGCATGAAAGTATTGATGAATGTAGGGACAGTGATTCCACATAAATGGTACTCCCTGAGTAATGCTATCAATGCGCATGTATGGCCGTGACCCAGATAGGCAATGAGACACACATCGTCATTCAAAACAACTCACATCACAGTTGAATACAAGTGAATGTGCGTAGACTTTATTAGCATATGCGTGTCAGTACGGGCAAGAGAAGTGCCACAACATGCGGACCAATGCAGCAGCATGTCAGGATGAGGAACGTTGCCAAGCACCGCTGTCCACTCCGGGGGAGTTCCTCACCTTTTACAGGTGTGTGTTACTCCGCGTGGTTGTCCGCCCACGTATTCGGGGTCCAGGCGAATGCAGCCATGTCCACTGTTGTCATGGGATATGTGACCAGAACCCCAAGATGCAATAAGGTGTCAGGACATGTGCAATGGGTTCCAAACTGTTGTGGCTGCAGGTACGTAGTTACACGTCCATGAAAGCGATTGCAGCTTCGTAGGCAATCATCTCCGACATGAGGTCGTTGTCGACTCCATCTAACAGGACGGCGAGGCTATCCATTAGCAGGTCCGGACAGATGTGCTGCGTCCACCCCCTGTCACCAATTAGCACTACAGCCCAATAGGGGAGCGGCTCAATGTGGTCACTGCACATGAGGAGTTCTGAAATAACCCAGGTCCAGCTGCCAGCATGTATGCCAAGTATCCAGGCTTCCCATAGACAGGTATCACAGTGACACTCTTGGTCGTGGGCCAACAGGGGGTGCACACACATGTCGAAATCCAGTTCGCCTACCGTCCTGTTGGATAGGCAGACATCCATGGACCACTCGAATATGCACGATCGACAATGCAACACAGGCTTAACGCAGGTGACGTTGGCAAGGCGGAAGCTTAGCCGGTAACTGACCCGCAGCACTACCAATGGCAGTGCCCCCAGTAAATGCAACATATGTGCATGGTACAGTTTCACGTGACAGGGGTTGTGCATGTGTCCGGGATGTTCTGCCATTGTGTTACTGGCCCTGGTTGAAGCGGCACTGTTCTGACCTGCGCCAGGTCTGTGGATGAAATGCCACAGCTCGGATCAATGAGTTGTTTAAGTGTGCAACGGTTGTACACCTGGGATGGTGTGGGAGTAAGTATGAAGGCCATTCCATGCAAGATAACTCCGAGCAAGGACTTCTGTGTGTGGGGTGTGTATACGTTGGTCTGTCGTCGGGCTGTGCGTAGTGTGGGAGTCGTCCTCAACTGCTATCGTATCTGTCAGGGGGTGCCGAGCACATGCAATTCCAAGGTCGGATGTGCAGATGTGCTTCCGCCTGATAGTTCAGACAAAGGAGCTTTCATCCCTAATGTCAGTTTGTCATCTGCTTGCATTCAGGAATTGTGATGTGGCTTGTTGGGTGTGGGGTGGGATGTGTGTGACTTTGGGATTCATGTTTGACATGACTTGCATTTGGCAAATGAGCGGCATCACTGTGTGTTACGTTTCCTCACAGCTGCTCCTCCCTCCCCCCGGGCCTATTCACTTGTGTACGCTGCGCGGTTGCATCACTTCACTCCAACGACACACCATTGTCATGCCTATCTGCGCAAGTCCACAAGCCTGATAACGACACTGTGATGTTGGCCGTTGAAGGTGGGCAGCCACGTGAGTGTAGGCCTATGGTAAGGATAGTGCGGACACAGATGTAGAGTTCATGCCTGGCTGAACTCGCGCTGCGATTAAGGCTAGGCATTTGGCTCATGCTGCAGCAATGCAGATACACACAACACTTGGCATGTATGAGCCAAGACCCTAGGCGGTCTTGCGCTCCTTCATTTCACCGTTCGTGCGAGACCGCCCTCTGGGTGCATGCTACATTGCAACATTGTCAATTGCGGGCCGGGTGGCGTCGACACTACAACAGAGACACACGCATTGGTGACTTCCTTGGCCAGGCCAGAACTGAACCACGCCCTAAGCCCCGGGCTAATGCTACACACCCCTGCGCTGGACTGACGTACGCCGGCCCAGCCCACTCCGCTTACGCTTACGGGGGGGACGACAGAGCTGCATGTCCAAGGTCTTACCCACTGCCTCAGGTGACATGCTTGCATCCGCTGTCCACAGCAAGATGTGATGTGGTAGGGCCAGGGGCCATCACGCATTCATAATGACCACACGGACACACTTAGATGTATGGTGTAACTGGCTTACTAGAGGTACCTGGTGGGCTAGTTGGCCCCCAGGGACCCTCAGGATTCAAGGGGACTTAATCCCCCAACTTAAAACAGGCCACGGGGCACGTTTGCACAGTGGTGCAGGGAGGGGGCTGGGCCTGATGTGACAAGTGTGCAAATGCACCATGTGGCTCATTTTAAGTTAGGGGATTAAGTCCCCTTGAATCCTGAGGGTCCCTGGGGGCCAATTAGCCCACCAGGTACCTCCAGTATGCGCCAGGGAGCTGCGTTGCAGAGAGGTGTTCACTCTCTGCAACGCAGCTCTTTGGCGCTTACTGGAGGTACCTGGTGGGCTAGTTGGCCCCCAGGGACCCTCGGGATTGAAGGGGACTTAATCCCCCAATTTACAATGTGCCAGGGGGTGCATTTGCACACTTGGTATGTCAGGCCCCACCCCCTCCGTGCACCACTGTGCAAATGCGCCCCCTGGCGCGTTGTAAATTGGGGGATTAATTCCCCTTGAGTCCTGAAGGTCAATGGGGGCCAACTAGCCCACCAGGTACCTCCAGTAAGCACCAGGGAGCTGCGTTGCAGAGAGGTGTTCAGAGGCCATGCCCCTTTTTACAACTCTCTGCAACGCAGCTCTGTGGCGCTTACTGGAGGTACCTGGTGGGCTAGTTGCCCCCAGGGACCCTCAGGACTCAAGGGGAATTAATCCCCTAATTTACAACGCGCCAGGGGGCGCATTTGCACAGTGGTGCACGGAGGGGGCGGGGCCTGACATACCAAGTGTGCAAATGCACCCCCTGGCACATTGTAAATTGGGGGATTAAGTCCCCTTCAATCCTGAGGGTCCCTGGGGGCCAACTAGCCCACCAGGTACCTCCAGAATGCGCAAGGTGTCCTTACATGTTACTAAAATGAGTTATACATTTTCAAATCACAACATATCATAATCCTGCTATATAATGATAAACCAACTGGAAGACTGGAACTCAGCGAATTTCTTTACCCTTATGTGCCAGATCCATATAATTTTAGTTTCTAATATTGTGACTTGTAATACACTCCCCAAAAATCAATTTGTTTTTCTGAATTTTATTGTACTTAGAGCTAAGTCTTAAATATGGCACTGAAGATGAATATTAAAATAAAAAATAGTATGTTTTAATTAGTAAGATAATTACCATACAAGTGATTTTACTATTTACATTTTTAAAATTTTTGTCTTGGTTTTGCTCAAAAACACTGTGATGCCTCAATTTGAAAGCCACAAAATGCCAACAATGGGTGCAGCATATCTACTCTAAATTTAGAAAAGTTAATAAAATAGTTTGCCTTGTTTCTAACATGATCAACTCCTCTACTTTTCAATATTTACAAATTAGCAATATAAAACCGGGACTGGGAAGGTGGCACCAACTGAAACAGCCTATCATGGCGAAGTCATGCGAGTACAGTTCAATCTTTCGAGCAGCCTGCACAGCCTTATAAGGAATATTAGGATCCACATCCTGCCATTTATGGTGAACTTACGATCAACTGGGAACTCTTTGGAAAAGTGCATTGTGCTCTGCCATCCCAGGAAGCAGGGCTTTAAGTGGGCCAGCTGCTGCCAGTGCTCAACACCGGCAGTTCTAAAATGCAGGTGCTGAGACGAGTCAATATCGGGCTCTCCATTTTCCATGGCGAAAAAAATCTTATCTGTGCAGCAGTACCACTCTTCACTGCCTTTGATGTAACTTTGAAGAGACTCCTTGTAGGTCTTTTATAGTCTCATCATTTCAGAAATGAATCATTTCCAATATTATATACAATGAATTCATAGTTGTTGCTTGTTTATCTCATGCAGCCAACAACCATTGACAAAGCCAATAGTCCTGGCTTTTTATAGGTATAATGTTACTTGCTGTATTATATATGAAATGAAATTTGTACTTGTAAAGCGCACTGTTACCCTAGGGTGTCCTGGCGCTGTACGCATACCGCTGTGGAACCATTCCTGTCTTTTCCCTGTGAAATGTCCACTCCTGGGCACCCCCAAGGTGAAGCCAGGCATCCCAGCGCTGGTGGGGCCGTTGTGGAGATTAAGCAAGCTATTGCCCTGAGTTGCAGAGTGGGACCCATGATTAGAATAGGCACCGAGGCGAGAATTATCAGGTCCGAGGAAATTGAGCCCAAGACCCGCCGAGGCGGGAATTGAATCCTGGTCCCGGGCCAGATCTCTGCATCAGGGTCTGCCGCTCTAACCATTGAGCCACACTTCTCCACTCCACTCCACTCCACATATATCTGGATGCAACAACAGAAACAGCAAAATGCCAGTTGGGTGGCACATTCTGCTAAGCACAGGTTATTAGTTTAGGTGTTTTTAAGCAACGCCCTTAATTACGTAGGCAATGCCCCTTCGAGAGAACCCCCAGTTTTTTCATCCCACTTAAAGCCCTGCCTGGAAGGAACCAAGCCTAAGCAAAAAGTATGGTCCATGTGGCTGCATGCCTCATTAAAACTTTAAATATTTCTTGACACATTCCTTAGTTTCCCAGACTAATCGGTCACCCTACCTCACACATGCACCGCTCAACGACCCCAGAAGTCATCAGATTGGAAGTGAAAGAATCTGAAAAAGAGGAAACCCAGGGATAACACCCTTCCTTTTAGGCACACAGAATTTGAAAACAAAGTCCCTCTCTTCAGTAGCAGCTGGCATTGCCCGCGGGTGGGGGGGGGTGGGCGCAAGGGGTCACAGGGGGATTCGCAGGGGTGTCGCGGTGGGATCACGGGGAAAAAAATAAATAATAAAATTAAACTTACCTTTCCGCCAAGTCCCGCATCTTCTCGGCTCCTGCTCTCCTGCCTCCGACAGGAACAGGAAGCAGGCAGCCTGGCTCCCTCCCCTAAGCCAAGCACAATGCTGCAAGCAGTGTTGTGATTGGTTGGGACGCCGCCCAGCCAGGGGCTAATGGGGTGGCCATGTTCTCCATGCAGGCTGCAATGCAGCCTGCATGGAGAAGGGCAGAGTGCGCATGACTGGTTTGGGCGGCCCGAGAGGGCCCACCAAGCAGTCTATGCGCACTCAGGAGTGGGCAAACCACTCCTCCCCTGCCCTGCTCAAAGAGCAGAGCAGCCCCGTCCGCAATGCGCAAAGCAAACTTAAAATTGTAATAACATTTAGTTATTACCATTTCATGTTTTGGCTTTTTCACACTGGAGAAAGCAGTGAGGCGATGCTCTTCCGCCCGAGTGGAGGAGCCACGACTGCCTCTCTTATTGGGTGATCTTCTTCTTTCTGCATGCCTGTAAACAGTGAAAATATTCTGGTCAAGTAAACTTCCATCCGTCATTGATAAAAAGTTCATGACAGAAGAAACCAGCCATTCACCATTAATGTGGTACAAAAATACTAATCATCTTTCTCTCTCAAAGTTTATCACTCAGTTGCTACACACCCATGTTTGCACCCTCATGTTGGGCCTGCACTGATTCACAACTCACATGTGGAAAGCAGGTACAAAAATTAAGAATGTAAAGTCCAAAGCAAATTCACAAAAGGGTAAATATAATAACTATTAAAAAATGTGATGAAAAAAGCTTGTTATATTCCATATAGGTACCCTATAAAGGCGCAGGTAACATTGCAACCTATCACCTATTTTCTTCCCTACATTACATACATAACGGTTCTTAGGCACTGACCTTTTACCTAGATATGACACTGCATTCAGAACGCTGGTTTTTCCCTGGTTCGATTCTCATACATTATACATGAGGCTTCTTGGAAGCACAGCAGGACTAACAGTAGTATTACCATCTCCTGTATAATATCTCTGTTTAAAATTCAGGCCCAACATCATCCTTTAGGTCGACACAGTAACATAGCAAGGTAGGACCCCTGGAGAGACCTATGGGTATATATACAGCACATCTTGCTTAGGAAGATAGAGGAGACCGTGACTTCCCGGCTGACACACTGACCAGAGACGGTGATGTTCCTGCATGCAGACGCTCCAGCTCGCAGTGGTCTAACATCCCTCGCGGGGTGTCCAACTCAAGACCAGGACGGGGTCCCATATTCTCTAAACTCTCAGGTAATGGGGTGGACTAGATACTAGAGGGATTCTTGGCATAACACCTACACAGATGCTAGGTACATTTAGGTACATCTAGTTAGGGAGGCATCATAGGAGTACGCACTTTTTATCATGTGTTTTATGTATGTGTATATATTCATGATTTCTGCAAGATGGTAGAACTATACCATCCCTTTACTTTCGTAGTACTGCTAATCATATATCTCTGCTACTGTCTAATGGTTGTTGCAGCTCATAAATTCTACACTAGAATAACAACTGTTCAATAAATTCTTATTGAAAACGACCAGCCTGTTTATTCTGTGTAACTCTCTGAGACAAACTAAGTAAGCACAAGTGACTGAGCGAAAGGTAGTATATTGTTTCCACGATTCTGAGGGATCAGGGTTGTCATGTTCTGAGGTTGCCAGAATCTATTCTCTCCTTTGTAAGAGGAGATTATAGTGGCACTGTGAGCTAGCTAATACAGATAGGCTAACGTATCCGGTGGGGGTGCACGGAATCAGTCTGCCACCAATCCCACAGTTTATGTTATCCAAATGCGCAGATCCTGTATAGGTAATATAGGAACTACATGACATGGCGCCCAACACTGGTTGGGTACTTATTTAACAGTAGAATCTGAGTAGTTCAGTCGTGCTATTCTCAGAGACCCCTACTCACAAAACACCAGAAACGTCTGGAGTGGGTGGGCACAAACTCCGCCACAGCTGAGTAGGCTAAAAATCCTATTTATTGGCTGTTGGTTAATCAAGCTTGAAGGACACAGTGTTCCTAAAATTGTGCATAAACAACGTATCTTAGTTTCCTTGAAAAGTTATTTAGTGTACTAAAAACAATGACTAACCAGGTCTTAGATCCACTTCAACAAGAACTGCCCCTCACAGACGAGGAAGATGCAGGCGCAATACAGTTGCACCAAATTTTAGAAATACAGTCACCCTGAGACTGCTAGAGCATGGTTTATCGTCTAGGGGTGGCATAGTAGTTTTCGTGATTGAGGCACACGAATCAAACAGAACAGAGGTATTTTATTCGTGGGTTACATTCCCAGCAGCAAATGCAAGAACAAAAACATTTCACTCCTACGCAGAAGGAGAAGCACCAGCGGAATATTGTCCATTTGAGGACATTGAGGTTCCGCTCACATACCAGGAACACTTATACTGGTTTAAAGGCACCCTACCCCACATAAGAAGAAGAGTAAGACTCGGCCCGCTCAGAAGAGAAGGGGCAACATGGCCGATATTAGCAGCTTACACACCACAACCTGACATTGAAACAATGCCACCAGGAGACTTACTCACACAACATAAAGATTTAATTAAAATCTATAGGAACTTGATGCAATTCGTCATGAGGACACTTACAGTCCAACCAGCAATAGTTGCACCAAATGAAACTCAAATTTAGGGTACAGCAACTAAAATTACACCACAAACATTACACGCGGTAATGGGTAAAATGCCCACAAAATGTGAACAAATGCCATTCTGGGTAGCTCAGAAAATAACACAGCTAGAGGCAGTACTCCCGAATACTACCCCATATGAAAAACACAGAATACTAACAATCTGCTTGCCCATGGGGATAACTCCACAAGTAGAGGATTGTACCACTTGGGGTACAGTCTTTGCTGCCATTTATACCAGAACTCATGGTATCCTGTCATTAGCAGTAGTACCTGATGCATTGAGACAAATACAAAACGAGTATGGAACAGAACCTGCCCTAAACTTAGGGATGAAGTTACTAGGTAACTATGCCCAGGTGTCAGCCATAATACTAGCTAACATTAAGGGGGAAGCAGCTTCAGTGGCTATCCGCCAACGCCTAAGGGAGTTCAGTCCTTTAGAACAAGAACATGAACTACCAAAAATAATTGAAACTGCCTATGCAGAATTAGGCAGAGACAGTTTGGGTGGGAAAGCTTTAAAACCACAACTGATGGGCAGTCCTGAAAAAGACACTACTAAGCAGACACCTGCTTCAACAAAGAAGAAGTGGGACAATAAAAAACAACAAAACTTTAAAGGAAACAGATCTCAATCCAGAGGTAGATCTCCTCCACAGGAGCCCTCGGAAAAGAGGTATAACCTCAGGAATAGGGATAATATTAGGAAACGTGACATGTATCAGGATACTGATACACATTCCTCTTGTTCCTTTCAGGTATCATCGAAAAACTCAGAGAGACAAGAAGAGCGTACAAAGTCCAGAGACAAGCAGCACACTCAGGATTACACTTCTAAAAAAGAAGAGAAACCAAAGCAAAAGCCACAGTTCAAAAAGAAGAAAGTTGCAGGTCTAAAGATCAGACATGCCCAGAATTCTGAGGACTCGACTACCGAACAGGGAATGGGCTCTGACGATGCTAGAGAGTGCGGCAGAAGTAACAATAGCTCGCCAGAACCTGAAGGAATTTCTGGTGTCAGCGGACTTGAATGATTATATAACCATGGTAGGAATACCCGATAGTAGGGTAAGTGTCCCACATAAAGTATATGAAATAACGCTCCAAATGGAGGGGGACAAATGTAGAACAGTGAGAGGTCTCTTTTGGGAGAACCTGACGTTTGGCTATGATATTTTATTAGCTGAACAAGATTGGCTGCCAGCATTCGTCATGGATTGCCCTAAAGGGGAAACGGTAATTCTTCCGGCATTCTCAGACCATATTCCCAGGCACTTCCAACACACTTATGCACAGGAGTGGGCGGTAGCCCAGGCTCCGGCATTATACAAAAACCATGTTGGATGGGATGAGGATTCAACCCACCACATAATTCCTTTAAAAAATACACCAACTGCACAAAGGCAGTATCCAATAAAGCAAGAAGCTAAAAAACAGGTCAGGGAGATCTTAGATCAACTTGAATACCAAGCGGTGATTGAAACTTGCACCTCACCAATGAACAATCCTTTGTTTCCTGTCATGAAACCTGACAATTCATATCATCTAGTTTTAGATTATAGACATTTAAACACTTGCACTAAGACATTTGCAGTCCAAAATGCACACAGTGCCGCATTAATGAATAACATTGTGCGGAAAAAATATAAAACAACACTTGATATCTCAAATGGATTTTTCTGCCAGAATATAGTGCCTGAAAGCAGGCATCTAACAGCATTCTCAGCGCAAGGGTCTCAGCATCAATTTTGTCGACTCCCTCAAGGGTATAAGAACAGCCCGGGGTTGTTTTCGGCCAGAGTAACTGAGTTACTTAAAAATTTGGATGAAGAGGCATTGTCCTATGTGGATGATATTTATCTAACGGACGATGACCTAGAGGAGCACTTGAACAGAGTAAATACCATAATTCTGGGATTTGCATCTGAGGGCTACAAATTAAACTTTAAAAAATCAAAAATTGCCCACCTCAGTGTCCTGTTTTTAGGCTATGAGCTTTCAAGTAAAGGAAAAAGCCTTGCAGCCAATTTTTTTGAAAAATGCGCGCTGCTCCAACCTCCAAAATCATTGAAAGATTTACAGTCAATTCTGGGATTCCTAAATTTTGGTAGAACATACATTTTGGATTACGCAGAAAGAGTGAAACCTTTCTACGATTTAATAAAACCTGATTTTTCAGTAAAACAATGGACACAGGAACATACAGATACACTTTGTTCCTTACAAGCTGACATGATAGCTTCCAAACACTTACAGACACGCGTGAATGTACGCAAGCTGGTGATCCGTATAGTTGCGAGTCAATCTGGGTACACCTATCTAACATATAATGAGGGTGAGACAGTACCAATTGCATACAAATCACATTTGTACACAAATGCTGAGATGCGCTTCGCATCTACAGAAAAGATTCTGACAGCAGTACAGACTGCTGTAGTGAGAGAAAGAGCACTGGCTCAGGGGAAACAAATATTAGTAGTAACTCCGGTTCCAGCCTTAGAGGCTGCGACAAAGGCAAGCGTTCCTAATGCTAAAGCTTTACATCCGAGATGGATACAATGGGCTAATTCTCTCACTGCAACAGATGTAGAATACAGGTACGACCCAAATTTAAAGACACAAGCATTCCTGCAATACGAAGAAAAATATCCTCTACCAAATGAAATAATGCCTCTAGATCAGTATGAATATATAATTTACACTGACGGATCAGCTCAACTGGCCATAGGAAGTAAGCAACAATATAGTGCAGCATGTGCAATCGTTAAAGGTCGCATGCAGGATGGAAAGTTCCACCCACGTTGCACAAAAACGCAATCTCTAGGAGACTGCACGGCACAGCTGGCAGAGTTAAAAGCGCTGATACTGGCACTGGTAAATACGGATTGAGAATTCCCCACACTAATTGTGTGCAATTCCTTTTACTGTGTACAGTCATATAATGAATATTTGCAGCACTGGGTTCAAAATGGGTTCAAAGATGCAAAAGGTGGCACAATTAAGCATAAAATGCTATGGGAACAGGTAGTGGAGTTGAAAACCGAACTACCAAGGGCTCACGTGATACATACACTGAGTCATCAGCGTGATGGCGTTCACGTTGAAGGGAATTCATTGGCTGATGAAGCCGCAAAGGGGGCTGTATGCACGGCTTCCGTAGCTGCAATCACTCATTCTAAAACGAGAATAGACGGTGAGATTATGGTAGCTATCAATGTTTGTCGCAAAAACAGCGGAGCAGTACCAAAAAAGTTTCCACTCAAGTACTCCTACAAGTTAGATGCCAATAACATTCCATTTGCTCAGATTCCTGGAGTGGGGGATAGAGTAATTCCAAATATGGATCGTAGGTTAGGTTTAATTCTAGCAGCACACGAAGGGATAGGTTCTGCACATGCAGGAGTTACGGTGACTGTTTCTTTGTTGAAACAATGCTATTGGTGGCCTGGATTAACAAAGCAGACTAAAGACTATGTCTTGAAATGCGACATGCGCCATCAGATGAAAGGTTCCACCGTAACACGTCCAGCACAGACACCATTATTAATATCTGACAAACCACTAGCGTGTGTTTACTTGGACCACTGCGGCCTCTTACAAAGAGATGGGGCTTACAGGTATATCATGGTTGCAGTGGATTCCTGCTCAAGATTCCTATGGGTGTGGCCCCAACGCTCGGCTGATGCTCAAACTGTTATCAAAGATTTGCAAGTCTTTATAGGGACATACGCAATTGGCACATTGCATTCTGACCAGGGCCCTGCGTTTAGCTCTCGGGCTTACAAGGAGGCCATGCGAGGATTGGGTGTAGCATTGCGGTACTCATCTCCGTACCATCCAGAGGGAAATTCAGTTGTGGAGAGAAAAAACCGGGACTTAAAGCAATCTTTAACAGCTAGAGTATTAGGCACAGGTGAAAGTTGGGTAAAACATCTGTATGGAGTCCAGCTAGCTTTGAACAACATGCCAAGAAGTTCTCTAGGGGGGTCACTCCATATGAGGTCCTATTTGGGACAAGAATGTGGGTACCTGGACTTGATTGTGAAGGCACAGTGACGGATGAAAAGCCTTTTGATATCCATGATCGTTTGGCTGTTTTACAGGATCTAAATGAATCCAGGACACAACAAAGTAATGTCCACCTAAAGAAGACTGCCACTGGGGAAGTCAAATCAGTCACGGCAAGACCCGTCTGGATCCCAAAAGTCGGGGATCAGGTCAGAGAAAAGATAGCGGGCAAGAAAGAATTTGGGCTATCATACAGAAAACCTGTACTGGTCCTAGCAATTGAAG
This sequence comes from Calotriton arnoldi, assembly GCA_963921515.1. Lineage (NCBI taxonomy): Eukaryota > Metazoa > Chordata > Amphibia > Caudata > Salamandridae > Calotriton > Calotriton arnoldi. Next base: position 731,835 of record CAWUFW010004773.1, read on the forward strand.
GAACAAAAACTGTGCTTCTACCGCCTCTTGCTGGAAAAACGGAGAAAAGATTTGTCTCAATCGACCTAATCAAACCACATTATATGGCCGATACTGAATAGTAGGCCATGTGGACTCCAAAGTAGCAGATGCCCTCCTCTTGCTACAATCCAAGAAGTTCAAACAGAGAGACTCATCACGTTCGAAGAGTCCCCTGCATGGAATGAAGGACTATGCAACAATGCTATGGAACTCGTTCCTCTGGAACCTGAAGTTCAACTTTAAAATCAAACTCAAAATGACAGACAAATTGCTATTCGACCAAATACAGATGTCTACGTCAACATGCCTCGACAAGAGCAAGCCACGATTTCTACAAATCCTGATGCAATACAAACAATTGATCGAACTGCTTCTGGCTACTTCATAAACTTTGATACGTTTCAGCAAGTAAAAGACTTTCTGAACTTTCTTAAAAAGACTTACCTGGTGTCACCCTGGGTAGACCTATGGATAATCACCGGGATACTTTTCTTTCTTTTCTGGGTAGGCTTAGTAATAGTTTTTAGCATGCTTGTTAATGGAAGATACCTTCGACAAAGCTCTGCAGCCCAAAAGGTGAACATACTTTTAAAACCACACCTATCATCTCATCGAGAACAAAGAGACTTGTCATCAGTGAACATTACAGCAGTTCCTATACCAGATGGTATAGTTTGGGACAAGGTTGATTTCGATATATTTGGTCCGACCGAAATTTTAAGAATTCTTCATTTATTTAAAATATCGTTGAGTGATATCATTACCTCAAGTACATTTTCCGATGATTGGGATTTTGAAACTGTTAATACCATGTTATCTGATTTGGAAAAATCTGCTGCGTTTTCTAATAGTGAAATATTGGAAGGCACATCAGATTTCGAGACTATGTATTGTTATCAACACTATGGTCATCACTTTTTACATAAATCTGCAAATCCTAGACCTGTGTACACATACCACCAGTGGTAGCATTGTCCAACACCGCCGAAAGGCAGTTCAAAAACATTTACACAAAAGTTTCCATATTTTTCAGGGTTCAATATGTCTGACCCAGTCTCATATTATTATAAGGTTGCACCAACATCAGCACAGAAAAATATGTTGACAAACACCAAACAGATTTACTCTGCTTCCCTTATTGCCCAGTTGTCCGAACAAGGTTTCGACTTGTGGAAAGACACCATAGACCTAAAAACAGTCTGGGGTACTAGGGAATGGCAGGTACAGGGAACAGAAGCTTTGTTTAGAGCATGCCTCATCCCTCAACAAATCATGTTTTTGAACGAGACAGTGCAACAGACGTTTTGCCTTGGACTAGCTAAGAACAAAGACTTGTACACACCTCGGCTGCCGACTCCATCACACACCGAGGGTAAAATAACATCACAGGAAGAGATTACAGTTGACTATCACCATCAGAGGAGGAACATAATGTGGATAAGAGATCCCTCATTGAGCATTGCTTGAATACGGTTAGTCCCATCTGCAATTCTTATCAACAGCTGGGTTCTTCCATCGAGCGCAATGCAGCACAGCCCAACATTGGGGAAGATAATACTATTATAATAGAAGAGGAGTCTAGAAGCCTAGTTCTACATGAGACGGAGATCCATAACACACCTCAGAACCCAAAAGTTATTAAAGTAATTTCCTGGAATATAGCAGGTCTTAAGCAAAAAATGAAGGAACCAGATTGGCAAAGCTATGTGGAGGATTTTGACCTTTGCCTATTCCAGGAAACATGGGCCAGGGAACAATATCATAAGCTAGGATATAGAACCTTTAGTATTGAGGCATTGCAAGCGAAAAAAGGAAGGGCGTCAGGTGGCCTGACAGTATGGGTAAAAACTAGTTTAAATGCCTCAATAAGAAGTATTCCCACATACTCGCAGGACATCCTGGGCTTGAACCTCAAGTTTGTTAATGCCACTGAGATGAATCTTTTTAATATATATATAAGACCGAGGGTTAGCTCGAGAGAATCACAGCTGCTTGAACACTTCAAGGAGGTGCTAGAGCCCATTGACACAAAAAACATTATTATTATAGGGGGTGATTTTAACTGTTGTTATGAACCCATGGGGGGAATGGAAGTAGTCACAGAAGAGGAAGATCAAATTAGAGGGATCCCACTTCTTCAAACAAAGAGCACAATAAGGGGTAACACCTCGGCCCTGCAGATGCTCCACTTTACGGTCGAGAAAGGCCTTAGAGCTTGTAATGGTCGTTTTCCTTCAGACCTCCCCTGTGCAAATACCTTTTCTAGGGGAATTACAGGCTCTAGGATAGATTATATACTTATCTCTACCTCACATTGGGGTTATGCTAAAGATTTTAAAGTTGATACAAGAACAGAAAGCGATCATTTCCCCTTATGTCTATCATTGGATGGAATTTATTTTCCAATTCATGCAACAAAAGAACCCCACCTACTGCCCGAAGTAATGCATCCATTATTAGCTAATAATAGAAGGGCAGTTAGGTGGCCTGTTGTTTTAGATCGGGTAGAGCCCTAATCGGTATTTATAATACTTTCAGTGAACTGGTAGGTTCTTATTTAGTCCAGTATCCTGTAATAACTAAGATTACAGATACCCATCAGAAATTGGTAAAGGAAATCCAAGAATATTTAACGAAACCCCAGTCAAGAAAGAACGTATTAACACGGGAGGTACACACATCATGTATTTGGTTTAACAGGGATTGTAAGATAGCAAAATCCCGTTTAATTGAGGCCATCCAAAACAAGAACATATCTGAGATTAGGAAGGAAAAATCTAATTATAAGAAAATCCAAAAGGCAGTCCAAAGGAAGTGGGAAGATAACACATGGGAAGAACTCATTGTAGCTGCAAAGAAGGGGGACTAAGCCTTGTTTTGGAGGTTAATGACGCAGGGTACAAAACATGGCCTTACACCCTCTGATTACTTTCTAGATCCCACAACTTGGCAGAACCATTTCTCAAAACTATACTGTAGTGAGGATAATCTGGACTTAGCCAATCATCCTGGGGAAAACCATAGGGGATCATGGCTGAACAGCCAATCTCCGTTTTAAATTTTTAGCCTGGAGGATACGGCTTTGGCTGTAGCAGCGACCAAGTCAGCAAAAGCACCGGGCCCCGATAGATTACCAGGGGACATTTTTAAGCATAGTGAGGAAGTATGGGTACCATATATTAACGAACTATCAAATGCTATAGCCAGGGGACAGCCAGTGCCGCCCTCCTGGAAGGGAGCAGAAATAATCCCCATTTATAAGAAGGGCAAAAGGGACGACCCGGCAAATCATAGGCCTATAAGCTTGATAGACGTTTTACAAAATATTTATGCTAAACAAATTTTAAATAGGCTCATAGAATGGATAGCCGTAGAGAATATATTGTCACCATGTCAGGCGGGTTTTAGACAGAAGATCAGTACAATTGACCAAGTATTTAGACTCTTTATCTTAGGTTGGAAATACACTAGACTAAAATCGAGCCATTTATATGTCGCCTTTATAGATTTAAAGGCGGCTTTTGATTCCATTCCTAGAGCCCAGTTGTGGGACAACCTGAGACATCAGGGCGTCCCCAAGGAGATCTTAATCCAAATCATTAGGCTACATCAAGATAATTATGCCAAGGTGCGATGGGGTAAAAATGGTGAGCTGACAGAGGAAATTCCAGTTAGGAGGGGAGTGCGACAGGGCTGTGTCCTGGCCCCAACACTGTTCCTCCTATATGTAAACGATTTAGTAGAACATCTCCAAAATTGTGCTCATGACTCTCCAAAACTAGGGGCAATCACATCTGTGCTCTTACTTTTGCGGACGATACCATTTTGTTGTCCCAGACACCTAATGGCTTGCAGAACTTACTCCATAGTTTTAACAACTACTGCAAAGGGAAAGGCCTAGAGGTGAATCCAGCAAAAACTAAATACATGACGATAAGGCCCCATAAAAGTTTTAAAAGTAAAATCTATTGGAATGGCATTGAACTGGAACGGGTACCTAAATTTGTATATCTAGGGGTTACCATAGACTCTAGACTTTCTTGGTCTATTCAGACGGAGAAGTCAAAAGCCATACTAACGCAAAATGCCATCCCTATCGTCAAGAAGCTGAAGGCGACCTCCTCTAAGGCTATTACACCGGCATTGGAGGTCTATAAAGCAAGAGCACAATCCGCAGCGTTGTATGGAGCAGAGATTGGGGGCAGTGGTAACCTTAAGACCTTAGGTATTATGGAGAATAAAATATTGAGGATGTTTGTTGCCCTCCCCCAAAATACTCCACTGATCCCTCTAACATACGATCTTGATATCAAACGTTTGGAGCGTCTTGCAGTTTGGAGATCCCTGATGTTCTGGATAAGAATTTGGACAACTCCAGAGCTAATTGTATATAGAGAGTCACTAGTCGAATTGCAGGCACTTGATACCAATCTTACGTTTCCATGGCTAAAACACATTCGAGGGTGGCTCACTGATTTGGGACTGAGCCGATATTGGTTAAACCCGGGGCTATTGACCCGCGAATCTAAATCGGAGTTTGAGATGATATACTGGGATTTTATTACAGATAGGGAGATTAGGAGTGGAACACAAGGTAGGCTCACTGTTCAATTCCTCCTGCATAAGACGTCCCCTAGCTTTGAGTTGTTCCTTGATGAGGTAGAACCACAACAAGCAAAGAGCCTATATTTGAAATTTAGATATGGAATACTGCAACTAAATACCTTTGTTGCTAAATGGTCTTCTACTCCGCTTGAGGATAGGGAGGCCCATTGTATTTTATGCCAAATGGGGGTTGCAGAAGATTTACCACACGTTTTGTTCTTCTGTCCTGCATATCATGGCCCTAGAATTAAGTGGATAAAACCTCTAGGTAGGTATTTTAATGTTAGGAGAATGGAGGATATGTTGAGAATTTTAAAAACAGATAATTCCCGCCTAATAGTATTTGGTGTTAGTCGTTTTTTATTGGCCATAAATTTTATCAGGAAAAAGAAGGGGCTACCTGAGGCAAGATGGCGCCTGTCTGACGACCGCTGCGATCATCCCTTTGCTACCGAGGAGCGCGGTGCGGCTAAAACTTGGATGCCGACTAAGTAAATTAAATTATAGATGTGGACTAGATCCCCCCCATGTCTTACCAGCTGGGGAAAGGCTTTCTCGATCCCCTCGGAGTGGCTGAGGAGCTCTTAACAGTGGTGCTGGTGGCTGCCCGGGTGCTGCTGTGTGAGCTTCGGTGGTGCTCGTCTGAGAACGGGCGAAGAGGAGGGGCTGGAGACGCCGGAGCAGAGACGTCAGGAAAAGCCGAGTGGTGCGCGACGGAGCTGTGCTCCAATTCATTTCAAAGGGAAAGGATGCCTCCAAAGGTAACTCGAGGAGGAGGGCGAGAATGCCCGATAAACAGCTTAGTTCAGAACCCAGGGACAATGCGGGGATAGCGGCTTCTAAAGGAGGTAGGACAGCAAAAATAACCTCGACCCAGGACTCCCTGAAAAAAGGTGAGAAACGCGATGTGTTTAAAAAGGGGGAAGTAGATTGCAGTGGTACTGGGGATAAAGGAGCGAAAGCAGGGCAAATGGACTTGGGGGGGCGACACAGTATCACAGATTTCTTCACTACTACTCCGTTAGCCCCCCGAAACGACGCTGCGAGGTTTGGGAAAAATGTGCAAAATGTTGCTCATAATGTGAATCTAGCACAAACATTGTCTCTTGTGGCAGACTCTGCATGCGACACTCATCCGGTCAATGTATTGGTAGCAGCACCAGTGAATGTGGCGAATGAGGCTCAAGGCAATACTGTTGTTGAAACTGAGACTGAGATTGAGATTGATCAAAATAACCAAACCCATAGCCCATTGGTGGACCCCGGCATGAGCCATTCGGTAATGGTAAAAGACCAGCAGGGCACAATTGCCGGATTATCCCCATTGCTGGAAGATCTAGCAGGCTCTATGGAACAGCTGAATACGAGTACTTTAATAGAAGGGGCTACTGCTAATAATGGTCCAGAGGATACATTAGATCTAGGGGATACATTTTTCTCAGTGACGGACGGCTCTGAACTCAGCCTCTCTGAAGTAGAAGATAGCAGTAACATACAGCTCTCCAGCTCCACCACTTGCCCAGACTCTCTGCAAAAAGATACAGTAGTCAGGAAGAAGAAACTCTTGAAGAAAACAAGGGATGGACAAGCTTGGGAGAAAAACGGAGAAGGACTCCGTAGAGGCAGCAGAGGAAGTATGGACCCCACTCTGAAATGGGACTATTCTGCCACTGGGAGCACCTACCCGGATCAAACAGGACAGGAGGGCGAGGATGAGGCTGCTCCCTCTTTAAAAATGATTTTTGATTCAATCAAACAGCTGCAGGAAGAGACCCGAATGGACGGAAAGAAGAACAGGTTGGCAACTAAGAAGCTTCAAGGCGCAGTAAGGAAAATGGCCAAGGTGTGTACAGATGCAAATGTAAGGCTGAATCATGTGGAAGAACGTACAAGTACAATAGAGGATAATTTGGCCAAAGCCCAGACACAGACGGAAACTCATGATAAACAGCTTATGGATCTTCAATGGAAAATGGAGGATTTCGAAAACAGGCAGAGACGCAATAACCTCCGGATTCTTGGCATAGAAGAAGGCATAGAAGGCGAAGATATCAGGGCCTATGTTCTGAGGTTGATGAAGGGAGCATTTCCAGAACTTCACCATTGGAACTGGGAGACTGAAATTCAACGTGTTCCTCGCTTCCCCATGATGATGAGGAAAACTTCACAACCAAGAAGCGATGGGTTGGTTATGCCCAGGGCAATTTTAATTTACTTTGGTAACTTCCTGCTTCGTGAAGAGGTTTACTCTAAGGCTCGTCCAAACGCCAGACGGACTTTTGAGAACCAGTCCTTCTTCACTAAGCCAGACTACTGCCACGTCACTGTGGAAAGACGTTGGCGCTTAAGAGAATTGATTCAGCCATGTCAAGCTATGGGGGCACAAGCGTTCCTGATGAATCCAGCAAGGTTAAAGATTATCTATAAGAACACCACTAAAACTTTTACCTCAGAGATTCAAGCTAGGACATATATGGATTCTTTAAAAACCTAAAGAGAGATTTAATGGGTAGCTGGTCACTAAGGGATCTATATAAAAAAAAAAAAAAAGGGAGTTGCACAGGTGGGGGTGAAGGGGATGGAGTGAATCGAGCTCAACAAGGATAATTGGAGGGGGGTATTAGTATTTGAAACAAAAGGGGGAAAAAAAAAAAAAAAGAAAAAATGGCAGGGTTGAATTTCAGCGCATCAACCATAATAGACGGGAGGGTAGCAAGGGGGGTCGACTTTCAGGCTCCATCACAGAGACCTTAGGTCTGCTTGCTTCACATTTTAGGTGGGGGGAGGGGGAGGGTGATGGGCTTGGGGGAGGGAGGGCAGGGGGGGTCAAGGGGGGACCAGGGAGGGGAAAAGCAGGGAAAAAATTCACCATCTTGTTATGAAGGTAGTTTTGGAGTTAACACTATTGAAAATGCGAGAGTGGGGATTAAGTATCAAGCGCCAGGCTATATAGAATATGACAATTTATATATAGCATGCGAATAGCTACTATCAATGTATGTGGTTTGAACGATGCTGGTAAACGAAGGATGGTAAGAGAGTATCTTAAATCTCTGCGTGTAGACATTGTTTGTTTACAAGAGACACACATTGAGGGATCTCGCAAATTCCTTTTAGAACAATTGGGATTTCATTTAATAGCATGTACCTCGCAAGGGACTAGGACCCGGGGGTGGCAGTACTTGCTCAAAAGAGGGGGATAATTGCAAAAAAATGTTTATCTGATAAGTATGGCCGCTGGGTAATAGTGGAGTGTCAAGCACAAGGGGTAAGCTTTACGCTCTGCTCAATTTATGGGCCGACGGTGGATGACCCAGAAATGCTTAACCACGTAAATATACAATTAGCTAACTGGCCCCTCTCGATAATTGTGTGTGGAGATCTTAACATTAATGGCTTAAAAGGGCTATGGAGAGGGGATCCAACTAAGTTCGAGAGCAGGAAAAAGAAAAGCCATAGGGCCCTAGTCCAAATGATGGAAGATAACGGGCTTATAGATGTATGGGAGCAGTTAGCTCCCTTGGGGATGGGCAGTACGTATTACTCAGCACCACATAGGGTCTTAGCACGTTTAGATTACTTTTTAGTTTCTTCATCTCTTCTTTCACTTTGTAAAATTAAAAAGCTACCACGATTAGTCTCTGACCATAACCCCCTGGTCTTAGAGCTCCCAAAATTTGGAGTGAAGTCTCAGGTAACGAGCTGGACTTTTGAAAGAGCCTTACTACAGGATTTAAACTATGTAGCACACATGAATAAATGGCTCAAAGAATTTCTTGAGATTAACAGGGGGAGTGCCGGGTTCGGGATAGTATGGGACGCCCTTAAAGCTGGTATTAGGGGGGAATCCATGAGCTATTCGTTGAAACGGAGCAAGATGGAAAAAATGGAGATGGAGGTTATACAACGGTCAATTATGGCTTTAGAAGAAGAACTGGTTATAGCAATTGGCTCCTGTCATAATATAGAGGAGATTATGCAGAAACTTACATTAGCAAAGGCTGCAGCTGGAGATATCTTGGCCGCAAAAGCATCAGGTAAATTTTTGGCTTGGAAACAGATTCATCATGAATTCAGTGAACAAGTAGGACATATCTTAGCTGTAAGGACCAGACAGATGGTTACTAGGGGGACATTTTGGAGATAAAAACATCAGACGGGGTGGTTGTTACAGCTCCTAAGGATATCTCCAATGTGTTTCATAGGTATTATCAAATTCTGTATAGCGAGGATACCACCAGGGATGTTAAGGGGGTAAGGGACTATTTAGAGCTAGCCCCTACTGAAGTATTTTCAACAGAAGATTCTTTGACTTTGGAGGCCAGCTTTGTAGATGAAGAAATACAGGGAGCCATTAAAGACTTGCCTTCTGGCAAGGCGGTTGGACCGGACCTAATCCCATTAGAATTTTATTTAAAAAAATTCTCAGTTTTGAAGGAAGATTTATGTTATGTAATGCGTCAGGTTCAGAGCGGCCAAACACCTCCACAGTCATGGGGAGAAGCTAGGATGATTGTCTTTTTAATGAAAGACAAACCTCCTAATGAACCTGGCTCTTACAGGCCGATTAGCTTAATGAATAGTGATGCAAAAATCTACTCAAAAATTTTAGCTAATCGCCTTAGCAATATCATAGGCAAGGTGATTTCGCCCCGCCAACATGGGTTTATTCCCGGAAGGGGGACCGCGGAACATATTAGGAGAGTTTGCACTCTGTTCGACGGTGTTTCAGCCACACGAGACCCTATGGCGCTTATTCTGCTCGATGCGGAGAAGGCGTTTGATAGGGTCTCGTGGGGCTTTCTTTGGTCTACACTGGAGAACGTAAGAATAGGCAAGGGGTGTATAAAAGCATTACAGGCGTTGTATAAAAATCCGCGGATTCTACTCCGGTTTAGGGGAGAACAGAGCGACCCAATAGACATTAAGCGAGGAACGAGGCAGGGGTGCCCCTGCTCTCCCCTTCTTTTTGCTTTTTACATTGATCCTTTTATAAGGAGAATTGAGATGAACAGAGGCATTCTCCCAATCTGCCTGAATGGCTTTGAAACAAAGATATTGGGTTATGCAGATGATTTGGCAATAACGGCCTCAAATCCCTCTGTAGCAATTGATGAAATAGAACAAGAGGCAGAATGCTTTGGGGCACTTTCTGGTTACAAACTTAATCGTGGTAAAACACAAATAGTGGTTAATGATAAGATTAAGCTGGTTGACTCCAAGAGTGGTGGACTCGGCCACCTATCTAGGGGTTATCATAACATCGAACTTAACCAAAATTGTGGAAAAAAATCTAGCTCCAGTGATCCAGAAATCAAGGAGGGATCTCGATAGGATGAATAATTTACATCTTTCGATAGTGGGAAGATGCAATATTATTAAAATTATATTTCTCCCAAAAGTTTTGTATTTGTTCAGAACGATTCCCCTGAAATTTGACAATAGTTGGTTTAAAGAAATGGAAAGAATGATAAATCGGTTCATCTGGGCTCAGGGGAAGACAAGAAGGGCACTCAAATTTATGTCCCTCCCTAGGGAGAGAGGAGGTTGGGCGGTACCCGACTTAAGAGCATACTATTGGGCCGCAGTGATGCAATATATTCGTGGGCTGCTAGGGGGCAATATTACGGACAGGTGGAGGGAGCATGATACTATACCAGATGTCTACGAATTACACTTAAAAGGGGAAGCCCGTAATTGGCTTCTGAGGTTTAGCGAGGCCAGCTATTATAAAAAAGTTAAATTTAAGACCTTGAGTGCGGCAATAACGGTGTGGTCTGCTATCAGAAAAAAGCTGGGACTGGGTAGAATGAACTATTATACACCTCTATTTATGAATCCTTCTTTGCCTGAGGTCTTTCATGACGCTGTAATGAGACGATGGGATGCCCTTGGGGTTAAGACAATTGGTGATATTACAGATCCCGATGGTATAATAACTTTTGAAAGAGCTCAAACCCTCTTTAATCTACAGCGTAGGGAATTTTTAATTTTTGCAGATCCGATCGGCCCTGGTAAAGAAAAAGAGGAGGGTTAAGTATATTTGACAGAGATACAGTTATGGAAAGGGTGAGAGACCCTGAAGGGTGCTCTATTTCCCAGATCTATAGTGAATTAAATCAACATCAAAAGATGATCTTGAAAAACAGACGGAAAATGGCGGGGAAGCTGGGAATCGATGGGAGCGAGTTTATAGCCTCACTTAAGCTAGGAAGTACGGTTTTGAAGGTGGCTAATCTTCAAGCTCAACACTTTAAAACCATTTTTGAACTCTACTACACCCCAGCAAGAATAGCCCAATGGGGGGGGACCACGGGCACGCGCTGCCCGCGCTGCCACAGGGATGAGGCTGATACGGTCCATATGTTCGCCTCGTGTCCTAAGTTAGAATCTTTGAAAAAGGCAATAGAATATTTTTTGGGACAAACCCTGATGATCCACATAAGACTAACCAACGAGCTAATGGTGTTAGGGGTGGCTAGAGATGGAACTCAAGTAGCTCATCACAAATTTATTTTTATTGCTATGGCGGTAGTTAGGATCTGCGTGACCTCAGCATGGAAAGATCTTAACCCTCCCACTTTTCAACAATGGGTGTCTCGTCTACTAGCTGTATATAGTTTGGAAAAGGGTTTATATGAGAAGAGAGGGTGGAAAGCTTTGAAACTAGGTAAACTTATCTGGGCCCCAATAGCCAACTGGAAGATCAGATTGGAGAGATGTCAGCAATAATCCCTGGCCTTAATTATGGTAAAGAACCCGAGGCGAATTAGGTTTAATGTATGTCTTCTTTTTTTTTTTCTCTCTCACTTTTTGTTTCTTTTCTTGCTTTTTTTTTTTTAAGGTTGATTTAGGGATGATTCAATTATTGAAGGGTTGGGCCAAAGGAGTGATTTAACTCCCCCTTTTGTTCCGTATTTGCATAAAGTAATTTTTTTTTTTTTTTTTTTTCTTGCTGTATTTTCTGTTTGTTTTTCTTGGTTTTTTTTCTATATCATATGTATAAGATTGGATGGATATTTTCTGTTTTTGTGTAGTAATGTATGAAGAATTGATGGTGAAATAAAAATATAAAAAAAAAAAAAAAAGGAAAAAGAAGGGGAAAGATTATAGTCCACACACGAGTGGGTTCGAGGAATCCTTATTTTTAGTAAAGATATGGACCAGGGCTAGAGAAGTGGTGATTGGTCACCACTTTAAATTAGTATTGTAGACCTGAAGCAGTTAGCAAATTTAACCGATCTAAGGACTGATTGGTGGGCCTATGGGGGCGTTCCAGTAACTAAAGTAGAATTGCAACGGAGGCATGAAAGCCCCTCTAGTAAGAAATAAGGGGCATAAAAGGGAAATCATGTTCATTTGTGCAGATATCGCACTATTTTGACAATAGGAGTTTTACTGATTTTTATGTTCGTAAATGAAGTGTACAATTTTAAGAGTTGATAGATACATTGAATTCATATTTTATTGATTTTTTTTGTATGAATATTTTAGTTTAAGTGGGATTTTTAAATATTTGCGACTTTGCACAATTGAGGTAACAGATGTTCCCCAAAGGAATGAATACGGGATGGGTCGGGAATAGCCCCCATATTTAGTTTCCCTAGTAACTCAAATTATACCCCTCTGAGAAGACCAATGAGCTAGGGAAACCTATATTAGCCTTGTCTAAATCATACTGCCTGTAACCACAAAAAAGGTATATAGACTAGCCGAAATGTATAATGGAAGAGTATAGTTTTAATGAATTGCATATATGTATATTGTATTTTAATGTGTTTTGTACTTTAATGGTCTTGTAGGCCGAAATAAAGTATATTGATGATGATTACAGTAGATGACATCATACAATACAACAGATCAGACCCCGATTGGAAAAAATGATTGATTTGGCCCACAGACAATAATAGTTGTCAGGCAAGATTCCTGGGTAAAACCGAAGGGTTTAGTATCCATAGGCCAGATCCACGTTATGTACAGAGACAACATCCAGGGGTAGTGACATCCTACAGTGTTGGGAAGTTGTGCCTTGATTGGCTAAAAACATCAACACTCACACAAGTGAAACAACACTTATCCTTACTATCACAGGATGTGGATCTTAGGGATTTTTTAATGGGTCCCAGGAAGTCACGTCAGAAACGTTTCTATTATGCTGCCTGTAATGAAATATGGGAAATATCCCAAAATGAGGCTGCAGAGAGACTACGAGAGATAGACTGTATAAATCTAGAAAAATCTCTAGCAGTGGTAGACAATGGGTTAACTACATTGACCGCCAGGATATATTCCTTAGGCAACATTGTATCTTCTGCATTAGACATACTAGAACAAGATTTGGCCATATTACAACACGGGCAATCACAGTTACGTTCTATTATGTTATTAAGCTGGACGCTGCAATCTTTGCGTGCGGGCTACGTGCCTTGGCGTTATATTAACAGTACGTCTCTGTTTTCTGAATACAATCTAACAGATAAACAGATAGAAATGGCACAAAGGGGAGCTAAATATACAATGCTGCGTATCGAAAAACTGGATAGATTAGCATTTACAGTGGCAGAATCACCGTCCACAGAATGGCTAATCCATGGCCACATAACTCTACCGGTCACTACTTTTCAGTTTCAGTATTGCCTTGAACAAAAGCAAGTAGGCAGATATGACGAAATGGGTAAGGAATACATTAAGGAATCATGGGTATTACCATACAGATTTTGATGCCGGAGTGGGGATTAAGAAGTGTTTCTGAGCGGTACAAACTGTGAGAACCTTTAAGTGGATCACTCATATGCCAGGATATAATGCTGCACGGGGCTTGCAATGGTTCTGTGGCAAACCTGTCCTGCCATTTGAGGGGTGCCCCAGCTGCTGTGATTACTCCAGCATTTAGGCTACTTTCGAATGGGAGTTACTTGATGCTGAACAGTCAAGGCTGCTGTGGCATGCTCCCGGGCATCGCATATCTGGTAACCGTGAGCTCCAGGGTTACTTGTTGTATGCAAGTATTGTTTCCACCGACACATACAGTTAGGGAGGCGCCGTTATGGCCTTCACTGAATGTTTCTTTAATACAGTTTGATACTCTAAGCAGAATGAAAGCCATGCTTCTACAGAAGTCTGTGCCCTTAACCTCCGCTCGAGAGATTTTTGATCTTCAGATCGCAAGGTCTTCGGCAGAGATACAGGCGCTCATTCATACAAACTGCCCTTTCCATTTCGCAGAAATGGTAAATCGTATCACCTATTTAAGACCATAGGTTCTGGACTTCTGAGCACCTTTCAGACGGTACTTGGAGATATCCCAAACTTCATACACTCCGTATTTGGAAGCATCTTTGGAGGACTTCCGCTCATCCTGTTCCTAGCAGCAGGTATCCTGATTGTTTTATATTTGCTAGGCAATGACGTCCCAGTCACCAAGGAGATGGAAAAAGCACTCCTGGAACGTAAATACCGTGACTGCATGGTACAACATCTAGGCACGCCTCGCCTAAGAGAACTAAGTGCATCTTGGTTCTTGTCATTCCGACCAGTCTGGATGGACTGCATCTTACCTGTCCTCCGATGCCTGTTTTGCGGAGAAGAATGCGTGTTAGACCTGTGTTTGACACTCCCATCATGTGCGCAACCGGACGTGAATATGTTACTGGACCCGATAACGGCCCATGTTCTGCAGTGCCCTCAGCATATTCCAATGTCGATGGAGGCATTCCTTGAGCCACCGCAGGTAGTAACTGCACCTGTTGGTATGAACACCGGCTCTTCCACTGACACCCAGGCTTTGGACGGCGCGCAGGCTGCCCCAGCACCGGCTGCGGACAGCGTGGAACATCATCTGTGCTCAATTGACATACCTTGCGAGGTGTTACAGGGGACGTCTACGGCGGAAGCAAGCAACGGAAATGTTGCGTCTACCAGCCAGGACACATAAACATTTGACTCATTTGGCTCGCCGTGTGCTGGTAGAAATTTGCCCTTTTTTAAACAAGCTCAATTTGGGAACTCAAAAACAAAATTGACATTCCTTTCATTTTTTGGGCATACAGGCTTTTTAATGCTTATAGTGGTTCGGACTATAATTACGGACACTTTTAGAGCTAGGGCTTGAAAAAAATTCTTTTGACATTTTTAAAGTTTTTTTTAAAATGTTTTAGAAGTTTTTAAACATTTTTAGCTAAAGAGATGTTTTTGTAAACTTTGTGCGGACCGCTATCTAGTTATGCTAGTAGTACAGTAATAGGTTACATATGTCGTCCAGTCGGAAGAGGAGTGGGTGTTATATTCCATATAGGTACCCTATATAGGCGCAGGTAACATTGCAACCTTTCACCTATATTCTTCCCTACATTACATACATAACGGTTCTTAGGCACTCACCTTTTACCTAGATATGACACTGCATTCAGAACACAGGTTTTTCCCTGGTTTGATTCTCATACATCATGCATGAGGCTTCTTGGAAGCACAGCAGGACTAACAGAAGGATTATCATCTCCTGTATAATATCTCTGTATAACGTTCAGGCCCAACGTCATCCTTTAGGCCAACACAGTAACACAGCAAGGTAGGACCCCCGGGGATACCTAAGGGTATATATGCACAGGGCTTTAAGTGGGCAGGGTCTGTCCGGGTCTGAGCACCGGCAGTTTTTTTGGGGGGGCCTCGAAACGGGTCTCTATTGGGCTCTATTTTCAGGCCTGGAAAAGGTAGTCCTTTTTCTTTTTTTTTCTTTTCCTGGACTGCAGTGAGAGCTCAGTTTCCTCACTGAGTAGTGGAGGTCACGGCGTGACGTGCACGGCACGACGGCAGGACGTCATGCCAGGTGAGCGTTGTTGGAGGAAGGGAAATCCTTTAAGAGAGCCATTTTCTCTCAGGATTTCCCTTCTCTTTTTTCAGCGCAGGAGCAACGTCGTCGTGGTGCCAGCGTGGGATGATGAAAAACTGAAGAGGCAGACGACCATAGGCAGCCTGCTCCAGCACAACAGACGCCGTGTTTTGAATCGGAGGGGTCGGGGAAATTGGTTTCAGCATTATTCACCTGTGGAGCCGCATCTTGATAGGTAAGTGCATTGGGTTATCCCCCCAGTTTGATTACGGTCGTTTTTTAGGTCGAGCATGTATAACGTGTAGGTTCCAGTTACAGATTTAAGTTTTTTATGCATGCTTTGTGATTGGATTCTGGAGTCGTTTCACGCTCCTATGTGATACAGGCACAAAAATAATGTTATTTATACTTGGCTGCCCTTGATAGCCCCGGCTTTGAGGTTATCTTTCACGTGAAAGGTCAAGCAGAAAAACTGCACAGTTTTAGTTGAGAGAAAGTCGCCGGGGATTAAAGGGATCCCGTGAGCAGCAGTTTGCCGTAACAGGGCCATATATCCTGCTCAGTTTATTAAGAGGGCAGCTCCCAGGCAGTTGGAGAGCTGAAGGCCACGCGCATCCATCATTGTTATCTTGCTGAGAGGGCACAGATGGCGAGTCAGATTGCCCTGTAGTTTCTCTAATTTGATGTCCTCCCCGAGCCATGTGTCAGGTGGCGAGCTGTAGTGCGCATTATCTTTCCAAGATCGTGCTTGTACTTGTAGGATGCAGTTGTTAATGCCTGTGTTTTGTCTACATTGAAACATTGACTTTTGAGATTTCACGAATTTTCTGGCAGTAAAAGGGGGTTTTACCATTGTACAAACTTCAGCAAAACTCAGAACTTAGATCAAGGTTTATGTTGAGCCAGAGATCCCCTCTATGTTTGCCATAGATTTCTTAATGCTTAATTTTAATGGAGCGCGTTCCTGCGTGCCCATTCCTGCCAACCCAGATGGTAATTAGGACGTTTTTGCGTTCCAGCCTGCCATTGGCATGGTTAGGTGGTCTGCCTGTCGAACAGACATGCTTGTTGGATAGCCATGCGTGCCCGTGACCTTCAAGTGCTTTGTGTCCTCTGGGGATCAAGGGCAAGTAACCTGTCCTGTGAAAAGTAGGGAGAGATTTCTCCCCCATATCTTGCCATATAAGGTTGATCTTTCCTATATCCGTTAACCATCAAAAGCTAGAGTGGTGCCACAAATTATGTTCTCTTTTGCAGAGCTGGTAGACTTGCTCGTTAGCACCCCAAAGGCTTTCCATGATTCAGAGTAAGATCCGATGACTATCGTGTAGTGAACATGCCCCTCTGAAAAAGTGCAGAAATTTCCGTAAATCCTTCAGCTACGAGTTGGTAAGATGTTAAAACGTGTACCACTGTTTTCACAACTGAAAGTTTTTCTATTTTGTAAGAAGATAAACTTCATTTCCGGCTATCAGTCTTAGAAACCCTTAAACAATTTTTTTTTTATCACCTTCCAGATAACCTTTGAAGGGTTTAAATCCCCTTATCATGCTTATTTCAAGTAACAAGGTGGCCATTTAGTTAGATGTGCTCTTGGCGGAAGCATGCCTCTCCAATTGCCAGCCATTTTTATTCAACTGTAAACAATTTCAGTCTTATAAAATGTTCTAGACTGTATAGTCGCGCCTTAAATTTTTTTGAAAGGCATTGTGGGTGCTGCTTTATCAAATGTCCACTCACTGCACTTTCTGCTGGAGTGTTCATGAGAGCCTGACCTGGTTAAGGCATTTTGTTCTGGCTCAGACTCCTGCCCACAGCAGCGTTCCACCATCAGAGCTGAAGAAAGGACTGGATTTGCTGATGTTGCTTCAAGCGACACCTCCCTCCAAGGTGTTCTGTCTGTAGACCACCTGAGACACACCTTTAGGTTCTGAGGTGGTATAGAGTTAATGCTGTCCAGAGAGCTGTGGTGGATGCAATGTGGTAGATGGATGTCAGTGCCTCAGGATATTCATTAAACTGTGCAGTGATATAAATATGTAGAAGGATGGCAATGCCTAGGAGTGTTCTTTATACTGTGCAGTGAGGTAGGAAGAGAGCAGTGCCTACGGGTATTCTTTATTCCATGCAGTGACGCAGTATGATGGCAGTGCCTCTGGATATTATTTATTCTATGAAGCGAAGCAGAAGGATGGAAGTGCCCTGGGATAGTCATTATTTTATGCAGTTGTGCGAAGCAGAAGGGTGTGAGTGTCAAATAATATTTCTTTATTCCATGCAGTGATGCAGTAGGATGGTAGTGCCTCAGGATATTCTTTATTCCATGCAGTGATGCAGTAGTCTATTCTTGTTTTGTGGGTTTGTTCTGTGGGTATAGTATTGTTTGGGTTCTGGAGTAGCGTGCTTCTCGCCGAAAAAGCAATTCAACACCTCGGGGGTAGCAAGTGCTATATAAATGCATACCTTTTCCCTCTTCTATCCCTCCACTACCCTTCTCAATCCAAATAACTAACACATCCACCACTCAAATTACTTTCATATTTCACTATACTAATTCGCCACTAATTCTTTATGGGTTTCGTAGTAGCATGCTACTCGCCGAAAAAGCGATGCAACACCTCGTCATCGCCTCGTAAGTGTTACATAAATCAAAATACAATACATCGGGCCTTAGCAGGGAGTATGTGTGTGAGAGAACTGTGCAGGCAGTGTGTACCGGTATCCGTGTGTGAGGCAGCAAACAAGCCCAGTGTATGCAAATCAGGATGGAGTAAGTAGACTGGAGTAGAGTACATACAGCTTTGTATGTACAACAGCAGAAAAACTGTGCGCAGAGTGGAAGTGTGTGTGTGGCACCAGAGTGTGTTTCTGTGCACTGTCTAGAAGGCTTGACCTAAAAACAGCTGGCCACTGGTGTGATTGCGGTGCCCATAATCTGCAGTGCTCCAGGCCCCTCTGTGCCCTGTTAATGTATGCTATGGATAAAGCAATGGAGTCTGCAGAAAAGTACTAAGGAAGGATTTCGATCGGTCTTATTTACCAATCCTTATTTGAAACTACTTCCATCAAATTGAGAAAAGTATCAGTCACGAAAATGTAACACGATTGATTCATTAAAAGTTTTTAGGATGTGAAACATGCTGCAACAGGTCCTCCTAACATGGGAATATTGACCTCCTAAGATGTGTGTAGGCTGAACAAGTCAAAATCGGTTGCGACCCACAGTTTGGGAAACACTTATTTAGAGTGCAGTTGCTAAACTATACATGTCCAAGTGTTTTGAGTGCCATTGTGCGATAAGTCTGGTTAGATGTACCAGTGCCATCTTAAGGACTTTTGGAGGCCCGGGCAAGACGTTTTTTGGGGCCTCCAGATCAGGAAAACCTTACAACTTCACTGCACAATGAGAGATCCTTTCAGGAGCAGCACAAAATGAAGAGTAACATCTGCCTGCCAAATGGCACTCCAATTAAACATTGTTGATCACTGGAGTAAACTATTCAATTTTTGTTGCAGATAAGAGGCTCAATATTCTCGTTGCGTGACGCAAGGCCTTATCACCTGGAAACCAAAATCAGCAGAGGAAATCAGCAGAGGAAGATTTTCTTTTCTTTTTCAGATATACCAGTCCAGCCTTCAAGAAGGAAGTTCTACATTTTACCATGGCTACTAGTGGCTTATCTGCTTCTGCTCTGAAGCGCAAGTCTATGCAGTCTTCAATGATTGACTTCCTACCGTCACTGAAGCGCCAGCGTGTTACAGGGGAGACTTGTCCAGTGCAACCAACTATTGATGAGGCTAGCAAAACTCAGCAAGAGTCTGCCAAGGACAGTCCACCTTTACAAAGACTTCAACGTGTGCCAGAGAAAGAAACTGTCAAACTCCCTGACTGCTGGAACACTAAACAGTGGTATTACTTTCATGAGGAATATAAATGGTTGTATCTTAAGTCAGGCAATATTGGATGTTCTTCCTGCAAACAGGCTAAATCAACAGGTCTTTCAGTGCACAATAACACCCAGGGCATGCGCATAAGTAAAGTGTGGGCAGATGGCGAGGTTGGTCCTTCCGGTGACGGAAAAGCTTTCAGGCAGAAACAGCTCAGGAAGAGGATTATGGAGCATAAGGCGAGCGCTGGTCACTTGGCAGCTGAAGACATTCTTACAGCTCAGCAGAAAAATACATTGGTGGTGAGAGTACACGAATGTAATGCAAAACATATGGAGAGCACATGAGGGTATTTGACACTGCCTACTACTTGGCAAAAAAAGATCGCCCTTTCACGGACCACCCTGATCTAATTCTCCTTCAGACAAAGAATGGCAGTGCCATGGGCCGTGTTTTGCACAGCAATGTGACTGCAACTGAAATAATAAAACACATTGCACTGGAAATGCAACAAAGATTGGTCTGTTATATCAGACAACACAAACCAAAGATCACAGTATTAATTGATGAGAGCACTTCTATTAGCAGTGCTTCTACCTTAATCATCTACCTCCGTGGCATTTTTGGAAATGAAAGTACCCCAGTGACTATCTATTTCGGCCTTCTGGAGCTGGCAGAAACAAATGCCCTTGGTGTAAAGACAGCTCTCCTAAGCTACTTCGAAAAAGTTGGACTCACAAAAAGTCTGCTACATGATATCTTGATTGCGGTATGTTCAGATGGAGCAGCAGTAATGTTTGGTAAAAAAGGAGGAGTAGTAGCATTGCTGAAATCAGAATTTCCAAATCTTGTACTGACATGGCACTGTTTGGCTCACAGACTAGAACTTGCTGTGGCAGATACAGTTGATGAGGTTGCAGGGGTCAATCACTTCAAGATTTTCATGGACTCATTGTATGCCACATACAGCATGTCACCAAAAACCAGAGACAGCTAAATCTGGCCGCCAGCGAGCTATGTGTACAGCTTCAGAAGATAGGGAAAATGCTTGATACTAGATGGGTAGCATCCAGTTACAGATCTGTGAAAGCTGTTTGGAACTGCTTCCCTGCCTTGTGCAAACATTTTGAGAATGCTTCTAAAGACCCATCCAGACCCATAAGAGACCGGAGTAAGTATGAAGGTCTCTTGAAGAAGCTTACATCCTATTCTTTTATCAGAGATTTGGGGGTAATGTGTGATGCACTTCAAGAGCTCAAAGACTTATCACTCTCCTTACAGAGGAGGGACATTACAATTGTTAATGCCCACAGACTTTTGGTTAGTCAAGTACGTATATTTAGAGCAATGAAGGACTCACCAGGGGAGTTTGCTTCTGCGGCTCAGAGAGCAGTGGACGAGGACAAATTCAAGAATTTTCCTCTTTTCCATGGTAGAAGTAACTCTGTTGCCCTTAATCAAAATCAGTTTTACCAAAGTCTGTCTGTAAATATCAATAAACGATGTGCCCCGGATTCTGAGAAAGAACTTATAGCCAGCTTCAGTGTGCTAGATGCAGGCAACTTGCCTTCTGGTGATGAATGCATTCTTTATGGTAAAACAGATATCCAGAAACTATGTTCAGAGTTTCAGCTGCCAGCAAGAGATACTATCCAAGCTTTTAGACTTTTCAAAGATTTTGGTGGAAAGAAAACCCTGAAGCATTAAAAAAAGGTTAGTAGTTTGCATGGAAACCCTGCCAGCAAGTAATGCGGATTGCGAGAGAGGTTTCAGCGCAATGAACTTAATTGCTTGTCCAACAAGGGCCTCTCTTCTTGTAGAGACCATTTCTTCATGCTTATGGGTAAAACTCAATGGTCCTCCATTTGAAACATTTGACGCAAAGCTATATGTAAAGAGTTGGCTGGCAAAAGATAGAAGGTCTGCCGAAGAAAATTGTTGTGAGAAACCCCAGCAAAATAGACACAGTGAATATCTTCGAGGGTTTTGGGAAATCCTGCAATAGATTTCTAAGTAATGTAAATAATTTTTACATGTTTTTTAAAGTGTTTGGTATTTTTATGGCTTATACTTAATAAATATACCTTTTTGCCTATTTTATTATCCTTTGCTGGATGCGACTTCATGATTTTCTTAAGCATACAATGCTAGTTATCTTGATCAAGGCCACGCCCCTACTCGGATAGGCCACGCCCCTACTCCGATAGGCCACACCCCTTTAATATATTTGCCACTCCCCTTTTAGAGCACCCCCAGTTTTTTTTCCCACTTAAAGCCCTGTATATACAGCACATCTTGCTTAGGAAGATAGAGGAGACCGTGACTTCCCGGCTGACACACTGACCAGAGATGCTGAGGTTCCTGCATGCAGACGCTCCAGCTCGCAGTGGTCTAACATACCTTGCGGGGTGTCCAACTCGAGACCAGGACGGGGTCCCATATTCTCTAAACTCTCAGGTAATGGGGTGGACTAGATCCTAGAGGGATTCTTGGCATAACACCTACACAGATGCTTGGTACATTTAGGTACATCTAGTTAGGGAGGCATCGTAGGAGTACGCACTTTTTATCATGTGTTTTATGTACGTGTATATATTCATGATTTCTGCAAGATGGTAGAACTATACCATCCCTTTACTTTTGTAGTACTGCTAATCATATATCTCTGCTACTGTCTAATGGTTGTTGCAGCTCATATATTCGACACTAGAATAACAACTGTTCAATAAATTCTTATTGAAAATGACCAGCCTGTTTATTCTGTATAACTCTCTGAGACAAACTAAGTAAGCACGAGTGACTGAGCGAAAGGTAGTATATTGTTTCCACGATTCTGAGGGATCAGGGTTGTCATGTTCTGAGGTTGCCAGAATCTATTCTCTCCTTGGTAAGAGGAGATTATAGTGGCACTGTGAGCTAGCTAATACAGATAGGCTAACGTATCCGGTGGGGGTGCACGGAATCAGTCTGCCACCAATCCCACAGTTTATGTTATCCAAACGCGCAGATCCTGTATAGGTAATATAGGAACTACACGACAAGCTAATGGTAGATAAAAATTGATTTAACAGTTTAATGACTGTCAAAGGGAGCGGCATTTGTCATGGAATCCCACAGAACTAAAGTTACATCAATAGGAAAAAAGGAAAAAATAATAGCAGTCTGGCTAAAGGCATAATGTTAAGGGCAGGTTTAGTCGTTTACAGGAACAGCCTACCAAATCAGAATTTTAAAGATTGGGGTTAAATTGCACTCCTAATATTTTTCTTCAGGACATGTGACGTACTAGGAGGAGGAGAAATGGCTGAAAGAAAAACAACCAAACACTGAGGAAAAATGTGCAGGAAAAAGTACGTGTACATTTTATTTCTGTGGTTATTCCCTACTTCTCAGGGGGACACTTCCAATACCACAGTATTCCCGAACCTTACAACTAGTGAGCTCCTCGTTATTTGCAATTCAGGATTGGAGAATACTAATAATGCATTCCTGGCCACCTCAAAATGAGTGCTTAAATGTCACCATGGGGCTTTTCCATCGGACAATTCCCAAAAGTCTGGGTGATGGGCTTGGCATAGTGGACAGAGATACCTCCAACTTATCCATTATATATAGCAAAATCTTCACAAGCCAGAATGGTCTCAGAGTTATAGCTGGTAGAAGTTCCATGAGGATGGGCAGTCTGGTCAGATCACTGAAGCATAGAGGACAAACAGAGGGCCTGGTTCACAAAGGTAAGCTTACACCTTTGTGTAAGTTGCTATTTTTTGGGTATTCACAAACTACAAGTTTAATTTTACTATTAGTAATTTTACAACTGCGGAGACTCCGTAGTTGGGGCAGAGAACTCCACACATAAAAATATGGGACAGGCCTATTTTTTTATGTGTGGAGTTTCTGCCACAAGTGCGGCGTCTCCACAGTCGAAACATTATTATTAGTAAAATTAAGCTTGTAGTTTGTGAATACCCAAAAAATAATAAACTTACAAAAAGGCACAAGATTACCTTTGTGAATCAGGCCCAAAGTTGGAAAACCTCCACGCCCATAGAACATGAATCTTGATGGCCAATGCTTGAGGTAAGGAATATGGAGTAGCAGTGCACCTTGTTTCCTTCTGTGGCATTACTAAAGCCGGTTTCTCTGGAGTGGTCAGGACCAAAGGCCTGAGACGGAGTAGAATTTCACATGTTTAGATAGAGTTTATAGGAGCTAGCAGTGGGAAATCTGCAATAACTGAAATCGATCACATTGGGGTGGATGCTGAAGAAGGTCAGCCAGTCGGCATTTTCAGATGGGCTAAGGCATTATTCCCATGCATGTCAAATTCTTTATAAGATCTTCAGCATTTAGGGATTAATAACCAAGAGTTAGTTGCCATTCCTTGTGAAGATCAACATTTTGTTGTTTTGAGGGCTTTGATTTCCATAAATTAGAGCAAGATCACGAGGTGCAAGTCCCTTTGCTTTTCTCCTGTACTCTGTGTGGCAAATGCATGAGGGCAAGTAGGCTTTTGAACCAAACGAGTGCCCACTGTAGTCTCTGACTTCATCTGAGTTACCACAGTGTCCAAGCTTTTCAGTCATCAAGAAATAAAGAGCCTCATTTATGAGGCCCTATCGGCACTTTTGTGCCCCCGGAATGTCACTTTTTTGACGTTCCGGTGGAGCAATGTGCCACCTCATATTTATAAGGCCACGTAAAGCCACTTTACGTGGCTTTTCATGGGTTTCTAAATATGTGCCCCTTTCACGCAGAAAACTTCCCATGCAACACCCATGGAACCTAACACATTCCCAGATTTACGCGGCATCGTAAAGCTGTGAATGCTTCAGAACCTAACGCCACCCCAGGGGTGGCGTTAGGGAGGCGCAACGAAGAGAAATGCATTCTGCATTCTGCAGCACACATAGAAAAAGGAAAGCACCTGAATGCACTGATTTTGTGCAGGAAGGGTCCCTTCCTGCACAAAATCAATCAACCCCACAACGCAGGCACCCTTTCACCATGGTGCAAAGGTGCCTGCGTTGGCGCACGGCAGCCCATTGGGCACCAGCGTAGGGGAAAAGGACAGGAATGCGCCGTATCATATAGATACAGCGCATTCCTGCCCTTTCATTTTGCCGTAGGTCAGCGCAGCAGGGAGGCCTGTGGCGCTGACCTACGGCAAAAGCCCATAAATAAGGCCCAAAATCTCTGGCAGGAGATGAGCAAGACATCTCTGCAGGCTGACTAAGATTCCTTGTATTTTGTCACATGATCTGAGAGCTAAAGACCTCTACTTGAGACTATTATTCTTAAACAACATCATAGATGTTATAGGATGCACCATTTGTCTGTAAAATCTCATCCCTCAGTTCATGCTAACTTGGATGTGGTAAAGAAGAATATGCAAATAGGCAGGCAGCGGAGGCTACATGGAAGTGTATGTTCAATCCAGAACGTTGCAGCAGAGGAGTTTGTGAATGTTAGAGAAATGGAGTTTTAATGCTGAAAAATGTGGCAAGTTAAGGAGTATCATTTCTGGCAGTATTTATATAGTATGAACCTGGTCCAAGTGCTTTACATGAGCACCAGATGACATTACAGAAGGTCAGATTCATTTTTTTCGAGGCATGGGGAGATTAAGTGATTTGTCCAGAATCACATTATGTTGAACTGACACCTTTCCTATGTGGTCACCACAGATAATTCATTTTTTTATGGACCATATTCTAGCTGTTAATATGCCCCTGTGTGCAGTGACATCAAGTGCCATAGTTTTATGTTCTATGTCCCTTAATATGTACTGTAAAATTGGTTTCACCCAATTGGGTTAGTCATCTTTTTAGTAAGGCTACTGTACGTTGGTGCAGGAATTGCACTATTGCCATGGAAGTCAAATATTATATGTGGGTGACACTGTATATTTACACCTCCGACATATATAAACAAATATATGGCCCCTGAGAACACCTTTGTACGTTGGCTAGGTTACAATGTAAAAGCACTGTAGTGACACATGCAAGGAAATATATTTGCATGTAGAAAAACCTATTTTTATATATTAGCTATTTCACTCTAAAATGTACATGGGAAGTCTACAGAGCTGGTTGCTTAATATATGAAAATGTTGCAAACTAGTCATTAGAAATGTATGCCCTCACAGTGAACAATTAAAGTTTTTTTTTGTTTTAGCTGTTTTGGTATGTTAGGATGCCAATCTACCCAGCATGGTGAACAGGTGTGCACCCCTGCCGAGGTGCATCCTGATTTTTTGTTGGCCCTGTCAGCACACAAATCTAGTCTGTGTGTGCCGTGACCTAGGCATGACCATAAAAATGCCAAGTTCTAGAACTTTTCAGGTGACCCGGAGGGGTGCACAAACATGCCCCCATAACCGAGATAGGATTATTGACCATGCCCTGGGTTGTTCACATAAAGTGATGGTTGCAGTGAACCAGGTATTGTGATTTATTTGTGTGCCATCTTATGAAAAACACGAAAACCATAGATGTGGGCTTAACCTATCCATGGGAGCAGAGGACACACACGAACTGTAACTCCGAATTTGTCATCTATCTCATTACATGCCCCTGTAATAAATAATATGTGGGGATGACCAGCAGGAAAGTAAAGACACGCATAATGGAACATCGTAGTACAATCAGGTGTCTCAAATCAAATACTAAACTAACCGCACACTACCTAGAAAAACAACATACTATAGATGATATAGCGTGGACAGAGGTGGAGAAACCTAGATTGGGCCCAAACACAGGAGATAAAGGCCCTACTCCTGAGGGAACAGAAATGGGTCTACCGTCTCAAGAGTCACCTTGTGGGCCTTAATGATGATATCCCATGGCAGACTCTTAGCAGATAGGTGGACACACTATGCTAGACGCTGGACTTATACATAGGGGGGCAGATTTACAATAACTGGCGCATCCCTGCAGATCAGCAGGGATGCGCCAGTTATTTTGCGTGACGTTAGGAAGCCCTTGTGCCACCATGGATGCGCCGCATTTACAATACGGCACACCGTGGCGCAAGGAGAGACAGATGCGTGACGCATCTGTCAGCATATAGGTGACGCAGTGCTGGAGTCGTGTCGCAAGCGCGACGCAACTCCAGCACTGCTCAGGGGCATTCTATACTTGCAATGCTGAATCACTCCTTACGCCTGCTACAAGCAGGCGTAAAGTTTTGATGCAGCGGGCCGTAAATGTGACTCAGTGAAATCTTGTAGATTTCACTGCGTCACTTTTACGGGGCTTCCTTGCGACGGTACGCCCACCCTGCATACATTATACCTGACGCAGGTATAATGTAGCGTGACGCATCTCACTAGATGCGTCACGTTGTAAGTCTGTTGCATAATGGCGCATTGTTTACGACGCCGCTGCGTCACATAAGTGACACAACGGTGTCGTAAAGATGTCGCAAGGGGCCTGTAAATCTGCCCCTGGGTATGCAAACCTTTCCCATACATGTGATTTTATTTGGACAACCCCCCAAAACTCCCCCACCCCCTTGTTTCCGCTTTTTAACTACCATCAGCGTATGCAAATAAAGTCAAAACAACCGGGTGGAGAAATAAAAAAAAAAACACTGAAGGAGCGTCTTCATCGCCCTGGGCAACGGAGCGCGTTGCGGGTAGACGTCACCGTCATTGCTGATGCAGACCACGCCCTAGCTCCCATGTGACGGGAAGCAGGGAGCCGGGGCTGGTATTTTAAGTGGGCAACACTCCGCTCCCCCTCACCTTCATGGCGAGAACGGACAAGCGGTCTGAGGGAGGAGTACCTACCTTGATGAAGTAAGGAGGAGGGGGGTGGATGCACGACCGGACCGGGAAACGGAGTTTATAATGGAACAAAGGGTAGATATTGTAAATGCCCATGAAGATCGCAAATGGGACAATATCTGGGGCGAGTGGCGATAATACCACATTTGTATGTGGCAACTATGTGGTATAAGGGGCACTCTCCAGGATTGTGGGGCAAACTTTACCTTATCCGCTTATAGAAGGTACTAAGAACCGTGATCTCATGGCATGATCATTGATATTTACACACCCGGAGGGGTCAATCCGGGTTGGATGTTTTTTGATACATGACCATTTAACCACTATGTGTCTCCTTGTTGATTTGTCTCCCCCAGAGTGTGACTACAGGGGGTCTCTCTTGTCTTTCACCAGTTCTAGTAATGTTCTCGTGTAAACTCGTATTGCGGGAGAGTGTTACTTAGGGGATACCTTGGTGCAGGAACAATTTGTTTTTGGACAGACACACTCCAGGCAATGAGGTGACTGTGTATTTGGGATCAGAAAGGTCCTGACGAAGGCCGACGTGACCCTATACTTTGGGCACATAACGAAGGCTGAAACATGTCAACAAATTGGCAGTAAGGAGGGTTGTAAGGAGTTCATAATCTCTTCCAGTCACCACCATCCTTCATGCTTTAAATCCTGACTGGAGGGTCCAGGAATAGAATTTAAGCATAGCGACACCTCCGAGCTAGTTTTAATTCACACTGCACTTCCTCTTTCGGTGATCCCAGTCTAACTGTTTCTATATATTTTTTATATGTTGTGTCTTGTCTTCCCCTACCCTATTGCTCCACCCCAGGCATTGGTCTGCGCGGGGGGTGTACTGAAGCAGCCCTATGATGAAGCATGTCACACAACTGTGTGAGTGAGGGCAATTTTTCCGCACAGAGCATGTGCCACCACAGAGACATATATTTTATCACTCTCTACTCCTTTTGGTGTGTTTAAATTATTTGTCCTGACCCAACCTTTTTCCTTTGTCAGAGGGGAGTGCGATCTACTCGTGTGAGGTTTTGCTTCCGACCCCTGTGTTGACATGTTGTGTGAGTGCCGAGTGGGTGTATGTAAGATGAAATTTTAGCACATGTATGTTATCCAGATTCATGGAGTAGATTTACTAGCATATCAAGCAGGCAACACAGCACAGCAACCAAATGTGCTGTGTTGATTTGTGCAAGGGAGAAACACAGTACAGAGCCATTTCTTATAATATTATTCTGAAGCTGCTCACATCTCCTGCATAGGAGCTCTAAATAACCTGCCATGCATGAAACACAGCCTCATACCATAGTAAAGAGGTTATTATGTGCTGTCTAGCATAGGATTTATGCTGAAGCATACCCTTCTAGTAAAGAATCCTAAGCCTAGACAAACTCATGAGGATCCCACAATTGAATGAGTGCTGCACACTTCAGCACACACATAGGCCCTGATTATGATGTGGGTCGGAGTTGCCTCCGACCGACATCATTGCGGATTCTTGACTGACAGACCTCCGGTCGGCGGTCCAGACCAAAGTATTACAATGCGACTGCACATGGTGCGGTTGCATACTCCCATTTCTCTATGGGAGCTTGTGCTGCAGCGGTAAACCAGCTGTAGCACAAGCTCCCATAGAGAAATGAGAGATTCTGTTAATCCCCGTACCGCGTGGCACAGTGGAGGGATTAAAAGGGGGGCACCCTTGGCTCCCAACCGGAGACCATGGAGGAATGGGGGCCATACTAGGGGCCCCCAAAAACTCTTTCCGATAGGCTTTCCATGTCGGAAAGCCCGTCGGAAACCGACATCGTAATCCCGATGGCGGAAACGCCGTCCTCAGGGATTATGGTGGGACCTCCGACTGGCCAACGGGCTACTTTAGCTCGTCAGAATCCAGTCGGAATCACCACCCAGTTTCACTTTTGACCTCCGGCATTGCAATGCGGCAGTCGAAAGTAAAACCTGTGATATGAGTCAGAAAGCCTCTGACCTGTGGTTGGAGGCTTTCTGACTCACATCGTAATCAGGCCCAAAATATGTGGGCTTTTGAGAAATGAGCCTGTATTTGTATTTTCGCAAGTGCCGCCAGTGCCGCCAGTGGTTACCAGCCTGCAGCCGCCATCAGGGGACTTCAATCCCCAAAGTTCCAAGCGACGGGGAGGCACCAACGCGTTTCTTTCGGGCCAGGAGGCGCTCAAAAGGGGGCTTGGGCTCCAGCAGCGCGGGAGCCCGTATTTGTATTGCGGCAAGTGCCGCCAGTGCCGCCAGTGGTTACCAGCCTGCAGCCACCATCAGGGGACTTCAATCCCCAGAGTTCCAAGCGCCGGGGAGGCGCCAACACGTTTCTTTCGCGCCAGGAGGCGCTCAAAAGGGGGCTTGGGATCCTGCAGCCCGGGACACGCACGGGCGCGCCCAGGCGCAGCCCCCGCCAAGGGCGGGCCCGTCTGGGCCCGTCTGCGCCCATCAAGGCCCGGAGGAGGCTGGGCTGGGCCACCCCTCTGTTAAGTTTCAAGCGGAACCTGGGACTCAGCAAGAATACGGGGTGAGTGTTGTTGTATTCACCCTCTGGAAAGCCCACAGGCTAGCTCGGTATTCCCCATTCTTGAAATTGAATTTTGAGTTGCCATAATGGGAAAGCACACTACGATACCACCTGCACACCCGATAACTGACAGTATTAATAGCATGCTCGAGAGGGTGGTTAATATGGTCTCGGGTGAAATTGAACTTACGGAACGGTGCATGTCCTTAGGCATTGAGGGGAGAGCAGAGATTGTCGAATTTAGAGGTGCTTCTAATATCTGTACACAAGACTTACCATCGCCACAGCCTCAGGGATCAGGCTCCCGCAAATGTTGTAAATCCCCTATCGTAAGCGGGAGCGTAAGTGGGCCCGAGACTGTTGAGGCACAGCCAAATGCACAGTCTGATTTAGATATTGTTAAACCTGTGGTAACCCCAGCTGTTAAACGAAAGAGGAAGAGCAGGAAGCCTATCTGCACTAAAAGGAAACAGCCCACTCGCACTTGTCCCTCTCGAACCTGCCTTTCTGCTTGGATACAGCCACCCCCAAATACTGGCAGCTCTGGAATCCCTGAACCCCTTGCGACAGCTCCTAACACGAATTTGAGTTGCTCAATCGGCACACAGACTGATGTGACATTGGACCTTGAGAACCTTGGGGACGCTATTGTTAATGCTACTGCTGAGAGGGTGACTAAACAAATTAATGAACTTTTCGATATAAAATTCGCCCTACTACAGGACCGTTTAGAGAATTTGGTTTCACTTATAGGGGGTTCTGGTCAACCTTGTCAATCAACAGGGACTGCACAAATTGTCGTAGATGAAGGGGGTGGGAGAAGGGGAAGGTCTCTTGCCACCACAAGTATTTTAACTAGTGACACCCGGTCCCCTACCTCTAGAGTTCCTTTGAGTAATTTGAGCACCAACCGTGTGCAAACCAGAGGATCTTCCCAACTGCCTCTTAACGGTCATGGTAATATATCTAATGTAGGCTTGGTCACCACCTCACAGCCTAATTCTATCTCGGGCAGTGTTAACAGACCCAATGGCCCAGACCAGAACCTATTGCCTGGTAAATTGAGCAGCACTGCTTTAGCCACTCAGAGTAGAAGTCTCCCAAAAGTAAATAAGGATGTTCTGAGCTTGCCACCTGCTGCTTGTGCCTATGTGCTGGTCTTAGCTGGTGTACCAACCCTAAAAAGAGATCAGAACGAGTCATGGGACCAATTACGCAACAAATGTGTGGATTGGCTATCAAGGAATAGGAGGTTCTACCCATTTATTTTATTTTTATTTATTTAAATTTATATATGGCGCACAGCTACCCGGAGGTTTCCCGGCGCCTATGGACACGACGTAACAAGAGAAGAGCACGCAAGACAGAATCTATTGATTAAAGAGCCAGGTTTTCAGTTGTTTGCGAAATTTAAGATGGTGTTTTTCCGCGCGGAGGTGCATTGGAAGGGAGTTCCAAAGGGAGGGAGCCAGATAGGCAAAGGATCGTCCTCCCATTCTGGCTCGTTTGATCCTGGGTACTTGAAATTTTAATTGAGTCGAAGAGCGAAGTAGACGTGAGGGGCGGTAGTGTTGCACTAGGGCATTTAAATAGTGGGGGCTAATCCTTCATTTATTTTGTGCATATAGCAGAGGGCTTTAAACTTGGCTCGATTGTCAATATGCAGCCAGTGCAGTTTGCGAAGCGCTCCTGATGCGGAGGCTGTTCTGGGAAGTTGGCATAGTAGTCGTGCTGCGGAATTTTGGATCACCTGAAGTTTACGAAGGTTTTCTTTGCTGGCACCCAGGTAGAGCACGTTGCCATAGTCCAGCCTGGACATTATCAAGGCCTGAATGACGGTTCTCTGTGTAGTGGTGGGAAGCATCCAGAGAATTTTTCTAAGCCATTTTAAGATGACAAAGCAGGTGGAGGCTACCTTAACTATTTGCTGCCGCATGGATAATTGGTCGTCAACGATGACGCCCAGATTGCGGGCTGATTGAGATGGGAGTGGGAGGTCGCCCATTTGCGATGGCCAATGCTGGGGGCCCCATAGCTTTTTATTGTTCCCAAAAATGATGAGTTCCGTTTTCCCCCCGTTGAGTTTTAATTTATTGAAGTGCATCCAGTCAGCAATCTTTTGTAGCCCCATCTGAAGAGAGGATGCTTTGGTGGTCTCCTTCGAAGAAAGCGAGAAGATAAGTTGGGTATTGTCCGCGTACGAATAGATTGTTAGCCCAGCTTGCTCTGCTAGCGTGGCTAGTGGACTGACGTAGATGTTGAAGAGCAGTGGGCTTAGAATGGAGCCCTGGGGGACTCCATACGAGGAGATCAATGTTTTGGACTGAGCTGCGTAAGAGAAGACCTGAAAGGTCCTATTGGACAGGAAGCTGGACAACCATTCAAGTGCCGTGCCGCAGATGCCTTTAGAATTAAGGGTTTTTAAAAGTGTAGTATGGGAGACAGTGTCGAAAGCGGCACTCAAATCAAGAAGAATGAGTGCCACAGTATCTCCTTTATCGACCTGTTGGCGGATATTCTCAGTGACTCCCAGGAGAGTCGACTCTGTAGAGAATCCTGCTCTAAATCCTGACTGCGACGGGTGAAGAATGTTTTGAGATTCAACATATTTCGTCAACTGGGAATTAGTGTGTTTTTCAAGGATCTTGGAGAACACAGGAAGTAAGGAAATGGGACACAAATTGGAAAGGATCTTGGGGTCTGAATCGGATTTTTTTAGTAGTGGAAGCACCATCGCATGTTTCTAAGCTGCAGGAACTTTAGCTTCAAGTAGTGATGCATTAAGGAGCTCCATAATGATATTAAGGATAGAGGAGTCTAGTTTCAGAAGGATGGAGGGAGGGAGAGGATCATTGGGAGAACCAGATTTGATACTCGAAAGAATGTAATAAAAGGTGGGCATATCAAGGGGAGACCATTTATCTAGCGGAGTGTTAATGTTCCCTTGTCCAACTTTTAGGGAGGGGCACGGTGTCAGTGGGTCATTGATATGCGGGTTAGCTGGTGGTTGTTTGTCAAAGTCCAAGTAGATTTCCTCAATTTTGGCAACAAAGAACTCCGCCAGGTCGTCGCATTGTTTCGAGTCAAGAACCGGTGGCTCAGATCGGCAATTTGCACCTGATAATTCTTTCACTACTTTAAACAGGACTTTGGGGCAGTTTTGTGAGAGTAGGATGGTATGATTGGCATGTTTGGTACGAGCCGCCTTGCATAAAGAGTGATAATTATTTAAAGCTAATTTATACTGAATTTTCTTGTCTGGTTCATAGTTTTTTCGCCAATGTCTCTCGAGTTGTTTGCATTTGGTTTTCTCTATTTTCAGAGTCTCTGAGAACCAGGGGGCAGGAGAGCGATGTTGGCCTATTTTTATTTTAGACTCTGGGAGGCATACATCAACAGAGGCCGTTAACCATTTCTGGATGATCGCATTTTCCTCTACTCTGGAGATTGACGAAAGCGGCAGGGTGTGATGCATAAGAAGGTTCAGAGCATCTATATCTAATTTTTCCAATTTCTCCCATTTTTTGTCACAGGGGGAGGAAGTAAATTCAAAGGGTCCTGTTTGATTGTAAATTCAACCAGAAAGTGATCGGACCAGGGAATCAGGAGTGCGGGCTTACAAGAGATGGAGGAAAAATTCGAAAAAATGGGGTCCAGTAAGTGTCCTGCCTTGTGGGTAGGACCAGAGTTGACCAGAGTGACATTCAGGGCAGCTAGATCAGTAATAAGCATGGAGCACGTGTTGCAAGAGATATCATCAAAGTGCAGATTTAGATTGCCAAGGATCAGGAAGTTGGGGGCTTCTAGCAGTAGCGGGGCGATAAAATCCGGAAAAGTGGTTGCCCAGGAGCCTGCAGGCCCCGGAGGGCGATAGATTAAAGTTCCCGACAGGGTGTAGTTTGGGGATAGAAGGAGTTTAAACTGACCAATTTCACAGTCCTTAAGAACTAGGTCGTCCCATTTACACGTGTAGGATGATTTAAAAATTACTGCTATCCCGCCACCACTCCTAACTGTGCGATTCTTTCCAAGAATGACATTATTATGGTACGCAGAGTTCGGTGGGTTGGTTCGTCCCCAAAGAATATTGAAGGGGACTGTATCGTGATTAATTTTCATAGACCTTCTTTGGTGGGACATTTATTACGAGCATGTGAGTCTACAACTTTACACATCAGTAATATCTGTTTATTACCATTAGGCTATTTTTACAAGCTAAATCATGGGCCTCATCCCAATGAGATCCCCCACCCACCACTGCAAATAGGTTCTTGGCTTTGTCCGGGTTGGATGCCCAGGATTGACTACCGCCACCTGCGAAACCCCCCGACCTAGACGCCGGACCACCATCTCTTCTCTCAGTAGCTGAGCTCACTAGCCCAGTCATATTACCTAAGGCTGTAGCCAACTCAGATCTTCGTATCTTAAGTTGGAATGTTGCTGGGCTGCATTCAAAGTTGCACCAACCGGATTGGTTAAAATTTATAGGAGAGCAGGATATTCTCCTGTTTCAAGAAACCTGGGCTACTCAAAATGTATTCATTGATGGGTTTGAATGTCATAACATCTTAGCAACAACATCTAAACATGGTCAACCCTCTGGGGGATTATCGATTTGGATTAAGATTGCTGCAAGTGGCTGCATTAAAACTATATGCACTAACAACAATAACTTCCAAGCCATATTGTTTAAAAGGGGGATTTCTTTTTCTTAATTAATTTTTATAATAATGATTTTCATTCCATACCTAATGGGAATTTTACACATTTATTTAATTTTATCACGTCCATCCACAAATCCAAAGACTGTTTTAAGACAACTGGTATTTGCCTAGGAGGCGATTTTAATGTTAAACTACCACAACTCTGGTCAAGTAAACATCCATGTAGTGGTGGATACAACTGCCAGAGGGGCAAGGAATTAGTGGACCACTTAAACAACCATAATTTAATTAACGCTATGGAGATTGCAGCCATAACAAAAGATAATGCTCCCCCGGAGCCGACATTTAGAGGGAGGGGCTGCTCATCCATAATTGATTATGTTTTTATCTCCCCTGTCCTAGAGGACATCCTGTTGAAAGCGGAAACCATTGCCACTACTTTTGGGGATCACAACCCAATCCAAATAGTGCTAAGACTATCCCCTGGCCCAACATCTAACATAGAATGTGGAGCCAAGAACTTATTACCCTCTACGGATATTCTAAGATTGGCGTGGCAGGGTGTTAATAATTCCGATCTATTTAGCACAATGGTCAGGGAAAATTTGAGCATCACTAATTTCTGCTTGCTGGACCAGGACCCTCATCCTGTGGTAATTAATGCCTTCTCTAAACTCTGTGGAGCTGTCAAATCCCTGTTGTCCAAACCTATTACTATAGTGCACCATGAACCTAGATGGTTCAACCACAAGTGCTCAGAGGCCAATAGGCAGCTACGCAAGGCCCTGCTACAGAGCCCAAGGAGCAATTCTCTGGTTAAGTTGTCAAGGCAGAAGTATAAGTCCACCATTGCAAAAACGAAGGAAGAATTATTAAATGAGCACTGGGATACGCTTATTAATGCTGCTAGATTAAAAAATGGGAATATATTTTGGACTGCTGTTAAAAATCTAAGAACAATGGGGCAGCCATTAACTCCCATAAGCTGCAACATAAGTAGTGCAACCTGGGAAAGTCACTTTTCCACAATTTATTCAGCTTCTGTTCAGGAGCTCGACCCCTTTAAGAATAGGATTCCATCGAGGGTTCCAATATTGATAACAGAGGTTGAGGAGGCCATATCTCAGAGCATGGGCAATAAAGCCCCTGGCCCCGATGGGCTACCCATCGACCTCATTAAATACAAACCAGACTTTTGGGCCACTTTGTTGTTAAACGTTTTTAATAACATAACCAATGCTCCATTGCCAAAATATATGGTCCACTAGTATTATTGTCCCAATTTTTAAAAGGGTGATCGTACACAACCTTGCTGCTACAAGCCGATCTCCCTAATAGACAACACTCTCAACATTTTAGGAAGAGTTTTATACAATAACATTTTAACGTGGGTAGAGGACAACCACATTTTAGAGTATTGTCAATTAGGTTTTAGAAGCAAAGTAGGTACAAATGAGCAGTGTTTGAATCTTAATCTGATCATCGGAAAATATAATATAGCACAGCACTCGCCACTTTATCTAGCTTTGATGGACCTGACCTCCGCCTTCGATTTTGTTAATAGATCCCGCTTATGGTCCATCCTCCTAGCATACGGCTTGGATGAGGCCCTTGTACACCCTTTTGGCCTACTTGCATACCGACTTGAAGGCACGGGTCAGGATTGGCGGCGGGGGTGAGGTGTCCAATGATATTAATGTCGGTAGAGGAGTCAGGCAAGGGTGCGTTTTAGCCCCTCTCCGTTTGATCATTTATATTAATAATCTGTTTAAATCATTGATTATACTTACCGACGATGTTCCCAGAATTAAAGGCAAAAACCCTTCCTGTGCTTTTATATGCAGATGATGCAGTTTTAATTGGACGCACCCCAAATGCACTACGCACTTTAGTACGGGGATTTACGGATTATATGACTGGCCTTGACCTATGTACTAATTTCAGGAAATCTTTTATAATGTCCTGTGGGCCAAAGAAATACCCCCTAAGTCCCATTTCCGTTGGCGATCAAAAACTAGTTTGCACTTCCACTTTCCCATACTTGGGGATCGTCTTTGCTGCAAACGGTACTTGGTCTGAACATATGGGGTTTTGCAAGAATAAGTTTTCAAAGGCCACCAATTCTATCCTTAGCCTCCCCCGCCCAAAAAGATCAGGGGCAATCCCGGCGATCCTAAAGATTTTCAAATCACAGTGCGTACCTATAGCAACTTATGGTGCAGAGGTTTGGGGCATCGCTAAAAGCACCAGTATCCAACTAGAGGAAAATAGATTTTGCAGGAAGCATCTGGGCGCACCAATTTCCACTGCTCAGTATATATGCCACAGTGAATTAAAATTAAGTTATATTGAAGATTTTATAAGGGCACGCCCCACATTGTTTTGGCTAGCCATTATGAAAATCCCTGCAGCATTACTTACTAGGGAGATAATAGAGGATTGTGAGAAAGGGATGGATATTCCATGGCTGGCCGGGGTTAGAAAGAGCCTAAAAAGTGCCTAAAAACCCGGACACAGCCGAGACTGTAGATAATAAAGCCCTCAGGTCAGCACTATATGCACTTTACAGCGTGGAAAGATCTGAGAGGTAATTAAAGAAACAAACTATTTCTAATTTTGTACCAATTGAGCGAACTGAGCTCTCCTTGCCCAGCTATATCATATTACCGATGTCACATTGGGAGAGAGGACTTCTTTTTCGTTTATGGGCTGGGACTGTAAAATATTTACTCTGCTTTCCCCTTGGGTACAATGCTAAACTTGATTCCCTACCATGTCCATGTGACGGCCAGAGTGGACAAACACTCCTACATTTCTTTTTTTCTGTAAGTATTATACTAAATATTCACAATGGCTGTTAATCTCATTTTTAAAAAATGTCTCTCCTATTCTATTGGTGGATGCAGTTAGCAGTAGAGAAGTGTGGAGAAGTGTGGCTCAATGGTTACAGCGGCAGACCCTGCTGCAAAGATCTGGCCCGGGACCAGGGTTCAATTCCCGCCTCGGCGGGTCTTGGGCTCAATTTCCTCGGACCTGATAATTCTCGCCTCGGTACCTATTCTAATCATGGGTCCCACTCTGCAACTCTGGGCAATAGCTTGCTTAATCTCCACAACGGCCCCACCAGCGCTGGGATGCCTGGCTTCACCTTGGGGGTGCCCAGGAGTGGACATTTCACAGGGAAAAGCCAGGAAGGGTTCCACAGCGGTATGCGTACAGCGCCAGGACACCCCTTTGGGGGTATAAGTGCGCTTTACAAGTACAAATTTCATTTCAGTATACTAAATTGGAAAATGAGGAATTGATTATGTGTGTTGGTACTTTCTTATGCATAGCCACAAGGGCTCGCAAATCAATGTGCAACCCATGAAGTCTATTTGCACCCTGGTTTTAATATTACGAACTTTTTATCATACCCTGTAATTGTTTTTATTGTGTACCTCCTTTGTTACTTGTTCCATATACTATGAATTCTGATTATGCTATTTAATTGCTTATTGTGATTTTAATCTTGTATGTGCTCTACTTTTATGGATACAGTGTTGTCCGAATAAAGTCTTTTGGATTGGATTGTTTTGGATAACATTTCCCTTTGTTAATGCCTTAGTTGTTTATGCAACTCCGATCAGACTACCTCAGTAGATCAGGCTTTGAGTGAAAACCTACTTGTGTTTATGCTGATCTGCCAAAGTAATGCCCCTTTGATGCAAAGCAATACATGTTTTTGCTCAGAACAGTGCATTTTTCCTGCCAACAAAATCTTTTGTGCCAGAAATTAAATGCCAATTTTTAGTTCTGCATCACTTGCATGTCTTTGTGATGGTGCAAAGCCATAGGAAATCTGGGCCAGTGTATGTTGAAAGACTGATTGCAGGGATCAGTGGGATCCTTTTCGAAATGTCCCTGATTTAGCATGGCAGAAGATGGAGGATAGCTACAGCTTCCCATGACAGTGGAAGTCTATTGACTGCATTCCTGTGGATGGAAGATGGGGATGCAGATACTGAAGTGAGGGAGAAAGGAGCCAGGACAACACTAAGAAATTGAACAAGGTCTTTTATTATGGGGCTGCAGATTACTCCTTCATAAGCACAGGCTCTTGGCAGATGGCAGATGGCAGGCGGGAAGGATGGGTCATCAATATTCTGCTGTAAAAAGTGAGAACGGTTCTAGCTAGGGTGTGCCCTTTATTCTTTCCCTGCTTCCTGATTCAGGAAGGGTGATGACAGCCAGGTGCAGAAGTTTCACATTTCATTGTGCCCTTGTTTTGGATACTCCTGCTTGGGGCCAGCCTCTTAACATCCTGCTGTCTTCATATTACACAAAGGCTGCGTCTGTTTGTCAGGAATGCTCTTACTCAAGACTTACACAGGAGTAGAAAGATTGCTCCCAATGCCCTTTCTGAAACCACTCAGTCCTCCAGATTAACAGGATGACAGGAGTGCTCCAAAGGGGGAAAGGGGATAGGGCTGAAGAAGTGACTGTCTAATCTTCTTTGGCTTCTTTCCTTCTCTGGAGTCACGCCCTATCTTCTGGCATGGGAACCCATGTACCCCTATGAACTCTTTATTCATGCAAGTCTTAGAAGTAAACTGCAAGAAAGCACAAATACATCACATATGTCCTGAAATATAACTGTTTCTCTAAATGTCTTTTGACTATATATAACTTATAACTCAAAGGGGATTAGAAAATAGATTCTCTTCTATTGATGTATTGAGGGTTGATGTGAGTTAATCTTAATAATGAAGAATAATGGTACTCTTCTTTTCTTTCAGGGTTTAGAAAATACATCAGGGAGTAATTCACCTAAGGAACCCAGCTGACGTATTCCCAGGTTAGCGCTGTTTAATTAACTTTCTATTCAGGTAATTTCTTAGTTTATCATATAATGATATCAGGAGAAAAGCATGCAGGCAGTTACAGTTCTTATATATTTTTTATAATAATACTCTATTATCAAATGCACTGCAGGAGGGTACTCTTAGCTCGCTCCTGAAGATGTACTTGAGAGAGAGTGTTCTATATTTCATGAGCATCTGAAGCCTTCCTGAGCTCCGTGGAATCTCTTTCGTTCAGAACTTCAGAAACTGCTGCAAACACTGCTCACTGAAAAGAGAGCGGACGCGATGAAAAGCCCCTGGGTTCTTGGCCCTTCAAGCGGGCCCTTATACCAAGGCGCTCAATGAAGTCATTCATTTAGACACACAACATAACATTGGGTGACTAAAGAACGTAAAACATCTACTATCTGACTTGGGATTGGAGGGTCTTTGGGAGAACAGGGATCCAGTCTTAGTTCCTATCAAAGCCTCTCTCAAAATGCAGTATTGGGGTTGGATAGCCAAAACAGCAGTTGCCAATCCTAAAGAGGGCCGGTTAACTCTAGAATTCACTGACCATAAATCTATCCCCTTTTTTTAACCATATCTCGAAATAATACAGACGCCTAGCGATAAGAAATTATATATGCAGCTCAGATTTGGCGCGCTTCCCCTCAATGCCACTATTAGCTCTGGGAGTTCCACTCGAGTGTTATCGCGGTTCTGTCCTCTTTGCATCACCAGTGTTGAATCCATAACACATGTCCTGCTTGCCTGCCCAGCCTACCGATCTCCAAGAGCCAGGCGGCTTGCACCCATATGCAGGCAGATGGGAACACGTAACCATGCTGAAGTGCTGCGAATATTTAGAACAGATCCAAGTCCAGTGACAGCATGCACTGTGGCAAAATTCTTGGGCCTTATGTGGGGCAGCAGGGGAAAGCTCCTACTAGCAGACTGAGGTTGTTGAGGCTGAGGGGGTTGAGGAGAAACTCCCAGTAGATTACTGTTGCCACTGTTTTGGGTAGCATAGACAGAGGGCTGTCTCACTTGCGCATTGTGCTCCCGGTCTCAGTCTTAAATGGCCCGAACTGATAATGTATCTTTTAATTTTTTTTTAAATAGTTTTATGAATGAGGTGATTTTTATAATGTATTTAGAGAACTTTTAACTAAAAGGTTGAGTTGCTTTTTTATCTAGAGGCTTTTTTCTATGATTATCTGTCCCACATTTTAACATCGTGTTTAAGAGTTGTACTGTGCATGCACTTTTATGGTCGATAGGCTGAAATAAAGTATAAATATATATTAGAAATAGTTTTGTTAATAATATTTACATGTATCCTGGAATTAATTTATTTATGTATGATGTTGGATTAAGTTTAATTACTATAATGAGATATGATGTTGCTCTACTTTTCTCTTGAAGGTTCATTCAAATAACTGCTACAATTAGAGTGCAAACAATTCCTATGGAAGCAACTGTTTATTTTTGCATTTGATCAGATTGCGGTCTGCCCGACATCTTCATTAAGATTGGTCACCCCTTTGTGAGGTGCTACTGAAATGGAGCCTTTAATGCCTCCAGGTAATGCGGTATTCCTAACACCATCTACCCCATAACTTCTCAGACAGGGTAACTCATGTTCCCAAACTACTGGACACTTGTAGGACTTGCAGGTTACTGCTTACATTATTTTGATTCACCCTGTGTTTGTCTATGTTTCAACCTGTTTTGGTGCCCGAGATCAGTAGAATTACAAACAGTAAACAATTGTAAACTGTAATTGTGTCAGTCATATTGGGCAGGGGGATCATAAGCCTCTATTTTATAGTGTTGTGTTTGAAATCGGCTAGTAAACATGAGCAACACATCTTTGCAAAAACTGCTAGAAGTTTTTTCACTGTCACAATCACTGCACTGGGACTGTGTTGTTTTCTCCTTTTCAAAAATGTTCTCATCAGATTGACCATTAAATCCCCATGTTGCTAAATATTGTTTATAACTAAGAGGTCTTATTTTATCACTCTATTGTTACATTTATGTCTTACTGTGTATTCTGTTCTCTGTGATTTTTGCCATTACATTTCAATTTATACCTCAAATAAATGTAGAACATTGGAATGTTGAGAGCTCCATTGAAGACAATGGAGTAGCTCTGGGCTTATAATGGCTGGTATAAGCCCGGAGCACCAACATTTCAATGTCTACCCTTAGTGGGTAGAATTTTCTAATAGCCTTATAGTCCTTCTGCCTTGACCTATACCGGATGCTAAAGGCCCTCTCCATCCTTATAAGCCCTCAGGGCCTTTTACAACCTTGGCAGCAGACTTTAAGATTACTCTGTATACTTTGAGACATGATTAAAGTGATGTGTAGTCATAAAATTTACCCCTCTTAAAGAGTAGTCACAGAGACTTGGCTGCTCATCCACTTCTACTGGAAAGTCAAGGAGGCTTAGCAGGTAAACTTTACATCATGGACCAAGAACCCTGAGTCCTGGTTTGTGTATAACATCAGCACTTGCTTAAAGAAGGCGTGTTTGTCAGTGCAATTTCACAGGCTGTTGAAAAAGCCTGATCTATCTCTTTTGGCACAACTCAAAGTGAAATTGGTGAAGATTGTTTAATTTTTCATATTTTATCTTGTTCTTATTGAATTTTGATGTATCATTTTCATGGACATGACAATTCTTTAGTTGCCCAGGGCTGCCTGGCACAAAGATTAGCTCAAAAAAGGCATCATGGGAAGTCTATGAAATAAGGCCTCGTGCCATTGAAGAGTAATAGAGATTCATCTGCCTATTTTATTATGAGGACCACTTCCAGACACTCTATACAATGTCCAAATGTGTTTTCAAAGACAGCAAATTGTACTATGAAATCAATGAGGTATACTGAGTTTTACTTGCTACAAGTAAGTACAATATTTCATATTTCATAGTTACAAAGTTTTCATAAATATGTAAAATTTTACTTTCGGAGGAGGAGCTCTTTAAAAAGGCCATCTTGAGGGAATGTTTCCCTCACATATCAGATGTGCAAACTATGTTGTGAAATTACTTACTAAGTCCTTATATTATGTTAATTGTATGCATAGCCTTTTTTACTTCACTTGTTTTGCTTTAATTTACTACTGCAAATTTAAAAGGAAAAGATGGCTAATGCACCAATAACATTGATGTTCAGATCTCTCTAATTTAGATACTGGACATTTAACAGCTGCATAGTTTGAACAATATGTAACTTACGAACCTTGTTAAAAGTTTTGAAACTGGGCATTGATTTCTTTTTCTATATTATTGTTTATTGAACAGAAACGTACTGAAATTTTAATGGGTGAGAATATCTGCCCGTTTTTGTCCTCAAAATACAATAGCAAATTTTCTTTGGACATTGGTGCTTCCCTTAGTTGCCAACAAGTATCCAACATTTTGGTAAAAATGTTAAATTATTAATTTAAAATGCATGAATAGACATACATCTTGTCAGTCAAAATGTAAATATTCTAGCACACAAAACATGTTTAACTATATGCGAAAGAAATCATCTCCCCAATCATTTTCAACTGTATGATTATGATTTATGATTATCATTTTTGCGTGAAATGGTCGAATGAGACAAGAAGTCTGTTTTTTTTTCTTTTCAACATTTAAAATTCAAATGGATTGATTGTACACTTCTCATGAAGGTATATGAATGTGTTCTGCACAGCAAAATAACAGTCTAGGTTCATTGAGAACTCTCATTCGTAGCTTTCCATATTAAAGGGATTCAGAACCATTAGAATCGCTTTAATATTCATGAAAGATCCCTCACAAGCCTGAATGAAAGTGATAACGACTTTGATAGCAATCCGAAAGACCTGATTAACAATGAAGTAATCACCAGAGCCATTGACCTGATTCAAACATGTTTTCAAATCATCCTCGACTTTCCAACAAAGATGACTTCATTACCTTTAAATTGTGACTAGCGACCAACAGAAAACAAACATCATGTTCCATTTTCTACATCTACCCCCATGCTTGTTTACTTGAAATCAAATGTGAAAAATCCCCCAAAATTAAAAAAAAGAAACAATTCCTGTCCGAGCCATACATTTTACCACAAACAGAAAAGGGCTTATCTTAAGCCTCGCATCACTAAATGTTAAATTGTGCAGCGAAATTAATTCTGCAATAAATTTATACTGTTATCAAATCCGTGTAGAGTATATTACCAGGAGTAATTATCCATATATGAGAATGTAGTGAATGCAGAGCGCGCCCTATAATTACTCCACAAATTGCTCACAATTCAAATGCTAATCTGAGAGATTATGTTACATAACGGGAAAGCACCTTTTCAGTGTTAACACACATTAAAATGCATCCAGAATTTTATTTTTAACCCTCAGACTGGTTAAACCCATGCCGCAACGTATTGTACATAAAGAATACATTGTGCAGGGGATAAACGACACAATTTGTTGTGGTAAAATGACTTGCAGGTGCTTCTTAAAATACAATCGTGCACACTGAATATGAAATTAGAGGAATGAATCTATGCATCTAGATCCTAGATGCAATGGAAGAATTCCTCCAAGTCTGCGTTAAGATTTGTGTTATTCTCAAATATTAAAACACAAACGTGCATTGTTCTAACAAAAGAAATGCTTGCAACTGGGCTGATAGACTTGTTGCAATCTCAGCCCTCAGTTCACCGGTGTAGTTTGTAAAATTAACAAGCATCCTTTAGCATTATTGGGGATAGGGATTGTAAAACAATGCGGGATGGTTTCAAAATTAAGGCATATTGGGGCATATGGAACAGTGACTGCAATTTGGACTTTTAATTTGATACTTTCCACTACAGTAATTGATTGTGTCTGTGAATAAATATTACATTTTAGCACACCTTTTAGGTTTTGGATGTATTGAAAGT
The DNA here is from genome assembly GCA_963921515.1 of Calotriton arnoldi. Classification (NCBI taxonomy): domain Eukaryota; kingdom Metazoa; phylum Chordata; class Amphibia; order Caudata; family Salamandridae; genus Calotriton; species Calotriton arnoldi. The sequence continues at coordinate 775,926 of CAWUFW010004773.1, forward strand.
ATTATGTGTTCTCAAAAAATCATAATAAAAATGCATATATATGTACATACACACGTGTTTTTTGTCAACCATTTTTATCCATTGGCCTGTTCAAGTGTCTGCCAGCCATAACTTATAGCATGTAGCATAGGGTTACGCCACTACATGCGCTGGCTTGGTCATACTGACATTGACAGCATTTTTCCAGATTCCCAGTGCACAGCAGCCCGAAAAGAAGTGTAATTTAGTTTCAAGGTCGGTGTGCCTGGACTGTACGGCTTCTTTACTTTTATATTCTCTTATTATGTGCAGATTCTTTTTGCATATCGCATACATTTCCAAAAAAACAAAAATAAAAAAGAAGCGTTTTTCACTCACTCAATCCCCAAACCTGTCCTTTGTTTCATATATGAAGTTTTTAGATTGAGTCACTTAGTTTGCCTTTTCTTCTGTGAACCTACCTGAAGTCACAAGAGACATCAAAAGGTGAAGACCATGTCACCAGATATAAATGCAGTATTTAAAGATAGACTGCAGGCCCGGATTTTGAATGTGACTTTCTGATAGAAGGATGTGCACCAGCTTTTTTGAATACTTTCTGCACTACAGAACCCCACAACATGTGTATTTCATCTGGTTGTTGCATTTGTTGGCAGCCCTTGGGCAACATTTGACACCTAAATAATGACTGCGCGTTATTTCGGTGCTAAACTGTGCCATAAACAAAGGCAAGTTCATTACTCTTCAATAAATATGTTACGTTTGTAAGTCACATACAAGCACTAAATGACAGGGAAAGAACTAAACACCCACCAAATCCTATCCCTGCTTTTACAGTGAAAGAATTAAACACCCACCACATCCTACCCCTGCTTTTACAGAGAAAGAATTAAACACCCACCACAACCTTTCCCTGCTTTTTGTGCAGTAAGGAGACAACTACCAGTGCACCCAGAAAAACAGATGCTCCACCTTGCTATTCCTCATGGGGCTGACAACTTTGCATTTACGGTGGAGTTCTGGAATGACTGCATCAGTATATGCCATGCCAAAATCCCCAGAGTGCAGACACAGCACAGTGGCTTTTCTTGCAGTCCTCACAAGACAAGCTACAATCTTGAGTTAGGCCTTTAATGTTCCAGGATATTCTAACACAGAAAAGGACCGAGAAACAGGACTGTTGCATCTTTACTGAATATACAGTAATAAGTACACAAGCAAGCTCGATAGTAAAAGAAACAAAGCAAAAACTGTGTATGTTCCTGAAAGAAATAATTGAATCATCCCAATATTTAATTTCTGTTAAATAAACACTCTTCAACATGCAATGTGATATTCAAATACAAACGAGGCATTAGGACTTAACTGCATTTTAGAAGCACATTTTTTAATGAATGTACATCCAAAGTGGGAGTTTTTCTTCAGAACAGAAAAAACAATGGTTCTGACCCACAGGGAGTTTTTTCCCTGTGAGTGGGGGGCCATGGAGCGATTTCACTGACCGGGACTGCCATGCCTCAGATGAGTGTCCCAGGAGGGTAATCTAGTGGTGGTCATTTCACCTGAACAGGGAAAGGTTTCTGCTACTGTGACCCGGTGGCCATAGAGGAGATGGATCATCGGATCAACAGTTTTCTGTGGCTGAGCTATCTTAGGCTCTGTTGGAAGATACACCATGATTACTCCTGGTCCCATTGTCCCGGTCCCATTCCTTACTTGAGGAGATGACATCTCCCTGACAGAAAAAAAGAACAGGATAATGCTGGGACCCTTAACCCCACCCCCTTTCACTGGGAGAACAATAACCAGTACCTACCCCGAATTTCGCCTGAACTACCAAGCCACCAACAGGAAGGCCGGCCATCCCGGAGGGAGGGGCGCAAGGAATGGGAAAGGGACAACGGGACCAGGAGTAATGAAGATTAGCAGTGAGTAATAGGGCATTACCCCCAGGTCCCTCCAGTCCCCATCCCATTCCTTACTTGGGGAGCATGCCAAAGCCAGAAACCAAGCCTTGCGAACCCCCAAGAACACCCAGGACACTACACCAAAAAGCAGCATCCCAAGCGAAGCAGCGGGAGAACCGCAGGAAAAAAACACAGGCAGGAGCACACAGCCCGCAACACCCCCAACCAAACCGCAGGGTTGCACCCCCCCAAAACACACAGGAGATGACCAATGCAAACAAAAAAAATAGTGGCCAACCCACGGCGCTGCTACTCAGAAGGCGGCCAACCCACACCGGGAGCACCCCCGAACCAACAACGGAAGGGGAGCACCCGCCAAGGAAGCACCAGAGACCGCCCACAATAGAAGGGCAGCAAAGAGGCCACAAACGGAAGAAGACCCAAGGTGACCAGACACACCAAGAAGCCAGGGCCACATCAACAGGGTCACCACCAAGGAATGGAAGAACCAGCACAGCAGAAGTAGAAGGCACCAGCAGCCCAAAGGAGACAAACAACCAAAGATAAAAGTGAGAAGCAGGGCAACCATGCCCCACCGACCCAACCCCCAAAAGTGGCAAGCGGAAGGAAGCCAGCCATGAAGGCGACAAGGCAAACAAAAGCAGCCAAGGCCGAAAAGGAGGCAAACTACAAAGACCCCAAGCCCAAAGGCGATCCCCCAGAGGGGTCGAAGCAACCAGGCCCCCCGAAACAACCAGCACAAGGCAGAGCAGAACACCGGAAGCACTCACAGGGCACAAAAGCCCAGAAGGGTGCCCACCCTGTGAGAAAGCCACCAAGCCCAGGACCACCACACAGCACCACTGACCAAGCAGCAGAACCGACAGGGAGCGACCCTCCGCAGACAAGGGAAGAGCACCCAACACCACCGAAAAAACTCCACAATGACCTTACCAGAGAGAGGAGGGGAAGCAAGGGGAGACCCAACAGGTACGGCCCAACGCAAGAGACAAAGGGTGACACTGCCAACCACAGTACCAGCCCCAACACACCCGGGGAGATCCACAGCAGACCAGCCTAGACAAAAGAGGACAGGACCAGCCACCAGAGCCATAGCACCAGCCCAGAGGACCAACCACGGGCAGGCCCACACAGAGCAAATGAGGAAGGGAGGGAGCAGTGACCAAGAGCAAGCTACCCCCCAACTGGATAGACCTGGCCACCAGAAAGCCCAGAGGACACTTCCACTGAAAACCCCCAGAGGAGGACCAGGTCCCAGGGCAGGAACGTTCAGCACCAACTACCAGACAACAGCCTACACCACGCAAACCGGAAGAAAGAGCCAGGGCACAGGAACAGACAAACAGGCCCGGACTGAGGCAACCACCCCGAATGCAAGGGACCCAGGGACACAAACCCAGCACCCCGCCCAACAAAGGTAAGGATGGAGCCAGAAGGAAGCAGGAACGACGAGCACCAGAACACCAGCCACCTGAAGACCAATGAGAAGGACCAGACAGAGATACACAGACCCCACTAGGACAGCCAACAGTAGGGGGAGAACCAGAGGGCAGAACCCCCCACCAAAACGAGGTCTACAATAGGACCCCAGCAAGGAGCGGACTCCAGCAGACCCCGAACCAGACCGAGGCAAAGCACCAAGAGTGGGGAGAGGCAAACTCCCAAGGCCATCAAACAGGGCCAACAGGGAAGACCCCGCCCTAAACAACACACACCAAGGGCTACATCCACTGCCACAAACCCGGGGTCTGACCACAGGCGAAAAAGACAGGACTGGAGAAGACCAAGCCACCGGTCACCAAAGTGGAACCAGGAACCATGGAACCAGGAAGAATATATGACGTTACAATGCATGCATTTACAACACATGCCTTTACAACGCAGTCAGTACAACAACCGCGTTGTTACCACGCGTACCATTACAACGCATGTCATTACAACGACTTGCTGTAGGGGAGGCGCTGGAGTTTGGAATAGTATAATTTACTATACCAAGTCCAGTCTGTGCAACAGTAGGAAAGGTGTTGGATTTAAAATCCAACACCTAAAGCCCGCTACTGCAAGTCATTGTAATGCCTTGCGTTGTAATGGTATGCGTGGTAACAACGCAGTCGTTGTACTGACTGCGTTGTAATGGCACTGTCTTGTACCGACAGCGTTGTAAATGCTGTTTCCCACAACAGGGCCGCCAAGCAGGAGCAAAATCCCGAAAAGCCGCAACGCTGCACACATCTCCAGGGCAGGCAGACACCAGACCACACTGGCTGCCACAGCAACACCCCCACCAGTCAGTCAAAATCCACAGGGGAGAAACAAAGGAGTCGCACAGGCATATGCGTAGAACGACCAACAACACCCAGCCCACACCAGCGGCAACTGACCCTCAGCAGGGAGGCAGAGGACCCCAAAAACCGGCCAAGGTACCCAGAAAGGAACGAAAGAGGGGAGAAGAAACCGCAACACGGAACTCACCTCCCACCAGCCAGCCCCAGTGCCACCCACAATCCCTGCACAGGAGTACAGGCAAACAGAAACATTGGCAACCAGGCACACCAGGGACATCGCCAGCGCAGCCCCCGATCCACCAGCCACCCAAGGACTGCTGCTCGAGACCAGCTAGAGGCAGCAAAGGCACAGCTCATCAGTGAAAACCAGCGCTAAGGCCCATGCCAGGCCAGAGAGAGGGCACAACACCAAGCCCCCAGGCAAGAACGGAATGCTTAGCTACTAAGTCCAGACAAGAACCGGTGCTTACAGGGTGGAATGACTGTATGCCCCAAGAAGCAGGGAGGCTGGGAACCTCAAGGGCCTGACGCAGCCTGCAAGAAGTGCGACAGACACACAGAAAAGGAAGGAAAATACCAAAGGCAGAACAGGAGAAAAAACCACTAAGCAGTACCCCGGGGCAGACAGACACCATAACACATCACCTGCCCCCACCAGTCAGCCAATGCGCACTCCACCAGTCCAGCGCCGGGCAACAGGAAACGGGCATACCTGCCCGCCAGGTACTCCAGGGGCACCACCAAGTAGGGCCCGAGTCACCATCCAGCTGCAGCAGTGCATCTTCTAGTCCGGCCCAACCACCAGGAAGATACGCCCTCCAACCCGGAACAGACCTGGCTGGCCGGCGCCCCAGCCACAAAGAGCTGGCCGGCAACAATCGTAGCTCCCTGCAAGCCCTGCAGGCCAGGAGGCACCGCGCAAAACGTCGAGGACAGCCCAGCAGCCCGAAGAGATCCAGAGAAGACAGCAGCAGAAAACTGCAGCAGGTAAGTAGAACCAGCAACCCCATCCCATTCTGTCGGCAGACAGAAAAAAGAACAGTCAGAATGCTGGGTAGGTACTCGTTATGTACTCCCAGTGGGAGGGGTGGGGTTAAGCGTCCCAGCATTCTCCTGTTCATTTTTTCTGTCAGGGAGATGGTCGTCTCCACAAGTAAGGAATGGGATGGGGACTGGAGGGACCTGAGAGTAATCTAAACTTTAGCAGGAATAGAATAATGACTACTATGCCTATTGCCTTATGAGAGATATGGCAGAGAGTAGCCTTTGCTCTCTGTGTACAGTATTGCGCTGCACAAACAGCGTAGGAAAGGCAAATACAAAATTGAAGTTCATACCAACCCTGCACTGCCCTTCAGGGCCTTACCTTCTAATGTAACAAAAAAGGTTGCACTGTCTTGCAGATCCTGAGCTTTCCCTGAAAACCTGAAATGAAATGTCATAATGACTCAACTCTTGAAATACATCTTTCCAAACACAAGAATGTTAAATTTCAATCGTTTCAATATTTAGATGATTTAAATTTGTCCTAAATGTGATAATTTTAATTAATTCTTTCAGTTGTTAGCAGAAACCATGACCCTGGGGAGGGGAATAAAAATGTCAGTAACTTAAATTGATCCTGGCAAACAAGTTTGCTAAACAGTAATAAAGATGAGGCTGTCATCCACATATAAACGAATTTATATAAACTGCCATTTTTCGTTTTGTGCTTAATAGTTACAAATTACACGATGGCTCGGGCAGCAGGTTCCAAGTAAATGGGTATTTATGTAAAGGCTTACACTTCCTCATTCAAAAGCGTTTCTTTTAGGAAACTAAGTAGGGCTTTGTATTTTATTTTACAGTGCTAGACTGATTGGACTGATGTAATCTACACACTCATATTAGTTCATAAGGGTAACATGGCACATTGCTTCATGTGTGAATAATTGAGGAACTTTATTAATGATCAAAATGCAATGTTGAAATGCAGGAGAAAAAAGAAAACCACCCACACTTGTGAGTGAATTAATTGTGAAAACTTCTATATAGAAAAAGGGTCTGCACAATTGATTCACATTCCAGTCTTGGTTAGATACAAACTTGTTGAAGGCACACAAAATTTAATATGTAGAGACCAAATAAGAGAAATGAAGATGAGAGGAGTTTTACAATTGATGCTCCCATCAATAATGTCTGGACATAATCAATTTCAAACTTTCTTCAGCAGTATCTAAATCTAAATCTAGAAATATTATTGATATAGAGTGTAATGTGATACTTACAAAATAAAAATAACTAACACAATTAAAGAAAAAGTAAAGAAAAATTATGATAACATAGACAAAGGCAAGTAAATAATTCTTATTTCCATAGTATTACGGTACAAATGATTTCGCGATACTTTTTTGTCTGTATTTGTAACCACTAATATATACTATAATGAGTTAATCACTGGTACAGCTGTCTCCTGTGCAATGATGTATCCTAGTTATTATTCTACTATTTTTAATGTATTACTTATCATAACATAAGTCATCATATATATTAGCTATAGTGACACATTTGCTAATTGTAGTTTATTTACAAGGACAGTTTTCATATCAAACATGACTCAGTTGAAACCATAGTACCCCACTATCTATTCTACAGTGTTACATTTTAGGGTACCATTATGAACAGAATATCAAATTTGGTCATTTGAATGACACCACTCAAGAGATAATTTCATGTTATCAGATTCCTTACCCCAATATTGGATAGAATTGAGTAAATGCTACGATCAGATAGAAGGAGATTTCCCACTTACATCCTAACTTTTCAATATGATAGTTGCATTGTAGAGCTTTACAAAATCTGCAAGAAAAATAATTTAATGTTGTAAAATATGCTCACATTGGGCCCGATTCACAGAACTAATCTGAGACAAAATCCTAAACTTACTACTTTTGGTATTCACAGAAGGCATTTAGTAGTAGTAAAGTTAGGATTTTGTCTTAAGTTTATCCTAAGTTTGTCTTAAGTCTGTCTTAAGTCTGTCTTAAGTTTGTCTTAAGTCTGTCTTAAGTTTGTCTTAAGTCTGTCTTAAGTTTGTCTTAAGTCTGTCTTAAGTCTGTCTTAAGTCTGTCTTAAGTTTGTCTTAAGTCAAACTTAAGACAAAGTCCTAACTTTACTACTGCTAAATGCCTTCTGTGAATACCAAAAGTAGTAAGTTTAGGATTTTGTCTCAGATTAGTTCTGTGAATCGGGCCCAATAAGTTTATTCCATTGATATTCAGACCTCTTGTTTAATGGTTGGAAGTACATTCAACCTATTTTCAGTAGCCAATGAATATGGTTTCTAAAACGAAACACTTGATATTTAAAACGAAAAGCTCCTGCCAGAATAGAAGGCTCTTAGGGGGATATTCACAAGAACGTGCGCTAAACATCTCCAAAAAATGTTAACGCAACTTTACACATCGCAGTCCATCGCGGGAAAATAACCCCGTGTTAACCTGGAATTCACAACACGGCGGTACCATGCGATAGAATCCCGAAAACGCGGCCAATGTCCGCGATACAACCACCGCGACGGCGATAAAAACACAAACCCCAACGCGTAAAAATACGCGATGGGCCCAAATGCGACAAGAAACCAGTGATAAAGAGCAAGAGGCCAGCAATACCCACGCGTAATGCGGGAAAAAGCACAAGAACAGCCCACGGAAAATGCCACCAAAAAGGAAACGACCTGCGGAGTACCACGGATGCACCCTGACCTACTGCAGAGGACAACATGAACCCCACAATCCCCACGAACACCCAGGAATCCAGGGCACGTGGAAGGGTAATGAGAAGAGGAAGAGGAAGACGGGGTACAGTCTGCAGGAAAACACAATCATCGGCACGGATGAGATAGAACACCACCACCAACTGCACGTCACCTCCAACGTGTCATTGGCAACAAAGAGGCAAAGATGGCACACCATCTCAGACCATGTGAATGCTGTCGCAGCACCGAGGAGGACAATGGAAGAGGACAAGAGGCGCTGGATTGATGTGAATGGCAAAACCAAGCAGAAACACGCTGCCAACACGAAAGCAGCAACGCACTTCGGAGGAGGGGGGCCAGCAGGATACCAGGAGCTGAATGACATGGGGAAGATGGTGGCCACAGCCATCAGTCTGGAGACGGTGACAGGAGTTGGGGATCTGAACACTGCCCAACATGACCCGACACAACATCAATAGGGTGCGTACCGACCAGGGAGTGGAGGGAAGAGGGGAACTGGGCACACTGGCACACATGCACAATTAAGCAGAGCACACTGCACACCCACAATGACTCAGGATCATGTCCCTGATCCCATGGGAACACTTCAGCACACACACAAACACCAATTAGTCCCACGTACACCATGTGCCCAAAGGGGCATCCACCCAACACATCAACAATCACACAACCAAAACATGCACACGTGCGAAACACAGCAAACATGCATATACGTCAGCCACACTGACAATGCAAGAGACACCACATGACGAGTAGCATGGCTGCAGTCCAATCATCATGACAATGTACACGGCACGACACTGAGGTGGCTGAGTGCGGACCACAACCGGAAAGGAGCAGGTCACACTCAGACACAACCACCTGCACAAACAACCCCTGACGTCAACGACACATCTGCGGACAACCCATGCCCAAGAGTCACAACTCGACAAAGAGCACAAGTTACCCAAGTCTGCAACATCTCAGCACTGTGGAAGCACAGAACTGAAAGGCACACCGCATGAAAGTGAGAAGTGGCAGCCATATCAGAGCCGCCGGAGCGCCTCACCCACCGTGCAGCATACGCACATAAGAATAAGTGCACCTCGAGAATGACAACATCCTGGTACAAACAGCAACACCTCCACAACAGAACACAGGACACAACTGGTGCCGCATATGTGCACAACATGGCCAATCACATCTGGCACAGCAGAAAACTGTGACATGACAATGTACAAGTACAACCTGTAACCTGCAAATATTTATTATTCACACATGCCGTGCTTGTGGACATTTAGTACTGTCCCATGATTGCCAAGGACGGCCACAATGTGACATGCTCATGAGAAGAAATTGGTTATGAGGGTGTTCCTACGGGCTATACCTGCCGCAGCTGCAGTGGCATGTGGGCCACCTGCCCCATCGTCCTCATCATCGTCAGGTGCCTCTGGAACCAGGATCCATGGTGCATTGGTGCGTACACATATGTTGTGCAACACACAACATGCAACGATCATCTTGCACACGATGTCTGGGCTGTACAGGAGCCTTCCACCTGTGACATCCAGGCACATGAAACGTGACTTCAACATGCCAAATGTGCGTTCCACAATGCTCCTGGTGCGTATGTGGGCCGCATTGTACTGCCTCTGGGTGGGTGTGTTCGGGTCTCGGAGGGGTGTCATCATCCAAGGGCAGAGTGCATATCCTTGATCACCTGTGACAGTGCAGAGAGATAAGAGTCAATAACTGGTTTGGCATGATGTGTTGGCAGGCCCACTAGTCCAGTGATGCCTGTGCTGGCTGTGTGTGGGGTGTGTGTAGGCCAGCCCTCAGGGAGTAGTTGGTGCTGGCAACAACTTCAACAGTCATCAGGCACTCAGGAATGCAATGTACGAACAGCAAGGGAGCATGACTTGGGTTACACAGAGTTAGTGGCCCCGCATGCACAGCAGCTGACACAGGCCTACCGCCATGGGACGCTGACTTGTGGGACACTGGGGTAGGGTCATGAGGGCAGAGCAGGGTTTCGTATGTATCAAGGGTGGTTTTCGCGGAGTGTCTCGGGGGACAGTGGGAGGTGTACCCCCTGGGCATGGTGCAGAGGGCACATACCAGCTGTGTCCGGCAACATGGAGGATATGAATGCCACAGACTCATGCCAAACACCAAGTCCGTACCTGCCAGTTGCTGATGACAACCCCCAGGCCACAGGCTCAGACACCAACAATGATCGGCCGGAGGCTGACGGTGTCTCACGGCGCACATGGTAAGTGGCACCAGGTCAGTCCTTGTGAGTGGTTGACCTCCTCCGTAACGGTGATCCGTGTTTCCACCGGACTGAAACGCATCTGTCTCTCACTCCTCTCCCTGCATCCACTGGCATGAACTCTGCCATTGATGAATGAGGACTCAGTACTAGATGTGGGACATACTGGACTGCAGTGTAGGCCGGCTGCAGCGGTGGGGTATGTCAACGAATGTGGACTCCTGGGGGCCTGTTTCACGGAGGACAGCGATGGTCTGAGGAGGCTGCCAAGCTCACGGGCATGGGTCTTGGAGCTAGCACCGGCACGTGGTGGGCCCTCTTTGACACACGATGGTGTCGGCATATGAGCAGTGCAGCCTTGGAGCGCTGGGGCAGGCAAGCCGGGTCTGGGTATCAGCGGCCTGGGGTGCAGCAGGCACACAGGCTCGCAGGCCCCGCTGCTCACGGCGTCGGCCTCATGGCGGGCTGAGAGGCGCCACCCTGGCAGTGACATTGGCCATTCCGGGAGTGCACCACGCTCAGCGCAACGGTGTTTTCATCCACATCCCTGTGCAGGCCTGGCGTACGCCGGGCCAACCCACTACGCTCACGCACACATGGGTGGACGCAGCGAGCGACATTTCCGCGATCTACCCCACAGCCTGAGGTGACATGGTTGCGTCCACTGTTCACTACTCCCCAGACACCAGCAGTTAATGTCTGCATGGACATATCTGTGGTTTGCATACCCAGGTCCGTCCAGCACATTCACGCCACACTTGTTGTTGTGTACATTCCCATTCATGGGTTACTTGCGTCCTTCGCACATGCCTGCTTTCCGCCTCTCCACACGTTCAGCTGTTGTATGGCTGTGGTGCCCTGATATAGCTGGCTTGTGTACATGGGAAGCCCAGTATCCCAATGGAGTTGTGTTGTCGTGTCTGGTAGGTGGGCATGTTGACTGACATGTTGTATGTGGTTTGGTCACGTGTGCATTCCCACAGTTGTGCGTTGTGTGATGGTGGGTTTGAGGTGTGTGGTGTGTTGATTTGGTACTTACCAACGAGCAGTCCAGTTCCATAGATGCCATCCTGGAAGCGCTGGTTGATGATGGACTGTCGGAAGATGTAGGAATCGTGCACACTGCCTGGGTAGTTTGCGACGACATTGGTGAACATTCCCTGGTGGTCCACTATTGCCTGCACATTGATGGAATGCATGTGCTTTCTGTTGCGGTAGATGTGTGCAGTGTCCGTAGGGGGCACAAGTGGGACATGTGTGCAGTCAATGGCCCCCAACACGTGTGGGAAGCTAGCAATGGTGTAGAAGCCTTGCTTGGTCTCCAGCTGTTCCTGCGCAGTGTTGGGGAAGTGAAGGTACTGGGGTAAGAAGCTGATGATGGCATCCAGGACAGGTGTGAGGAACTTTGATAGGGCTGGCTGTGAGACTCCTCCGACTCTGGCCGTTGTTGGTTGGAAGGTACCAGAGGCCAACGTGTGCAGCACAGCCAGCAGCTTTCTCTGTGGAGGGATGTTGGTTGTCCGCTGTGTTGGGACCGTCAGCCTGGGGCCAATGTGGGTCATGATGCGGAGGATGGTTGTCCTTTTGAGCCTGTAGTGGGCAATGACTCCCTCGGGCGTTAGGTCTGTGAGACTGGTGCGTTTTCGGTAGGTCCGCTGTCTTGCTCTGCGCTGCCTCTGTGGTGGTCCAGGGGGGGTGCCGGTCCCGGTCCTGGGGGTGGTGGGGGTGGGTGTTGTGGCCCTGTTGGGGCCCCAAGCTGCATGATGAGTAGCTCCATGGCGTCGATTGTTCTTCGGGTGTGGCTGTGTGCGGGGCTCCGTTGCCTACTGCAGGTAGTAGTCCTGCTTATCACCAGCAAGAGGCAGGTGTTAAATAGCTGCTGCTACCGCAGCTTATCGTGTGGTTTTGGTTCGCATTGCAGATCTGGCAGTTCGTTGTGAAAGTGGTGTAGTGGTGATTTCATGTGTTTTTGCACGGGAACGCCTACTCTGCATCTCATTAGGGTTAGTTGGTGGTGTCACCCGTGGAGGTACATTTTGTGGCAGTTATCGCGGGAATACTTGCATTGTCTGCTGTTTGCACCAAACTTGTGAATGGGGCGTTAAATCTATCTCCACTTTTGTTGCGTTAAGGTGGCGATAACTCGGAGATAAGTCCTTGTGAATATCCCCCTCAGTCAGGAAACAGGTAACATTCGTATTGCTGTTATAAATACATCCATAGCACTCCAGCTATTGTTGCTAATTCGATGCCATTTTGTGCTCACTGTATATACCTCTATTTTTTAAGGGCATGGTACTGATCTCACAATATGGTGTGTGTGACCCTGAAGTCTTGTTATCACCTGTTAATATATTTTTACTTTTTTCACAAAATGAATATGGTTGGTTCAGTGTCATATCATTTCCATACAATCGGTTATGGGCAAAGGTATTTAGGTAAACAAATAGTCATTATAAAGTTTGTTTCTCAGTCAAATCATTGATATTACCAATTGATCGGGAATAAAGAGTAAGTTTGTAATAACAGAAATATTTGCTGCACTGGAATTGAACACAGAGTCTAATAATGAAACCTCTTTTTCTGCCTCCATTTCAGCTTTTTAAACTGCACTATAAATGTTTTATTTGTATATTTCTCTGGAGTTCCAAGCCTTACTGGTTTCCTTTCGATCAGTTCTATAATTATATGTCTATTTATCATCATCCACTGGTAAACATTTCTAGACCAATCTTTCAGTATACATGCTTGTTCCTTCACAGTTTGGACACCCGTAGCATAAGATTAACAGACTTGATGCCATGTCAGAGCTTCATGCAACTTGCACATATTCTCCAAGGTTCAAAGAAAGATATTATTCAAAATATCAGAAATATGTGACTGATGAAAATATCCATTTTTATAAGTGAACTTTTAGAAAGGATATGCAAGTTGCCTCAGTAAGTTACATTAATTGCGAATAAGGGACCCACACTTTTATGTGAGAGTTTTGTAATTATAATATTTGTGGCAATCTGTATTTTTACACTTATAATCTCTTGGTTTATTATTTAAAATATATAATAATTATAATAATAATAATAATAATAATAATAATAACAATAACACCATTGTTATTATTCTTATTCTTATTCTTATTATTATCATCATTATCATCATCACTATTATTACTATATTAGTTAGAAGTTTTGTAAAGCACTGCTGACTGTAGATGGCATGCATTACATGGAATTTAACAAGCGTTACTAGGAGTGCACAAGGAATTCGATGAGAGTGTGGGAGGATGTGAAAATGTTCAATAATTCATTTGGTTCTGTTCATAACAATTCTGAAAAGGGTAGTCTTCAATTCCGTAATAAATGTGAATAGAGTGTGTTGTGTTATGAAACCCAAGGATAAGAAGTTCAGAATTATGAGGCAGCCCTTGAGATAAACTGATTTGTGATTAAGTAAACTTCAGGATTTCAAGGAGAAACAATTATCTTGAATCAGAGTCTTAATTTGCCTTCTTTGATGGTAATCAGAATAGTTACTTAGGAAGGATACTTTAGATGAATTGCTTTGTAAGCCAGGCACCCAATATTGACTTTATTCTGGCCTATAAAGGCATCCAACGCAGGCCTCTAGGAATGTCAGATGGCTATGTGGATGTTAGAAGTCTAACTTGGCAGCGCATAACTACTACCACAGGTTTTGACCAGGTTGCTGTTAGCAGGTCATTTTCAAATTCAGAACAAGAAATGACATGAGGATGTGTTGCAATTTTCTGGTGGCCAGTTTAGAGTAGTTATCGTAGGTATAGGAAAGCATTCTTGCCTCAGGCATTTCTCTTTTTGACTCTTTATTGCTCTTGTGTAACCTATTGTCTCTCAGCCAGATACTAGAAGAATGGATCTACACATGGATTTCAGCAAGTAGCAAGATAAAACAAAAATAATAAGTGTGAGCATCTCCGTATTGATGGCTATAATGTTAAATGCTTATCACTCAGTATGACAATATATGCTGTGTAAAGTAGAAAATAATTTATGCACATGGACATCCATATTTGAATACTGATTTCCATGCCTTCCTGTTTTTTTAATGTGTTATAACGGATTGGAAGATTATACCATCACCCAGATACTTCAGCAAATATACCTGCATATTTTAACACTTTTGCTTACTAACACATATGTCCCTACTTCAATAGTTTGCATCAATCAAATATCAATATTAAGTCACTCATCAAAACAGCTGATAACATTTAATGATGCAGCACTGATGAACTATATATTAATGGTTATTTTTTCATGATAGCATGGGAAATGTGTGTAATATTGAGAATCCCTTTTTCTTTCATAGTAGGTGTTAGACCTGTCAGCCTTAGCGTGGTCAGCCCCCAGACCTTTTGCCCCTCCTCCTCCATTTTGCTGGACCTATTTGTGTCGGCCTTAGGACTCTGAGCACTTTACCACTGCCAACCAGTCCTAAAGTGCATGTGCTCACTCCTTAAAACATGATAATGTTGGGTTATCCCAAATTGGCATATTTAATTTATTGATAGGTCCCTAGTAGAGTGCACTACATGTGCCCAGGGACTGTAAAGTAAATGCTACTAGTTGGCCTTCAGCACTGATTGTGTCACCCACTCAAGTAGCCTTTTAAACATGTCTCAAGCCTGCCATTGCAGGGCCTGTGGGCACAGGTTTAAGCTGGCATTTTGCCCTGGCAAAATAAACCTTTTGCCAGGCCATACCATCCTTTTTAATACATATAAGTCACCCCTGGGGTAGGCTTTGGACAGCCCTGATGGCAGGGTGCAATGTACTTAAAAAGTTGGAAATGAACGTTTAAGTTTTACATATTTTGGTAGTGAAAAACTCTTTAATTCTTTTATTCACTACTGCATGGCCTATCTCTCCCATAGGATAACATTGGAATTGCATTATTACACTTTAGAAGTGTAATTTCCAAATGGAAAGAGAAAACCCCTTTAAAGTTTGGTGTATCTGGAATCACAATTTAAAATCCTAACTTGTGGTGAAGTCGGATTTTACATTGCAATTCTGAAAATGCCAATTTAGACTGTTGGCATTTTCTTGCCATAGCCATTTAGTGCCTGCAGCCTGTCTCTGATCACATGACTGGGTGTAGTTGGCAGTTGGTGCTTGCATATTCCTCCTAGACAGCCACACACAATGGGGAGCTTAGGTGTGACTGAATGGGTCATCACTGGCAGGATGGGAGGGAGGAGCTGGGCCCTGCTTCACTTACACCTGAATTGCCTGTGTCCTGTCCCCACACAAAGGGTCTAATGACCCTGCATTGCGACTTCAGCCAGCTTGTAGCCAGGGCAAGGGAGGCAGGGAATTTCATGCACTTCAAAGCCACTGCCTAGAAGCTTCTCGTACCTTCCAGAACCAGGGCATCAGTGTAGAAATGAAAGACCTCAGACACCAACTCTTCAGTACATTTATGGACCTGTGGACACTTTGACAGGAAGAAGGACTGATGTGCTGGTGAAAGGATTGCCACTCTGCTGGACTGCTACTCTGAAGGAGCAACTGCCCTGCTATGATGACCTGCTGCCTGCTGGTCTCTTGCCTGGGGAGGAAGAATTGGACATGCAACCCATCTTGAACTTACGACCTCAGAGTGACTCGAATGGCTAGGCTACTGGCCTCCTGATCTGAGTCTCAGGGACATAAAAGGTTCCCCAACAGCTCCTTAACCTGTTTCAGCGAGTTCCTGACCCTCAAGTGGTGCCTTTCAGGTTCTGGACTTATGGTGTGCCCCTCACACTCTTAAATTCAATCTTTTAGGATCTTCGTGACAGAGAACAGACCTGTTCACACCAGAACTGCGCCGCTTGCACCAAAAATCAGCACGAGCCGCCGCAAGCCCATCTCTTTGCCCAGGAAGCAGCGATCGCCTGCGGAGGACTGCCAATGTGAACTACCAGCCTGCCCATCTGCAACACCCTGCCTGCTCCTAGCGCCATGCCGACCACCGCCATCAACGCTCTCGTTGCTCCAGGTGATTTTTTTTAACAGGACTCTTGGCTCAAACCTTCAGCAGGACTAACCTGGGACCATATCCCACCTGTGCTCTATACCGGTCAGCCTGAACTTTTGAATTTGACCTGGTCCGGCGTGACTAGATAGCCGTGGTTGGCACTTTCTGCTTTTAGGTGTGTACATTGCAGTTTATACTTTAACAATTCATAACTCCGGTTCTGCTGATTGGATTTTTGTTATTTTGGTCTTGGTTTATTTATTAAATTCAACTCTATGTTACTAGCCTGGTGTGGTGTTTTCACTGTTTTACTGTTTAATGTGTTGCACAAATACTTTACACATTGCCTCTAAGTTAAGCCTGACTGCTCTGTGCCAATCTACCAGAGGGTGAGCACAGGTTAATTTGGGGTTTGATTTTTCCTTGCCCTGACTAGGATTGAGTTTGCTGCTTGACCAGGGCTCACACCCCAGCCAACCAGTAACCCAATTTCCAACAGTATGCATTGACAAATGGGTGGATCAGAGGGAGATTGGGTGGCCCCCATGGACAATCAACCATTAGAAGTACCATACTGAAATGGGCAAATGAAAGTATGTTTGTAAACCCGAGAAGGTGGTCTGCAATGGAACACATGGAAAAGGAGAAAGGAATGTTGTCCACCACGACCAGGGAGTTGAAGCAGAGAAGAGTTCAGACCTCTGAGAAGTCGAGCTGCATTGAAGTACAGGCCCACAAGGACAGGGAGGAAGTACATGCACCTTTGGTGGAAGAAAACACCAAATTCCCCCATGCAATGTTTTAGGGTGTCCCTAACAACTAATGGACCTGGATTTGATAGACTATCTAAAGAAATACTGAATACTTGCATTGAATGTTATGTGGACTACATACCCACTGGCAATTCAAGGCAATATTAATATCATGAACACTGGAAGACTCCCATAGATGGGTAGCACAGGCCCAGAATAGTGCCATGATCTTAAAGCTAGGAACTGGGTCCATTTTAAGATTTGCCAATAGATCACCTACTTTCGTTATCTCCCCTCCCCTGGAGATACATAAGATTCAAGCCTGTGGTGGAGCCATGTATGGGGCAGATTTATGGGGTCACTGTAATCTTAACACCCTTGAAAAAGCTGAAAATGGCTTTATTAAGGCTCTGTTGAGACTCCCAACTAGTGCACCTACCATGCCTATTAGATTTGACGTAAATTTAAGATTGATTTCTGATACTGCTGTGTTGAGACCTATCAAAGTTTGGATAAGGCTCTGGACCAATGAGGATCTAGGTCCCTACAGGTACTGTATCAGAAATATACTAGATGGCCACAATGGTAGGAAGATCCCCTGGCTTGCACATATAAGAAATTGGCTATTTCAGTTGGGATTGGAAGGTTTCTGGCTACAGCCTTTTGCACTACCCAAAGGTGCTAGGGAGAAGCTGAAAATGTCCTACTGGATTATGCATTCGGCGCAAGTCTCTCTGCGGCTTCTCCTGGAATCCTGGTAGATTCCTTCCTGATGTTTAAATATGCACCTGAATATGAGCAATATCTGAACATGGTTACCAACTCTGCCACACAAGCACTTTATGTTAAATTCAGATTGGGTACACTACATCTGCCTTCTTTTACCTGTTCCTGGTCGAAAAAGGGAGACAGAACAAACCTGCGCCCGATGGGTTGTTTAGTCCCAGAGAATATCGAACACTTGCTATTCTTTTGTAAGGCATATGCTAAACAACGTTCACAAGGGATTATTCCCCTCTGCAAACTTCTTGGGTTTAGGGATCGACACACAGCTCTTACAATGTGTAAAACAAGCACCAGAGACTGTGTGGTGTATTCAATTGCTAGATACAAATCGGCAATATGGTATATTAGGTCAAATGCTCTCTAAAAATAGCACTTTCATGTATTCCTTTGTAGCTGGGCCTTGATTTGCCTTGTTTATAAATCATATTTATTTTTGTGATGTTTTTACTGAATCTTTTTTATCCTTTTACAATATTATGAATCTTAAAACGGAAAAAAACAAAAAACAAAAATGCATGATGAGTATTGTATTGCTGGACCGAAATTTTCTTCACAACAAAGGGCCCAATTCTGATGCGGTTAGGAACAAATGTTCCCATTGAAGTCAATGGGAGTTCAACCAAATCGTATCTGGAAGCATCCGGATGCATCCTACTCCGCCGGTCGGACTTTCCCGATCCGAGTGGGTCGGACACCATTTCCCAACCGATTCGGTCGGGAAGCTTTTCCAACCCGCATCAGAATCGGCCCCTAAGTTTTACCTTGAAATCATGTTGCACAATGAAATTGTATGTTTTAATATATTGTTTTTTAAATTGTTACTATTGTACCTTTCATGGTTTATTTAATCGAAATAAGGGATTGCTCAGTAGCGGCCCGTGGTCGGAGTGCTGCCGGGCGGTGACGTGGGGTGGGGGAGGGGCAGGGTGGTGGGTAGTAAAGTACAGAATACGGCCGTATAGAGGTAAGTAGACATATAAATAAATAAAACGAATTTCGTTGCGCGCACTGCATCGCCAAATGCGATGCAGCGCGCGCAACGAAATTCGTTTTATTTATTTATATGTCTACTTACCTCCATACGGCCGTATTCCGTACTTTACTACCCCCAACCCTGCCCCTCCCCCGCCCCACGTCACCGCCAGGCAGCACTCCCACCACGGGCCGCTACTGGGATTGCTACAGACAATATCATAGAATGTGCAGTCGAAAGCAAAGGAACAAGAAACTGTGGAAGCCTCCAAAAAGCTTGTTAAGTTAGAAATTATAAGCAAATAAAGAACAGGTAAGGATTACATGATGTCCAAATGTGTGACATCATTCAGTGTGAAAACTGAGCATTAAGAGGGATCACATTTTTAACTAGCAGCTGAAGAAGGCTGAATAGTTCAAATTAGTATACTCAATTGAACATACAATGACAATGAAAAGGTCTATGGGTTCAATTCCATTAATCCTCATCTGAGAGAATTGTGTTCGTAAGGTGGGAGACAGTTTAAACAATTCAGAGTCTATAATAGAACTGAGGAATGTGCTTGGTTTTGTAGCCTTCATTATGATACATTTGAAATCATTTTGTGCGAGAAGATCTATACTCTGCAAGAAAATCATATAAAATAAAGCACCAAAAATTCCCACCTCATCAATTATATTCTAATAAGAGTAGAGTATTGCCATAAAAATTATAACTGTAGCATGACTGGAAACTTGAAGGGACATGAAAAAAACATTATGGGCAGTTTTTTTAAATGTTGCTTAGATGACATATATGAAACCCTATTTTATGAGCCTGAAACTCCCATTGGAATTTTATGAAAATGTGTTAAATACCATATATCAATTGGTCCCAAAACTCCAAAGAGGAAAGGTTGAACACCTAAAACAGGTCTGGTAAGATGGTTTAATTATGCCTGCAAACAGAACTAGGAAGATCTTAAGGATTCTGGGCCTCAACTAAAGGTTACTCTATCACAAACATGACGGATATCCTGTCCATCTTATTATAAGTGCTTTATAACCTATGTAATAAGGTTTACAAGATATCAGTCAAGTTGCTAACCAAGTAACTCTCTGCCAAACTCTAAGCCGGGGCCATTATCTGCAATTTTGAGGACATTATGGGTGAATAGCAGTAACTCTCTGATCAATTGTTAAAAAAAATGTTTATAAAGAAGAGTTGGAGTTCTTTGGAGATTATGGCAAAATTTAAAAATATGAAAAGTTTTGGTGGGCAATACCTAGGTGGAATGAGGCACAATCTGGAGGTGAATATCACAGAAGAAGCCCAAAAAGCTTTTTGTTTTACAGAAAGCAGGTTCAGTAACAGTGAATCAGCAGCCGGATCAATATATTTAAGTTCAACTCAGAGTGCAGGGGAGTCAGAAGAGAGATATAAGTATAAGGGCTTTCCACAGATGATAATGAGATAAAGGCAATTTTAGAGCTCTAAAAGTGAAGGCTCTGAGTCCAAATATGTTATCTCCAAGCTTTAAAACATTTGGAAGCTTGCTTTCTCATACATTAATACTTTTAGAGAAATGTCAGTGCACCTGCAATTTCCTGTTTCATTACTGAGCAGCATTAGAATATTGATACACAATATTATTCAGACCTATCATATTGATTGCAAAATATATTACAAATAAGTTATGAAGGCACTGCAAGATTTGGTAGAGGAGAAAATGAACTGTAAACAGGTTCAAGGTGACATCAGATGAGGTCTAGCCACTATTGACCAGTCTTCATTTTCTGGATATCGGGGATTAATATAGCATGATAAAATAATCTCTACTCTAGGTGGCATTGTAGGAGTTCACCTCAGCGTTCACACCATGGTTTAAGCCGGTCAATTTGGCATATGATGTTGCTCTGCTGTCATTAATTAATTTATTTACATAAGAACTCTCTGCCAAATGGCAGTGAGTTAAAAAGGATTTTGTAAAAAACTGTTTCCTACTACAGGAGTAAAGCAGGGTTTCTTGCTCTAGCGGCTATTTTTCTCACTGTACCTGATCAATTTGGACAAGGAGGTTTCACTTACAGTTTCCGTCATAGAGAGTTTCCAGGTTTCAGGATTGGCGTATGCTGATGATTTAATTCTGATTGCTCGAACTCCAAAAGATCTACAAATACTGCTACAAGTTTGAGAACCAGAAAGAGTTAAAAGGCTTGAACATTAATATAAAGAAGTCAAAGGCAATGCTACATTATCATTGGACAAACACATTTTATATAGGGTACTTAACACTCAAGGAGGTCCAGTCCTTCCCATATTTGGGCACAATATTGTAGATTAATATTTGCTGGAAGGAACATATCAACAATGCAATTTAGAAATAGAAGCATTTTTTAATACCATCCTACAGTTTACCTTTAAACATGGAAATGGAGTTTCCTACCAAATTGATGAAGTGTTTCAAGGAAAAGTGAGAAGTTAAATAGTGTATGGGACTGAGCTCTGGTGCCTGGACAAAGGTTTAGATAAAATTGTACCCCTTGATAGAAAGTTCTGTCAAGTTCTGCTCCAGTTGGCAAAAGAAGTTCCAAATATTACCTTGCAGCTTGATATCTCCTCTTGCTCCATTTTTGACAGATGAAGAACGATGCTGTTACAATAAGTCTATTGTTAAAGGCTTGAAGGAGTACTTAGGAATGACACACTCAAAGTACACACATATTTCAAAACTGTAGGCAAGACATCTAGGCCTTAAAAATGGTGGTGTGGCAAATCTCAAGATCACTAATATCAATAGTGCTCTACTCCATGACAAAAAACAAATGTGGCTAGCATTAGGAAAACAGGTGACAAGCTCTAGACAGGTATCATGCAGGAGATTTAATGAGCTGGATTGATGTCTCACAAGTCCCGTAGACTATTCACACTGACTATGTGCAGACCACAGAACTCAGTTATGGAAGAGATTTTTGGCTGCAAAATTACATATGCCAATGTGGGCTGAAAGATAATTTGTCCCATTTTGTCCTGACTTGCCTGCTTTATTTGAAAGTAAGATGAAGGACGATAGGATGGGCTTTTGCCAAGAAGGGCCACAAAAGAAAGTTTTCTTCTAGCTATTTAGCAACAACTTTGATGATACATAAGACAGATGGTCCAGTTATATCAAAGAGCTGGTCAATAAGAGTAAAACTTACCAAAACTGCTGAAACACCTAAAATGGATCCTATTCCATAAAAGACATTACAGAGAGTGTCAAATTAGCAGTACTTCAAATCACAAACCTCTGCCTCTCCTATATGTTTTGTACAGAGATCTCCGCCCCAGTGGCACAGATCTCCACACACTTAAGACGGTTTTAGAAGAAAATGTGAAGGAACATGGGAAAGTAGTTAGAAAATGGAGAAAACCTACTCCTAAATGGTTGGAATTAGGTGGAATTGAAGCTGGGGATGATTGCAGTTCACAAAACACACATTTTAATCTGCTACAGTGGTGCTACTGACAAAACAGGATTAAATGTATTGTAATCCAACCTTATAGTAAGTCAATC
Source organism: Calotriton arnoldi (assembly GCA_963921515.1). Taxonomy (NCBI): domain Eukaryota; kingdom Metazoa; phylum Chordata; class Amphibia; order Caudata; family Salamandridae; genus Calotriton; species Calotriton arnoldi. The sequence continues at coordinate 798,169 of CAWUFW010004773.1, forward strand.
AACATGCATCGCAAAACCCTTGTATTGCAAGACCCTCCCACAGAAATTAATGGGGGCACTAACACACAGGGAAACATATAACTACATTGTTTACATGATTTAAATTAAACTTCATTTAAATAATTTTTTAGATGATTATTAAATGTTTTAAATAAATACATGTTCATTTTTCATATACCTAATCTGATTTTAATTAAAATATATTTTAATTCATAACTTATTTGTTCATTTAAATCACAAATAAAATAATACATAACTTGCACCCAAGGTTGTGACACAGTAAAAAAAAAGATAGTGTATAGGGTAAGAAAGTGAAAACTAAACTATCATTTAATTTGATTTAATTTAAAAATAAAAAAGTAGATTTCATAATATGTTACATTTTAGTAAAAGTGTTGGCCCTTGTAGTCACAGATGAATAGGAGTAAAAATAATATTTTTTTCATTTAAATGATTTTTTTACAATTTCCTATTACTTTCTGTATGGAGATCTCCATACTGGTTGCAGAGAACTCCACAAAAGGCTGGACAGTTACTAATAGTATCTTTTCAGTCATAGACTCGCTCACAGGAGCACCAATTCCCTCTTATGAGTTCTGGGGTCTGGTGAGCCTACATCTTAATGGACAACTCTGCATGGAAATGGTGAATTCCACCCATGAAGAGATTTACACCCAGGTGGAGGTGTAGATCTTCATGTGCAGAGATTGACAAATGCAAATTTACCGTTGTGAATGGACCCCCAAAATGCCTAAATGTGTCTAAATTCAAACTGGAGAAGTTTTCATTAATTTGGGTAAATAAGGAAATACTTCTTCACTCTCACAAAATAATACAATTTTCACATAGTATTTACTGGCTCATATTTAATTTTCGTGGCACTGTAAGTAACCAATGCTAATCTTACCTGATTTCAAAACACAGAACCCAGAAGGCTTCTTCATTCAAGAGTTCTCCTGATACTGATTTTCAAATGTGAAAAAGTAAAACCATAGCAAAGATAACTTTTATTGAATTCCTCTCTAAAAAACAGTTTTCAGAAAAAGTAATGCCATCTGCCATTTCTACAAGATCTGTGCAAACACTGGTCATTTTCTGTCCCGGTCTTGATTATAGTGCAAGAACTATTACAATAAATGAATTAACCCTAATAATTACATGTCTAGACATCATTACTATTCCAATTACAAAAATCTTTTTGGAGGAGGTGGCTTCTAATTCGTTCCCCAATGCATAAATATTTCTCAGGGAACAAGTTGTATTAATTTAACTTGAATGTGAGGCATTGTACATGCACACGTGAAACAATATGATGCTGTACAATTTCTATGTACTTACCTTCCCTGAGTGTGAGAGGGATTTACCAATGAATCAAAAAGATGATTATTAAGGCAAATGTTGCAATAGAAAAAGGGACACCATTAAATGTTACTTAGATATAACGAATATGCATTTAAAAAGTACATTCGTGAAACATTCCCTGCTTCTTCCCATGTGTATGTTCTCTCTCTCTCTGTCTGTGGGTATATATATATATATATATATATATATATATATATATAAATATATATATTCACTGAAAAACCATAGGTTTCAGGCACGTTATAGTTAGAAATTAGCATTTAAAAACCTTAGAAATTCACTGAAAAAACCATAAGGTTTTAGGGACAGTTATAGTTAGTTGGACATTGCACTCGTACAAAACCCGTGAAATTCCCCCGTTATAGTTAGTTCAGGTAACTATAACTCGCGCCCCGCAATGCACTGCTGATGACGTCACATATTACATCACTCATGACATGGTCAGTGACATCACTGATGACATCACTGATGACATCTCAAATGACATCACTGATGACATCATCCAGTGACTGTGTGTTTCTGTAAAGTTTAAATATTTTTAATATATATAGGGAAAGGCGTATTGAAGAATGAGTGGGTGTATAAGTGTCTGTATGGATGATTTAGTAGGTGCGTGACTAACTCGATAAGTGAGTGATTAAACGTATCTTACTGAATGCATGGGTTAGTGACTAAACTGGGTGAATGTCTGTATCCGTCTGTCTGTTGCTGTGTAAGTGGTGCATGGGTTTGTGAATAGCTACATGAGTGTCTATATGAGTTATTGATTGGTTGTCTGAGTATCTGTATGGGTGCCTGAGTGTTTGTGTGGGTGGGGTGTGTGCGACTCTGTGCATAGATGTGTGAGTGGGTGATTCACTGGGTGGATGGTTTCAAGAGTGCATCTGTGATAGACTGTATGGGTGGGTAAGTGTGTGTAAGAGTGTGTTAGTGAGTGAATGTATGTCCCAGTGGTACATGTGTGAGTAACTACATATGTGAAAGGCAGTATATATGTGTGTTGGAGTATATAAATAGCTATAAGCGAGAGTGTGTGATTGTGAGAGTGACTGTATGGATGAGTGTGTGCTTGTATCAGTGATTGTATAAGAGCGTAAGAAAGTGCTAGTATTTGTATGAGTAAGTGAGCTGGTGTGTGTATAACTGTATAGGTGAGTAAATGGCAGTGTGTTTAATTATTTGCATGACTGACTAGGTGTGTGAGTACCTCTATGGATGAGTGGCGGTGTTTGAGTGTCTATATAGGAGTATGAGTGCATATGATAGTCCTGTACTGAGTGACCATAAGTATGAGTGACTGTACGGGTGAGTGAGTGGATGTGTGTGTGTAGACCTAAGAATCAGTGAGTGGGTATGTAGTTATTGGTGTTGGAGTGTCTATGGTTTTGAGAATGGCAGTCTGTAATTTAGAGTGGGTGTATCAAAGGTTATATTAGGGTGTGAGGAGGTGCATTAAATTCTCACATGGATGATGTCATCAGTGATGTCATTTGAGATGTCATCAGTGATGTCACTGACCATGTCATGAGTGATGTAATATGTGACGTCATCAGCAGTGCATTGCGAGGGCGCGAGTTATAGTTACCTGAACTAACTATAACGGGGGAATTTCACGGGTTTTGTACGAGTGCAATGTCCAACTAACTATAACTGTCCCTAAAACCTTATGGTTTTTTCAGTGAATTTCTAAGGTTTTTTAAATGCTAATTTCTAACTATAACGTGCCTGAAACCTATGGTTTTTTCAGTGAATTTCAAAGGTTTTTTAAATGCTAATTCCTAACTATAACGTGTCTGAAACCTATGGTTTTTTCAGTGAATTTCAAAGGTTTTTTAAATGCTAATTCCTAACTATAACGTGTCTGAAACATATGGTTTTTTCAGTGAATTTCAAAAGTTTTGTAAATGACAATTTTTAAATGTATTAATTGTTATATTTATTTTTTTGATACTGATTTACAACATTTTTTTAAACTATTTATTTTTAGATATTTTATTTTTTAAATTACATTGTAATTACATTATACATTACATTACAAAATATACTTTCTCAGAATGAATTACTTTAGTTTAAATACTTTGCAAATAGGCAATAGACTTTTAAGTACAGTAGTTACAGTTGTTGCAATGGGAAACACAATTTCAAAAACAAAGCAACATTGAGCTCAATGTGAATTTCTAGTTAAATGCAATTAGTTACTTTATGGATTACTTTTCTAACCACAGGACTGGATCCTAGATTCAGTCCTGGGACATCTCCTGTAAACAGTTGAGTAAAAGCGTTTTGGTTACAGTAGTGATTTTTAAGGAATATTATTGTATTTTAAAAGTTGACACTAAGAAACTTTTTCACATAGAATCACCAATGTTATCCTATGGGAGGAAATTCACTTAGCAGGTAAGTAGTGTTATCGTTACTTTTTCTTACTCAGTGGTGGATCCTGGAACCAGCACTGGTGCATCTCCTGTAAACAGTTGAAAGAATGCGTTTAAGTCACACATGCGATTTTTAAGGAATATTTGTAGTTTGTGAAAATCGACACTTTGAAACTTTTCTGCTGAAAACCAGACAATGGATTCCTATGGAAGGAAATTCAAGTTACTGTTAAGTACGGTTAGAATTACTTTTCAGGGTCAGTGCTGGGCTAAAAGATGCAGCACTGGGTTCTCTCCTGATAACAAGTGAGTAAATCGGAATTCGTAGTTCTGCTGATTTTAGAGGAATATTTGTATGTTTCAAAAATCGACACAAACTTTTTCAGCAAAAAGCAGGCAATGATATCCTATGGAAGGAAATTCAAGTTACTGGTAAGTACGGTTAGAATTACTTTTCAGGATCAGTACTGGGCTCAAAGATGCAGCAGTGAGGTCTCTCCTGATAACAGGTGAGTAAATCGGAATTCGTAGTTCTGCTGATTTTAGAGGAATATTTGTATGTTTCAAATATCGACACTTAGAAACTTTTTCAGCAAAAAGCAGGCAATGATATCCTATGGAAGGAAATTCAAGTTACTGGTAAGTACGGTTAAAATTAATTTTCAGGATCAGTACTGGGCTCAAAGATGCAGCACTGGGTTCTCTCCTGATAACAGGTGAGTAAATCGGAATTCGTAGTTCGGCTGATTTTAGAGGAATATTATAAAGTTCCAAAACTCCACACTTAGAAGAATTTCCAAGTGAAACCAGTCAATGTTAGCCTATGGAAGGAAATTCAAGTTACTGGTAAGTACGGTTAGAATTACTTTTCAGGATCATGACTGGGCTCAAAGATGCAGCACTGAGGTCTCTCCTGATAACAGGTGAGTAAATCGGAATTCGTAGTTCTGCTGATTTTAGAGGAATATTTGTAAGTTTCAAAAATCGACACAAACTTTTTCAGCAAAAAGCAGGCAATGATATCCTATGGAAGGAAATTCAAGTTACTGGTAAGTACGGTTAAAATTACTTTTCAGGATCAGTACTGGGCTGAAAGATGCAGCACTGAGGTCTCTCCTGATAACAGGTGAGTAAATCGGAATTCGTATTTCGGCTGATTTTAGAGGAATATTATAAAGTTCCAAAACTCCACACTTAGAAGAATTTCCAAGTGAAACCAGTCAATGTTAGCCTATGGAAGGAAATTCAAGTTACTGGTAAGTACGGTTAAAATTACTTTTCAGGACCAGTACTGGGCTGAAAGATGCAGCAATGAGGTCTCTCCTGATAACAGGTGAGTAAATCGAAATTCGTATTTCGGCTGATTTTAGAGGAATATTTGTATGTTTCAAAAATCGACACTTAGAAACTTTTTCAGCAAAAAGCAGGCAATGATATCGTATGGAAGGAAATTCAAGTTACTGGTAAGTACGGTTAGAATTACTTTTCAGGATCAGTACTGGGCTCAAAGATGCAGCACTGAGGTCTCTCCTGATAACAGGTGAGTAAATCGGAATTCGTAGTTCGGCTGATTTTAGAGGAATATTTGCACAATGGTGAAGGAAGGGGTGGGGCCTAAGGTGACATGTCTGCAAACACGCCCTGTGGCGCGTTTTAAGTTGGACAATTAATTCCTCCTCAATCCCGAGGGTCCCTAGGGGCCAACTAGCCCACCAGGTACCTCCAGTATGCGCCAGGGGGCTGCGTTGCAGAGATGTGTTCAGAGGCCACGCCCCTTTTTACAACACTCTGCAACGCAGCTGCGTGGCGCTTACTGGAGGTACATGGTGGGCTAGTTGGCCCCTAGGGACCCTAAGGATTGAAAAGGAATTTATTCCCCATCTTAAAACGCGCCACGGGGCCTGTTTGCACACATGTCACCTGAAGCCCCGCCCCTTCCTTCACCACTGTGCAAACGCGCCCCGTGGCGCGTTTTAAGTTGGGGGATTAAGTCCCCTTGAATCCTGAGGGTCCCTGGAGTCCAACTAGCCCACCATATACCTCCAAAGCGCCACAGAGCTGCGTTGCAGAGAGGTGTAAAAGGGGCGTGGCCTCTGTACACGTCTCTGCAACGCAGCCCCCTGGCACATACTGGAGGTTCCTGGTGGGCTAGTTGGCCCCAGGGACCCCAGTATTCAAGGGGAATTGTTCCCCCTCTGCAAACGCGCCAGGGGGCGCGTTTGCAGAGTACTGCAGGGAGGGGGCGGGGCCTCCGGCACGATGCTGGTCGTTTTTTTTTTCTAGTTTTTTTTAATGGGAGGGGGCTGCGTGGCCCCCTTCCCTTGCTCACTTTGGCCCCGGGGACCCCATCCCCGGGGCCTGAGCATTTTCTTTTCTTTTTAAATGAAAAAAAAAAATGGGAAGGGGGCCGCGTGGGCCCCCTTCTCTGGGCCTGTATTGGCCCCGGGGACCCCATCCCCGGGGCATGGCCTCAATTTTTTAATTTTTTATTTGGAGGGGGCTGCGTGGCCCCCTCCTCAGGCCATTTAAGGCCCCGGGGACCCCATCCCCGGGGCCGGCCTTGCACTTTTTTTATTTTTTATAATTTGGGGAAGGGGGCTGCGTGGCCCCCTCCCTGGCCACTTATGGCCCCGGGGACCCCATCCCCCGGGGCCTGGCCTCTGGTTGGGGACTGTGGGGGGTCCCCAATCCCCCACAGTCCCAGCCGGCTCCCCGCCTCCTGCGCGAGCCGGCATTGCTTTTCCACATGGGGAGCAGCTAACATGCTGCTCCCCGTGTGGAAAAGCAATCAGCTTTGGATATTGGAAGCGAGAGCAGGTTTCCTGCTCTCTCTTCCAATATCCAAAGCAAGTTTGCAATGACAGGACGGGAGCTGTGAGGCTCCCGTCCTGTAATTGCAAACAGCAGTGTCCCGGGGGTAGGTACCCCGGGACACTGCAGGAGCCGGCCCTGGGGGGTGGCGGTCCCCAGGGCCATCACTGGCTCCAGGAGGGGGGCCGCGCGGCCCCCCTCCTCACATTTTCAAAGCCCCGGGAGGTGGTGGTCCCCGGGGCTTCGAGGGTCCAAAACGGACCCCCATTTTTAATCTTTAGTGCCCCGGGAGGTGGCGGACCCCGGGGCGTGTGGGGGCTGAAGCCCCCACACAGGTTAAAAAAAAAAACAGAAGCCCCGGGGAGGTGGCGGTCCCCGGGGCAGCGGGAGGGCAAAGAGCCCTCCCGCACCATTTTTGTTAAAGCCCCGGGGGTGGTGGTCCCCGGGGCTTGGGGGCCCTTAGAGGCCCCCCATACATAAATTTAACCCCCCCACCATGCCCCCGGGACTTGGCCCACCCGGGGGCAAGTTACATCAAAGCGCGGGAGACCGCGCTTCGATTTTTTTCCGGCAGGATCCGCGCACCCTGAGCGCATCCTGCCGATTTAAAAAAAAAATGCTTTTGCCCAGGGGGTCCTTGTGGGACCCCTGTGCAGGCCTAGGGGTTAGGGTGTTTCTACCCTGCCCCCTTTGTGCGCTTTGCGCACTTGTTTCTGTCCCTCGGTTCTACCGAGGGACAAAATGGCTGCCAACACTTCCTGAATCAGAATGTTGGCAGCCAGCTGACAGCCAATTAGCATGCAGCTCGTGATCGGCAGGGTACGCGGACCCTACTCGGCCATAGATATATATGTGACTTTACTTGTGAATTTCTCAGGAACTACTGAACGGATTTACACCATTTAAGCAAAAGGCACCAGTCTGAACCAAGGGCTACCTCTTTGCCAAATTTGGTGTAATTCCGTTCAGCAGTTCGGGCTGTAGCTGCGACTAAAGGTTCCTATGGAAAAATGAATGGGGAAAACGCGTTTTGGGACCCCCCTTTTTTCTCGTCCCCCGCTTGACGAATCAACCCGAGACTTTCAGGGTAGGAGCGGAGCGGAGCGCCCCAACAAGTTGGAAACTTTCGCGAAGATTCGTCAACCGGCGCCAACGTTATTTCAAATAGAATGTCGCGGATTTCCTATGGATAATAGGTCCTAACTATAACTATCTACTGGCGACCGCCAGTAGATAATATATATATATATATTCACTGAAAAAACCATAGGTTTTAGGGACAGTTATAGTTAGTTGGACATTGCACTCGTACAAAACCCGTGAAATTCCCCCGTTATAGTTAGTTCAGCTAACTATAACTCGCGCCCCCGCAATGCACTGCTGATGACGTCACATATTACATCACTCATGACATGGTCAGTGACATCACTGATGACATCACTGATGACATCTCAAATGACATCACTGATGACATCATCCAGTGACTGTGTGTTTCTGTAAAGTTTAAATATGTTTAATATATATAGGGAAAGGCGTATTGAAGAATGAGTGGGTGTATAAGTGTCTGAATGGATGATTTAGTAGGCGTGTGACTAACTCTATAAGTGAGTGATTAAACGTATCTTACTGAATGCATGGGTTAGTGACTAAACTGGGTGAATGTCTGTATCCGTCTGTCTGTTGCTGTGTAAGTGGCTGCATGGGTTTGTGAATAGCTACGTGAGTGTCTATATGAGTTATTGATTGGTTGTCTGAGTATCTGTATGGGTGCCTGAGTGTTTGTGTGGGTGGGGTGTGTGCGACTCTGTGCATAGATGTGTGAGTGGGTGATTCACTGGGTGGATGGTTTCAAGAGTGCATCTGTGATAGACTGTATGGGTGGGTAAGTGTGTGTAGGAGTGTGTTAGTGAGTGAATGTATGTCCCAGTGGTACATGTGTGAGTAACTACATATGTGAAAGGCAGTATATATGTGTGTTGGAGTATATAAATAGCTATAAGCGAGAGTGTGTGATTGTGAGAGTGACTGTATGGATGAGTGTGTGCTTGTATCAGTGATCGTATAAGAGCATAAGAATGTGCTAGTATTTGTATGAGTAAGTGAGCTGGTGTGTGTATAACTGTATAGGTGAGTAAATGGCAGTGTGTTTAATTATTTGCATGACTGACTAGGTGTGTGAGTACCTCTATGGATGAGTGGCGGTGTTTGAGTGTCTATATAGGAGTATGAGTGCATCTGATAGACCTGTACTGAGTGACCGTACGTATGAGTGACTGTACGGGTGAGTGAGTGGATGTGTGTGTAGACCTAAGAATCAGTGAGTGGGTATGTAGTTATTGGTGTTGGAGTGTCTATGGTTTTGTGAATGGCAGTCTGTAATTTAGAGTGGGTGTATCAAAGATTATATTAGGGTGTGAGGAGGTGCATCAGATTATCACGTGGATGATGTCTTCAGTGATGTCATCAGTGATGTCATTTGAGATGTCATCAGTGATGTCATCAGTGATGTCACTGACCATGTCATGAGTGATGTAATATGTGACGTCATCAGCAGTGCATTGCGGGGCGCGAGTTATAGTTAGCTGAACTAACTATAACGGGGGAATTTCACGGGTTTTGTACGACTGCAATGTCCAACTAACTATAACTGTCCCTAAAACCTATGGTTTTTTCAGTGAATTTGTAAGGTTTTTAAATGCTAATTTCTAACTATAACGTGCCTGAAACCTATGGTTTTTTCAGTGAATTTCAAAGGTTTTTAAATGCTAATTCCTAACTATAACATGTCTGAAACCTATGGTTTTTTTCAGTGAATTTCAAAGGTTTTGTAAATGACAATTTTTAAATGTATTAATTGTTATATTTATTTTTTGATACTGATTTACTACATTTTTTTAAACTATTTATTTTTAGATATTTTATTTTTTAATTTACATTATAATTACATTATACATTACATTACAAAATATACTTTCTCAGAATGAATTACTTTAGTTTAAATACTTTGCAAATAGGCAATAGACTTTTAAGTACAGTAGTTACAGTTGTTGCAATGGGCAACACAATTTCAAACACAATGCAACATTGAGATCAATGTGAATTTCTAGTTAAATGCAATTAGTTACTTTATGGATTACTTTTCTAACCACAGGACTGGATCCTAGATTCAGTCCTGGGACATCTCCTGTAAACAGTTGAGTAAAAGCGTTTTGGTTACAGTAGTGATTTTTAAGGAATATTATTGTATTTTAAAAGTTGACACTAAGAAACTTTTTCACATAGAATCACCAATGTTATCCTATGGGAGGAAATTCACTTAGCAGGTAAGTAGTGTTATCGTTACTTTTTCTTACTCAGTGGTGGATCCTGAATCCAGCACTGGTGCATCTCCTGTAAACAGTTGAAAGAATGCGTTTAAGTCATACAGGCGATTTTTAAGGAATATTTGTAGTTTGTGAAAATCGACACTAAAACTTTTCTGCTGAAAACCAGACAATGGATTCCTATGGAAGGAAATACAAGTTACTGGTAAGTACAGTTAGAATTACTTTTCAGGGTCAGTGCTGGGCTAAAAGATGCAGCACTGGGTTCTCTCCTGATAACAAGTGAGTAAATCGGAATTCGTAGTTCTGCTGATTTTAGAGGAATATTTGTATGTTTCAAAAATCGACACAAACTTTTTCAGCAAAAAGCAGGCAATGATATCCTATGGAAGGAAATTCAAGTTACTGGTAAGTACGGTTAGAATTACTTTTCAGGATCAGTACTGGGCTCAAAGATGCAGCAGTGAGGTCTCTCCTGATAACAGGTGAGTAAATCGGAATTCGTAGTTCTGCTGATTTTAGAGGAATATTTGTATGTTTCAAATATCGACACTTAGAAACTTTTTCAGCAAAAAGCAGGCAATGATATCCTATGGAAGGAAATTCAAGTTACTGGTAAGTACGGTTAAAATTAATTTTCAGGATCAGTACTGGGCTCAAAGATGCAGCACTGGGTTCTCTCCTGATAACAGGTGAGTAAATCGGAATTCGTAGTTCGGCTGATTTTAGAGGAATATTATAAAGTTCCAAAACTCCACACTTAGAAGAATTTCCAAGTGAAACCAGTCAATGTTAGCCTATGGAAGGAAATTCAAGTTACTGGTAAGTACGGTTAGAATTACTTTTCAGGATCATGACTGGGCTCAAAGATGCAGCACTGAGGTCTCTCCTGATAACAGGTGAGTAAATCGGAATTCGTAGTTCTGCTGATTTTAGAGGAATATTTGTAAGTTTCAAAAATCGACACAAACTTTTTCAGCAAAAAGCAGGCAATGATATCCTATGGAAGGAAATTCAAGTTACTGGTAAGTACGGTTAAAATTACTTTTCAGGATCAGTACTGGGCTCAAAGATGCAGCACTGAGGTCTCTCCTGATAACAGGTGAGTAAATCGGAATTCGTAGTTCGGCTGATTTTAGAGGAATATTATAAAGTTCCAAAACTCCACACATTGAAGAATTTCCAAGTGAAACCAGTCAATGTTAGCCTATGGAAGGAAATTCAAGTTACTGGTAAGTACGGTTAGAATTACTTTTCAGGATCAGTACTGGGCTCAAAGATGCAGCACTGAGGTCTCTCCTGATAACAGGTGAGTAAATAGGAATTCGTAGTTCTGCTGATTTTAGAGGAATATTTGTATGTTTCAAAAATCGACACTTAGAAACTTTTTCAGCAAAAAGCAGGCAATGATATCCTATGGAAGGAAATTCAAGTTACTGGTAAGTACGGTTAAAATTACTTTTCAGGATCAGTACTGGGCTCAAAGATGCAGCACTGGGTTCTCTCCTGATAACAGGTGAGTAAATCGGAATTCGTAGTTCGGCTGATTTTAGAGGAATATTATAAAGTTCCAAAACTCCACACTTTGAAGAATTTCCAAGTGAAACCAGTCAATGTTAGCCTATGGAAGGAAATTCAAGTTACTGGTAAGTACGGTTAGAATTACTTTTCAGGATCAGTACTGGGCTCAAAGATGCAGCACTGAGGTCTCTCCTGATAACAGGTGAGTAAATCGGAATTTGTAGTTCGGCTGATTTTAGAGGAATATTTGCACAATGGTGAAGGAAGGGGGTGGGGCCTGAGGTGACATGTCTGCAAACACGCCCTGTGGCGTGTTTTAAGTTGAAGAATTAATTCCTCCTCAATCCCGAGGGTCCCTAGGGGCCAACTAGCCCACCAGGTACCTCCAGTATGCGCCAGAGAGCTGCGTTGCAGAGAGGTGTTCAGAGGCCACGCCCTTTTTACAACACTCTGCAACGCAGCTCCGTGGCGCTTACTGGAGGTACCTGGTGGGCTAGTTGGCCCCCAGGGACCCTCAGGATTGAAGGGGATTTAAATCCCCATCTTAAAACGCGCCACGGGGCCTGTTTGCACACATGTCACCTGAAGCCCCGCCCTCCCTTCACCACTGTGCAAACGCGCCCGTGGCGCGTTTTAAGTTGGGGGATTAAGTCCCCTTGAATCCTGAGGGTCCCTGGGGACCAACTAGCCCACCAAGTACCTCCAGTAAGCGCCACAGAGCTGCGTTGCAGAGAGGTGTAAAAGGGGCGTGGCCTGGACCACCTCTCTGCAACCCAGCCCTGTGGCGCTTACTGGAGGTACCTGGTGGGCTAGTTGGCCCCCAGGGACCCCAGTATTGAATGGGAATTATTTCCCCAATTTAAAACGCGCCACAGCTCGCGTTGCAGAGTGGTTAAGGGAGGGCGGGGCATGACGCTCAATCACGTCTTTTTCTTTCTTTTTGTTTTTTTGAAGGGGGGCTGTGTGGCCCCCTTCTTTTTACTTTTTGGGGCCCTGGGGACCCCATCCCCCAGGGCCTGATGCCTTTTCCTTTAAAAAAAAAAAAATACTGTAGGGGAAGGGGGCCGCGTGGCCCCCTCCCGTGGCCTATTCCGGCACCGGGGACCCCATCCCCCGGGGCATGGCCACTTTTTAAAAATAATTTTGGAGGAGGGGGCTGCGTGGCCCCCTCCTAAGGCCTCTATTGGCCCCGGGGACCCCATCCCCGGGGCCGGCCTTTTAAAAATTATTTTTGCGGAGGGGAGCCTCATGGCCCCCTCCCGAGCCACTACTTGCCCTGGGGACCCCATCCCCGGGGCTGGCCCTATCCTTTGGGGTCCGTGGGGGGACCCCAACTCCCCACGGACCCTGCCGGCTCCCCGCGTCCTGCGGGAGCCGGTATTGCTTTCCACATGGGGAGCTGCTAACATGCAGCTCCCCATGTGGAAAAGAATGTGCTTTGGATATTGGAAGAGAGAGCAGGTTTCCTGCTCTCTCTTCCAATATCCAAAGCAGTTTGCTATGACAGGCTCCTGTCCTGTCATAGCAAACTACAGTGTCCCGGGGTAGGCACCCCGGGACACTGCAGGAGCCGGCCCTGGGGGGTGGTGGTCCCCAGGGCCATCAAGGGCTCCAGGAGGGGGCCGCGCGGCCCCCTCCCAACTTATTCAAAGCCCCGGGAGGTGGTGGTCCCGGGGCTCTGAGGGTCCGTAACGGAGCCCCATATTTAAATCTTTAGTGCCCCGGTGAGGTGGCGGTCCCCGGGGCCTGTGGGGGGGCTGGAGCCCCCCCACACAGGCAATTTTAATTTAAAAAAAGAAGCCCCGGGGGGTGGCGGTCCCCGGGGCTGCGGGAGGGCCGAGAGCCCTCCCGCACCATTTGTTTTTAAAGCCCCGGGGGTGGCGGTCCCCGGGGCTTGGGGGGGCCTTAGAGGCCCCCCCACATATTATAAATAAACTCCGCATGCCCCTGGGACTTGGCCCACCCGGGGGCCAATTAACAACGAAGCACGGGAGTCGTTTTTTTTTTATCGGCAGGATCCGCGCACCCAGCGCGTTTTTGCCGATTTAAAAAAAAGAAAAAAATGTTTTGGGCCCTGGGGGTCCTTGTAGGACCCCCTGAGCAGGCCTAGGGGGTCAGGGTGTTTCTAACCTGCCCCCTTTTTGCGCTTTGCGCACTTGTTTTTCTCTTTTCTTGTTCCTCGGTTCTACCGAGGAACAAGATGGCTGCCAACACTTCCCGGTTTGGAGTGTTGACAGCCAATTAGCATGCAGCTCGTGATCGGGAGGGTGCGCGGACCCTACGCGGCCATAGATATATATGTGATTTTCCTTTTGATTTTCACAGGAACTACTGAACGGATTTACACCATTTAACAAAAGGGTTCTTTCTGAACCAAGAACTACCTCTTTGCCAAATTTGGTGTAATTCCGTTCAGCAGTTCGGGCTGTAGCTGTGGCTAAAGTTTCCTATGGGAAAATGAATGGGGAAAACACGTTTTGGGACCCCCCTTTTATCTCAGCCCCCGCTTGACGAATCAAACCGAGACTTTCAGGATAGGAGCCGACCGGAGCGGGCCATAAAGTTTAAAAATTTTGCGAAGATTCGTCAACCGACGCAAGAGTTATTTCAAATAGAATGTTGCGGATTTCCTATGGAAAATAGGTCCTAACTATAACTATCTACTGGCGACCGCCAGTAGATAATATATTTATACACACATATATATATATATTTATATTTATATATACACACATATATATGTATATGTGTATGTATATATAAATAGATAGATATATGTGTATGGATATATTGATATAAATATATAGATATATATAGATATATAAAACACTTTGATCAATGCCACAAGGGGCGCATCATTGGCAGTGTAAACCCAGCCTTTTGAAAAAAGAAAACCCAGGAATCTGTAAAACTGCAATGCATTGCATAAGAGTGAATAATTTATTGAGATATGTATTTACTATAGTCTAGTGAAAGCATGCTTTTACCTATTTAAAGTGCAGGTAAGTCCCAATTAAAAGCATCATTTCGTATACTGGATGTGTTAGTGCTATTCAAAAGGTCATGCTGAACCAGTTAAGCTGTTGTTCGGCTTTTTAGATCCCACTTGGCTCTCTGAAGGAGCATCATCCTGCAGGCAGCATTTTATGTTTTATGCAGAAACACTTGGGCTTCAGAAATGCCACACTAAACCTGTTTGCCTTTGAAATTGTAGCAGGCGGCTGCTCTATTTGTCTAGACTCCATCAAGAGCACCATTGTCGCTGGAGGCGCTGGTATGAAGAAGACTAAAAGGGCTACCGCATGTCAAGACCTCAAGTATGAATTATTGCTTCTCCTGCCTCTGTTCACAGCTGTATTATGTCACCAAATCACATCACAGTGTAATCAAAGATGAATAAAATATTTTTTTTTCTTTACCTTAAATGCTTTTCCTGTCAATTACAATCAAAGAACATGATTTCAGGTCTGTCAGTTGGCAAGGTTCTTTCCCTCTGATGGCTCAAAAACTGTAATCTGCTAAATATAAAATAAATCAGAGAAGTCTTAAAATGATTTTGCCATTGAGAAAAAACTGAGCTTTTTCTGCCACTGGGAACAGAAAAGTAATTGGTCTTCAAAGAATAAAACCCAAGATGTTAAAATTGTTTTTCTATCAATTTTCTGCACAAGTAACATACTGAGTTGGCAAAACGCACATGGATAAAAATGCTAACTAAGTAACATTTGTACAAATTTATACCATTCTACACATATATGAATATATATGTGTGTATATGTATGTGTGCATAGCGTACTTTATACATCATAATTGGTCCGAATAAGTGCTTTTAATTTGCTAGAAAGCAAAAAAGCTGACAAAACAGGCAATTTTTGCATTTTTGGCTTTGCTTTCCCCTGTTTTTTCACTGAAAATAAAATTATGAATTTTATAAGCATGGGACTCGAGTCTGGGAGGATGGACGCTGCAAGAAAAATATCTGCATGATAGATAGATAGATAGATAGATAGACAGACAGACAGGCAGGCAGATAGATAGATAGATAGATAGATAGATAGATAGATAGATAGATAGACCTTTCACCCACCCATCGTGACATAGATACACATATGATTTTGTTACTCTTGTTAGACTGCCTTTTTTCCATGTCATTGACAAATGGGTGTTTTGAGCATGGCAGATGACTTTGGTTATGGAGTGCTTTGTGTGTGTTGAATGCCATAACTTGCGAATTTCAGTGATATTTCACGTTAGACGAAGAGTAAGTTAAATTTTTGTGGGTTTTTCATTGACTTTCTAAAGATTTCTTTAAAACACATTTTATTCCTAACCCCACTGAACATGGTCTCCAGCAGGAAGCTGGCACGGTGGGTGCACGCCCGCTTCTAATGTTGAGCCCAACCACTGCTGAGCAAGGCCAAAGGCCTCGTGTAGCAGGGGTTGGCCGCGGAGCCTAGTCTGCTGTCAGGCACAGCTCCTAAACCACCACAGCAGACAAGGAAGACTTAATAGAGACACACTCTTTTTATGGATAGTTGTTTGTTACAAAACCCACACATTACATACTTTAACACCAATCATTACTTATTTGGTGGAATGGAGAATAAACTTCCATACAATTGATTAGGGTGATGATTTTAATCCATCTGTAAGTTGTTGTCCTTCTTCCACATCAAGAACCATTGGGTTTCTTCTGTCCTCTTCAGGTTCTGAAGCCATTGTTCTACCAGATAATAGTTGTGTTTTCCCAGAGAATGAAGAGGCAGAAAAAAAAAGTATGCACTCTTTGCTGTAGAGCTCTCCAATGGTAAGGAGAGTATGATATATGCAAAAAGGTCAAGAACTACTTGAAAGTGGAAGTATATACACAGGAACCAATGAGACAATTATGCGGCAAAAACACAATTATGTGTATCACACTAAACTGATGGAGGCACTTCAAAGAAGATGCTTAAAATCATTTTTCCAATACTCTTTTCAAGTGCAAGGTTAAAACCTTTTACTGAGACAAGGTCTTGCAAGTCATCCAGATGGTGTGCCTCGGTCACTGTCAAGTCCAAAGAGGATAGTTCGATACTTTTTTTAAAAATTGCACATTTCCCATTGGCTTTCATGTAACATGATTTTGAAAATTATTCTGTTAGGTTATTTTTCTTTATAAAAAAAGATGGACTGATGAAATTCTTGAATTAATCATAAGCATTCACATTGTGATAGGTAGCATTCCATCTTGTGCAGCAGAGTGAATTTCACAGACGTCCCAACTACATGCATATGAATCTTGCCCCACATAAAAGGGCAAGGCCAGTATGGATATTCAGGTCATATAACTTGTGAATGGAGGTACAAACAATCCCAGACGAGTTTTGGTCGTATATGACCTCATCATTGAGATGCTGCTCACCTCCTATCACACAGTGAGTTCTGGGACCAAGGTCTGCATACACAGACAGCTAATAGTGATTCAATGAGAATAAAAATGTGATAGTTGGAATGTATGATAAAGTGAACAGAAAACGATAGAACAAAACTCTACCGAGAGCAAGGGCAATGGTTATTACTATTCAAGCATTACCTTCCCCCATAGGCCTAGTTTATTTTCCTTATTTCTTTTATCCATAGTTGAGGCGTTTTTATAACATTTTGCTTTTCAGTCAGTCAGTCAGTCAGTCAGTCAGAATAACTTTATTTCGCCAACACTATGTAGGCATACAAAGTATACTACATATAAAAAGGAAAACATTTCACAGCATTACAACACAGTTAAAATACTGGCAATATTAAAAAGCTATTACATTTAAAAAACAAATTCATAGTTATTTACACAATAATAAGTTCATATCATTTGTAGGTATAGAATTTTAGCCGGTTATAGATCTCTTTTTTAGTGCCGATAGTAAAAAGACGCTAGAGAAAAGCAAATGAAAGGATCAGGTAGTAGCTTAAGATAGTAGAGGGCTACACGATACTGGTTAAAATTCATTTTGCGCATAATAGGGATAATAAAACGTTTCGGAAACAACATAAACATTACGGGGAGAACCCAACATTAGCGGGATGTAATTTAGGCGAAACCTCACCAGAATGTACCTATGTCGCAGATTAGTAATCGAAGGATAGATATGTTAAGTTTGGATTCATTAAGTTTATACTAGGGCCGGCCAAGTAGGATTTAACTGTTGACAAATTGATGTTTTTAGTCTCCCTTCTTATCTGTCGATTAGAAAGTAGTCGGGTTTTTAAGTCAATTTTGGATATAGAACTACAGGCGGTAGGATCCAAAAAAAGGTAATGTAGTCCAGCCGCCTTCAATGTTGATTCAACATAAGTTAGCCAAATAATGTTACCCGCTCCATCTAATTTCAAAACATCTTTAATAATGTCTCTTGTCAGCGCAAGGGTCTCCTTTCGCCATATTGAGTGCCACATTAGAATCGGGGCCATTGCAATTATGTCAGTAATATAAGGGATCCTCAATTACATGTGACACTTATAATTGGCACATGACTTTGGTAGCGAGAGTACCCTTGTCAAGAAATTATCTTCAATAATCTGCAATTTTGTACAGTCTTTCACGCCCCAAACAGTTGCCCCATAAGTGGCGGTAGATACAGTCTTGGCTTGATACACAGTTTTTATTAAGTCTATTGGTTTTAAACCAGTTTTTTTTATAAACTTACTTAAGGCCCCAATGTTTTTTTCCATCTGAATTCCTCTGTTAACAATCATTGTTTGCCACTTTAATTGAGAGTCAAACATAATCCCTAAATAGTTAAAAGAATCGACAACCCCCAATTTTTCCCCTTCAGTTGTGATTTGCGGATAATTTAGATGTTTTGAACCTGCTACTAAGATAAATGACTTTGAGTAATTAGCTTTCATGCCCAAATTGCACATAAATTGAGTATAATCCTGGGCTAGGCGACGCAGTGCATTACTGGTACGAGCTAAAAGAACAGCTTCGTTCGCATATAATAAAATTGGGACCTGCACTGAGTTAATATACGGGACATCTGGTGTAGATCCCAACAGTGCAGATTCCACCCCATTCATGTACAGTGCGAGCAGGAAGGGGGCAAGAACGCACCCCTGCCTCACGCCTCTTACAATTTTAAAAGACCTAGTGCACTCACCATTCCTCCCATAGCGAACGCAGGCTGAGGCATCTGTATATAGATCACGAATGATAATAATAATCTTCAGTTCAATACCCATTGCCTCCATGATCTGCCACAGCCTAGGCTGTGCCACGCAGTCAAAGGCTGCAGACAGATCCATGAAGGCTAAATGGAGATGACCTTTTTTTGCAGTCGTGTATTTCGCTATGATTAGACTCAGGTTCAGACACTGATCTACAGTGCCTTTCCCTTTTCTAAAGCCAAACTGGCATGGGATAATAATATTCTTCTCTAGTGCCCAATCCTCTAGTCTGTTTAAAATCAATCTACCCATTAGCTTTGCAGTAGAGTCTATTAAGGAGATAGGTCTATAGTTTTTTGGAATCGACCTATCCCCTTTTTTATATATGGGAACGATTACAGTTGTTTTCAATGATGGCGGTGCGTTTGTTTGAGCAACTTTATTAAAAACATTTGTTAAAAGTGGAGCCCATAGATCTTGGTTGTCTAGGAATAAATGTATAGGGACTCCGTCTGGACCTGGAGCCTTTGCTCGTTTGCATTGATTTAAAGCATATTTTGTTTCAGCAAGTGTAAAGCTAACAGGAGGGTCATCAATCTCCAAAGCGTGGGGAAAGTATTGAGGAATTATCATGTCGTCCACTCCGAAAAGAGCTTCAAAGTGAATCACCCATGTCTCCTGGTCGACATTGGTATCTATAGTCATAGCCTGCTCATCCTTTAAGAACGGGGCATTAATCAAGGACCAGAACGCTTGTGAGCTTTTTAGAATATCAGCCTTCTGCAAATTTTCCCACCATTCTTCTTTTAAAAACTTCAACCTAGTGGTCCTTGCATTTCTGTAGGCTTGACGCAAGCCTTTTACCAATGATGTGTCTCGCGGTTTGGCCTTCAAAGCTACGTGCAGGCTCTTTAGTGCTTCGCCACAATTGTTATCAAACCAGCTATATTTTTTAAGTTGGCCATTCTGGATAACACGGGTTAAGTTATTTTTAACATCAAGTAAAATTGATTCAAAATCCAAAAGCATACCATCGTGTAAATCCGAGTCTAGACAACGGATTATTTCCCCATATTGTTTGGACACTAAATTTGCCAAAAATCTCCCAGTGTCCACTTTTTCCCACTTTAAAACAATACCGTTGGGGCGTGGCTTGGGCGCGCATGGAGTGAGACGTGCGCCATCGAGTCTCCGCTCCAGCGCCTCTCGCCCGTATCGCCAGCTTGGTCTCCGGGCTCCGCTCTCACCTGGGGCTTGCTCCGATCCCGGCCGGGACCTCCCGGGCAGTGTTTGGAGGCTTGGGGGTCCTTTGGGGGCTCGGTGTTCCTGGTTCTCTGTGGCCGGCCCTGGCGACCGCCATCTTGTCTCCTGGCCGCAGTGGAGCTCCGGACGGTGCTGGGAGCGCTGCGCCAGCTGGGAGCGTTACCGGTGGCGGGGGCACGCGCGGGCCGGACACCTGCTGCACCCTGGTGGCTGGACGCCGCTGCCTGGACCCCTGCGGCCTTTTCTCTTTCGCTGGACTGGGTCTGCTGCCCGCCGGCCGCCATTTTGGGCCCCGGCTGCAGATGCGCGCCCGTTGGTGCCTACGGCGCCTCCCTGTGAGGGGGTGCAGGCGGTCGCTTCTGGCCAGTGGATCGCTCTGCCTCTCTGGTCCCGTGACACCGCTGATCCTGGTGTGGGGCCCCTGGAGCATACGGGGCCTGGCGATGGCTTCTTCCTCCCTGGCAGACCCTGGACGGCGCGCCGACCGGAGAGGGCCACCGAGCTGCGGTTGGAGTGGTGCAGGTACCGGGTCGGGGGTCTTTTTCGCCCAAATGTGGGCCCCCTGATGCCCAGCTCGCTGCTGCGACCCTGCCTGCCTTGGGGGGCATCTCAGCGCTGGCCTTGCCCTGGTCCCTGGACCTGGTCCCCTAATTGGAGTGTGGTGCCTGTGAGAAGGGGCGGAGGGGCGCTCGCATCCTTGGGGGCCTCTTCATTGGCGCTTGTCCTGGGCTCCTTGGATTCTGCTTCACGGCCGCCACGACTTGGGCCGCCCTTGGACTCCGCTGGGAGTTTGGTGTACGCTGCTTGCCCCTACCCTTTGCCTTGAGTGTCCCCCCACTGCTCCTGCTAAGATAGCCCTTTGCTTGGGGCGCTCTTGCCTCTGGAGGGGCCACTGAATTGAGCTGCCCTGCCGCCACGCTGCCGGCCGCGCTTGCTGCCTGGGGAGGCCTCCCTGGATCCTGCCTGTGGCTGATTAGACTGGCCCACATCTCGGCTGTCCCGTCGATTCTCACCCTTGGCCCTGACTTCGGCGGCTACTGTCCTCTTGGGGTCCCGCCGCCATACCACCTAAACACAGGGCTCACAAGGATGCAGAGGCAGCCGCTTCCCGCGATAACCCAGTGACTTCCATGTGGGCCAAGGTGCCCCCCTCTACGCAAGAGGGCCCCCCTGTCTCTTCAGGGCTCTCAGACACGCCAGCTCAAGCCATCCCTATCACTCAGGCCTACATGACGACCTTTCTGCAGGAAATCAAGTCGGAGATCAGCTCCCTGCGGCAGGACTTCAAAACTGGGCTGCAGGATGTCCGCAGGGATGTTGTGGAAATTGGTGATAGGGTCGACGGTCTCGAGAGGACGGTGGACGCCAGGACGGAGGACATCGAGGGCTTCTGGAGGAAGATGTCAGAACTGGAGGACCAGAATATCTCCTTACAATTGAAGCAGGAGGATCTGGAGAACCGCGGACGGCGGAACAACCTCTGTATTAGGGGTGTGCCATTGGGCACAGAGGGGTCTGATGCCTTGACGTACACCGCAGACCTCCTACATGCAATCCGTGAGGGGGAAGGTACCACACCTCCTATGCTGGACAGAGCCCATCGCGTCCCGGGTCCCCGCAACCGCCCAAATTTTGTGCCGGACATTATCACCCGAGTCCATTTCTTTGCGGACAAAGAAGCCATCATGCGTAAAGTGCAGGGGATCCGGTCAGTCTCCTACAATGGACTGTCCATTCAAATCTTCCAGGACCTTGCACCGTCCACGCTTCGTCGGAGGAAAGCTTTTAAACCTGTCACCGATAAATTGCGGGCCATGGACATCAAATACCAGTGGGGCCACCCCTTTGCCCTGATGTTCTCCTGGGAGGGTCGACGACGGGTTATCCGGTCCCTGCAAGAGGCGCTGCACCTTCTTCGGTTGCCTGTGGACTCAGACTCTGATGATCCCCCCTCCTCTGGTGTTCGCCCCACGGATTCGCTCCGGCCGGAGTGGTCCACTGTTCCCCCGCCTCGCTCTGGACGCTCTTCGAGGGACATCGACTCCACGTAGGCCAAACGGGACGCCGTCAATCATGTCCGCTCCCTGAGTGCCTCCCCATCCCTGGGGCCTTGACTGCTCTTTCCCTTGCGGCATGGCGCTTGTTAATGCTCCCGATGAGGCCTCGCTCCTGGGGGCCCTCTGTCTGAGCCTGGAGGCTGAAATGTGTTGCATGGTTATCGTCGCTGGGCGGAGGACTGGTAGCGGGGGCCTCCCGTCCTTAGTGTGCCCACCACTTCCCCCTACTTCTTCTTGCCGAGTCTTGAGGGAGAGTGACTTCTCCGGAATGTCCTACCTTCGGGGATCTGGGCTATTCTGCACCGACTCTGCACTACTTTGGCCCAGTTGGCCAGTTTATTTTCTTCTTTCCTTTTCCTATTTCTGGCTTTCTTCTTTCTTGCCCTACTTTGGGCCCCTTTCGGCAACGTCCTTGCTTGAACCTGCGGGGAGGCTTGGCTCTGGGGGACTTTGGGGTGTTGGGGCACCCTGCTTGGGGCTGGTGGGACCTGTCCCTCTGTGCTTGGTATGCTTCCCCTGTTGGCGCTCTTGGTGGGGTGTCTCTCTCTCTCCTATGTGGGGCCTCAGCTGACCTTCCCCTCGTTGGGGTTCCTAGTCCGTCCTGTGGTGTTTGCTGAGCAATGTCTCCTTTCTCCTTCTCCCCTCTTCTCTTCCCCTCCTAGCCGCTACCTGCTGCTCCATCAAATGATGCGCGCGCTTGGTCTCTCTTTCTTCCAGTTATGGCTGCCACACCTGGTTTGAAACTCGTATCCCTCAATGTGAAGGGACTCAACTCCCCCAACAAGCGGCGACAGATTTGGAGATACCTTCTCCAACTGAATCCTGATATTGTCTTCCTTCAGGAGACCCACCTGCTTAAGGAGGATATCGCCCGCATGGCCCATCCTCGCTTTCCGCTCCAATTTTGGGCTTATACCTCTTCCAAGGTAGCTGGAGAAGCAATACTTTGTCGAACAGGCATTCAGCAGGGGGCCTCCAAGGCGGTACGCACTCCGGATGGCAGGTTCCTACGGGTGGTGGTTCGGTTTGGCCACAGGATCTTAACTCTGTGTAACATTTATGCCCCCAACCAGGCGCAAGACTCATTCCTCCGGGAGACCCTGCGGGAACACGTGTCGAACTCGGATCCCCTCCTTATCCTCGGGGGTGACTTCAATCTGGTGTGGAGTGCCACTGATGATCGTAGTGACGGTTCCTTCCACAGAACCGGGGCTATGTCCTCTGCCCTCAAAAATCAATTGACCGAGCTTGGCCTAATAGATGCCTGGCGCTACCACTCGCCCGATTCGCGCGACTACTCGTATTACTCTCCTGTACATTGCTCATATTCGCGCATCGATTATCTCTTTGTCTCGCATTCCCTCATCGGGGACACGCTCTCGGCCTCCATGTCAGACATTTCAATTTCAGATCACGCGCACCTTGAGCTCCTCTTTCGGGATTTGCTTTCTCACTCTAACTGCCCACCGCGGTGGCGGCTTCCGGCCCACATACTTCGTGACCCGGTTGATATTGAGGAACTTCGGGCTGCTATTGTCGCTTACTTTGAGACGAATGACTTGCCAGAAACCCCTTTTCCTGTGGTCTGGGACGCATTTAAGGCCACTATACGAGGCCATATTACTTCTATAGCGTGTGCCCGGGCCAGAGAGTCGCGCCTGCTTGAAGTTAAACTCTCCAGTGACATTAAGGTGCTGGAGCGCCTCGATCAGACTCAGCCACGGGCTGCTCACAAGTGGCGACTGGCCATGCTGCGCGGCCAGCTCCAAGTACATCGTACCAACAAGGCTGAACGGGCCTTATTGGCTCTCAAGCAGCGATATTATGAGGGAGGAGATAAGGTAGGTACGGTTTTAGCCCGGCGATTGCGGACACGTGCAGCTAAAGCACATATAGCTAATATTAAGTGCCCTGATGGCACCCGGGCCATTACTGGAAAAGCTAAACTCGACGCGTTTCATGCATACTATTCGTCTTTGTACGCTCAGGAGACGCCCCCTCCGGAACAGGTCCGGGCTGTCCTTGATAGCTGCCCTTGGGCTCCGATCATCCCTCACCATGCACAACTACTGGAAGCCCCTCTTTCACAGAGCGAACTTGCGGGCGCTCTGAAGGACCTCCCTCTTGGGAAATCGCCGGGCCCGGATGGTCTGCCGCTTTCCTTTTACTGGGTCTTCTTTCCACAGCTTCAGCCCTATCTTCTCCGTCTCTTCAATTCTTTCACGGACACGACGGGCCCCTCTGCTTCCGTGGGATTAGCCGAAATAGCGCTACTTCCAAAGCCAGGCAAGGACCCCGCACTATGTTCCTCCTTTCGCCCCATTGCCCTACTCAATACGGATCTTAAACTCTACACCAAAATCTTAGCTAAACGGCTGGATCCGCACCTCCCGGGCCTGATCGACCCCGACCAGGTCGGTTTTATTCGGCAGCGACAGGGGGCTGACAATGTGCGTTGAATCGCCCATCTTGTTGGGAAAGCCCAACACTGGAATATCCCTGCCTGCCTGCAGTCTCTCGACGCGGAGAAAGCATTCGACCGTGTGGACTGGACCTTTCTCCGCGCGGTGCTCTGTAAAATCGGGCTTGGCCCCTTGATGGTGTCCCGCATCATGGCTCCTTATCTCTCCCCTACGACCCAAGTCCGGGTCAATGGCCAACTCACACACCCCATTTCTATATATAGAGGTACGAGGCAGGGCTGCCCCCTCTCTCCTCTTTTATTTGCCCTTGTGGTCGAGCCGCTTGCCATCTTGATTCGCCAGGCGCCAGACATACATGGCATCCTCTCGGAGGCCAACAGCACAAGCTTGCTTTGTTTGCAGACGACCTCCTTCTCACACTGTCGCATCCACACACGTCTCTTCCTGCCCTTCACCATCTTTTGTGTCAATTCGAGCGGGCGTCTGGCCTTAAGATTAATCATGACAAATCCTGGGCCCTGAACCTTACCATCCCGGCAACGGAGCTCTCGTCGTTGCAAGCGTTGGTCCCCTATAAATGGGCCCAAAGTTCCATTCGCTATCTTGGGCTTAACTTGACCCCTACCCTTGCTACCTGGTCGCAAGCTAACTGGCAGGAGTGTCGTCGGTCTGTGCTGGAGGACTTGCGGGTCTGGAGACCTCTCACTCTCTCCTGGCTGGGCCGTATTCATGCCCTCAAAATGTCCATTTTGCCCAAAATCTTATACGTCTTCCAGTCACTTCCTACTCCTATCCTGCGTCACCAGATTCTAAGCTTACAGCGTGATTTCACCAGATTTATCTGGGGAGGTCGTCGCCCGCGCTTCTCTAACAAAATTCTCATGTCACCCCGGGATAGAGGGGGCTTGGCTTGTCCGAACCTGTTGGACTTTTATTGGGCGGCGCACCTTCGCTTTATCTCTGAATGGATGGCATGGGAGAGTGAAAAGGTGTGGTTTCACATGGATAGGGCAGTGACCGGGTGCTCCATATGGGATTTGCCCTGGCACTCCCAGGTCTCCCGCTCCCGCAGTGCTTATATAGCCGTTCCTACCAAAACTGTCCTTGACATCTGGGACCGGATTGCTGTACCCAAGGGTCTCACCACCTTCCCCTCTCCTCACACCCCCATCGCAGGCAACTCTCTCTTTCCTCCTGCTCTGAACCCTACCGTTTTCATTGACTGGTTGGATGGCGGGTGCCGTACGAGACGGGACCTCTTTGTCGGTACTACCTTCAAGACTTTTGAACAATGCAAGCAGGAATTTCAACTTCCTGAAGGGGCTCGGCTTCAGTACTTGCAACTTCGGCATTGGGTTCACGATGCATCTTTGGCGTCGGAGGCCACACGTGCTCTCACTCCCTTCGAGCGGCTGGTCCGTTCGTTCGATAATTCCAGGGGTCTTATTGCACGCACTTATCGTATTCTCCAACACCCCCCGCGGCTAACTCTGCATCTCTATCAAACTCGGTGGCAGTCGGACCTGGCCACGGACATTGCGCCCGCGCAGTGGGAGCGCCTTTGGCAGGACATTCCAAGGGTCTATCGCTGTATCTCGCAGCGAGAAACCGCCTACAAACTAATGTCTCAGTGGTATTACACCCCTCGACGATTACATAAAATGTACCCTATGACTTCCCTCTTTGCTGGCGATGCTTGACGTCACCCGGAGACTTTCTTCACATCTGGTGGTCCTGTCCACTCCTGGCCACTTACTGGAAGGAGATCCTCAGCCACATCAAACTGGTTCTTGGCTTCCCCTGCCTGAAGCTCCAGCTACGCTCATTTTGGGTATTAAGCCTACTAATTTGCGCGCACTGACGCGTGGCGATTGGCAGGTCTGTCTCCATATGCTGGGTGCGGCGAAACAACTCATAGCCCTGTACTGGAAGAAAGCAGAGACCCCCCCGATCACGGCTTGGTTCACCCGTCTATGGCATACCATGGCCATGGAGCTCCTTACAGCACGCTTGCAGGACCGAGACACTCGCTATACCAGGCTTTGGCAACCAATAATCGATTACTTTTGTAGAATGGAGCACGCTCGCTTTATGCCCCCGAAACTCCGGGCGTTACGCCTCTTTGAAGATGCGCTGCTTCCCTTTGCCTTCACTGTGCCCTCCTGAGCCCCGCGCCATCCAGCTGCCCCTGTTCCACCAGGTTGTTGTTCTTTGCAAGGATCACTTCCAACACCTCTCTTCCTTGTGTCCCCTTTCTTCTATTCTTCCTTCTTTCCTGTCCCCCCTCTCCTCTCTCTTTCTTTCTCGCCGTTCCTTCTTCCTTTCTTTCTCTAGCTGGTCCTTGCTGTTTGTCTTTCTTTCTCTTCTTCTACTATTTTGTTTGTTTCTTGCACAATGTGTGCGTTTGTTCTCTGGTTCTGGTTCAATGCTCTTGGAGCTGTTGTAAAACAAACGCCTGCCACTTTTGATCACTACATCACGCGGCTGGCCCTAAGAGGGTTGTAGGCGACTTGCTGTGTAACTAAGTATGTATGTCTGCTATCTTTATCGATATGCCATTGCATCCCCCTTTTGTTTTTGCTTATCTTACTTTGCGGCCGGCCCGCCACGGGGTTGTAGGCGACATGCTGTGTAGCTGTGGCTTATTTTTTCTCTGTCTTAATAAAACAGATTTATGACAAAACAATACCGTTCTCTCTTGCAATCACAGGGTTTATGGGGAGTTTATAGAGACGCTCAATTTCCTTAGTGGTTTGCATACGGAAGGTTACCGCAGCATGGTCACTAAATGAATAAAACACAGTCTTAAAATAAGAAAAAAAGCCTATCATTACATCAGAAACCAAGACATAATCAAGGGTAGAGGAAGAAAAATGGTTTAAAAAAGTACATTCTAACTGACCAGTTAAGTCGTCAAAGACATTTAAAAAAACAAGGTTATTTATCGTTACTAATCTGTTTAAGGTGTTACCATACTCCGTGTGACAAAAATGGGGGACACAGTCCTCTTCATCATCCTGTATTCCACAAGGTAGCACATTAAGCTTATCACAAGGGTGGACATTAAAGTCCCCAACCCAAATTATATTACAAGGTTTACTGGATTTATCCTGTAACTCAGTGACATCTCTTTCCAGTGATGCCAACACCACTGCTTGGTTACTTCCAAAATTATTATTATAAAAATTAATAAGGAGCCAACAGTGATCCAAACAATATTCAATTAAAATGATGTGATAATAAGAGGACCCATTCAGAAATACCTTCACTTTAAATGGGAGAGCATTAGAGAATAATGTCAACAGGCCGCCCTTAGCCCGACCAGCGGATGACGGAACGGCTGGGGTTTGAAAGGAACGGTAGCCATTCAAATATATTGGATCACTTTCCCAGGTCTCTTGAAGGCAGACTATATCACTAGATATCAACAAGGAAAGCCATTCATTATTAGACCTTTTTTGGTTATAACCAGCAATGTTCCAAGACATAGCTGAAATAAAACCAGAAGAATTCCCTCGAGATAACAGACGCTGATGCAATTTTGGGCTACTTTTAAGTCTGGCTGACGTCACTGCAGGAATAATTTGGGGAACGATATGCAAGGGATATCTTTTCTGCAAATCTAAAACAGCATCCCCACTAGTTAACATAGTCTAGGAATCCAGTCAGTCACAGACTGACAAGCCTTCTATTGCAGCAAATCTATTTCTTAGTGAAAGCGGGGGAATTAGAGTAGGGGGAGGTTGATTGAACGAGTGGCGGGGAGGCCTCCAGATAGTTTGTCGCCTGTAATTAGGCATCTGTGGAATAGTATAAGGTTTATAAAAAAAAACAAAGGTAAGACAAATATTTCAGAATGAAATGAAGGTGTATTTGGTAGGATTGTTAATAGTTCGCCCACTACATTACGGCTATCAAAGTTCACTACGATACAATTGCCTTTGATAGTTTTAGGGGCTCTTCCTACCCAAGATACCCTCCTTGCCATAATGATATTACAATATACATTGGAACTTTCACCTAAGCAATTAGATAACCAATGCTGGGATTTATTTATTAGCTGCTCCGTATTTTCTAAAGTATTAGAATTAAGTTCTGGAACGTTAACTAGAACCATAACATACGGACAAGCAGCTGGGGGGAGATCTAATGTTGACTTAGGCTTCCCAAATTCATCCTGATGTTGGAAAGCTCCCCTACGCGAGTTTGATGGCTGTAGCTCTCCCTGTAACCCTCCCTCCAGACAAGTCGCAGGTGTAGGTGTAATGGGGCGTAAATGAGTAGCAGTGGTACTGGCGGGTATTTGTTGTTCACCATATAACCTCGAGCGACCAATATTCTTAGGGTTACCTTGTGCCTGTATCTGGGTTTGAATCCTATCATGGGTTTTATATACATTAGGTCTCAGCTTATTAGCAGAGTCAAGGTCAAAAACAGGAGGGACAGTAGAAAACCCTGCAGTTTGTTGTTGGGTGTTGTTTTCCATCCCGCTAATATCAACATTAGGCCTATAGGACCTCACAGAGGGGGCTATACCTTGCTGGGAATTAGAACTAACTGCCTCAGTTAGTACAGTGATACTAGGGAGGGGCTGGTTTGAGAGATGAGAAGTCTCCAAAGAAACCAGTTTTTCCTCTATTTGAGACAATTTATAGAATATAGGATTCAATAAAACAGTCATCATAGTTTCTAATCTTTTCGTTAAGTCAAAGTCACAGGGTTGTTCAGTCCCCAAAGCAGGATAATTAACAATTTCGTTTTGTCTAGTGGATCGAGTAGATCTTAGTTGTAATGAGAGTCCTGAGGCCAAGGTCTTACACCCAGTATCTTTCTCCTTACAGATCCGTTTTGTAGTTCTTTGTTTTAATGTACCAGATCCCTTTCTTTTTTTTGCGTTCATATCTGGCTGTTTTTTTCCCACTTGGTTGGTCTTTAGTAGCTCCTGGTTAATATTGGAGTCTCCATCTGTGGTGTTGGTAAAGGGTAAAGGTAAGGATGGATCCACTGTTGGAGCTCCAACAGAGCCCAGTTCATCTAATAATTGGCCCAAGTTAGATCTGTCGATGGCTAACGACCCTTGTCCCAAAGAGGAGCGTTTTTGCAAGATCAGAGTGTCCAAGGAGAGCCTTCTCTCAGTAAGTTCAATTTCATGAGCCAAGACCGATTCTGCTCTGGTTAAAAAGGCATCCAAGGTCCCAACATGATCAGGTCCTTGTTTTCCCTAGGGATTCTTTCTTTTATTCATTATTACCCTTAGTTATACAAATCACCCCCACTCTACTAGCAACTTCCTCAACAGCACAATGGATAATATTTAGGACCAATGTTTATTTAATCTGACAAGGTCCAATGCCTCCCTACCTTATCGTTCGGGTTGTTGCCCTCTAATCCCCCTGCAGCGATAATGATTTCCAGCAGCGAGCCAAGAGAGTAGGCCCAGCCCACCCTCTTCCGGCCCCTGACGGGCACGTACGGGCCCGACCTTGGCCCGGGCACGCCCGCGCACGTCCCACGCTGCGGGAGCCCTGTGGTCTACTTATGCGCCTCCTGGTGCTCAGATTCGGCGTGTGCGCCGCTAGTGCTGCTGGGGCTTGTGGTTCCCAGCCAGCGTCCTCTCTCACGACCGGGACCTTGCAATGCCCGATTAACTCTTGGCGGTGGAAACAGCAGCAACAACAGGGCACCAGGTAGTTTCGGCTCCCGCGCTGCGGGAGCCCTGTTGTCTACTTATGCGCCTCCTGGTGCTCCGATTCGGCGTGTGCGCCGCTAGCGCTGCTGGAGCTTGTGGTTCCCTGCCGGCGTCCTCTCTCGTGACCGGGACCTTGCAATGCCCGAATAACTCTTGGCGGTGGCGACAGCAGCAACAACAGGGCACCAGGTAGTTTCGGCTCCCGCACTGCGGGAGCCCTGTGGTCTACTTATGCGCCTCCTGGCGCTCTGATTCGGCATGTGCGCCGCTAGCGCTGCTGGGGCTTGCGGTTCCCAGCCGGCGTCCTCTCTCACGACCGGGACCTTGCAATGCCCGAATAACTCTTGGCGGTGGCGACAGCTGCAACAACAGGGCACCAGGTAGTTTCGGCTCCCGCGCTGCAGGAGCCCTGTGGTCTACTTATGCGCCTCCTGGCGCTCCGATTTGGCTTGTGCGCCGCTAGCGCTGCTGGGGCTTGTGGTTCCTGGCTGGCGTCCTCTCTCACGACCGGGACCTTGCAATGCCCGAATAACTCTTGGCGGTGGCGACAGCAGCAACAACAGGGCACCAGGTAGTTTCGGCTCCCACGCTGCGGGAGCCCTGTGGTCTACTTATGTGCCTCCTGGCGCTCCGATTCGGCGTGTGCACCGCTAGCGCTGCTGGGGCTTGTGGTTCCCGTCCGGCGTCCTCTCTTGCGACTGGGACCTTGCAATGCCCGAATAACTCTTGGCGGTGGCGACAGCAGCAACAACAGGGCACCAGGTAGTTTTGGCTCCCACGCTGCGGGAGCCCTGTGGTCTACTTATGCGCCTCCTGGCGCTCTGATTCAGCGTGTGCGCCGCTAGCGCTGCTGGGGCTTGTGGTTCCCGGCCGGCGTCCTCTCTCACGACCGGGACCTTGCAATGCCCGAATAACTCTTGGCGGTGGCGACAGCAGCAACAACAGGGCACCAGGTAGTTTCGGCTCCCGCGCTGCGGGAGCCCTGTGGTCTACTTATGCGCCTCCTAGCGCTCTGATTCGGCGTGTGCACCGCTAGCTCTGCTGGGGCTTGTGGTTCCCGGCCGGCGTCCTCTCTCACGACCGGGACCTTGCAATGCCCGAATAACTCTTGGCGGTGGCGACAGCAGCAACAACAGGGCACCAGGTAGTTTCGGCTCCCGCGCTGTGGGAGCCCTGTGGTCTACTTATGCGCCTCCTGGCGCTCCGATTCAGCGTGTGCGCGCTAGCGCTGCTGGGGCTTGTGGTTCCCGGCCGGCATCCTCTCTCACGACCGGGACCTTGCAATGCCCGAATAACTCTTGGCGGTGGCGACAGCTGCAACAACAGGGCACCAGGTAGTTTCGGCTCCTGCGCTGCGGGAGACCTGTGGTCTACTTATGAGCCTCCTGGTGCTCTAATTCGGCTTGTGCGCCGCTAGCGCTGCTGGGGCTTGTGGTTCCCAGCCGGCGTCCTCTCTCATGACCGGGACCTTGCAATGCCCGAATAACTCTTGGCGGTGGCGACAGCAGCAACAACAGGGCACCAGGTAGTTTTGGCTCCCGCGCTGCGGGAGCCCTGTGGTCTACTTATGCGCCTCCTGGTGCTCCGATTCGGCGTGTGCGCCGCTAGCGCTGCTGGGGCTTGTGGTTCCCGGCCGGCGTCCTCTCTCACGACCGGGACCTTGCAAAGCCCGAATAACTCTTGGCGGTGGCGACAGCAGCAACAACAGGGCACCAGGTAGTTTCAGCTCCCCATTTTGCTTTTCATTTCATTGGATTTATTAAATCTCTCTATTATCACTTAAACATTTTTTGTGAACCTTTTAGTTATTTATTCTTTATCAATATTGTTAAATACCTGTCCTATTACAAATAACATGTCACATATTTGCCAAGAGTGATGTCTTTCTACTCTGCCCTATCCATCGCAAGAAAGTAACCCCTTTTGAAAACTGTTTCCTTCTTAGAATTGGACCATGGGGCTTGTGGTTCCCGGCCAGCATCCTCTCTCACGGCCGGGACCTTGCAATGCCCGAATAACTCTTGGCGGTGGCAACAGCTTCAACAACAGAGCACCAGGTAGTTTCGGCTCCCGCGCTGCGGGAGCCCTGTGGTCTACTTATGCGCCTCCTAGCGCTCTGATTCGGCGTGTGCACCGCTAGCGCTGCTGGGGCTTGTGGTTCCCGGCCGGCGTCCTCTCTCACGACCGGGACCTTGCAATGCCCGAATAACTG
The DNA here is from genome assembly GCA_963921515.1 of Calotriton arnoldi. Taxonomy (NCBI): domain Eukaryota; kingdom Metazoa; phylum Chordata; class Amphibia; order Caudata; family Salamandridae; genus Calotriton; species Calotriton arnoldi. Next base: position 830,345 of record CAWUFW010004773.1, read on the forward strand.
TTGGCGGTGGCGACAGCAGCAACAACAGGGCACCAGGTAGTTTCAGCTCCCGCGCTGTGGGAGCCCTGTGGTCTACTTATGCGCCTCCTGGTGCTCCGATTCAGCGTGTGCGCCGCTAGCGCTGCTGGGGCTTGTGATTCCCGGCCGGCATCCTCTCTCACGACCGGGACCTTGCAATGCCCGAATAACTCTTGGCTGTGGTGACAGCTGCAACAACAGGGCACCAGGTAGTTTCGGCTCCCGCGCTGCGGGAGCCCTGTGGTCTACATATGAGCCTCCTGGCGCTCCGGTTCGGCTTGTGCGCCGCTAGCGCTGCTGGGGCTTGTGGTTCCCGGCCGGCGTCCTCTCTCACGACCGGGACCTTGCAATGCCTGAATAACTCTTGGCGGTGGCGACAGCAGCAACAACAGGGCACCAGGTAGTTTCGGCTCCCGCGCTGCGGGAGCCCTGTGGTCTACTTATGCGCCTCCTGGTGCTCCGATTCGGCGTGTGCGCCGCTAGCGCTGCTGGGGCTTGTGGTTCCCAGCCAGCGTCCTCTCTCACGACCGGGACCTTGCAAAGCCCGAATAACTCTTGGCGGTGGACAGCAGCAACAACAGGGCACCAGGTAGTTTCAGCTCCCCATTTTGCTTTTCATTTCATTGGATTTATTAAATCTCTCTATTATCACTTAAACATTTTTTGGGAACCTTTTAGTTATTTATTCTTTATCAATATTGTTAAATACCTGTCCTATTACAAATAACATGTCACATATTTGCCAAGAGTGATGTCTTTCTACTCTGCCCTATCCATCGCAAGAAAGTAACCCCTTTTGAAAACTGTTTCCTTCTTAGAATTGGACCATGGGGCCTTGATCAACATGCCAGTTTTTTCACAGTTTGTAATTTATTTTGTGGTTAACTTTTTTTTTTTAAATAAAGAATTGGTTGCTGCCACATTATCAGAGAAGAAGGTCCATGCAAACGGGGTTAATGTATTCTTTGTCAATTCACCAGGTTTGCAGGGCTAAATGCACAGCATACAATTTCTATGCGACTGGTCACTGCAAACTATTTGGGTTGCCCTGCAACAGGTCTAATGCTTTCCTGCGTGAGTTAATCTCAAAGCACTTGCACTGTAACAGGGCTCTTCTCAAACCATGTGTGTCATGAATATTAATGAAACAAGAATCAGCTTGTGACTCCTTGTTAAATGTAGAAAATTCTGGGATGGAGGCCTGCGTGGGACACCAGACCTCCATCCCAACATTCAACATTCACATTCACCATGTACCTCAAGCAGTGGCACGTTATGAATTTGGCATCGGGAAGTGCATGCAGTGGCCTGTTGGACCACTATTTGTACCTCCCAATGTCTGTAGCATTCAGAATTAATAAAACAGCCATCAAAGTTTGTGCGAATGGTTAGTACCTGAACTCGGCATGCACTAAAAATCCATGCTTTGTAACCACAAAATAGTCACAAAGCATTTGTGCATGCGAATTTGAGTCGCACGTGGTGAGGTATACTCCTTTCCTATGCAGTTTGCAAAGATTTTTGTGCAAATGTGATTTAACAGCCATCAAGTCAGCTGCGCATCTTTGCAAGTATAAATTATTTTGTGCATGAGGCCCTCCGAGCTTTTACATTATTGATTGTAGTTGAGCAACTTTTGCTACGTAAATTATTTTTGACATCCCTGCTATGGGATTCTTTTGCTCAAGACATAAGGGTTTGCAGTGAGTGTTTTTGACACAGTTTGTGATTAATGCTTGGTGACTGAAAGTAGAGCAGGATAATCAAGTGATGCCAAGGGCTGCTTGTGTGCCTAGGATGGGTGTATATGTATTACTCAGAAAGGAGTGTAGGATTTTGTTAGCCGAGACTAGAGGGGAGTTGGTGAAGGCTTAGGAGAGGTTTTCTGGCAAGACTGTCATCTTTTACTTTGAATTCAAAAGTGATGCAGAGAGTATGAATATGTGCTGCTAATATGACAGGATGACATTTAAAAGTTGGAATACATTATCATGTTCGATATTCTAAACCTCTTTTTAAGCAAATAGTTAGGTAAGGCATATTGATATTTGATTTTGAGATCTAGAGCAATTTTTAGATATTCTAGAAGAGTTTCCAAAAATCTTCTCTAATCCTCCGCTTCATGGCACGGATGCCCAGATGTCCTTCGTGGGCTAAATCTAAAACCTTCTTGCGTAAGGACACCGGAACAACCAGTAATCCACCCCTGCGCAGAATCCCGTCGAAAAGAGACAACTCATCACCAATCCTCTTAAATGGAATCAGTTGAGAAGGAAGAACAGTATTATTGGGCCAGCCATGAGCTACAAAATCCATCACCTTGCTGATCTCAACATCTTCAGATAGAGCCAGCTTCCAATCAACTTCGGACAAGGCAGCACCACTATCAGCTATTGTACTAACAGCGCACACCATTTCCAAATGCTCACCCTCGGGTTCAAAAACATTCTCAGCGAGGGGTAACCTAGATAGGCAATCAGCTACACAATTTTTCACACCAGCTACATACTCTAAGCGGTAATTAAATTCATTCAGTCTGTACTGCCATTTGGCAATACGAGGAGTGGCCCTTCCACCACCCTTGGTGGTAAAAGATCCACCAAAGGTTTGTGGTCAGTCCTGAGAACAAAATCATTGCCCCACAAAAATTGCGAAAATACTGTACACCCCACCATAGAGCCAATGCTTCCTTTTCAATTGTAGAATAAGTCCCTTCAGCACCCCGGAGTGTTCTAGAGGCAAAAGCAATGATTTCCTCCCTATTGTCGGATCTTTTCTGCATAAGAACAGCCCCAAGACCCACATTGCTAGCATCAGTGGTAAGAATGCAGCGATCGTTAATGTTGAACAATTTGAGTGGGCGTGCCTGAACAATTGCTTCTTTCAACAACTTGAAATCACATGCACACTGGTCTGACCATGCATACTTTGCATTTTTTAAGCAGACCACGCAAACACACTGTCCTGTCAGAGAAATTGGCCACAAATTTAGCGTAGTACTCAACTAGTCCTAGAAAAGAACGCAGCTGGTCTTTACTCTGTGGTTCAGGTGCATTTTGGATGGCATCAAGGAGCTTAATCTTGGGTTCTACTCCACTTGCAGAAATATGGTGCCCCAGATAATCTACACCCTCTTGAAGGAATTTGCATTTGTCTTTCCTCAATGTTAACCCGCTAGATTTAACAATCTCCAATACCTGCTTGACTCTGGCATTGTGCTCAAGAACAGTTTTTCCGTGAATCAAGATGTCGTCTTGGAAGAACACGACCCCGCAGTGTTCTTAAACAGGTTTCCCATAAGACGCTGAAACACTGCGGAAGCCGACGCCAAACCAAACGGCATACGTAAATAACGGAACGCCCCGTCAGGAGTCACAAATGACGTGAGGTGTCTCGAGTCTTTGCACAATTTGATTTGATGGTAAGCAGAAGATATGTCGAGTGAAGAGAAATATTTCGCACCCTCCAAAGTTGACAACATCTCATTGATGTTCGGCAAGGGTTGGCGGTCCACCCATATGCAAGAATTAAGGTCGCGCAAGTCCACACACATTCTAAGGGATTTATCCGCTTTGCGCGCCAAAACAATGGGTGACAACCATTCAGACCCTTCAATAGACTCAATTACTCCCATGGTACACAACCGCTCTAATTCTTGTCTAAGTTCACTACGCATGCTAAGCGGTACTCTGCGCACTTTGTGTGCAACAGCCTTGACACCCTCCTTAAGAACAATGCGGTGTTAAAATCCCTTGAGCTTGCCTAACTTGCCACTAAAAATTTCAGGGTAACATTGAATCCAATCATTCTCAGCTGACAACCCAGTTGTAATTGTGTGCACAGGGAAACATCAGGAAGACTGGAATAATATTGTTTGGCTTCATGTTTGGATAAGACCATATCAGGATGATTGGGATCAAGGATGATTCCGAGCTCATCCTGTTCCTCCCATCCCAACAAATTTGCACCTTCTTTTACAACAAATACAGTACCTCGTGCAAAATCCCCCTTGAATTCTAAGTTGCCTAAAAATTTACTTAGAACCTCAACTCTTTTACCACCATAAGCAAAGATCTTTATGCTGGACTGGACAACAGGAATGTCGCCCAAACTTTCAAAATCTTTGGCATTAATGAGGGTAAAAGGAGAACCAGAATCAGCAAGAAACTTAATGTTTTTGCCGTTCAAACTTATGGTACACGCGGGAGATTTTCTTCTATGAGGCTCTATAATGGAAGCAATTTCTAATATACCATCCGATTGAATGGAGGAAGAGGACAACATCAATAATTCATAACTTTCATTATCTTCCCTATACTCAGCATAGTCTTCTTCAATAGCTCTCACAGTTCGTGGCGGTCCCTTGTGAGACACAGTCGCTTTGCACATGCGTGCCAAATGTCCTTTCTTCCCACACTTGAAACAAGTCTGATTTATAGCAGAACAAAACTTGAAATTGCCCAAATGTGATCTACTTCCACAACGATAGCAAGTTAGATCTTGTCCCTCAGCTTTGGATTTAGACAAATTAGGTGCAGGTGAAGAAATGCGAGGAACATTCAAGTTGATTCCCTTGGTCGGTTTGGCAGAAGGTTTTGTGCTAACTAATTTGATCTCGCTAGATGACGAAGATGGCACAGATACACTCAATTCCTTCATGCAAAATTGAGAATGCTCAATACTTCTCGCAAAAATGAGAGCAGTTTCTAAATCCAGATCTTCAGAAGACAAAAGTTTCTCCTGAATCTTCTTGTTGCATGTGCGTTCAATCAGTTGATCACGGATTATTTCATCTCTGAACTCCCTGTAATTGCAAGAGACAGCTAAGGTCCTAAGGGCTGCAACAAAATCGTCTATGGATTCTCCAGGAATCTATGCACGTTGCAAAAATTTGTGGCGCTCCAATACTATGTTTCGCCTGGGATTAAACTTTTGTCCAACGTTTTAACAAGAGAAGCGTATTCATCAACAATTAGCGAATCACCATCATTACCTCCACTAATACATGTTCTTACAAGTTCAAGAGGTAAAGTTTTTAAAATAGTTCTCCCCTCCGCACCCAAATTATAGACAAGCAAAGCTTTTTTCTTTTTTGAGGTAAAAGTGTCACCATCAATCGCCTCAAGATAGGCCTCAAACGTCTCCTTCCACTGTTGCCACATAACAGGAGGAGTACCAGGTGACTGCAAAAAGGGAGGTGGTGCAATTACGTGATCCATTTGCGTGGGTGAGTTGCTGCCTCACAAGTCACAACCAAAAATGATCAAGTTTACGTGTCACTAAAGAGAAGGTAGATGAACTCAGATGACACGCATGATGTGCGTGTCACCGTAGCAACAATAATGTGAAAATGAGTAAAATGGTGCAGATGTGCTTGTTACCATTGAATCACTATTCAGTGGTAAGAAATGCCAGCAAAATTCCAGGAAGACTGGCACAATATGGCATATACATCTACATCAAACAGAAACTGTGCACCAAACAACCAGTCTTGAAGACTGTACTCCTGTGCCAAGTATGGCCAATGAGGGTGAGGAATTTCCACCTGAGAAGCAGCTCAGCAGTGAAAGTCCAGTGAAATCTGAACGCGAGACACTGCTCGTTGGTATTGTATCAACATTAGCGTGACGGGCGTCAATGGGGACGTGGGTTGCCAAGGTGACAATGTGATCTTCAGCAGCGTGACGCGCGCCGATACGCGCGCCGGTTGTCAGGACGACGTGCGCCGATGCACGCGACGATGGCCGCTACTAGTAACTCGCGCGCCACAGCGGAGAGATGGCGAAAGCGAGAAAATGAAGATAATGAGGTCATCTCACCGGGATCACAGGCCCTCAGGGGAAAAGGCATGCAGCGTCTGTGATGGCAGATTGAGGAGACTTGAGGGCTTCACAGGATTCGCAGAGCGTCGAAAATCTTGACGTTGCCTCGAAGTGGAGAACAACCACAACGTCCAGCAACACACGGTGGGGGAGACAGGACAGCCCGTCGCCACTGAAAAGAAGACGACAGCTGGTAGGATAGCAGAGCTTCTTTATTTACATCCAGTAACACAGTGTCCCCGGCAGCAACTGCCGTAACTACGCATTCTGTGTTCCATGCAAGGAACACTAATAATAGAATGCACACGAGAACAGCACTAGAGAGATCCCAACAGTAAGGCATATTGATATTTGATTTTGAGATCTAGAGCAATTTTTAGATATTCTAGAAGAGTTTTCTGGTTCGTTGATTTTTTTTTTAGTAAATTGTGTGAATTATGAGTACGGCGGTCCCAAGACAGCCCTACCCGTGGTGGCGGTCCAACCACCGCCTCCTCTACAGTCTGACCGCCCAAGTTCGAGGTTGGTGGTCGGACCACCACAAGCCCAATGCAAGACCGCCGCCACCGCCAGGATCCTGAATCCCGATGGGATGGAGGTCGTGAAAGTGGTGGGCAATGGAGGCAGTGCCAATGCTGCCACCGCCGTGGCGATTACGAGCTGCCTTTCCACTGACCTTTTCATGTCAGGGACCCTGCCATGAAAAGGTTGGAAGAAAGGCAGGTCAGGGACTTGAAACAGGGCCCTAGGGTGAATTTGCCGATGGGGGGGTTGTCCTGGGGGGCACTTTTGGTGCACCCCTAGCTTTCATTGTTGTGCATGCACTGTGTGCCATGCATGACATGGTGTATGGTACACACTGCATCAACGTGCAAGTGGTGCTGCCACGGTGGCGGCATATGCTTCAAGCTCTTTCTATGAGCCAAAGCATGCCGCCTCCGTGGCACCACCGATGCTACACCGGCATCTCAGTGGTGTACTTATAATACAGCAGTCGCAATGCCGCCGGCTTGGCAGCATTTTCTCGACTGCCACAATGGAGATCCGGCAGTCGGACCCCCAAAGTCATAATCGGGCCCTAAATGTCATTTGGAGCCATCTATGAAGGACTAAAAAGTTTGTCACATTTTCTCAAAGTGTCAGCAGGGGTCTTTGAGTACCTTTGTAGCAGCTGTGAATAGACATTGCTCCCCTTAAATTGTGGAGTTTCTCTACCGAATTAGCTATGATAATAGAATTGGCCTGGAAGGATGTTTTTGAAGGCGATTCACTCTTAAATGTTTTTGTGCACAAATGATGGACAATTGGTGGAACATAGGGGCCTATTAGGATGATGGGCGGACTTTCGGCCGCCCGCCACCCTAGCGGTGCTGGGACCGGCCGCCAGTGGTGCGGCGGTCCCGCACAGGCGATTAGGATGCCACCGCCACCGTGGCGGTGGCATCCTCCATTCCCAGCATTGTGGCGGGCGGTGCTCACAGCACCGCCCGCCTAGTGCTGGGAATGCACTGTGTGCATCGTCATGCACAAGGTGACAGGCACCGCGAGGTGCCTGCCACCATGTCCATGACAATGCAGGGGGGTACCATAGGTACCCCCGATGTGCACCCCCCACCCCCCAACGTCTTGGGGGCCCGCAACAAGCCCCCGAAAGTGGAATCCGCCTGGCTTTCCATGGCGGAGTCACCGCCATGGAAAGCCCTGCACCGCCGATCATCGTAATATGGATGGCGGTGCCTGCAAGGCACCTCCACCATATTGCAGGCCTTTTCCGCCCGGTAGGCAATCGGTCCGATTGCCTACCGGCGGAAAACTGGCGGACGGTCTTTCCATCCGCCTGGGTCCCCACCGCCATCGTAATATGGCGGTGGGGAAATGTTAAGCAGGCGGTGGAAAATAGCGGGCGGATCGCCACCGCCATACGGGCGGTGGCGATCCGCCCGCTATCCTAATGACCCCCATAGTTCGTTTTTCATTCTAAATTCCAGCAAAGCAATGGATTTCCAGGTGACTAGTGGATGAAGTTGGTTTGAAGGTAAATAGTTTGATGGGTCATCTGCGCATGATGTAGTGTGGTAATTATGGACAAAGACAACCAACTGCGAAAAATTCTGTAGGAACTAAATTTGAAAACATTTAAGGTTTGATATTGATTGCAATCAAATTAAATGTATAACACAAATAGCAATGGTTAAGTTGGGTGAGGTTTTAATTATGTCCTAGTGTAGGATAACTCCGGAACTCCCACACTTCCGAAAGAAAAGCCAAATAAAATGTTAAAATAATAAAATATAATTATTTAAAATATAATAATGAAAATAATTTGAATGTAAAATGTATTAAAAAAACAAGATAATAAAACAAAATATTTTTCTTCACAAATCTAAACCAGAAAAAACAAGTTAACTAGAAATAGTTTTTAATAAATCTGAAAATCTACAACCAACATGGCAAAAAAAGTCACATTTACTCAATCTCCCTCCCCCTTTTTCTTATTGTTTTATATGATGCATTTTTAGCTTTTGTATACAGTGTGACAATAATATTATTATATACCTTTATTCTTACCTTTTTATCTTTATGTCAAATAAGGCTTTATTATAATATTATATTGCTGTATCTCCTTTTCTTTGTTAGTCTTTAATAAACTTAAACTTACAAAAATGTAGGTAACCACATTGAAATGTTAAATATATATATAAAAAAGATTATTCAATATAAAATACATTTTTACATATCATTATTTTGACTAAATTCTCCTCTGAATATAGAAAACATGCACAGTTAGTATGTGATCCTCAGTGCCGAAGTCTAAAACTTGGAAAGATGAACAGTTGTGCACCCGATAGATACCATACCATGCTGTAGCATTTTTTGGGGGGTTCAAAACTAGTATGTGTGTGTGTGTGTGTGTGTGTGTGTGTGTGTGTGTGTAATACTAGGAAGGAGAACCTCAGCTTCCTAATCACTTTCTAATATCATTAATCCTTCATTAAAATGTAGTTTAATTGAAAAACTTAGAATTTAATACGCATACATTTTCTATTTAGGATGCAACAAGAAATAACTGCATCGCTATCGGACCATGAAAGCTGATGGTAAAAACGATCATAATTTATTGTATAACTATTTATTTTTATTTTTGCATGACTTCTTTACTTTTTTTTAATAATGGTATCTCTGGGTATCTGATGTCATATGGGATATATACATGTTTACCCTATTAAATTATACCTTTCTTCACCCTATGCATGGCTAGCATGTGGGATATAGTTCATTCATGTATTCACTGTTTCATATCTAGCTTTTCCGCTCTTTGGTTCCTATTAATTAACACTGCCTCTTTCATCATCCTATATATTTCCAATCCCTTCCAAATAGTATTCTGCTACAACTACCTTCTTTAGAAAAGGAAAAACATTAAGGGCCTGATTCACAAAGGTAAACTTACATTTCTGTGTAAGTTTATGATTTTTTGGGAATTCACAAAGGAACTTTTACGAGTAGTATTTTAATGACTGCTTATCTTTTTATGTGCAGGGCCTGAGCCTAAAATCCCTTTGTAAATTCCCAAAAATCATAAACTTACACAAAAGTGCAAGTGCAAGTTTACCAATGTGAATCAGGCCCTGGGAGCTTATTGCCAATTTACTAAGATTTTCCTAAAGTCATAGGTAATCACAACTGCTCCTCGTAATATTTGATTAAACTGAAGCCGCTCCTGCATTCTTCCTGCCTGATTATCTCCCGCTGGGAGCATCGCGCATCGTCGGGGACTCGGAGTCCCAGCAGCCCTTGAGACGCCAACGCCCTCAACGCCGCGCATAAAAACGCGCCAGGAGTCTTGCGGCACAGGACACACGTGGGGATGCGCCCGGCAGGCCCGTCCACGCCCGTCGGGGCCCGGAAGAGGCTGGGCTGGGCCCCCCATCTAACATCTTGTACAGGCCAAAAGGTATTTTTTTTTTCACTTTTGTTGTGTGTTCTTACAATATGGGAAAGCGTAAAGGGCCTATAGAAAAAGCGGGTGGAGGCTCTGCAGCAACGCTGGATGCATTTCTGTCTAGAGCAGCCAGCGTTCTTACCCACGAAATTGAGTTAACCCAGAGGCATCTGTCAATGGAACCGCTTCTTCTCACACTGAGGTCACCCACGGGGGTTCACCATTTGCCATACCTGGAGGGGATTCAGAGTCTTCTCCCCCAACTGTTTTATTAACGGACCCCTCAAATGATCCCCCTGCAAAGCGGCGCAGGGCAGGCGCAACTCTCAACACCAAACAGACTAAAGCCACTTGCGCTACAAAATCAAGGGTTATACAACCTAAAGTCCCCACACTGACTCATGGAATATCTACAATGACTCAAACGGCAAACATTTTGCCACTACTACCCCCTATTATTGAGGATCTATGGGCAGAAGCAAGTAAAAGGCTTATGACACTCCTGGACCCAATTTTAATTAAGTTAACTCAGATCAAACAGCATCTGGCCAGCCTAATAACATCTAACACATCTGTCCGTTCTTTGGACGATCCCTCCAGAGCGCATTCCTCACGCATACCCGCAGATGCATCTACAGTTCCCCCTAGTGAGGCCAGAGTTATTTCATCTGCACCATCCCGGGCCAAAATATCCAGCCTCGCTACCCGGATCTGTGGGCCGTCCCATAAAATGAGCGGTCATGTAAATGCGCAAAGGGAGGCTCAAAATCCTCAATCTATAGCACCGGGGGACACATGCCACCAACCACTCTCATCAGGGGAGGATTCAAGGCCCCCTCACCGGGCTCCAGGAATATGTGGCACTCGTGCCACCCTTGCTGAAGACCGCACAGATGTTCGTACTCCAATAGTACTCCATCTTCCGCCGGAAGCCTCCCCTCTGGTACTGGTTTTGGCTAGTGTACCGCCTCTCCAGGAAAATCAGCTGGATTCAACGTCACAACTGATGGACAAATGTCTTCATTGGCATTCATACAACCTAAGGAACTCGGAAATGAGCAATCACTACTTGGCAAATAAAATCATTATGGCTAGGAGAGTGGGGTGGGTGGGTAGTTCTCCAATGACAATTGGGGGGATTGCGTGGTGATACATTTCAACAACCCTCAGGTGGGTCACCTTGTTCGAGTCAATCTCCACAGGCCTCTTATTGGTAGTACTCAAATTATACCTTTACCATTGCAACACTTTTATAAACAGGCTGCAAATTCAGGAGTGGGGAATAGTGGTGGGTTAAGGCTAGCTCATCTCCCTACGAGATATGTGGATGTCCCCAATATCCCTCAGGGGGTAAGGTTACAAAATAGATTTGCTCCTCTCTCTGACCTAGAATCCTGTGATTGACTATCATTGTTCCCTGGCAGAGTAGCTATGTCAGCTAGTCTACCAACTGGAACTCAGGCAACACCTTCGCCCACCTCCACCCAGTGTAACATGGATAAAAATAAGATTACCCTAGCATCCTGGAATGTGGCAGGAATTGCCTCTAAAATAGGCAATGAACAGTGGCTTAACTTTTGGTACTCTCTGGAGATCATTTGTTTCCAGGAGACATGGGCGAAGAAGCCGGTCTTTTTCCCTGGTTTTCGCACTTTTCATACTCCCGCAGTGCTCTCTACATCAGGCAGAGCAAAGGGGGGACTATTAACCTTGATTTCTAATACCATCCCAGTCCAAATAAGGCAGGCTGGTTCCCCAAATATCCACTTCCAGCTTCTTTACCTTGAGTTTAAAAACGAGGGGCCATGGATTCTAATAAATTTCTATAATAACGAATTCGGGTGAAATATGAAAAAAGTAGCAGAGGACCTAATCAGGGAGCTAGGGAAAATTACCCGAACTAAGAAAAAAGGTACACCACACATTATCTGGGTGGGGGATTTTAACACTCATCTATGTAAATACACTGGGGCAGATTTACAAGCCCCTTGCCCCACTTTTGCGTCACTTTTAACATGGGAAAAGTGACGCAAAAGTGGTGCAAGGGGCTTGTAAATCTGCCCCACTGAGTCTAAGGTGTGTGGTTTAACTGGCCTTCAGGATACTCCCCTTACCCATTTTTCACATAATGAATATGGGGACACCATGAATAATTTCATATATTTGAGTAATCTGGGAATAATCAACAACATAAAATCTGGCCAGTTAGGGAAAACTTTCAGGCGGGGCACACAGGAGTCAACGATTGATTTTATTCTAACTTCTTCTATACTAAGTAGTAAAGTGGTCCACCTAGAAAACTTGTTTACACCTTACAGCGACCATGCTATTCTTAGTTCTTTAGATCTGCCTTGTAAGGCGAAAGAACATCAACAGGTAGCAGGTAACTTATCTTTATCCAGGAAAAATGGATACCAGTTAAAATGGGCACAAGTCGAGAAGCTGAATCTGGGCAATGAAATAATAGTGCAAGTAAGGGAAGACATTACAAATTGTCTGGTTGAGGGACTACGTCTCCTTACTTAGTTACCCACTTTATAGTACTTTTAACGAAATTAAAAATGGCACTTACCCGCACCAAACCGCTGAATTCTAATCAAAACAGAGGTTGGTTCAATCATGAATGTTCTACAGCAAGGGCCGCTCTCAAGAAGGCTCTCAAAGCCCAATGCAGAGACCCTGCAGGGATCAAACTGTTGCGTAGTAACTATAAACAGGTTAGGGAAAAAAGAAAGAAGGAGATAAGGGAGAAGGCCTGGAATGACCTGGAGCTAGCTGCAAGCTCGGGCAGCAGCAGGGAGTTCTGGCGAGTCATAAATGCCCCTTATTTTAAGGATTCTAAGGATCCCTCATTGGCCTCCCATGTAGATGAGGAGGATTGGGTGGCTCATTTTGAAAGCATCTTTGGTTCCATAAACATCTCACCCCCACTTCTTGCTGACCCTGATGAAATGCCATCAGGCTGTCTGAAATTTTCACTAACAGAAGTCAGAAGAGGGTTGGAGTCTTGTCCACCAGGCAAAGCCCCGGGCCCTGATGGGGTCCCGCTAGATCTGCTCCAGCAGAACTAGGATTTGGGGGTCCCCCTATTAACAAATGTGTTCAATAGAATAGCAGTTGAGGGCCCTCCACCATCTTGGAACCAGAGTGTAATTGTTCCCATCTATAAGAAAGGGGATAGGGGCTCCCCAAAGAACTACCGTCCCATTTCCCTTCGGGACACCACCGCAAAGCTCATGGGCCGGCTTCTATTAGCCAGATTGGAGAACTGGGCTGAAGAAAATAACATATTGATCCAAGCGCAATATGGGTTCCAGAAGGGAAAGGGGACGGTGGACCAATGTCTTAATTTGTCACTCTGTATTGATAAATACACAAAAGTGAAAGGGGGAGGATCTATATGGCGTTCATGGACCTCTCGGCGGCCTTTGAATGCGTTTCCCACCAGAAGCTGTGGCCTATGCTGGAAGAGATGGGGTTTGACTCATTGATAATCCGCTTCACCTGCCAGTTATATACCAATGCCTCTTCCTCTGCTCGGTATGGCGCAAATGGGGAATGTACACGCCCATTAAAAATCGAGAGGGGAGTAAGGCAGGGCTGTGTCCTCGCCCCATTTCTTTTTTCTATCTATAACAACGGGGTGGAGGCCGCCCTGACTCGAGCTCCCCTGGACATCCCTATCTTTGATAACAGGCCCCTTCCGATACTGGGGTACGCAGATGATGCGGTCCTGATTGCCAGGACAGGGGTGGCCTTGCAGTCTCTCATAACATCATATGCCTCATTTATGGCCTCATTAGATCTTAGAGTAAATTAGGCAAACTAGAGAATGGATACAGGTAGGTCCACATATCTGAGACCTGACAATGACTTTAAAAACAATGGCGTACCAGCTGAAACGTTCATTTTAAGCATATGTCCCATTCAATTAAATAAAGTGTTTTTAGTCATTGAAGCTGTTTGTAAATATGAGGCGCCCACAGATGAATGGCTAAGCTAGACTCAATACATAAAAATTATCTAATTAAACTTACAAGTAATTTTCTGTACACTGGCTGTTTTGTGGTGATACAAACTCTTGCAACCTGAAGTGCAGGATCCTCCCAGCTTGGATACTTGACAGCAAATCCTGTTGAAGGGTTGGACAAAAAGTGAGCATGGGAAAGGGCAACTGGAGCTAGGGCAATGTGGAACAGCATAATGGGAGGCAAGCATCTCCAGAAATAAGGAGACAAATAAGAGGAAGCCAACAACAATGAAACAATGTTCACAAGCGAAACAGGAGTTTCATAAAGAGCGGCCACTTAATTTCAGTGTGACAGGTAACACTATGGAATTATGAGATCCATAGGAACTCCACCAATCTGTGGTGTTTCAACAAGACACCAGAATAAATAAGGAAATCGGCCAAGGAATTACAAGTTCCTTTTCTAATTTCTCAATTCTCTGGGCAACTATAGGGTTCCACCTATAATCCCTGGTATTTTCGTACCCCCAGATTTACCAACTCTAGTATTGGTAACCCTAGGGGTGTATATATACTTATATTTCTGAAAAAAGGTTAAAAAAGTTATTGTAGACTTTGGCTACAACAACCCAATATATGTTTAAATAAACCTCAGAAATGCACCTAAAACCGACAGTTAAAGTGCAGTTTTGGTTATGAATTAAAATTGAAAATCATTGAAATTCGCAAGATATGGTTTGGATCACCATCCATAATTCTCAAGACAGCCACACACCAAACGTAATACCCATGACTTCATCCATAATGAAATAGATGCAGTTGCAAATGTTTTAATTCTTGCAGATAAGATTACATTACATTTAACTACTTTGACAGAGGTGGGAATGAAAACTTTTAGATGTTGCTATTTCGTGGTATGAATATTGTGAGGTCAGAAGCGCTGCGTTATGTATACCAGTATTGTTTGCAAGGTTGTAGTGAGAGCTATGTATTGTGGCCTCTGGCTAGGCCCTGCTATCTTTTATTTGAATTGTTTTTAAGGTTCACAAATCCAAAATGGGAGTTGTGGTCCCAAGAGTAAGCTTTGCACACTGGTACCTCAAACCCACAGAAAGCCTCACAGAGATGTTCTTAATAAATGGTTCTGCAACCCGGACCGCAAATCCAACAATAGGCCACAAATATTCTGTGAGCCTTGCTCTGGGTTCGTGGTACTGGGATCTGCTATACCATAATGGCCAACCGGAGAAAAACTTCCCTTGGTAAATCAGATTAGAGTATTTTTCGTATTTTTTTATTTTTGTACCCGGTGAGTTCTGAAAATCTGGATTTGTGGAACTCCATTAACTAATAGTCCACATATCTTTAAAATGTAACCTCTTCATGCCCAACCCAAGCCCATTTTTAATCGCTACTTTTTCAAAAACAACACATTTACAAAAAAACAAGCAAAGGCATTTCTTTAAATAAAATTCAACTGTCATGCTAAATGTGTTGTAATTCCGCTCAGCCACTTTTTCCATATTGTGGGGCAAGCAATCCTATAGAAATTAAAATAGGAAATGGTACTTCCTAAACCTCCCTTTTTTCTTGGCCCTTTCTTGACGGATCTGCACAAACCTTGCCATTAAAACCCTGTTTTTTGGGGGGAATGTATTTTGTAGTTTCGTCATACAGTGCTAAAATTGTTAAGAAAATGAAAAATGGCTTTCCAATGGAAATGTCTCAGCTGTACCTTTAGAGGTGATATTGCTGCCTCTGTAAAATATGTGTATTGTGTGCGTGTGTGTGCTCGTGCGCGTGTGTGTGTGTAATAATATCTGAGAGCTGCAGCCTGAATTTCATTGCACAATTGCATATTTCACCCTACCAAATTTACTAAGAATCTACAGATTTTTAAGCATATTGTGCTGCAGCGTCAAAATATGCATAAGCCCCAAAGAGATGTACTACAATCAAAGGCTGTGCTATGAAAAACAGTGGTGTGTCACTCATCTTTTTTCATCTCTGTGCCATATCCTTTTCTAGTTCAATACTGCATTCAATATATTCGGCTTCAAAGTGGGTAAATATGTAAACAGGAGGTTCAAATCTGTTGTTTGCCATTGATTTGACAAGTCTACCCACGGAGCTTATTATAATTTCAGAGTTGTATAATTATAAAGTAACTAGATCAAATGGTCTGAATTCTCTGGTTATTAAAAATATGCACCATGCTGGGCTTAAGTTACTGTATCCCAGTGACATATCTGTATTATACACTTAGCTAAAAAGGAGGCGTATAAAATATAATTTAAATAATACAGAGTAAATTGTAAAATGTGTGTAAGCAAAACACTTGCATTTTTCGAATTCAGAAGAAGACCTCATTGAGCTAGTTGAGATGAAACCTTTTTTTATTGTTTTATGTGTTATTGGAGAAAAAATAAGATGGCATCCAGTGCTTAATTTAAAGTTTTTCTCAGATTACTGACTACAGAGGCTGCATAATATTGGTCCAACGCCATACTCTCCCTGCCCCTTTATTTCACTCTTTCAGTTTCTTTTCAATCCTTGCTTTCTCCCTTTGTTATTGTTTTTCCATCTTCTCTTCTTCCTCCTTTCTCCCTTTTGTGTTTTTCTTTCGCTTGCTCAAAGTCTGATGAGGAAAAGTAAGTGTAGATCCCCAATAATGACTGCTGGTGAGCTTTTGCAGTGTCTGGCTCATCCTATTCCTATGTCTTCCTGGCCTGCATATAAAATGCACACGATTTCAGTGTGCACATGTCCCGCAGTCCTCACAGTGAAGCCCCTGTCACCAGTACTCATTAAGAATCTGCTAAAAGGCCCATGACTTTGAGGGCAGATGGAAACTATAAGTATTATAATAATAATTCATATTTGCATAGTGCGAATATATCACCCCTTAAGGTTTCAAGGCGCTGGAGGCCGTTGGGGTAATTAAGAGATCTATTGCCCATGTCTTGTGGATTGTTACCTGCCTTGTTATGTTGGCCTAGGCCTGGCTGCCATGCTGCTTTTCTTTGCGCACGTTACACTGAGCCGGGCCTTCCTCGCCCTTTGCTCGTGCCAAGTTCTTTTGCACTGTCTGCATCATCTGTTGTTCACCTTTTTGGGCTCAGTCTGCACAAACATGTACAAGGTCGCATAACAATGTATTTTGGTTCTTCCTGATATGGCCAGTCTCGCGCACCCAGACATAACATTATGTGCAATTGCCATGAAGAATTTGATATGCTTTTAATGCTGTGGTTTACTAGCGCTTAAGACACTTGGAGACATCCCTTTCAGTGAGAAGAGCTATGATGTCCTGCTGATGTAATTCTGCATCTAGAGACTGAGGTATGGGGGTTCGCTAGTCAAAGCCCAGAGGTCTTCTATTATTATAATAAACTATCTTATTGCAAGGGGAGGGTGGTAATGTTATTTATACGTTTATCCACTGAGCTCTGAGATGCTTTCCCCGTTTGTATTCTATGGAATTGTAACCATGCTGCTTATATTAGTCATATGCATTATGCTATTAGTACTGACACGTGTACTGTACATTAGAGCACGTAAGTTGGAATAAACATTTTAACCTATCCAGTGTCTCTTACTACGCACCTTGTGGACAAGTACGAGTGAGTGGCGAAAGAGTGTTCTTGCTTCTGTGAGTCCTGAGATAAAGATACCGTGTTCTGGGTTGTCCAAACATTAGTACTTGGGTGCTAATGGGATGCTAAGCTAGTTGGGTTGGGGTTTTTGGGTGCTATGGTATATGGTGGCAAACCACTGTATTCCAGGGTCCCATTTTCCTGTGCATAGCTCTGTGTATGTGCAGAAACCTTATGACATGGCGCGACCACCGTGGGGCAGCTTATCTGCGAGACGCTTGAGTAGTGCTTGTGCTTGTCCACAAACCCCTCGCGTACGCTTCCGGAGGCGTATGTGACGGTGATACCTCCTATATTGAATGTTTTATAGGTTCTTTCAAGCTTGATATTATTAAAAAGGTTAGTTGACAGACCCATTTTTGTGCTCCCTGTTAGGTTGTCGAATATAATTGTTTAGTCATGGCTGGTGTGGCGATAGCTGCACATAGTCGAGGAGCACTCCGAGACCACTTAGCTGTGTATGGAGTGCCCGATACAGGGGTCGAGTTGGTCTTTGTGGTTCAAGCCGATGCGGCTTATCACTTTGAAGTGTTTTACACTTGGATCACTTTTGAAGCGGTGGATGCAGGTGATAAGCTGTTTCATGAATATAAACCCACCGCTATTCCTGCTGCCTATCGACCCTATACTACTCTTGAAGTGCCTCTCACGGCTTGGCAGCACCGTGTTTGGTTTAATGGCGCCCTACCACAACCAACTACCGCAGTTCGTTTAGGCCCCTTGTCAATTCAGGGGGCCACTTGGCCTGTATTGGCCGGGTATACCCCGCATCCAAATTATCTGGCATTAACGCTTGCGGAACTGCGCACTATGCATACCGAATTGGTGCGAGTGCATCGAGCCTTGGTGACATACGTTACAGGTAGCCTCCATGGAGCTGCTCCTGTAGTCGCAGGCCAACCAGCTATTGCAGCTGGAGTGACTATAAGTCCTGTCATGGTAAATTCTGTGATGGGCAAACGTCCACAAAATAAGGATGACTATCCTTACTGGCTTGCTGAAAAGTTCGATCAGATAGAAGCGGTGTTTCCACATACATCCCCAGTAGATAAACACCGCATCCTCACGATAAGTTTGCCAAAAGACATAATCCCCGATTTGACATCATGTGAAAACTGGGGTAAGGTATTCGCAGCAGTTTATTCAAAATGTTTTGGAACTCCTTCCATGACGGTTCTACCCTCTGTAATTAAAAAGTACAGGATGAACATGGCCCTGAAGCGGCTGTGGAATTAGGGATGAGACTAGTGGGAGTGTTTGATGTAGTAGCTGAGCTGATCCTTGGAAATGTCAAGGGCGATGCTATGAACTTTCAAGTAGCGAATGCTTTGGCTTTGGTCCCAGAGTTGGACAGGCCTCGCGAATTACCGAAAATTATTGCCCGGGCTTATAAAACAATTGGAAGAAATAGCCTAGGCAACAAGCCTTTTGTAAAAATGCAAACTCAATCGCAATCACAAGTTATACAAACAAAAAGTGCATCTGAGAAAGATGATAAACCAGTCTTCACTAAAAAGAGTTGGAGACAGAAAAAACAGGGTAAGCAACAAAAGAAGCCGGGGTCGAGAGGCGCTTCCCCAGTTTCGGTTTCTTCTGAACGTACTTATGATTTACGTGATAGGTCAAGGATTAAATCACCAGAAAGGTTTCAGAGCTCTGATACGCGTTCTCCTCGTTCTTCACAGGCCCAGACGTCGTCACAGGCTGGTGGAGGAGGACGGCAAGATAGAGGAAGGGGCCGAGAGGCTCCCCAGGAGCGAGACCAACCTCGACAACAAGTCAGAGGGAAAGCAGAAGATTTTCATCTTCCTCGACCGCAATTTCAGAAGAAAAAGGTTGCCGCTGTCACAGCGAAATATGCCTCAGACCGTGAGAACGAGACTCCAGAATTGGACGTGGGCAGTGACCCTCCTAGACAGCGCCGCGGAAGTTACCATAGTGTGGGAGGCGCTACGTCCTCATATGGAGGCGACAGCAACTGAAACATTCGTTACTGTAGAGACAGCTGACACGAGAGTGGCACCCCTGACAGACTATATAATATAGTTATACAAATTGAAGGTGACATACCGCGTGAAATAAAAGGGATTTTTGGGAAAATCTAACCTCTTCATATGACATTTTGTTAGCAGAGGTGGATTGGCCACCCCCATTCGTATTAGCTGCACATAAAGGAGAGGAGGTAATCCTTCCAAGCTTTTCAAAGCATGTCCCAAAAGACAAAGCTGAAGCACTTGCAGCTGAGTGGGCTGTGTACCTGGCACCAGCGTTATACCGCAACCATGTGGGATGGGATGAAGAGTCACCTCCCCATGCAATACCTTTGCGGTCACTACCACAGCCACAACCCCAATATCCCATCAAACGGCAGGCAAAAGGCCCCGTCTCCGAAATTCTGACACAGTTGGAATATCAGGGAGTAATTGAACCATGCGTATCACCTATGAACAATCCCCTTTTCGTGGTTTCTAAACCCGATGGATCGTACCGCTTAGTTTTGGATTACCGGCATTTAAATACTCATTGTCGGAACTTTGCGGTGCAAAATACACACAGTTCTGCGCTTGTAGACAGTCTTGTTCGTAAAAAATACAAAACGACACTTGACCTTTCAAACGGTTTCTACACGCACAACCTGGCCCCGGAGAGTGGTCAATGGACCGCATTCACATCCGGTGGTAAATTATTCCAGTTCCGGCGTTTACCCATGGGCTATAAAAATAGTCCGGGTATATTCGCCGCCCGTGTTGTTTCTTTGTTAAATGACATTGATCAAGACGCATGTTCGTACGTTGATGACATCTATCTGACAGACGACGAGTTATATCAGCATCTGTCCCGTGTGGACCGCATTATTCTTGAATTTGCGGAGCAGGGTTACAAATTTAACTTTGCTAAGTCACACATTGCTGAATTTACCGTTCTGTTCTTGGGCTATGAGCTCAATAACGAAGGTAAGGGCTTAGCCCCCATTTCTTGGAAAAATGTGCACATTTGTGCCCCCAAATACTCTGAAGAAGCTTCAGTCTTTGCTGGGTTTCCTGAACTTCGGGCGTACTTACATTCCCGAATATGCCCAGCGTATCAAGCCTTTGTATGCTTTGATACAACCTACTTATTCAAGGTCTTGCTGGCTGCCTGAGCATACCTCAATTTTGCAGTCTTTGCAGACAGACCTATTGGAGTCTAAATATCTTTTGACTCGTGATAACCACACAAACCTGGTGATTAGAATAATTCCGGGGGCGGTGGGATTCACCTATTTAACCTTTAATGAAGGTGATACAGTACCTATCGCATACAAGTCACATCTGTACACTTCCGCTGAATTGCGCTTTACATCTGTTGAAAAAGTTCTGACTGCAGTGCAAATGGCGATTCTAAAAGAACGCGCACTGGCACAGGGTAAGCGGATTCTGGTGGTAACACCCTGTCCTGCCCTGGAGGCAGTAACAAAGGCAAGTGTACCGAACTCAAAAGCAATGCATCCCCGTTGGATACAATGGGCTACATCCTTGACGTCTTCGGACGTCACTTTTGTTTTTGATTCTTCTCTGCAGACTCAGGAGTTTTTGCAGTATGAATTCGTTCATCCTCCTCCTTTGTTTTTACTACCGCTTGAGGATTACAAATGTGTGATCTACACAGATGGTTCGGCGCAACCGTCCACTGGGTCCAAGCACGCTTATTCAGCTGCATGTGCTATTGTTGCGGGATCCTTTGTGGATGGCAAGTTCAAATCCACTGTAGTGCACACACGCACACTTGGAGATAGTACCGCACAATTGGCCGAGCTGCATGCATTGCTACTTGCACTTGAGTTCGCTTCTCAGGATGAGACCACTCTTATTGTATGTGATTCTTTTTACTGTGTACAATCTTACAATGACAATCTGTTTTTCTGGTCGAAAAACGACTACAAGGACGCAAAAGGGAGCACAATTAAGCATAAAATGCTTTGGGTTCGAGTGGCAGAATTGCAACAACGCCTGCCCCTCACACAGGTGGTTCACACCTTAGGCCATCAGCGGGTGGGCGCACACGCTATTGGTAACGATCTGGCAGATGAGGCTGCCCGTTCAGCAGTAGTTACGTGTTCAGTGGCAGCGGTTACTAGGTCCATGTCTAAAATAGACCCTGTTATATTAGCAGCTATTGCTGCAACCAAGGAAGGTAATAATTACCCTACAGGTTTCCCTTCCAAGTATTCTTACACATTAAGTCCCGATCAGGTTCCTTATGTAACTATACCTGACGTTGGAGATCGGCTGATCCCTAACGCGGACCGCAGGAGTGCCTTGATATCAGCTGCACACGAAGGCATGGCTTCGGCTCATGCAGGTGTGTCAGCTACAGTTTCCATCTTGCAGCAGCGTTATTGGTGGCGTGGATTGTATAAAGACACCCGTGCTTTTGTGCTTTCTTGCGACGTTTGTCAACAGATTAAGCCTTCCACGGTAACACGTCCACCACAAACCCCGCTCTGCATTGCTAACAGACCCTTTGGGTGTGTTTACTTGGATCACTGCGGTCCATTCTCATCAGACACTGCTTATAAATACATCTTAGTGGCAGTGGACTCGTGCACACGGTTTCTCTGGGTCTGGCCACAACGGAGTGCTGACGCCCGAAATGTAATCAGGGATTTGCGTGTCTTTGTGGGAATTTTCGCATGCGGCACCTTCCATTCGGACCAAGGTCCAGCGTTTGCCTCTAGGGCTTACAAGGATGCAATGGCTTCGCTTGGGGTGCGGGTGAAATTTTCGTCTCCGTATAGGCCTGAGGGCAACTCTATCGTTGAACGAATGAACCGTGACTTAAAGCAATCCTTAACAGCTAGGGTTTTAGGTACTGGCAGGAACTGGCTGGCCCATTTGTATACCGTTCAGCGTGCACTTAATAATCTCCCTAGAAGACCTCTGGGTGGGCGGACCCCATACGAAATGCTCTTTGGCATAAGAATGTTTGTGCCTGACCTTGAGGGTCCAGACATCGCGGCGCAATCCGCCAAGTTTGATGTAGATAACCATTCTGCTATGTTACAGGACTTACAAGAAGCCCGAGACAAACTTGCAACTACACATTTGCCTTCAGCCACAGATCCTGCGTTGCAGATTCCGGTAGCCGGCTGGCTTCCGAAAGTTGGAGAACTGGTTCGAGAGAAGGTTGAAAACAAAAAGAATTTGGCCCCTCTTTTCGTGCACCGGTTCCAGTTCTTGGCCTGAAGGGAACACGTACAGTCATTTTACCACCGCTTCCTGGTCGCAAAGAAAACAGATACATCTCAGTTGAAAATGTCAAGCTACAGCGCCTGGCCGATCCTGAATAGTGTCACACCAGCGGTCTCTTGTCCTGCCATTTATCGGACATATGTTCATAGTCCATCTGCACGAACGATCGCTGATGCTGTAATTGAGATGGTTGATTTGCCTGAATCCTCTACTTTGCCTGAAACTACGATTGATCCCCAACTCTCCACCAATATCGACGAGGACGAGTATATTTATCCTGCATCAGAATCGGTGGCACATCAACCAACAATGCCACTAAGCCCGACTCGTTATTCCTTTGATTCGGATTCCACATCTTCAAAAGTTCCATCCAAGTTCAGTATTTTTATATCCTGGTTTAGAGACAATTTTTTGATTCCCCCTGGACATACATCTGGTTGGTACTTTTCTTGATATTTTTGTTCATGTCCATTGGCTTTGTCACAGTGTTTTTTCTACTAATCAATGGTCACTATTTACCTGAACGCTCTGCTGTAGACTATGTTTCTGGAACTTTGGCTCCTCATTCCTCGTCTCACATCATGAAGCGTGACCACACATTTGTGAACATTTCAGCTTTCCCAGTTGCTGATGGCATCGTATGGGATGCAGTGAACTATCAAATCCATGGTCCGACGGAAATCGTTAATGTACCTAATGTCCTTCGTGTTTCAATGGGTGATGTAGTACAAAATAATATTCATTCTGATGATTGGGATGTGCATGCCGTTGAAGCATTGTTTGCCGATTTAAAATATTATGCATCTTTTAATGCTGAAGATTTATATATGAATTCTGCTAATTATGCCGATTTGTATTGTTACCAACATTGGGGTAATCATTTTCTCCATAAGCCCAGTGCCCTGCGTAGTTCTGTTAACTATACCCAATGGGAACATTGTCCAAACCCCTTGCCAGGTAGCTCTCAAACTCTTCGAAATAAGTTTAATTATTTTACTGATTTTAATCGGTCGAACCCTGCATCCTATTATTTTAGACTTAATAACACATCAACTCAGAAAATTATGTTGACACACACCAAATTGCTATATTCAGGTTCCTTTCTGAGTGCCCTAGCTGTGGGTGGTTATGAGTACTGGGACAATACAGTGGATTTAAAATCTATTTGGGGCTCCAAGCCATGGCAGGTACAGGGAACCGAGGCGTTGCATCGTGCTTGCCTCATCCCTACCCAAATTATGTTCCTAAATGCTTCCATCTATCAGACTACATGTTGGGGCTTAGCAACCACTAAACAATTGAATACGCCATCAATACCATCCCTGTCGAGTTTTCCAAATGAAAGCTCAAGATTCAATATGTCCATTGTGTCCCTGCAGGCAATGTTACAGAATAATTCGTTTAATGTTTCTAAGCTGGTTCAGTCACCCTGGTTAATATGGCCTATATCATCTAATGCATGTCAAATGCGTTTTCATGATACTGGTGCTAGCTACACACAGAATAGGCCTGATCCGAGGTTTACTGATGCCCGTACTGTCACTACATACTCTGTAGGTAAATTATGCAAACAATGGCTGCAACATTCGTCCCTTGATTCTGTTAAACAACATTTGTCCCTCCTTACAGGCAATATTGATCTGTCCGACTTTGTTTTGGGACCTCGTGGTCCCCGACCTAAGAGATTCATTTATGAAACGTATAATGAACTCTGGAAGCTATCACAAATGGAAGCTGCTTCCCGTCTTCGGGAAATAGATCAAGCAAATATGGAAAAGGTGCTTGCTGTTGTTGACAATAGTATTAATACCCTGTCTTCTCGCATTTACACTTTAGAGAATATTGTGTCCTCTGTTGTTGATATTGTACAAGATGATGTTTCTGTGTTATATCATGGTCAGAATCAATTGCGCTCAGTTATGCAGTTTGCATGGACTTTGCAAACACTTAAGTTAGGTAAAGTTCCTTGGCATTTCTTGAACACCTCTGCCTTATTTCTACCTTTTAACTTAACTGATAAACAGCAATTTATGTCCATGAAGGATGCAACTTACACTCTATTACATATCGAAAAGGTGGATCCTTTGCCGTTCTCTGTTGCAGAACTCGATTCTGCTGTATGGCTAGTTCATGGGGTTATCAGTATTACCTTTTTCCTTGTTTGAATTTGACTCGTGCATGAAACATTATCCTGTGGGCCGTTACCGGCCATTGGGCAGTGCTTTCCTGCATGAACTCTGGTCCTTGCCTTTCATGTATAAATGCCTTCGGGACGGCAAGGAAGTCTTTCTCACGGGGAGTACTGCGACTCGACTATAGGTCATTCGCTTATTTGTAAACACATTAAATTGCATGGCTCATGTAGCGTTTCCTCTCCTAATCTTGCTTGTGTGCTGAAAGGTATTCCTGCTCCTGTTATTTCACCTACTTTCACTCTCCTTTCCAATGGTAGTTATTTACTTTTAAATAACGAAAACTGTTGTGGCTTGCAGGCTGGCATTCCTTACATTGTAACAGTTTCGCACAGGGTTGTCTGCTGCAAAAATGTGCTTTTTCCTCCCCCTCATGGCAAGGTTGATATCTCTATTTGGCCTTCCATCCCTACCATGGAAGCTGATTTCAATAGACTGAGCAGAATAAAGGCACTATTATTAAACGAGGAAGTTATGCTCACGTCCGCCCGGGAGACATTCATTCTCCAGGTGGCGAGTACCCACAGTGAAATACAGGCCCTTTTAAACACTAATCTCCCCCAACATTTCGGGGAGTTAATACATCGTATTTTTAACGCATCTAACACTGAAGGCCTAGTACACTTTTTTAAGGTCGTTGGGTCGGGCTTGGTGTCCTCCTTCCAAACTATTTTTGGTGTCATCCCGGCTTTCATACATTCTATATTTTCCAGTGTCTTTGGCGGTTTCCCATTGATCCTCGCTTTAGCGGCTGGTGTCTTGCTCTTAATTTGCTTTCTGCGCAATGGCTGCTCCCCGATGGGACCTGCTCGATCCAGAACGCCTCCAGCTGCTCCGTGAGCGCCTTTTGGCCGGTTTTGGCGTCTTGCCATTGGCGACACTGAGTGTGTCATATACTCTTTCATTTCGCTTTGCGTATTTCACTTGCGTGCAACCTGTGATGACTTGTGTCCGCTGTCCTTTCACCTGGACTCTGGATTATTGCCTCTCCAATTCGTCATTGTCTGTTCCGGATTTTGTTCAGTTGATGGGTCCCTTAGAGGCCCATGAGCAGGACTGTTCCGTCGCTGGCTGTATGGCGCGTGCGGCTGCACTGGGGATTTTGGCGCAATGGGATATCTGGGCGGCTGCCCAGGATCTCCTACAACGAAGCTGTTTCAATTATCACGCAAGCTGTCCCGCATTGCTTCTGGATGCTCCCTTTGCTGAGGAGCATTCCTGCTCTTTTGAACTCATGGATTGGATGGCATCTATGTTTTTTGACGATTCCAATGTTGAACTCTTGGAGGGTATGGCTTTTTTCTGCACTTTCACTTTCATGGATTGACCTGCCCTTCGCCGTTTGGGCGCTCCCTGTGCTCCGACGTCTGTTTTTCTCCTCTGATGGGCCTCTGTCCTGGCCGCCGGACTGTCCAGGGGAGGGTGTCTTGTGGATTGTTACCTGCCTTGTTATGTTGGCCTAGGCCTGGCTGCCATGCTGCTTTTCTTTGCGCACGTTACACTGAGCCGGGCCTTCCTCGCCCTTTGCTCGTGCCAAGTTCTTTTGCACTGTCTGCATCATCTGTTGTTCACCTTTTTGGGCTCAGTCTGCACAAACATGTACAAGGTCGCATAACAATGTATTTTGGTTCTTCCTGATATGGCCAGTCTCGCGCACCCAGACATAACATTATGTGCAATTGCCATGAAGAATTTGATATGCTTTTAATGCTGTGGTTTACTAGCGCTTAAGACACTTGGAGACATCCCTTTCAGTGAGAAGAGCTATGATGTCCTGCTGATGTAATTCTGCATCTAGAGACTGAGGTATGGGGGTTCGCTAGTCAAAGCCCAGAGGTCTTCTATTATTATAATAAACTATCTTATTGCAAGGGGAGGGTGGTAATGTTATTTATACGTTTATCCACTGAGCTCTGAGATGCTTTCCCCGTTTGTATTCTATGGAATTGTAACCATGCTGCTTATATTAGTCATATGCATTATGCTATTAGTACTGACACGTGTACTGTACATTAGAGCACGTAAGTTGGAATAAACATTTTAACCTATCCAGTGTCTCTTACTACGCACCTTGTGGACAAGTACGAGTGAGTGGCGAAAGAGTGTTCTTGCTTCTGTGAGTCCTGAGATAAAGATACCGTGTTCTGGGTTGTCCAAACATTAGTACTTGGGTGCTAATGGGATGCTAAGCTAGTTGGGTTGGGGTTTTTGGGTGCTATGGTATATGGTGGCAAACCACTGTATTCCAGGGTCCCATTTTCCTGTGCATAGCTCTGTGTATGTGCAGAAACCTTATGACACCCAGAGTTACATGGTACTGAGCTGAGTTGTTGCCGGCGATCGAACCGTGAGCCCCGGAGTCAGCCGCTCTGGACGCTGCGCCACACCTCTCCCTCCCTAAGTATGGACACAGCCTTGATTACATCCATCATCTCGGGTGTCCACAATCCCCCCTCAAAGTCCATTGCCTTTGGCCATGTCACTTTGCATCTGCCTTTGTGTCCTTGGGTTTCATATTGTCAGGTGGCAGGTTTAACACTGGGATAGCCAGTAAATCGATGCAACTGCATGGCAACTCCTCCCCATAGGACCAGTGAGTCCACCACAGTGTCCCTAAACCTGGAACTCAAGTAGTAGTTATTGAGGACAGGTTTTGTCATTTGCCAAAATATCATGTGAATCTGTGCAAATCCCTTCGCTTCCTTATATCTGACAATGTAAATATACACAGTGGTATGTAAAAATAGAACTGTTCAGCTGAGTGATAATAGTGCACCACCAATTGTTCCCCCTTCGTTCACATCACAACTTGGTTACTTCTATGTAAAGCATCTCATGTTTGAACTGCTGTTGTCTATATTAGAAAATCATATCTGAAATGTGGAATGCTGTTCTTTGGAGCTAGAACCATGCTATAATGAGCACTTAAAATGAACACAAACGGACACTTAAATATTTCTAGTGCGATGCAAAGTTGCTGCACTGCATTGCGCTAGGGGCAGAGAGCACTTGACAGCCATAATTAGATATGGAATTACTACTTTCTGGCACACAACTGGGCTGCCTAGTGTAATGTACACCCCTCTGCAGTATAGTGCAAAGGTGTATGCATGCTGTCTGGTATAGGGGTACCCTTTCAGTATAATAAACTATGCCCAGAAAAACTTTAAAACTTTTCACGTATTGCAAGAAAGCTGTACAGTGCAGCACACATACAATGTTTGAAAAGTTAGGAGAGATTTACAACATAATGCCTGCATCTAGGAGTCGCTCTTTTTTGGCGCTAACCCTGTCTACCTATTGTCAGCAGATAGGGCCCTGGGTCAAAGACCATCGATGGTAATATAGGGACACCCACGAATCTCCGATGGCCCTTCTAGATGCTAAATTGTGCAAAGTAGTGCAAAGCCCTATTTGCGTTACTTTATCGGCTACGTTTCAGAGCAAATAGAGTTTGTGTCAGATACTAAATACTTTATGAACACTTTGCCCTAGTTTGCTTCACGTTTTGTGACTTTGCGACAGCACAATGTGTTGGTAAATCTTCCACAAACAGCCAGTATCTCAAACTATTTTTTGCTATTTGCACTAGCACAGATTAGGGAAAGGGCACATTTTCCACATAAAGGCAGAAAGAGAATTTGCACATGCACAAAATGAGATACGTGTGCACAAATAGCTTCCCATGCCTGCATCTTGCCATCACAAATTGTTAGCGCTCTTGGAACATATCAGTTGTGCGGTAGATGCATATTGCAAAGCATCCCTTGTACCCAAAGAGATACACTGGAAGGAATACCTGGCAGGACCGGCACAAAATGCTTTGCTTTTTTATAAGCATTCAAAGTAATGGCAGCTAAAGGAACAGACACACAGGTAGGTCAAATGTTCATTCCACGATACAAACAAGGGGTTCAGTAGAGAAGATGGAATGAAAATCTGGTCTAGAGAAGAGAGGTGACACAAGGAAAGGTGGGAAGCTCGCCTGATTTCCAATCCACTCTGCCCCAGCCACTGGATCCAAGGGTGTAGCTACCATTGGTGCAGCAGGCGGAGTCGCACCAGGGCCCAGAGGTCCGAAGGGCCCATTGAACCCTGATCATTGCTGTATTTACTACCCAAGCAACCATCAAAGGAGCCATTTACCTTGCTGGCACCAGTACCCATAACATCCTTGCTACACTACTCTCTGGATCAGGACATGGATGGGGCACAGACATAAAGGCGAGATAATCTACAATCATGCAGAGCATGACGTTTTGTGATTCGTGTCAGTCTTCCTTGCATGTGCAACTCCAGTCTGCTGACTGGTGAGCTACCACTCTCTGCCCTTGGGCTTTGCTTTCGCAGTTTTGCTAGAGTCGATTATGCAAAGAAAGTGTCCTAAAGTATCACATTAAATCAAATGACGATCTCTTTTTTTCTTTATTACATACAGCAGATACATAACAATTATGAATGTGAAGGATTTATGAAATATATAACCAAACGTGATTTCCAATTGTCCATATTTCACATAGCTGCAAAAACTGTGCAAACATTTCACTTTGCATGACCCAATAGTATGGCTGGTGAAATTGAGTCAAATTAGGAGGAATGCAACTGGCAACATGATTTGGTGAGTTAAACCATCGCTTCCGACATCGGCGGGGAACTGCAGGCTACGAGTTTTTATCTTGGCAAGGGCAATTTTATCTTTAATCCCTCAGTAAATTTGGTCATAGTTATCTCTGTTAATCATAGTGTTTAAACAGGCCGAATTGCAGTACGAAACACTATAAAACAAGTTATTTTAATGCTTGCTATCTACCGAAGACTTTTGATGTAGATGTGGAACCCACTGAGTAAACATGCAATTTCCCAGGAACAGAGATCTTGATGAAATCAAAAAGGTGAGACGTAGAATGCGTGCATTAATGTGAGCCACTGTACATCGATTTTTTGCTCAAATTGTATTCTTGATAGAGACCAACCACATTTAAATCAGCCTTGGTCATGCTCCAATAGGAACAGTCCAGTCTGAACTGCCAGGAGAAGTCTCCTCCAGTTTGGAACACCAGCATCCCCAGACCGGTTTCAGACTATTTAGGCCACAACAGTGAACTATAGCTTGAGTCTTGTGGCACAGTGAGCAAAGGAAGAACGTTTGGGCATACCCATCACACTTAGGTGTCAAACTGAGGGGAAAAAAAGTTGATGGCCTGAGTGCTGTAATTAATCACAGCCGCTGGGAATCACTCTGCACTCTGCACTCTGCGTTCCATATTCCTCATTCCAGTCCATCATTTTTTACCCCTATGCAAATGTAGAGATAGACCACCTAAATAAAAATCAGCCATAGCACCGGTCCAGTGAGAACAGTCCACCTCGCACTAGCAGGCCAGGAATCCTCTAGATTGGAACGCTAGCAACCTCAGACCAGTTTTGGCCTATTTCTGCATCATCATTGATGTACACTCTGGGGCATATTCACAAGGACCTACCACCGATTTATCTCCACCTTAACCCATCAAAAGTGGAGATAGATTTAACACCCCATTCACAAGTGGGTGCAAACTGCAGACATCGGCAGTATTCCCGCGAGAACTGCCCCAAAATTTATCTCCACGGTGGACACCACCAACTAATTCTAATGAGATGCAGAGTAGGCGTTCCCGTGCAAAAACACACGAAAAAACCACAACACCACTTTCACAACGAACTGCCAGATCCGCGATGCGAACCAAAAACAGGCGATAAGCTGTGGTAGCAGCAGGGATTTAACACCTGCCTTTTGCTGGTGTTAAGCAGGACGACTACCTGCAGCATGAAAGGGAGCCCAGCCAAGAGCCACATCTGAAGACCCACAGATGCCATGGAGACAATGATCATGCAGCTCCGAGACCCATGAGGGCCACAACACCCACCCCCACCCACCCCAGGCCCGCCACCACTGCCAGGACCCGTCCCGCCCCCCCCCGGGAACACCACAGAGGCAGCGTACACAAAGACAGCGGACCCACCTGAAACGCACCTGCCGCCCAGACCCAATGCCAGAGGAGGACATTGCCCACTACAGGCCCAATAGGACAACAATCCCCCGCATCCTGACCCACATCCCCCACCTGCTGACGGTACCAACCCAGCGGACAACCAACATCCCTCCGCAGACAAAGCTGCCTGCTGCGCAGCACATGTCGGCCTCTGGTACCATCCAACCCACAACTGCCAGAGTCGGAGGAGTCACACAGCCAGCCCCATCCAAGGTCATCACACCTGTCCTGGATGCCAACAACAGCCTGGTACCCCAGCACCTCTACTTCACCCACACTGCACAGGAGCAGCTGGAGACCAAGCAAGGCCCCTACGCCAGAGCTGGATTCCCTCACGTGTCAGGGCCAATAAATTGCACACATGTACCCCTCGTGACCCCTGCCGACACTGCACACAACTACCACAACAGAAAGCACATGCATACCATGAATGTGCAGGCAATAGTGGACCGCCTGGGACTCCTCAACAATGTCGTGGCCAACTCCCCAGGCAGAGTGCATGATTCTCACATCTCCCGACAGTCCATCATCACCCTGCGCTCCCAGGATGACACCCATGGAAATGCAGTGCCCGTTGGTAAGTCCAAAATGAACACACCACACACCTCCAGCCCACAGTCATGCAAGTCACGACAATGGCAATGGGCACGCAGCACAACCACATTCAACATGACACACAACATGCCAACCGACCAGACACGACAACACAACTCCATTGGGAACCTGGCCTTGCCATGCCCACAACCCAGCCACGGCATGGCACCACAGACACACAATAGCAGGATGTGAGGAGAGGCATGGAGCAGGCATGTGCGAGAGAGGCAAGTGACTAAGGAATGTGAACCTACCCAATGCCAGGTGTGGCGTGGAGGTGCCGGACAGACCACAGAGTGCAAACCACGGAAATGGCCATGTGGAGATCAACTGCTGGTGCATGGAGTGTAGTGGCCAGTGGACGCTACCATGTCCCCACAGGCTGTGGGGCAGAACGCGGAAATGTCGCACGTTACGTCCCCCCTGCATGCGCGGGCGGAGTGGGTCGGACCTGCGTACGCCAGGCCTGCGTAGGGATGTGAACAAAAAGCCCGTCGCACTGGGCGTGGTTCTCATTCGGAATGGACAATGCGTCTGCCAGGGCGGCGCCTCTCAGCCTGCCACGAGTCCTGCGCCAAGCGCGGCGGGGCCTGTGTCCCTGTGCGCCTGCTGAACCCCGGGCCGCTGGTCTCCAGACCCGTCATGCCTGCCCCAGTGCACCAACGGGGCGCCGCTCACCTGCAGACACCGGCGTGTGTCAAAGAGGGCCCGCCACGTGCCGGTGCAAGCTCCAAGCACCAGTCCCGCGACCTCTGCAGCCTTCGCAGACCATCACTGGCCCCCCACGCTGGCCCACATTACTCCTTTCTCATTTACATACTTCACCGGCGTCCTCTTCGGCCCAGTAGGTCCAACATGTGGAACGTTGTCCTGAGTCCTGAATGGCAGTGACCCCAAGTCCGTGGCAGCGGCCACAGCACCAGACTCCCTTCGATCAGTGAGGCATAATTCCATATCGCAGGCCTGCGACACGTGGTGCCACTAACCCTGTTCAACGCAAGCCGGCGACACGTGGTGCCACTAACCCTGTTCAACGCAAGCCGGCAACACGTGGTGCCACTAACCCTGTTCAATGCAAGCCGGCGACACGTGGGTGAGGGCTCAGGCCTACCCTGCGGACCAGTAGGTCCCACATCCAGCACTTAGTCGCGAATCATGAATGGCAGAGTCCACACCAGTGAACGCACGGAGAAGAGTAAGAGGAAGATGCGGCTCAGTCCGGACGAAAGCCGGATCAGAGTCACGGAGGTGATCAAACATTATCAACAACTGACCTGGTGCCATCAACCCTGTTCACCGCAAGTCCGCGTCCCGTGGTGCCACTGAACCTGAACTACGCAGGCCGGTGGGGCCATCCAACCTAAGCTGGTGACACTGGGTGAATGGCCCGTGCTGACCGCTGCCTCAGGCCTACACTGCGGTCCAGTAGGTCACACATGTGGAACTGTGTCTTGGGTAAAATGTGGAGGAGTCCACACCATTGGACAGGCCTCATCGCAGGCGGCATCCCCTAACAGCATTGGTGCCACTAACTCTGTGCGCAATGAGTCATGGGCACTTTCTGGTTGGACTTTGGTGACGTCTGAGTCAATGGCCTGGTGGTTTTCTGCATCTTCATCTGGCTGGACCGGACTTGGTGTCTGACATGTGTCTGTTCCATTAATCTCCACCATAGTGACTGTTTCAGCGTGGTTATGCCCTCTACATCATGCCCCGGGGGTACACCTTCCACTGTCCACCGAGACACTCCGCGACAAGCCCCTTTGTCATCTACGGAAACCTGCTCTGCTCTCGTGACCCTGCCCAGTGCCCCGCAAGTCAGCGGCCCGTGGCGGTAGGCCTGTGCAGGACGCTGTGCATCCGGGGCCACTAACTCTGTGCAGCACAAGTCATGGGGCCTAAATGGTTGAATGGTTGTGTCCTTTATGATGTACACTGTTGTCGATTTCTGACTGCACAGGGCAGCCCTTGCCGGCTGGTGTGCACACACCCCACACACATCCAACACAGGTGTCACTCGATATGTGTGCCTGCTAATAAATGTGGCCGGGCGCACGTGCCCGTAGCCATTCACACCATCTGAGCAAGTGTGTCCGTGTGGTCATTGTTTCAGCATGATGGGCACGGGCCCTGCAACATCACAGTGTGCTGTCTTCAGCGGACGATACCATGTCACCTCAGCGTTGGCAGTGACCCTGGACATGTAGTTTCGCACGCCCCCCCTGCATGCACATGCGGCGTGTGCTGGTCTGGCGTATGTCAGGTCAGCGCAGGGGTGTGCTGATTCGGCAGGGGGAGCAGGGCGTGGCTCGGACCTGGCCTTGGGCAGGATGTACGGTAAGTGTGTCTCTGTGTTGGGGTGTTGTTGCTACCAGGGCCACAGTAGTCGATGTTGCAATGTAGCATGCACCAGGAGGGCGGGCCCGCACGTACGGGGAAATGTAGGAGCGCAAGACCGCTCGGGGTCTTGGCACATGCATGCCAGGTGTTATGTGTATGAGTCCTGTGGCTGCATGAGTCAGCTGCCTAGCCTCATCCACAGCGCGATCACAGCCAGCCATGGACTGTACACCTGTGTCCGCCCTGTCCGGACCATTGGCCTACACTCACGTAGCCGCACACCTTCAAAGGCCAGCGTCAGGGTGTTGTTGGCGTACTGCTGGACATGCGCGGACAGGCATGACAATGGTGTGCCGTAGGAGTGCACGTGATACAACCGCGCAGCACACACAAGTGTGGGGGCTCCTTGGAGGGAGGAGCAGCTGTGAGGCAACGTAACACACAGTGAGGCCGTTCATGTGCCACGTGCTGTGCATATCATCCATGATTCCCAGGGTCGCAGACATCCCACCACACCCACGACAGGCCTCTGTACATCTCCTGGATGCATGCAGTAGGTGAAGTTACTGTAGGGATGAAGGGTCCTTTGTCTGTACTATCAGGCGGTGGCACATCTGCAGCTCTGAGCTGGGACTTGCATGTGGCCAGCACCCCCTGACAGATACGATAGCATTTACTTGCGACTCCCACACTACGCACTGCCCGACGTGAGACCAACGTGTACACATCCCACATGCAGAAGTCCTTGGTTATAGTTAGCGTGAGTGAGATGGCCTTCACACGTACTCCCACCCCACCCCAGGCCTGCACCTGTTGCACACAGACACTGCTCATTGCTCCGAGTTGTGGCATTTCATCCACAGGACTGGCGCAGGGCAAGCCAGTGCCGCTTCAAGCAGAGCCACTGACGCAATGGCAGACCATCCCGGACACATGCTCGACTCCAGTCACGTGGACCTGTACTGTGCACGTCTGCTGCATGTACTGGGGGCACTGCCGTTGGCAGTGCTGCGGATCAGTTAGCAGCTGAGCTTCCGCCTTGCGAACGTCACCTGCGTTCAGCCTGTGTTGCATTGTCGCTCGTGCATATTCGAGTGGACCATGAATGTCTGCCTCTCCAACGTGACTGTAGCTGACCTGGATTTCGACGTGTGTGTGCGCCCCCTGTTGGACCACAACCAGGAGTGTCACTGTGATGCCCGTTTATGGCATGCATGGATGTTTGGCATGCATGCTGGCAACTGGACCTGGGAGATTGCACGAGTTGTCGTGTGCAGTGAGCACATTGAGCCGCTACCCAATTGGGCTTTGGTGCACATTGGGGCCAGGGGTTGGAGTCAGCACATCTGTCCGGGTCTGCTGATGGATTACGTCGACGACATGTCAAATGTGGTGGAGAACGGTCTCTCATTGGAGATGTTGGCCTACGCTGCTGCACACGCGTTCATGGACGAGTGACAAGGTATCTGCAGCCACAACTGGATGTGACCCATTGCACATGTCCCGACTCCTAGTTGCATGTTGGGAATCTGGTCACATGTCCCAAGACGACAGTGGACATGGCTGCATTGGCCTGGACTCCTGATCCATGCGCGGACAACCAACGCGGGTTGGCACTGACTTGTGTTGGTGATGGACTCCCCGGGGTGGACATGGGCGCTTTCCTACGTTCCTCATTCAGACATGCTGCTGCATTGGTCTGCATATCGTGGCACTTCTCTTGGCCGTACTGACACGCACTTGTTGATAAAGTTTCCGCACTTTCACTTGTCTCCAACTGTGTTGTGTCTTGATTTGTATGCCAATGTGTGTGTCACAGACTCTCTGGCTCCCTGCCATACGTGCGTTGCTCCCCCATCAGGGCTGTGGGTTTGTACTTGTGCATTATCATGTCCCTGTTTCGTGCTTTGCCAGATGCGTATGGCCGTTTGCCGGCCACAAGCGGGTGCACTTGTGTCCTGTGTTCGGTTGTGCAAATGTTGCTGTTTGTACCACATTGTGTTAGATGTTGGGGTGCTCTGCTTCCTATGTGTGTGTGCTGCATTGTGTGTGAGATGTCCCTTCATCTCTGATTTGGCTCACCCTTCTCCCTTTCAGGCAGTGTGGTTTTCACTTCTGTGCTTGTTCAGTGGTGTGATATTGCCGAGTTGTGTGACTTGTGCTCTTGGTTGGTGTTGGTACTCTTGGGCATGGTTTGTCTGCAGTTGTGCTGTGCTTAATTGTGCGAGTGTGCCATTGTGCCCATCTCTCCCCATCCCCCCAGTCCCTGGTCGTTCCTCTCCCTGTTGCTGTTGTGTCTGTTGTTTTGTGCAGTTTCCCGTCTCCGGGTCCTGCCACCATCTCCAGACTGATGAGGTGGACACCATTTCCTCCATGTCATCCAGCTCCTGGTGTGGCGCTGGACTCCCACCTCCGGTGTGCATTGCTGCCTTCTTGTTGTTGGCGTGTTTCTGCTTGTTTGTGCGTTTCGCATCATTCCGGCTGTTCTGGTTTTCTTCCATTGTCCTCCTCCGCTCTCCGGCTGCATTCACCTTGTCCACGATGGCCTGCCATGTACAATGTTTTGTTGCCAATGGGGCTTGTGGGGTTGTATACTGGCTCCGGTTGCCTCCATTGTGCTTGGCTGTTGTTTTCTGTTTGGTTTGTCTTTCTTTTTCAGGCTTTTGTTGTGCTAATTCGAGCCTGCTGTGTGTGTGTCACGGGCCTGGCGGTGCTTATCGCTGCTTTCCTCATCGCGAATGGGCTCATCGCACGTTTGGTTGTGTTGTGGTTTGTGTTTTTGTCTCTGTCGAGGTGGTTGTATCGCGGACATTGGACGCGTTTTCGGCGGACTATCGCATGGTACCGCCGTGTTGTGAATTCCACGTTAACACAGGGTTATTTTCCCGCAATAGGCTGCGATGTGTAAAGTTGCGTTAACATTTTTTGGAGATGTTTAGCACACGTTCTTGTGAATATACCCCTTTGATTCTTATGTTCAGTGAGCACAGGACCCATGTCTGGGCATACATCAATCACACAACATTAAAAAAATGACGATAGGTGCAATGCTTGAACTAATCTCAGCCACCGGTAATTTCTCATAGTTGCATTTCAGTCTATTGTAATTTGCTCACAATAGACTCCAAATAGAGACTGGATATATGCATATCAGCTTTGGTCCTTTTTCAAATAGGACAGCCCTGCCTTAACTGCCAGGCTAGATGTACTCAAGATGTGCAATGCCTGAACTAATCTAAGCCACCTGTAGTTTCTTATAGCTGCATTTCAGTCTATTGTAATTTGCTCACAATACACTCTCGATACAGAGTGGACATATTCTTATCAGCTTTGGTTCGTCTCCAAATAGGGCAGGCCATCCTTAACTACCAGGCTTGGTGTCCTGCAGATATGAATACAAGCAACTCCAGACAATTTTCCATCTATTTAAGCCACATCAGTGAGGTATAGCTTAATTCCTAATGCACAGTCACATCAAGTGTTGGAAATGGCCTTTTCTGCAGGGTCACCCCCAAACATTTTACCTTCCTCCTTCAATTTTCTGACCTCGTTTTTGTTGGCTTTAGGACTCTGTGCACTTTGCCACTGCTAACCAGTGCTAAAGTGCTTGTGCTCTCTCTTTAAAACACATATGGTAACATTGGGTCATACCCATCTGGCATATTTAATTTACGTATGTGTCCCTAGTAAGTTGCAGTACATGTGCCTAGGGCCTGTAAATTAAACACTACTACTGGGCCTGCAGCACTGATTGTGCCACCCACTGATGTAGCACTTTAAGCATGTCTCAGGCCTGCTATTGCACACACAGGGGCCGATTCCGATTTCGGCCGGAAGGGCACCGAACGATGGTCGGAGCCCTTCCGACCGAATCGGAACGTGCCGCTCGGATTCCTTTCCGACCGAGCCATTCCGATGGGCTCAGTCGTAAAAGAATCCGACTCGGATTTCCGGATGGCTCACGACGGGTTCGGAGAGCCCGTCAGCCATCCGGAAATCCTCTGTACTCCCCGGCTGCCTCTTTGCGACCGAGGGAGTACGATGGCAGTTTTCACTGCCTTTTCGTGCCGGTCTTTCCGGCACGAAAGGCAGTTGGTCACTGTCTTTGGGGGCCCCCAGTGGGACCCCCATGGGTGCAAGGTCGCCGAATGGCGGCCTGGAGGCACCTATGGTGCCCCTCTGTTGAACCCTGCACCCGGTGGCAGGCACCTTGGGGTGCCGGCCACAGGGTGCAGGGTTGAACTGCACCCCTGCTTTCTCCAATGCCAGCATGCATTCCGTCCGGAATGCAGCTCCCATTGTGGGAGATATGAGTGCGACCGAACAGGGTTCGGTCTCATCGTACTGCCTGGGCCGTAACCGACGACAGCAGGTCGGTCGGTTACGGCTCCGGACCGATGTCGGACGGACCTGAGTCCGTCCGACATCGGAATCGGCCCCTCTGTGTGTGCAGTTTACACTGCCATGTCGACCTTGCAAACAAAACCTTTTGCCAGGCCAAAGCCTTCCCTTTTTATACATATGTCAACCTTAAGATAGGACCTGGACAACCCAGAGAGCAGGGTGCAATGTATTTAGAGGTCAGGAGATGTACTTTAAATTTTTTGCATGGCCTAGTAGTGAAAAACTCCCAACATTGTTTTTCACTATTGCAAGGCCTATCTCTCCCATAGGATAACATGGGATTACCTTATTCCATTTAATAAGTGTAATTTCCAATTGGGAAGAGATCCAAGTCTGGTGTCTGGAATCCAAATTTAAAATCCTAACTTACGGATAGTGAAGACGGATTTTAACTTACAATTCAGAAAATGCCATTGTTAGAAAATTATTAACAACATTAGGGGTTAAGCCCAAAGGACCGGGGCCAGGTAGGGCTATTCAAAATTCAAAACACAACATAAACACCTGGCTCCGTATGAACCTACACTTCTACTATTTATGGAGTAACGGGCAGACTATTATTTTATCTGGCCAAGTAGAATTTTTATTAAATAGTCTTTAAATTGATTCAAAACAATTTTTCAAAAGACTGAAAAGAAACACATATTTCTCAAATTGACACAGGAACCTTCACATATAAATAACACAATGCACAATCAAAAACAATTTGGACATACACCAAAGTGAGAATTATTTGCAACAAATTACAACAAGCAACAAGATCACTAAATGAAAACAAACATAAATCAAATGCAAAAAACATTTAAAGCTTGCAATACATCAAATGCAAAAAACATTTAAAGCTTGCATAATCTGTGAAAAGACACAATGGTGATTGCGAAAAATGTCCAATTTTATGGACTAAACTTATTGTTTCAGCAAGAATATCACAAAGTGTTGAAAATAATGAATTAATCTTTAATACATCCAACACTCAACACATTTAGATTTAACTAAATGCCTCTCGAATGCCTCTTGAAAATGCTAACGCGTTTCAAGACCCAGGCTGGATAGTACTGGGACTCTCGTCAGGGCTTCAAACAAATGATCGGGATATTCTGATTCTTGAAGTAGGAGCAGCCGCTCCAGTTCGTTGATTCCACGCGTTTTTGTCTATATGTCAGTTGACTCGTTCTACTGTAGCTTTAAAGCACCACGTGCACACTTTAAACTGTGTATAATTCTTGCGCAAAGGCTGCAGAGCATGGACAGGAGCTATTCAGATTGGGACTCACAATTTTTAAATGAGTTCGTCCGATATTAGACTCTGCAAAAGGCAGGCTTTTCTTCTGCTCAAAAGCGAGCGTGCTCGCATTCACTGGAATTGATTTTGTATCGACTTCATTGAACAAACTGGATTAACTCTCACCCGGCATCTCTCACTGGGTGAGTGAGAGATGCCGGGTGAGAGTTAATCCAGTTTGTTCAATGAAGTCGATACAAAATCAATTCCAGTGAATGCGAGCACGCCGCTTGAGCAGAAGAAAAGCCTGCCTTTGCAGAGTCTAATATCGGACGAACTCATTTAAAAATTGTGAGTCCCAATCTGAATAGCTCCTGTCCATGCTCTGCAGCCTTTGCGCAAGAATTATACACAGTTTAAAGTGTGCATGTCGTGCTTTAAAGCTACAGTAGAACGAGTCAACTGACATATAGACAAAAACGCATGGATTCAACAAACTGGAGCGGCTGCTCTACTTCAAGAATCAGAATATCCCGATCATTTGTTTGAAGCCCTGACGAGAGTCCCAGTACTATCCAGCCTGGGTCTTGAAACGCGTTGGCATTTTCAAGAGGCATTTCGAGAGGCATTTAGTTAAATCTAAATGTGTTGAGTGTTGGATGTATTAAAGATTAATTCATTATTTTCAACACTTTTGTGATATTCTTGCTGAAACAATAAGTTTAGTCCATAAAATTGGACATTTTTCGCAATCACTGTTGTGTCTTTTCACAGATGATGCAAGCTTTAAATGTTTTTTGCATTTGATTTATTGCAAGCTTTAAATGTTTTTTGCATTTGATTTATGTTTGTTTTCATTTAGTGATCTTGTCGCTTGTTGTAATTTGTTGAAAAGAATTCTCACTTTGGTGTATGTCCAAATTGTTTTTGATTGTGCATTGTGTTATTTATATGTGAAGGTTTCTGTGTCAATTTGAGAAATATGTGTTTCTTTTCAGTCTTTTGAAAAAAATTTGAATCAATTTAAAGACTATTTAATAAAAATTCTACTTGGCCAGATAAAAGAATAGTCTGCCCGTTACTCCATAAATAGTAGGAGTGTAGGTTCGTACGGAGCCAGGTGTTTATGTTGTGTTTTGAATTGTTAGAAAATTGGCATTTTCTTATTTTATCCATTTGGGGCCAGATGTACGACCAAGGAATTTGCAACTCGCAAATTGCGTCGCAAATGTTTACTCGCAATTTGCGAGTCGCAAATTGGTATGTACTACAGTGTCTGAGACACTGATTGCGATTCCCAATGGGGTCGCAAATTGCATGCCTCATGGATATTCATGAGGCACTCACAATTTTCGACCCCGTTGGGAATGGCTGGCCCTCCCAGGTATGGTGGCCTGCTGGACCCAGCAGACCTCCATGTCTGGGACTGCTTCTAAATAAAGCAGGGTTTTTTTTTTTTTTAATGCAGCCCGTTTTTCTTAAAGGAAAACGGGATGCATTTAAAAAATAGAAAAATGAAATGTTTTCGTTTCATTTTTTAAGGGCAGGCAGTGGTCCCTGGGACCACTTCCTGCCCTTAAAAAATATTTTTAGTGCCAGTCACAAAGGGGAAGGGGTCCCCTGGGGACCCCTTCCCGTTTGCGAGTGGCTTACCACTCTTCTGTGAAGGGTGGTAAACTGCAACCGCAATTGCAGTTGCAAAACTGTCATACATGGCATTTGGGGTCGCTATTAGGAAGGGAACGCCCCTTCCTAATAGCGAGTCTCAAATCCTATTTAGCGAGTAGCAAATAAATTGTGACTCGCTAAATAGGATTTGTACATGGCCCTTTAGGTTTTTGCATGAGCAAACGGGTCGCAAACCCGTTTGCGCATGCAAAAACGGGTCGAACATCTGGCCCCAGGTGCCTGCTGCCTGTTTCTGATCACAAGTCTGGGGTGGGTGACAGTTGGACTTTGTGTATTCTCCCTAGACAGTCACACACAATGGGAGCTTAGGTGTGACTTGATGGGGCATCCTGGCAGGATGAGAAGGAGGAGCTGGACACATCCTCACTTACACCTGAATAGGCTGTGTCCTGTCCCCACACAAAGGGCTGCATACCCCCTTGTAGTGAGTCTGGAGCCAATGCAGGAAGGGAGGATCTCTGTGCACTTCAAATGCATGTCTTCGAAGTCTCTCCTACTTCAAAGGCACAACTGGGTATAAGTACTGGACCTCTGACACCACCGCTTCAGTACACTGTTGGACCTGTGGATACTCTGCGAGGCAGAAGGTCTGCTGTGCTTCTGAAAGGACTCCCACTCTGCTGGACTGCCACTCTGAAACAGCTGCTGCCTTGTTGTGCTGTTCTGCTGCCTGCTGACCTCTTACCTGGAGAGGAAGAACTGGACCTGGAACCCATCTTGAATTTAGGATCCCAGAGAGACTCAAAGGGCTAATCTTCTGGCCTCTTGATCTTAACCTCAGTGACATAACAGGCTCCCACGTGCTCCAGGACACATCTTCAAAAAGCTCCTGACGCCCAAGAGGCGCTTCTCAGGTCCTGGGCCATTGGGAGTGGTTTTAAAGCTCTTAAAGTCAAGCTTTTGGGCTGTTCATGAACGCAAATGGGCCAGTTCTCTCAGGGACCGCACTGCTCGCACAGAGAATTGGTCTGAGACAACACAAGTTCATCTCTTTAAACAGCAAGCTTCATTCACCGCTGTGGATCATTACCGCAAGGCCCACCCATTAATCTGTGACACCAGACCTGCTCTTCATGCCCCGCTGACCATCACCAGCGATGCTCACCTTGCTCCTGACTACTTTTTCCCCCGCAATCGGGACTCTTGGCGCAAAACTTGAGGAGGTAAAACTTCAGCAGGACTAATCTGGGACTGTATCCAATCCGTGCTCTATTGCGGCCGGTCTGAACATTTGGATTTGACCCGGTCTAGTGCGACCAGATATCCCCGGTTGGCGTTTTATTCTTTAGATCTCTATTTTACAGTGTATTCTTCTAAAAAAATCTCTGGTTCTACTTATTGGATTTTTGTAATTTTGGCCTTGTTTTATTTATAAAATTATGCTATATTATTCTAACCTGGTGTGGAATCTTTATGTATGGTGTTTCCACTGTTTTACTGTTTGAAGTGTTGCACAAATACTTTACACATTACCTCCAAAGTTAAGCCTGACTGCTCTGTGCCAAGGTACCAGAAGGTGAGCACAGGTTAATTTAGGATGTGCTTGTGCCTTACCCTGACTAGGATTGTGGTTACTGCTTGACCTCGGGCTCATACCCCAGTCAACCAGGAACCCAATCTCTAACATCAAGGTCCAGCGATGCAACATTGCACATCTTTATTGATTGTGCCAACCCCTTATGTAGCCCTTTAATCATGTATCAGGCCTGCAATTGCAGAGCCTGTGTGTGCAGTTTAGACTGCCATGTCGACCTCACAAAATAAACCTTTTTCCAGGCGCAAACCTTCCCTTTTTATTCATATAAGTCAACCCTAAGGTAGGCCCTGGACAACCCAGAGAGCAGGGTGCAATATATGTTCCTGTACGCCAACTTAGATCGAGCAATTGGAAACTGCTTTGCCCCTGTAAAATCAGTAATATTAAAATGGGTGGGCGTGCTTTCTCTCATCTTGCTCCCTTCCACTGGAACAGACTACCAGATGAGATCCGAGCCTGCACAACGTTGGTGCAGTTTAAGAAGCAGCTTAAAACATGGATGTTCTAACGGACATATTGTCATAAGTTACTGGTAGTGTGCAGCCAAGGCGCCGAGAGATCCCTTTGGGGATGATTCGGTGCGCAATATAAGTTTTAACAATAATAATAAATATGTGGACGGCAGGGCATGTACTTTTAAGTTTTACATGCCTAATAGTGAAAAACTCCTAAAGTCGTTTTTCACTACTGCAAGGACTATCTCTCCCATAGGATTACTTTGGGATTACCTTATGCCAATTTATAAGTGTAATTTCCAATTGGGAAGCGATAAGACCCCCAAGTCTGGTGTCTCTGGATTCCAAATTTAAAATCCTAACTTATGGTGAAGTCAGATTTTAACTTACAATTCAGAAAATGCAATTTTTAGAGAATTGGCATGTTCTTATTTTATCCATTTGGTGCCTGCTGCCTGTCTCTGATCACAAGTCTGGGGTGGGTGACATTGGACTTTGTACATTCCCCCTAGACAGCCACACACAATGGGAGCTTAGGTGTGACTTGATGGGACATTCTTGCAAGATAGGAGGGCGGAGCTGGACTCATTCTCACTTACACCTGAATGGGCTGTGTCTTGACTCCACACAAAGGACTGCATACCCCCCTGGAGTGAGTCTGGACCCAGGGCAGGAAGGAAGGACCTCTGTGCACTTCAAATGCATATCTTTGAAGTCCCCCCTACTTCAAAGGTACAACTGGGTATAAGTACCTGACCTCTGACACCACCCCCTTCGGTACACCGTTGGACCTGTGGTTACTCTGCCAGGTAGAAGGTCTGCTGTGCTTCTGAAAGGACTGCCACTCTGCTGGACTGCCACTCTGAAAGTGCTACTGCCGTGTTATGTTGTCCTGCTGCCTGCTGACCTCTTGCCTGGAGAGGAAGAACTGGATCTGGAACCCATCTTGAACTTAGGATCCCAGAGGGACTCAAATGGCTAGTCTTATGGCCCCCTGATCTTAGCCTCAGTGACATAACAGGCTCCCACAGCTCCAGGACACATCTTCAAAAAGCTCCTGTCCCCCAAGAGGCACCTCTCATGTCCTGGGCCCTTGGAAGTGGTTTTTAAGCTCTTAAAGTCAAGCTGTTGGGCTGTTCGCGAGTGCGAATGGGCCAGTTTGCTCCGTAACTGTGCTGCTCGCACAAAGAATCAGTCTGAGACACTGCAAGTTTCTCTCTTTGAACAGCAAGAATCATCCACCTGCATGGATCATCACCGCAAGGCCCCTGCCCGTCAATCTGTGACGCCTCACTGACCATCACCAGCGATGCTCTCCTATCTCCCGGCTAATTTCTCCCCCGCAATCAGGACTCTTGGCAGAAAACTTGAGAAGGTCAAACTTTAGCAGGACTAATCTAGGTCTGTATCCGATCCATGCTCTATCGTGGCCGGCCTGAATGTTTGGATTTGACACAGTCTAGCTCAACCAGATATCCCTGGTTGGCGCTTTATTCTTTGGAGCTCTATTTTACAGTTTATTCTTTAAAAAACTATGGTCCTACTCATTGGATTTTTGTCATTTTGGTTGTGTTTTATTTATAATATTAAGCTCCATTATTCTAGACTGTGGTGGAATCTTTTTGAAAGGTGTTTTCACTGTTATGCGGTTTGTAGTGTTGCACAAATATTTTACACATTGCCTCCAAAGTTAAGCCTGACT
This sequence comes from Calotriton arnoldi, assembly GCA_963921515.1. Taxonomy (NCBI): domain Eukaryota; kingdom Metazoa; phylum Chordata; class Amphibia; order Caudata; family Salamandridae; genus Calotriton; species Calotriton arnoldi. The sequence goes on from CAWUFW010004773.1 coordinate 875,152, forward strand.
GCTCTGTGCCAAGGTACCAGAGGGTGAGCACAGGTTAATTTAGGATGTACTTGTGGCTTACCCTGACTAGGATTGTGGTTACTGTTTGACCAATACCCCAGTCAACCAGGAACCTAAATTCTAACATCAAGGAACAGCAATGCAACATTTCACACCTCTAAACACACAGTACCATTGAATGAACACAGAGCCTGCTGAAAAGTAGGTTCTACTCCCAGCAGTAGACCAATGATTCCCTTCCGGCCAGTATCTCCCATTTTATTGTCAAATGGTTTATAATACACAACATGCACATAAGGTGCTGCTTACCAATGCCAGATATTAGGGACACTAACCTACTTAGAGACCATGATCAAGAACTCTTTCATGTACCATACTCCATCACTGGTGCTTGTGGGTTACAAAGACATATATTTATTTATTTTACTGATTTATTTTGAGCCAAGCAAGTTACCAAGGTCAGTTCACACATAATCAAAATGTAGAAAAAATCCAAGAAAAAAAAATGCATTAATATATCACAGCCCTAAAATTCTCTCCAATCATAAATTGACATAATGTGAATTTGTAAAACACAAGTTCACCCAAGGGTACCTTGACGCTCAACAACAGATGTTTATTGGTACCCAACTCAATGGCACTCATTTTATCGACCACAGAAGGATGAAAGGCTTAGAGAACCCGCCGGGATTTGAACCTGTGACCACGAGGTTGTACAGAGGCCCCTACAGTGGACACATTAGTCTGCTAAGTCACCAGACCCAAACTACACTGTCCAAATCACATAACAATTCTACTCCCTCACTTACCCCAACAGTCCCTTTCCATATCATATTTGTCAGTGTGTGCATTATTCTTTCATACTGGTCTGCTCCCCTGTTGATGATATTTTCAAACCATGCATCGTAAGTGGAGTGTCACATTGCACTCAATAGAACTGACATGAGCAGTTTGGAGTAAATTTGTAATGCATCGAGGAAGCACATGTGCTGTCACATGAACAATATGAAGCTAACTGCGAGTAGATCATCTTTTGGGGCTGAAGCAGGTAGTTCAAGATCTATAGTGACATGCCAATGTCATCAGGAAAATTAGCCGTTTGGCACCAGATAGCTTGGTGGTGGTGGTCTAGTTCATGAACATTCTTTGCCGCTGGCATCCAATATGTGCTTTGTTCTGGGTCTTATTTCAATCTTGAAATTTTTGTTATTATGTGCTCACATGTGGGCCACCAACTAAGTTGCCTGTAACTTTCCTGTGCACTTTTTAGAATGGCCTGCAGACCTCCCGCCAACAAGCTGAGGCAGACAGATAACCGCCATGACTTTACTCATGGATGGAGGTACAAAAGGTTAGAACAAGAATTGGTCATTGCTCCTCACCACTTGAGGATAGATTGCTAAATGACTTTATGCCGAGAAAAGCGATCTCGCTCGCCTATAGTAAATTGTTAAAATGCACTCTAGACTCTTTGGCCCATTTGCGAGAGAGTTGGTATTGAGGCCTAGAGGATTTGGTGGGCGACAAACGGCCTGAGGCTCTGGCATCCCTAAGGGAGGTGGCCATGCACACTAGTAAAATTAAAAATCCTCCATCAAAGTTATTATGCATGTATGACACTGGTTAAAATGGGTAAAATGGAAAATGCATTGTGTCCCAGAAAATATGGACAGGAGGGCACGCTTTTCCACATGATATGGAGTTGCCCAGTGCTCCAACAATACTGGGAGAAGGTGCTTGCCTGCCTTGAGAGAATTTGCAGGAGTGACCTGGGATTGTCAGCCAAATGGTGCCTCCTAAATATATGGGCTGAAACCGACTTAACCCATATGGACCTAATTTGGCTCAGATTGGGATTGATGGTGGCCAAGCGAAATACAGTACGTATGTGGAGGCTGGATTAAGCCTGAGTTTGAGGGCCTGGAAGAGAGACATGGATTGGAGCATGCAGGCTGGAAGGGTGGTTTACAGAGGAAGGGGTTGTCCGAACAAATGGACTAAAATATGGGGAAAATGGAATGCATCGGCGGTAGCTATGAGCACCTATTGTGAATACTAAACATGATGTTTTGTAACAATGAAGGTCTGGATTTTACTGCTGATATCTGTGTACTGTTGGTAAAACAATTGAGTGTTGATTCCCACAATGCTAGGAATTTATCACTGTATGCCTGTGTCTTCACATTACGATCAGGAATGTCTTTTGTCACCGCAATTGTCTTTGTTTTATTTTCCAAAAAACGGAGATTTAAAGTAAAAATTGGTAGTTGCATTCATGTTCTCTAACTCCATCTCATCCCCTCTATAGACTATTAACACCAGCTTGCAGATGCTGCAAGCCATCTGCAAAAATAGTGATTGCCCTATGCACTTTGGTGTGTAGTGGATATGTTTGCTGAGTTATAGCGACTAGTCTTCTGCATAGGTGGTTTTCAATGGTGAAGACGGTTGTGGTAATACAGAGGGCTTCTACACTCATTCTAAGTCTTTGCTGTATCCATGCTGTCAGCCTGACTGTCTTCCATATCTGTCACCTATAATAGGGAGTATAAAATTAATTGATGTTTGCAAACTGCACTCATGAAGTTGTTCATATGAATTTTACTTTTGTACACTCAGAAGCAGATGGGAAGAATATTGGAACAACAAGTTCTAAAAGAAGCATTCAGAGAAAGATAGAAAAGATGTGGGCAGAAAAATAGGCAAAGAGGTTTAGGAAATAAGGCAAAGGTAGTGGGTATTGGGTGGAAGCTCATGAAAGTAGCAGAAATGTGACAGGTAAAAAAAAGTGAAAGGTAGAAGTAAGAGTAAGTGGGAAATTAGTGAAACAAGTAATGGGGAAGATAAAGGAGTTGAGGGATAGTGGAATGGCTGCAATTAGTTACAATTAGGAATTTAGGAACAGAGAAAATCGTGGCTAAGTTGCATGACATTACCAGCAAAATTAATGGAAACCTGAAAACCTCCAATATGTTTAAAAGGTCAAAGCTTTCCTTTCTAGGCATACTATTGCTAATCTTTGTGAATTTCCAAAAGTAGTAAATCAGCAACTACTCAAAGGATTACTTGGCACATGCAGATTTACTACTTTTTGTGAATCTGGGGCAAAATATTTCTTTTTGTTTTAAAAGTGACACCCATTTCACTGCATCTAGGAATTACAAATTTGCAAGATATGGCTGGATGTGCATTGCATTTTTGGGGTCGCAAACACTCCTATTCTGTATTTGCGAAAGCAAACATTTTTTTCCAATGTATTGCACCCATTTTAGGAGTCAGAAACTTTTTTCTGACTCCTAAAATGGGTTTTGAAATAGACACGGAATCACTATTTGGAAGGGGCATTTTGTAAGCGTCCCTTCTAAATAGTGAATTATATCATATGCATCAATGATTTAGGATTGAAATAGCGACTATAAACCGCAAAAGGATACGTAGTCCATTTAAGATCCCTTCCCCTTGTGTAAATGTTAAAAAAAAGTTTGTTGAGAAGTAGCCAATGGTCCAATTTTCAAATAATCTTTAAAATAAAAGTAAACTTTTCTTTATAAACAAAATCCTTTAAGAAAAACGTACTGCATTTAAAAAAAAAGGTTTACTTTACCCCAATAGCCACCATCCCTATAATGGCCTCTAATCAAGTGAGTTGCAATTTGTTACCTACTTCATGAGGTATGTCAGATTGCAACCCACCGCAAAGCAGACCTATTTGTACAAAGATTAATTTGGAAAATGATTTACTGGCCACAAAAATACTGGTTGGAATATGTGACCAGTATTTTGCAAGTTAACCATTGCATTTACCAGCCAGATTTTCACAACATCCTTATTGCATCATTTAATGTGTACTTAGGCATCTGGAAATAGTATTTCCACCAGCTCAAAATGCCATTTCGTATAAATGTGCATGCAGCAATATCAACCCCCTCACAACTGATGTGCACAGACCCCCTTTTTGATGAAGGCTGAAGCTGCTGGCTATTTCTTTTTTATTTTTTTTTAATTTTATTTTTATTGGAGAAGATATATTTACAAATACCAAATTCAGATTCATATATATACTCAAATTCATACATTACAAACATAAAGAAATGAGAAAAAAGGAAGACAAAAGAAAATTATACACACGATCTTGTTTAAAACATATGACACATAAGTGAAAAGGAATGGAGGCCAACCATTATAGAAAAAAAAGGAAAGAAACAAAAAAAAAAAGGAATACAATTCCTATACATAAAATCATAATACAATAAGCAAAAAGAAAACCCTAATTTAACATGGCCCCTTAATTTCCCCCTCCCCTTCTACCCAATTAGATAAAGAGCTCCATAATTTCGCACCCCATTTCCTGGCCTGACGGCCCTTACAATCATACAAAGCTGATTCCAATTTATATATAGCCATAAGTCTGGCCAAGTATTCTTGAAAAAGTGGAGGCAATATATCTTTCCATCTAGTTGCGATAAGTAACCGAATAATAGTTACTGAAATGAATAATATACCGGATTGAGCCTGATCCAGTCCGGCATTACTATCATATCCCAACATCATGAGTGTGGGAGTCAGTACTACTTTTTTACTCAGGATCTTCTCCAAAAATTTAGTTACCTCCGCTTTAAACAAACCGAGCTGTGGACAGCCAAAATACATATGAATCTCCTCTGCCGGTCCCCTCCCACATCTTGGACATTGGTCGTCTTCCCTTTTCCCCCATTTAAATAAATTATAGGTAGTAAAATATAAGCTACAGATTGTTTTGTAGTGTTGTGCTTTTAAATTGGATGAGAGGAGCACTTTTTTTGCCAGCAATAGAGACATATCCATATCTACCTCACTATTTTCTAATTTATCTGCCCACTTAGCCTCCAGTTTCTCCATATCATCGGGGGCTGCTCCTATTAATATACTATACAGGGGTTTGAGCTTACAGAATCCCCTCTTAAGAGTCTCAAATAGCACTATCCTACTACTAGATATAGCTTGTTGTTGTTTGCCCAGAAATCCTCTTACTTGGAGGTATTTGAGATAATGTCCATCTGGTAATCCATATTTCCTTTGTAATTCAGAAAAAGAATAATAAGAGCCATTGGCCTGGATATCCCCTACAACCTGCACCCCGGAATGTTCCCATTGTCTCCCTATGATATCATAAAGCCCTGGGGAGCTTAGGGAAGACCTCCAGATAGGTGTATATCTAGTGTATTTCTCAATTTTCATGAATTTTTGTATTTTACACCATGTTTTCCAGGCATTCAATATGATCTTAAATCTTACTTTTTTAAAGTAGCTAGGTTCTACCTGCCGGAGTAGTAGTGCTCTTCCTTTATCTCCTAATGCGAGTTCATAAATAGTGGGGATACCAGAATTCAATCCACCCCCGGGTCCAACATTATCAAAAAATAACACCTTCATTTGTTGCAATAGAGTTGCCCAGTAGTAAAAGGTAAGATTTGGAGCTGCCAAACCACCCCGAACCTGTGGTAAGGTTGTCATTTGCAGTGACCTCCTGACCTTCCCATATTGCCATATGAATTTACTGAATACCGAGTCTAGAGCCTTAATTATTGATCCTTCCACCTCTATAGGGAGTGTACGAAATAGATATAAAATTTTAGGAAGCATCACCATTTTTAATACATTCACTCTCCCTATGATGGTCAAGTGTAATGAGTTCATACGTTTAAGATCAGTATCTATCTTATTAATCATAGGATTAAAGTTTATCTGCCCAATCAAATCCACATCAGAAGTAATCTTAACCCCAAGATAAGTAGCCGTAGAAATACGCCGATGATCTTGGAAAATAATATTCTCAGTACAGACTATCTGGGTTTTATTTTTATTAAGTAGATACCCTGATTCTTCACCAAACATAGTGGCCAGGGTTTCTAGTTCCCCCATGGCTTCCTCCGGATTAGGGGTTAATACAGCGATGTCGTCAGCATACGCAAGTACCTTGGTGCTATATCCCTGGGTTAACACGGGTATAATAACTTTATTCTCCATAATCATTTGTATGAATGGGTCAATATATAAAGCAAATAGGATAGGGGAACACGGACATCCTTGCCTTGTTCCCCTACCAACTCTTATCATTTCTGACTCCCTTCCCATCATCTGAAGTTTAGCATATGGTGACTTATACATGGCCTTTATTGCAGTGATAATTAGTGGGCCGAAACCCTTGGCTGCTAAGATCTTCCAAAGGTACTTCCATGCCACCCTATCGAAGGCTTTTTCTGCATCCAATAGGATCATAGCCAGCCGGCTGTTATTCACCCGAGCAATATCAAACAATGCCACTGCTCTTTTTACATGGTCAGTTGTATCTCGACCTGGGACAAACCCATGCTGCCAGGGTGACACCAGACTGGCTATGACCCCTTGGATTCGATTCGCCAAGATCTTGGAATAGATTTTAGCCTCTGCATTAATCAAAGAAATAGGTCGATATGAAGTGGGTTTCTCTGGTGGTTTGTCCTTTTTAAGAAAAATAACTATATTTGTACCTTTCCATGATTCAGGAGGTTCTCCTGAAAATTGAACCCCCAGAAACAAATCCCAAAGAAGGGGAGTAAGTTCTTTCTGGAATACTTTATAAAATTCCAGGGGGATTTTATCAGGGCCCGCGGCCTTACCTGCATTAAGCTGTTGTATCGCTATATGCACCTCATCTGTTGTAAATTCGGATTCCAGCCGGTCCCGTGCTTCCCCTTCTAATCTCCTATATCTCGCGCTAGCATTAACAAATAAATCTCCCTCTGAGCCTAACCTCTCTTCATTATACAAATCCTGGTAAAACTCATGAAATACACCCATAATATCCCCAGGGTCTGTATATAAAACCCCCCACTTTTTATAGAAGATATCTGATTCTGCATTGTTTTCTGTCTGATTTTCAGAGCAAGCAGCCTACCCACAGAATCCCCATATTCATAGGCTGCTGCCCTTTGTGTTTGATATCCAGCTGCGACTTGCTGTGAGTAATATGCATTAATTTCGGCCTTAGTCAGAATAATATCTAATTGAGTTATAGCAGCAACTCTCCCCTGGGCTATCTTATTCAGATGTTCCTTTTCAAGATCCTGAAGCTTGGCACGGAGAGATTTCGCCTTCTTATGTTGTTTATTCCTCTTGTTGGTGGAAAAGCTGACCATTTCTCCCCTTAAAGCAGCCTTAAAAGTATCCCAAACCATATTACGAGATGCACTAAATCTATTTATGTCAAAAAATTCGATTATCCACTTTCTAAAATAAGATATATACTCCTGATCGACCAATAGCTTCCGATCGAACGTCCACTGTGGATGCTGTCTAATTATTTGCTGTGATCTGATCTCCAACCACAGAGGATTATGATCCGAGATAATCTTTGGAAATATCTCAATCTCCACCCCCAAGAATTTGTTTTGAAATAAAGAAATAGTCTAGCCTGACATATTTCTGATGGGGGCAGGAGAAGTATGTAAATCCAGGGTCTAGAGGATGCTCAACATCCCAAACATCTACTAAGCCATGGCTTTTAATGAGTGATTCCAAAGCTCTAAATGTCTTGGGCTTCCTACCTTGATATCTAGCATTTTTACTACGTCCGACCCCCAAATGAATATTAAAATCCCCCCCATAATCAGCGGGGTAGGCCAAGTTGCCAGCTCCATTTCCAGGTCTTCAAATATTTTAGCCTCGTCCTGGTTAGAGCCATACAATGATATAATCGTGAGTCCCATTGCTAACTCCACTACTACCCATCTCCCTCCAGCATCGCCCGATATCCGTCTAGCGGACCCCAAATAATTTTTAGCAAAAATAGCCACCCCTCTGATATTGGAGGTTTGGGTAGAACAGCCCATTAAACAATATCCTTTAATAAACATTAACCCTCTTTTGGACCATGGTAAATGTGTCTCTTGCAAACAGATGACATCCGAATTGTTACTTCTAAGCATCTCCATAACTCTATTCCTTTTACTTCTATCTCCCAGCCCTCCAACATTGACTGAGCAAATAGTCAGTTTACCCATCTATATTAAATAAGTGTTCCATTCCTGTTGTTTCTAAGGTTATCTCCATTATATCCCGAAAAAAAAAAGATATATTTGAAACTCAATTCCATCCTGAAGTTCATATATCTTAAGCTAATTCTAACTATACCTTCTCCAAATTTTCTTCTTTCTTTTTGCCCCTGACCCCCCTCCCATCCCCCTGCCCCCCCTCCACCCACCCCTTGCATCCTTCTCCCCACCCCCCCCCCTCCTTCTTAGCTGGGAAGCACCCAGACCACACAGTGGTCTGTTTTAGGAAGATGGAGCGCGGGTGCCACACCGTGAGTTTAATGAAAAATACAGAAAAGAAAATAATGAAAAGGACAAGAAACCAAAAAAAAAAAAAAAAGAGGAGAGAGAGAAAGGGATACTTATCCCCTATTTAACATTTTTCATACTTTGGGCACCTTAGTACATATCTTTAAATCAAGGTTTAAGTTCAGTTAAATATTCTCCTGCTTTCACTTCTGAAGTGAAAAATGTTGTCGAGCCTTGCCAGACCACTTTCAGAGAGGCGGGGTTGGTTAGATAGACATTTGCCCCCTTGTCCTGAAAAGGTTTGATTAACTGACGTAAACGCCATCGCCGCTCGACGGTGACGTGACAAAAATCCGGGCGGACAAAAAAAGAGACGTCTCCAACATTACGCCTGGCTTCAGGTCTGGCTTTTTCAAAAATTGCCTGTCTTAATAAAAAATTTCCAAAGAAGACCAAGATAGCTCGTGGTCTTGTTAAAGCTTGACCCGGGTTTCAAAGTGTAAAAGGTGTTCTATGTACTCGCTGTACCTCTGCCTGCCAGTTCCAGTCCGCGAGATCCGGAAATGCTTTCTGAAAAAGATCAAGCATGAAAGCACGTATATCTGACCCTTCCTTCCCCTCCGGGACACCCAGGACCCGTAGGTTATTGCGGCGTTGCCGATTTTCACTATCCTCCAGTTTCCACTGAATATCAGTAATTTGTTTTTCCTGGTCCCCAGATTGTGAGAGTTTCAGGGCTACCTCAGTCTCTACTGTACTGACCCGAGTTTCCAATTCTGTGAGGCGTTCCCCAATAGCACTACATGTCTTTGTCAATTTCCTCACAGCCCCCTGAACTTTCCTAGCAGCGTTCTGGGCTTTGCGGGCGTCCGCCCGTGTTTCCTCCCGATGCTGAATAATGGTCTGTAAGACAGTCTCTAGAGTTGGGGACTGTGGAGCAGCAGCACCTTGAAAAGTGCTATTTGGCGTTGGATTAATTGATTCCGTCGCCGAGTAATCCCATTTCAGACTGATCGTTTTTTTCCCGTTGTGGCCAAGCTTCTTTCTGCCTACACGGCGGGCAGTCTGGAATGTTGAATCATCTGTTTTATCTAAGTCACTCTCATTTCCATTCTCACTAGACAAAAGAGAAGACCCGGACTCATCTGCCGACCAGTCTGGGCCATCTGACAAAGAGAAAAATTCAGCAGAGTCTGTTATAGGCGCTACATTAGCAACAAGTACCTCTGTATCTTGGTTATGGAAAAGCTCCTTATGGGTATCTAATCCACCTCCTGGATCATTCTCTACTTCTGCTCCTTTAATCACCCCAATATTCTCCTTATATTTTTCCCATCTTCCCCCCTCCTTTTTCTCCTCTTTCTCCCTCTCTCCCTCCGATATCATAGCCCCCCCTTGCCTCGTGGTTTCAGAGTCCTCGTTAGCATCGGCAGTTGCCCCCTGGTATATAGTATTTTCAAGCAAAGTTCCAGGCTGGTTTGCCTGCCCTAAGGATTTCTCCATTACTATCTCTTTTAGCTCTTTATTGCCTTTGCCACTGTCATTACCATTGTCGATGACCTTTAGATGTTGAGCAGATGCTCCCAATGCTCCAATTACTCCGGCTGCAACGTCAGGATCTGTAAGCTGCCTGCGGGGAGCGTGCAGCATTTCCAGAATGGAGCCACCCGGTGCTCGGCGCCCGGACGAAGTTCCGCCCCTTACTCTCTCTGGAGCGGCTTCCTTGACGGGTGCTGGTGCAGACATCACAGCCTGAGGTGTGCGCTTCCCTCCATACTTCGCCTTAGGACCAGTGCCTGTACTTTCCGGAGCGGGGGCCCCCGACTTCATCTTCACCGACTTCGGGGCCATTCGCACCTTCCTGCGACAGCGCCGACAACAAACGGCCAGCAATAAATCCTGCACAAATGCCAAAACAGTGCCCCGCCACTGCGAGGATCTGTCCCGACACCAATCTCCAAGACCCCAGTCCACTCCTGCTTCAAGAGTCCCGTTCAGTTGCCGGAGCATCAGGTAGGAGTTGGGGGGCACTCGATCTCTTATTTTCCCTCGTCGCCTTCCATCTTTGTAAACTTTTTCACGGTGTTTAAAACGGCATCTCCGCTGTTACAGCCTCACTCGGCCGCCATCTTGCTTCTCTATCCTGGCGCGGTGTCCTCCTCACTCGGGTCTTCTCCAGGCAGGCTGGCTCACACGCGGGGCCGAGGAAACAGCTGCTGGCTATTTCAAAGTATCACAAATTGTTCAAGAACCATCCACAATTCACAAACTAATGGTGTTAGAAATGGCCCTTTTTGCAGGGTTATCCCTAAACGTTTTGCTTTTTCCTCCTATTTTTTCCTGACCTGTGTGTGTTGGTTTTAGGACTCTGGGCACTTTCCCACTGCCAATCAGTGCTAAAGTGCATATGCTCTTTGTGTAAACTGTGTTATGGATTGGTGTTTCCACAATTGGCCTATTTGATTTATGTGTCAGTCCCTAGTAAAGTGCACTGAGAGTGCCAGGGCCTATAAATCAAATGCTGTTGGTGGGCTGCAGCACTGGATTGTGCCACCCACGCAAACAGCCCGTAAAGTGTAACTCTGGCCTGCCATTGCAGAGCCTGTGCGCAGCCTGGGGCTGCCATGTCGACTTGGCAAGTGCACACACTTGCAAGTCCCTAAACCTTCCCTTTCCTACATGTGAGTCGCCCTCTGGTAGGCCCAAGGTACCCCCTGGGCAGGAGTGCATTGTATGTGAAAGGTAGGACATGCCCTGGTGTGTGTGGCATGTCCTGATAGTGAATTACAGCCTACTTCGTTTTTCACTATTGCAAGGCTACCTGTTCCCCATAGGCCAGAATGGGCAGTTTGATTATTACATCTTATAATCCTAACTGACCCAGGGAACATGGTAGAAATTCGAGTTTAGTATGCCTGAACTCAGAATGATAAAATGCATCTTTTAGTGAAGTTGGTTTTAACATTCTGTGTTTGAAAATACCACTTTTAGAAAGTAGGTATTTTCTTGTCTAACCATCCAAGCCTGCCTCTGCTAGGTTGTGTATTCCTTGTCTGGAGTTTGAGTGACAGGGGCTGGGGGATTCCAGGAGACAGGGTGAGTCAGCACAGGGCTGAATAGCAAGAACTACATGTAGATGGGTGGGAGGAGTTGCACCTGGGACCTGAATAGGACTGTGCCTTCCCTCCACAATGCTGGCTCCACCTCCTGTGGTGCGTCTGATGTCCCTGGCCTGCACTGTGAAAGGAAAGAAGTAGTCTTGTCAACAAAGTGCTCCAGGACTGACCAGAACTGGTTTGGACGAGGCAAAGGCCTCTCTGCCTTCAGAGAACAAAGAGAAATTGAGGATAAAAAGGGGGACCCAAACCCCAGAACTTTAGAACTCTTTTGGATCAAGAAGACTGCCAAGAAGAAGAGCTGGAGAAGCTGTGAGGAGGAACTATCACTTTGCTGTGTGCTTTGTTGTGTTGGCCTGCAGTGGCTGCTTCTGTCTTGGGCAGTGAAAGGACTGGACTGAACTTTCTGCAATCTACATTGTGAGTGTCTCCAAGGGCTTGAGGTAAAGCTTGCCCCCTGTTCAAGAAGTCTCAGGAACAGCAAAGACTTCAAGCCCGACGCCGTCTACGACGCCGCTGCCGACTCCGTGTCCTGAAGGCACCGCAGAGGGCACCGCCGCAATGCCGCACCGCAACCTTGGTCTCACCGACGACGCCTGTCGATGCCGCCACCGAGCCGCTGCTTGCACCGCAACCTGTGGGCACCGCACTCCGCACCGCCTCGCTTCACGCCGAAGCTTTGGTACCACAGAGAGCACCCCTGCAATGCCGCACCGCGACCCTGGTCTCACCGACGACACCTGCTGATGCCGCCACCGAGCCGCTGCTTGCACCGCGACTTGTGGGCACCGCACTCCGCACCGCCTCGCTTCACGACGACGCCTTGGTATCCCCGACGACGCCGCTCCACGCCGGACTCGATGCCGCTGCTTGCACCATGGTTCGAGGGCACCGCTCGTAAAGTTACACGACACACCGCCATCATCCCGCACCGCAGCCTTGGCCTACCGACGTCGGTGCCATCGACTCCAGTTCGTCAGCCGACGATAGCGCTTCAGCAACGACGATGCCGCTGCTGCACCATGACCTGCCAGCACCGTGACGAGCACCGCCTTCATCTCACACCGCGACCCTGGCCTCACCGATGACGCCATCTGATGCTGCCGCCGAGCCGCTGCTCGCACCGTGACCTGAGGGTACAGCACGCCGCACCACTGCACTTCGCACCGCAGCACCCGACGCCTGCCAACGCCAGCGCTCCTGACTTCAACAGAGATGAGATCGATCTGCAACACGTGTGACTTCGAGGGCCCCGACGACGCCTACACTGACCTCCGGAACCGATGCCTGCAGACGCCGTGTTTTCGGAAGCTCACCGCGAGGTCATCGACGCCCTGCATTTCTGAAAGGTACTGTTTGGGGGTCTTCCCGACCCCGTAGCTGACTCGCGACGTCGCGGTCAGCCAGAACTGTTTGGATTTGTTTGTTCACGACGCCGTGATAGCCCCGGACTGAGCTATCGACATCAAGGAACTGTTTTTAAGAACACTGTGATAACTGAAGCGTTTTAAAGTACTGTACTGTGGATTTTTATTGTATTGGTTTTGTTTTAAGTATATAAAAATATTGGATATTTTTCTAAACTGGTGTATTGTCCGTTTGTAGTGCTTACACTGTATTACTGTTGGTTATGTGCAAATGCTTTACACACTGCCTCTAAGATAAGCCTGACTGCTCGTGCCAAGCTACCAATGGGGTGAGCAGGGGTTATTTTAGGAGTGTAACTCCCTTATTCTGACTAGGAAGAAGGGTCCCTACTTGGACAAAGGTGCTAGCCCTTGCCAACTAGAGACCCCCATTTCTAACATTGGCTGTCAGCGGTGAGGATAGGTCTTGTGTTTGCACTTGACTTACAATGATTGGTGTGCACTACTACCATATCACAGACCATTACGTACCACATACAGGTTCTTTTTCTTTTTGGCCTATTTTTGATCTTGCCAGTTTGAACTTGCTACTTCAACATGCCTGAATCTATAGTATCATCAATTGCATCAGTAGAAATTGCCTTTGAGGAGGATCGATTGGAAGCCTACAATGTCAAGGAGTTAAAATCGATTTGCAAGAACCTGAAAGTCCAGGTCAGAGGCCTCCTCGGGAAGGATGAGCTACAAAAGGCGCTGAGGGCCTGGGTAGCAGCCAGACATGCCAGTGGGCAATCTGGTGATCTCAGTGGAGAGGTGGAGGAGCCTGTTCCTAGGGTGGATGTGCTTTTGGGAGGGGGGGACCCTCCAGGCAAGGCAGCAGTGGCCTGTCCCCAGAGGAGCTGGAGGACAGGCGGGAAGCAAGGAAGTTCGAATTAGAGAAACTCAGGATGGAAAGTGAGAGGGAAGACAAAAGAATAGCCATGGAGGAAAAGAAGATGATCTTGGATCATGAGCTTAAAATGAGAGAGCTGGAGCTGGATTGGGAAGCCGGTAGGGCTTTGTCCAGCCCAGATGGTGGCAGCAATAATGTAGTGTCTAGTACTGAGGGGGAGGTACACACACACACAGATTTGGGGCCCTGCTTCAAGGAGGGGGTTGACATACGCCAGGGGGTTCAGGATTGTGAGGTTACTTCCGTGGTACGCAGTGTCCCTGAGGTGGATTGGGGAACTGGCACAGAGGATCATATTCCTGGTAGTGGGAGGGACACTCTACTGACTCTAGAGGAGAGGTGCAGGGAGAGGGGTTCCCCCATGATAGAAGCCCTGGTAAGTGAGTATGGAAACCAGCCAGAAGAGTATGGGTTGAGAGACAGCAACAGTCAGACACTGTCTCACCAGTCTTGTGAGAATGATGTGGGGTACTTTTCTGAGGCACTGGATGGTTGGGTGAAGGGTAGTTTGGTTAACACCTGTGTGGGGCTGTGTGATTCAATTGTTGGAGAGCATATTTTAAGTCCCTGTTTTCCAGAGCTAGGCCAACACCCGGTGGAGTGTGAATTCTCTGACCCCAGGGAGCTTGCACTGGAGGCAGACCTTGTGGTGGATTCCAGAGGGTCTGGAGACGCATCTGGGGGTGACCCGGAAGGAAGTGGCTTAGGTATTTCCCAACCAAGGGTGGTGGGAAAGGTTTGTGGTAGCCCAGATAGGTCCCGGTGTCGTGGCAAAGGTGTAGGGACTCACGTCCTGTCTCCGCGGAGAAGGAGTGGGAAGGGGCTGAGGCCCAAGGTGCCCGAAACCCGGTCCCAGAGCCTGGGTGGTTCCATGAGGGAACACCAGGTGGGGAGCCTAGGTTGTACTGGAAGGCCACCCCTTGAGGGGGATCCCCTAGTGTCTGGGGAACTGGGGGGGACTGCGGTAACGAGCATCCCACCGGTTCTGGTGTCTGGGAACACCGCTCCTGTTGGGAGGGTGCAGAAGTCCAGATGGAGGGGTGAGAGGGGGATGCGTCCCCCAGTGGGAGAACCAGTGGGTCAGAGGCCAGCCAGAAGGGCTGAGCCTCCTAGAAGTGACCATGGTGACACCATTTCTGTCCTGGGGGATCTTCGCGCACTGTCAGATGGACAGAGGTCAGGAGATCTGCACCAGGCAGACTGTCACACAACGCATGAGTCATGTGTTACCCTCAAGGGGGGCATGCGTGCTCCCAAGGAAGTCCTGGTGTGCCGGGCAGGTGCTCAGCTGCAGGGTTTAGTCCCTGGGTTGGGAAGCCAGGTTCAGGTCCTGCCTGACCTGGAGGGAAGGACGACTGTACGCAGTGTCCTGACCGGTTTGTCTTCTAGGGGTACCACTCCAGGTGGGAGGGTGCAGAACTCTGGAAGGGGGTGCAGAGGGAGGGAGTCCTCGCCTCTCACCCCAGTTCAACTTGAGGGTTTAGACCCTAGGTTGGGAGACCAGTTGCTGGAGGGAGGTCCTGAACTGGTGGGTGAGTTGGGCAGGACACCCGCCACAGGTGCCGTGACAATTTTGGAAGGACCAGTAGGTCAGGGGTTGCCAGCTCTGAGGTCAGAGCACCCCAGGACTGACCCTGGTGAGGCCACTTCTGGCCTGGGGGGGTCTTCATGCTCTGTCAGGTAGACAGGAGGCTGGAGACCTGCGCCAGGCGGATTCTGGCACAACTCATGAGGGGTGTGTTTCCCTTGGGGGGGGTTGGTGTACTCCCCCAGAAGTCCTGGGTTGCCAGGCACAGGTCCAGCCTAAGGGTACAGGCCCTGGGTTGGAGGACCAGGTTCAGGTTGTCCCCCCTGACCTGGGGGAAGGGGCAACTGCTAACAGTGCCACTACCAGTTTGTCTTCTGGGGGTGCCGCTCCCGGTGGGGGGATGCAGTGCCCCAGGGAGGAGGACAGGGTGTGGGAGAGGCCACCCCAGTCCTGTGTCCAGCCTCAGGGTACAGACCCTAGGCTGGTGTACCAGTTGCAGGATAGCACCCCTGAACTGGTGGGTGAATTGTGCAGAACGCCTGCCACAGGTGGCCTGACAATTCTGGAGTTGAGGGGGACTGCTCCTGGTGGGGGGATGCAGTGCCCCAGGGAGGAGGACAGGGTGTGGGAGAGGCTACCCCAGTCCTGTGTCCAGCCTCAGGGTACAGACCCTAGGCTGGTGTACCAGTTGCAGGATAGCACCCCTGAACTGGTGGGTGAATTGTGCAAGGCACCTGCCACAGGTGCCCTGACAATTCTGGAAGGGGGTACCGCTCCAGGTGGGAAGGTACGGAGCCCCTGGGAGAAAGACGGGGGTGGGAAAGCCTACCCCAGTCTCCTGTCCAGCCGCCGGGTACAGACCCTAGGCTGGTGGGTCAGTGCCAGGATGTCATCCCTGGCCTGACAAGAGGGAGAGTGGACAAAGGGTGCCAGGCACCTGGGGCTACCGCCCCCCACTCTCTGATGCCACAGAGGTTAGAGAGCCCTGAGAGGCATAAGGCCTGGGTCTCCCCACAGACAACTGTCGGTAGCCACTGTGGCTTACTGTCCTGGTGGACAGAGTTGCCCCTGGGAGGGGGACAGGAGTCCCACCCCGGGGGTGGACTGGGCCACACCACGGTGTTGGCCATGTGGGCACTGTCGGCCTGTTGGGACACATCTGTGAGCAAAGTAAGTTTAGGCGCTGCACAGATAGGGGTCACAGGTGAAGAGAAGGGTACCCCATGGGTCAGCTTAGTGGGCCCTGAGAGTATGGATAGAGGGATCCAACTAGGTTCAGGAAGGCATAGAACAGGAATGAAACCCTGCTGTTGCGGGCCAGGTTCCATGTTCTATCGCCCCAAGCAGGGAAGTCCATCGAGGTATGGATTGGTCTACCCTGGCTTTAGGCTGGAAGGGGGTTGTGTTAGAAATGGCCCTTTTTGCAGGGTTATCCCTAAACCTTTTGCTTTTTCCTCCTATTTTTTCCTGACCTGTGTGTGTTGGTTGTAGGACTCTGGGCACTTTCCCACTGCCAATCAGTGCTAAAGTGCATATGCTCTCTGTGTAAACTGTGTTATGAATTGGTGTTTCCACGATTGGCCTATTTGATTTATGTGTCAGTCCCTAGTAATGTGCACTGCGAGTGCCAGGGCCTATAAATCAAATGCTGTGGGTGGGCTGCAGCACTGGATTGTGCCACCCACGCAAACAGCCCGTAAAGTGTAACTCTGGCCTGCCATTGCAGAGCCTGTGCGCAGCCTGGGGCTGCCATGTCGACTTGGCAAGTACACACACTTGCAAGTCCCTAAACCTTCCCTTTCCTACATGTGAGTCGCCCCTCTGGTAGGCCCAAGGTACCCCCCTGGGCAGGGTGCATTGTATGTGAAAGGTAGGACATGCCCTGGTGTGTGTGGCATGTCCTGATAGTGAATTACAGCCTACTTCGTTTTTCACTATTGCAAGGCTACCTGTTCCCCATAGGCCAGAATGGGCAGTTTGATTATTACATCTTATAATCCTAACTGACCCAGGGAACATGGTAGAAATTCGAGTTTAGTATGCCTGAACTCAGAATGATAAAATGCATCTTTTAGTGAAGTTGGTTTTAACATTCTGTGTTTGAAAATACCACTTTTAGAAAGTAGGTATTTTCTTGTCTAACCATCCAAGCCTGCCTCTGCTAGGTTGTGTATCCCTTGTCTGGAGTTTGAGTGACAGGGGCTGGGGGATTCCAGGAGACAGGGTGAGTCAGCACAGGGCTGAATAGCAAGAACTACATGTAGATGGGTGGGAGGAGTTGCACCTGGGACCTGAATAGGACTGTGCCTTCCCTCCACAATGCTGGCTCCACCTCCTGTGGTGCGTCTGATGTCCCTGCCCTGCACTGTGAAAGGAAAGAAGGAGTCTTGTCAACAAAGTGCTCCAGGACTGACCAGAACTGGTTTGGACGAGGCAAAGGCCTCTCTGCCTTCAGAGAACAAAGAGAAATTGAGGATAAAAAGGGGGACCCAAACCCCACAACTTTAGAACTCTTTTGGATCAAGAAGACTGCCAAGAAGAAGAGCTGGAGAAGCTGTGAGGAGGAACTACCACTTTGCTGTGTGCTTTGTTGTGTTGGCCTGCAGTGGCTGCTTCTGTCTTGGGCAGTGAAAGGACTGGACTGAACTTTCTGCAATCTACTTTGTGAGTGTCTCCAAGGGCTTGAGGTAGAGCTTGCCCCCTGTTCAAGAAGTCTCAGGAACAGCAAAGACTTCAAGCCCGACGCCGTCTACAACGCCGCTGCCGACTCCGTGTCCTGAAGGCACCGCAGAGGGCACCGCCGCAACGCCGCACCGCAACCTTGGTCTCACCGACGACGCCTGTCGACACCGCCACCGAGCCGCTGCTTGCACCGCGACCTGTGGGCACCGCACTCCGCACCGCCTCACTTCACGCCTCACTTTGGCACCGCAGAGAGCACCACCGCAACGCCGCACTGCGACCCTGGTCTCACCGATGACGACGCCACCGAGCCGCTGCTCGCACCACGACCTGTGGGCACCGCATCACTTCATGAAGACGCCTTGGTATCCCCGACGCCGCCGGTCCACGCCGAACTCGACGCCGCTGCTTGCACCGTGGTTCGAGGGCACCGCTCGTAAAGTTACACGACGCACCGCCCTCAACCCGCACCGCAGCCTTGGCCTACCGACACCGGTGCCATCGATTCCAGTTCGTCAGCGCTTCAGCAATGAAGACACCACTGCTGCACCGTGAACTGCCAGCACCGTGACGAGCACCGCCTTCATCTCACACCGCGTCCCTGGTCTCACCGACGACGCCATCTGACGCCGCCACCGAGCCGCTGCTTGCACCGCGACCTGAGGGCACCGTGCGCCGTACTGCTGCACTTCGCACTGCAGCACCCGACGCCTGCCGACGCCAGCGCTCCTGACTTCAACAGAGAGGAGATCGATCTGCAACGCGTGTGAGTTCGAGGGCCCCGACGACGCCTGCACCGACCTCCTGAACCGACGCCTGCGGACGCCGTGTTTTCGTAAGCTCACCGCGAGGTCATCGACACCCTGCATTTCTGAAAGGTACTGTTTGCGGGTCTTCCCGACACCGTAGCTGACTCGCGATGTCGCGGTCAGCCAGAACTGTTTGGATTTGTTTTTTCACGACGCCGTGATAGCCCCGGACGGAGCTATCGACATCAAGGAACTGTTTTTAAGGACACTGTGATAACTGAAGAGTTTTAAAGTACTGTACTGTGGATTTTTATCGTATTGGTCTTGTTTTAAGTATATAAAAATATTGGATATTTTTCTAAACTGGTGTGGTGTCCGTTTGTAGTGCTTACACTGTATTACTGTTGGTTATGTGCAAATGCTTTACACACTGCCTCTAAGATAAACCTGACTGCTCGTGCCAAGCTACCAATGCAGTGAGCAGGGGTTATTTTAAGAGTGTAACTCCCTTATCCTGACTAGGAAGAAGGGTCCCTACTTGGACAAAGGTGCAAGCCCTTGCCAACTAGAGACCCCCATTTCTAACAAATGGAGACCCCAACATTTTCAGAGAGTATTGTAGTTTAGAGTATGCCAAAGATGTCTCAGAGAATTTTAAGTTTGCTGTTGGTAAATGTGGTGGTCTGAAGATCACAAGTTGGAATTCCAGCAAGGCTGATCCAGCCCTCCATCCTCCACGGTTGTTAGACCTATTAGCCTTAGGGTGGTCTTCCCCCAGCTTTTTGCCTGCTTCCCTCCAGTTCTTGCTGTATATTTTTGTTGGCCTTAGGGCTCTGAGCACTTTACCACTGCTGACCAGTGCAAAAGTGCATGTGCTTCTCCCCTAAACATGTTTACATTAATGTACACCTGATTGGTCCATTTAGTTTACATGTAAGTCTCTTGTAAAGTGGTATACCATATACCCAGGACATGTAATCTAACAGCTACTAGTGGACCTTCAGCACTGGTTATGCCACCCACACAAGTATCCTTTCAAACCTGACTCAGGCCTGCAATTGCAGGGCCTGTGTGTGCAGTTTACTGCCACTTTGACTTAGCATTTAAAACCACTTCCCAAGCCTTAAACTCCCATTTTATTACATATGTCACCCCTAGGGAAGGCCCTAAGTGACCCTAGGGCAGGGTGCTGTTTAATTAAATGGCAGGGCATGTACCTTTAAGTTTTACATGTCCCGGTAGTCAGTGGCGGCTCGCTGAGGGAGTGCTGTGGAGCGGTGGGCGGGGGAGGGGCAGGGTGGGGGGGTAGCGGACTCGGACATACGACGGGCAGAACTCAGAGTAAGGCTTACTCTGAGTTTTGTCCGTCGTATGTCCGAGTCCACTACCCCCCCACCCTGCACCACCCCACAGCACTCCCTCGGCGAGCCGCCACTGCCGGTAGTGACAAACAGCTACATTCATGTTTGACTGCTATGAGGTCTACTCCTCTCATAGGCTAGCATTGGGAATTCCTTAAAACATATTTTAAGCTGCAATTCCTGATCAGAATGGAGTAGCTACCTCATGTTTCATATCTTTTAAATGGTGGTGATAAATACTATTTAGTGGTAAAAGTTTGATTTGACATTACCATTTTAGAAATGCCACTTTCAGAAAGTGGACATTTCTCTCTTCTTAACTTTGTTCTGTGTGCCTACAGCCTGTCTCCAATACACGTCTGGGATGGGTGACAGTTATGCTTTGTGCATTCCAGCTAGACAGCCACAAACATAGGAATGGCTGGGTGTGACAGAAGACTCTTCTGCATTCTGATAGCCTCCCTGGGCAGGAATGGGGAGAGGTGGCTCACACTTACATCTGAAAAGGCTGTATCCTGTCCTCACAAAAAGGGCTGATTACCCCCCTACAGGGAGCCTAGCAGACAGGTTTGGGTTGAAAGGGATCCTTGCGCACTTCAGAGAGTTCCTTTGAAGTCACCCCCTAAATCAAAGGCACTTTTGTGTACAAGTACTGAACCTGGGAAGAACTCTGCTGAAGTAAATCCTGCTGAGCTGTAAGAATTGCCAATTTGTTGTGACTGACTGTTCTGAGGAACTGCTTCTCTGCTTTGCTGAGCTGCCCTGCTTCCTGCTGATCTATGTCCTGGTGAGGACAAGGATTGGACCCATCTCACTTGAACCCAGAGTGACTCTAAGGGCTTGCTGACTTGCCACCTGTTTTCTGAAGTCTCAGGGACACAAAGACTTCCTGAAATCCTGCTGGTGCTGCTGGACTCTGCATCTGTGAGTCCTACCCTTGCCTGAGGTGCCTCCTCTAGTCCTGGGCCTCAGAAGTGGGTTCTGCAGCTGATTTCTGCAAAGACTGATGCCTTGCTTTGAAAGTGTGAGAAATTCCGCTGCATCGCCCTTCGACGCCGAGGCTGCTCAACGACATTGGATCCGCAGCCTGCGCGGCTTCATGACGACATTCTGCACGGCTCGATGACGGTGCATTTTATTCACTTCAATGGAGCTCGATGACGACGTGGGACCACCTTTGCTCAGCTCGACGATGACACAGCAGTCTCCCAATGTCGACAAAAGCTCCATCCAAGTTATTTCTTCAGCTGGAGCGGTATGGATCATGTAGCTGACCTGCCCTCCATTGGAGTCAGCCTGAACTTTGAATTTGCACCGGTCCCTCGCGACCTCAAGAAACATTTTGACAGTAAGTGACTTCTAAGCACTGTTTTCAAATGTAATCTTTAAAAATGTATATATCGACTTCTACCTATTGGATTTTTGTCATTTTGTTCTTCTTTATTTAGATACATTTTCTTTATTTCTCTAAATCTGTGTGGAGTCTTTTTGTGGTGTTTTCATTGCGTTACTGTAATTTAAGTGTTTTACAAATACTTTACCAATTGCCTCCTAAGTTAAGCCTGACTGCTCTGTGGCAAGCTACAAGAGGGTGAGCACAGGTTAATTTAGGTTGTGTATCTGACTTACCAGGTACTTGGACAGGGTGCAAACCTCAGCCAACTAGAGACCCCATTTCTAACAGCGGTCCGAAAATTGACTAACATTAAATTGGGCAGCATCAACATATTTTATTTTTACAGCACCAAGAAACAGTAGGTGTGCTGTGAAGAGCTGTATTAACAATAACAACAACAGCAACAATAATAATAATAATAATGACAATAATAATAATGATAAATATTATTATTGTGATGATAATAATTACTATAATAACAGTAATAATATTTATTATTATTGTTATTATTATTATTTTTGTTATTATTTTGGAATTGTTATTATTCATATTGGTAGTAATATTGTTGTTAGTATTATTGTTATTATTATAATGATTATCATTAGTAGTAGTATTATTGTGTTTATTATTATTATTATTACTATTACTATTACTATTATTGTTATCATTATTATTGTTATTATTATTATTACTATTACTATTATTAGTATCGTTAATATTATTATTATTTTTAGGATTACTATTATTATTATTATTGTTAATACTATTATTAGTATTATTATTATTATTACTATACCTATTATTATTATTATTATTATTATTACTAATACTATTACTATTATTATCGTTAATATTATTATTATTACTATTACTATTATTAGTATCGTTAATATTATTATTTTTAGGATTACCATTATTATTATTATCGTTAATATTATTATTTTTAGGATTACCATTATTATTATTATCGTTAATATTATTATTATTAGTATTAGTATTATTATTACTATACCTATTATTATTATTATTATTATTATTGCTAATACTATTACTGTTATTATTATCGTTAATATCATTATTATTGTTATTATTATTATTATTACTATTAGTATTACTATTACTATTACTATCACTATCACTACTGTTATAATTATTGTTACCTAACTGATTAGCAGCATAACCCCAATAACCTTCTCATGGCATTTGAAACCTCATCATGTTATCCCACTGGTGCGTGGCCCTATATCTGCCCCTCTCTGATACAACGCCCCTAATGTGGCTGTAATACCACCACAGCCTCGATGAGAGCCCAGAGCCATGCATTCTGTCTCACCCTGGACCCATCTGTCAGGCATCAGCACCCGGAGCAATGCGCGTCCTCGAGGCCATTCATCTTAACAGCTCAGTTACAGCCGGATCCATATTGCAAGAAAAACAATGAAAGTTTCACGCACATCCTCCAAGCCCGGTAAATCTTTTAAACACAACAGTAACGCAGACAATAAGCACCGCAGCGTTTCCCGCCATCGCATCATTATTTGAAGCGCCGCCCTCTCAGCCAGGGGGCGCTGCTCACACTGTCCCTTGTGGCTGGTCTCTCCAGTGCCCGTCCCTTCAGACCGAGCGCTCGCCCTCCTCGCACTGCATTGGCCGCTGACGCAGATCGCTGTACATGCTGGCACGGTGCCCGCTCGAGGCATGCTCGTTTTATGACAGCGAAACATCTGCTTCTGGCGTTTAGTCCAAAATTAAAAAGTGATGTCTTTCCCCACAGCTAGAAATGCTCTGCGAAAGCGTTTTATTTGGCAGACACAGGCGGGCCTTTCGTGATTTGTGAATCCAGTCATGAATATATGCTGGCTCCCTGAATGTGCTATCACTTTCCTATGACAGTGTACTTGGAGGAGTGAGCTGTTTTTTGTTTTTTTATGAGTAGTTGTTCATTGTTTTGCTGTGAGCAGAGGTGAGACTGGATGAATAGTAATGATTGAATCAGGTGATCTCAGAATGCACTTCTCCAGTCCTACCTACACAGATATTTCTTTCAGAGATCAGGGAAGTACTTAGATCTGTTTTGAAAAAGATATATCATTTGGACTAAGAGGCAGAGATTTCTATGCCAAAAAACATGAATCTTCTAGTGCTTGGTGCAGCACTTTTCAATAATTTGCTCATTTTATTTGGTAGGCTGATCATATTTGCGACGTTCTTTTTCACATGACCTTAGTCTATTACTCATTATAATAACAAAACAACAAACAACAAACAATGCTGATTAGTCATAAATTCGTAATGAGGCGGCTTACGTGGAAGAATTGGAACTATGGCAATGCTTTAAAGTTGTAAATCCAAGGGGCATATCTACAAGGGCTGGCGATAATTATCGCTCAGCGCTCTTAGCGTGAGGATAATTATCGCCGGCCAACTCTGAATTTTATCGCGGAGATAGCGTGCTATCAGCAACGCTTATCTCCAAAGCGATAAAATTCAGAGCGCAAGCTGCCAACTGTGCGATTATCGCTGGAAATCCAGCGATAATCGCACAACTTTTGGCGATAGCTTGCTGATAGGGCAAGACATACTTAGCCATGATATCCACCTTCCATAGGATATCATGGCTAAGTCAGTCTTGAAGCAGGCGTTAGGAAAGTAGCGATAACTGAGGTTATCGCTACTTTTCTTGTCGCTATGCTTCTTTGCCTGAGGCTTGATAATAGGAGAAATGTCGCTTAGCGACATTTCTCCCGTTATCCTGGGGAGGAACGCCCACTTTGCATCTCATTAGAGATGCAGAGCTGGGCGATAAGGGAAAGGGCGATGTAGCATGGATTCACGCGTTAGCGTGTCCTTGCTAATAGGGCGATAAAATTATCGCCGCTTTTCGTCCGAAAACGGACACTAAAGCGGCGATAATTTTATCGCCAGCCCTTGTAGATATGCCCCCAAATTTTTAACTTTTTATATGAACGTGTCATTTGATGTACCTTTTTCTGTAAAGGGTGACGTCACTCACAGAACAAAGCAAAGAAAGGGCGTAACAGGCTTTTATTTTCTTGCCGCCTCATCAACACAAAGCGCCCTCATCTTCAGGGGGCTCCCATTCAGTCTAAAGCCTATAGCTATATGTGAGATTTTGGAGTCTAGATGCCCATCATCACATTATCCAATGGTGACCCGTCATTTTTCTCCAGGCATTGAAGGTAAAGTTAAGCTAGGCTTGTACTCGCACACAAGATGCCTGCAAGTTCCAGGTGAATTCAGCAAAATAGGTACCTTTTTTAGAATTTGGCAGATTGGATATTGGGGCATATTTACATAGACATGGTGCAGCGCTGTAAACAATTTAGCTGTGCCGCGTCATTTAAAAAATGCAGGGATGTGCCATAAATTACAAGAATACGGTACACTCCTGTGTTTTTCCTTGCGTTGGTGCTAAAAAAGCTGCCTAGTGCCAATGCAGGTGCAAGGATGCCTGCATTGCAGGGATGATTGTGTTTGTGCAGGAAGGAACACCTTCCTGCACAAAAACTATCATTAATGGCATTTTGCTCCGTCTATGTTTGCTGCAGAAGGCAGCACACATAGAAAGAGCAAAAAACAAAGAGAAATAAAAGTATTTCTCCTCTTTGCGCCACTCTAACTCCTCCTTTTCAAAGGCGTTCATTTTTGGTGCTGCCTCAGATTTACATATCCTGTAAATGTGGGGCAGTGTCAAAAAGAAATGGATGTTGTGTGGGAACGCCCACAGGAACACCCATTACACACCCCTTTGCCACAGAAAACTGCAGCAATGAGGTCCATATTTAAAAAATGGCTTTATGCCATACAAAATGGCTGGCGCCGCCTTCTAAATATTGAGCAGGGCATTGCACAAAAGGAGCGTGGGAAAAAGTGACGCTCTTGTGGCACAATGCCCTTGTAAATATATCCTTTTGTGTCACAAAAGTGTTGGATGTCCTGTCTTCAGTCTTAAAAGTAGATTTAGTCCATGGCATTTGTAATGCGGTTGACAGGATATCTGCAACATTTTGATGGAGTATTGTGAAGTAGTACAGGAGGCAGGCTAGCGTTGAAGGTTGAGTTGTTTATTGTAGGCTTCAGATACAGCAACGTCCTATCCACAGGGCACACAACAGTAACTGACACCTGAACACTCAGCTCGGAGTTTCAAGAATCAACATTCTAGATTACATAAGTGTTCTACATGGAACTAGCTGACTGACACACGGCAGCATGTCAGGCAATTACCACACACCTTCCCCCCAAACCTAAAACAAGAACATAACAACACATAGAAATAACAAGGCATGGGCAAGCTCACATCTAACCTAAAGCTTGCGAGACACAAGAATATGGGAGAACAATTAGTTTAAAACAAAGTCACGTAAAGCCTCAGGAGCTTTATGCATGCGAGGGCTCCTGCGTAAAGGAGGGAAAACCTTGGAGGGAACAGGCAGGTTATTTTGTTCAGAGGGAGTAACGGAACGCATGCGGGCAATCCTACCCAAATTCCATATGCGCCCATCACCGAGTTTCACAGCATTATGAAATAGTTTGGTTACCTTAAAAGGTGGAGAGAATGTTGCACCAGCAGATTTCTGAGGATAACGAACTTTCACACGGTCACCCATGCATACCTTCGTGTGAGAGACAGCATGTCTCGTGTCAAAGTTTGCTTTTCTTGGCTGACGAGATCCTGGAGTGCCTTTTTTGCGCTGTGCGGAGGCAAGATGGCGACCGACTGATATCGCCGTGAAGATGCTCCGCTGAGCCTCCCCAATTGCGGCGGCTTTGAAGGCTCTCTACTTGCCTCTTATCTAGCGGAAAAATGAGGACGATTTAAACCCCCATAAAGCAATCTTAAAGAGAAGGGAAGGAATGCGGCTGAAACCACAAGACTCACCTCGGCTGCTTGCCATTACGCTCTGCCTTCACCGTGAGGATGCTGAGGTAGCTCTGGGTTCATGGATGGAACCTGGCCTGCGTGAGTTTTTCCCGGCTGAGCAGCGGAGGGTTGTGCGGAGGACGGCGCAATCTTCAAGCAGTGCGGAGAAGTCTCCCGCTGTGGCAACATTGTGGCGCTGCACTTGGTATAGGATCGGAATTGGAGCGTGGAGCAGGTTTGGCCCCGAGATTCTGTGTTGCAGCAAAGGCATTTTCTGTCAGTTCACCCAAGTCAGGATGACCGGTAAGGGGGCGAGGGCTGGGAAGACTCTTCTTGTGCCCTCTGAGTCAAAAGCCGCGCTGGCACTCACACGGCAAAGAAGAGTGGATGCCTTAAGCGCGAAAGGCAGAGGTGGTGGTGAGAAAGGTGACGGTGCAAAAAGACCTCGCAGGAAAAAGTCTTGACAATGACGGCCGTCGGGAAGAAGGGCACCACTCGCACACCCAAGGATGCCGATGGCTCACAACCTTTAATCACTAGTCGCTTTGCAGCAACTAGTGAGAAAGAGAAAGAGAACAATATGCTTGACAGCGGCGCAGATAACCTGGGTACAGGAGGATCGACATGTGCGGAGGGGCAGCTGTTAGATACTCCTTCATCTGATGATAACGGTAAAGCCCTCACCCTTTTGCCGGTATCCATGCCAGCAGAGGTTAGTTTGGAGGGTAACTCGATCAGCATGCACAATAACCCCAGTATTTTGGCATGTAATTTGTCTGTTCCTAACAACACAGGAGCCACAGCTAACCCTCTTCCACTAGCGCCCCTTGGAGATCGTGCGCTTATAGACTGGAATTCAAAGACGCCAGACAACCAGGATAAGTTTTATTCTCTGACAGAGGAATCCGAAATGTCAGACATCAGTATCTCATTGTCTAGTGGGGAGGAAGGAAAGAAATGGTACAGCAGTCCCAATACTGACACCCAGAGAGGTAAACCTGGCACTAAAAAACTATTGAAAAAAAAGAGTAGAGATCGTGCGCAAAGAAAGGACGACTTATCTGATGATAATGCGGGTGTAAAAGAGCTGACATGGGACTACAACAACACCTCTCTTACCTTAGTTTCAGAATCTTCCACCGCTTCTGTGCATAATCAAACAAGCATTGGCAGTGGCAAAGGCGGCGATCATCGAAACACAAGTAGTGAACCTGCCCTGACAGATGTTTTACAGTCCATCAAAAGCTTCCAGGAGGAAGTTAAGGCAGACAGTCGTAGATCCCGTATGGCGGCCAAAAAATTGCAAGGGGCAGTTAGAAAGGTTGGCAAAACCTGTGCCGATATTGCGGATCGAATGGCCATGGTGGAGGGAAGGACGGAACAACTGGGAAAAGATGTTGCCTCACTTCAGACTCAGCATGATGAACACGAGGGGATGGTAAAAGACATGATGTGGAAACTGGAGGAGCAAGAAAATCGGCAGAGACGCAACAACCTCCGCTTCTTAGGAATTCCGGAAGGGGTTGAAAAAGATGATCCCAGAAAATGTATGATTACCTTATTGAAAGGGGCTTTTCCCGAACTGCAATCATGGGATTTGGACAGGGAAATTCAAAGAGCCCACAGATTTCCCTTGTTTCCTGGCAAGCATGCAGCGGCTTCACAGCACCCTCGTGCCATGCTTTTATTTTTGGAAACTTTTACTTCGTCAAATTCTTTTGACTTGGCCAGACCCACCAAGAAACGAACCTTTGATGGAATTACCTTCTTCACCAGACCCGATTTCGCTCACGCCACGGTGGAGCGCAGGTGGAGGCTCCGGCAGCTCTTTGAACCATTTCAGAAGCTGGGAGCCGAGGTGTACCTACAGAACCCGGCCCGGTTGAAAGTAATTTACAAAGGGACTACCCGCAGTTTCGTTTCTGAAATTCAGGCGCAAAACTACTTAGAAGAACTCTCGGGGCACAAATAATGTAGTCAATTATTTCAAGTACACTTGGGGGAATGTGCTAAGTATGGCTAGACAATGTTCGAGTAGTTTAGGTATTTTCTTTTCCCAAAGGGTATTAAGCATGCGGTTGTCTTTTTTTTGGGGGGTAACTGCTACCAGAGGTTATGGAATACGTTTTCCACTTTTTCTTTTTTTTTCTCTTCTTCCTTTTTTTTTTTCATTTTGGCTATGCTCGGTAGGGAGGCTCAGCGGGATTGCGTGGCTTTACACGTCGGATGTCAAATCCCTGGCTTGACCAGGTAACCTCCAAAGGTGGTGGAGGGAGGGGGGGTGGGAGAAGGGGGGGGAGGTCAGACAGGTCGCACTAAATGGTAACTGTAACTGTAAAAAGAAAATTACAAAAATTACAAAAATGAGCCAAACTAATCTAGTTTGGTACCCGATTTTGATCGTCGGTAAACGGGGGAAAAAAAGAAAAAAGGGTGGCTATATATACGGATCATGTAGTGTTGTATTCCTCTTAGGGTGTCCATAACGGGCTTTCCAATATCCTGTCCTTATATAGGCATAATTCGCCCCTGCCCTTATATAGGCATAGAATCCCAGGCCTTATTTAGGCATTAAACCGTGCACTCCAAATACAGGCATGGTCTCTGACATCCGTCCACCCTAACGTCACAACGAGTTCATGAAGAACAGACCCTTAGGCTGCGGGAGTTTCCCTAGCCCAGGACTATTGATTTCTTCAAGGCCTCATCTATTATGCATGAACCATTATTCCTTAGGGGTTCATTCATGACGTCTTTCGTTGTCCAATTCACGTCAATGCTAACATTCCTAAGGTACTCTCAGGTATAAATATACCTTCCCTAGCCCCTGTAAACTAGAGGAGACATCGACTTCAGAGGAGCCCGTATCCCGGCCTGACGCACTGAGAAGACGCTGCCATTCCCTGCACGCAGAGAGCCCAGCTTCCAGCTTCCAGTGATCTGACTTCCCTTGCGGGGTGTTGGAGTTCGAGTCTGGCAAAGAGATTCCAACCTCTCTCATTCTTCAGGTATGGAGCTGATAAGAACCTAGAGGGACTCTTGGCATACTAGGCATACTAGACTTAACATACTCTTAGTATACCATAGTAAGGAATACTTCACCTACTTCATACCTTGTCCTACACCTAGGTTAGGTTAGGTACACTGGGGTAGAACTAGCTTAGCACTGCATCGTATGAGTACTCGCATTTTTAGTCTGTGTTATTTATGTAACAGCATTTGTACTAAAAGATAATGCTATCGCAGTATTATTTATTTCTACTGCTCACCCTGTACATTATTTATCTCGCATACTGTCTTGTGATCGTAACAGCACATTATACTTACACCAGAAACAAGACTGTTCAATAAATCTTTTATTGAAAACGCCAGTCTATTATTTCTGTGTAACTCTGAGGAAAACTAAGCATGCACGACTGAACTGAGTGAAATAGTTATCTAGTGTTTCCACGACTCTGGGACACGTTCTGATTCTAAAAGGAAAACATATTGGTCATGTTTTGCGGCTGCCAGAAACTACTCCCTTCTTGTTGTCAAGGAGTTTCTAGTGGCCTCTGAGCTAGCTGGCACAAGTAATTAAGTTTAATATACTCGATAGGGACATACTGACCTTAGTCCTATGTCAAACCTATAGGATATATTATTCCAATGCGCAGAGCCTATTAGGGAAATAGGAGCTACACTACATGGCGCCCAACGGTTTGGTTAGGCAGTAATTCAACTTTAGATACTGAGTAACTCAGCCATGCTATTTTCTCTCAAAGACCCCTACCCATATACTCCAAAAGACATCTGGAGTGGGCAGGGTTAAGTATCCACCAAGGCTACATAGGGAAGCACCCTATATATTAGCTGTTTGGTTTGCTCAACGTTGAAGGATACAGTGTTCCAAAATATTGTGCACCTAATCTTTGTTTCCTTGAAACTTGTTCTACATTTTAAAAAAAACAAAATGAATGAAGACGCCGGAGACGGTGTAACTGCGGCTCATCCAGCCCAAGCAGTAGTTTTTAACCTTACAGGTTTAAATGAAACTGAGGAGGGTGTGGTACACATCCCTCAAAACTTAAGAAGAGCCATAACTTTAAAACTTATAAAACATGGCCTATCGCCAAGAGGAGGTAGAGCAGTTTTCGTGATAGAGGCACATGAATCATTTCAGACAGAGGTATTCTATTCATGGGTACTACTTCCGGAATGCAATCCAACATCACAAACATTTCACTTCTACAAAGAAGATGAACTACCAGAGGAATACATTCCTTTCGAGGATATTGAAATTCCATTAACATACCAGGAGCATCAGCTCTGGTTTAAAGGCGCCCTAAAACATCACAAAAACATTACCAGGCTCGGTCCACTAGGTAGACCAGGAGCAACATGGCCGATTTTAGCCGGCTACACACCTCATCCTGAACTGGATATAATGACAGATGAGGAATTACATACTCAAATAAAAGAGTTAATAAAAATCTACAGACAATTGGTCCAATATGTCATGCGGACTTTCACAGTCCGACCACCATTGACATATCCAAATCCAACTCCCCAACAGGGGAATACACTAAAAATTACACCACAGACTCTCAACTCAGTCATGGGTAAAATGCCCACAAAACGTGAGCAATTTCCGTTTTGGATAGCTCAAAAAATTACTCAAATCGAAGCAGTATTTCCAAATACTAGCCCACATGAGAAACACAGAATCCTAACAATCAGTTTACCAATGGGGATCACACCACAACTGGAAGACTGCACCACTTGGGGCTCAGTCTTTGCTGCCATCTATACTAAAACACATGGTATTCCATCAATTGCGGTAATACCTGATGTCCTAAAACAAATTCAAAATGAATATGGGGCAGAGCCTGCTCTAAATTTAGGTATGAAATTACTGAAAAATTTCGAGCAGGTCTCAACAATAATATTATCTAATATTAAAGGGAGGCAGCAGCAGTGGCGATCCGCCAAAAATTGAGGGAATTCGATGTTACAGAACATCAAACTGAGCTACACAGAATTATAGAACAATCATATGCAGAATTAGGCAGAGATAGTTTGGGTGGAAGACCACTGAAACCAAAACTATCTGAAAGTCCTGAGAAGGACTCAATAAAACAAACTACTACATCTTCTAAAAAGAAGTGGGAGTCTACTAAACAAAAATCAAACGAGAAATGTTCTCAATCCCGAGGTAGGTCTCCTCAAAAGGAGCCCTCTTAAAGGAGGTATAACCTCAGGAATAGGTATAATTTGAGAAAACCTGATAGGTATCATGATACTGATACACGTTCCTCTCGTCCCTTTCAGATCTCACCACAGACTTCGGAAAGAAGAGGACGGACGGAACACAGAGAAGAACGTGTGACATCGAAAGACGACAAACACGCTCCAAAAACTAAAGTAAAACCTCAATTCTCCAAAAAGAAAGTAGCAGGTCTAAAGATAAGACATGCCGAGAATACTGAGAACGCAACTCAAGAACGGAGAATGGGCTCAGACCATGCTGGACAGTGCAGCAGAAGTCACAATAGTTTGCCAGAACCTGAGGGAACTTCTGGAGATAGTGGACTTGAATGAGTACATCACAGTCGAGACTGTAGACACCAGGGTTAGTACTCCACAAAAGTTATATGACATAACACTCCGGATGGAGGGAGACAAACCTAGACAGGTGAAAGCACTTTTTTGGGAAAAACTATCAAAGGGCTATG
Source organism: Calotriton arnoldi (assembly GCA_963921515.1). Classification (NCBI taxonomy): domain Eukaryota; kingdom Metazoa; phylum Chordata; class Amphibia; order Caudata; family Salamandridae; genus Calotriton; species Calotriton arnoldi. Next base: position 907,202 of record CAWUFW010004773.1, read on the forward strand.
ACATACTTCTAGCAGAAAAGGAATGGCCACCACAATTTGTCAGGGAGTGCCCACATGGCGAGGACATTATTATGCCTGCCTTCTCTAACCATATACCAATGCATCTAAGATATACATATGCCAGGAAATGGGCAGTGGCCCAGGCCCCAGCATTATATAAAAATTATGTAGGATGGGATGAAGATTCACCTCACCATAAAATACATCTGAAACATGAACCAACTGCACAACGGCAGTATCCTATTAAGCAAGAAGCTAAAAAACAGGTCAGGGAGATCTTAGATCAACTTGAATACCAAGGGGTGATTGAAACATGCACCTCCTCAATGAACAATCCTTTGTTTCCTGTCTCCAAACCAGACAAAACATATTGTCTAGTTTTGGACTACAGACACCTAAACACTTGTTCTAAAACTTTTGCAGTGCAAAATGCACATAGCACAGCATTAATGAATAACATTGTGCATAAAAAATATAAAACCACATTAGACATCTCAAATGGTTTCTTTTGTCAAAACATAGCACCTGAAAGCAGGTACTTAACAGCATTCTCCATAATGGGGACCCAGCGTCACTTTTGTCGACTCCCACAAGGGTTCAAGAATAGCCCAGGCTTATTCTCAGCGAGGGTAATGGAGTTACTACAAATTTATGACAATGAGGCATTGTCCTATGTCGATGATATATATCTGACAGACGATGACCTAGTAAAACACTTGAACAGGGTGAGCACCATTATACTGGGATTCGCCTCTGAGGGTTACAAATTCAACTTTAAAAAGTCTAGAATTGCCCATCTCAATGTCCTATTTCTAGGATATGAGCTTTCAAGTGAAGGCAAGAGCTAGGCAGCTAACTTTTTAGAAAAGTGTGCGCTGCTCCAACCTCCGAAAACGCTAAAAAACTTACAATCAATCCTGGGTTTCTTAAATTTTGGAAGAACATACATTATAACCTATGCAGAAAGGGTTAAACCTCTCTACGCATTAATCAAACCTGATTTTTCAATCAAAAACTGGACACAGGAACACACAGAAATTTTGCGTTCACTCCAGGCTAACATGTTAGCAACAAATCACTTACAAACACGCGTAAGTGAACGAAATTTGGTGATCCGAATAATTTCGGGTCAATGCGGATTCACCTACTTAACTTTCAATGAGGGTGAAAAAATACCAATAGCGTATAAATCACACTTGTACACACAAGCGGAAATGCGCTTCAGTTCTACTGAAAAATTCTAACAGCAGTTCAAACCGCTGTAGCAAAAGAAAGAGCCTTAGCCCAAGGGAAACGCATTATTATCGTAACCCCTGTACCTGCTTTAGAAGCGGTTACAAAAGCAAGCATTCCAAATGCTAAGGCATTGCATCCAAGATGGATACAATGGGTTAATTCTCTTGCTGCAACAGATGTTGAATATGTTTTTGATCCAGATTTAAAAACACAAGCCTTCCTGCAGTACGAACATGAATGTCCCCTGCCCACTGAAATTCTGCCTCTCGATCAGTACGAATTCATAATTTATACTGACGGATCCGCACAACCCGCAATAGGGGTAAGCAAGCTTACAGTGCAGCGTGTGCTATCGTTTAAGGTCGCATGCGAAATGGCATCTTCAGACCTATGGTCACAAAAACACAGTCTCTAGGAGATTGTACAGCTCAGCGAGCTGAACTACAAGCATTCAAACTGGCACTTGAAAGTACAGTTCGAGAATTCCCCACACTAATCGTGTGCGATTCCTTTTACTGTGTGCAGTCGTATAATGAATATATACAAAACTGGCTTGAAAATGGTTTCAAAGATGCGAAAGGTGGCACAATAAAGCACAAATTGCTTTGGGAACAAGTAGTTCAGTTGAAAAACGAACTACCAAAGGCTCACGTGATCCACACACTGAGTCATCAACGTGATGGCGTTCACGTTGCAGGGAATTCATTGGCTGACGAAGCCGCAAAGGGGGCTGTGCAAACGGCTTCCGTAGCTGCGATCACTCATTCAAAAACAAAAATAGACGGTGAGATAATGTTGGCTGTCAATGCTTCAAGCAAAGGCAGCAGTGCAGCGTTACCAAAAAAGTTTCCACTTAAGTACTCTTATGTAATTGATGCGAACAACGTTCCTTTTGCTCGAATCCCTGGAGTGGGGGATAGGGTAATACCAAACAAGGAACGTAGAGCAGCCTTGATTTATGAAACACATTTGGGGGAGGGTCTGTCACATCAAGGGATCTCTAAATCGATCTTGACTTTAAAAGAGATGTACTGGTGGCCTGGGATGAATACAGAAATTCACATATTCATCAACAACTGCTTAGACTGTAAATTACAGCGAGAGAGCCACCAGAAACCATGCTGCGAATACGGCAGCCCAGTACAGACACCACTGTTAGACAGCATTCGACTATCTACGCGCCTGCGTCCTACTGGACAAAGGCATTCCCGCAAATACTGAATCTAGGTTCCTATGGTTATGGCCTCAGCGCTCAGCTGACGCTCGAACTGTTATAAAAGATTTGCGAGTCTTTATCGGCATATACGCAATAGGCACGCTACATTCTGACCAAGGTCCTGCGTTTAGCTCTCGGGCTTACAAAGACGCCATGGCCAGTCTGGGCGTTGCATTGCGGTACTCCTCTCCATTCCATCCTGAGGGAAATTCGGTTGTGGAAAGGAAAAACCGGGACATAAAGCAGTCTATAACAGCTAGAGTATTAGGCTCGGGTGACGGGTGGGTCAAACACCTTAGTGGAGTTCAACGTGCACTTAATAACCTGCCAAGAAGTTCTCTAGGGGGGGTCACTCCATATGAGGTCCTATTTGGGACAAGAATGTGGGTGCCAGACTTAGAAAACGTAGGCACAGTGGTGGAAAATAAACCCTTTGATATCAAAGATCGTTTGGCTGTTTTACAGGACTTAAACAAATTAAGAATGAAACAAAGCAACGTATTTCTACAGCCAACCACCACTGGGGATCAACCGGCTGTCCCAGCAAGGCCTGTCTGAATTCCTAAAGTTGGGGATCTAGTCAGAGAAAAAATTGCGGACAAGAAGGAATTTGGACCTTCTTACAGACAACCAGTACCTGTCCTAGCAGTTCAAGGAACAAGAACAGTACTACTGCCGCCCCTTGCTGGAAGAAAGGAGAAAAGATTTGTGTCCATCGACCTGATCAAACCACAGTATGTGGCCAATACTAAATAGTAGGCCTCGTGGACTCCGACCTAGTAGCAAACGCACTCCTCTCGCTACTATCCAAGAGGTTCATACTGAAAGACTGATAACAATCGAGAATTCAGCTGAAACAAATGAAGGACTATGCAACAACGCTATGGAACTCATCCCTCTTGAAGAACAAGTAACAGTTCGTCCAAATACACCTGTCTACACCAACGTAACAAGTGATGAACTGGTTCCAGTGATTTTTACAAATCCTGATGCAATTCCAACAATTGACAGAACTGCTTCTGGCTACTTCATTAACTTTGATACGTTCTCAGAAGATCCAAGTGAACCTGAAACAACGCCAGTGTCATTGAAATTCAAGCAGCAAGTACAAGACTTTCTTCACTTTCTGAAAAAGACTTATTTGGTTTCTCCATGGATTGAACTCTGGATTACATCTGGACTTTTTGTTTTCCTGCTCTGGCTAGCTTTGGTAACAACAGTAAGCGTGCTTATAAGTGGCAGATACATCCATGTGAACACTGAAGGAAAAGGCGTAAACGTACTTTTGAAACCTCATAAATCTTCCCATCGTGAAGCAAGAGACTTGTCATCAGTGAACATCACAGCTGTTCCTATACACAATGGTATAGTGTGGGACAAAACAGATTTTGATATATTCGGTCCGACGGAAGAATTGAACATTCCACATTTGCTTAAAATTTCACTAAGTGATCTAATCACGTCCAGTACCTATTCTGATGATTGGGACTTTGAGACTGTGACTGATATTATGTTTGACCTAGAAAGATCTGCTGCATTTTCTAGAAATGAATATTTAGAGGGTTCATCAGACTATGACGAACTGTATTGTTATAATCACTATGGTCATCATTTTTTGCATAAATCTGCATATCCAAGAAATGCGTTTATGTTTAACCAATGGGAACATTGTCCTACACCACCTAAAGGTAGTTCAAAAACATTTGCCAGTACATTTCCATATTTTTCAGGTTACAATACATCTGATCCAGAAATGTTTTACTATAAAAATGTAAACAAGACAGGACTGAAAATTATGTTAACAAATACAAAACAGATTTATTCTGCATTATTTAATGCCCAACTGTCTAGACAGGGTTTCGACTTTTGGAAAGACACAATAGACACAAAAACGTTGTGGGGTACTAAAGAATGGCAAGTACAGGGGATAGAAGCTTTATTTAGAGCCTGCATCAACCCTGAACAAATAATGTTTTTGAATGAAACTATCCAACAAACATCTTGTCTTGGATTAGCCAAGATAAAAGAGATGAACACACCTTCTGTACCAACTCCTGCAAAAAATAATGTAACACAGGCAGTGGTGACAGTCGATAATATACTACAACTCAACAGATCTAATCCTGATTGGAAAAAATGGTTGATCTGGCCCACAGACACGAATAACTGTCAGGAAAGATTCCTGAATAAAACTCAGGGCTTTACTATTCATAGGCCAGACCCAAGATACGTCCAAAGACAACATCCGGGGGTAGTAACAACATACAGTGTAGGGAAGTTATGCCTCGATTGGCTGCATACATCTACACTACAGGATGTGAAACAACACTTATCCTTACTTGCTAAAGACGCAGATCTTAGGGATTTCTTGCTTGGACCAAGAAAACTGCGTCAAAACCGTTTCATATATGCCGGCATTTATGCTGCTTATAATGAGGCTTGGAAGGTGTCACAGATAGAGGCCGCAGAACGAATACGTGAACTTGATCGTATTAATTTAGAGAAAACATTCTCGGTGGTCGACAATGGGTTAACAACTTTGTCCTCCAGAATATATTCATTGGATGGCATTGTATCCTCTGCTATCGACATTCTAGAACAAGATTTGGCGATGTTACAACAAGGCCAATCTCAAATACGTTCTATTATGTTATTAAGCTGGACGCTGCAATCATTGCGAGCGGGCTATGTGCCTTGGCGTTTCATCAACACAACGGCTCTGTTTGCAGAATACAATCTAACTGATAAACAGATCAAAATGGCACAGAGAGGAGCGAAGTATACAGTGCTGAGCATTGAAAAACTGGAAAAGTTACCATTCACAGTGGCAGAAAAACCAGCTACAGAATGGCTTATTCATGGCAAAATTACACTACCTGTGACTACTTTTCAGTTTCAGTATTGCCTCAGACAAATGCAAGCAGGCAAATATGAAAGGTTGGGTAAGGAATACATTAAGACATCTTGGGCTTTACCGTATACATATAGATGTTGGAGCGGGGATCGTGAAGTGTTTTTAAGCGGTAAAAACTGTAAACGTGCACTCAGCGGTCCACTTATATGTCAGGACATTTCCTTACACGGGGCTTGTAATGGTTCTGTGGCAAATTTGTCTTGCCATCAGCAGGGTACACCAGCTGCTGTGATTAATCCAACGTTTGGACAACTTTCTAATGGGAGTTACCTCATGTTGAATGATCAGAGTTGCTGTGGCATGCTGCCAGGCATCCCATATCTAGTAACGGTCAACTCCAGGGTCACTTGCTGTATGCAAGTATTGTTTGCCCCAATAGACACAGTCAGGGAGTCGCCTTTATGGCCTTCGCTGAACGTCTCTTTTATAAGATTTGATACTTTAAGCAGAATGAAAGCCATGCTTTTACAACAAACAGTGCCTCTGACCTCGGCCAAAGAAACCTATGATCTGCAAATTGCAAGGACTTCGGCTGAGATACAGACTTTAATACGTACAAACTGCCCGATACATTTCGTGGAAATGATAGGACGAATTTTCAACATGTCTGATACAACAGGAATTGTACATGTATTTAAGGGCATCTGCTCGGGTCTGTTAGCACCTTTCCAGGCAATACTCGGAATCATCCCGAACTTTGCACATTCGGTGTTTGGTGGCATACCATTAATTCTAGCACTCGTTGCCGGAATTCTATTTCTCTTCCTGCTATTTCGCTATGGCCAGCCAATTCGCCGACATCACTCCGAGCGACATGGAGAAAGCTCTCCTTGAACGAAAGTGCCGTGAGCAAATAGTACAGCTTTTGGGCATAAATCGTCTACGGGACCTTAATACCACATGGTTCCTGTCCTTTAGACCAATCTGGCAAGATTGCATCTTACCTGTTCTACGATGCCTGCTATGCGGTGTAGAATGCGTGTTGGACACCTGTCTAACATTTCCATCGGATGCGCCAACGGACGTCGATACTCTGCTGGACCAGATAACGGCCCATGCTACGTGTTGTCCCCAGCGGCTTCCTATCCTGATGACAGCATTCATTGAGATCTCACAGACGCTTCTGGCAGCTGCTGAGGTACGAGAAAGAACTACAGGCACACAGGTAGCAACGGACGCGAACATTGCGACAATTGAAAGCAATGCTTCACATCTCTGTGCAATTAACCTGCTTCACGAGGTGTTCCAACTCACACCAACTACAGTGGATGATGTTTTGTCTATAGAAATAGATGATCTAATGTTTACACCAGACCCGTAAACTGACTCTGATTCAGCATACAGTGTTCCAAAAATACAGCAACAATTTGGCCTTCATTTTTTTCAAAGACTTGGAACTCTACCAAAATTGAACTTTTTCCCATTTTTTCGAAGGAAAATGGAACTTCAATCTGCTTAAAGTAGAACTAGCCTTATAGTACAGACTTAGCGGTCCTTCCAAAGACATTTAGTCATCTTGTGTGTCTACAACAGTTCATTAATTTTCCTGACATGAAATGACTTTCATTTATGAACCAACTTATCGATCATTTTGTGTCACATGTAAATATTACTGCTTATTTCATTCCAATTGCATTTATTTTCGAACTTTATGCCTGAAATGATAAGCAATGCTTCGAATGTACTTTTTTTTTAATGGTTTTATGAAATATTTTAGAAATATGCGGTACTCCATTTTTATGTTTAGCATTTTTAATGTTTAGCATTTATGTATTATCGTATACACGAAAGTGGAGTGGGTGTTGTATTCCTCTTAGGGTGTCCATAACGGGCTTTCCAATATCCTGTCCTTATATAGGCATAATTCGCCCTGCCCTTATATAGGCATAGAATCCCAGGCCTTATTTAGGCATTAAACCGTGCACTCCAAATACAGGCATGGTTTCTGACATCCGTCCACCCTAACGTCACAACGAGTTCATGAAGAACAGACCCTTAGGCTGCGGGAGTTTCCCTAGCCCAGGACTATTGATTTCTTCAAGGCCTCATCTATTATGCATGAACCATTATTCCTTAGGGGTTAATTCATGACGTCTTTCGTTGTCCAATTCACGTCAATGCTAACATTCCTAAGGTACTCTCAGGTATAAATATACCTTCCCTAGCCCCTGTAAACTAGAGGAGACCTCGACTTCAGAGGAGCCCGTATCCCGGCCTGACGCACTGAGAAGAAGCTGCCATTCCCTGCACGCAGAGAGCCCAGCTTCCAGCTTCCAGTGATCTGACTTCCCTTGCGGGGTGTTGGAGTTCGAGTCTGGCAAAGAGATTCCAACCTCTCTCATTCTTCAGGTATGGAGCTGATAAGAACCTAGAGGGACTCTTGGCATACTAGGCATACTAGACTTAACATACTCTTAGTATACCATAGTAAGGAATACTTCACCTACTTCATACCTTGTCCTACACCTAGGTTAGGTTAGGTACACTGGGGTAGAACTAGCTTAGCACCGCATCGTATGAGTACTCACATTTTTAGTCTGTGTTATTTATGTAACAGCATTTGGACTAAAAGATAATGCTATCGCAGTATTATTTATTTCTACTGCTCACCCTGTACATTATTTATCTCGCATACTGTCTTGTGATCGTAACAGCACATTATACTTACACCAGAAACAAGACTGTTCAATAAATCTTTTATTGAAAACGCCCGTCTATTATTTCTGTGTAACTCTGAGGAAAACTAAGCATGCACGACTGAGCTGAGTGAAATAGTTATCTAGTGTTTCCACGACTCTGGGACACGTTCTGATTCTAAAAGGAAAACATATTGGTCATGTTTTGCGGCTGCCAGAAACTACTCCCTTCTTGTTGTCAAGGAGTTTCTAGTGGCCTCTGAGCTAGCTGGCACAAGTAATTAAGTTTAATATACTCGATAGGGACATACTGACCTTAGTCCTATGTCAAACCTATAGGATATATTATTCCAATGCGCAGAGCCTATTAGGGAAATAGGAGCTACACTACAGTAGTGGAAAAAGATGGGTCTGTTAAGGGTACTATCAGTGAATATTTGTGGCCTAAACGATCTTAGGAAAAGACAGGCGGTGGCAGTAGGACTTCAAACTTGGGGCACAAATATTGTTTGTTTGCAAGAAACGCATATTGAGGGGTCACAAGCACATATCTTAAAATCATTAGGATATAGGTTGATCTGTGCCACGTCACAAGGAGCTAGGGTAAGGGGGGTTGCTATTTTAGCCAGGGGGAGCGGGCTTGTTTTTAGTCACTCTAAGGCAGATAAATTTGGTTGCTGGGCAATTACAGAGTGTCAATATGGGAGTGGGCAAACGATGACTCTATGTGCCATTTATGGCAGCAACAGCGACGAGGCATCAGTTTTTGATGAGATTTCAAACGAATTGATGCATTGGCCACTACCCTTAATGATTTGTGGGGATTTTAACATTAACCTGCCAAGCAACTGGTCCTTAAAGGAGGGGTGGCACTATACCGGCCGCAAACCCAAAGTATTTAAAGCATTAAGACAAATGTGTTGCATACACGGGCTGGTAGATGGCTGGGAGACCTTAAAATCTGATGATCCAGGGTTTACCTATTTCTCCAATCCACATCTCACCCATGCAAGATTGGATTATATTCTAATGTCTAATACAATAAAAACCAAGTGTAAAATCATGAAACTCCCCCGGATCCTTTCGGATCATAATCCTCTCATTTGTTCCGTGGAAATAGACAATAGAAGGGACACTCCTAGCTCATGGACGTTTGAGAAAGCCCTGCTCTTAGATGAGAATTATTGCAGCCACATCCGAGAGTGGATCCCTAATTTTTTATCTGACAATGAAGGGAGCTCTTCAATCGAAATAGTCTGGGATATGCTAAAAGCAGGGATCCGAGGGAGACCCTGCAATATTCTTTAAAAGCTAACAAACTAGCTAGGAAGCTATGCAGGGGTTACAAGATAACCTGAAAAAGGCTGAGGAAGACTTAATAAGTGTTACAACGGGAAATGTTCCAGTAGGGAAGGAAGAAGTAGAGAAAGTCCAGAACCAGGTGGCAATCGCTAAGGCTTTAATTATGAATATTTTCATGGAAAAAGTAATTAAAAAAGCACTCTCACAAAAGGAAATGATATATGAAGTGAACGAGCAAATTGGACATCAATTAGCCATTTGTATGAGACAACAGGCCTCATCAAATTTGATCCGCGAAATCCAGGATCCTCAGGGAGTCCGAGTAGCAGACCCCAAACTCATAAGAGAAGCTTTCTGGCGGTTTTACCAAGATTTATAGACTGAATCGAGGGGTGGTGACCAGGCAAGCATTGAGGATTATCTAGATCAGGTTTCTAATGAGAAATTTAAAGATGAGGATGCAAATCTCTTAGAGGAGCTAGCCACAGAGGGAGAAATCACTGGTATAATCAAAAATTTGCCAAGAGGGAAAGCTACAGGGTTAGATTGCATCCCTTCGCAATTCTATGCCCCTTTTCTAGATCAAATTAAACGCATATTGATAGAGCTCATTATACATATCTTTAAAGGAGGCCATCCCCCGAAATCTTGGTCTTGGGCAAAAATAGTCATCTTCCCTAAAAAGAACAAACCGCCGGAACAGATGGGTTCATATCGTCCCATTACCCTCATTAATTCAGACTCCAAAATCTACTCAAAAGTTTTGGCTAATAGAATTGCTCCCATTATCCACAAGGTTATTGCTCAGAGCCAACATGGCTTCATTCCAGGCAGGTCCACTATCAACCACATTCAGCGAGTAATTACCTTGTTTGATGGTATGGATGTTACAGGAGACCCTATGGCGCTGATTCTGCTTGATGCGGAGAAAGCTTTCGATAGGGTCTCCTGGCACTTCCTGTGGACTGCAATGTCCAGAATGGGTATCAAGGGAGGCTATATACAGGCAGTCCAAAAACTGTACGTGAATCCAAGGGCCGTAGTATTGGTAAATGATATTTTAACTGAAGATTTGATTATATCACGTGGAACACGGCAGGGCTGTCCTTGCTCGCCATTGCTTTTCGCAATTTATATAGACCCATTTATCCGGCGATTGGAAAAGGAGGGAGAAATTAAACCTATAATATCACAGGGATATGTCACTAAATCGCTAGGCTATGCGGATGATATCGCTATTGTGACATCCGATCCAAACACGGCAATGACAGCTATCGAGAGGGAGGCTAAACAATTTGGAGATGTGTCCGGCTATCTAATTAACCAGGGCAAAACTCAGATTGTTTTAAATAGGAAAAGTGAATGGAGGGATCCTCGAGTTGTGGAACAGGCGACGTACTTAGGAGTCTGCATCACATCTGATTTGGAAAATCTGGTTGAGATAAATCTGAAACCAATAACCGGTATAATGCGGAAAGATCTCCAACGTCTTGACAATTTACATCTCTCTATCATTGGAAGAGTGAACGCAATTAAAATGGTCTTCTTTCCTAAAATTTTGTATATGTTTAGGGCAATCTGTCTAGAATTCTCTGCATCCTGGCTCAAATCAATAGAACGGATGTTCTCTAGCTTTATCTGGGCATATTCACAACCTCGGCGGGCCTACAAGTTCCTCACTCTCCAGAAGGAGTGAGGTGGACTAGCTCTCCCAAACGTGAAGGCATATTACTGGGCTACCGTGTTATTGTATAGCGATGAGTTACTTCAGAATAACCGGGAAGGTATGGAGGGAGAAGCCTATGCACCATCTATTTTCCAATTACTACTAGGCAGGGAGAGCAGAGGATACTGGTGGAGACATTTGCACGACAGCTACCACAAAAGGTCAAATTTAAAACACTATTTAGTGGATTTAAGGTGTGGAAGACTATTAGGAAAATGCTTGGTATAGGGAGACTGTCCTTCTATACGCCCTTAAAGAATAACCCAGAACTGCCCGAAATTTTTAATGATAGTTATATACTTAAGTGGCATGATGTAGGAATTGTCCAGATTGGCTGCCTCTTTTCCTCCATTGGGATTCGGTCTTTCGAAGAATTAAAAACCAATTTTAGATTAGACTGGCGGGACTTCTTCAAGTACCTGCAAATTAGAGATTTTTTGTCACGGAAGGTAGGTGGGAGGTGGAAAAAATCGACCTAGTAGAAATACTTTTATCTGGCACTAAAAACACGATTGTGGGTATTTATTCACGCATTAATGCTATGTTTCCGGATGATATGGAGAAAATTGCGCAAAAATGGTTAGAGAAAGCAGCAATTCCAAATGATGAGTTTAATTATGTTTATGAAATGTCGCAAACAATTTTAATGTCAACTAAACTCCAAGCACAATTTTTTAAAACCTGTTTTTTTCTATATTATACACCAGACAAAATAGCTAAGTGGGGAACTGGTAAGAGCACATGTTGTCCTAGATGTATGCTTTTTAATGCTGATTGTATACACATTTTTTCCACCTGCGAAGGGTTAACATCTGTTAAACAAGAGATTGGGAAATTTCTATCTACAGTGGTGCATCGCACGATAGTTTTATCTAGCGGTGTTATTCTATTAGGGGCAACAGATCCCGGAAACGCTAGAATAGGGCATGAACTTATCTTTATAGCAATGGCCGTTTTTAGATTGTGTATAGCCTCAGCGTGGTTGGATGCTACCGCTCCGACATTTCAACAATGGTTAGCCAGATTTCTTGCCATTTCAAATATTGAAATTGCTATCTATAAACGTAAGGGCAGCAGGCGACGGAAAAGAGGTTTAAAAATTTGGACACCTTTAAAAGAATGGTGTCAATCGCAAGGTCGTACGGAATGAATTTGTTTTTTTTGTTGTTTTTTGTTTTTGTTTTAAGGTGCAAACGGATCTGGGCGTATTAATGTATGTATTAATCTTGTCTTTTTGATAATGTAACTCACCTTATAAATGTATGTATACTTGTCTGACCGGGAGGGTGGGGGAAAACTTGCTGTTTAAAAACTGAATAAAGATATTTAAAAAAAAAAGAGATCCTGGAGTGCCAACCATTGAGCACCCTCGCGATCATCAATGCCACCCCTTTTCCCTCTCATCCAAGACTGAAACATATAAGTGTTGGGAATGCGGCCCCTAAACAATTCAAAAGGGATTTTCCCGTGGTAGAGTGGGGAGTCAAGCGGTAGATCATCACTCTTTCTATTATTCCAGACCTCCAGTCCCTGCTTTGTTCTTTAGCTAGTTTTCATTCTAACAGGTGATGGAGGAATGAGCCTGGTGCCCCTCCAAAGCAAGCCAACACTCACGGAGAGTTCATCTCGAATGTTCCAGAACTCCCAAACATTTTCACTCAAGGTCCTGATGCCTGTCCAGCCTTCGGACACCAACCTACATACTTCATTTATAACCATGTCACTCTTCATGGCGTCTTTCCATTCTGCCTCGGAAATTACTCCTTCCACAATCTCGCACACCCTGTAATCATCATCTTCCCACACATCCTCGGGGTCAATCAGGACACTCCCTCACTGTTTGGAGACTAGGCGAGAGAGACAGTCAGCGACTTTGTTCTCTGAGCCGGGTATATATTTCACAACAAAGTCATAATCTTGAAGAGCATCACCCACCGACATATCCTGGAGGAGACGGCGTCTAAACTCTTCTTGCAGAACACGTCCTTTAACAGTTTGTGATCTGAATGGACAACGAACGAGCTACCCCAGAGAAATTTTTTAAATTTCTTGATGGCCCAGAAAATACACAGTACTTCTTTCTCGATCACGGAGTATTGTAGCTCTGGACCAATGAGTGCCCGGGAAAGAAACATGATGGTTACCTCTTTGCCATCTCTCACTTGTTTAAGGACAGCGCCCAAACCCCTTGAACTGGCGTTGGTGATCAGAATCGAACTTGAAGAAGTGTCAAAGCTCTGAAGAGAGGGAGCAGAACTTAGTGCCTTCTTGACACCCTCAAATTCCAACTGGCATTGCGGAGACCAAGAAAACTTCACTCCCTTATTTAGGAGGGATCTTAACGTGAAGGTGCGACATGCGAACTGGGGAACAAATTTATTATAGTACTCCGCCATGCCTAAAAAGGTAACTAGGTCATCCTTGGATTGTGGAACGGGAAGCTCCTCAATGGTTTTCACAAGGCAATCCCTAGGTCTAACACCTCCCTCAGTCAAACAGTGGCCCAAGTAATCGATTTCTGAGAGGTTAAACTTGCACTTGTTCTCACGCAAGGTCAAGCCTCTCGCGCTAAATCTCTCGAGTACGGCCCTACGTCTCTCATCATGTTCCTGTTGAGATGAGCCATGAACCAGAACGTCGTCCTGATATATCTTAACCCCCTCCACGCCACTCAACACGTCTTCCATGGCTCTTTGAAATGCGGAGGCTACGGAGTTCAAGCCAAAAGGATGTTAAGTGAATTTATAAGTTCCGAAAGGGGTTAAGAAGGTCGTCAGGTCCATGGACTCATCATCAATTTTGACCTGATGATAGGTCGCCTTGAGATCCAGAGTGGAGAAAACTCGGGCATCCTTTAATTGAGCTAGCACCTCAGAGATGTTGGGAAGAGGGTACTTGTCAGAGACAACTGCCCGGTTGAGCTCACGAAGGTCCACACACAATCTCACTTCTCCAGAGGCTTTGCATGCAAGAACGACTGGAGCCAACCACTCACTCGCTTCTGTCTCAACAATGATCCCTTCTTTCCTTAACTTCTCGAGTTCAGAGTGCATAGACTCCCTCATGGTCAACGGAATGCTGCGCACCTTACATGTCACGGGAACAGCATCAGGTTTGAGTGTGATCTTGTGTGTGTAACCAGAGAGGCATCCCCACCTCTCACTGAAAACGCTTTTGAACTCAGTGCGTAAAGTACAGCTTCGATCATTCTCACCTGAAACAACATTGAAAGGGACAGGATGTGGAGATATGTCTCTGAGGATGATGCAGGGATCGTCACCAGGAACCAACGACACACCCAAGTCAGCCTGGTGAAACCAGCTAATTATACTGTCACCTCTGCAGGAGATATATATTTTCCCAGCAGTCAGTCTCCCTTTGTATTCAATGTTGCCCATAAAATAGCCAAACAACTTTATGGGTTGACCACCATAAGCTAGTGGCCTAATATCAGGTTTGTAAACTCTCACCTTCCCATTCAATTTCTTGTCAAAGAACTCTTTGGGGATGAGGGAAATTTTCGCCCCTGGGTCGAAAAGCATTTTGATATTACAATCATTCACTTGTACTTCATCAACGGGACCCTTGCACTTGTTCTGTCCACTTTGTACTAAAACCTCCCCACAGTGCAACTCATTGTAATCAGAATCAGTCTCACCCTCTAGAGAAACTTCTTTGACACGTCTGCCCTTCTTGTTTTTTTGAGCTCTACAAGCTTTAGCTAGGTGACCAACTTTCACACAATTGAGACACCTAGATGTAAGTGCAGGACATGACTTGTCATTAGCAAGATGACGAACCATGTCACATCAGTAGCACTTCACCTTGTAGTTTCCCTTGGGTTTGAGAGTTGGAGAGGAACGAACGGGTTCACACTGTTTCAAAGCGGGTTCACACTGTTTCAAAGTAGGTCTCAGCGAGTTCTTTGTCACAGCGTGCACCTTTTCCTCTATGACACCATTTACCTTCTTGATGACTTCGACACAGGCAAGAGAGTGTTCAATCCTCTTAGCTATGGAAATCACCTCATCTAATTTAGGGTCATCCTTCTGCCACAGTTCATCTTTAATCTTCTCAACATTGCATCCTAACATAAACTGATCGCGTATGCGCTCTTCAAGGGACCCATCAAACTTGCAAGTGGCACCTACCTTACGGAGAACTATAATGTAGGCCTCAACAGATTCATCTGGCTTTTGTATTCGCCTTCCAAAATGGTAACGCTCCAGGATGGTGCTGACTTTTGGGAGGTAGTGTTTATCAAGTTTCTTTAGACAAATCTCAAATTCATTGAGACTATCAGACTCACTCTCGCCCAATTTAGGAAGATGCTCGAACACTTCTTGTCCTTCAGGACCTAGACAGTGTAAATGAAGTGCTGATTTTCTCTCTGCTCTTAGAGATACCCCACATACTCTGGTGTAATTAAGGAAAACTTTTTTCCATTTAGACCATCGTATGACAGGGTCACCAGGGTTGGAGAGAAAAAACGGGCGAGGAGTAACATTTTGCATTTTAGATAGGTGTGTAGACAAGCAAAAATAGTTAAAATTGGTATAATTGTAACAGAGATAGATAAGTACTTTTCAATAAGAGGGTGTGCTTGTCACTGTAGTGAAGGAAATGGTGTGCTTGTCACCGAAGAAGTAATTGGATAAGCAGGTGTGCTTGTCACCGAAGAAGTAATGATGAGCTGTAAATTGACAAGCGGGTATGCTTGTCACCGTAAAGGTTGTGCTTGACACTGTAGAAGGTGTGCTTGTCACCGTAGAACATTATGCAGGAGGTTGATGAGCCAGTCACTTCAGTGGAGAAATTAGAAATTCACATGTTGAGTAAAAGAGTAAAGTGACTTATTTGAAGAAGGCATCCAGGAAAGCTTCTACGAGTAAGTACTTTTGTGTTCTTGTGTCTAATTCCAAGACGATACTAGAAATAGTGCTGTACAGTACAGTAGTGTGCCATTGACATTAAAGGTTGTTGGTCTCTTGAGTGTAAGCGGTATTAAGAGGTCAGGCAGGCCAGGCAGGCAGCGCTTGAATGTTTCCCGAGGGTGTCGTCAGGGAAACAGAGGGGTTTATGAGGGCAGCGTTGGTTGCTAAGAACTGGTTACATAGCAACGTTAAGGAGTTGAACGTCAAGACGTGGTGCGTCAAGTACTTTGTGCGGCACAAAGGGGTGACGTCGATGAAGCAATGGAGGCGCTCAAGAGAATGAAGACAGCAGACATCGCTCAGCGTACTCTGTGCGGCACAAAGGGGTGACGTTGATGAAGGAATGGAGGCGTTCAGGAGAACGAAAGGAGCTGGCGGCGCGTGCAGGTAACGATGCGCGTTTGAATAATGCAGGTCTACAGTCTCAAAGTTGGGAAGCAATAACAATGACTTTGGAAAACGCGCTAAGATAAAGATGTTTGAAGACGCACTGGTTGAATCGTGGCTAAATGTCTGGTGCTGTGAAGAAGCGATTGAAGCATTTTGATGCGGAAGCAATGTCAAACAAGTAATGTGAAGAACTGTCTCTGCAGAAAGTGAGTTCGCGGGCCAATCGCTAATAATTAATGAGGCAGCATGGCAGATAAACAGTTCGCAGGCTTAATCTCGGGCAAGCACAGCGCGCACAGTACCTTTAGATTTCAAATAAAGACTTAGCTGTGTTAGGACGTTTGCTGTTCACATAGGACTCGTCTTGAGGAAGCAAAAAGATAGCCTTTCTTGGGTCCGATGTTTCTTCGCTCATCGTCAGTGTGAAGAAGTACAGGAGGCAGGGTAGCATTGAAGGTTGAGTTGTTTATTGTAGTCTTCAGATACAGCAACGTCCTATCCACAGGGCACACAACAGTAACTGACACCTGAACACTCAGCTCGGAGTTTCAAGAATCAACATTCTAGATTACATGTGTTCTAAATGGAACTAGCTGGCTGACACACGGCAGCATGTCAGGCAATTACCACAAGTATCCCACCAGCAAAACTCTACGCAAGGCCTTAAGAATCATGTGACAAAAACTATACTTAAGAACAGGAAATCAGGGAATCTCCGTAAACTTTGTAAAGGTAACTGGGAACAATGTGAAACTTTGCTTGCATAATAAAAGCTTTGTACACCTCTAATTATTTGTAATTTTTCTGCCATTATTTTCCAGAGGGCATTTGGGTCAAAAAGAGCAATGGCAAATTCTCTTGCAAAGAGGTAGGTTAATGTTTCAGATTGCTTCAGGTTGTTTCCATTTGCTGGGGAAGTGTTGCGACCCCGTGAAGCCGTGAATTGTATGCAAGACATAAGGCCTGATGTAGGTCTTGTAGCGGGGAATACTCCATCACAAACGGTTATCCCATCTGCCGTATTAGAATCACATGATATTCTATTTATATTCAGATTTGTGACAGAGTATTCTATCCGCCGAGATCTAAATAAGACCCACAGTAATTGAGAATTCTGGTTACACAGCCTTGCTTTCACACAAAAGTGTGGAATCTCTTTTTGAAGCATTTACTTACAAGGTTTTGCAGAAAGTGATTACAGCTCTGATGCTGTCCTCAACTACTTTATAAAGGTTATGCATGGCTCTGGTAGAGAGCCACTAGTGGTTATTTCTGTTTCTAAATGTCATAACTCACTTCTATGACGTAGCAACAGTTAATAACAAAACTCCTGGACATCAAGGTAATCTCCTGGAACATGGCAGGCCTAAAGCAAAAAATGAAGGAACCTGACTGGCAAAGATATATGGAGGACTTTGACCTCTGCTTATTCCAGGAAACGTGGGCTAGGGAACAACACCATAAAGCAGGATATAGAACCTTTAGCATTGAGGCATTACAAGCAAAAAAAAAGGGAAGAGCATCGAGTGGCTTGACAATATGGGTAAAAATTAGCTTAGATGCCACCATAAGAATTTTGCCCACACATTCGCAGGACATCCTAGGCCTGAACCTCAAGTTTGCTAATAATACTCAGCTGAATCTTTTTAACATATATATTAGACCGAGGGAATGTTCCAAAGAATCCCAGCTGCTTGAACACTTTAAGGAGGTCCTAGAGCCCATTGACACAAAAAACGTTATCATCATAGGGGGGACTTTAACTGTTGCTATGAACCTATGGGGGGACTGGAAGTAGTTACTGAAGAGGAAGACCAAATTAGAGGGATTCCACTTCTTCGAACAAAGTGTATAGCAAGGTGTAACACTTCTGCCCTGCAAATGCTTCATTTCACTGTTGAGAAAGGCCTTAGAGCATGTAATGGTCGCTTTACTTCAGACCTGGCCTGTGCAAACACCTTCTCAAGGGGAAATACAGGCTCTAGAATAGACTATATACTTATTTCTACCTCACACTGGGATTATGCAAAAGTCTTTAAAGTCGACACAAGAGCAGAAAGTGATCATCTTCCTCTACGCCTATTTCTGGATGGGACTTATTTTCCTACTCATGCACTATTAGAATCCCACCCCCGCCTGAAGCAATGTATCCTCTAATATCTAACAATAGAAGGGCAGTTAGATGGCCTGTTGTCCTAGATCGGGTGGAACCCCTAACCCATATCTACAATGCCTTTAGTGAAATTGTAGGTCCTTACCTAGAACAACATCCTAAACTAATCAAGATAACAGATATCCATCAAGAATTGGTAAAGGAAATACAAGCACACTTAACGAAACCACGGACAAAAAAGGACGCATTAAATTTAGGGGTACATACACCCAGCATCTGGTACAACAGGGATTGTAGGATGGCAAAATCTCGGCTGATTGAGGCCATTAAAAACAAAAATCCGCCTGAGATCAGAAAGGAAAGATCTAACTACAAGAAAATCCAAAAGGTAGCCCAAAGAAAGTGGGAAGATAACACTTGGGAAGAGCTTATTGTAGCTGCAAAGAAGGGGGACCAAGCCTTGTTTTGGAAGCTAATGACGCACGGAACCAAGCATGGCGTGACGCCCTCAGACCATTTTCTAGATCCCATAACCTGACAGAGCCACTTCTCAAAACTATATAATAGTGATGATATCCTGGACCCAGTCAGTCATCCTGGGAAGAACCCCTGGGGACCTTGGTCCACGAACCAAACGTCTTTTTTAAACTTCAGCCTAGAGGATACGGCGCTGGCTGTAACAGCGATTAAGCCAGCAAAAGCACCAGGTCCTGATAGAATACCAGGGGATCTATTTAAGCATAGTGAGGAAGTCTGGGTACCATATATAAACAAACTATCAAATGCTATAGCCAGGGGACAGCCGGTGCCATCCTCCTGGAAGGGAGCAGAAATAATTCCCATTTACAAGAAGGGCAAAAGGAATGATCCGGCAAACTACAGGCCTATAAGCTTGATAGACGTTTTACAGAAGGTTTATGCTAAACAAATTTTAACTAGGCTCACCGACTGGATAGTCGCAGAGAATATATTATCATCATGCCATGCTGGATTCAGACAGAAGACCAGCACAATAGATCAAGTATTTAGACTTTTTATCTTGGGATGGAAATACACCAGACTAACATCGAGTCACCTATATGTCGCCTTTATAGACCTAAAGGCGGCATTCGATTCCATCCCTAGAGCCCAGCTGTGGGAAAACCTGAGTCAGCAAGGTGTACCTGAGGAGATTTTAACCCAAATCATTAGGTTACACCAAGACAACTATGCCAAGGTACGATGGGGCAAAAATGGCGAGCTCACAGAGGAAATCCCTGTTTGGAGGGGAGTGCGCCAGGGCTGTGTCCTGGCGCCAACCCTGTTCCTCTTATATGTAAACGATTTGGTAGAACACCTCCAAAACTGTGCACATGGCTCGCCAAAATTTGGGGGCAATCACATCTGTGCCTTAACTTTTGCGGACGATGCCATCTTGTTGTCCCAGACACCCAACGGCCTGCAGAACCTACTCCATAGTCTTAATAGCTACTGCAAAGGAAAAGGACTAGAGGTGAATCCAACTAAAACTAAACATATGTCGATAAGGCCTCATAGAAGCTTTAAGAGTAAAATATATTGGAATGGCACTGAATTGGAACGGGTATCAAATTTCGTATATCTAGGGGTTACCCTAGACTCTAGACTCTCTTGGTCTACCCAGACGGAGAAGTCAAAAGCCATATTAACGCAAAACTCTATCCCTATTGTCAAAAAAATGGCGGCAACATCCACAAAGGCCATTACACCGGCACTGGAAGTGTACAAAGCAAGAGCGCAATCTGCAGCGTTGTATGGAGCAGAGATCTGGGGCAGTGGCAACCTTAAGCCCTTAGGCACTAGGGAGAACAAAATATTGAGAATGTTTGTCGCCCTTCCCCAACATACTCCATTGATCCCTCTGACATATGATTTGGATCTAAAACGTCTGGAGCCTCTTGCAGTCTGGAGAACTCTGACGTTTTGGATCAGAACCTGGACAACCCCGGAGCTAATAGTGTATAGAGAGTCACTAGCTGAATTACAGGCACTCGACACTCATCTCACGTTTCCTTGGCTAAAACATATTCGAGGGTGGCTTACTGACTTAGGATTGAGCAGGTACTGGTCGAACCCGGGTCTGTTGACCCGTGAATCCAAAAGCGAGATCAATACTATATACTGGGATTTTATTAGAGATAGGGAGATCATGAGTGGCACACAAGGTAGGCTCACTGCCCAATTCCTCCAGTATAAAATGTCCCCTAGTTTTGAGCCTTTCCTCGATGAGATAGAACCACAACAGGCAAAGAGTTTATATCTGAAATTCAGATATGGAATATTGCAATTAAACACCTTTGTTGCTAAATGGTCCTCTACCCCGCCTGAGGAGAGGGAGGTACATTGTATTTTATGCCAGATGGGGGTCGCAGAAGATATCCCACATGTCTTGTTCTTCTGCCCAGCATATAATAGTCCCAGGAGTAAGTGGATAAAACCATTGGGTAGGTGTCTTAGTGTTAGGAGAATGGAGGATATGACGAGAATTCTAAGAACAGACAACTCCCGCCTAATAGTATTTGGAGTTAGCCGCTTCCTATTGGCCACAAATTTTATTAGGAAAAAGAGAGGGCAAAGATTATAGATCTGTATATGGGCTGTGACTGCGAAAAACTTATTTCAAGCAAGGGTATAGGTTTGGGTTAGAGAAGTAGCGTTCAGACGTGAACTCAAACAACCACATTAGACCCAAAGCAACTAGTAAAATCCATCTTAGCAAAGTATTGTCCTGTGAGGTTTTAAAGGTGATGTTGTAACTAACGCAGAACCACAAAGGACGTGTGGGGAAGTTTCTTCACTAAGAAATAATGGTTATAAAAGGGAAACCGCTTTGTCTGTGTAAATATTGAATCATTTTAAAATAAGAGGAGTTCTTTTAAAGCCTTATGGTTTTAACAGTAGTTGACGATTTTAAGAATTGATAGACTTAGTTGAATATATATCTTATCGATTTCTTGTATGAATAGTTCATTTTATTGTGGAAGATTATAATAATTGCGATTTTGCACATTTGATTATATATGCGCCTCTTAAGGAACGCCCATCGATCGAGAACAAGTGGTATATCCTGTTGCCCTATTAGCCCTAGTCACGTTTCTTTGAGAAGAACAATCAGCCAGGGAAGTAACTGGACTGTCAAAACTAACCCTTGGAACCCCCTGTAATTAATGTCGAGGCATATAGATGAAATGAAATGACCAATGGATGAGCGTATTTTAATGAACTGTAAATATGTGTAATGTATTTTAATGTGTTTTGTACTTTTATGGTCTTGTATGCCGAAATAAAGTATATTGATCTAATAATAACAAAACTTGTTACCCACTGTTGCTACATCATAAAGGACTGCCAGGCCAGGGTGACAGAGCTTTCTGAGAGCCTGTCAGCACAGTGCTGCTTGTCTGCTTTCACTTAAAGGAGAAAGCACAGCTGCAGAAGGGGGAAGGAAGGCAGAGAAGATGGTGGGGGCTGCTTAAAGATGGTATGTAAGATGTTTATTTTTTACATTTGGGACATGGAGAGACCATGTTATATATGGCTCCCCATTACTCCTCTGCCCCTGCGTGGCAGTTGAAAGCAGGGGCAGATGATTTTAGGGGTGCCATAAATAACATAAAATTATAGTTGGGTGAAAAGTGAATTATGGGGATGTTTTTTACCTGAGGGTTCTGAGTGATATCATAGACAATTCAAGTATCGCTCTTGTTGTCTAGTTGCCATCTTTCAGAACCCCTCGGTAAAACACATCCCCCTGAATTCAGTGTTACCCATCTATAATTCTATATATTGTTCTATTCATTTATCTTGCTTCTGTTTTCATTTTATAATGGTAGTGCTTTCTAATGTATAACCAGACTACCCACACTAAATGGTAATTGCTTCAAAAGACCGCATTGTGGGTAAGACTGAATTATGCAGGCAAGGTAAATGGTTCATGCTCCTAATGTTCCCACTTCAAAGTTCTGTCATCTGTAGGTAGCAATGAGAGATCCTGCCAGGGATTCATCCTTCCATTGCTAATGGCGATAATACTATTTTTTCACTATCGTAATTTCTGAAACTTGCATTGCTATAAAAAGGCAAACATTTTGTGACAGCAATGTAAGTGCACAAGGTATAATTATGTGGAGGGTGAAGTGCTTGTAAGAGTTGTACTATAGCTGCTGACATGTGGGGTCATATTTACTAAAGGTTAATTTTGATCCAGAGAATATTTCTGTGAAGTGATGCAAAACAGCTCAAATTCTTGTCAGGGTATTTACTTTTCAGTAGAGAGGGGACTTTGCTCTGGACAGGGGAAAGGTACACTTTTCTCAGTACAAATAGTACTTTGCACTGATTTCCGCCAGTGTGCATCAAGGGTAGTTACTTGGGTGTAACTTGGGCAGATCAGTGTAAGCAGCCATCGTTTTTGATGCTGAGCTTGATCTACTAAGATAGCCAGACGAGGTTTTGCTTTAACAAATGATGCTTCCTCGAGGCAGGTGCTAACAAGGAGAAATGTTTCATTTCTCCAAGCATTCCCAGCATTGCATGTGTGCTGCACTGTACAGCACACATACATATGTGGAATGTTTAAAAATGTGTCTAGGCATAAGCTTTTGTTCTGTAAAGGTTTGCTTCAAGCACAAATCCTATGCTATGCATCACACATACACTTCTGCATCGGTGTAAAGGTTGTGTATGAGATATGCCATCTGTTTGTGGGCTATGATAGAGGGATATTTTTAATAATTTTGGCTCTGAGCTGTTTTCTCCCCCTTGCGCCAGGCTGCACAGCAATCAGCGTTGCTGCTCTTTGCAAGGCCAATGTATCCTTCACTTAGTCCAACATTTATACATCAGAGCATTGGACCGGTTTTCCTATTTATAGAGCTAGTTAACAATATTCTATGTCAATATAAATATTTCCTTATTGTGACACCGATTTCTCCTTTGAGCTTGCTTAACTTACTTCGATGTATGGTCAACAAGCGAAGAATTCTGGCCAGCAGGAATTGTAGTACATCCCTAAAGATATCACTGAAAAGCTTGTTCAATAAAGCGTTTTTCCAATTTCACCCATCTCCTCAATTCTGTCATCGAGCTTATCCTCTTTCCTATTCACATTCTGAAATCCCCGTGCTAACATTTAAAAGGCTGCGGCAAATTCCACTAAATTTGAGCTATTCCTACAAATTAAGCTGTTTAGCAGCTGATCCTAGCTTCGAGGCGAGGTGTTAGATTCTGTATTTTACAACATTCCCGAAAGCTGCACATTAGTCACCATACATTGCACATTTTTCGAGGCATAGCATACTGGAAACATATGCATAATTCCCTTAATCACAGTGGCATCATATAATCTTATATGCGTAAGGAGGGGAGGAGTTAGCTTGAAATGACATAGAAGTGCAATTTTAAGCCAGGCACAGCTGGCATTTTGGCATGACAGCAGTGCTGTGTTGCTATATGAAAAAGGATTAGAAGCAATTTTGGGACGTCTGCCATGAAAATCTAATGCCTGCAGAACTAAAATATAAAACAATAATATAACCAAACTGAGATCTACTTTATTATTTAGGTGATGTCCCAACTCAAGAGACAGGCTTACAGAATTAAAAGTGACAGGAGCATTTGTCATTAAAATGAATTAGCATGATGCTTTTCGGCAAAGCTTAAAAATGAAAGCAGAGATGGCAATGATAGGAGCATTGGGAGGTCGTTGAAAGGGAATGACTTTTTTTTAATGCAGATTGGGTTTTATAAGTTTGTATAAATCAGGAAGTTTCTAAATGCAGCGATGAAATGGAAAACGGTATCTACTTTGAAGACTATTTGTACCAAAGCACAAAATGTCATTCATGAAGTCCCTTTTTAAACACATCGCCTTGCCTTTTATTATCGATATATTTTTGTGACAATGCGTTCGTCCACGAATTGTTCGTTAACTGTGACATGTTTATGACAACCTGGGTTGCTTTGAATAGTTTGCTTTGAAATGTAGGTTCTCTGCTCTGCAATCACAGTTACTAACAACAGTAAAGTGGCCGCCCAATTCTTGAAACATTTATAAAGATTTGGACTTAAGGTTTGTAATCATCCCTGGCCAAGATGGCCACCCAGTGATCAACTTGATAGCCTCACCTGTGAGGAGGTCAGAGTAATGTCTCTGGGCAGTGTTGAAATTCAGAGGAATGATAGTTGGGAGACCAATGCAGATTGAAAACAAACATTTTTGACTGGTGCTAATACATGTCTTAGGGGCCGATTTATATGTTGGTGGAAAGGGTACCCCACTGCAATGGTGATGTGGTATCCTTTCTCCCAACATAATGGTCTGCCCATCTGATTTAAATGCAGTCTGTCCTAAGACAGCAGAGATTCGTTCGTCTCTGCCATGGTTACACCCCTGCAATGGCCCAACGAAGTCATCGGTCATCGTAATCGGTCGGTCGGACTCGCCGAACGCGAGTCGGTCGGAACAGATTCCAACAAGGGGGCCGAGTACGATCTCGCTAGGAAAGCCCTCCGTACAACTCGGATCCAGATGGCTTTCCTAGCGAATTATGCTCCGCGAGTCAGAGCAACCGATTCTGGTCCACCCAGGACAGGTATGGCTCCATACTGGAGGTAAACTGGGGGTAGGTTTTAACTTATTCCTCTGCCTCTTTTATCTGCAATTTCCTGGCAACCAAGGCTTTCTTTACCCAGGAAGTATCAGCCTTAGTAATAACAGAAGGGGAAGAAAAAAGTTCTGGTTTCCCCAATATGATCAATTCCTGCTTTACATAAAATAACCAAGATATGCCCAAGCCTTTATCGCAGGCTAGACAGTCACAGATCACCGTCCTATTAAAGCCAGCTTGGAAATAGCCCATATGTTGCACCATAATTTCAAGTGGGCCAGTTTAACGTGGTGCTCAACATACTCCACCCCAACTCCTGAAGGACAATGTATGTAGCTCAAGCTGGGGTACACCTAAGATACGTCGCAAAACCCTGTTTTCTTGTGACTGCAGAGACAGGATGTTAGAAAAGCCCCACATACCAGCCCCATAAGTAAGGATTGGTAAACATTTGCTCCTGAAGACTTCCAAGAGAGGAGCTACAGGTTTTTTCCAATGCATGAGGCCAAATTATAAATAAAGCCCACAGCATTGAAGAACCTTTGGGAGGTTTTATATTTACAGCGGCCCCGGCTACCCCTAGCATAAAAAACCACTCCCAAATAAGAAAATTCCTGCATGGGAACAGGACGTCCCTGCAAAAATATACTCTTCATCTTCACGGATTGCGGGCCACAAAACATAGTAAAGGTTTTAGAGTGGTTTGTGGCTAGCCCCAGAGAATCCATGAATTTAATAAACACCTGAAAAAGGATGTTAAGGCTCTTGTGTGTTCTCCCCAACAAAACAGCGTCATCCACATAGAGTAGCGCTGAGACTCTTTTAGTGCCCTCCAGGGTGTGTCAGCGTTATAAGTAGATAGTGCGTCCTCAAGGCCATTGATGTAAAATAAAAATAAAATAGGGGCCAAAACACCCCCTTTGATGAACACCCTTCTCCAAAGGAAAACTACTGGTACATTCCCCAGCAGGTTCAAATCTAACAGATGCAGAGAGATCAAAGTGCAAGGCCCGCAAGAATTGGACAAGCCCTGGATCCACCCAATACCCTCCAGCAGGGCCCACAATTTAGATCTTACCACACTGTAGAAGGCACACAGCAGGTCCATAAAGGCTAGGCAGAGGGTTCCCTGCTTTGCAATGGCATAGTTGATGATAAGGAAGTGCAAATTTAGACATTGCTCCACAGTGCCCAGACCCTCCTGGAACCCATACTACACCTCCTCCGATAGTAGGTTCCTCTCCCTGACCCAGGACAACAAACGGTCCAGCACCACCCTCCCTGCAATTTTAACGGCAGAGTCCAGCAAAGAGATTGGGCGATAACAACTAGGAGACTGCAAATCACCCTTTTTGAAAATAGGCACGATAATGGCCGTGTGCCATAAGTCTGGAGTCCAATATTGGCAAAAGCATTAAAACAGTTGCATAATAATGGGGCCCATAATCCTGTGACTGCTTTATAAATGTCCATGGGGACCCCATCTGGCCCTGGAGCCTTGTTAGATGGAGACTTCATAATGGCTTCCCAGATTTCATCCAAAGAAATTTAATATTGATTGGAAATTTCACCGCTACCTCCAAGTCCACATGGGGCAAGTCAAAGGATATAGGGCACCAAAATGGGCAACCCAAGCCTTTGGGCTGATCGTGGTCATAACAGCATCAGCCAATGTCCTTAACCACCCTTCAAAAATGTGTGACATCCTTCATCCTACAGGACTGAACCAAGCTCCCCCCAGTTCTCCACTTTAATCTCTTTTTTGCCCCCTACTCCGGTACCTTTTATACTCAGTTCTAAGCTCTTGAATCTTCTGACTATCTCTAGAAGTCTGCCTCAGAACCTTATGTAGATTGAGGGAGGCCTTACTGCAGGAAGAACCAAACCACCTAGCCCCTGGAGTATCGGGTCTTACTGGTTTCAGAAGTAAATTGCTAATGGCCAGCCCTTCACGGACAAAGCAATTATCCTCATCCCACAGATCAATGGGCTTTAGACAGTCCAAAAGTGGAGCCAGATGGTTAGCACACAGGTTGTTCATTACAACACCCAGGTCCGCTTGCCTCCAGGCCAGTCGAAGTCCTTGAGATTGAACTGTTAAAACTGAGGCAGCTCTATCCCTAGCCACAATTGCCCCTTTAAATGTTAAAGCCACCCACAGGGGATTATGATCACTAAATATTGTTATGATGGTACCACCCCCTTACCCTCGCCATTAACGCCCGGGAAACATAAATATAATCAATGATGCATTCATAACCCCCCCCTACAAAAGTAGCATTCGACGGGTAAGTAGGGTCAGCCTCGGCACAGGCATTAAGAAGATCAAAAGTATTGACCATATTTAAGAGAGTCTTTGTTTTCAAATCCCCCTGCAGGGGTAACCCCCTTGGACATGCTTTTCCGAAAATGGCAGACTCATTGGGCTGGTGCAGATCAACAAATGTAACTTTAAAATCACCTCCCACCACAATGTAAAAGCCTGAGGTCAAATATGCTAATTCGAAGTCCAGGTCCAGAA
This sequence comes from Calotriton arnoldi, assembly GCA_963921515.1. Lineage (NCBI taxonomy): Eukaryota > Metazoa > Chordata > Amphibia > Caudata > Salamandridae > Calotriton > Calotriton arnoldi. The sequence goes on from CAWUFW010004773.1 coordinate 934,816, forward strand.
TAAAACTATACAATTTATTTATATTAGTACATGCCTCTGAGCCAAAAGACCCATTCTAGAAATGAATATAGACAATATTAGGACCACTAGGCAAAATCAAAATGAGAGCTTGAACAGCGGGTCTACCAGTGTAAATCACATAAATTTCACACTCCAGGGTTAGTATGGTATATGTAATAAACCCACCCTTAGCTCTCCCAGAAGAGGAGGGAGTAGCTGGGACCACATAGGCGACAAACCCATTCAGACTAATAGCTTCTGCAACCCAAGTCTCTTGTAAAGCTATCAAGTCATACTCAGAGATTAGGGCTACCAAGTCAACATCGTCCTTCTTGTTAGATAACCTGGCAATATTCCAGGAAAGCAATTTCACCAGGTGTGTAGAGTCTCCAGGAGGCTTCTGACTAAGGGCAGCAGTACACCTTTTTTGTTAGACACAAGACTGGAACACTATGAAATTACCGGTCCTTCAACCATATGGGAGTCACTAAATGTGGAAGAGGTGGGAATGGAAAGCGACAAACTTGCCTGGTCAAGAATCGAGGCCCGCTCCACAAGGATCCTGCCCCTACCATATTCACCAACCATGGGAGCACAAGTGGGCTTGTTAAAACCATTCCACAGTTAGTCCTGATCCGCCAAGCTTCCAAGTGGCCCAAACCGGTTCTGGACTTGTGTATTAAAGGAATGTGGATATGATTGTTTGAACCCCTGGTTGACTGCCGAGCTGGCTAGTTTAAGAGATGGGCCTATAAAAATATCCAAGGGGTAAGGGCTTAGCTTTTCTTATTTTATGCCAACCCTGTGAAAAGCTATCCAACAAATTTGCAACAACTCTTGCGCTGTGAAACGTAATGATGACACAATCTCCAGGAAATTCCATTCACTGATTCCCTACCCAGCCCACCCTCTGGCCATTAACACTTCTTTAAAGAGTACATCTCAGCACCCAATATTGTCATGCAGCCAATGTGTTGATTTATTAATTAGGTCCACTGTTGTATCTTCAGTCCCTAAATGAAGTGTTGGCACATCAGCAAGCATGATGACATATGGGCAGGCTGCAGTTGGCAAGTCACACCATGAGGTAGAACCAAGAGCTGGCCGCGGGTTGCAGTGGTAGATGGAAGTATTGCGGCATACAGAATGGTGCCCAACACGTGTCACCTGGGCCAAACTATCAGAAACTATACCAGTTGCAGGTGGTGCACCATTACCAATGCCAGAGCCAAGACTATTGGTCGCGGACACCACCTCAGAAGAGAAACAATCTTGCTGCAGGTTAACTGTAGGAATATTGGCAGACGTAAGGGTCTGCTCTGAGGTAGAGCTAGAAAGTATACCCTCAATGGACTCTAGGCAGTCTAATATAGTTTTCAGTTTGGCATCCAAGATGGATTCCATCATCTTACCCAAGGTATCTACCAGTCCCTCAATGGTGAACACTCCAGACCCCGTACTATTTACAGGGTCGTCTCCCCTTGAGCCGGTTTGGGATCTGGTGTTACATGACTTCCAGGCGGTGCCCTTTTTGGACTGCATACTAGACAATTTAACTGATTTAGAGGAGACCTTGGTTAAGGTAAGGGCACTAGCAAGAGGCAGGTCTGTCGGTGGTGGGGCCTGCACATAAGGAGTACTCCCTTCGCAATTAGTCTCAGAACTACCCACATCTGCCTGGCTGGATGAGATAAGCTGAGGGGCGTAAGCATCGTTACAGTCGCTGACATGGGAGAGCCTTCTTTCAACATTCAACATTTCTTTATCAAGCTCACCCACAACATTTTCAATATAACCATCCAGGGTGTTGGGTTTTCTCTTGACTGCTTTGGCCATCGTGCTCCGCGCTTTCGAATCAAGCTTCCGTTTGGGCATCCTCCTTTAATGTATGACACACCTCATGTGGCAGTAAATACTATAAAGACTCACTCTATCTTGCAGACAATATTAATCAGTAGCAAAAATAGGGGTAAAATAACAAAGTATTATTGTACCGAAGGAGGAAAAATAAACCAAGAGAAGAGTGCTTACCCTCCAAGCAGTTATTATTAGATGGGTGGCCAAGCCGAGCTTCACTCAGCTGCGGATGGGCACAGACGGGCCCGCCCTTGGCCTGAGCTTTGCCCGGGGGCGGCCTGGGCACGCCCATGCGCGTCCCATGCTTTGGGAATCTCCTGGCATTTTAGCGCTTCTGGAGGCAAGACCGAGTCCCACCCCAGCCAGGCACCAGCAGCAGACCGGAAAACCGCTGCAGGTGGAAGGCGCCCGGTGAATCAATCCCACGCTGCGGAGTCTCCTGGAGCTTTAGCGTTTGTGGAGGAAAGCCCCTCCTCCTCCTGACTGATATTTAAGCTGGGGACCCGAGTCCCACCCCAGCCAGGCACCAGCAGCAGACCGGCAAAGCGTTGCGGGTGGAAGGCGCCCGGGGAATCAATCCCGCGCTGAGGGAGTCTCCTGGCACTTTAGCGCATTGGGAGGCAAGCCCCCCTCCTCCTGACGCATGTTGAAGCTGGGGGACTGAGTCCCACCCCAGCCAGACACCAGCAGGAGACCGGCAAAGCGTTGCGGGTGGAAGGCGCACGGGGTATCAATCTCACGCTGTGGGAGTCTCCTGGTGCTTTAGCGCATTGGGAGGCAAGCTCCTCCTCCTCCTGACGGACGTTGAAGCTGGGGGACCGAGTCCCATCCCAGCCAGGCACCAGCAGCAGATCGGCAAAGCATTGTGGGCGGAAGGCACCCAGTGAATCAATCCTGTACTGCGGAAGTCTCCTGGCGCTTTAGCATGTCTGGAGGCAAGCCCCTCCTCCTCCTGACTGATGTTGATGCTGGGGGACAGAGTCCCACCCCAGCCAGGCACCAGCAGCAGACTGGCAATACGTTGCGGGTGGTGAGAGTGATAAAAGTCCACATTTTAGTGAAATAGTATATTACTACTAATTCTGTTGTGTACCCTTGCGATGGCGGTAAGTCACAATAAAGTCGAAGGAAATCATGCTCATGAGCTCATGTGGAGTGGGCAGAGGTTATAGTAATCCTGCAGTGGAACAGTGGTAAACTTTGGCTTTAGCACATATGGCACACTTGGTGATACAAATGATAGCTTTGAATGGTTTTCCTTGTACCAGGCCATTAAAGCCTTGAATGACGTGTTTAATCATTATCTGACAGGGGTGTCCTTCTGCAGGGCAGACATTAGACCATCTAAAACATTCAGACTGCAGTATTTTACTGAAAAGGTACAGGGCCTCATTTTGAAACAAAAAACCCTTGTGAACTGATATTCATAGAGGTTCTTTAAAAAAAATATTGAAGTGTGAGAATGTCCTTTTGAACCTGTCTGACGAAATTCAGTAGGTGAGGCACAAAGTGCTAGAATAAAGGGGCTTTCTTCTTTAGTCTCGGATTCAGAGATTTTTTGATGAGACAGTGAATCTGCTTTTCCATGTTATTTGCAAAATGGATACGTGATGACCTATTCTTTTTGCATTCAGTTTTGACATTGGTGCAAGTTTGCTTGATCGTAGGCATTTTGGTCACACGTGGAATGCTAACATTGGCTTTCAGCAATTTTTATGAACAAGCTGCTGTTTAGTAACCTTTTACCAAATGGCAACCGTTTTTGTACATATCCTATCTACACATTTTTTGGCTGATGTGATTTACTTTTCCATTTTACTTGGTTTATCTTGCTTGGTTATGCTTTTTATTTAACAATTTTTATATTTTGCTTGGTTAAGTTTTTGTTTTGTTTTGTATTATACACACTGCAGTCACATGTTGTGGCTTCATTTACTTTTGAGTTCTCACTTACCAGGAACTCAGCATATTTATGGTTGGAGCTTTCAAGCGTCATTAATATCTACAGTAGTGACAGGATCCCTGGTGGAAGGTAGTCTCACTGCTTTTCTGTTTATTTCACACTTGTTGGTGTGACGTCATCACCGTATATATTTTGGTGTTTCAAAAATTTCTAGTGTTGCTTACAATTGACAGGAAGCCGAGAGTGAGTTAGTACAAAGGTGACAGAAAGCTACACGGTTTACTATGGTTCACTTCTACACTACTGGGTGTCGCGGAGTCATTTGTTATTGTTGTGGAATTTCTTCCTTTGAGTTTTTGGCTGTAACATTCACTATTTGTATTTATAGTTTTTGTCAATATGATATTGTGGAGTTTGCACATTCGTGGTTGCTGGCTGCACAAGGGTAATTGTACGAGCCCTCATCATTGATTGGGATGTTCCTCTTCGATTGTAAACACTTCCAGTCACTGTTTAGATGACACGACATGTTAAAAGAGTACTGCCATATGAAACGCATGTCGGCCACCTGAAATGCATTTCCTTATCTATACTATTTCTTTTGCTTTAGTTAACCCCTGATGAAGGGTAACCATGACCCAAAATGCATTTGGGAATTGTAAACCTCTGTACATTGGAGAGTTTTGATCTTCAGTTGATGTGATTAAACTATGAACTGATTTTAGAAACCAGATATATGATAATAAATATTGGAAATGGAAAAGTATTAAGTCTGATTATTAAAATCCGGATGAATTTGAGTTTAATTTTTGAAACAATCAACTTAGTCTTTTTAGCAAACTTGGCACAGTGTGGCCTGGGACTAGTAAGCAGATTTCTGCTATCAGCTGTTTTTAACTGACTGAGTTTTGTCAGTGGCCAGTTTGAGAAAGAATTGGGCATCACAATAAGAACAATTAAGGTGATCTTTTGCATATTCTAGTCTATTCAGGGATTACGTTTCCTAATCCATGTAGTGCAGAGACCAATTGAAAAGGATGGGGCATCAATTAAATTGAACTGATTCTCTTTTGTGTGGCCTGTAAGAATAGCAATAACCAATGGAAGGGTTCCAAATCATATTGCTCTCAAGTGGGAGCATTTCCATCTCTCCTTAATAGGAATTTGGTGTGCTGCTCAAAATTGATTATCCATATAGCATCCAGATGCCCAGAATCTGCCAAAGCAAGAACTATCACTGGTCCTCGAGAAGTAGCAATCATACCTTGAAGGAAGTAATGTGCTTGTTTCTTAAGGAACACTTCAGTTCTTTGTAAGCCTTGTTTGTATCTGTTGTTCATGGATGGGCTAAGTGATTTCCCTTTAACTAAGGGCATGCTCTACCCAATGTCCAGTTTTTCCACAGTAGAAGCACAGTCCTGTCTTCCCATAGCAGTCACTTACTTTGGTGGACATTGTCTTTTGTGATTCTCCAATATGCATGGGATCTTCAGCCTGATGTGCAGCACCTCTGCCATCCATGACTTTATTAAGTCAGGGTCTTTGATTATAAGTATGGTGCTTAGATCTCCAAAGTTCTTGCTGGGCATCTATTTGCAATGTCATGTTAATAAAAGCCACCAAATTGGGCGGTCATTTTCCCACGAATGATAAGGTATTTTGAGATCATCTTGGAAACCATGATAAAAAGTTGCCACTGTGGACTTATTCATACACGCCGCCTTGGATTCCAGATGTTGGAAGTGAGTGACGTAGTTTACTAAATCCTAATTTTCCATGTTTGAGCATTAATGGTCCAGCATGGGTTGATTGGGCAATATTTTTCTGTCTATAATGGCGAAAAAATGAACCATGAATTGGGTCTAGCTGGACAATAACAAATTGAATATGAATGGTGTAGCCTACATCAAGGCATCTTTATTAAAGTTGTGAGTACAAAAGTAACCATGAAAGTATCATTATTAAAGATTTGAGGTTTCCCTAAGGTCATGAAGTTTTAAAACTTCTGAGGATCACCATTGAATTTCTCCAGTGGGACTAAAAGCAAGTTAAAGGTAACAATCACACTTTAGTCCATTCTTGGCCTTCTGCTCATAATTTTGACCATGTTAATAACACTCGTTGCAGGGTTATCATTACATGACGAGATGAAAGTATAGCCGTAACTAGATGTTAATTGGTTCAAATGTCTCATGAAAAGATATCACTCTTGAAGAGAGGTCTCAGGCTCCTTGTGAATCTCCTTAATTACTTTAGCCATCATAAGGCTTACTAATAGGTCCATATTTAGCTTGGCAACCCAGCAGGATTCAGAGTTGGAAGCTGAATGCCCCAGCCATCCATTAACAGCTGTACAGGTGAAAATAGTGATAAACAGGAGTTCTAGGAGAGATTGTCTGTTTCAAGGGATGGCAACGCTCAGTCTTAATCTTGGGTAGATCTAACCAATTGTAAAACCCGTGGCAGAAGGTAAATATAGATACCAGCTGGATGTAATATACATTTAACAACTGAAAAAAGGCTTACCGGTTCCACCTGCGGATGGTGCTATGGCAAGTCCGGAGCCAACCAGCAATTCGGCAAAGGCCCCAGGAAGCTGCTGGACATAAACAGCTAAGCCTTTACAACAAATGGGGTTATGGTAGCAGACATCCAAGATGGCATAACTAAGGAGGCAATAACATAGGAAACAAGGGAATTGAAGGGGAAAAACCAACAAATACTGAGGGACATCTAAATGGGTACAAACTATAGAGGGGATAAGAAAACCCAATATAACCACACAATTCATTGCCAGGCCCTCAAGGAGTCTAACTAGGCCATTTCCCCTTCTGACCTGAAAATTACCTTGACCTTGGAAGTGAGTGAGTGTGCATCCCTAGGGGTTATCGGCCTAGGGTTTCGACCAGTCTAAGCTTCCACAGCTACATCCTCCAGTGTGCCTGCCTCCTAACCTGATTCCTGACACTATGGCCCTCATTACGATAAGTGTAGGGAAGCCTCCGACTGCAGGTCGGAGGCTTTCCGAGTCTCATCGCGGTTTCAGTTTCGTCTGCCACATTGAAATGCAGGCAGTCGAAACTGAAATCAGTCCGTCATTTTGGCTGATTTCCGTCGGGCTCAAGGAGCCCATCGGCCACTCAGAGACCAGCACGTAATCCCTACGAATGGCGTTTCTGCCTTAGGGATTATGAAGTTGGTTTCCGACAGGCTCTCCATGTCGGGCTTTCTGACATTTAAAGCCTATCGGAAAGTGACATTGGGGGCCCCTAGCAGGGCCCTCTTCACCCTGCGGCCTCCGGTTGGGTGCCAAGGGGGCACATATGGTGCACCACTGTTAATCCCTGCACCGTGTGGCAGGCACCTTGAGTGCCTGTCACACGGTGCAGGGGTGAACAGATTCTCCGATTTGTCTATGGGAGCTTGTGTGACGGCCTGTTTTACAGCAGTAGCACAAGCTCCCATAGACAAATGATGGTATGCGACCGCACCATGTGCGGTCGCATTGCAATCGCGGTGTCGGGACAGACGACCGGAGGACGGTCGGTCCCGAGACCGCAATGGTTACTTCCACCCGACATCGTAATTAGGCCCTATGTGATTACACAGTGCTGTTAGCTTCGAGATTAGTTGAGGTGTGAAGGATCTATAAAGGTGTAGTTTAACCATCTGTACCTGGAGCCTTTTAATTAGGAGTACGAATGTTGAGGAGAACTTCCTTGTCAGTTATAAGCGCTTTCAGAATTTCTGCTTGTATTTGGTGAATTTTAGATATGTTCACTTGTGTGAAGTACTCCCTTTGCTCCTTTACATGGTAAGCATCTACCAAATAAAAAATTTATCAAACGTTATAAATTCTTAATTTTTTGTTCTCCACAGATAATCTTGTCCTCGAACTAGAGAGTACGTCACATACATAGGCTGCTGAGATAAATTTGTGTTCACTAGACCGCTCATTGCATTGAAGGGTATTCCACCTATCGATTAAAAAAATACCATGCTGTTGGACCTGGCCCTCTCTGCAGGGTCAACCCCAAACTTTTCACAGAATTTGTTTTTGCTGGCCATAAAACTCTGTGCACTTTACCACAGTTAACCAGTACCAAAGTGCTTGTGCTCTCTCCTTTGAATATGGTCAAATTGGCTTATACCTGATTGGCATATTTAATTTACTTATAAGTCCCTACTAAAGTGGTATACTATATACCCAGAGCCTGTAGATTAAATCCTACTAGTGGGCCTGCAGCACTTATTGTGCCACCCATTTAAGTAGCCCCTTAAAACATGTCCCAGGTCTGTCATTGCAGCCTGAATGCAATTTTAAACTGCCAACTCGACTTGACAACATAAAGCCCTTGCCAAGCCTTAAACTCCCCTTTTATTACATATATGTCACCTCCATGGTAGGCCTTGCACATCCCATAGGGCAGAGTGCCTTGTGATTAAAAGGTTGGATATGTACTTTTTTACATGTCCTGGTAGATAAAACCTCTAAATTTGTTTTTCATTATGGCAAGGCATAACTCTCCCATAGGATAACATTGAGTTGTCTTATTACATTTAATAAGTGCTAACTTTAGATCGGGAGCGGGTAAAATTTCATGTTTGGTGTCTTAGAAATTATAATTTAAAATCCTCTTTAATGGTAAAATTGAACTTAAAATTACAATTTTGAAAGTGCAACTTTTAGAAAATTGGCATTTTCCTGGTCTAACTATTTGGCGCCTGCAACCTTTTCCTGGGTCACATGACTGGGTGTAGTTAGCAGTTGTACTTTGTTTATTCATCCCGAACAACCAACACAATAGATGAATTAAGCATACCTGGACGGGCCATCATTGGCCGATGGGGGAATGGAGCTGGGCACAGCCCCACTTGCAAATCAATAGTCTGTGCTCTGCCTTCACACAAAGGACTTGTAACCAGCTCATTGTGCCCACAGCCAGGCTGAAATCAGGGGAGGCAGGAGATTCCAAAAACTTCAAAGGGAATCTCTAGAAACTTCTCCCTACTTCAAAGAAGGTAGTAGGTATAAAAATAGGACCCCTAGACCCACTCTTCAGTTCACTTTCTGGACCTGTGGAAGAACTCCCAGACAACTGCCTGGTGTTGTGGCCTGCAGTGTACTTCAGAGGGCTGCTTTGCTCTATCTGGAAGGACTGCTCTGCTGCCTGAAGCCTGCCATGAACCCTCAGAGGCCCACCCTGATGCTTGAGCCCTGTTCCATTTCTTGAACTCAGGACTACTAGAGTGACTCCAAAGGCAAGTTGGCTGGCCTTCTGATCAGAGCATCAGGACAGAAAAGGCTCCATCCTTCTTGAACCTGCACCTGGACCCAGCCTGAGTGAGTCCCAACCCTCCCAGTGGTGCTTCCCTACTCCTGGACCCTTATGAGTGTTGCTAAATGTGCCCAGATAGCCAAAATCTAAAACTTGGGACTTGGACATTTTTTAGCTAAAAACTGCTATGAGAACCGAGAGAGGACCAAGACCAGCCTGTGCGTCTGTCTGCCCAAGGGGCATCTCCGGTCGGCCTTGCTTTACGCAGCTCCCTCTACGTTCTTCTCTGCAGCAGCAAAACTGTACAGTGGTCCTTTGCAGAAGGGGTATCTGGCCTCGTGGAGGCCTCCAGCCCCGTCCGGCTGGACATTTTCAACATCCAAAAATGAGACAAAGTTTGAACATAGAAATCTTCACCACAACTTCATCCAGCAGCTCTCCAACGGCGAAGCCTCCTCCTCGGACACCACCTGCAGACTTGCCTCACTAGACTTCTACTTTCTCAAACACGTTGTCTTGAATTTCCTTTAAGTCCAAAGGTAAGTGTTGACTGGGCCCAATACACTTCTTGTATCTGACTCGAACTCCATTGTGGTCTGCCATATTTTTCAACTTTGACCCGGTCTTGCAAAACTAGATGTCGGCAGTTGGAACTTTTATCTTTTAGGCTCTTGTTTTTACCTTATTCTTAACTCCGGTTCTACTGATTGGATTTTTTTGTTCAGGTGTCGCATTATTTATTACAATTACTCTATTTGTCTAAATTGGTGTGGGATTTTTCCTGTTTTGTGTTTCCACTTTATTGCTGTTTGTATGCTGCATAAAAAACTTTACACATTGCCTCCAAGTTAAGCCTGAATATGTTTGTGCCAAGCTACCAGAGGGTCATGCACAGGTTACTTTAGTGACTTGTGTGATTCACCCTGACTTGGATTGTGGCTGTTGCTTGAACAGGGTAAACACCCAACTCAACCAACAAACCAGTTCTTCACACATGCTACCATACTTGCTTCGGAATAATATTAAGAGCCAAAATATTGACACAGTGACAATATATAGGTGCGTATAAGTTTACTTTACTTAGTTCTATGTATCTATATTTTGATGATATGTTTATCATCAAGGTACATAAGTGTGAAGTTAAGTATAGCAAATCTACTCCTACATTTTTCACTCCTAATATTTTGGTTAACAGTACTTTGCCCATGATAATATAAGAGAACAATGTTTTTAAAATAATATTTTGCTCCTAATCTTCCAGGATCTGGTCCTAATCCTTCTGCTCCTTGTCCTCATGCTTTTACACCAACTAATCATGATCGTTCTTGCTCTGGTCATCTGGGGCTTGACCATCCTGTTCCTCATCTTCCTAGCAATCTTGTTCCTAGCTCTGAGGCCTGGCCCTCTAGGGTGTGGTCATTTCGGTCCTGATGTCCCTGGTCCTGGTCCTCCTATTGCTCCTCATCCTAGTCCTCCTGGTCCTGATACTCAAGGTCCTCTTCCTCTTTGTCCTGATCTTCTTGGTACCCCTAGTCCCTTGTTTCTTGGTCTTCTTAGAACTTTTCTTTCTGGTTATGGTTGCCTCTATCCCTGATCTCACCACTCTGGTCCTCTTCACCATGGTTGTGCTACTTTTTGGTTTTCATAGTCCTTGTCTTTCTTGAGATTATGGGGTCGATTCCGATCTCGGCCGGAAGCGCACCTAACACTATTTGTCTGGAAAAAAACCAAGCTGAACGCGTGTTTCCCGATCGATTCGAACAGTCGTCCGAACGAGCAAGTACGATGCGCATAACTGCTCAGATCCCGACCCAGCCGTACGTACCCATTCCAGCTCCTGTTCCCCGCCCGAGCCGGATCAGTAAACGCCGAATCGAGTCGCACGGAAGCAAATATACAGCACGTTCCGGCCGGACTAGTACGATGCGCCTTCCGTACGCGCCGATCCCGTCGCTACGTCCGGCACGTCAGAGCATCCGGGAGAGCTGCACATAAGCTCCGATTCGCGCCAGAAGACGATCCACGGCTATGAGACGAACAAGCCAGCGACGACTACGAGTTGAAGCCATGAGAAACCCGAACGAGACAACCCAACCATGAATCCCATCACGCAGGTCCTACCAATACTCTACATCTATTACCGGAACCGGTACGGACGCGTACGGCGCAGACGGTAAGTCAAACACCCACAACACAAACAAACGACACGCACCCGACATATGTCACACACATATAGGGATGCAGAAATGACGTACACCAGCAACAGCAGAACCATAGGGGCAGGATGGCTATCACCATTGCCATACACACCCATAGGGGCCTGATGGCTACCACTACCACCACCCCTACTCAGGGGGGCCTGGATGCCTACCACTACCACCACCCCTACTCATGTGGGCCTGGATGCCTGTCACTACTACCATCCGCACTCATAGGGGGATGGATGCCTACCACTAACACCACCCCTACTCATGGGGGCCTGGATGCCTGTCACTACTACCATCCCCACTCATAGGGGGATGGATGCCTACCACTACCACGACCCCTACTCATGGGGGCCTGGATGCCTACCACTAACACCACCCCTACTCATGAGGGCCTGGATGCCTGTCACTACTACCATCCCCACTCATAGGGGGATGGATGCCTACCACTACCACCACCCCTACTCATGGGGGCCTGGATGCCTACCACTACCACCACCCCTACTCATGTGGGCCTGGATGCCTGTCACTACTACCATCCCCACTCATAGGGGGATGGATGCCTGTCACTAGTACCATCCCCACTCATAGGGGGATGGATGCCTACCACTAACACCACCCCTACTCATGGGGGCCTGGATGCCTACCACTACCACCACCCCTACTCAGGGGGGCCTGGATGCCTACCACTACCACCACCCCTACTCATGTGGGCCTGGATGCCTGTCACTACTACCATCCCCACTCATAGGGGGATGGATGCCTACCACTACCACCACCCCTACTCATGGGGGCCTGGGGGCCTGGATGCCTGTCACTACTACCATCCCCACTCATAGGGGGATGGATGTGGATGCCTACCACTACCACCACCCCTACTCATTGGGGCCTGGATGCCTACCATTAACACCACCCCTACTCATGGGGGCCTGGATGCCTGTCACTACTACCATCCCCACTCATAGGGGGATGGATGCCTACCACTACCACCACCCCTACTCATGGGGGCCTGGATGCTTGTCACTACTACCATCCCCACTTATAGGGGGATGGATGCCTACCACTACCACCACCCCTACTCCTGGGGGCCTGGATGCCTACCACTAACACCACCCCTACTCATGGGGGCCTGGATGCCTGTCACTACTACCATCCCCACTCATAAGAGGATGGATGCCTACCACTACCACCACCCCTACTCATGGGGGATGGATGCCTGTCACTACTACCATCCCCACTCATAGGGGGATGGATGCCTACCACTAACACCACCCCTACTCATAAGGGCCTGGATGCCTACCACGACCACCACCCCTACTCAGGGGGCCTGGATGCCTACCACTACCACCACCCCTACTCATGGGGGCCTGGATGCCTGTCACTACTACCATCCCCACTCATAGGGGGATGGATGCCTGTCACTACTACCATCCCCACTCATAGGGGGATGGATGCCTACCACTAACACCACCCCTACTCATGGGGGCCTGGATGCCTACCACTACCACCACCCCTACTCAGGGGGCCTGGATGCCTACCACTACCACCACACCTACTCATGTGGGCCTGGATGCCTGTCACTACTACCATTCCCACTCATAGGGGGATGGATGCCTACCACTACCACCACCCCTACTCATGGGGGCCTGGATGCCTACCACTAACACCACCCCTACTCATGGGGGCCTGGATGCCTGTCACTACTACCATCCCCACTCATAGGGGGATGGATGCCTACCACTACCACCACCCCTACTCATGGGGGCCTGGATGCCTACCACTACCACCACCCCTACTCATGGGGGTCTGGATGCCTGTCACTACTACCATCCCCACTCATAGGGGGATGAATGCCTGTCACTACTACCATCCCCACTCATAGGGGGATGGATGCCTACCACTAACACCACCCCTACTCATAAGGGCCTGGATGCCTACCACTACCACCACCCCTACTCAGGGGGCCTGGATGCCTACCACTACCACCACACCTACTCATGTGGGCCTGGATGCCTGTCACTACTACCATCCCCTCTCGTAGGGGGATGGATGCCTACCACTAACACCACCCCTACTCATGGGGGCCCTGGATGCCTGTCACTACTACCATCCCCACTCATAGGGGGATGGATGCCTACCACTACCACCACCCCTACTCATGGGGGCCTGGATGCCTACCACTACCACCACCCCTACTCAGGGGCCTGGATGCCTGTCACTACTACCATCCCCACTCATAGGGGGATGGATGCCTACCACTACCACCACCCCTACTCATGGGGGCCTGGATGCCTACCACTAACACCACCCCTACTCATGGGGGCCTGGATGCCTGTCACTACTACCATCCCCACTCATAGGGGGATGGATGCCTACCACTACCACCACCCCTACTCATGGGGGCCTGGATGCCTACCACTACCACCACCCCTACTTATGGGGGCCTGGATGCCTGTCACTACTACCATCCCCACTCATAGGGGGATGGATGCCTACCACTAACACCACCCCTACTCATAGGGGCCTGGATGCTTGTCACTACTACCATCCCCACTCATAGGGGGATGGATGCCTACCACTACCACGACCCCTACTCATGGGGGCCTGGATGCCTACCACTAACACCACCCCTACTCATGAGGGCCTGGATGCCTGTCACTACTACCATCCCCACTCATAGGGGGATGGATGCCTACCACTACCACCACCCCTACTCATGGGGGCCTGGATGCCTACCACTACCACCACCCCTACTCGTGTGGGCCTGGATGCCTGTCACTACTACCATCCCCACTCATAGGGGGATGGATGCCTGTCACTAGTACCATCCCCACTCATAGGGGGATGGATGCCTACCACTAACACCACCCCTACTCATGGGGGCCTGGATGCCTACCACTACCACCACCCCTACTCATGTGGGCCTGGATGCCTGTCACTACTACCATCCCCACTCATAGGGGGATGGATGCCTACCACTAACACCACCCCTACTCAGGGGGGCCTGGATGCCTACCACTACCACCACCCCTACTCATGTGGGCCTGGATGCCTGTCACTACTACCATCCCCACTCATAGGGGGATGGATGCCTACCACTACCACCACCCCTACTCATGGGGGCCTGGGGGCCTGGATGCCTGTCACTACTACCATCCCCACTCATAGGGGATGGATGTGGATGCCTACCACTACCACCACCCCTACTCATTGGGGCCTGGATGCCTACCATTAACACCACCCCTACTCATGGGGGCCTGGATGCCTGTCACTACTACCATCCCCACTCATAGGGGGATGGATGCCTACCACTTCCACCACCCCTACTCATGGGGGCCTGGATGCTTGTCACTACTACCATCCCCACTTATAGGGGGATGGATGCCTACCACTACCACCACCCCTACTCCTGGGGGCCTGGATGCCTACCACTAACACCACCCCTACTCATGGGGGCCTGGATGCCTGTCACTACTACCATGCCCACTCATAAGAGGATGGATGCCTACCACTACCACCACCCCTACTCATGGGGGATGGATGCCTGTCACTACTACCATCCCCACTCATAGGGGGATGGATGCCTACCACTAACACCACCCCTACTCATAAGGGCCTGGATGCCTACCACGACCACCACCCCTACTCAGGGGGCCTGGATGCCTACCACTACCACCACCCCTACTCATGGGGGCCTGGATGCCTGTCACTACTACCATCCCCACTCATAGGGGGATGGATGCCTGTCACTACTACCATCCCCACTCATAGGGGGATGGATGCCTACCACTAACACCACCCCTACTCATGGGGGCCTGGATGCCTACCACTACCACCACCCCTACTCAGGGGGCCTGGATGCCTACCACTACCACCACACCTACTCATGTGGGCCTGGATGCCTGTCACTACTACCATTCCCACTCATAGGGGGATGGATGCCTACCACTACCACCACCCCTACTCATGGGGGCCTGGATGCCTACCACTAACACCACCCCTACTCATGGGGGCCTGGATGCCTGTCACTACTACCATCCCCACTCATAGGGGGATGGATGCCTACCACTACCACCACCCCTACTCATGGGGGCCTGGATGCCTACCACTACCACCACCCCTACTCATGGGGGCCTGGATGCCTGTCACTACTACCATCCCCACTCATAGGGGGATGAATGCCTGTCACTACTACCATCCCCACTCATAGGGGGATGGATGCCTACCACTAACACCACCCCTACTCATAAGGGCCTGGATGCCTACCACTACCACCACCCCTACTCAGGGGGGCCTGGATGCCTACCACTACCACCACACCTACTCATGTGGGCCTGGATGCCTGTCACTACTACCATCCCCTCTCGTAGGGGGATGGATGCCTACCACTAACACCACCCCTACTCATGGGGGCCCTGGATGCCTGTCACTACTACCATCCCCACTCATAGGGGGATGGATGCCTACCACTACCACCACCCCTACTCATGGGGGCCTGGATGCCTACCACTACCACCACCCCTACTCAGGGGGGCCTGGATGCCTGTCACTACTACCATCCCCACTCATAGGGGGATGGATGCCTACCACTACCACCACCCCTACTCATGGGGGCCTGGATGCCTACCACTAACACCACCCCTACTCATGGGGGCCTGGATGCCTGTCACTACTACCATCCCCACTCATAGGGGGATGGATGCCTACCACTACCACCACCCCTACTCATGGGGGCCTGGATGCCTACCACTACCACCACCCCTACTTATGGGGGCCTGGATGCCTGTCACTACTACCATCCCCACTCATAGGGGGATGGATGCCTACCACTAACACCACCCCTACTCATAGGGGCCTGGATGCTTGTCACTACTACCATCCCCACTCATAGGGGGATGGATGCCTACCACTACCACCACCCCTACTCATGGGGGCCTGGATGCCTACCACTAACATCACCCCTACTCATGGGGGCCTGGATGCCTGTCACTACTACCATCCCCACTCATAGGGGGATGGATGCCTACCACTACCACCACCCTTACTCATGGGGGCCTGGATGCCTACCACTACCACCACCCCTACTCATGGGGGCCGGGATGCCTGTCACTACTACCATCCCCACTCATAGGGGGATGGATGCCTACCACTACCACCACCCCTACTCATGGGGGCCTGGATGCCTACCACTAACACCACCCCTACTCATGGGGGCCTGGATGCCTGTCACTACTACCATCCCCACTCATAGGGGGATGGATGCCTACCACTACCACCACCCCTACTCATGGGGGCCTGGATGCCTACCACTACCACCACCCCTACTCATGGGGGCCTGGATGCCTGTCACTACTACCATCCCCTCTCATAGGGGGATGGATGCCTGTCACTACTACCATCCCCACTCATAGGGGGATGGATGCCTACCACTACCACCACCCCTACTCATGGGGGCCTGGATGCCTACCACTACCACCACCCCTACTCATGGGGGCCTGGATGCCTGTCACTACTACCATCCCCACTCATAGGGGGATGGATGCCTACCACTACCACCGCCCCTACTCATGGGGGCCTGGATGCCTACCACTAACACCACCCCTACTCATGGGGGCCTGGTTGCCTGTCACTACTACCATCCCCACTCATAGGGGGATGGATGCCTACCACTACCACCACCCCTACTCATGGGGGCCTGGATGCCTACCACTACCACCACCCCTACTCATGGGGGCCTGGATGCCTGTCACTACTACCATCCCCACTCATAGGGGGATGGATGCCTACCACTACCACCACCCCTACTCATGGGGGCCTGGATGCCTACCACTACCACCACCCCTACTCATGGGGGCCTGGATGCCTACCACTACCACCACCCCTACTCATGTGGGCCTGGATGCCTGTCACTACTACCATCCCCACTCATAAGGGGATGGATGCCTGTCACTACTACCATCCCCACTCATAGGTGGATGGATGCCTACCACTAACACCACCCCTACTCATGGGGGCCTGGATGCCAACGACTACCACCACCCCTACTCAGGGGGGCCTGGATGCCTACCACTACCACCACCCCTACTCATGTGGGCCGGGATGCCTGTCACTACTACCATCCCCACTCATAGGGGGATGGATGCCTACCACTACCACCACCCCTACTCATGGGGGCCTGGATGCCTGTCACTACTATCATCCCCACTCATAGGGGGATGGATGCCTACCACTAACACCACCCCTACTCATAAGGGCCTGGATGCCTACCACTACCACCACCCCTACTCAGGGGGGCCTGGATGCCTACCACTACCACCACACCTACTCATGTGGGCCTGGATGCCTGTCACTACTACCATCCCCACTCATAGGAGGATGGATGCCTACCACTAACACCACCCCTACTCATTGGGGCCTGGATGCTTGTCACTACTACCATCCCCACTCATAGGGGGATGGATGCCTACCACTACCACCACCCCTACTCATGGGGGCCTGGATGCCTACCACTAACACCACCCCTACTCATGGGGGCCTGGATGCCTGTCACTACTACCATCCCCACTCATAGGGGGATGGATGCCTACCACTACCACCACCCTTACTCATGGGGGCCTGGATGCCTACAACTACCACCACCCCTACTCATGGGGGCCGGGATGCCTGTCACTACTACCATCCCCACTCATAGGGGGATGGATGCCTACCACTACCACCACCCCTACTCATGGGGGCCTGGATGCATACCACTAACACCACCCCTACTCACGGGGGCCTGGATGCCTGTCACTACTACCATCCCCACTCATAGGGGATGGATGCCTACCACTACCACCACCCCTACTCATGGGGGCCTGGATGCCTACCACTACCACCACCCCTACTCAGGGGGGCCTGGATGCCTGTCACTACTACCATCCCCACTCATAGGGGGATGGATGCCTGTCACTACTACCATCCCCACTCATGGGGGGATGGATGCCTACCACTACCACCACCCCTACTCATGGGGGCCTGGATGCCTACCACTACCACCACCCCTACTCATGGGGGCCTGGATGCCTGTCACTACTACCATCCCCACTCATAGGGGGATGGATGCCTACCACTACCACCACCCCTACTCATGGGGGCCTGGATGCCTACCACTAACACCACCCCTACTCATGGGGGCCTGGTTGCCTGTCACTACTACCATCCCCACTCATAGGGGGATGGATGCCTACCACTACCACCACCCCTACTCATGGGGGCCTGGATTCCTACCACTACCACCACCCCTACTCATTGGGGCCTGGATGCCTGTCACTACTACCATCCCCACTCATAGTGGGATGGATGCCTGTCACTACTACCATCCCCACTCATAGGGGGATGGATGCCTACCACTAACACCACCCCTACTCATAAGGGCCTGGATGCCTACCACTACCACCACCCCTACTCAGCGGGGCCTGGATGCCTACCACTACCACCACACCTACTCATGTGGGCCTGGATGCCTGTCACTACTACCATTCCCACTCATAGGGGGATGGATGCCTACCACTACCACCAGCCCTACTCATGGGGGCCTGGATGCCTACCACTACCACCACCCCTACTCATGTGGGCCTGGATGCCTGTCACTACTACCATCCCCACTCATAAGGGGATGGATGCCTGTCACTACTACCATCCCCACTCATAGGGGGATGGATGCCTACCACTAACACCACCCTTACTCATGGGGGCCTGGATGCCTACGACTACCACCACCCCTACTCAGGGGGGCCTGGATGCCTACCACTACTACCACCCCTACTCATGTGGGCCGGGATGCCTGTCACTACTACCATCCCCACTCATATGGGGATGGATGCCTACCACTACCACCACCCCTACTCATGGGGGCCTGGATGCCTGTCACTACTATCATCCCCACTCATAGGGGGATGGATGCCTACCACTACCACCACCCCTACTCATGGGGGCCTGGATGCCTACCACTAACACCACCCCTACTCATGGGGGCCTGGATGCCTGTCACTACTACCATCCCCACTCATAGGGGGATGGATGCCTACCACTACCACCACCCCTACTCATGGGGGCTGGATGCTTGTCACTACTACCATCCCCACTTATAGGGGGATGGATGCCTACCACTACCACCACCCCTACTCCTGGGGGCCTGGATGCCTACCACTAACACCACCCCTACTCATGGGGGCCTGGATGCCTGTCACTACTACCATCCCCACTCATAAGGGGATGGATGCCTACCACTACCACCACCCCTACTCATGAGGGCCTGGATGCCTACCACTACCACCACCCCTACTCATGGGGGCCTGGATGCCTGTCACTACTACCATCCCCACTCATAGGGGGATGGATGCCTGTCACTATTCCATCCCCACTCATAGGGGGATGGATGCCTACCACTAACACCACCCCTACTCATGGGGGCCTGGATGCCTACCACTACCACCACCCCTACTCAGGGGGGCCTGGATGCCTACCACTACCACCACACCTACTCATGTGGGCCTGGATGCCTGTCACTACTAACCATTCCCACTCATAGGGGGATGGATGCCTACCACTACCACCACCCCTACTCATGGGGGCCTGGATGCCTACCACTAACACCACCCCTACTCATGGGGGCCTGGATGCCTGTCACTACTACCATCCCCACTCATAGGGGGATGGATGCCTACCACTACCACCACCCCTACTCATGGGGGCCTGGATGCCTACCACTACCACCACCCCTACTCATGGGGGCCTGGATGCCTGTCACTACTACCATCCCCACTCATAGGGGGATGGATGCCTGTCACTACTACCATCCCCACTCATAGGGGGATGGATGCCTACCACTAACACCACCCCTACTCATAAGGGCCTGGATGCCTACCACTACCACCACCCCTACTCAGGGGGGCCTGGATGCCTACCACTACCACCACACCTACTCATGTGGGCCTGGATGTCTGTCACTACTACCATCCCCTCTTGTAGCGGGATGGATGCCTACCACTAACACCACCCCTACTCATGGGGGCCTGGATGCCTGTCACTACTACCATCCCCACTCATAGGGGGATGGATGCCTACCACTACCACCGCCCCTACTCATGGGGGCCTGGATGCCTACCACTACCACCACCCCTACTCAGGGGGGCCTGGATGCCTGTCACTACTACCATCCCCACTCATAGGGGGATGGATGCCTACCACTACCAACACCCCTACTCATGGGGGCCTGGATGCCTACCACTAACACCACCCCTACTCATGGGGGCCTGGATGCCTGTCACTACTACCATCCCCACTCATAGGGGGATGGATGCCTACCACTACCACCACCCCTACTCATGGGGGCCTGGATGCCTACCACTACCACCACCCCTACTTATGGGGGCCTGGATGCCTGTCACTACTACCATCCCCACTCATAGTGAGATGGATGCCTGTCACTACTATCATCCTCACTCATAGGGGGATGGATGCCTACCACTAACACCACCCCTACTCATATGGGCCTGGATGCCTACCTCTACCACCACCCCTACTCAGGGGGGCCTGGATGCCTACCACTACCACCACACCTACTCATGTGGGCCTGGATGCCTGTCACTACTACCATCCCCACTCATAGGGGGATGGATGCCTACCACTAACACCACCCCTACTCATGGGGGCTTGGATGCTTGTCACTACTACCATCCCCACTCATAGGGGGATGGATGCCTACCACTACCACCACCCCTACTCATGGGGGCCTGGATGCCTACCACTAACACCACCCCTACTCATGGGGGCCTGGATGCCTGTCACTACTACCATCCCCACTCATAGGGGGATGGATGCCTACCACGACCACCACCCTTACTCATGGGGGCCTGGATGCCTACCACTACCACCACCCCTACTCATGGGGGCCGGGATGCCTGTCACAACTACCATCCCCACTCATAGGGGGATGGATGCCTACCACTACCACCACCCCTACTCATGGGGGCCTGGATGCCTACCACTAACACCACCCCTACTCATGGGGGCCTGGATGCCTGTCACTACTACCATCCCCACTCATAGGGGGATGGATGCCTACCACTACCACCACCCCTACTCATGGGGGCCTGGATGCCTACCACTACCACCACCCCTACTCATGGGGGCCTGGATGCCTGTCACTACTACCATCCCCACTGATAGGGGGATGGATGCATGTCACTACTACCATCCCCACTCATAGGGGGATGGATGCCTACCACTACCACCACCCCTACTCATGGGGGCCTGGATGCCTACCACTACCACCACCCCTACTCATGGGGGCCTGGATGCCTGTCACTACTACCATCCCCACTCATAGGGGGATGGAGGCCTACCACTACCACCACCCCTACTCATGGGGGCCTGGATGCCTACCACTAACACCACCCCTACTCATGGGGGCCTGGTTGCCTGTCACTACTACCATCCCCACTCATAAGGGGATGGATGCCTACCACTACCACCACCCCTACTCATGGGGGCCTGGATGCCTACCACTACCACCACCCCTACTCATGGGGGCCTGGATGCCTGTCACTACTACCATCCCCACTCATAGTGGGATGGATGCCTGTCACTACTACCATCCCCACTCATAGGGGGATGGATGCCTACCACTAACACCACCCCTACTCATAAGGGCCTGGATGCCTACCACTACCACCACTCCTACTCAGCGGGGCCTGGATGCCTACCACTACCACCACACCTACTCATGTGGGCCTGGATGCCTGTCACTACTACCATTCCCACTCATAGGGGGATGGATGCCTACCACTAACACCACCCCTACTCATGGGGGCCTGGATGCCTGTCACTACTACCATCCACACTCATAGGGGGATGGATGCCTACCACTA
This sequence comes from Calotriton arnoldi, assembly GCA_963921515.1. Classification (NCBI taxonomy): domain Eukaryota; kingdom Metazoa; phylum Chordata; class Amphibia; order Caudata; family Salamandridae; genus Calotriton; species Calotriton arnoldi. The sequence goes on from CAWUFW010004773.1 coordinate 956,969, forward strand.
CCACCACCCCTACTCATGGGGGCCTGGATGCCTACCACTACCACCACCCCTACTCAGGGGGACCTGGATGCCTGTCACTACTACCATCCCCACTCATAGGGGGATGGATGCCTACCACTACCACCACCCCTACTCATGGGGGCCTGGATGCCTACCACTACCACCACCCCTACTCATGGGGGCCTGGATGCCTGTCACTACTACCATTCCCACTCATAGGAGGATGGATGCCTACCACTACCACCACCCCTACTCATGGGGGCCTGGATGCCTACCACTAACACCACCCCTACTCATGGGGGCCTGGATGCCTGTCACTACTACCATCCCCACTCATATGGGGATGGATGCCTACCACTACCACCACCCCTACTCATGGGGGCCTGGATGCCTACCACTACCACCACCCCTACTCAAGGGGGCCTGGATGCCTACCACTACCACCACACCTACTCATGTGGGCCTGGATGCCTGTCACTACTACCATCCCCACTCATAGGGGGATGGATGCCTACCATTAACACCACCCCTACTCATGGGGGCCTGGATGCCTGTCACTACTACCATCCCCACTCATAGGGGGATGGATGCCTACCACTACCACCACCCCTACTCATGGGGGCCTGGATGCCTACCACTACCACCACCCCTACTCAGGGGGGCCTGGATGCCTACCACTACCACCACCCCTTCTCATGTGGGCCTGGATGCCTGTCACTACTACCATCCCCACTCAAAGGGGGACGGATGCCTACCACTACCACCACCCCTACTCATGGGGGCCTGGATCCCTACCACTACCACCACCCCTACTCAGGGGGGCCTGGATGCCTACCACTACCACCTCCCCTACTCATGTGGGCCTGGATGCCTGTCACTACTACCATCCCCACTCATAGGGGGATGGATGCCTACCACTACCACCACCCCTACTCATGGGGGCCTGGATGCCTGTCACTTCTACCATCCCCACTCATAGGGGAATGGATGCCTACCACTACCACCACCCCTACTCATGGGGGCCTGGATGCCTACCACTACCACCACCCCTACTCATGGGGGCCTGGATGCCTGTCACTACTACCATCCCCACTCATAGTGGGATGGATGCCTGTCAATACTACCATCCCCACTCATAGGACGGGTAATGCATGACACAACCAGCATACTCCAACATAAGGAATGTCAGAAAAAGACATCACCCCAACATCATGACAAGCGTGTGTAGTCTGTGTCAAATGCCTACAACACTGAACATGACATTGAACATACAATGTGACCCCCTATCACATGTGTCACACATAAATGTGTGTGGCCTCCACAATGCAAGCAGACCATGACCACTGTGGCAATGGGGTCTAAACCCCCATCATCACAGTGACCAAAAGGTAAGTGTGGGGTCCATAGCTGAAGCCCAATTGAACATTGTGGCAATGGGGTCTAAACCCCCATCGTCACAGTGACCAAAAGGTAAGTGTGGGGTCCATAGCTGAAGCACATTTTGAACATTGTGGCAATGGGGTCTAAACCCCTATCATCACAGTGACCAAAATGTAAGTGTGGGGTCCATAGTTGAAGCACATTTTGAACATTGTGGCAATGGGGTCTAAACCCCCATCATCACAGTGACCAAAAGGTAAGTGTTGTCATGGAAAAAGCTGCAACTGTCAAACAGCATGGATGATTCCTGGTCACACAACAACAAACACATCAGTGGCAAAGTAGTGCTTGTGTACCATAGCAACAAAGATTGGGTGAGGCAAACAGTGCAGTGCAAATAAGACATACCTTTGGCCATGTGCAGACAAACATCGCCCATGGGGGCTGACATTGTCAACATTTATCAATTACACAATGAAAGAAGTGACCATCATAATGCAGACCCACACATCTGCACCAATGGACACACAAATGTAGATATCCTGTGGAGACTGTAGATGTGAGGTGAACAAATACCATACCATGGCAGCAATGGGACATACAAACCATGATTATTGTGCTGACTGATGACCTAGGAGTCCCAGGGACAGCAGGGGAAATCCACCAAACAACATACAGCCAATGGCACACTAAAGATATGCCAATGCAGTGGTGCAGATGCACAAACACAAACAGGCAGCCTCACACTGCATACCAAACACAACAGGTGATGGGGGGGGTGTGCCAGTGTCCCCAGGCAACCACACAACACATGAGGAGGCCTGAATCCCAATTACACAGATGTGTATACAGTGCCACACAAAAGTAACTCATGGATCGGATTCCCCTATGTGGGCAATCAGGCATTGTTAGATGGGAGGGAGCCCAAATTACACATGTCACACAAGCTTGTAGGAACAGCAACTAACACAGCAAGAGACAGACCCACCACAGCACTACCCCCAGGGATCCCACATTGTGGTGACACTAGCCTGCATGATAATCCCACTGTGATGACAAAGGTAGATGTCGTTCACACTGTGAACCACAGCCATGTGTCCTGAGCAACTAAATACCATCACAGCTACACAAGCACAAATTAATCAGCACGGCCTGTCAGCCAAGGCCAATATGGAGGTAGGGGTCTAGCCATGCAACAACTCACATTTGCACACACTCAACACCACACACCTTGATCTCCACCAATGTGCAACAGTGAAGCTCACATGGACTGGTGACATTGCACATGCACCCATGACAATCCCAGGGGTGGTGGTGGGAACTAAGGTGCGAAACCCATCACACATGGCCAGTCAACAAGACTCGTGAATGTCTGACACAGTGCACAGTACGCCGTACATGGGCATGACGTGAAATCCACCCCAATCAATGGGATCCCGGCCACAGTCACACACCAATGAAGAAGCCAAGGTGACCCACAAAGAACACACATAGACAACTTCCAACATTGCAGCTCTGACCCTGATGAGTGGCAGCAGTCACACACACAACGTGTCACAATCACTGAAAGCTACCACAAACTGTAAATTACATGACTTGTGTAACCAACAAGTGCCAAGGGGAATCCTGACTGTGTCCCATCTGCGTTTTCCCACATCCCCAGCCCTGACAACAAAGACAACTAGGGATGACAACCTGATGAACATTAGTTTGCCATGCACCCACATCCCGGAGAAACCAGGTCCAAGATGCTGGATGAACACAGGACAACTCAGCAAGCATCACAAACAGGAACATCCCTAGGGACACAGCCTGTGTAGGAAAAGGGAAGGGAACACACACAGACATGCTCACACAACACACAACACGGGCCCAGGCAATGTCACGGGATTACACACTGCCATGAGGGCACTCCACTCCTGTGGAAGGTCCGCTGTGCCAAACCTTGTCTGTGCACGACTCAAACATGTCAGCAGAACACTCGGTCAGTGAGTCAACAACTACAACACACTGAAGGCTCTGCTCACATCAGCCTGGGTACGGGAGTGTCACGTCAGTCATCTGCATACACCCAAAACACGTGTCAAGCAAGTTGCACTGTATACACAGATGAGTCCTTCAACATTGATGTGCTAAACTGCATGTCCAGTGGAGATGGGCACACAGTCAGGGAAATAGAAACATTGAACAGTGGTAAGCCCACCAGATGTGCATCAGTGTAAGCCAAAGATGTTAATTTACAAATGCAAAACGTACATCCCTGTGTCAAATGCTGAACATTACACCCTCAGACTGCAGCAAAGGATGCTATAGATCCAGACTACATTAGGACACATATCCCATGGACCACATGGAGTCCATCACAGCAACACTTCATTTTCCTGATCTGAACACTATTACAACTGCAAATGCATGATGATACTCATCTACATCATGTACATCAAAAGAAAAACCACAAGTAAACAAAAAGAGGCTTTATTCAGCAAATGTTAAACTAAAATTTTAAGTCCAAAAGAAACTAAGGCCAATGGCCAGTCCAAATACACAGTCCCAACAGGGTGATATGTGACAACTTGTCACCCATTGCTTGCCTGCACTGGTACGGACAGGGGACATCCCCCTCGGAGGGGCATACAAGGGGCAGGCCAGGCACCGCAGGGACAGGATCAGGGGATGCCAGAAGGAGGCAGTGAAGGGGTGGTGGGTGCAGGAGTGTCACCGGCAACTGCAGTGGAGGTGTCTGACTCAGTGGGGGCCGGCACCACTGTAGGGCACAAGTCAGATGGTGTGGGTGCTGCAACCACTGCAGTGGGCCGGTCAGATGGAGTGGACTGGGTCCCCACTGCAGTGCCCGAGTCAGACGGGGTGGTTGTGGACTCCACTGCAGTGCATGACTCCAAGGGAGTGGAAGGGGGGCAGATGAGGTGGGCAGGACAGAGGGGGGACCCGGTCTCCACACCAGTGGCACAAACAGGCAGAGCGTCTGGTTTGGGGGTGGAAGAGCAAGTGGTAGGGGGAGGGCCTAAGCAGTTTGGGGATGCGGTATCGGTGTGTGGGGGAACCTGGGGCAGGGTGTGGCGGTGGAACCTGTGGAGTGGTGGCCTGGGGGATGGAGGAGAGAGACTGTGTGGTGGAGCTGCGTGGTGGTGGTGGTGGGGTCTTGCCCTTCCTGGTCCGGGGGGACTTTCGAATGGGGTCCTCAGTCTGCCTGTGCCTGGGGGAGGGTGTCCGGGTGTGAGGGGCACTCCCCTCTGTGTGTGGTGGTCGCCTCTTCCGCCTGGACTTCGTGTCAGATGTATCTGTGGGGAAGAGGCCAAGCTCACAGAGGAAGAGCTTCTGGGAGAGGGGGTTGCAGGTGAGGCAAGGGAAGGGGTTTTGGAGGGAGAGGTATCTGAGGACTGCGGAGTGCTCGTGGATGCGTGTGTGTGTGTCTGGGCCCCATCCCCTGTGAGCGAGGTATCAGTCCCCTGACTGTGTGTGCGTGTGCGTCTGGAATTTGGCTTGTGTGTCTGTGTGCTGCTTGTGTCTGTGCTGGTGCGTGCCGGTGCCGGTGTGTGTGTGCTTGGGACAGGTAGGGTGCTGGGGATTGTGGATGGGGAGAGGTAGGAGGGGTGAGGGACTGTTGCAGGAGGGACACTGCTGCCGTCAGTGAGGAGGCCATGGACTGATTGGTCCGATGTAGGGCAGACATGCCAGATGACATGCCCTCCATGAATGACACCAGTTGTGTCAAAAGACCCGTGTGTGCATGGAGGACACTCAGCATTGATGTCTGCCCTACATGGATCTGTTTCAGCAAGTCCACAGACTCCACACTCAGGGCAGCAGGGGGGACAGAGGCAGGGGGTGCGGTGCCTGGCATGAAGGAGACACGCTCCCCTACACGGGAGCCTCCACGGACATGTGGGATGGGAGCAGATGGGAGGGTGGAGATGGTGGTGGTGGCGGGGACAGACTTGCTTGACGTTGCCTCTGGTCTGCTGACACCCGCCTCCACAAGGGAGTCCTCACTGGAGGTGCTGTTTTCCCCAGCCGAGGTGGTCGTAACTGAGGTCTCCTCAGTGTGGCTCCCCTCACCCTCCGTGCCACTGGGTCCCTCGGTCTCCCCTGCAGTGGACCCAGTCTGGCTCTGCCGCTCCTCTTGGTCCGTGGAGCTGTCTCCTCCTGTGGCCGTGGATGTATCTGCAAACAATCAGGATAAACAGAGCAACATTAGTCACCTGTACTGACCACACACACCACAGTAAGTACAGCACATCACAGAGCAAGCCCTGCCATCATTTGCTAGACATTGCAATTAGTGCTGACACTGATTTGAAGAAGCCCATTGTCTGCCTGACAGTCAGTCATGCCACACATATCCTACCTGTCCATGCACCCATCTGTCTGCTGCCTGTTGTATGCGACTAATCATATGTGCACACTTGCACCACATACACAGTTGTTGGACATCCAAGAGAACATATGGAAATGTGTCACTCCAAACACATGCCATCTCCTGCCACTGACTCAGTGCATGTGTCAGGAAAAGTGATGGGCAAAGTCTCTGTTGATATGCGGGTTTTGGTTCCATCACCAGACACAATGATGTCCTCATGTCCTGATAGACAATGCAACAATGGTGTGCATGCAGGACATATCACACCACTGCTGGATCACCCTTTGCGATTGGAATGTCATGGCACAGTCCTGTCTGGCAAGTCAGTCATAACTGTCTCCTGTCACAGGGGCAGTGCATACACACAACACCAGTCTGCACTGTGTCACAATCATGGAAGTTTTTGAAATGTAAGCCCTGTAGCTGACAGGTGCACATGTGCACCCCTGGCCACCCACATCATGAGGACTGAGATGATCCCACGTCAATCAAATGAGACATTTGAGTGACTGCAAACACAAATCCATACACATGAGCACTTCACCGTCTGATGAGAATGAACCAAAGCTGCCTGCACCTCAATGTTTCATACAACATCGTGCACAGTCAAGGGATCAGAGACCTATGCATTAACCTATGTGAAGATCCCATAGTCACAACTCAGATGGCTGGCCACCCCAAATTGTTAAACACTCCAGGAGTCCAAATAGCAAGGCCACACCATGGTGACACAGAGGCATACACCTGAGTGCACTCTTCACAATGCCCAATATGTATGCTGACACACGGGAGTGGGAGAACAGAGTGCCTTCGATGTACGGAGTAGGCATTACAGTCCTGGTCCATGTGCAACATGGTATTACCCTGAACACTAGGCAGGTGGCTATGCATGTGTCACACACATGATGTACATACTTCTGAGGCTCCTACCTTGGTCTCTGCAGCAGCATGGGTGTGTGGCACATACCCCAGACATGTGGTGAGTCAGAGCAGCAATTGGAACACATATTAAAGCCATACCCAGAGTACATGTCAGATCACAGGCATTGTGAGCAATTGTACCACCCATGCAGCCCACCACAAAGTTCCTGTAACTGATGCTGTCCCCAACTTGAACCACAGGTAACTGCAAGTACACAGTACCCAAGTGACCTAAGTCACAGACTGTAAGGGCCACACCTGTGTATCAGATGAGGAGGGGGCATGACACAAGTGAGGGACATGAGTCCAGGACGACATGACAGATGTACTGTGGAAGTGGAACCAGGCTAAAGGAGTGCATAGAGCATGTCAGTCATAGTACACAGTTGAGGCTAGCACTTACCCCCTCCTTGCTGCTGTCTGGCCTTCAGCTGCCCATCCAGGTCAGGGAAGACCACCGCCAGGATCCGGAGCATGTGGGGGGTCAGGGTCCGGTGTCCGCCCCTCCTGCGAGGAGGTGACAGCTTCAGCTGGACCCTTGCGATCCTCCGGGTCCAGCCACGAAGGTCCTGCCACCTCTTCTGGCAGTTGCGGATCCTGCGCCTGTAGACCCCCACAGATCGTACTGCCCGGACGATGGTCAGCCAGATCTCCTGCTTCTGGTGGGCATCAACCTGTGAGGATGACAAAGTGAAAAGGCCATTACTACACATGCAACATTTCCGTGCATCACACAGTTGGATATACATGTCTCAATCACAGGGGCATATGATCTACACAGGTAGTGCAACTATGGCTATGAACAGTTTGCCAGCAGTTACTAAATGGTATCATTGCCTGGGAAGTCAAACCTTGTTGGAATGCACTGTTACTGCACTATACCTGTTCAGTGCATGTGACTACACACTTTGGGGGGTGACAACTACTCAGTGAGCATGCTAGCCACTGGTGTACACACTGTACGTCTTGCTAGTCAGACAACATGCACAATTAGTAAGGCAGTGGACAGCACACTCACCTGCTCCCCTGGTTTCCCATACAGCTTGCTGTACTGTGGAAGGAGGCTGTCCAGCAGGGCCTGGTTCTCCTCAGTGCTGAAGGCTGGGGCTCTCTCCACAGTACGTGCCATTGCAGTAGCCAGAGGATGCAGAGACAGCAGCAGTGGTAGTGGCAGATATCGTCCTGGAGCATGTAGTGCAGGCAAGTGAGCTCTCAGGGGAACAGCCAGCATTATATGTGTGCTGCAGAGGCAGATACTGTCCCATGTGTCCAAAGTGATAGGTCCAAGTCATTTGCATCTTCTGAATCTGGCCAATCTATGGAATTGCACCACTTATACACGCCCACAGCATCCTTCAAAAGTTCAACTTCATGACACCCATGAATTTGCAACATTGTTGTGGGCGGCCAACTGAATTCACTGCATCCGACTCGTTAAAGCTTCGAAAACGCGTCCGTTACCATGTCAGGCCATAGCCAATGCGTGCGCAGCGATCGTACCATTGCTGTACAACGCGTATTTCAGATGACAACACGCATCCTTCCACATCATATGCATTGGCCAATGCGTGCGCACCAATCGGTCCATTGCTGTACAACGCGTATTTCGAAAAACAACACGCATCTGTTCACATCATATGCAATGGCCAATGCGTGCGCACCGATCGGTCCATTGCTGTACAACGCGTATTTCGAAAAACAACACGCATCCGTTCATAACATATGCAATGGCCAATGCGTGCGCACCGATCGGTCCATTGCTGTACAACGCGTATTTCGAAAAACAACACGCATCCGTTCACATCATATGCAATGGCCAATGCGTGCGCACCGATCGGTCCATTGCTGTACAACGCGTATTTCGAAAAACAACACGCATCCGTTCACATCATATGCAATGGCCAATGCGTGCGCACCGATCGGTCCATTGCTGTACAACGCGTATTTCGAAAAACAGCACGCATCCGTCCACATCATATGCAATGGCCAATGCGTGCGCACCGATCGGTCCATTGCTGTACAAAGTGTATTTCGAAAAACAACACGCATCCGTTCACATCATATGCAATGGCCAATGCGTGCGCACCGATCGGTCCATTGCTGTACAACGCGTATTTCGGATGACAACACGCATCCGTCCACATCATATCCAATGGCCAATGCGTGCACACCGATCGGTCCATTGCTGTACGACATGTCCCTGTACAAGTCACTCGCATATGTCACCATGGTTGTCACTGGTGAACGTATGCCAGCCACATTTACTTGCCAGGGACTCAGGGGCACACCTACAACACCACAGCCTGTCCACACTGTATCCTAAGGCATGTAAGGCTGCATTACCTGTGTGTGTATGGGGGTCAACATGTGTTTTTTGGTGGCACTTGGGGGCAGCCACTCCCAGGCTGTGCACGTGTTCATGGGGACAGAATCCTTTGTGTGTTGTGCACATGACCACTGTGATGTGCAACTGTTCAGTTCAGAGCATGTGGCATGGTCACATTTCCAGGTTGTGTATGTGTATGTCATGTCACATACACCCTGAGTCCCATGTGGGAAGGTATGTACGTCACAGGGTGACCCATTGCCACAATAGTGATGGCCCTCCACAGTCTGTGTGCATGTTGTGTTTCCGATGTCTCTGATTCCATGTGCACAATGGGAGACAGCCTCCACATCCACGTTGTTTGTGCATGGACTTTGATGTTGTGCGTGTGTGTGTCACAGACGTCCATTTCTGTCCTGCAGAGGCAACAGGGGCCACTACCTGTGGGAGTCATGGTTGTTTTGCTGACGTGTACATGATACGCCATGTCATGCCAGTGTCCATGTGGAAATACAGGGTCCCTGGGAATCTACCTGTCAATGAGCTGTGATGCCTGTGGCACATCTGTCCTCACATGTCACTGTGGTGTGTGTTTGGAACGTGACAGCAGTACATGGGTACTGTGACACAGCCTAATGATTTCCCATAGCACAACCTGGAACTTGTTGTCAACACATGTTGAACTGTGATGTTAGATGTTGGCCATGTAGGTGCCATATAAGTCCATACAGAACGGCACACACATCAGGTACTCGTGTCTCGTAATGATGTATCATGTGATATTGAGTATGGTCAATGCCACATATGTGGGGTGACTGACAATCTTTCTTTCTTCACCTATGCACTGCAGGGCACCAGCTGTCCATAGACCATTCCCTGACCTTGCAACCATGGTTAAACGTGACTGCATCCGACGGTACCGCTTCAACAGGGCGCTGATTGAGGAATTGGTGGTGCGGTTGGCACCACATTTGCAACCTGGCCGGCCATACCCTACAGCGCTGACCCCCAAGGTGAAGGCGATGGCAGCCCTACACTTCTTTCCCACCGGTACCTTTCAACACACTGTGGCGTCTGCTGGTGGGATGTCACAGACCATGTTCAGCCGTGTGCTACGCGATGTTTTGGAGGCAATGTTGAGATACCTGAACCAGTACATCTATTTCCCTAAATGTCAACAACTCACTGACGTCAAGAGTGACTTCTATGCCCTGGGGAGGATGCCACATGTCATTGGCTCCATTGATGGGACACATGTGGCTTTGGTACCACCACAGGCACATGAGCAGGCATACAGGAACAGGAAACATTACCATTCGATCAATGCTCTGGTGGTATGTCTTGCAGATATGAGCATCTCACATGTGTGTGCCCGATTCCCCAGTTATGCACATGATGCCTACGTGATGAGGAGTAGTCGCATCCCGAGGATGATGTCACAGATGCAGAACCAGCATGCCTGGCTTGTCGGTGTGTACTGACTTTGTACCATTGTGTGTGTTCTGCAATGTTGTATTCCACCCTCTTTTCCAACTCAGCTAATGTGCAATTGTCTGTATGTAGGTGACTCCGGATACCCCAACATGCCGTGGTTGCTGACACCCCTCAGGAACCCTGTGACACCAGCACAGATGCGCTACAATGAGGCACATGGTCGGACCAGGAGAGTGATCGAGCGGACATTTGGTCTCCTGAAGAGCCGCTTTTGCTGCCTAGACAAGACAGGAGGGGCCCTCCCATATGCCCCAGCAAAGGTGTGCAATATTGTCATCGTCTGCTGCATGCTACACAACCTGGCAGTGCGGAAGGAGTTGCCTCTCATCCTGGATGACGATGACCAACATCCGCCACCTGTGGAGGATCCTGGCCTGGGCCACGATGCCAGTGATGATGATGATGATGAGGGTGATGTCCGCACACAGCTCATCACCAACTTCTTCAGCTGAATGTGAGTATCCAGAGATGTCATGTCAATGATGCGAGTTTGCATGATATGTGTTGGTGGTGCTCTGGTGCTGTTTGAGTGTGGCCATGTGCTACTTGACTGGATGCGTGCAGCGATGTGTCCTTACAGGTAGTCTGTACTCCCCAACAGTGTTGACATGCTAACTTGGTTTTGTGTAGGTATCTTGTGACATGTATTGGGCATGAGTATTGCAGTTCTGTCCTGTTCTTCAGTGCTTTTGACTGTGTGTCATGTCTGTCCTTCACAGGGTACTTTCAGAGTTGTTTGGTCAACTCGGATCCCCAACACCATGATTCAGCTTTCAGGGTGGAAGCAGTCGTTTCCCTACAGGTGATGTGCCACACACCCCTGGACTTTATTTCTTCTACACTTGTTGACTGTGTGGCCACTGCCACGTGGGATTACCTTGCATTTGTAGTGGAAACAACATGTTGCAAATGTGTAATAAACCTGTGCTTCACTTTGGGATGTGCGTTGTCTGTGGTCACACATCTGACTGACATTTGCTTACTGCACCTGTGGGCTAGTTAACACAGACTCTGAATAGGTGTGGTGACTGTGCATTCCACTGTATTTCCTGGCAACATCAGTGTAGGCGATGAGTCAGATGGCCCTGGTGTCTATGTGTTGTGTAGCCCTAGTGGTGTGTCTCCCTCATATGTGTCACGTCACCATGACTCACATGACGGTGTTGAACTTGCTGTAGCAGTTAGCATGCACAGTGTCATTTAGCAGATCATCATCTCCGTGACAAAAACAACGTTGGAATCACAACAGAGGCAAGTATGGTGTATTAGTGAGTTTATTTACATACATGTGTGAGGATAGTGCACAGGATGGTGGGTGCTGTACATTGGGATTGGAATCCAAAGTTCCCAGATGAGTTGGAAGTGTTGGTAGCAGAAATGTCCTGAGTAAAGTCCACAGTCATCTGATACATTAGTCCAAATTAAACTCCCCATGTCATGTGGGAGAGTTGGGTTGCATTCGACAGGGTGAACAGTTTGCACACAAAGGAGAATTTCCAGAACAGGTGTTGGGTTCCTGGGGGATGTACATGGCCATCGGCCTCTCAGTTGTCCTTCCTCGGACAACCCCTCTTCTTTCTGGGGGGACCCTCAAGTGCAGGCCGCTGCGGTGCAGAGGACTCTCCACCAGAGTCATCCTCCCTCCCTGTGGCAGTTGCAGTTGTTGCGGCACCAGATGTTGTGGGCACACAGGGAGGTGTGGACATGTTGGTGCTAATCTGGTGGAGGCATGTCAATATGTCCCTCTGCACCGCTGTCAGTTCTTCTAATGTGTCCCACTTGGACTCCATGCCAGACATGTGTTTCTCCACACGGGACATGTGTGTCTCCACACGGGACATGTGGGAGTCCAAGCAGGCATGATGGGCAGCCTGTTGCTGTTGAATGTCCTTGAGGAACCCCACTACCTGGCTGACCTCTCCGGTGCTATTCTGGTATGCATCAGCAATGCGTGCCAGTTGTGGGTCATCATGCAGTCCAGACCCCTCTGCAAACAGCGACCTCTGCCTACCACTTCTCCCACCACCCCTGGCCACACGTGCGGGACCTGTGGTGGCACGCACAGGTAACCCTAGGCCCCCTTGGGGGTTGGTACTGGGTTGTTGTCCGTTGCTTCACGGTGGGCTGGGGTCCCTGTGCTGTTGTCATTCAGTGTCCTTGGTCTGTCCGTGTCGGCGGGGGTGGTCTGTGTGTTGGCAGATATTGGAGGAATGGGTTCAGGGGGTGCAGATGGTGGTCCTGCTGGTGCTGCATGATGACTCACACCGGAGGTGCCAGGTTGGTCTTCGCCATCCGATGAGGGCAGAGGCTGTTCCACACCAGAGAGCTCAGGGGCCACCGGAGCCTGGGACAGGGACTCCTCCTCATCTGCTGCTGTGTCCCCATCATCACCTGTTTTTGGAAGAGACACACAATGTATGTTATGTTTCTGCAGGCATCAATGGTTCAAACACATGACAGTTGTGACTGTACCTCTGGATGCGGCCCTGTACATTGCATTGTCCTAAGTTGTCACAGTCAGAGGTTGATATTGGTGTGGCTCATTGTCCTGCCAACCTGATGCATTTCAATGTGGATGTTGAGGTGTGTGCATGACCAGCATTGGTGGTATTTGGTTGACATCCGGACCTCCTTCTCCCCCCAGCCCAGCTATCCCACCATGAAGCATGCCACCCTTGCAGTGGGTGCAGGTTAACTCTCAGGATGTCAGTCAGTGGTGTCCTGCTGTTGGTTGGGGCCCAGTTCCCAGCAGGGCCTGGTACTCCCCACAACAGAGCACCATTGTCAGACATCTTAGAAGTGGCTTTTCACTCCCTGTGAGGTGTGCATGCTTCAGTGTGAGCTTGCTGGGCCATGTGGGTGGGGGATGTTGAGCTGTGACTACCACTCCCATCATGCTATTGCCTACACCCCCTTCCCAGCATGCCCATACTTCCTTCCTTTTGACTCTGCTTCCCTGTGGGGTAGTGTGCCTGTGCTGACAGGATGGCTGACAGTGTTGTCCGGCATTTGTTTGGCTACAAGTCACAAAAGTGTCCCTGTGCTTCACACAGCATAACCCAGTGTGGTTGTTCTTTGTGGGATATTTAATTAGAGTGTGAGGCATTGCATTATCACAGGTGAGTTGTGTGGAGTTTGTGTTAAGGGGGTGTGTGAGAAAAGCTGCTTGTGACTATGGTCAGAGTTGTCAGTCCTCCTTCCCACCCAGCCAGATATCCCACCATGGAACGTGCTTCCATTGCAGGGAGTGCAAGTTGGCTTTCAGGATGTCAGTCAGTGGTGTCCTGCTGTTGGTTGTTGCACAGTTCCCAGCAGGGCCTTGTGCTCCCCACAGCAGTACCCAGTGTCAGCCATCTTGTCAGTTCTTTTCCACTCCCTGTGATGTGAGCATGGTTCAGAGTGGTGTTGATGGGCCAATTGTGAGGGTGACCAATATCTGTGACTACCACTCCCATCATGCTATTGCCTACACCCCCTTCCCAGCATGCCCATACTTCCTTCATTTTGAGTCGACTTCACTGTGTGTGAGTGTGACAGCAATGGCAAGATGGCTGACAGTGTGGTCCTGTTGTTTGTTGGTGCACAGTTCCCAGCAGGGCCTTGTGCTCCCCACAGCAGTACCCAGTGTCAGCCATCTTGTCATTTCTTTTCCACTCCCTGTGATGTGAGCATGGTTCAGAGTGGTGTTGATGGGCCAATTGTGAGGGTGACCAATATCTGTGACTACAACTCCCATCATGCTATTGCCTACACCCCCTTTCCCAGCATGCCCATACTTCCTTCCTTTTGAGTGGACTTCACTGTGTGTGAGTGTGACAGCAATGGCAAGATGGCTGACAGTGTGGTCCTGTTGTTTGTTGGTGCACAGTTCCCAACAGGGCCTTGTGCTCCCCACAGCTGAGGCCAGTGTCAGACATCTTTGAAGTGGCTTTTCACTCCCTGTGAGGTGTGCATGCTTCAGTGTGAGCTTGCTGGGCCATGTGGGTGGGGGATGTTGAGCTGTGACTACCACTCCCATCATGCTATTGCCTACACCCCCCTTCCCAGCATGCCCATACTTCCTTCCTTTTGACTCTGCTTCCCTATGGGGTAGTGTGCCTGTGCTGACAGGATGGCTGACAGTGTTGTCCTGGCATTTGTTTGGCTACAAGTCACAAAAGTGTCCCTTTGCTTCACACAGCATAACCCAGTGAGGTTGTTCTTTGTGGGATATTTAATTAGAGTGTGAGGCATTGCATTATCACAGGTGAGTTGTGTGGAGTTTGTGTTAAGGGGGTGTGTGAGAAAAGCTGCTTGTGACTATGGTCAGAGTTGTCAGTCCTCCTTCCCACCCAGCCAGATATCCCAACATGGAACGTGCTTCCATTGCAGGGAGTGCAAGTTGGCTTTCAGGATGTCAGTCAGTGGTGTCCTGCTGTTGGTTGTTGCACAGTTCCCAGCAGGGCCTTGTGCTCCCCACAGCAGTACCCAGTGTCAGCCATCTTGTCAGTTCTTTTCCACTCCCTGTGATGTGAGCATGGTTCAGAGTGGTGTTGATGGGCCAATTGTGAGGGTGACCAATATCTGTGACTACCACTCCCATCATGCTATTGCCTACACCCCCTTCCCAGCATGCCCATACTTCCTTCATTTTGAGTCGACTTCACTGTGTGTGAGTGTGACAGCAATGGCAAGATGGCTGACAGTGTGGTCCTGTTGTTTGTTGGTGCACAGTTCCCAGCAGGGCCTTGTGCTCCCCACAGCAGTACCCAGTGTCAGCCATCTTGTCATTTCTTTTCCACTCCCTGTGATGTGAGCATGGTTCAGAGTGGTGTTGATGGGCCAATTGTGAGGGTGACCAATATCTGTGACTACAACTCCCATCATGCTATTGCCTACACCCCCTTTCCCAGCATGCCCATACTTCCTTCCTTTTGAGTGGACTTCACTGTGTGTGAGTGTGACAGCAATGGCAAGATTGCTGACAGTGTGGTCCTGTTGTTTGTTGGTGCACAGTTCCCAGCAGGGCCTTGTGCTCCCCACAGCTGAGGCCAGTGTCAGACATCTTTGAAGTGGCTTTTCACTCCCTGTGAGGTGTGCATGCTTCAGTGTGAGCTTGCTGGGCCATGTGGGTGGGGGATGTTGAGCTGTGACTACCACTCCCATCATGCTATTGCCTACACCCCCCTTCCCAGCATGCCCATACTTCCTTCCTTTTGACTCTGCTTCCCTGTGGGGTAGTGTGCCTGTGCTGACAGGATGGCTGACAGTGTTGTCCTGGCATTTGTTTGGCTGCAAGTCACAAAAGTGTCCCTGTGCTTCACACAGCATAACCCAGTGTGGTTGTTCTTTGTGGGATATTTAATTAGAGTGTGAGGCATTGCATTATCACAGGTGAGTTGTGTGGAGTTTGTGTTAAGGGGGTGTGTGAGAAAAGCTGCTTGTGACTATGGTCAGAGTTGTCAGTCCTCCTTCCCACCCAGCCAGATATCCCACCATGGAACGTGCTTCCATTGCAGGGAGTGCAAGTTGGCTTTCAGGATGTCAGTCAGTGGTGTCCTGCTGTTGGTTGTTGCACAGTTCCCAGCAGGGCCTTGTGCTCCCCACAGCAGTACCCAGTGTCAGCCATCTTGTCAGTTCTTTTCCACTCCCTGTGATGTGAGCATGGTTCAGAGTGGTGTTGATGGGCCAATTGTGAGGGTGACCAATATCTGTGACTACCACTCCCATCATGCTATTGCCTACACCCCCTTCCCAGCATGCCCATACTTCCTTCATTTTGAGTCGACTTCACTGTGTGTGAGTGTGACAGCAATGGCAAGATGGCTGACAGTGTGGTCCTGTTGTTTGTTGGTGCACAGTTCCCAGCAGTGCCTTGTGCTCCCCACAGCAGTACCCAGTGTCAGCCATCTTGTCATTTCTTTTCCACTCCCTGTGATGTGAGCATGGTTCAGAGTGGTGTTGATGGGCCAATTGTGAGGGTGACCAATATCTGTGACTACAACTCCCATCATGCTATTGCCTACACCCCTTTCCCAGCATGCCCATACTTCCTTCCTTTTGAGTGGACTTCACTGTGTGTGAGTGTGACAGCAATGGCAAGATGGCTGACAGTGTGGTCCTGTTGTTTTTTGGTGCACAGTTCCCAGCAGGGCCTTGTGCTCCCCACAGCTGAGGCCAGTGTCAGACATCTTTGAAGTGGCTTTTCACTCCCTGTGAGGTGTGCATGCTTCAGTGTGAGCTTGCTGGGCCATGTGGGAGGGGGATGTTGAGCTGTGACTACCACTCCCATCATGCTATTGCCTACACCCCCCTTCCCAGCATGCCCATACTTCCTTCCTTTTGACTCTGCTTCCCTGTGGGGTAGTGTGCCTGTGCTGACAGGATGGCTGACAGTGTTGTCCTGGCATTTGTTTGGCTACAAGTCACAAAAGTGTCCCTGTGCTTCACACAGCATAACCCAGTGTGGTTGTTCTTTGTGGGATATTTAATTAGAGTGTGAGGCATTGCATTATCACAGGTGAGTTGTGTGGAGTTTGTGTTAAGGGGGTGTGTGAGAAAAGCTGCTTGTGACTATGGTCAGAGTTGTCAGTCCTCCTTCCCACCCAGCCAGATATCCCACCATGGAACGTGCTTCCATTGCAGGGAGTGCAAGTTGGCTTTCAGGATATCAGTCATTGGTGTCCTGCTGTTGGTTGTTGCACAGTTCCCAGCAGGGCCTTGTGCTCCCCACAGCAGTACCCAGTGTCAGCCATCTTGTCAGTTCATTTCCACTCCCTTTGATGTGAGCATGGTTCAGAGTGGTGTTGATGGGACAATTGTGAGGGTGACCAATATCTGTGACTACCACTCCCATCATGCTATTGCCTACACCCCCCTTCCCAGCATGCCCATACTTCCTTCCTTTTGACTCTGCTTCCCTGTGGGGTAGTGTGCCTGTGCTGACAGGATGGCTGACAGTGTTGTCCTGGCATTTGTTTGGCTACAAGTCACAAAAGTGTCCCTGTGCTTCACACAGCATAACCCAGTGTGGTTGTTCTTTGTGGGATATTTAATTAGAGTGTGAGGCATTGCATTATCACAGGTGAGTTGTGTGGAGTTTGTGTTAAGGGTGTGTGTGAGAAAAGCTTCTTGTGACTATGGTCAGAGTTGTCAGTCCTCCTTCCCACCCAGCCAGATATCCCACCATGGAACGTGCTTCCATTGCAGGGAGTGCAAGTTGGCTTTCAGGATGTCAGTCAGTGGTGTCCTGCTGTTGGTTGTTGCACAGTTCCCAACAGGGCCTTGTGCTCCCCACAGCAGTAGCCAGTGTCAGCCATCTTGTCAGTTCTTTTCCACTCCCTGTGATGTGAGCATGGTTCAGAGTGGTGTTGATGGGCCAATTGTGAGGGTGACCAATATCTGTGACTACCACTCCCATCATGCTATTGCCTACACCCCCTTCCCAGCATGCCCATACTTCCTTCCTTTTGACTCTGCTTCCCTGTGGGGTAGTGTGCCTGTGCTGACAGGATGGCTGACAGTGTTGTCCTGGCATTTGTTTGGCTACAAGTCACAAAAGTGTCCCTGTGCTTCACACAGCATAACCCAGTGTGGTTGTTCTTTGTGGGATATTTAATTAGAGTGTGAGGCATTGCATTATCACAGGTGAGTTGTGTGGAGTTTGTGTTAAGGGGGTGTGTGAGAAAAGCTGCTTGTGACTATGGTCAGAGTTGTCAGTCCTCCTTCCCACCCAGCCAGATATCCCACCATGGAACGTGCTTCCATTGCAGGGAGTGCAAGTTGGCTTTCAGGATGTCAGTCAGTGGTGTCCTGCTGTTGGTTGTTGCACAGTTCCCAGCAGGGCCTTGTGCTCCCCACAGCAGTACCCAGTGTCAGCCATCTTGTCAGTTCTTTTCCACTCCCTGTGATGTGAGCATGGTTCAGAGTGGTGTTGATGGGCCAATTGTGAGGGTGACCAATATCTGTGACTACCACTCCCATCATGCTATTGCCTACACCCCCCTTCCCAGCATGCCCATACTTCCTTCATTTTGAGTCGACTTCACTGTGTGTGAGTGTGACAACAATGGCAAGATGGCTGACAGTGTGGTCCTGTTGTTTGTTGGTGCACAGTTCCCAGCAGGGCCTTGTGCTCCCCACAGCAGTACCCAGTGTCAGCCATCTTGTCATTTCTTTTCCACTCCCTGTGATGTGAGCATGGTTCAGAGTGGTGTTGATGGGCCAATTGTGAGGGTGACCAATATCTGTGACTACAACTCCCATCATGCTATTGCCTACACCCCCTTTCCCAGCATGCCCATTCTTCCTTCCTTTTGAGTGGACTTCACTGTGTGTGAGTGTGACAGCAATGGCAAGATGGCTGACAGTGTGGTCCTGTTGTTTGTTGGTGCACAGTTCCCAGCAGGGCCTTGTGCTCCCCACAGCTGAGGCCAGTGTCAGACATCTTTGAATTGGCTTTTCACTCCCTGTGAGGTGTGCATGCTTCAGTGTGAGCTTGCTGGGCCATGTGGGTGGGGGATGTTGAGCTGTGACTACCACTCCCATCATGCTATTGCCTACACCCCCCTTCCCAGCATGCCCATACTTCCTTCCTTTAGACTCTGCTTCCCTGTGGGGTAGTGTGCCTGTGCTGACAGGATGGCTGACAGTGTTGTCCTGGCGTTTGTTTGGCTACAAGTCACAAAAGTGTCCCTGTGCTTCACACAGCATAACCCAGTGTGGTTGTTCTTTGTGGGATATTTAATTAGAGTGTGAGGCATTGCATTCTCCCAGGTGAGTTGTGTGGAGTTTGTGTTAAGGGGGTGTGTGAGAAAAGCTGCTGGTAACTATGGTCAGAGCTGTCAGTCCTCCTTCCCACCCAGCCAGATATCCCACCATGGAACGTGCTTCCATTGCAGGGAGTGCAAGTTGGCTTTCAGGATGTCAGTCAGTGGTGTCCTGCTGTTGGTTGTTGCACAGTTCCCAGCAGGGCCTTGTGCTCCCCACAGCAGTAGCCAGTGTCAGCCATCTTGTCAGTTCTTTTCCACTCCCTGTGATGTGAGCATGGTTCAGAGTGGTGTTGATGGGCCAATTGTGAGGGTGACCAATATCTGTGACTACAACTCCCATCATGCTATTGCCTACACTCACTTCACCAGCATACACAGAATTCCTTCCTTTCAGTGAGCTTCCCCGTGAGGTGGTGTTCTAGTGGTGGCAAAATATCTGACTGTGTTTGTTGGTTAGATTTGTGCCACTGACTTGCTCTATTTGTTGTTAGGTTTGTACATGTCATGACACAGTTACATATCACTATGAGATGGCATGTATTGTGTTTATCTGACTAACATACACATCTTGGGATGATTATCTTTTGGTTGCTGTGGATTTGCTAAGGGTGCATGGTTTGACTATCCCCTTGACAGTGATGTGTGTGTATTGTCACACAATATTGGGTATATTGGTTGTGTACTCACCAGGCTCTGGGATGTTTGATAGTCCATATACGCTCACTGGTGGTAGGATGGCCCGCACCTTCTCCTCCCAGGGCCTGAGGTATACTGGTTTGGCAGGAGGGCCACTGCCGGTGCGATTACTCAAGGCGTAATCCTTCTTGAGTAGGTCGTTGACCCTCCTGCGCACATCATACCACCTGTTCTGGATGTCTTCCTTTGTGCGCAAACATGGTGATTGTGCGTTCACCCTGTCGACGATCCTCTCCCACATCTTGGTTTTCTGCGACATGGGGGTCTGTTGGACCAATGTACCAAACAACTGTGGCTCTACCCTGAGGATCTCATCTACCAGGACTTCCAATTCACTGTCTAGGAACTTTGGATTCTTCTTTGGGGGCATGGTGATGGGTGGTGGTGGGGATTGATGGGTGTGTGAGTGTGCAAGTGAGGGTGGGTGAGTGTAGGTTTTGCTGGGTGTATGTGATGGTGCTATTTGGGAGGTGCTAATGGTGTGTGGCTTGTGTGATGGATGAGTTGTGAGTGTGTCTGTGGTTGCTGTCTGATGGTGTTCTGTGCTGGCAGGTCAGTTGAATTTGCAAAGGATCATGGTAGGGATTTCTGGCCTTTATATGGGTGGAGTTGTGGGTGTGTCCTTGTTCCATGTTTTTTTCCCCTGTATTTATTGACTTTGTCATTGCTTGTTTGGCCCTTTTTTTTGTATTTTTTCCTTTGTGTTTTTTAGGCATGTAGGAGACGTTCTTCTGACCGAGTAGGACGCTGCCGTTGGCTCGTGCGGGCTTCTCCGAGTCTTTCAAGCTGTGTTCCTAATGGGTTTCATGTGCGGCGTACACGTCGGTCGCGGAGTATTGGGTTGCTTCGGCTCGGTTTTGTATGCGTGTGGGTCGTACGGCTTGGGCTCCGTGCGACTCGGTCTGGTTTTACACGCATTGCATCGTACTGCGCAGGTCGGAGTTTGCGGGTACGTTTCTGTCGGGTTCATTCCTGGTGCGTGTCGGTCGGTTCGATTTGCGTAGTTTCCAGGCCGGATAGCTGGTTTCCGTGCGGTTCGGTCATTCGGCTTGTGTTCCGTACGAGTCGGTGGTAATTCACAATCATTTCATCGTACTACGCGGATCGGGCAGCGCCGGTACGTGTCGGTCGGACAACATTCCCGTACCGAGTCGGTCGGTATGTTTTCCGGCCCGAATCGGAATCGGCCCCTATGTGTCCATTTGCCCTGTTCCTCTTGATCCTCATTGTTTGCTTTCTCATGGACCAGGTTCTCATGCACCTGGTCCACCAGCCATCCTAGTATTGGTCTTCTTGGAACTGGTCATCCTAGTCATTCTTGTCCTATTGTGCTTCTTATCATAAACTTTGCCTTTTTACCATCATGGCCCTTCTTGGTTTCCCCAGTATTGGCCCAACTGTCCCTCTTCCTTTCTGGTCCTCTTGGGCCTTTTCACCTTGTCCTGATTCTCCTCACCATCCATCTCCTGTGGTGAGAAATTGCTGCACAGTAATAGCAAAAATGCAAGTGATTTTATGGTGATGCAGTACTGTGCAAATTTACAACGAGGGCCCTATTTTGTTCCAACTACGCCCACAGTTAAAACGCACAGTGCACTTTTCACAATGACTACTAAAGACGCTGTGAATTTTAATAAGCTAAATATTTCTCCAAAATGCTGAAAGTTCAAAGTTTTATACAGTCGACTCATCCAATCAATAGATGTAACAATGTAGTTGACTGTGGCATAATCTATTTATCTTTCAGTTTTATTTAGTGCAGGCTACTGCGTGGTAAACCTCCTCCTCAAAGTTTGTGAATACCTGCAAACGTTACAAGCTTGTGCGTGTTCACCGCATTTTCCAAGGCCACCCTGTCCCACAACATTCAAGTTCCCTTCGCATACTGGAAACTTGCAATGGTGAAAATCACTATACTTTCATATTTCCATCGCTGACCCATACCCTTTGCACTTGAAAAGTTTCACTGATCCTGATTCTGTAAAATGAGGATGGGGGATTTCGAATCACACTTTTAAATGTACAAAACCTCAGCATGCATAAAAGCATCCAGTTTACTTTAAAAAAGAATGCATTTTTGTAGCTGTCATCACTAAAGGCACAAAGGCAAATTATTCCTACATCTGCAAGTTACTTAATTCTTTATTCAAACCTCTTTTGACAACACATTGTCGCTCTGTTAGCAGGTAAACATTTATTTGAAACCCTTTTTGCTTTTTTATGTACATGAACTAAACCTTTCTTCCACAGTTAACTGCAGGTCACCTGAAGGGCAGGTCCAGGGTTCCTCTGATCCGTGCAGTCCCTCCCCAGAGTGCAAGTACCATACTTCTTTGATCCGGCACCTGCTGAGAGACCATCACGTCGTTGTTATTGTACATTTTTGCCAGACTCTGAAGAGAACAAATATGTTAGTAAAGAGCTCAAAAACAACAGGAAAATCAGCTGGACGTCAACAAGGAAGCCCCCGGGAAACATTGATTAATCATTTTAACACTGATTTTTCCTACAGGGGTCGTATCCTTAACAAAGTCGGCATTTGACACCAGTCACAGAGGTCTCTGACTGACCTGTCGTGGTTGCTGCCAGAAAAACACATTTTTCTTTTATAACGATGAATGCATATTTTTAACGAGTGCGGGCCCAATATGTCATCGTTTTGATGTTGAAAGAGGTCATTGGACATCTCATGGTAAAAACATTTGATATCATATTAATTCTATAGGTTTAAACATTTATAATGCCACTTTTTAGGCACCAAGCAGATTTATCATCGTCTAAGGAATTACAATACTCACTTTACAAATGTGTATATAGGTGACAAATACTGTATGGCCAAAGTTATTGTAAAATATTCTTAAGAAATATCTGGCAATATTTGATACATCAGAAAAACTTAGGTCTAGAAAGTGGATTGGTAAAATTGAAAATTGTTTTAAATTCTGATGTTAGTTGAAAGTTTAGTTTTGAACTGTATGCACCTCTGTTTATACTGTCTAAACTCTAAGGTGATGCATCATTCTTTACAGTAAGATCTTACAATACATTTTGGGACATATATGCTAATCATTCACGCAACATAGGGCAGCAAGCAAAGTTGCTGCCCTGCATTCCCTGTATGGGAGAAAGGAAAAATGCTCCATGTTTACAAAGATTTGGAGTATTTCTGCTCTTTCCCTGCTCTGCAGGGCCGGACTGGCCGTAGGGGCACCAGGCGTTTTTCCGGTGGGCTGGAAGTGTGGGGCCAGTTCTGGACCGGTGCACGGCTGTTTTTGTTACTGGGGGCCGGTTTTGCAACAGCGCTGCAATATCAGCCCCCTGTAACAAAAGCAGAAGCAGTGTTTTCACCAGCACCCCCCACACCCACCCGGGGGC
This sequence comes from Calotriton arnoldi, assembly GCA_963921515.1. NCBI lineage: Eukaryota > Metazoa > Chordata > Amphibia > Caudata > Salamandridae > Calotriton > Calotriton arnoldi. Next base: position 980,289 of record CAWUFW010004773.1, read on the forward strand.
TGGGCCAAGGTAATTACCAGGGCTGGTTTGCATTCCCTTTCCGGCCGTGCTGCACTGGCGCCCTGTGTGCAGTCTAGCACCAACGAAGGCACCATTGCACCATAGTGCCTGCTTTACGGGCAGGATTATTATTGGGCACGAAAGGACACCTACCTACAAAAAAACAATCCTTTGGGGCATTTTCCTATTTCCATGTGTGCTGCAAAATGCAGCACACGGGGAAAGAGGAAATAATGAGGCGAAAAAGAGATTTTTTCTCCTCTGTACATCCCACTTTGGAAGGTGTAGCATTTTGATGCATTCACAGGTTTACTAGCTTTAGTAAATCTTGGAATACGCTCAAATCCATGGATTGATGCATTGGAATGCCCGTGCTCCACCGATGGAACGCCTCCCAAGTTTAAATGTAACGTAATGCAGCGCAAGCAGCTACGTTGTGTTACATTTTTTTTACAAACCTACGGAAGGCCACACAAATTGGACTTGCACGACTTCGTAAATATTACTGTTGCCTTTGCGTTGTCCTTGTGTTGCCATGATTTTTGGAGGCTAGAATACAAATTGTGATGTAATTCATAAAAAGGCAATTATGTCATTCAGGAATTTGGAGGTGTCTGAAATGGACACAGTTAGATGGGGAATTTATTATTAGGGTGGCAAGAGTTTGAAAATCAAACACCAGGACTTTCCACAAACACAGAAAAAGACTACAATTTTGAATCAATTGAGGGGCACAGAAGGACCAACCTGGCCCTGCTCACCAAAATGGAAAGCACAGACAATGATGCAGTAAGACAGAATTAAATGCAAGTTTTACACAGAGTATCATCTGTGTCGCTTTCTCATGAGGGCTGTTCCTGCATTGAAACACATGAAAGCGTGCCTCTCTCTCTCTGTGTTCAGTCGACCCTCTCTAAAACCAAGACGTGCTAAAGTTACTAGCAGGATACATGGTGGAATACTGTGACTGCCCAGCAAATCCGGGACATCTTGTCACCTGATAATCAGTGATCCAAAAAGTTCCAAAAGGTTCTATATTCCAAGCTTACTAAACAATTAGTCAAGGCATGGCAGTATATTTTAAACACAATCATAGGGGAGTAAAAGTGACATCACAGTCCAAAGTACTTTTCACAGCCGTTTACCCAGGTAGTTACAATTTTGTGTTTTTTAAACATATTGTATTTGACCTTGAAACTGCATCTCGTTATGAAACATGTATCCATATTATTACATTATTTACAAAAGGAACCTGCATAAAGTACCAAATGATAAAGATGTGATTATTTATTGAATGATTAGGGATACTACTGTGACTTTGTGACAGCCACATGTTAGTGTATTTCTGAAATACGCAACTATTCAGGCATAAGGAAACGTAACAGATGCATATTTCTACAAGCAACAGGAAAACAGATTTCTAGGTGTACTAATTCACTCTCCATGACCATCGTTCAATTTTGGGGATTTTACATCCCCATTCATTCCTGAAAATACATTTACTCCTGTCTTTGACCAGCATGTGGGTAAATTACCTGCAAAGCAAACGCAAGCTAATGAGTGTTGAAGAGATTTTGCTTGTAAACACAACAGAAATGCCCATAAACCCACCACGGAATAAAACATGGTTACACAGAATCTCATTTATTTGGTAAAAATCCCACCATTCTTGATTTAGTGAATAAAGGTATGGGGCTTACCCATGTAAAGGCAATTATTGGTACACCTAGGTAGGAATTACATACACACGACACGGTGCTTTTTGAAGTAGTTGTAATGCAGATAGTACAATTTCTCTTGTAAGGGCTTTGTAACCTTTCTCTTTAGTGTATAAAATAGCTCTATGTTTTTTTGTTGATAGTATGGTCGATGTGTATTCAACCAATAAATAGTTGACTCTACAGCTCTTAATGTGATGAAAAAATTAGCTTTTAGGTAAAAAAAAGTAATGCAAGTGTTAAATTAAAAAAAAGGATGTTGATGCAAAGAGGTCTGGGTTATTTTATGTGAATGTGCTCTTTGTTTTTAAGAGATGTACTTTGTAGTGATATGTGTCGGTGCACAAATATGGCACATGTGCAGACACAGATGGATACTGTAATTGAGATACCTCAAATCTGACAGTCTGAAACTTTACAGGGCAGACTACTTCCAAAGCAACGCAGAGCCTGCTGCTTGAATGGAAAATGCAGCATCAATGCAACCCGAGCCCATACTGTATCTACCACAAAACCTCAGACTGCTGTAGAAGCAAATGGTACATTCAGCTGCTTCTACAGCAGTTTAATTGAGCCCTGCAAGTGACAAGAAGAGAGTGATGTGAAGCATGACTGCATGCTGCTGCCTTTTGCTGGAAGATGAGTACTGGCTAAAAATCCACTGCTAGCTGGGGGTGCAAGTAACACTTCCTATGTCACATGAAGGGTATTAATAGCCTTCCAATGTAGCACATGGACAAGTCTCTATCCCTGTATTGGAGTAGAAGTACTCCTTAGGTAGAATATCTGACTGTTGCATCAACGAGATAGACCTATGTTGTGCACGAGCTATCCTCTCTGCATCATGAATGCCCAATGGCTACTTCATTTGGGTGAAAGGGGTTACTTATTTATTTCCTTCTGAAGATTGTATCTGTCTGAAAACACAACCAGTCCTGGCCATTATCTGCTAAATCAACTTTGCCCACTGTTCATGGCCTAAGGGCCAGATGTACGACGTGCAAAATAGCGCCTCGCAAATTGCGAATCTTCTGCGACTCGCAATTTGCGAGGCGCTATTTTGCATGTACAACAGTGTGTTTAACAATGTTTACGATTCCCAATGGGGTTGCAAATTGCGAGGCTCATGAATATTAATGAGCCTCTTGCAATTTGCGAGCCCATTGGGAATGACAGGGCCTCCCAGGGATGGTGGCCTGCTGGGTTCAGCAGACCACCATGTCTGGGACTGCTTTTAAATAAAGCAGTTTTAAAAAAAAAATGCAGCCCGTTTTCCTTAAAGGAAAACGGGATGCATTTAAAAAAAATAAAATGAAACGTTTTCGTTTTATTTTTTAAGGGCAGGCAGTGGTCCCTGGGACCACTGCCTGTCCTTAAAAGATATTTTTGGAGCCAGGCTCTAAAGGGGAAGGGGTCCCCTGGGGACCCCTTCCCATTTGCGACTCCATTACCACCCTCTGGAAGAGGGGGATAATTTGCGAGTGTTCTGCGACCGCAATTGCGGTTGCAAAACATTCATACATGTCTCTGCGGTCGCTATTAGGAAGGGAACGCCCCTTCCTAATAGCGAGTCACAAAACCTATTTAGCGAGTCGCAAATAATTTGCGACTCGCTAAATAGGCTTTGTACATGGTCCAAAGTGATTTTGCATGTGCAAACGGGTCGCAAACCCGTTTGCGCATGCAAAATCACGTCGTACATCTGGCCCTAAGTGCTATCTGTCCACAGGGGTGTTGGGTACAGGAAATGGCTAAAAGTCGGGCCTTGTGGGCAAAACCCACTGTATACAGCCCTTAACTGTATGAAATAGGCCATGTTCACACATTTGTCTTGGTATGATTGCTGGTCTTCAGTAAGCCATTGCACCCACCTCGATGTGCACAGAAGCAAGACTACATGACCATCAGTTATGCAGCTTTGTAATACACCTTGTATCCTTTATATAAAATCCATTAAGCAAGGCCCCAATTAAAAGGCCATGTTCCAAACATAGTAGATCCTTAGACAATTGATAGGGGGATTCAGAATGAAAGGATTTTTATGTATTTATGAGGTGTTTTTTCAGAGCAAGCATCTACAAAAAAATCATGATTCTCTTAATTTGCTTGGAAAGTAATAGTGGCTGTGGAGAAACAGGAGTATTTATGAATGTCCTGGGTGTGAAGGTCCAGAAAATCCCATCCAGTGGATGGATTTTGCTCTCTGCACCAACACGTTTCTTCTACACATAAACAGAGTGCTATTTATCATCAGGTAGGGTTTCTAATTCCCCAATAATTTCTTGAGGCACACCTTATAGATGTTGCTCCTCTGCACCATGCTTGCCAGAAGTACCTTTTCAGTCATTGGATTTTTACCCGCTGTCACAAATAATTGTCAGAATATTTGCAAGTTATATCCTCAAAGTTCAATGTGTGTCATCAGTGCAAGTAACTGTTACAAAGTTTTTTTTTAAATCACCGATAGCACCACAACCAATGGCAGTGGGTTCTGGGGTGTTTTCTTTTAGAACTTTCTGTATTGTTTGAAAGCAAATGTGTGGGAATTCTGAATTTAAACCTGTGATTTTTTGACAAATTCCTTTTCCTAAATGTCCATCATGAAATGTGCTTTCCTGATCAATCCAAAGGTTTATTCTTACATGTGTGGTTGGACTTCCTTCCATAGACCTGTGGGCCTCTAATTTGTATCTGCAGAGTTCATACGATTTACGTTGTTCAGTAGAGAAATTAAGTTTAAATACTAGTTTGAGACAAGGCAGCACCTAAATTATATCTAAAAGCAGCAAAGAATTTGCTTATAAACGTCCTTTTTTACTGTTTAAGATCAATAAAGTCACTTGAGATGCCATCAATCATGAAATTTCAAAATGTCTTGAGTGATGTAATATGACAGAGATGGCTATGAATGTAGAATTATTAATTGGTTTTATTATGTGTTGTTGTTTAATTTCATCTCACTTTTAGGTGTTTTTACTGGTTATACAAACTGTGAAGTCATAAGCATTGCAATATGTGTGTGAGTTATGCTATGCATTGCAATTATTCCAAGCATAGATTCTGATCCTAACAATAATTTGCAAATGTCAGTGATTTTTGGTCTTGATTCCTAACCATAGGGGCACTTTCACTTCAGATTTTTTAGATAATTCTTTCGGGGTGTTTTTGAATGTAAGGTGTTGTAAAGAAAGCAACCATAGCTTAAATTTAGCCTTTGTTTTTTCAAAAATCATACTCCACATCCAAGAGATCCAGGTCCCCAGCTCATCCTGGTTAGCAACCACCCACTTCCCAAAGCCTGCTAAATGGCAGTTAGCAGCCCTCTTCCTTTTTCAAAATGTTTTTGGAGATCTGTGGTTTCAAAGTGGTATCAATGGACCTAAAGTGGGATCTCCAGATCCAAGGCAAGCTTCCCTACCCTGGTGGGGGGTGGACCACTTCAAACTTTTGTGGCCAGTGCCAGATTTAAGCATCCATCTCTGATCCTTCAGAATCCTTAAACCTGCAGAGGATCTTCGAATCCACAACAAAGGGATTCAAAGCTAACTGAGACGCATACAATATTTTTCTCTTTTGGGCTGTCCTGTTGCTACAGGTCTTTAAGGTCCAGGGTTCTACAAATATTGTGGAAGACAAACTTAGCTTGTTGCAATTAGCTGAATTAATGTATTGTTTGGTAAAAAAAAATGTATTGAATTCCTATAATAAAATAAAAAAACTTGTAACTAGCTTTATTGCCATGCCATTTCTTGCAGGTGAGTTGCCAGCAGGTGGGATGGAACAAGATCCCACACTGATCTGAAGTAGTGCTACTTTCAGGCATACTATTACCCAGCGGCCTCGGGTATCCTGTATGTTATGTTATGTTAGGAGGTTTATAAAGCGCCTGGTTACTCCCAAGAAGTGCCCCCGTGCTGGAGTTGCAGCACTAACATCTGCTGCCTTGTCAATTCAGGTTCATCTATAAGGGGCCAAAACAGTCCTATGTTCTTTGCCTGAATAACCAGGTCTTGAGATATTTCCGGAACCTCACTTCTGATGGCTCCAATCTCAAGTCCAATGGCATGGAGTTCCAGAGTTTGGCCGCAAGTAGTCTGAAGGAACTGCCCCCGAGTGCATTCTGTTTACTCTATGTACCACAGTCAGCGCAGGCTGGTTTACCATAGCTAATCCTGATTTTTTATTAATCACTATGGCTACTCCTCCTGTAGCTGCATTGGAAGAAGAAAAATAAATTTACTCTAACCAACTACACTTTAATTTATGCTCAACTCCTCTCTATAAGTGTGTCTTTTGAAGTAAAATCAATGAGGGATTCTTCTTTCTTAGTTGTTGTAACGTAGTTTGATGCTTACGCTTATTACACATACTCTTGAAGCAGTTTTGTATTGGCACTGACTGCTAGAATAGTTATCTGTGCCTGTATTTTGTAAAATGACAGCACAGTTAGCAACTTTATGTGACCCAAGACCTTTTGGCTATCCTTGCTTTCTTTTTCCCACCCTGGATACTTCGAATGCCGATCACCCCACCAGTCCCGCCCATGACCTATCATGACCCATGTATTCATCCACCTGAGTAGGATTCATGACCATCCCAACTAATGGTAAAGCCCCTAACCATGCATTATGTCCTTTATAGTGGCCTCTCATTGCACTATCTAGAGTGATGATCCCGTCAACAATGAAGTTTCATTAACTAACTATTGTGAATTTTACTCCAATTACTAATGGTACAAGTTTAACAGTAAATTGAACAATTTCTTTTTTTACCCAGAATAATCTTAAGCACCTTGAAATTTACACAATGAAACTTGAGTAGACTGAACAGCTGACAATATATGGAAACAGCTTCCCTAGAGTGTTTTCAATTTTGCTACTTCCAGCAGCTGTGTTTGAGCCCTGATTTCCCAGACTTTTTAGCTGATCTGCTTGAATTCCCATCTTCATTTCATTGTGTTATAGCAAATGTCAGAAATTGTTGCAAAGTTAAATTCATTTTGAAATTTTAATTAGTTGGATTCTGGTCTAAACTAGCTTTCACAGTGTTATCACAGTTCAGTTCCAGTATATTATTGCTACTAGTTACACATATCACAGAGAGTTTGTTTTTACATATAGCGTTACTTGTCAAACACTGCCACATTTTTTCAATTTCATTGTTTGCTAATTTTTCATGTGAGGATTTATAATTTGAATAGAATTACTTGTTTCCGGCCTGGCTGTAAATCTCTGTTTCATAGTTCAAACTTGAGAAACATGCAGAAACATAGGGTAATGGCCATTTACAGACTGGTGGAGAATGGATATTGAGAAAGTTTTTGTTCAGTATAAATTAGATAATTGCATCACGGGACCATCAATCTGATGATCATTAATGTACAAGCTAAAGGTTTGTCTGTCAGGGGGATAAATACCTATTGCATCTTTTCCTGCATTATACTGCCAGGCTTAGCTAGGGTTTGATGAAAAAAATGCAGTCCTTTTACAGGATATCCTATCAATGCCTTAGGTGTCTGAGCTTTTGAGGCTTAATTGTTCTCTTCTTCATTAGCACTATTAGAAGCAAAAGGCTGGTCTGAGGACTCAATGAGTCGGGGAATTACTTACTGTATATTTGTATACTGTCAAGAACCACCAGCTAGGTTAAACAATTTAGGAGATCTTTCTTTCATGACAGGAGGTAGCCATAAATAACAAGCACACGTAATTTAGAGGCTACATCAAAGGTTTTGCTGTTTCTATTCCTTTTTGTCTTAATTTCCTTCTCGCTGTTTACAATTCCAAATTGCAATAGTAATGGATGCTCTAGCCCAGGGCCTGCTGTCCCTTAGAAGGTGGAATACCACACTCCACCATCTCCAACCTCCACCAGCCATATATTACACCGAGCCAAACCCGTCCATTACCTTAATCTATTAACATCTTAGTCAGTGTATGGACTTACACGGCCAAAATGGGCTGGATGAAGAATCAGCAGCCAGCCAGCACCACGCTTTATAGTAGAGAACCCCAACCAAGAAAGCATAAGCACAGCCCGGTCCAAACTGGCCCCCAGGCGAAAGATTCAAAATTGAAGAAGAAAGAAAGAAAAAGGTGTAGTCAATGTCGGCGTCCCCACAGCTCCACATCCACCTCCAGGAATCTTCTGAGCTGTTCTTTTAGCTCATTGTGCTTCTTTAATTATAGAATTAATTCAGAAATCGAATCAGAGATCTTGATCATTGTAGCAAGGAATGACAGTTCCAACTGTGTTTAAAATGGCCCCATCCACTGAAGAAGTGAAGCTTTTTCTGTTGACTCGCGAATCTAACAAGAATGTAACAGTACTGCTGCAAAGGCATCACCAATGCCATGTCAATTGGAAGGAGTCGCTGGGCTTAGGCGCTCTGGCTGATGCGAGCACCCATCACTCCTCCTTCCTAGATAAAGCTTGATCTCAGATTCCTTTTTGTCGTCTTACAAAATTGTGTGAATTTGCACTGATAATGCTTTTGATGCTTTTATTTGTTAATTATACAATTATTGTTTAACATTTCAGGACATTATAGTCTTCAGGTGAAAATGTATTTAAATAAAATTTGATTTGATTTAAACAGTGTTGTGTTTAACCTCAAAGGTCTTGTCTCCAGCAGCTTCCCTTCATGGTCCCATAATATCATGGTGTTGGCAAGAATTCTATGAAAAGAATTGAATAAACAGAATACAGTATATTCGTTTATTGTGCCTTTGTGGTGGTCAAGCGTTTCATGCAATTAAATAAATAGCCACAATTTTAAATGAGTTCAAGATAAATAATTTACAATATCACTGGAGAATTGTCATGGATGATCAGTATGTTCTATCAAGATGTGTGGCTCATTACTGAAGAATAACAAAAGGGAGAAAGAAGGTTTTGCTAACCTGAGAGATAACAGATTACAGTCATTCGCAGGAAGTGACTTTCTATGTTAAGGTCATCTAATGCATATATATGCCTGGATCAGGACTTGATTTGCCTTTCTGAGGCCCTCAAAATCAAACAATTGTGGTCATATGATAGGTGGTAGTTAGAGTTTTGGTGCAATATCCTCTGTATGTTTCAGGGTGTTGGTGATATGAGGTTCAATGTATATGTTTTCATTTCTGGCTTGTAATGATTGTGTCTTTAACATGTGCGCTCTGCTCTGTGATCTTTGCTCTCAGCCCCTGCCATTATTTTCATTGCTCTTTCAAGAAATTGGGCCCCATTTTAGTTAGGAGAGAGTACTGATTACTGAGAAGAAAACTTTGAGGATTGCTCTTTGTTGCCAAGGTGCACTCTGACATATAGAGTAGGAGCTATTTATATCTCTCTTTTTTTAGACGGGGAATAAAGGAAGGAATGTGTCTGGACATTATAGGCGCATTTCTATGCTTTAAGGTTGTCTCCAGCCCAACTTTGTGCATTTGCATTTATTTACATTGTTTTTCCCTTTAAAACTAATAGGTATTTTTTATGATTGTATTTTTAAATGAATTTAGGCACAATACCGAAGACCATCATCTGGAATTTAGCTTTTACAATTTGTCCTCAAATTGTTTGCACCAGTGATCACCTCAATATCCTTTAAGTAATTTTGGGGACAAGGGCAACAATGTGAATTGAGCCACTTTGTATTTTACTACATTCTTGAGCTAGCTGTGATCTGAATACTCTTCAAGTTTCTTCTTTTAAAATGCCATTGCTATAATTATGCATGCTACATATGGTAAGGGCACTCATTTAATTATTGACTCCTTTGGCATGCATTCTCTCTCTGATTTTATGGCTGCGTGTGGGTAGAACTTAGGCAAATGTGGGATATTTTTCGAATAAGCCCTTTCCTGGATGCTTATTGGTGTTAGATCTGCTTCTGGTCTCAATACCTCATTGGAGAATTCTTATGCATTAATTCGGAACGTTTGGGTGCGAGTTTTATATATGTATCAGTTTTACTTGATAGAATCAGAAGTTGAGATAAGTGAGACAAACATTATAAAATAATTTAATTTGGATAAAAACGTTTTGCACAGGAAAAAATATGAAATAAATTAAATAAATCAATGCTGAACATTGCCACAGATGTAATGTGGAAAGAGAAAGAAGAAAGTGTAAGGTTTGTCCTGATAACGAGTTATTGTCTGTTTTGAAGCCAAAGAAATGTGAAATTAGTAGACTTCACTTGAATTTGGGAAAATGGTTGTTTTCTTAGCTCGTCTTTGGAATTATAGTTTGATAAGGACTTCAAACTTTTATGAACAATGAAGTTCTAAAACAGAGTGGTGTCGTACAAATAAGACACACACAACTCCCTGACTGAACAATGAAAATGAAATATCTTAGACGTAGGCACCAGGTACAAAGCATTTCACCCAAAATTCAACATCCAGCCAACACCCCTCTCTAAGAAATAAAGTATGAATTATTCATATAATACTACACACAAACACAAAACAATCCAAGGCAAATTTGTAAGTACACAATATATTGAAGTCAAGTGCACTGGTATAGTGGTAAGCGGACCCAAGGAACAGAGAGATATAGGCACTGTGCACGTGAGAAACAGATATTATTGACAGGGAGATATTGGCATGATGCTGAGGAGACATGATCATGGGGAAAGTGAGGTAGACACACGGACTGGGAAGCAGACCTAAAGGGCATACGGAAAAAAATGGATACAGAGATCCAGGAACAGACACACTCAGGCATGGGGGCAGTGAGAACCCCAAACATGGAGACACATGCCAGGGGCAGGAAGACACGAAAACATCAAAATATAGGCAAGGGTACATGGAGACATGAGCATGGTGAATTGAGTTGCAGAAATGGAGAGTTTGAGAGATAGAGACAGGGCTAGGAAACACTGAGAATGGGTACAAGAATTTTAGACATGAGGGCTGGAAGTATCGCACATGGGGATCTGGTGACCAGGACATGGAGGAACACTCTATAAGAGGAAATAGCCTGAATGCCATTGCAGATGCTGACATAAGTGACAAGGAAGATTGAAACTGGGGTTGGGAAACATGGAACCTGGGACAGGGGACATACATTTTGGGCTATGGAAAAAAAGGCACTAAACCCGAGAGATGCAGAACCGAAGAGACATTAATAGCGACATAGTGACCAGCAGTCACTATACTAACACAAACGAGGTAGCCCACCTTTTCAAGATCCCAAGAAACTGACTGATGTTGCTCATGAAAAATACGCCCCGACACAACAGAAAATAACATAACGTAACAACATAACTTCATATAACAATGCATAAATTAATTCAACAAGGAACACAACGAGACTCTTCTGAAAGAGCTGCAGAGTTTGGCATTGACTGGCACTGTTCAGCCGCAGATTCTCATCTTAGTCTACACGAAGTTCCAAATCTTGTATTTTCAGCACAGGCAGGCAGTGCTGTTGCCACGTCAGTCTACTATATCAGCATTATGCCTCATGACATCTGTCTGCCAACATGTCATGAAAATCAGATTTTCGGTTGTTGTGAGTTAAGATCTTTTATAAGCTGTTCTTGTGCTACCCTATCTCATTAACACAAGCTCAGGGCTCAGACAAGTCTGCGTGTGTGGCTAGTGCATTTCCTAATTTTTATTAGGGTACTGCGCCAGCCACAACAGGCCATAACCTTTACACAGTGTTGTTTTCCATTGAATTTATGCATTCATTTGTCTTGGAGAAGTCTAACAGCTGAAGAGAGGTTAGACACCCAATTTTAAGGAGCATGGAATTGCATAATTCCACAAGAATGTGCAACTTTTAACAGCTTTACACAGCTGTAATCTACACTGAACACGTAATAATTACCAAGCCAGTAGACCACAACATTATTTTTTTTAAACCTTTAAATCCAGTCTGCTTTCATTTCAATAAATTAAAGTATGGTAATCTTAAGCACATGTATAAATAAAAAACTTCAAAGTTTCACCTCCATCACAGAAAGAGATCAGCTCGCAGTAGGGAACCTTGCTATTTTCTTTGATCGCACACAGACTTACGAATTTAGTAACACTCTTCGCCTGACGTTGATGTCTTAAAAGAATGTGAGAGGAAATGTTTTCTGATATTACTGTCGTCTCCTCTCTTATTTCATGATGTTTCATAAATTTGTTTATAGCTAGTATAACACAAGTGTTCCATTTTCTGAAATGCGTTTGTTAAAATAGAGTGTTGAGGAACTGATCTCATGAACGGAAATAAACAGCCCTCAGCAGTGTGGATAAATATTATTCAAGTTCGTGATTAACATATGATTTCCGGTTGACCACCTTGATAAAATGGGTAAGGATTGTATTCGGTTATCACTACTAACCTAAATGACCCTGATGCAGATTTCATTGATAACTTTTGTGTCTTTCATGTGTGAATAATCTTAGAATTAATTTATCTATGAAGCCTGCTAGTAGTAACTTTCATCACAAACATAATTGTAGTTGTATTTATATAGAGCTTACTACCCCTGGCAAGGCGTTGAAGTGCTTGTGCTTTTCAGAGAGTAGTACGCTACTCCGGAACTCAAAGAATTAGAGGTGGATTGATATAGGGAAATATAAGTTGTTAATTTGAGCGGTGGACATGTGAGTCTGTTGGTTTGTTTGAATAGGATAAAGGAGAGACAGAGGAGGGAAGAGTCTAGACACTGTTATTTGGGAGATTATATTAGTAAGATGAGGTTTGAGATGACTCAAAGGAGGGATAGAGGCGGGAATGGTCTAGAAAGGTTTTTTGGTAGATCATAGTAGTAAAATGAGGTTTGGGATGAGACAATGGAGGGATACAAGAGGGAAGAGTCAGGGTAGTGTTATTTTGGAGATCATAGTAAAATGAGGTTTGGGGTGAGTCAAGGAGGGATACAGGAGAGAAGAGTCTAGAAAGGGTTGTATAGGAGATCATAGAAGTAGAATGCGGTTTGGGGAGAGTCAAGGAGGGAAAGAAAAGGGAAGAGTGAAGAAAGGGTCATAGGGAGACCATAGTAGTAGACTAATGTTTGGGATGAGTCAGAGAGTGGAGGTAGAGAACATATTGAGAGAGGTATAGGATGAGATAGAGTAGTGCATAGGAGGGAGTTGAAGGGTTGCTTTTTATTTTCTACAGTAGAAGTTAAATAATTAATATATAGATACATAACTACATAGAAAGGGTATACATGTTTAAGGAAAATAACAAAGAGATATATATTGTATTGTATAAAGTTCCATATGTGCATGTATGGATAGATAGTTAGAAATTCAAAATTTCAGGTGTTGCTGTGCTTAAAGCTAATTTATTTGTGTATGTTTATAACATTTATTATTTTTATTTTATATATTTATTTTATTTTTTGATTTTCCTCAATATTTCAATAGTAAACCATGTATAGATGCAATTGTTAGGATTATTTTTAAATATTGTGATACATGTGTAAAATAAACAGAGACCCATGAGCAACTAATAAAATAACTTACATTAAAACTATGCAGTGACTTATGTATGTTAAGCAGAAAATAATGTATGTGTATATATCTATATATATATCTATATATATAGATATATAGATAGATAGATAGATAGATAAATAGATAGATAGATAGATTTTAACCATAACTAATGAATACATTTGTTAAGCAGACCTAAAGAATATATATTTTTAAACCATATCAAAGAAATACACATATCTGAATACATACTTATAATCAATTATACACAGGCATATGCTGTACATTGTGTGGCAGCCATGTAGGAAAGAGCCAACTCTTGAGCAGTCTTCTGAATATAAGATAGTTAGCCATGGCTCCCATGTTTGGGGGTAATGAATTCCATAGCCTGACTGCTTGAACAGAAAAAGTTGTACCACCCATAGATTTTTCTTGCATGCTGGGGTTTAGAAGCAAGGTGTCAATCTTGAGCGGGGTTCCTATGTTGTATGTATTTGGTGATGAAAAGTGGTCCTCTTCCATTTATTGCTTTATGGGTGATACAAAGCAGCTTGAAGGTGGATCTTATGGCAACTGGTAACCAATGTAGGGCCCCCAAGGCAGGAGAGATGTGGGCTTGGGCTTTACATGTAGGAGCAATTCTCAATTCTTTGTAGTTTTTTTCATAGTTGCTAAAGATGATCCATAGTAGAGACCATTGGTGTAATCAAGTTTAGACAGTGCAAGAGAGATAGTAGCTTGGACCTTGCGTGGGAATCCTAGGTGGGGGAGTGGCATCACAGAGTTTTCATTGTAATGAAGCTTTATCTTGCTAACTTATCCACTTAGGCATTCATTGATAGTTTGGAGTCCATGGTAACTCCAAGGTTTCATATTCCTTAGATATTTTAGGAGGTGGTCCGAGATGCAGGCCAGGCATGGAATGGGTCAAAATGTTTCCATTCATCACATGAGAGTATTTCAGTTTTTTCGAAGCATTCTATTTGAGGTGGTTCCCTGTCATCCACTGATCAAAGGCTCCGAGGCAACTGAAGATTTTTGAATTTCCAATGTCTTTTGGGCTTTCATGTTTAAGAAGTATTTGTGAGTCATTTGCATAGTTATAGCATGTGAGCTGAAATTCATTGATCATTGTAGGGAATGACTTCATGTAGATGTTGAAATACATGGGTGAGATGATAGAGCCTTAAGGAATGCCTGCTCTTTTGAACTATGGTTTGGATCAGAAAGGAGGAGTATGGTTGACATTTGTCCTGTTTTGAAGGTAGGATGTGATCCAGTCAAGAGCAGTCCCCTCTATGCCGGCTTGGTAGAGACTTTGGATTAGAGTGTCATGGTCAACTGTGTCAAAGGCAGCTGAAAGGTTCAAGAGAAGTAGCACAGCACCCCCGTTCCAGTCTACTGTGTTTTTAAAGTCATCCAACATGGCGATGATGGTAGATTCTGTGTCTCTTCTTGGATGGAATCTTGTTTGGAAGTCGGAAAGAATGGAGTTATCTTCAATTCATTGTGACATCCGGGAGAATGCTGCTCTTTATATCAGTTTGCCCAGGAAAGGTCCATTTGTAATCAGTCTGTAGTTGTTTGAGTCATGGAGGTCCAGGTTTGTTTTCTTTAATAATGAAGTCTCCTGGAAAGATTCCTGTAGTTAAAGAATTATTGAGAATTTTTGATACAGGTGTGGCAGCAGAGGTCTCATTCAATACTCAATAGATCTTTATTTCGCTGTACTTAAATAGCATAAAAAGTGTTTTAAATACAATTTAAATACAGTATATTAAAAAGCACAGTATGATAAAAACAATATAAAATTTGAATACATTACAGTATTACTTTCATAAACCTTAAAATTAGGGTGAGCAGACTGATAATATATAGGTGACAGCAGAGGTAGTTAAAAGAATGTCTTTGACGATTTGTGGTGGACAAGGATCAGAACGGGTACCGGCTGGACTACTTGCTTTGACCTGATCTATAAATTCATTTTCTGATAGTTGTTTGAAGGAATGTAGGGGCTGGGTTAGCCTTCCCTTGGAGGGGATTGTTGCCAAATGGGTTGGTACTGGTGGTTTTCCTTAGTTTTAAATAGGAGTCAAACATGTCAGCTTAGATTTTGTAATGATTTGCCAGTTTACTAGTAAATTCTTGAGTCATGGGATGAGTTCCTTATTTGCATTTAGGTTCACATGCATTTAGGTTCACAAAATTCAGTGAGAATTTTTATAAAATTCTTCATTTGCACATTTAGCTTTTTGATTTTTTGAATGTTGACTTATATTGTGTAAAGTTTGTGTAGGTGAATTTTGTTTTAATTACTATTTGTTTTGCGACAGGTGCATTGCAGCTTTGAAATGTGTTGTTTTATCTTTTTAGTTCAGCATTCCTCTAATGTGCTTGTTTTCTTTTGTCTTGTTTTGTTGTTCGTAGTGCTATTAGGATATCAAACACTTCCTGGAGCCACTCAAAGTTTTTGAATGGAATTTATTGTGCCTAGATCTGTGTTGGAAGTTAGTTGTTTTTCCAAGTGTTTAAAATTGAGTTTGTTCCACAGTCGATAGGAGGATGCATGTAAGATGGCCTTAGGTATTCTGATTTGTTGTGTTGCGTGTTGGAAAGCTATCAGATGGTGGTATGACCATGTGACTGGAGTAATCCTTTGAAAGGTAACGAGTTTTGGATTTTCAACGAAGACATCTAGGATGTATCAAGTGATGTGTGTGGGTTTGTGGATGATCTCATGTAGGTTCAGTGTGTCTAGGCCAGTGATGATAGTTCTTGGATGCAGCATATTGAGTTTGTCAAACCATATGTTTTAGGTGACCAAGGATGCACAGGTTGGAGTGTAGTGTCATATGGTTTGAAACTGTGTCTGGGAATGTTGCGTTGCTAGGTGGTGATCTGTAAAGAAGGAGGAAGTTGTAAGAGGAAGTTGGTGTAGGATTGTATCTGGCCATGAGGGCCTTACAACCTTGTATGGAAATGTTGCCAGCTTTGTTGAGATTTAGTCTTTCCTTGAACATAACAGCTAGTCCACCTCCTCTTTTGCCCATGCAATTTTGCGTGACAGTTTGATAACCTGGATGAATGCCTTAATTCAATACAGGAACCATGCTATCTCCCAACCATGATTCAGTTATGAAGAATATGTCAGGTCGTGTGTCAGTGAGTAGGTCGTGAATGTAGTGCTTGTTGTTAGAGAGTGATAAAGCATTTGTTAGTAGGCAGTCTAGAGATTGTGTTTTGGTGGTTGTGTGACTTTGTATACTAGAAGGGTAGTAGTACTAGAAGAGTAGTAGGCGTAATGTTGTGTGTCTATATCATAATCCTCGTTCAGTAGGCTTACAAAGCATTTTGTTGGATATGCGTGTATAAGTGGTGGAGATGGTGGCTGAGAGTGAGTTGGTGGGCTGCGCTGTTTTTGTAGAGTAGCCTTGTTGTGCAATAGACATGGAGGTGCAAGGTTGTGAAGAGTGGCATGTTGTTTTTCTGTTTGCGTCTGTTTAGGGTGCAAGGTGTATGGGTTAAGGGTTAAGGGGGTGGTGGAGCATGTTGTCGTGTTTTAAGGCTCTAAATTGTGCAATAGATGAGATGCAGGTGAATGGTTGTTGTGTTGGGGTGATTGTGCTAGGTATTGTTGAAGATAAACATTTGGGAGTAAAGATGGTTTAGGATCAGCATTATTTGTGTAGTGATGAGGGTGCGAGTGGGTGTTTGTTTCTGATTTGTGACAGAATATAGTTTGAAGTTCTATGTGTGTGAGATTTTGATGTGCTGGTGTTTGTGTTATGTTTTGTTTTTGTGCATTAGTAAGATGACATATTGATGTAGTGAATTTCTGTGAATGATTTGAATGTAAAGTACTGTTGGTGAGTGGAAGGTGAGCGGTAAAGGAGGTGGTGATGTCCACTGGAGGAGAGCGTATGTGGTGTGAGAGGGGATGGAGAGGAGTTATGAGTGTTTGTGTTAGATTTGGCAGCAGTAAGAGGCAACATGTGTGGTAGAGAGGAGTGCAAGGATTGTTTGATTGTGTGGTTTTGGTAGACAGAGGTGGAAGGTGTTGTTGGTGGATAATATGAAAGAGGTTTGAGTATAGGGTTGGTGATGATGAAAAGAGGTCTGTTAGGAGTAAGTAGAGGATGGAGCAGGAACAGGAAGTGTGTGCTTGAATGGATTAAGGTTATGTATACTGTGAGCCTGTGTTATGTTGGTAATGTGTGGATTTGATAGTGATATAGGACAGAGTGGTGTTCAGTAGTGGCCCGTGGTGGGAGTGCTGCCGGGCGCTGACGTGGGGCGGGGGAGGGGCAGGGTGGGGGGTAGTAAACTAAGGATTACGGCCGATTAGAGGTAAGTAAACATATAAACAAATAAAACGAATTTCGTTGCGCGCGCTGCATCGCCAAATGCCAAAGTTTGTTGTGAAGTACATCATGGTCCACAGCACTACTGCCAAATTTCAAACAAACTTTTCAAAAATGGTCAACTTTCCTTTATTAACACAGTCCGATTTCCTTTAAAAAATGGTTTACTGTTTTGGAAATTAACCACACACATGGTGGCCTGTTGGCCCTTGCAGGGCGCCATTTCTTAGATTGTGGCCAATCACATTTGGGACCTACCTAGTGATACAGCTTAAAAGCTGTAAGAAACTTTACGTGACACATAAACTGATTTTGAGGCATTTCAAATAGCACATGAATAAACGAGTACCAACTATATGTTAAAGAAACATGAAAAATAATGTGAGAAGACTAAGGGCCTGATTCTGATGGCAATCGGACTTCCGTCCGACCGCCATCCTATCAATCCATGTATAGGAAAGTCCAACATGGGGTACCACAGGGGTCTGCAATCAGCCCCATCTTGTTTAATATCTACATGAAGCCTCTTGTGGCTGTTATCAAGTCACATAATATTAGTCTAGTGAACTATGCTGATGATACCCAGATGATTTTATCTCTGGAAGGCTGTCAGGCAATTTCACTTGAAAAATTTCATAATTGTATGCAAGACACGGCTCTTTGGCTTCAAAATAACTATTTGCAATTTAATGGGGAAAAACTGAGATCCTGTGCTGTTCAGTGGGGAAGGTTCCTATCCATTACCCACTGGGTTTTGGCCACTACCGGTGACAGCCTCTTTGACCCCGACAAAGGTAGTTCATAACCTAGGGATCAGTTTTGATTGTAAACTGAGCCTCGAGTCCCAAGTGAACCAGACAGTTGGGAGATGCTTTGCTCTGATGAGGGTGCTATGAAGAATTCTCCCACTGTTGCCTAAGCAGGCTAGGCCGCTGGTAGTAAGAAGTATCATCCTTAGCCAACTGGATTATTGTAATGCTTTATTGCTGGAGTCTCCTAAATATTTGATGGGGAAATTCCAGAGAATCCAGTCAATGGCAGCCAAGCTGGCACTCATGAGATCTCGCCAGTCCTCTTCATCTCAGGCCTTGGCTGAGCTCCATTGGCTTCCAGTTGTACAGAGGGTGCAATTTAAATCAATGTGTATAGTTTTTAAAGCTCTACATGGCATTGGGCCCAAACCTTTACAGAGCAGATTTGAGTGGTATGTTCCCTCACGCAATCTTCGTTCTTCCTCAGCCATACTGGTGAGAGTACCCAAGTTCAGAAGAGTTAGATCTGGTGGAAGAGCCTTCAGCGTTGCAGCAGCTTCGACGTGGAATAAATTACCAACCGAACTTAGACAGATAGATGATCTACTGCCATTCAGAAAGAAACTGAAAACTTGGCTTTTTCCTAGGGTGTAATTCAGTGTTTCTTATTTTTGCAATCGTCATCACACTCTAAGATAATTGATCCTACGTGTTCAAGCGCCAGGATACCCGTAGGGTCGCAGTGCGCTCTATAAATTCTGCTTACAATACAATACAATACAATACAGCATGACAGGCTGTCAGCGGTCTCACCATAGGCATTCGGATGCGACCGCCACCACGACGGGTGCAATGCCTATATTTTGAACTGCTATGGGTGCTGCGGGCTGCAGCACATGCCGCAGTTCAAAAAGGGGACACTGCATATATCCCTGCACTACGTGGCAGGCACCCTGTCCCACAGCTGAGGGCCAGGGGAAAGGGGGCCCGCTACGGGCCCCCAGTGTCCCTTTCCACCAGCCTTTTCATGGTGGGTAAACCACCATTAAACGGCCGGCAGAGAGGGACATCATAATCCCTACGGTGGTGCCTGGCAGGCACCGCCACCATTGTACCCTCCGACGGTCTGACGGGCTCCTTGAGCCCGTCGGATCCATGGCAGTTGGCCTCTCCAACCATCATCATACATCCGCCCACCATCCTAATGTGGCATGTGGGAATCCTCATTCCAATGGCAGTGGGACAGCCACTGATGGTCTGTCGGTGGCGGTCCCACCGTCATCGTAATCAGGCCCTTAGTTATTGCTTCATAAAAACATGCAGATGATTGTAGGATAGATGAAATCATATTCATCTGAATAATGAAGGTTTATATTTTATTAATCAAGCCTCAGCATAATTATTTCAACGTGTGATAGAAGGATAATGTGATGTACTCATGTGTTGTAATGCTCTTAACCATCCTTATGGAAATAGTAAATTGGGTGAAGAATTAATGAAATCAAACGTAAATTAGATACATTTGCATGTGATATTGAGGGTTTTCGTTCTGAATTCCATCTTCTGCCTATGTGAAATTGTGCACCAAATGAGAAAAGCAAAAAGTGTTGCTACACAGTCATATTGAATGTAAACATCATGAAACCCTTAGATAAAAATCTTCACGTATGTGCTAATATGGAACACTTGAAACAAGATTAATATTTTATCATTTGAAATACTTTTATACGTTAGTACTTTGAAATTGCAGTAAAATGGTATAGTTACATGAAATATTTGCAAACAGATTATTAGCATCTCTGAATGCTTATAAATTGAAATGGGCTATTAGAATATTGCTTTACCTTTATGAAATGTATATTTCACTACATATATCCTGTATATTCTTAAATTGACTATATTCTAGGCTGGCGTTTTACTATTCTGCATTGTTTTATACTTGTGAGAAGCTTTCTCAAACTTACATTGTGAAGAAAAATTGTTGCTTCCTAGAAGGAGTTCTCACTCGCTCAGAAGGACTTTTTGCAACAAAATTGATACTTTGGGAGCATTTGCTATGGGAAACTGCCCTCTTGAACTCACTCTTGTGCCTGCTGCTAAAGGATCACTGTTTGGAGGTTTACTTGTACCTGATGACCTACAAATTACGTGATCAGTACCACCTCTTTCTATAATATGTGTCTTCCTTTATACCACATAACAATCATCATATATGAACTGACCAATTGGCTGAGCGGTCTGGCACGATGCGGCGACAAGGAGGTGTCACCCCGGAACTACAAGATTATATTATACACTGATCGGATAAATGATGGGATTCTGACTCGCACCCTTACTTTTAATTGGATTTCGGTGGTCCGGTCAGTCGGACGGATCTAGAGAGACTGCTTTTCGCTTTCTTGCAACTCTTTCCATTCATGCTCATCCCTGAGCTCTGCTCGCTCCCTTCTTTTAGACTGACACATACGCTGTGTGTGCCATATTTGGACTCCTTCTCAATGGGACACTGCCTATGAGCTGTTGTGGCTCATGTCATTGCTGAATTTTAAGGAACCCGTTGTCACCTTATGGCAAGTCTAAGCTAATTAGAATATTCTGTACTCTTTAGGCAAAGAAATGTTTATTACTAATGTAATGCCCTTTAATTGAAATCCTTTGATAAACTAATTTTGAAGCAGAAACCTGAGTCTATGGTTTATCATGACCTTTCCTTTTAAATTTGATTGTGCATTCTGAATTTGTTTATTAATGCCAATGAAAGACCAGCTTAGGAAAATCACCGAGCATCAAGTACTAATGTTATTGTTTTGTATAGCCCTACCAGAAATATTGGTTTGCATGATTTTACCGGCTAAACTTCTTCAGAAGGTTCGGATTTGCAGTGATAATTCTTTATTTGTATAGTCTGGTTTTGAGAGTCATATACATTAACTTAATTTTTAGCTTGCAAATTGGATATACAATTCCTGATCCTCATTGGATATCTGGAATTTGGATCCCTTCTATCCAACCCCTCATTGGCACAAAACAAGAGCCATCGGAGGATCAAGTGAGTCACAGTAAAAGATCAGATATGAAAAAGGGCCCAGTTTCCCCTGGAAATTGAACATTAATTAGGTAGATTGGATTGTGACTCAGTCCAATTATGTTTTTATGAATGGCCCTAATTGTACATTGGTCTGTGTTTAAAAATATCTACTGGTCATAAAATATTGGTTGTCAATTGCGGCCAGTATTTTGTGACCAGAAAGTAGCACAAGTGGCCCTTAGTCCCCAATTTTGAGTAGTGGCAAATAGTGGTTGTGCTTTATAATGCCTGGTAAATATTGTCATCACATGGTGGAGTGTTACTGTATATGGTAAATCACTCCTATTCTGAGATTTTCACACAGTACTGAGGTGTAACATGCGGAAATTGTGTCTACTGCAAGGATGGTTTGCCCTTTTCCCTGCCGTTTACCCCGAAAAAACTTTGTCAGGTTTTCGTGCCAAAATCTGTCCATGGAAAGTTGCAGTGGACGCAAGAAGTATTGTGATCCCTGCAGAAACTGTTTTTGTTCAGGAATAAACATTTACCCCACAAACTGGAATTGAGGCTTAAAGGGGCTTTCTGTTGAATAATGTCACATTGGGTCAAAAAGCATAAATATAAATCATTAAAAAAGGGACATTCTGGAATGCCAATTGTAAATGATTGTTAGAGATGTGGGACTGGATAAAGCATCTTTTTTCCCTCTGCTCTAGATGGTCCCTTAAATATCAAGGGGCATATTAGCAAGACCGGCGATAAAATTATCGCCGTTTTAGCGGCAGGAAACTGCCGCTAAAACGGCGATAATGGGCTTGCTAATAAGCGTTATGGAATTCAATAGAAGCCCAGGTTAGATGTGCAGGACATCTAACCTGGGCTTCTATTGAATTCCATAACGCATATTAGCAAGCCCATTATCGCCGTTTTAGCGGCAGTTTCCTGCCGCTAAAACGGCGATAATTTTATCGCCGGTCTTGCTAATATGCCCCCAAGTTTCTTGAGCCATCCTTTGCAGTAGTCAGAATGTATTAGAACAGCCTCTAGGCTATCCCAAAATCATAAAGTTGCCTTCTGTTAACCTGGGTATGACCTAGCCATGTCTCACGGCCTTTTAAAATACGATCTGCTGATAGAGAGCATTATCCTCCATCTAAACCCCCAGATGACACATTCAGAAGCCACTTAAAAGTGCAGAACAACTAAAGAAACAAATTGCAAACATTGTAAGGTTCTGAAACACATTTGTAACGTCTATCTCAAAGTAACAACATTCTCAGGTGTGTCTCATTGCTCGAATAATCCCTCTGAGCTGCAGAAACTTTGTGTGTCCTGCTGCAGGTGTTGTTGAGTACTGCCAGGAGGCCGGGTGCCCCAAACCTTGCCCAGTTCTGCCAGCCTCAGCAAGCAGCAGATGCCACGCCAAGTACATGGCTACAAACATTCATGTACCGTAATTGAGAGATCCCAGCTGCATTGCATTTTTAATGAGACTGCTTAGAAATGAAACAAACCTACTCCAGAACAAATACAATGCAAAGAAACAAGCCCATCACAGAAGGGCTGTAAGTAGAGATTTTACAGCAAACATCTCTAGTCGCACTGGAAACTTGGTCTCGGATTCAGTAGAAGCGATCCAGTTGGCTGCTAATTGTGCATTGGGATTAACGTGTCAAATAAATGTAAACGAATAAAGTCAAGATGGGCAATAAATATTGCATTACATTGTTAATACATCAGCATATATGGCTGGTTGTCAGATTGTGTGTGTTGTGTGTCATCAGTACATCAATCAACCTCGGGGAAGGGTGCTTTACGGCGAGATCGCAGCCCCAGCTGTTGGGGTGCTGTTAACAAAAGTAATATTTGCACGTGTTTCACTGAGAGTTATGCACGAAGCTGCCATTGCATGGTGACAGACATGCTGTATCGCGTTACAGTCCAGCAGACTCTCTCCCATACACACATATTCACAACACAATATAGCCTTGCTTGTGAACTCTGCTTATATAAACCGACAATAAGGCAGAGTGTGCGGCCGTTTCCCGTGATATGGAAGTCACTTTTTCACGTGACGGCCAGTAAGAGTCAGCCTTTTGTTTTTCTCAGATCGGTAAATTACGTAACCTGTAATTAAGAATTACAGCCCTTGGAAACGGTAGAAAAAGTTTCTTTTTTTTTTGCGAAAAAAGTGATGGTATATGGCATATACTGTAAATAAATCATCACGTTATAATGGTGTGTAACCATACAGTTATGCTCACTAAGAAAGTTGAACATTGCAGACAAGTTTTGCTTTTCTTCGTTATTAATTTTATTTTCAGGAAGAACCGAAATACATTAATGTGACACGTTGACATACTCAACAAAAATAAACAACTTAAGCAACATAGTAGACTATAGGACGTGTAAATATATTGCTCTTATCTACAATAGTTTTTCCTCTTCTTTATGTGCAGAGCATACTCTGCTATTTATTACCATTGTTGGATGTGAGCTCATGAGAGAGGAAACCTTGAGTGAGTCATGATGACTCAGCACTAGTAAGACAGAGCGCATCTGTATATATGGTTTATGTCATGGGTACTCACAAACTTTCTCTTGGGGGCCAAATTTACAGTGTGGTTTGTGGCCGAGGGCCGCACCTGTGGGGGCGGGGTCATTGGGGGAGGGGGCGGGGCTAGAGCAAAACAAAACTGTGACCATGAGGTGGAACACAGGCCCCTGCAGCGGATGCCTTCGTCCACTGAGCCACCGGACCCGGCATACACATCTCTCTCTCTCTCTCTCTCTCTGTCTGTCTCCCTCCCTCCCTCTCTCTGTCTCCCTCCCTCTCTCACTCTCTGTCTCCCTCTCTCTCTATCTCTGTCTCCCTCCCTCCCTCTCTCTATCTCTCTCTCCCTCTCTCCCTCTCTCTCTCTCTCTGTCTCCCTCCCTCCCCCTCTCACCCTCCCTCCCTCTCTCTGTCTCCCTCCCTCCCTCTGTCTCCCTCCCTCTCCCTCCCTCTGTCTCCCTCCCTCCGTCTCCCTCCGTCTGTCTCCCTCCTCCCTCTGTCTGTCTCCCTCTGTCTCTCTCTGTCTGTCTCCCTCCCTCTGTCTCCCTCCCTCTGTCTGTCTCCCTCTGTCTGTCTCCCTCTGTCTGTCTCCCTCTGTCTGTCTCTCTCTGTCTCCCTCTGTCTCCCTCCCTCTCTCTGTCTCTGTCTCCCTCCCTCTGTGTCTCCCTCTGTGTCTCCCCCTGTCTCCCCCTCCCCCTGTCTCCCCCTGTCTCCCTCTGTCTCCCCCTGTCTCCCCCTGTCTCCCTCTGTCTCCCTCCCTGTCTCCCTCCCTCTGTCTCCCTCTGCCTGTCGCCCTCCTCCATCTGTCTGTCTCCCTCCCTCTCTCTCTGTCTGTCTCCCTCCCTCTGTCTCTCCCTCTGTTTCCCTCTGTCTCCCTCTCTGTCTCCCTCTGTCTCCCTCTCTGTCTCCCTCTCTGTCTCCCTCTGTCTCCCTCTCTCTCTGTCTCCCTCTCTGTCTCCCTCTCTGTCTCCCTCTCTGCTCCCTCTCTGTCTCCCTCTCTGTCTCCTTCTGTCTCCCTCTGACTCCCTCTGTCTCCCTCTGTCTCCCTCTCTCTCTGTCTCTCTCTCTGTCTCTCTCTCTGTCTCCCTCCCTCCCTCTCTCTCCCTCTGTCTCTCCCTCTGTCTCTCCCTCTGTATCCCTCTCTCTGTATCCCTCTCTCTGTCTCCCTCCCTCTCTGTCTCCCTCCCTCTCTGTCTCCCTCCCTCTCTGTCTCCCTCTCTCTCTGTCTCCCTCTCTCTGTCTCCCTCTCTGTCTGTCTCCCTCTGTCTGTCTCCCTCTGTCTCCCTCTCTATCTCCCTCCCTCTCTCTCTCTGTCTCCCTCTCTCTCTCTCTCTGTCTCCCTCCCTCTCTCTGTCTCCCTCCCTCTCTCTCTGTCTCCCTGTCTCCCTCCCTGTCTCCCTCCCTCTCTCTCTCTCTCTCCCTGTCTCCCTCCCTGTCTCTCTCCCTGTCTCCCTCCCTGTGTCTCCCTCCCTGTGTCTCCCTCCCTCTGTCTCCCTCCCTGTGTCTCCCTCCCTGTGTCTCCCTCCCTCTGTCTCCCTCCCTCTGTCTCCCTCCCTCTGTCTCCCTCCGTCTGTCTCCCTCCGTCTGTCTCCCTCCTCCCTCTGTCTGTCTCCCTCTGTCTCTCTCTGTCTGTCTCCCTCCCTCTGTCTCCCTCCCTCTGTCTCCCTCCCTCTGTCTGTCTCCCTCTGTCTGTCTCCCTCGGTCTGTCTCCCTCGGTCTGTCTCCCTCTGTCTGTCTCCCTCCGTCTGTCTCCCTCTCTCCATCCCTCTGTCTCCGTCCCTCTGTCTCCGTCCCTCTGTCTCCATCCCTCTGTCTCTCCCTCTGTCTCTCCCTCCCTCTCTGTCTCCCTCCCTCTCTGTCTCCCTCCCTCCCACTCTGTCTCCCTCCCACTCTGTCTCCCTCCCTCCCACTCTGTCTCCCTCCCACTCTGTCTCCCTCCCACTCTGTCTCCCTCTCTCTGTCTCCCTCTTTCTGTCTCCCTCTTTCTGTCTCCCTCTTTTTGTCTCCCTCTCTCTCTGTCTCCCTCGCTCTCTGTCTCCCTCGCTCTCTGTCTCCCTCGCTCTCTGTCTCCCTCTCTCTCTGTCTCCCTCGCTCTGTCTCCCTCGCTCTCTGTCTCCCTCTCCCTCTCTCTCTGTCTCCCTCTCCCTCTCTCTGTGTCTCCCTCTCTCTCTGTCTCCCTCTCTCTGTGTCTCCCTCTCTCTCTGTCTCCCTCTCTGTCTCCCTCCCAGGCCTGAGCTCCCTGGCCTTGGCTCAACTCTCTGACTACAGGCTGGCGGGAAGCATCACATCACAGGCTCTTAACGCACACCTCACCCGGCTCTTACTCCCTGCTGCCCTCTGTCACCCTCTGCCATCTCACCCGGCTCTCACTCCCTGCCCTCTGTCACCCTCCGTCACCTTACCCGGCTCTCACTCCCTGCTGCCCTCCGTCACCTCACCCGGCTCTCACTCCCTACTGCCCTCTGTCACCTCACCCGGCTCTCACTCCCTACTGCCCTCTGTCACCCTCTGTCACCTTACCCGGCTCTCACTCCCTGCAACCCTCTGTCACCTTACCCGGCTCTCACTCCCTGCAACCCTCTGTCACCTCATCCGGCTCTCACTCCCTGCTGCCCTCCGTCACCCTCTGCCATCTCACCCGGCTCTCACTCCCTGCTGCCCTCCGTCACCTCACCCGGCTCTCACTCCCTGCTGCCCTCTGTCACCTTACCCGGCTCTCACTCCCTGCAACCCTCTGTCACCTCACCCGGCTCTCACTCCCTGCTGCCCTCTGCCACCTCACCCGGCTCTCACTCCCTGCTGCCCTCTGTCACCCTCTGCCATCTCACCCGGCTCTCACTCCCTGCTGCCCTCCGTCACCTCACCCGGCTCTCACTCCCTGCTGCCCTCCGTCACCTCACCCGGCTCTCACTCCCTGCTGCCCTCTGTAACCCTCTGCCATCTTACCCGGCTCTCACTCCCTGCTGCCCTCCGGCACCTCACCCGGCTCTCACTCCCTGCTGCCCTCCGTCACCTCACCCGGCTCTCACTCCCTGCTGCCCTCTGTAACCCTCTGCCATCTTACCCGGCTCTCACTCCCTGATGCCCTCTGTAACCCTCTGCCATCTTACCCGGCTCTCACTCCCTGCTGCCCTCCGTCACCTCACACGGCTCTCACACCCTGCTGTCCTCTATCATTCTCTGTCACCTCACCCCGCGTGTGTGGCAGCCCGGGCTGAGACAGCTTCCCGGGCGCGCACACAGCCGCACCCGAGTACTTCACAGGTCTTTAAAAGACCATTTGCATGATAACGAGGCTTTGTTGTATTTCACCTCTTAGCGCCCCTGCAGCTCCACTCGGACTATCGGACTATCGGAATCGCCCGGCCCCCATAGAGCAGAGTCTGTGTTTGCTGACACACTGTAATTTTTTTTTTAAAACACAGGTACGATGTCTGCAAGGTCCGCGGGCCGCCAAGGAAGGCTTGCCGGGCCGCTGGCGGCCCGCGGGCCGTACTATGAGTACCCGTGGTTTATGTCATCATATTATTGCATGAGTAATCGTTTTAACAAAAGCTATTTAACCAAAACCAGGATGCAAGAGGTTAATCTTGTACAGTATTATAAAATCACATTGAACTGACCTAGTGAGTATTAGGATATTTATTTCACCTTGAAAAAGTAATGGTTTCCTGCAATCAGTGCTTAATTTGTAAAATATGAAGTGCCAGGGCTCTTACCAGGAGGCCACTGCAGCCTGCACCACCCATCGCCCTTGTCATTGCTGACAAAGCAAATACTAACTATCTCTCTCGCATGTAAATGCGACAGTTCAAGATATTCCAGGTCCCCAAAGCTAAAGGAATGGCTGGGGAGGCAGGTATTAGCAATTTTTTAATGTATATTGTTTTCCTAAACAACTGTTATACTGCTCATCTCTAAATGACATGAGCAGTGCCACCTTGTGGCAGACTCCCCAAAGTGTGTTGTTGACAATTAGGTGTCGGTGCCGAGCACCGGAAACCAATTAAGTGCCGGTGCTCAGCACCGGAAAGCACTGGCTCAAATTAAGCACTGCCTGCAATCTATGAGACAGTAACAAGTGTTTTTTTTCCTGTTAATTTTGCTGCACTGTGGTAAACTCAAATGTTAAACGTGCTAATGATAACATTGTCACATGTATTCCTCCTAACAGAGCATACACCATTAACCTAATTATTATCTAATGTTAAAAGAGCCCAACATTTCATAGGAATAGTGCAAAAGGTTCATCCTACGGCTGGAAATTATAGTGCTGTTATTCTAGTAAAAGAAAACGTAATTAAGGAATTCATATCTGATTACCCCACATTCATGTAATGTACATCTTATCTTATCTTAATGGTGACTTATAGAGCGCTCGTTCACCAGTTGGTTTCATGGCACTGAAAACTAGGGGATGCCAATCCGGAACAGGTTATTCATAAGCCTGTGTGAATAACCAAGTTTTGAGAGATTTTCTGAATATGAGCAGATTAGTGCTGAGTCTAATTTCCAGGGGGATGGAGTTCCACAGGCGTGGGGCTAAAGTCGCAAACCTGCAGCCCACTTGGCGTTTCAGTTTGAAGGTGGGTATTGTCAGAAGGTGGAGTTGGGCTGAACGAAGATTCCGAGTGGGGGTATAGCGAGAAATAAGATTGTCAATTAATTTGGGACTGCGGCCGTATAGGGATTTGAACACCAGGCATCCGACTTTGAAGGCACATCGCTGCGGGATAGGGAGCCAATGCAGCTTCCTGAGGAGGGGGGAGGCGTGTTGCCACCTGGGCTGTTTGTGTATCAGTCGGGCCGCTTGGTTCTGTACCAGCTGAAGTCGCTTGGTAAGGCCAAGTGGAAGTCCCAGGTAGGTGGCATTTGCGTAGTCCAGACGAGACAGAACTAGAGCTATAACCACCTGGACCAGTGCAGCGTGGGACAGAAGCCTGCTTATTTTTCTGATTTTTCGTAACTGTAGAAAACAGGAGGAGACCACTGTGCCTACATGTGCTTTTAAAGACAGGTCGTTGCCTATAGTAACTCCTCGTCCTGATTGTGTTCATGAGGGTCTTGGTTTAATATTACATTATATATTATGATTCCAGTTGTCTTAAAGCTTTTGTTTTATCTCTTTCTCTAACTGATCTTTCCATCAAAATAATGCCCAAAAAAATCTAAGGTTTTGGATCCCCACCATGTACTGTTTGGTGATGCTGTGCTACGGTATAACTAGTGTCCTTGTTCGTAATTGCCCATAGATATTCCAGTGTCCTCTTATGAAGTAGACATGTGTTACTTTCAATGTACAACATATTGCAAAGACATTTGAGGATATAAAACACAAAATTACTTTTACATGTGATGTGTTCACCAATTGAAAAGTGTTTCCTATTGATCTTATACTCTATCATTGATATACCATGTTTACAAGCCTTATATTTAGGGCATTTCCAAAAGCCAGTTTCTTTTCATTTTCCCCATCCAAGTTGCTCCTTTACTTGTTTTACTTTTTTCAAAAGGATGCTTGTAAGCATGGTGGATAAAGATGGAACTCTTTTAAAAGTTATCTGTGGAAATGTACCAATTGTTTCCTTTAAGTCTCAATCCTTTTGTAAAGTATGGCAGTGTTTTTTCATTATGACCCTGACCATGTTGGCTTCCTTGTTGTAAGATATTATCATTCTGATATTCTCCTTATCATCTTTTCCACTTCTCTTACTTCTGTTCAACAGTTCTCCCCTTTTTATGATCTTTTTAGCATACTCGTGCATTCTTCTGCTTTTTTTATCAGACTTGTGGGTTACCCACTTGATAGAAACCACCTTCTCATTAAAAGTTCTTCTTCTGTTGAACAATTTCTCTTAATCGTCAGCATTTCGCCAAACGGTATATCCATTTCAACTTCTGGTCATGATGACTCGAGACATGCAGTACACAACACATACTAGTTTTGATTTGATCTTTTTCCATATTCGCCAATGTGTGCTCAAACTTTTAAAAGCTCATAGTGTATGTCAATCTGATGTTGTAGGGATTACTGTTTAGACTCTGGAAATGTTTTAAAAAAAAAATTTCATCACCATCCCATATTAAAAAAAAGATTGTCAATTTAACGCAACCAAATTGCAATATTATTCAAGTAACTTTCATGTTTTCCTGACCAGGCCAACCTCTTTCTCCCACCATGGTAAGATTTATGTAGCTGGGGGCAAAAGAATGTCCCATAGCACACCTACAGGTTTGGTGGAATACCTCATTGCCGAAGAGGAAATAGTTATTTTTCAGTATAATCTCGATCACTCAATTATCATATTAGTGTGCACCAAGTATCTGCACACTTCTAACCCTAATTCATGGTCAATACAGGTATAGAGTGAGGTTACACCCATTGTTACCAAATGATAGTTGCAATGTCAGGGAAAGTGGTGCAAATTAAAACAAAATAAAAAAATGCAAAAGTCATGCAAACTATAATATGCACACAAGAGAAAAGCTCTTGACCTCACCCTGACCGATGCAACAACAAATGTTGTAAATAATCTTGCAGATTAAATTTCATATCTTATTACACCTACCATTATGAAAGAGAGAACAATAAGCATAGCATTATTTGTTGGTTGAGTAAATATTGTTATTTAATTATATGGTGCGTTTAAGTACTGCTACCTATTAGAATAGATTTTGTGAGGTCAGAAGCATTACTCTAGATGTGTGAGTTATGGTTTGCATTTCTGTTGTGCAATTTATGGATTACAAACTTATTAACGACCAAAGCTAACCATATCTTGTCTACAATATTTCCCTGGACTTGGAGACGAGTGTGATGAACCACCAACGGATGGCAGGCAGTCATTCCCACAAGCACTGCCGCTATAGCGACCGCCCCTCCTCCTCATCC
Organism: Calotriton arnoldi; assembly: GCA_963921515.1. Lineage (NCBI taxonomy): Eukaryota > Metazoa > Chordata > Amphibia > Caudata > Salamandridae > Calotriton > Calotriton arnoldi. The sequence goes on from CAWUFW010004773.1 coordinate 1,011,023, forward strand.
GTCGGCGTGAGGCTTTCCGCTTCCGGCTCTGGCTTTGCAATGCAGAAAATGGTGCAGCAAGACGCTGAGATGCGGAAGCGCTCGGCATTTTCATGAATAATAGCAGTATCGCAGCACCTCTGTGCCTCGCTTGATATTGGTGATATTGGTGATATTTGCCTGCAGCTTTTGGATTCTCTCTTTCTTCTTGAATCTCAATTCAGACGATGGCCCCTCTTTCCCCCTTTGGGTTTGCTGGAGCCGCAGGAAAGGGATATTTGCAGGATTTCTCAGGGAAAAGCTGGTGGGAGAGGAAAAAAAAGGTCTGGAGGCTGTTGAACCATATGGAATGGGGTAAGTGCCACATTCAGGGAGCCCCCTTCGAAATTGGCATTTTTTAACTGTTATAATCTGCCATTGGTTAAGATTTTCAGTGGTATAGTGCCTTTCTATGCAGTCATTGGATTGGACGCTTAAAATGGCTATATTGCAGTAGCTGCTGACTTTGACATATACAACTCAATGGTGTCAGCAGGGGAGATAGTGGGATGCAGGACCGAGATGCTTAATCAGTGACCACAGGGCGAGCACTACCCTCCAACAAGGAAAAACCCTTATCTTTAGTAGAAAATCTAAAAAAAAAAACAACAAAGAAAAGCTGAAGTAGTCAAGAGGGAGAATAGCAAATAAAAAAAAAGGAGAAGGCATAACTAAATCAACTAATTCTCTGACGACTGCCCTCAATTGCTCGCTGGAGGTGACACAAGTATTGGGTAGCGGAAAAAGGGAGATCCTCCAGGTTTCAAGCCAGTGGTAGACACCCAAGGCAGTTCTCTTCCGAGTTGGGTACTGGAAAGTGTGTCGCTGGACAGGTTCCCTCTCCTCTCCTCAACTTTAACCAGAGCCCTAAAATAAAGGGGAAGCACTTAAAAATCTCCAACATGATGCCAATGTGGATACGGCTGCAGGTCTGAAAGCCAAAACACATGCAGCTCATCTAAAGTTAGTCTCACCCGCAGCAAGAGCAGAGCGCAGTCTAAAATCATGCCATGGGTCTGCAGCAATATCAAGCCCATTGAGTTCAGAAGAAGACATAGTAGAGCGTGGAATGGTTGCAGGTACTGAGGGTCCAGTTATGGAGAGTATCCTGCAAGGGAGGTCGGACGAGGAAGAGGGGCCAGAGGAAGAGCAAGCCACGCTAAGTGTGGAACCGAAAATTTCAAATGAAAGGAGCCAGATATCAGAAGACAAAGAAGAGGGGCCCAACGAAGGGGCAACGCAAGGTGGGGGAGAAAAAATCACCCCCCCCACAAGAGGAGACAAATGAAGCAACCATCAGTCCGATCCAAGGGAAGCCAAAGGAGTATCCATTATTTATCAAATCGAAAATAATATCAACTACATTGCAAGGGCTCTCCACTGATATACAATCTGGACTCTCGTTAAGTGATCAATCTACCACCCTGCGTCTGGTTTTATCAGAAGAAAAAGGCAAGCACAAATCTCTTATGAAACAGAGCAATGCTTCAATGGACTTACAGCCACGGCCTCAGCCTCAGACTGGGGGGAAAAACAGCAGTCATGGAGCAGTGAGAACTGGCACAGGTAGAGCAAGATGGGCTCTCAGAGAAGCAGGTATTAAAACAGCTGCAGGGAGAGGGAGCTGTTGCGCAATTCGATATAAAGACTATGCTAAATCTTATTTTGGAGGAAATTGGAGAATTAAAGACAACACAAGCAAGCAAGATAGCATCCCTGCATCATCATCTGTCAAAAATAGAGGAAGCAGTCAGCAGCTTTCCGGCCAGAATACAAGAGGCAGAGTCCAGGATTTCTCAGCTCGAGGACCAGATGAACGCTAAGCAGCAGGCAAATTTAGCTAGAAAGGAGAAATATACACTAGAAAGTAAGCTTGAAGAATTGGAAAACCATTCGAGGGGCTCTAACCTGCATTTGGAAGGGATCCCAGAAGGATGTGAAGACACCCAAGATCTTCAATGGGTTGAGGCATATATTAAAAAGAATGTATTGCCGGAGTTCTCAGGGGACCTTACCATTGCAAGAGCACATAGGGTACTGGCGCAGCCTTATCCCAACTCAAAGCTGCCACGGACAATTCTAGTGAACTTTGCAGACTTTCGTGTTAAGGAGCAGATACTTACTAGAGATATTCAGAAGAAATAATTTTCTACTTATGAAGTATCCAGCTGTCTGCTGCAGCACGCTGTCGAAAGGAATTTGTTACGCTTCTGTATGTATTTAAGGCACAGGGCACACAGGCAGCAATCGCACAGCAGTCTAAGTTGAGGGTCTTAGTGAAAGGGCAATTCCATATGTTTGCAAACCTGGATGAAGCCCAAGAGCTGCTGCAAAAAATTTCCTCTGAAAAAACAATAGACAAGTACTAGTAGCTAGCTGGCGGGGAAGTTTTTTTTAGCAATGTGATTAGGAAGGGGACAAGGATGGGTGGGACAGTCCATTTAGGGTGCAACACCATGGCACCCAGTAGGGCGCTAACCAGGGGTGGGAGGCAAGGGGTAGTGTGGGCAATTCCTCTCTCACCGGGAGTTGAGGGGTTGAGGGAGAGCACTGGGGTGGTGTGCACATATAGCAAATAAAAAAAAGAGCAGAATCATGAGGGAAAGGTAATGTTGGATATCTTTTTGATGCAAAAGGTCAATGCCGAAAAGAATTTCGGGGAGGATGGGAGTGCAAATACGCATGGTATTGGTTAATGTTAATGGAGTGTCCAATAAGAATAAATATGGTGGCCTAATAAGATGGTTGATCTCCTTCTCTCCTCAAAACCTATTTCTTAAGGAAACTCATTTAAAAACAAATACGCCTAAGGTTTTTATTCCTAAATACTATTCTAAGGTATTCTTTGCCTTTACCGGGATGGCAATAAGGGGGGTAGCCATCTATCTTGGGCAAGGGATAGATTGGGAGACTACTCAAGTCAGGAGGGACCCCCATGGCAGATGGATCTGGGTCACAGCTGTGGTAAATGGCAATTATTTGAATTTCGTGAAGTATTACGCACCAATTATAGATGACCCCAAAGCTATTATGAAGATCAATGATCTAGCAAGAGGGGCTATGGGCCCCATAATTTTAGGGGGGACTTTAATTATATCCAAGACTTGGCAAAGGATACTTCGAATAGAACAAAAACCAATTGAGAAGGGCCCAATTCCAATGTCGGACGAATCGGAGTCCGTCCGACATCGGTTGGGAACTGGAACCGAACGACCTCCTGTCGTCAGTTCTAGCCCAGCAAGTAGGATGCGACCGAACCCTGTTCGGGCGCAGTCCTATACTTTACAATGGGAGAATGCATTCCGAACAGAATGCATGCTCTCATTGTAAAGAGCGGAGGTGCAGTTCATCCCTGCACCCCGTGGCAGGCACCTCAAAGTGCCTGCCACCGGGTGCAGGGATCAACAAGAGCACCATAGGTCCCCCCTAGGCCACCATTCGGTGGCCTTGCACTCATGGGGGCCCTGCTGGGGGCCACCAAAGACAGATTCCCAAAGCCTTTCTGTGTCGGAAAGGCCGGCACAGAAAGGCAGTGGGAATCTGCCATCGTAAACCCTCGGCCAGAAAGAGCTGGCCGAGGGATTACTGAAGGCTTTCTGAATGGCGGGCATTGGAGGCCATTCGGAAATCTGATTCAGATTCCTTGCCGACCGACCCCATCAAAATGGGTCGGTCAGAAAGGAATCCGACCAGCCGATTACAATGTGGGCTGAAGGGCTCCGACCGACGTCCTGCATCGTAACCGGCCCCTAAGACGAAAAAAGCATTGGATGTAATGAAACAAGACTACAAATTAATTGATCCATGGCGCAGGGCCCATTTGGAAGCCTCCCAGTATACTTGTTATTCTCATCAGTTTCAGTCTGCATCTCGTTTTGATTTCTTTCTAATCTCCCGTTCTCTTAAGTGTCTTAATTCAGAAAATAGGGACAATTCATTTTCCGATCATTTGCTGGTTAAAATCGAAATTAAAATAGATGCGAAAAGAAGGAAAGGTCCAGATGGATTGTCTCCTTCTTTCTAACCAACAATAGATAACTAGTATGAAAAAATGGACAAAATTGTTTTTTCTGGAAAATAAGGGCAATGCAACACTCTTCTCTGTTAGGGGGGATTTTAAGGCTACAATACGGGGGCAGTTGTGGCTTATATGGCAGCGCAACCAAAAATTCGGGGGACACGCATAGCCGAACTGCAGCTAGCAGTTGACACAGCTCTTTTAGGGGTGGATGCTCCAGCAGAGGCGCAATTATCCAAAGCCAAACAGGAGTTAAGGGAATTTTTCATCATAGAGGAAATAAAGAGCTCATGGATGTTCAACCAGCAAGTATATTAGGAAAGTAAGATGGTAGGCAAACTTCTATCATGGTCAACAAGGGTATAGCAGGAAGCATCAATAATCACTGAACTGCAGGAACCAGGGACAGGGGCCTCGGTTATCGAAAAGGATAGGATCACTAAAATCTTTTTAGATCATTATTGCAAGCTCCATGGAACCAAATATATGGTTTCAAAGGAAGCAATTCATCAATATTTTCAAAATATCAACCTTCCACACCTATCAAGTACTCAGGCAGAGGGAATGGTAGCTGATATTACAATAGTAGAAATCCAGCAGGCCCTTGCCTCAATGCCCTGTGGGAAGTCTTAGAGTAACAATGGCCTTCAAACAGAGTTTTATAAAGCATTTTCAGAAGAGGTAATACCGTTTCTGGCCGAGCTTTTTAATTTTGTAAAAAAAGGAGGTGAGGTCCCACTAATTTTTAAAGAATCCACCATCATTAGTTTTGTTAAGAAGGGCAAGAATCCTAGAGATATCAGCTGATATAAGCCGATCAGTCTGTTAAACTCTGACTATAAAATTTTAATGAAAATATGGGCTAATTGATTCACCCCAGATGCACAGAAGGTGATCCATAAGGATCAGACAGGATTTGTGGCTGGAAGGTCAATGTCATCCAATACTGGATTTCTAGTACAAGCACTTGACTTCTTTAACACTAATCAAACACATGCACTTTTAATGGTGATCGACGCTGAGAAAGCACTCGATCTCGTGAATTGGGACGCTCTTTTTTACAGCCTTAGGAGGGTGGAGTTTCCCTCTCAAATCATTAACATGCTATGGGAAATTTATCAAGGGGCACAGGCTCAGGTCTTCATAAACTCCAACTTAGCAGGGACGGTTGATATAAATCGGGGAACACGACAGGGTTGTCCCCTATCCCCCGTGTTGTTTACTTTCTTTATTGAACCATTGGCAGTCAGGATTAGGGCAAATTTGGAAATAGAAGCACCAATAATAGGGATGTCCAAACTGAAATTGTTTATGGACAATGTAATCCTTTATCTTAGACCTGGAAAGCAGAATATTGAGACGACGTTGACAGAATTTGCGCAGTTCGAATCAATTGGGGGATATAAAATCAATCACAATAAGACAGAAATTCTGTTGCTCAATGCTGCTTGAGATGTTCTCCCGTGTAATCTTCAACGGCAAGGTCTCTCCCCCAAACCGATTCGATATCTGGGGATAAATGTTACCAATCGCTATGCGGAAATATATAAATTGAATTATGAGGCAACGTTAAAAAAAATTAAAGACCTACTAGACAGATAGACACTTCTTCCTCTTACATTGATTGGCTGTGTAGCTCTTATAAAAATGTCTATTCTACAAATAATGATTTTTCTTTTTACAAACGTTCCAATTAAAATTAACACAATATATTTTAAAGAACTGGAAGTAATTTTATGTCCGTTCATTTGGAATAGGAAGGCTTCCAGGGTAAAATTTCTAGTGCTTCAACTGGATATTGAAAAGGGGGGGTTGGCACTCCCCCAAGTTCGTACATATTATGAAGCCTCTTTCTTAGATATTATATTCTGTTTAATTAATTGTAAGGGATCCTTGGATAGTTTCTTTCTCGATAAGATGATTCAGGAAGCCGGATCTCAGATTCTGGTTTTCATAAAGACAGCTAAACTCCCCCAAAAAACTATATTTACAACATTACAGGAGTAGTGTACCAGACTCCAGGCATTTTATTCCGCAAAGGCTCATTCAGCAGGGTATGAGTACTTACAACTCCTAGAATGTAAAAGCCTGGGTCTCCATATCCAAAATTGTCAATTAAGGTTCTGGAAAGCAAATGGTTTTAAAGAGCTGGGACATTTTGTTTGTGAGAAGGAGATGTATTAATTGGCAGGAAATCCAGGCTAGGTGTGGAAATCGGTGCAAGCTTTTCGTTTTGGGGTATCTTCAAATTGTACATATATTGAAAAAATATTGTCTCCCATCTACTATAGGTCCAACATGCACAGTTGCAGCTCTTTTCAGAACAAAACTAAGAGGGGTGGGATACTGGTACAGACTTTTACGGAGTCTAGGGGAGTGCCTCTTAGTAAAACATTTTTTAGATAAGACTACTTAAGCAACGCAATATACTTTCACTGAGCTCGAGTGGCAGGCGATCTCGCTAATTGGCAACAAAGCATTAAGAGCGGCAAATTTTAAAGGAATGTCATTTTTGTCACGCTGGATGGCATACTATACTCCCAAAGCGCTCCATAAAATATATTCAGAAGTAGAGGATAGATGCTTTCGTTGCCAGCAACTGGGAGAAGTAGGCTGGCTTAATATTTGTTTTACCTGCCTGATGTTAACACACTTTTGGGAGAGAGTTTTCTATGCTCTTGGCCTTGGCCGACAGAGAAGACTTGAACCAGAGACGGCAATAGCGCTTTTTGGATTAGTAAGGCAGAGACAAAATCCACCTGTGACTAAAGGGGAGAAAACATTCTTAGCAATTGCCTCTTCAGTGGCATGATCCTTCATCCTCCAGAATTGGAGGACAACAAAAATACCAGCTTACTTAGAATGGTATAGCAAAATGATGCGAACACAAAAATGTGAAGAGGCCTACGCTAAAAGGGTTGGTGCCATCAAAAGATTTATGGCTATATGGAAATATATGGATGAAGTAGAAAGCTTACAAGCGTGAAAACGAGGTAAAAGTGGGGCTGAAAGAAATGTCTAGTTACAATCGCACTTTATAACAAAAGCTGTCTGCTGCTGAATCAGAGTTGATGCACTCTACCAAGGCTTAGAGTAATTTTATTGGGAGGCAGGGATAAATGCAAATTATGGGAGTCAAAGCATTTGCACTTTAACAATAGCACTTTGACAAGTCAAAAATGTGTGAATGAAGGTGTTCAATAATGCATGCTTGATTAATGTGAATTCAAAGCACACACAGATGATGGAGAGAATGCAGATCAAATCAAACATTCTACCCCAGCCAATAGATCTGGGTTAAATCCATCGTTCTTTTGCTCACCATGCCACCCAAGTTTAGAGCCAGCCATATGCAAATCAGTCTTGACCCTGTGCTTCATGGGAACAGTCCAGCCAGGTCCTCCCTGGACTGGAAACAAGCATCCTGGGACCGGTTTCGGGGCATCACCCATCATCAGCCAGGTTAGCTTGAATCCAGTGGCAGAGTGAGCCCGGGACCCACGTCTGGGCATCCCCGGCGCACTTAGGGCGAGAAAGCAAAGACACACAGATGATGGACAGAATGCAGAGCAAATCAAACATTCTCCCCCAGTCAATAGATCTGGGTTAAATCCATCGTTCTTTTGCTCACCATGCCACCCAAGTTTAGACCCAGCCATATGCAAATCAGTCTTGACCCTGTGCCTCATGGGAACAGTCCAGACCGAACTGCCAAGCCGGGTCTTCCCTGGACCAAAAACAAGCATCCTGGGACCGGTTTCAGGGCATCACCCTTCATCAGCCAGGTTAGCTTGAATCCAGTGGCACAGTGAGCCCGGGACCCACATCTAGGCATACCCTGCCAACCTAGGGCGAACAAAGCAAACACAAGGAGATGATGGACGGAGCGCTGAAATTTTCCAGAAACTCACCCCCAGTCACAGACCTGGGTTGAATCCATCATCCCAGATCTGTGACTGGGGGTGCATGTCTGAAAGTTTCGGTGCTCCGTGTGTTTGCTTTGATTAATGTGAATTGGCATAATACTTGATTTACTTTATAATATAAGCAGAAGTATCTTGAACATCGTTTTTGCATGTTGCACCTTTTTTTTAGGGAAAGAAACAACAGGGAAATGTCACATCGAAGCTATAATGGAACCCAATCTTTTAAATGAATGTGTTATTGTTGAAATCGATTTTATGTTTTACATATACGATATATTGATTTATTTTACGCTTTATCTTATACTTCTGCTCAATAAATAATATTATAATGGTGGACGGGTCCGTGGCCACACATCCGATGGGCTCCTTGAGCCCGCCAGTGCTGCGGAGGCCTCCCAATCCCTGAAATGGCGGTGGTGCCTACCAGGCACCGCCGTAGGGATTGCAATGATCCATATCCGCCAGCCTTTACATTGTGCTTCACCCGCCATGGAAAGGCTAGCGGGGATGGACATTGGGGGCCTGTAGCGGGCCCCCCTTCACCCCGGACTTTTCATTTGGGGGTGGAGGGGCACCTATGGTGCCCCCCAACATTTCCATGCACCATGTGGCAGGCACTGCATAGTGCCTGCCACGTAGTGCAGGGAAATGTGAAATGTGCTGTTTTTACATTGCGGCGGGTGGTGCTGCCAGCAGCACCCGCTGCAATGTAAAATATGGGAAGTGCAACCGCCATGGTGGCGGTCGCATTGTTAATCAGCCCTGTGGGACCGCCGCCTTGTAGGCGGGCGGTCCCACTCCCTGATACGATGGTGGACAGACTGAAGTCCGTCCGCCATCGTAATCAGCCCCTTAGTCATGGGAGTGTTAGGACTAATTATGCATATTCACATGAACTAACAAGGGATCACAGTATATGGCTAGAGATCTGCAATGTGATATAACCCTGATGAAGTCTTCTTTAACAAATCTCTTTTAATAATGAATACATTCAGAATGCCAATTATTTCTTTCTGTAGATTATTGCACAAAGTGATTTCTGAAGTTACATGGGCAGAGCCAGGCTGCAAAAGCATACATCATTCATTTATTGGCATTACAGAAGAGCATGGCAACATAATACATTTGAAGTAAAATACATAAAAATGCCACATGATTGGGGAAAAAACTTTGAAAGATGCGCTTAGAAAGGCGATATACTTTATAAAGCCTCAGATGTACAGTTTGGAAAAAACATGAATGATAATTCAAAATAGGGCATTAAAAATATTCTCGTTTCCAAACAGCAGTTTAATAAACATCAGAACATAAATATAATACTGCAAACAGCACTATTTATTTTGTTTTCAGCCAGTCCTAGTTTTATTGCAAGCTTCTGTAGGAGTAAGCTGGCAAAATATTGACCCTCAAAATATCGTCATCCTATACTTATAATGGTAAGTACAAAAATATCGAAGTAATAAATGTTGTTGCATTAAATATCGCTTTTTAAATATATATAAAATGAAAATAGTATGTATTAAATATATTAAATAGTAACATTAATTTAAAAAATAGATTTAGTATATATTTTAATAAATATAACAAATAAACTTAATATAAAAGAAGATAAACACACATATATAATTAATATATATATTTACATATATCTACTTAAAAACAATTATTAAATGAATAATTTTAATTTATATCATAATTTCGATATGTTTTTAAAAAATATAACAAAATATACATATAGATATATGTATATATATATATAAATTCAAATTTCAAAGGTGTTTTAAATGCTAATTTCTTACTATAACGTCCCTGAAACCTATGGTTTTTTCAGTGAATTTCTAAGGTTTTTTAAATGCTAATTTCTATCTATAACGTCCCTAAAACCTGTGATTTTTTCAGTGAATTTCTAAGGTTTTTTAAATGCCAATTTCTAACTATAACATCCCTGAAACCTGTGGTTTTTTCAGTGAATTTCTAAGGTTTTTTAAATGCAAATTTCTAACTACACCTATAAGACATGTGCAGAAAGAGAAAGAAAGGCGCAGAAAGAAGCAAGAGAAGTGCAGAAAGAAGCAAGAGAAGTACAGAAAAAGGCAAGAAAAGTGCAGAAAAAAGCAAGAGAGGTGCAAAAAGAGGAAGAAAGGTGCAGAAAGAAGCAGGAGAAGTGATGAAAGAGGCAAGAGAGGTGCAGAAAGAAGAAAGAGAAGTGCGGAAAGAAGCAAGAGAGGCACAGAAAGAAGCAAGAGAGTTGCAAAAAGAAGAGAGTGAGGTGCAGAAAGAGGAAGAAAGGCACAGAAAGAGGCAAGTAAGGTGCAGAAAGAGGCAAGAGAGGTGCAGAAAGAGACAAGAGAGCTGCAGAAAGAGGCAAGAGAGGTGCAGAAAGAGGCAAGAGAGGTCCAGAAAGAGGAAGAAAGGTGCAGAAAGAGGCAAGAAAAAGGAAGAAAAAGGAAGAAAGGCGCAGAAAGAAGCAAGAGAAGCGCAGAAAGAAGCAAGAGAGGTGCAGAAAGAAGCAAGAGAGGTGCAGAAAGAAGAGAGTGAGGTGCAGAAAGAGGCAAAGCAGGTGCAGAAAGAGACAAGAGTGGAGTAGAAAGCCAAAAGAGGTGCAGATAGAGGCAAGAGAAGTGAAGAAAGAGGCAAGAGAGGTGCATAAAGAGGCAAGAGACGTGCAGAAAGAGGCAAGAGAGGTGTAGAAAGAGACAAGCCTGTTGCAGAAAGAGGCAAGAGATGTGCAGAAAGAGGCAAGAGAGGTGCAGAAAGAGGCAAGAGAGGTGCATAAATAGGCAAGAGAGGTGCAGAAAGAAGAGAGTGAGCTGCAGAAAGAGGGAAGAGAGGTGTAGAAAGAGGCAAGAGAGGTGCAGAAAGAAGAGAGTGAGCTACAGAACGAGGCAAGAGAGGTGCAGAAAGAGGCAAGAGAGTTGCAGAAAGAGGCAAGAGAGGTAGAGAAAGAGGTAAGATTCTCCCAGATTCTCCCACTACTGCCTAGTGCTACCAGATCCTTAGTAGTGAGGAGCATAATTTTAAGTAGACTGGATTACTGTAACTCTCTGTATTTGGGAGCACCGCACTCAGTGCTATTGAAGCTGCAGAGGATCCAGTCTATAGCAGCCAAACTGGCATTAAACAGGCAGCGCAGGTCCTCGACGATGGCAGCATTAAAAGACCTCCATTGGCTACCCGTCAAGGAGAGAATTCAATTTAAATCTCTCTGCATCGTGTTCAGGGCAGTGCATGGTTTGGGTCCAATTTCCATGCAGGAGAAACTCACATGGTACAACCCTGGGAGAAATCTTCGCTCTTCCAGTGCAAGTCTGGTAACTACTACTAGATTTAAGAAGACTAGGATGGGTGGCAGAGCATTCGGTATAGCAGCCTCACGACTCTGGAATGATCTCCCCCTGCATATTAGACAAACCAACTCGCTGCTCTCATTCAGAAAAAGCTTAAAGACCTGGCTCTTCCCTAGGGATAAGTAATATGAGCTTTCTAAATCAGCGTACAGGCTATCTGTTCTGCCTAGTGACAATTTGGTAAGTCGCAGCGCCAGGATACCCGCAGGGTGACAGTTTTTTGCGCTATATAAATCTACGATACAATACAATACAAGAGATATAGAAAGAGTCAAGAGAGGTACAGAAAGAGGAAGAAAGGTGCAGAAAGAAGCAAGTGAGCTGCAGAACGAGGCAAGAGAAGTGCAAAAAGAGTCAAGAGAGGTGCATCAAGAGGCAAGAGAGGTGCAGAAAGAGGAAGAAATGTTCAGAAAGAGGCAAGAGAGGTGCAGAGAGAGGCAGGAGAGGTGCAGAAAGAAGAGAGTGAGGTGCAGAAAGAGGAAGAAATGTTCAGAAAGAGGCAAGAGAGGTGCAGAAAGAGGCAAGAGAGGTGCAGAAAGATGCAAGAGAGGTGTAGAAAGAGGCAAGAGTGGTGCAGAAAGAGGGAAGAGATGTGCAGAAAGAGGCAAGAGAGGTGCAGAAAGAGGCAAGAGAGGTGCAAAAGAGGCAAGAGAGGTACAGATAGAAGAGAGTGAGCTGCAGAATGAGGGCAGAGAGGTCCAGAAAGAGGCAAGAGAGGTGCAGAAAGAGGCAAGCGACGTGCAGAAAGAGACAAGAGACAACTAGATTGCTAACATTCTATATTTATTACAAAAGTGTGGCATTTAGAAATTATAGAAATGAGAGAGTCTTATTTGCATAGAAATTATGGTTAGTGCTCTAAAAACTAAAATGAGGACATATTTTCTGAGTTCTCAAATAGCGACAAAGCACTTTTAAATTATTTGTTATCTTTATGTTTTTTATCCAGTTGACCACTTGATTAAATGTTACGCTTAGGGAGAGAATGTGGTGTTACTTCCAGAGCTGCAGACTTTGCAACTGGGGAACCAAGTTGGAGTTTATGCTTCAGCTCGACATTCTGTGATTCTGGTCAAATCACTTAATCTCCCCATGCCTACAACCAAAATGAGTTTGTCCTTGTATGATGTAACCAATGCTCATGTAAATCACTCCAATATCTGACCAGCCTGCACTATATAAAACTGCAAAAAAACAAAGTATAAAAAGTGTTTTCCACACTTCTGTCATTGGGCTATATGTGGGCTACATCTGGGTGATATTTGTGCTACATTTGGGCTCCTTTTTCTCTGGTGGCCATCTTGGGAGACTTTAATTAAATTCATTAAACTTTATTCGATCTGATTTAGAAACATAGATCATAAAAGTGTACATAAAAACAGTAAATCCTCTTTCTTAATACAATACAGTGAGAATTAATTAAAACCAGGAGGTAAAAACGGGTGTTACAAAGCACGGTTCAGAGCAACTTCAGGTTAACAGAATAGTAAAGTTCAATGTTTCGCAAGATCAATCTCATGTACTTCGTGCAAAACATGCAATAAGGGGTCCAAGTAAGAGCAACGCTCCAATACCTGACCAGTCTGCACTATATAAAACTACAAAAAAGCAAAAAATAAAAAGTGTTTTGCACACTTCTGTCATTGGGCTATATGTGGGCTACATCTGGGTGATATTTGTGCTACATTTGGGCTCTATTTACTCTGGTGGCCATCTTGGGAGACTTATTTGTTATCAAGTTTCCTAATTTCCTCATTTACTGCAGTCTCCTCAGTAGGAAATGCTTTCAGTTTTTACTTTGATTCCATCAAGAAGCATTCAGATGTGTCACACCTTTGCCATAAATTCAGAATGTTAGCACTCTAGTTGCTCAGATCACTGTAGTAAAGCTACTGCTCACCAGGGAGTTAACTGGAAGTCTACTGCTGGTATTAAAAGTGATTGTTTCAGTCTGCATGTCAGAATTTTCTAATGAAATAGAAGAGGATTTGAGATTTCACTTAAAACATGCCCTAATTTTTCTTTCTGCAGCACTAACCATAATTTCTATGGCAAAATGAACCCTCATTTTGTTCCTTTTTAAATTAAATGTTTTAAGTGTTACCAGTTTATTCCAATCAAGATGGCTTCAGGTGTGCCATAATTTTGTCATAAGTAAGACTGTTAGCGCTCTAGTTGTTCTTTAGAACACTCTGGGAAGCTGCAGTAGAACACAAAGGAATCAACTGACAGGCTGCTCCTGTTGAAATATAACAGGAAGATATTTGAGATCTCACTTAAAACATGTCCTAATTGTTCTTTCTACAGCACTAACCATAATTTCTATGACAAAATGAACCCCCTCATTTTGTTCCTTTTTAAATTAAATGTTTTAAGTGTTACCAGTTTATTCCAATCAAGATGGCTTCAGGTGTGCCATAATTTTGTCATAAGTAAGACTGTTAGCGCTCTAGTTGTTCTTTAGAACACTCTGGGAAGCTGCAGTAGAACACAAAGGAATCAACTGACAGGCTGCTCCTGTTGAAATATAACATGAAAATATTTGAGATCTCACTTAAAACATGACCTAATTTTTCTTTCTACAGCACTAACCATAATTTCTATGACAAAATGAACCCCATCATTTTGTTCCTTTTAAATTAAATGTTTTAAGTGTTACCAGTTTATTCCATTCAAGATGGCTTCAGGTGTGCCATACTTTTGTCATAAGTAAGGCTGTTAGCGCTCTAGTAGTTCTTTAGAACACTCTGGGAAGCTGCAGTAGAACACAAAGGAATCAACTGACAGTCTCTGCCCTTGTTGGATGTACATGTTTTACTGATAATGTCAGACTTCATTCTATCATGACTGAGAAAGATAATGTGAATTTACAGAAAATATGCTCTCATTTTAGCTTCTGGAGCACATCTCTTGCATCTTTCTGTACCTCTCTTGCCTCTTTCTGCACCTCTCTTGCCTCTTTCTGAACATTTCTTCCTCTTTCTGCACCTCACTCTCTTCTTTCTGCACCTCTCCTGCCTCTCTCTGCACCTCTCTTGCCTCTTTCTGAACATTTCTTCCTCTTTCTGCACCTCTCTTGCCTCTTGATGCACCTCTCTTGACTCTTTTTGCACTTCTCTTGCCTCGTTCTACAGCTCACTTGCTTCTTTCTGTACCTTTCTTCCTCTTTTTGAACCTCTCTTGACTCTTTCTATACCGCTTACCTCTTTTCTGTACCTCTCTTGCCTCTTTCTGCACCTCTCTTGCCTCTTTCTGCACCTCTCTTGCCTCGTTCTGTAGCTCACTCTCTTCTTTCTGCACCTCTCTTGCCTCTTTCTACACCTCTCTTCCCTCTTTCTGCAGCACACTCTCTTCTTTCTGCACCCCTCTTGCCTCTTTATGCACCTCTCTTGCCTCTTTCTGCACCTCTCTTGCCTCTTTCTGCACATCTCTTGCCTCTTTCTGCAACAGGCTTGTCTCTTTCTACACCTCTCTTGCCTCTTTCTCCACATCTCTTGCCTCTTTCTGCACCTCTCTTGCTTCTTTCTTCACTTCTCTTGCCTCTATCTGCACCTCTCTTGGCTTTCAACTTTTGGCCCCTCCCTAACCAATGGGTTTAAAGTTCCCAGCGATATCACCCAAAAAGAAGACAGGAGTCTCAACTTACAGGGATTCTTCCCTTGCGGACACTGCAAGGCATGCCGCGTCAGTCGCATGCGGAAAGAATACCTCTAACCCAATAGTAACAAAATCATACCCATCCGACAGTTCCTCACCTGTAGCTCCTCTTTCATCATTTATGCCTTGGAATGCCCGTGCAACCTCCGTTACATTGGTAGTACAACGCACAGGGCAAAGAAACGTGCCCTGGAACACATGAGGGCAATAGCAAAGAAAGATACACATTACCCCATAGCCAGACACTTTGAGACACATCACTACTCAGACAATACCAAATTACAGTTTTTTGTCCTTGAACAAATAGGGAGCAACCCCAGGGGTGGGAACCGAGAACTCCAATTAAGAAAACAGGAATCTAGATATATCATTGAGCTAGGAACACGTCATCCCAAGGGACACAATATGGACGAAGAAATAGCAATACGTCTCCATGATGAATAGGAGTGTCAGTACATGCTGAACCAACTACGGTTTCTGTTGATTTCTACTTACTGTATTGCAATTCTATGCTTTTTAACGATCTGCTGCCTTTCATAACATTCTAACTGTCGATCCTTTTCTCTTCATTTACAGGAGGAAAGGAAGGGACACACACGGATGGAACAGATAGAACGGGTCCCTACCCTTTTCTTCGTGGTTTCATTCTCCTGGAATGGCCATATGCCACAGATAAGAATTTTCTTTTCAAATTTCTCTATTTAGATTTTGTATGTTTTTCACTTGATTTTTGTCATACACTGTATATACACGCTGTCACTTAGGTTTTCCTTGTCTCTACATACTCATTGATTTTGTACCCACTAGGGGCGGATATGCAATGTGAGATATGCAATGTGAACTATGTATCCATTCCTGTAACCATTGACTATGAATGCACTATAGATGTTTGATGTCCGCACAATAACCCACTTGGGGCTTACAGGCAATGGACAGACGTTACTTTACTTTCATGCATACTGAAGATCAGATACACCATATACGCACAGCCACTACAAAATGGCGACCATAGCCGGCCGGACCATTATAGATCGTGGAGACAGGCACACCCAACATACTTTGCTTTATTTCAATTGGTATTGAGGATGCATACATCTTGTCAACATATATGACATTGTTCACACAGGCCATGAAAATGTCAGATATACTTAATATGCTTATACGAGTAATGATATGTAACATGTTACAAGATGGCGACTGGTATCTCGGGTGATTTGCCCATAGCCAAGAAGTCTTTTGTCAATTTCTGTCTATCAGTATGTAACGAGGCTTTCACTTCGTACACTTTGTGTGATCAAGCCGCAAGGCGAAACTCGTCACGTTGATTTATGATGGAATCAATCTCGGTTTTCCTGATCATGCCTTATCTTTCTGAGTGTGCGAGCGATTGTTCTCCTTTGCACATATATATATATATATTCACTTAAAAAACCATAGGTTTCAGTCACGTTATAGTTAGAAATTAGCATTTAAAAAACCTTTGAAATTCACTGAAAAACCATAGGTTTCAGACACATTATAGTTAGAAATTAGCATTTAAAAACCTTTGAAATTCACTGAAAAAACCATAGGTTTTAGGGAAAGTTATAGTTAGTTGGACATTGCACTCGTACAAAACCCGTGAAATTCCCCCGTTATAGTTAGTTCAGCTAACTATAACTCGCGCCCCGCAATGCACTGCTGATGACGTCACATATTACATCACTCATGACATGGTCAGTGACATCACTGATGACATCACTGATGACATCTCAAATGACATCACTGATGACATCATCCATGTGATAATTTCATGCATCTTCTCACACCCTAATATAACCTTTGATACACCCATTCTAAATTACAGACTGCCAGTGTCAAAACCATAGACACTCCAACACCAATAACTACATACCCACTCACTGATTCTTAGGTCTACACACACATCCACTCACTCACCCGTACAGTAACTCATACTTATAGTCACTCAGTACAGGACTATCATATGCACTCATACACCTACATAGACACTCACACACCGCCACTCATCCATAGAGGTACTCACACACCTAGTCAGTCATGCAAATAATTAATCACACTGCCATTTACTCACCTATACAGTCATACACACACCAGCTCACTTACTCATGCAAATACTAGCACATTCTTACGCTCTTATACAATCACTGACACAAGCACACACTCATCCATACAGCCACTCTCACAATCACACACTCTCACTTATAGCCATTTATATACTCCAACACACATATATACTGCCTTTCACATATGTAGTTACTCACACATGTACCAGTGAGATATACATTCACTCACTAACACACCCATACACACACTCACCCACCCATACAGTCCATCACAGATGCACTCTTGAAACCATGCACCCAGTGAATCACCCACTCACACATCTATGCACAGAGTCACACACCCCACCCACACAAACTCTCAGGCACCCATACAGATACTCAGACAACCAATCAATAACCCATGTAGACACTCATGTAGCTATTCAGAAACCCATGCAGCCGCTAACACACCAACAGACAGATGGATACAGACATTCACACAGTTTAGTCACTAACCCATGCATTCAGTAAGATACGTTTAATCACTCACTTATAGAGTCAGTCACGCACCTACTAAATAATCCATTCAGACAATTATACACCCACTCATTCTTCAATACGCCTTTCCCTATATATATTAAACATATTTAAACTTTACAGAAACACACACTCACTGAGTGGATGTGTGTGTAGACCTAAGAATCAGTGAGTGGGTATGTAGTTATTGGTGTTGGAGTGTCTATGGTTTTGCGAATGGCAGTCTGTAATTTAGAGTGGGTGTATCAAAGGTTATATTAGGGTGTGAGGAGGTGCATCAGATTATCACGTGGATGATGTCATCAGCGATGTCATTTGAGATGTCATCAGTGATGTCATCAGTGATGTCACTGACCATGTCATCAGTGATGTAATATGTGACGTCATCAGCAGTGCATTGCGGGGGCGCGAGTTATAGTTAGCTGAAATAACTATAACGGGGGAATTTCACAGGTTTTGTACGAGTGCAATGTCCAATTAACTATAACTGTCCCTAAAACCTATGGTTTTTTCAGTGAATTTGTAAGGTTTTTTAAATGCTAATTTCTAACTATAAAGTGCCTCAAACCTATGGTTTTTTCAGTGAATTTCAAAGGTTTTTTAAATGCTAATTCCTAACTATAACATATCTGAAACCTATGGTTTTTTTCAGTGAGTTTCAAAGGTTTTGTAAATGACAATTTTTAAATGTATTGTTATATTTATTTTTTTGATACTGATTTACTACATTTTTTTAAACTATTTATTTTTAGATATTTTATTTTTTAAATTACATTATAATTACATTATACATTGGCGGTCCCCAGGGCCATCAAGAGCTCCAGGAGGGGGGCCACGCGGACCCCTCCCTTCACATGCACAGCCCCCGGGAGGTGGTGGTCCCGGGGGCTCGGGGGTCCGTTCCGGACCCCCAAATTAGCATTTTTTTTTAGTGCCCCGGGGAGGTGGCGGTCCCCGGGGCGTGTGGGGGGGCTTGAGCCCCCCCACACAGGTGTATTATTTAAAAAAAAAGAAGCCCTGGGGGGTGGCGGTCCCTGGGGCTGCGGGAGGGCCGAGAGCCCTCCCGCACCATTATTGTTTTAAAGCCCCGGGGGGTGGCGGTCCCCGGGGCTTGGGGGGCCTTAGAGGCCCCCCATATTATTAAATAAACCCCCCATGCCCCCGGGACTTGGCCCACCTGGGGGCCAATTAACCACAAAGCACGGGAGACCGCGCTTCGTTTTTTTTTTTTCTCGGCGGGATCCGCGCATCCCGCCGATTTAAAAAAATATATATATTTTTTTTTGGGCCCTGGTGGTCCTTATAGGACACCCTGAGCAGGCCTAGGGGGTCAGGGTGTTTCTACCCTGCCCCCTTTTTGCGTTTTACGCAGTTGTTTTAATGGTTTCTTGTTCCTCGGTTCTACACTTCCTGGTTTGGAGTGTTGACAGCCAATTAGCATGCAGCTCGTGATCGGGAGGGTGCGTGGATCCACCGCGGCCATAGATATCGAAACTTTTATTTTGGATTTTCTCAGCAACTACTGAACGGATTTACACCATTTTTAAAAAGAGAGCTTTCTGAACCAAGCACTACCTTTTGCCAAATTTGGTGTAATTCCGTTCAGCAGTTTTGGCTGTAGCCTTGCATAAAGTTTCCTATGGGAAATTGATTTTTTCACTCTTATTTTTTAATTTCTCCGCAACTACTGAACGGATTTACACCATTTAAAAAAAGGTCGCTTTCTGAACCAAGCGCTACCTTTTGCAAAATTTGGTGTAATTCCGTTCAGCAGTTCGGGCTGTAGCCGTGGCTAAAATTTCCTATGGGAATTAACATGGAGAAAATACGTTTTGGGACCCCCTTTTTCTCGGCCCCCGCTTGATGAATCACCCCGAAACTTTCAAGACAGGAGCGGACCGGAGCGCCCCACTAGTTTTGAAAATTTCGCGATGACTCGTCAAACGACGCCAAACTTATTGGGAATAGAATGTTGCAGATTTCCTATGGATAAAGGTCCTAACTATAACTATCTACTGGCGCCCGCCAGTAGATAATATATATATATATATATATATATATATATATATATATATATCCACTGAAAAACCATAGGTTTTAGGGACAGTTATAGTTAGTTGGACATTTCACTCGTACAAAACCATAGAAATTCCCCCGTTATAGTTAGTTCAGCTAACTATAACTCGCGCCCCGCAATGCACTGCTGATGACGTCACATATTACATCACTCATGACATGGTCAGTGACATCACTGATGACATCACTGATGACATCTCAAATGACATCACTGATGCCATCACTGATGACATCATCCAGTGACTGTGTGTTTCTGTAAAGTTTAAATATGTTTAATATATATAGGGAAAGGCGTATTGAAGAATGAGTGGGTGTATAAGTGTCTGAATGGATGATTTAGTACGTGAGTGACTGACTCTACAAGTGAGTGATTAAATGTATCTTACTGAATGCATGGGTTAGTGACTAAACTGTGTGAATGTCTGTATCCGTCTGTCTGTTGGTTTGTAAGCGGCTGCATGGCTTTTTGAATAGCTACATGAGTGTCTACATGGGTTATTGATTGATTGTCTGAGTATCTGTATGGGTGCCTGAGTGTTTGTGTGGGTGGGGTGTGTGTGACTCTGTGCATAGATGTGTGAGTTGGTGATTCACTGGGTGCATGGTTTCAAGAGTGCATCTGTGATGGACTGTATGGGTGGGTCAGTGTGTGTATGGGTGTGTTAGTGATTGAATGTATATCTCAGTGGTACATGTGTGAGTAACTACATATGTGAAAGGCAGTATATATGTGTGTTGGAGTATATAAATGGCTATAAGTGAGAGTGTGTGATTGTGAGAGTGGCTGTATGGATGAGTGTGTACTTGTATCAGTGATTGTATAAGAGCGTAAGAATGTGCTAGTATTTGTATGAGTAAGTGAGCTGGTGTGTGTATAACTGTATAGGTGAGTAAATGGGTGTGTGATTAAGTTTTTTGCATGACTGACTAGGTGTGTGAGTACCTCTATGGATGAGTGGCGGTGTGTGAGTGTTTATATAGGTGTATGAGTGCATATGATAGTCCTGTACTGAGTGACTAAGTATGAGTGACTGTACGGGTGAGTGAGTGGATGTGTGTGTAGACCTAAGAATCAGTGAGTGGGTATGTAGTTTTTGGTGTTGCAGTGTCTATGGTTTTGAGAATGGCAGTCTGTAATTTAGAGTGGGTGTATCAAAAGTTATATTAGGGTGTGAGAAGATGCATGAAATTATCACATGGATGATGTCATCAGTGATGTCATTTGAGATGTCATCAGTGATGTCATCAGTGATGTCACTGACCATGTCATGAGTGATGTAATATGTGACGTCATCAGCAGTGCATTGCGGGGCGCGAGTTATAGTTAGCTGAACTAACTATAACGGGGGAATTTCTATGGTTTTGTACGAGTGAAATGTCCAACTAACTATAACTGTCCCTAAAACCTATGGTTTTTTCAGTGAATTTCAAAGGTTTTTTAAATGCTAATTTCTAACTATAACGTGTCTGAAACCTATGGTTTTTTCAGTAAATTTCAAAGGTTTTTTAAAAGCTAATTTCTAACTATAACGTGACTGAAACCTATGATTTTTAAGTGAATTTCAAAGGTTTTTTTAAATGCTAGTTTCTAACTATGCCTACAGAGGTAGGACATGTGAAGAAAGAAGAAAAAACGCACAGAAAGAAGCAAAAGATGTGCAGAAAGAACTAACAGAGGAGCAGAAAGAGGCCTTGTTGCAAAATCATCCTGTGCACACAACTTTTTCAGACGGTACTGGTGGTAACTGACTCTGACTAACCAGAGCCAGTGCTATGCTAAAAGACACTTAGAATACAGTGAAAACACCTACATACACTAGGGAACCCTATGCGTTGAGGTACCCCTGTGATTAGCATGACCTCCTCTGCAAGTCCCTAGTACATAATAGGGCAGGGGGATTAAAACTACCTCTTAAAACGCGCTACAGGGCGCGTTTGCACAGTGGTGAAGGGAGGGGGCCTGAGGTGACATGTGTGCAAACGCACCCGTGGCGCGTTTTAAGCTGCGGGATTAAGTCCCTTGAATTCTGAGGGTCCCTGAGGCCCAACTAGCCCCCAGGTACCTACAGTTAGGACCACAGAGCTGAGTTGCAGAGAGGCGTTCCGAGGCCACGCACCTTTTTCACCTCTCTGCAACGCAACTCTGTTGTGCTTACTGAAGGTACCTGGTGGGCTAGTTGGCCCCCAGGGTCCCTCAGGATTCAAAGGGAATTAATTCCCCAACTTAAAACGCACCACAGGGCGTGTTTGCGCACATGTCACCTGAGGCCCCGCCCCTCCCTTCACCACTGTGCAAACGCGCCCCGTGGTGCGTTTTAAGTTGGGGGATTAGGTCACCTTGAATCCTGAGGGTCCCTGGGGCCCAACTAGCCCACTAGGTACTTCCAGTAAGCACCACAGGCCTGCGTTGCAACGCCTGTAACAAATTGTGCAGTTGTGTTTAGGTAGTGAAGAGGGTCGTGCTGGGGGTAGTGTTTTAGGGTTTAGGGTAGTGCAGTGGTGTTTGTGTAGTGTAGGGGGTCATGCTGGGGGTAGATTTAGGGTTTAGGGTAGTGCAGTGGTGTTTGGGTAGTGTAGGGAGTCGTGCTGGGGGAGTGTTTTAGGGTTTAGGGTAGTGCAGTGGTGTTTGGGTAGTGTAGGGGGTCGTGCTGGGGGTAGTGTTTTAGGGTTTAGGGTAGTGCAGTGGTGTTTGGGTAGTGTAGGGGTACTGCTGGGGGTAGTGTTTTAGGGTTTAGGTTAGTGCAGTGGTGTTTGGGTAGTGTAGGGGTACTGCTGGGGGTAGTGTTTTAGGGTTTTGGGTAGTGCAGTGGTGTTTGTGTAGTGTAGGGGGTAGTGTTTTAGGGTTTAGGGTAGTGCAGTGGTGTTTGTGTAGTGTAGGAGGTCGTGTTTTAGGGTTTAGGGTAGTGCAGTGGTCTTTGGGTAGTGTAGGGAGTCATGCGGGGGTAGTGTTTTAGGGTTTAGGGTAGTGTAGGGGGTCATGCGGGGGTAGTGTTTTAGGGATTAGGGTAGTGCATTGGTGTTCGGGTAGTGTAGGGGGTCATGCGGGGGGTAGTGTTTTAGGGTTTAGGGCAGTGCAGTGGTGTTTGGGTAGTGTAGGGGGTCGTGCTGGGGGAGTGTTTTAGGGTTTAGGGCAGTGCAGTGGTGTTTGGGTAGTGTAGGGGGTCGTGCTGGGGGAGTGTTTTAGGGTTTAGGGCAGTGCAGTGGTGTTCGGGTAGTGTAGGGGGTCGTGCTGGGGGTAGTGTTCTAGGGTTTAGGGCAGTGCAGTGGTGTTTGGGCAGTGTAGGGGGTAATGCTGGGGGTGGTGTTTTAGGGTTTAGGGCAGTGCAGTGGTGTTCAGGCAGTGTAGGGGGTCGTGCTGGGGGTGGTGTTTCAGGGTTTAGGGCAGTGCAGTGGTGTTCGGGCAGTGTAGGGGTGGTGTTTCAGGGTTTAGGGCAGTGCAGTGGTGTTCGGGCAGTGTAGGGGGTCGTGCAGGGGTGGTGTTTCAGGGTTTAGGGCAGTGGTGTTCGGGCAGTGTAGGGGGTCGTGCTGGGGGTGGTGTTTCAGGGTTTGGGGCAGTGCAGTGGTGTTCGAGCAGTAAAGGGGTCATGCTGGGGGTGGTGTTTCAGGGTTTAGGGCAGTGCAGTGGTGTTCGGGCAGTGTAGGGGGCGGTGCAGGGGTGGTGTTTCAGGGTTTAGGGCAGGGCAGTGGTGTTCTGGCAGTGTAGGGGGTGCTGCAGGGGGTGGTGTTTCAGGGTTTAGGGCAGTGCAGTGGTGTTCGGGCAGTGTAGGGGGTCATGCAGGGGGTGGTGTTTCAGGGTTTAGGGCAGTGCAGTGGTGTTCGGGCAGTGTAGGGGGTCGTGCTGGGGCTGGTGTTTCAGGGTTTAGGGCAGTACAGTGGTGTTCGGGCAGTGTAGGGGGTCGTGCTGGGGCTGGTGTTTCAGGGTTTAGGGCAGTGCAGTGGTGTTCGGGCAGTGTAGGGGGTAGTGCTGGGGCTGGTGTTTCAGGGTTTAGGGCAGTGCAGTGGTGTTCGGGCAGTGTAGGTGGTCGTGCTGGGGCTGGTGTTTCACGGTTTAGGGCAGTGCAGTGGTGTTCGGGCAGTGTAGGGGTCATGCTGGGGCTGGTGTTTCAGGGTTTAGGGCAGTGCAGTGGTGTTCGGGCAGTGTAGGGGGTCTTGCTGGGGCTGGTGTTTCAGGGTTTAGGGCAGTGCAGTGGTATTCGGGCAGTGTAGGGGGTCGTGCTGGGGGTGGTGTTTCATGGTTTAGGGCAGTGCACTGGTGTTTGGGCAGTGTAGGGGGTCATGCTGGGGCTAGTGTTTCAGGATTTAGGGCAGAGCAATGGTGTTCAGGCAGTGTAGGGGGTTTTGCTGGAGGTGGTGTTTCAGGGTTAAGGGCAGTGCAGTGGTGTTCGTGCAGTGTAGTGGGTGGTGTTTCAGGGTTTAGGGCAGTGGTGTTCAGGCAGTGTAGGGGGTCTTGCTGGGGTTGATGTTTCAGGGTTTAGGGCAGTGCAGTGGTGTTCGGGCAGTGTAGGGGGTCGCGCTGGGGTGGTGTTTCAGGGTTTAGGGCAGTGCAGTGGTGTTCCGGCAGTGTAGGAGGTCATGCAGGGGGTGGTGTTTCAGGGTTTAGGGCAGTGCAGTGGTGTTCGGGCAGTGTAGGGGGTCGTGCTGGGGCTGGTGTTTCAGGGTTTAGGGCAGTGCAGTGGTGTTTGGGCAGTGTAGGGGGTTGTGCTGGGGCTGGTGTTTCAGGGTTTAGGGCAATGCAGTGGTGTTCGGGCAGTGTAGGAGGTCATGCAGGGGGTGGTGTTTCAGGGTTTAGGGAGTGCAGTGGTGTTCGGGCAGTGTAGGGGGTCGTGCTGGGGCTGGTGTTTCAGGGTTTAGGGCAGTGCAGTGGTGTTTGGGCAGTGTAGGGGGTTGTGCTGGGGCTGGTGTTTCAGGGTTTAGGGCAATGCAGTGGTGTTCGGGCATTGTAGGTGGTCGTGCTGGGGCTGGTGTTTCAGGGTTTAGGGCAGTGCAGTGGTGTTCGGGCAGTGTAGGGGGTCATGCTGGGGCTGGTGTTTCAGGGTTTAGGGCAGTGCAGTGGTGTTCGGGCAGTGTAGGGGGTCTTGCTGGGGCTGGTGTTTCAGAGTCTAGGGCAGTGCAGTGGTGTTCGGGCAGTGTAGGGGGTCTTGCTGGGGCTGGTGTTTCAGGGTTTAGGGCAGTGCAGTGGTGTTCGGGCAGTGTAGGGGGTCGTGCTGGGGGTGGTGTTTCAGGGTTTAGGGCAGTGCAGTGGTGTTTGGGCAGTGTAGGGGGTCATGCTGGGGCTAGTGTTTCAGGATTTAGGGCAGAGCAATGGTGTTCAGGCAGTGTAGGGGTTTTGCTGGAGGTGGTGTTTCAGGGTTTAGGGCAGTGCAGTGGTGTTCGTGCAGTGTAGGGGGTGGTGTTTCAGGGTTTAGGGCAGTGGTGTTCAGGCAGTGTAGGGGGTCTTGCTGGGGTTGATGTTTCAGGGTTTAGGGCAGTGCAGTGGTGTTCGGGCAGTGTAGGGGTCGTGCTGGGGTGGTGTTTCAGGGTTTAGGGCAGTGCAGTGGTGTTCCGGCAGTGTAGGAGGTCGTGCAGGGGGTGGTGTTTCAGGGTTTAGGGCAGTGCAGTGGTGTTCGGGCAGTGTAGGGGTCGTGCTGGGGATGGTGTTTCAGGGTTTAGGACAGTGCAGTGGTGTTCGGGCAGTGTAGGGTGTCGTGCTGAGGGGTGGTGTTTCAGGGTTTAGGGCAGTGCAGTGGTGTTCGGGCAGTGTAGGGGTCGTGCAGGGGTGGTGTTTCAGGGTTTAGGGCAGTGCAGTGGTGTTTGGGCAGTGTAGGGGGTCGTGCAGGGGGTGGTGTTTCAGGGTTTAGGGCAGTGCAGTGGTGTTCGGCCAGTGTAGGTGGTCTTGCTGGGGGTGGTGTTTCAGGCTTTAGTGCAGTGGTGTTCGGGCAGTGTAGGGGGTCTTGCTGGGGGTGGTGTTTCAGGGTTTAGGGCAGTGCAGTGGTGTTCGTGCAGTGTAGGGGGTGGTGTTTCAGGGTTTAGGGCAGTGGTGTTCAGGCAGTGTAGGGGTCTTGCTGGGGTTGATGTTTCAGGGTTTAGGGCAGTGCAGTGGTGTTCGGGCAGTGTAGGGGGTCGTGCTGGGGGTGGTGTTTCAGGGTTTAGGGCAGTGCAGTGGTGTTCCGGCAGTGTAGGAGGTCGTGCAGGGGGTGGTGTTTCAGGGTTTAGGGCAGTGCAGTGGTGTTCGGGCAGTGTAGGGGGTCGTGCTGGGGGTGGTGTTTCAGGGTTTAGGACAGTGCAGTGGTGTTCGGGCAGTGTAGGGTGTCGTGCTGAGGGGTGGTGTTTCAGGGTTTAGGGCAGTGCAGTGGTGTTCGGGCAGTGTAGGGGTCGTGCAGGGGGTGGTGTTTCAGGGTTTAGGGCAGTGCAGTGGTGTTTGGGCAGTGTAGGGGGTCGTGCAGGGGGTGGTGTTTCAGGGTTTAGGGCAGTGCAGTGGTGTTCGGCCAGTGTAGGTGGTCTTGCTGGGGGTGGTGTTTCAGGCTTTAGTGCAGTGGTGTTCGGGCAGTGTAGGGGGTCTTGCTGGGGGTGGTGTTTCAGGGTTTAGGGCAGTGCAGTGGTGTTCGGGCAGTGTAGGGGGTCTTGCTGGGGCTGGTGTTTCAGGGTTCAGGGCAGTGCAGTGGTGTTCGGGCAGTGTAGGGGGTCGTGCTGGGGCTGGTGTTTGAGGGTTTAGGGTAGTGCAGTGGTGTTCGGGCAGTGTAGGGGGTCGTGCTGGGGCTGGTGTTTCAGGGTTTAGGGCAGTGCAGTGGTTTTTGGGCAGTGTAGGCGGTCGTGCTGGGGCTGGTGTTTCAGGGTTTAGGGCAGTGCAGTGGTGTTCGGGCAGTGTACGGGGTTGTGCTGGGGCTGGTGTTTCAGGGTTTAGGGCAGTGCAGTGGTGTTCGGGCAGTGTAGGGGGTCATGCTGGGGGTGGTGTTTCATGGTTTAGGGCAGTGCAGTGGTGTTCGGGCAGTGTAGGGGGTCGTGCTGGGGGTGGTGTTTCAGGGTTTAGGGCAGTGCAGTGGTGTTCGGGCAGTGTAGGGGGTCATGCTGGGGGTGGTGTTTCAGGGTTTAGGGCAGTGCAGTGGTGTACGGGCAGTGTAGGGGGTCTTGCTGGGGGTGGTGTTTCAGGGTTTAGGGCAGTGGTGTTCGGGCAGTGTAGGGGTCTTGCTGGGGGTAGTGTTTCGGGGTTTAGGGCAGTGCAGTGGTGTTTGTGCAGTGTAGGGGGTCGTGCTGGGGGTGGTGTTTCAGGGTTTAGGGAAGTGCAGTAGTGTTCGGGCAGTGTAGGGGATCGTGCAGGGGGTGATATTTCAGGGTTTAGGGCAGTGCAGTGGTGTTCGGGCAGTGTAGGGGGTCGTGCTGGGGGTGGTATTTCAGGGTTTAGGGCAGTGCAGTGGTGTTCGAGCAGTGTAGGGGGTCGTGCAGGGGTGGTGTTTCAGGGTTTAGGGCAGTGCAGTGGTGTTCGGGCAGTGTAGGGGTTGTGCTGGGGCTGGTGTTTCAGGGTTTAGGGCAGTGCAGTGGTGTTCGGGCAGTGTAGGGGTCTTGCTGGGGGTGGTGTTTCAGGGTTTAGTGCAGTGGTGTTCCGGCAGTGTAGGGGGTCGTGCTGGGAGTGGTGTTTCAGGGTTTAGGGCAGGGCAGTGCAGTGGTGTTCTGGCAGTGTAGGGGGTCTTGCTGGGGGTAGTGTTTCAGGGTTTAGGGCAGTGCAGTGGTGTTCGTGCAGTGTAGGGGGTCGTGCTGGGGATGGTGTTTCAGGGTTTAGGGCAGTGCAGTAGTGTTCGGGCAGTGTAGGAGGTCTTGCTGGGGGTAGTGTTTCAGGGTTTAGGGCAGTGCAGTGGTGTTCGGGCAGTGTAGAGGTCATGCTGGGGGTGGTGTTTCAGGGTTTAGGGTAGTGCAGTGGTGTTTTTGTAGTGTAGGGGGGTCATGTTTTAAGATGCAACGCTCCAATACCTGACCAGTCTGCACTACATAAAACTGCAAAAAAACTAAAAATAAAAAGTGTTTTGCACACTTTTGTCATTGGGCTATATGTGGGCTACATCTGGGTAATATTTGTGCTACATTTGGGCTCTTTTTTCACTGGTGGCCATCTTGGAAGACTTCTTTGTTATGAAGTTTCCTAATTTCCTCATTTACTGCAGTCTCCTCAGTAGGAAATGCTTTCAGTTTTTTACTTTGATTCCATCAAGAAGGCATTCAGATGTGTCACACATTTGCCATAAATTCAGAATGTTATTACTCTAGTTGTTCATTAGATCACTGTAGTAAAGCTACTGCTCACCAAGGAGTTAACTGGAAGTCTACTGCTGGTATTGAAAGTGATTGTTTCAGTCTGCATGTCAGAATTTTCTAATGAAATAGAAGAGGATTTGAGATCTCACTTAAAACATGCACTAAATTTTCTTTTTGCAGCACTAACCATAATTTCTATGGCAAAATGAACCCCCTCATTTTTTTCCTTTTTAAATTAAATGTTTTAAGTGTTACCAGTTTATTCCAATCAAGATGGCTTCAGGTGTGCCATACTTTTGTCATAAGTAAGGCTGTTAGCACTCTAGTTGTTCTTTAGAACACTCTGGGAAGCTGCAGTAGAACACAAAGGCATCAACTGACAGGCTGCTCCTGTTGAAATATAACAGGAAGATATTTGAGATCTCACTTAAAACATGTCCTAATTTTTCTTTCTACAGCACTAACCATAATTTCTATGGCAAAATGAACCCCCTCATTTTGTTCCTTTTTAAATTAAATGTTTTAAGTGTTACCAGTTTATTCCAATCAAGATGGCTTCAGGTGTGCCATACGTTTGTCATAAGTAAGACTGTTAGCGCTCTAGTTGTTCTTTAGAACACTCTGGGAAGCTGCAGTAGAACACAAAGGCATCAACTGACAGGCTGCTCCTGTTGAAATATAACAGGAAGATATTTGAGATCACACTTGAAACATGTCCTAATTTTTCTTTCTACAGCACTAACCATAATTTCTATGACAAAATGAACCCCATCATTTTGTTCCTTTTTAAATTAAATGTTTTAAGTGTTACCAGTTTATTCCAATCAAGATGGCTTCAGGTATGCCATACTTTTGTCATAAGTAAGACTGTTAGCGCTCTAGTTGTTCTTTAGAACACTCTGGGAAGCTGCAGTAGAACACAAAGGCATCAACTGACAGGCTGCTCCTGTTGAAATATAACAGGAAGATATTTGAGATCACACTTGAAACATGTCCTAATTTTTCTTTCCAGAGCACTAACCATAATTTCTATGACAAGATGAACCCCATCATTTTGTTTCTTTTTAAATTAAATGTTTTAAGTGTTACCAGTTTATTCCAATCAAGATGGCTTCAGGTGTGCCATACTTTTGTCATAAGTAAGGCTGTTAGCACTCTAGTTGTTCTTTAGAACACTGTGGGAAGCTGCAGTAGAACACAAAGGAATCAACTGACAGTCTCTGCCCTTGTTGGATGTACATGTTTTACTGAGAATGTCAGACTTCATTCTCACATGACTGAGAAAGATAATGTGAATTTACAGAAAATATGCTCTCATTTTAGCTTCTGGGGCACCTTCCAAAACTGTATGGGACAAGCATGTGAAAATAGTTTTCTCTCGAACATGATTCATGATATCCCAGCAGAAGGTTTTTCACATGGTAAAATCACCTTAGAACACACCACAATTCCTGAAATTAGTATGGTACCATCAACAAATGAATTCTAATGTAACTAAAGTCTGTTATCACCCTTTATAGTTCTCCTTTTGGTAACCCTCAAAATCTTCGATTCACTACAATGCATTTCAATGGGGTACTATCATTTATTTTGGTCCCAAGATGGCTGCCAGCAATTCCAGGATGAAGTGCTGACAGCCAATCAGATCTCACGATGACATGTGTGGTTAGGCTCCGCCCAGATATATATGTGTTTTTACTTTTGATTTTCTCAGCAACTACTGAACGGATTTACACCATTTAACAAAAGGGGTTCTTTTTGAACCAAGAACTACCTCTTTGCCAAATTTGGTGTAATTCCGTTCAGCAGTTCGGGCTGTAGCCTTGCATAAAGTTTCCTATGGGAAATTGATTTTTTGACTCTTATTTTTTAATTTCTCCGCAACTACTGAACGGATTTACACCATTTAACAAAAGGGTTCTTTCTGAACCAAGAACTACCTCTTTGCCAAATTTGGTGTAATTCCGTTCAGCAGTTCGAGCTGTAGCCGTGTCTAAAGTTTCCTATGGGAAAATGAATGGGGAAAACACGTTTTGGGACCCCCTTTTTCTCGGCCCCGCTTGACGAATCACCCTGAGACTTTCAGGGTAGGAGCGGACCGGAGCGGGCCATAAAGTTTGAAAATTTCGCAAAGATTCGTCAACCGACGCAAGAGTTATTTCAAATAGAATGTCGCGGATTTCCTATGGAAAATAGGTCCTAACTTTTAACTATCTACTGGCGACCGCCAGTAGATAATATATATTACCTACTGGTAGTTATAGTTAGGACCTATTTTCCATAGGAAATTCACAACATTCTATTTCCAATAACTTTGGCACCGGTTGATGAATCTTCGTGAAATTTTCAAAACTCGTGGGGCGCTCTGGTCTGCTCCTATCCTGAAAGTTTCGGTGTGATTCGGCAAGCGGGGGCCAAGAAAAGGGGTCCCAAAACATGTTTTCCCCATGCAATTTTCCATAGGAAACTTTAGACACGGCTACAGCCAGACTGCTGAACGGAATTACACCAAATTTGGCAAAGAGGTAGTTCTTGGTTCAGAAAGAACCCTTTTTGTTAAATGGTGTAAATCCGTTCAGTAGTTCCTGAGAAATTTGAAAAGAAAACATATCGATATCTGGGCGGAGCCTAACCACACATGTCATCGTGAGATCTGATTGGCTGTCAGCACTTCATCCTGGAATTGCTGGCAGCCATCTTGGGACCAATATAAATGATAGTACCCCATTGAAATGCATTGTAGTGAATCGAAGATTTTGAGGGTTACCAAAAGGAGAACTATAAAGGGTGATAACAGACTTTAGTTACATTAGAATTCATTTGTTGATGGTACCATACTAATTTCAGGAATTGTGGTGTGTTCTAAGGTGATTTTACCCTGTGAAAAACCTTCTGCTGGGATATCATGAATCATGTTTGAGAGAAAACTATTTTCACATGCTTGTCCCATACAGTTTTGGAAGGTGCTCCAGAAGCAAAAATGAGAGCATATTTTCTGTAAATTCACATTATCTTTCTCAGTCCTGTGAGAATGAAGTCTGACATTCTCAGTAAAACATGTACATCCAACAAGGGCTGAGACTGTCAGTTGATTCCTTTGTGTTCTACTGCAGCTTCCCAGAGTGTTCTAAAGAACAACTAGAGTGCTAACAGCCTTACTTATGACAAAAGTATGGCACACCTGAAGCCATCTTGATTGGAATAAACTGGTAACACTTAAAACATTTAATTTAAAAAGGAACAAAATGATGGGGTTCATTTTGTCATAGAAATTATGGTTAGTTCTTCCTGTTATATTTCAACAGGAGCAGCCTGTCAGTTGATGCCTTTGTGTTCTACTGCAGCTTCCCAGAGTGTTCTAAAGAACAACTAGAGCGCTAACAGTCTTACTTATGACAAAAGTATGGCACACCTGAAGCCATCTTGATTGGAATAAACTGGTAACACTTAAACATTTAATTTAAAAAGGAACAAAATGAGGGGGTCATTTTGCCATAGAAATTATGGTTAGTGTTGTAGAAAGAAAAATTAGGACATGTTTTAAGTGAGATCTCAAATATCTTCCTGTTATATTTCAACAGGAGCAGCCTGTCAGTTGATGCATTTGTGTTCTACTGCAGCTTCCCAGAGTGTTCTAAAGAACAACTAGAGTGCTAACAGCCTTACTTATGACAAAAGTATGGCACACCTGAAGCCATCTTGATTGGAATAAACTGGTAACACTGAAAACATTTAATTTAAAAAGGAACAAAATGATGGGGTTCATTTTGTCATAGAAATTATGGTTAGTGCTGTAGAAAGAAAAATTAGGACATGTTTCAAGTGTGATCTAAAAATATCTTCCTGTTATATTTCAACAGGAGCAGCCTGTCAGTTGATGCCTTTGTGTTCTACTGCAGCTTCCCAGAGTGTTCTAAAGAACAACTAGAGCGCTAACAGTCTTACTTATGACAAAAGTATGGCACACCTGAAGCCATCTTGATTGGAATAAACTGGTAACACTTAAAACATTTAATTTAAAAAGGAACAAAATGAGGGGGTTCATTTTGCCATAGAAATTATGGTTAGTGCTGCAGAAAGAAAATTTAGGGCATGTTTTAAGTGATATCTCAAATCCTCTTCTATTTCATTAGAAAATTCTGACATGCAGACTGAAACAATCACTTTCAATACCAGCAGTAGACTTCCAGTTAACTCCCTGGTGAGCAGTAGCTTTACTACAGTGATCTAATGAACAACTAGAGTGCTAACATTCTGAATTTAAGGCAAATGTGTGACACATCTGAATGCCTTCTTGATGGAATCAAAGTAAAAAACTGAAAGCATTTTCTACTGAGGAGACTGCAGTAAATGACGAAATTAGGAAACTTCATAACAAATAAGTCTCCCAAGATGGCCACCAGAGAAAAAAGAGCTCAAATGTAGCACAAATATCACCCAGATGTAGCCCACATATAGCCCAATGACAGAAGTGTGCAAAACACTTTTTAGTTTTAGTTTTTCTGCAGTTTTATATAGTACAAACTGGTCAGGTATTGGAGCGTTACATCTTACTTGGACCCCTTATTGCGTATTTTGCACGAAGTACATGAGATTGATCTTGCGAAACATTGAACTTTACGATTCTGTTAACCTGAAGTTGCTCTGAACCGGGCTTTGTAACACCCGTTTTTACTTACTGGTTTTAATTAATTCTCACTGTATTGTATTAGGAAAGAGGATTTACTGTTTTTATGTACACTTTTATGATCTATGTTTCTAAATCAGATCAAATAAAGTTTAATGAATTCTATGGCAGGACGGAGGCGAGGATTATGCATATCTTTCCTCACTTTATTTGCATAGCAGTTCAAAGAAATTGTAACACAACAATCATTAAACAAAAGACTACACAACCCATGAACCATTAGGGGGTAGTCTCCAAGGCAACTATAGTCCAATCATATCACAGTCCATCGTATATAATATCGTGACGTCCCTTCCGCTTCCTCTTTCTTCACTGCTCGTCAGTTAAGTGCATTCCTTACATTCTTGGCTTAATCTGACGTTGTTGCTGTTTGTATAGCGGTTGCTTGTGCACGTTATTAGCATTATTGCCTTGGTATTGTTTCATATTCCCTGCGCAGCAGGCTCTTGCCCGAGCGCGTTCTCCCCCTCGCAGTTTCTCCCGCTGTGTGCTCTGCGCGCAGTGAGATCCTGTCAGGTGCGTCTGGTCCGAGCGAGGCAGCTCCGTGAGCGCTCCCGCTGGTCTTTACGCGCGTTTGGGAATCCGGTCACTCCTTTAGTGTCCGCTTGATTCCCGACCAACCTCGCCTAATTTTGACACCGCTACGCGGTGATTTCCCCACATGGCCACGTTAGTGACCAGCGCCACCTGGTGGTGGTAAGTGGTATTGCGCCTCAGTCTATTCTTATAACAGCTTCGGGAAAGCCCAGCTGTTGGAGCACCGGCGAGGGCTGCCTTAAGGATTTTAAGGGCATTTGTTCTGTGCTCACACCCTCTGCTATCATGTCTTCTCCAGAAGACCATTTTTACTCCTCCTACAAGGAAGTGGAGGAGGAATGACCTCCCAACTTCTCCCTCCAGCAGTGGACCAAGCCCTCTCTCTGGCTATTTCTAGGGCGCTGGCTCCTCTTAGGGATCAGGTTGATAAGCTGGCAAAAAGCATCCCTGGGGTGTTCAGTGACCCAGATCTAGTGGTGGCGGGTCCTAGTAGCTCCCAGATGGGGAATAAAAGGGCCGTTAAGCATAACGCGGGGCACTTGGAAGGATTTGATAAACTTACGGAGACCTTCCTCAAGAGTGCGCGAACGCTAAAACATGCACCCTGCCGGGAGGAGGAGGGCCCCGGAGAAAATTGCGACACTGTCACCACTATTGTAGACCCCGACGGCGGGTTTCCCTTAGAGGGAGAGGGTGTATCGTAGGACGATTTCTCCTCTGATGAGGATATGGACTCGGGGCGCCCCTGGCGTCCAGAGTCCCACTCCTCTCAGTCCCCGGTTGGGGATGGGGTCCACTCGGACATGTTCGAGCCTACCCAAATTTACCATCCTAGGTCGGCGGAGTGGACACCTGACGCCAAAGTGGCAGAGTATGTGGTGGCGAAAATCCATCAACCCCTTGAAAGGGAGGTCAGGAATAGGATGAGGGGAGAATGCCCCAGGCCCTCACTGAAGGGGAAGGTGGCACAAACGCCTGAAATTGATGAGAAACTATGTACCTTTTTCTCCAAGTATATGAGGGATCCCAAGAAAGGAATTGATAGGTCTTGGACGTGGTAGGGCCCTTGACCCAAATTATTCAATTGACGGAGCGTTCCAAAGAGTCAGGATCCCCTTTGTCCACGGATATTGTGGCTGGTTGGGCGCACTACCCTAAACCCTAAAACACTAACCCCTCCACTACCCAAACACCACTGCACTACCCTAAACCCTAAAACACTACCCCCAGCACGACACCCTACACTACCCAAACATAACTGCACTACCCTAAACCCTAAAACACTACCACCAGCACGACTCCTACACTACCCAAACACCACTGCACTACCCTAAACCCTAAATCTATCCACAGCACAACCCCCTACACTACACAAACACCACTGCACTACCCTAAACCCTAAAACACTACCCCCAGCACGACCCCTTCACTACACAAACACCACTGCACTGCCTTAAACCCTAGAACACTACCCCCAGCACGACCCCCTACACTACACAAACACCACAGCACTACCCTAAACCCTAAAACACTACCCCCAGCATGACCCCCTTCACTACCTAAACACAACTGCACTATCCTAAACCCTAAAACACTACCCCCAGCACAACCCCCTACACTACCCAAACACCACTGCACGACCCTAAACCCTAAAACACGACCCCCTACACTACACAAACACCACTGCACTACCCTAAACCCTAAAACACTAGAACCCAGCATGACCCCCTACAGTACACAAACACCACTGCACTACCCTAAACCCTAAAACACTACCCCCAGCATGACCCCCTTCACTAACCAAACACAACTGCACTACCCTAAACCCAAAAACACTACCCCCAGCACAACCCCTACACTACCCAAACACCACTGCACGACCCTAAACCCTAAAACACGACCCCCTACACTACACAAACACCACTGCACTACCCTAAACCCTAAAACACTAGAACCCAGCATGACCCCCTACAGTACACAAACACCACTGCACTACCCTAAACCCTAAACCACTACCCCCAGCATGACCCCCTACACTACACAAACACCACTGCACTACCGTAAACCCAAAACACTACCCCAGCACTACCCCCTACACTACCCAAACACCACTGCGCTACCCTAAACCCTAAAACACTACCCCCAGCATGACCCCCTACACTACACAAACACCACTGGACTACCCTAAACCCTAAAACACTACCCCCAGCACGACTCCCTACACTACCCAAACACCACTGCACTACACTAAACCCTAAATCTACCCCCAGCATGACCTCCCACACTACACAAACACCACTGCACTACCCTAAAACACTACCCCCAGCACGACCCCCTACACTACCCAAACACCGCTGCACTACCCTAAACCCTAAAACACTAACCCCAGCATGATCCCCTACACTACCCAAACAGCACTGCACTACCCTATACCCTATAACACGACCCCCTACACTACACAAACACGACTGCACTACCCTAAACCCTAAAACACTACCCACAGCATGACCCCTACACTACACAAACACCACTGCACTACCCTAAACCCTAAAACACTACCCCCTACACTACACAAACACCATTGCACTACCCTAAACCCTAAAACACTACCCCCAGCATGACCCCCTACACTACACAAACACCACTGCACTACCCTAAACCCTAAAACACTACCCCCTACACTACCCCCTACACTACACAAACACCACTGCACTAACATAAACCCTAAAACACTACCCCCAGCACAACCCCCTACACTGCACAAACACCACTGCACTACCCTAAACCCTAAAATACTACCCCCAGCACGACCCCTTCACTACACAAACACCACTGCACTGCCTTAAACCCTAAAACACTACCCCCTACACTACACAAACACCATTGCACTACCCTAAACCCTAAAACACTACCCCCAGCATGACCCCCTACACTACACAAACACCACGGCACTACCCTAAACCCTAAAACACTCAGTGATGTCATGAGTGATGTCACTGACCATGTCATGAGTGATGTAATATGTGACGTCATCAGCAGTGCATTGCGGGCGCGCAAGTTATAGTTAGCTGAACTAACTATAACGGGGGAATTTCTATGGTTTTGTACGAGTGAAATGTCCAACTAACTATAACGCCCTTGAAACCTATGGTTTTTTCAGTGAATTTCTAAGGTTTTTAAATGCTAATTTCTAACTATAACGTGCCTGAAACCTATGGTTTTTTCAGTGAATTTCTAAGGTTTTTTAAATGCTAATTTCTAACTATAACGTGCCTGAAACCTATGGTTTTTTCAGTGAATATATATATATTTATTATACTATGTATACATGTGAAAATGTCTCGGTGCCCTGTTTGCCTCGGTGGCACGGAAAAAATGGGTGGAACTGACGTCAGCACGCCGATGAGGTCCTCTTATGGCTCCGATGATGTCATACGGTGTCGCGAGCGGAGCCGTACTATTATGACGTCCTCGTTGACGTGGGAGAGCTAGGAAAGGAACGTAACTAACTTCAAAGAGGCCTACCCTATCACAGACAGCTGTAGCTAATACCTGGGCCTACCTCATTTCTTTGTCGCTCTAGCCAGTCAGGCGCCATGCCGAGTGGCAGAGGAGCTGCCCTCAGAACCGGTTTGAAGTGATCACAGATGAGGGGCTGCTCATTTGAATGGCCGTACCTCTAGTGGCACGTGGTCAGGATAGGCTTAGTTAGAAACGATACCATTTACATGCTCACGTTTCTTAAATTGACGTCTCTTTTAAACGCATTGACTTTTGACATACATTTGCATGCCTGACCATGCAGGTTAACATTCTCTGAATATGCATTGCTTACATTTCCACTTTGTAAGCCCACTATCACGACACCTTGAACATTCAGTACAAGGGATAAAGTTCACTGCACAAATGGTATTTATGTTAATGTTCGGTAGGCGATGATGCTATCCAACTAGACTAAATAATTGCAGCCTGACAGGGGTTGCGACATGGTCACAGGGATTCTGTTATTCTATATACAGAACAACTTCCTTTTTTAGGGGAGAGGAGCACTCAGCTGACACTGTGAGGTCACTACATGCCAGAATTCCAGCTTAGCTGATTCCTGCTTACCAACATGAGGGCTGTCCTACTCTACACCAAGATGGACATTGTGATGACACCTGCAGGTAATGGGGAGTTAGACCACCTGGGCAGGGATTTGGTAGATCACCCACCTTAGGCAAGACTAGGTTAGGGAGCGCTATGTAGGAGTACACTATACACAGTACGTATATGCCTGCACTCAGCCCATTGAACTAAGAAAACTTGAAATGCAGGGCACAAGAACGGAGATGGAGGTGAAACTATAGTTTAGAAGAGAAGAATAAATATAAACTAGTTATTGAGGAGTATAAAGCAGCAAAAACTAAATATTTTACTGAGAAAATTGGTTTGGCTAAAAATTCTACTAGAAAACTCTTCAAAACGGTCATCACTCTTTCAAATTTTGGTCAGAGTTTGTGCCGGATAAATACATTTGTAATAAACATGTGGAATTCTTTCACAGGAAAGTAAATTGTGTTTATGAGGAGTCCTCTGCTAATCAGAATATAAATCACTTGGTTGATTCTGCTAGCTTCATTTTTGTAAAGCCAGATGATAACATTAATGAATCATGGAATGGTTTTGATAACTTCCCTCCTTTAAAAGAGGAAAGAGTAACAAGATTGTAAGAAATCATTAAGGGCCCAATTACGATGTCGTTAGGAAACTGTCTCAAACGATTCGGTTCCGGACTAGTTTCCAGACGAATCGGCTCCTGCGAGTCCAAACGACTGATTACGATGCTTCCCAACATCGTTCGGTCGGACTCGCATTGACTTCAATGGGAGCCTGTGTTCTGAACGAGAACACAGACTCTCATTCAAAAAAGGGGTAGTTGGGGAAAACTTTGCACCCTGTGGCGGGCACCCCATGGTGCCTGCCACATTGCGCACGATTGGGAAGAGGGGTCCCTTGGGTACCCCCATGGGCCACATTCATATGTCTCCGGATGAAGGGGGGCCCACAACGGGCCCCCAAAGACTGATTCCGACAGCCGTTTCATCTCGGGCAAACCGAATTGGAACGGATGTCCAAATCGGTCATCGTAATCGCTCGTCCAGAAACATTGTCCATAGAGCTGTACAAATCGGCTCTGAAAGACTCTGGCTGTCCAGATGCCTTTCGGAACTGATTCGGACTGCTTGAATGGTTTCCGGGCATCGTAATCGGTCATTGGGAAATCTGTACGATTCAGTCAGAAACAATGGTTCCGAATCGTATTCTGCGATACCGAATCCTATCTGGAGCCTTTCCTAACGCCTTCGTAATCGGGCCCTAAATCGGGTTCTCCTATGGATCCGTGTCCACCACATGTATTACAAATGGTTCCCCGCATGATTGCGACTTATCTTGTCATACTTCTCAAAAAAGTACTTAGCTCAGGCACTTTCTAACAGCATGGAAAACACTGGTATGTCGTATCTTTAAAAAACTGTTACAAGACCCTGCAGAGGTCAAGAACAAAAGGCCTATCCCCTGCCTACTGCTCCCTACAAAAATCTTAGAAAAAGCAGTGAGTGAAGATCTGATGGCCTTTTTGGAGGCGTAAGATCTTTTGGATCCATCGCAACACGGCTTTAGGCCACAGCACTGTACAGAATCAGCGTTAATTGCAGCTTCTGAGGAGATTTAAATGCAGGTCAATAAGGGAAGGAGAGCTGCACTCATCTTGCTGGATCTCTCAGCTGCATTTGATACGGTCAACCACCAGGTGCTTGTCAACCGACTGGAGAAACTGGGGATTAATGGTGCAGCTCTGACTTTACTCTGTTCTTTTTTTGTCAAATAGAGAGCAGACTGTGGTGTTTGGAGGGCACACCTCCAACTCTTTCTCACTTCCTTGTGAGGTGCCTCAGGGATCATCATTTACCCCATCATTATTTAACATCTATGCCACCCCCTTGGCACATCTCATTCTATCTCACTTGTTTTCTGCAATATCCTATGTGGATGATACACCGATAGTGGTATCAATTACACCTGAGGCAGACGGTGTGGCCAAAGAATTTAACAACTGTCTGGCACACATCACAAGCTGGATGCAGGAAAACTGTCTCAAGTTGAATACTGAGAAAACAGAACTGATACTCTTTGGAAACAACACCTCTTTTTGAATGACTCTTGGTTACCGGCCAATTCAGGTCCATCTCTTGTTCAAAAAGTGAAAAATCTTGGAGTCATGTTCGACGACCAACTTTGTTTTTCAGAACAGATCAAAAATATTACATCTTCATGTTTTTAACTTATGAAGATACGAAAAAAGATTTTTCCATTCATTCCATCAGATATGCAAACAGTGGTAATAGTTGTCTTGGTTCTGTCGAAGATAGGCTATTGTAATGTTCTCTATTTGGGAACACAGAAGCGTCTGCAGTCAAAGCTTTAGTTTCTGCAGAATGCTGCAGCACGCTTACTCTTAAAAAGTTAAACATTCAGTTCTATATCGAAGAGCATTAGGGACCTCCACTGATTCCCTGTCCAGGATAGGGTAACGTTCAAGGCCTTATGCATTGGACATAAGGCTCTGCACAGATCTGAGCCTTCCATTTTCCAGCAGTCCCTTAGGTGACATATCCCTCGACATGATTTAAGATCATCTACTGCCCGGTTGGTGGCTATTCCCAAGGTAAAGAAGGCAAATTGGTGTGGCAGAAGTTTCTTCCATGTGGCGTGTAAGCTGTGTAATTCCATGCCTTTCTCGTTGAGGTCTCAAACAAATAGTCTATGTTTTAGAAAGCCCTTGAAGACCTAGCTCTTTGTCTCTAGTGTCAAGTAAGTCTCTTCTCTTACCTGATCAGTGATAGCATTGTTAGTGCTAAGACGCCTCGACATTCACGCTCTTTAGAAAAATATTGCTTACTTACTGTCTTAGCACAATGGTGGAAATGTTCATCTTTTTCACTATTATTGTAACACTAATTACTCTAATATGTTTCATTCTATTGATTATCACAGCACATGTATTTTATACAAGAATCACAATGCTCCAATAAATATTGAAATGCCTTGCTGAGTATTTCTTAGGTATTCCTTAGGGTATGCATGAGAGGCCAAGCAAAAGGGTTCTAGATCTGTTACCATGATTTCCTTGAGGGATCTGGGTTGTAATTTTCTGAGGTTGCACACACATTTGTTACCCTGCAAGGTTAGGGGTGCAGATGGTGCACTGTTGGCTAGCAGGGTTACAGGCCAACATATTCTGAGGGTGTGCATGGAATCAGTCTGGCACAATCTTGAAGTTTATGTTGTCCTACAAACGTACAGTTTTACCAGTGAGGTACAAGCCGTATGACACTAGAGTGGGCACAGGAGCTCCCTTACAGGGGAGGAAAGGTTTTGCCCTATTGATTTTGGAGGGAGAAGGGCACTGTGGGATTGTGTGCAGTAAGGCACACAGGACGTGTTGTGAATGTGGGTAGGGGTTCCCCTGGGAACTTTAAACCCATTGGTTAGGGAGGGGCCAAAAGTTGCCTCCACCCACAGGCTGATTCCAAGCATATATGTGGCACCCAAAGTATCCTCCAGAGAACACTGCTGGACCTATGGAAGATTTAGGAAAAGGTCTGTCCTGTTGTCTGAAGAGGAAAAGAAGACTGGCCCTGCTCTTGTTGTACCCAGGACCCCAGAAGTGACTCCAAGAGTCAGTTGGCTAACCCAAGTTCATGCTATTCCAAAGACATACACAAACAAGGGATTGAAGCAGGGATGGGTCATTGCTCCAATACTGTTCAACCTGTATACTGCAGACCTAGGCTTGACGTCAAAGGGGAATTTCTTTCTGCCAAGGCTTGGACCCCTTAAGCCACCCATTTCAATATGTAGATGATCTAGAAATACTAGCTCATACACGTGTTGGAATGAAGAGGGCACTGGACATATTACATAAGGCAAAGCCTTTCTACCTGCACGGGCAATAGAGAAGAAGTGGGCTAAAACTTCATTTGCTTTAGCAAAACTTCATTACAAACTACAAAGCTCAATGGCAGAAGGGATACGAGCAGTAATCTGTGCTAAATTTCTGCCCACCATACGCTATGGACATCTGGCCCATCCAGGTATGCTCACAAACACATTGTAACATTATCACACTGTGGCCTATAGGAAATCTTTGAGCTCCCCAACACAACAAGGCAGAACTTTATGCGGCTGGAGTTTGGGCTGGTGAACATGGATGTTGAATGTAATAAGGATATAGTAAAGTATGATCATCCAGTAATTAGGGCCGAAGTTGGCTCAATGAAAAGTGCTCTGTGGGTGATTTTAATGATGTAGGAAATCCTTGGGCAAGATACCTTCACAGCTCCTTTACAACGTTAAACCTTATTATGGGAAACTTAAAACATCAAGCCCTGACTCTGCCACATCTAAAGAGCATCCTAAAAAAGCAAGGAAAGTATCTGTCAAAAGAACAAAACTTGTCCATGGTTAGGCATATTCCAGGCGCCTTGGGTCTCCATAATTGTCATGTGGACGTCACGTGCCAGCAAATCTGAGAACCACCTTGGATATGCAGGCCTTTAGGAACATCATACACACCAGACTCCTGAAACTGACAATCTGCAAATTTAGAGTGCACTGTAAAACACACTTTCTAGAACCGTAGCAGTGCAGACTGTGTGCTCACATATGTGGTCCCTAGGGAACTAGCAAGAATCGCCAAGTTTTGTGCACCAGCAAGAAAGTTACTGAGGGACCACACCGCATAATTCCTTAATATTGGAAGGCTAGCTTTTCACATGACATTAGATAGACGCTGTTCTTATGCATGCTTTCATTTCACTTTTCTTTTGTGCCTCACTTAAAAAATGATGAAATGTATTGATTTTAGAGTATTGATTATTATGACATTTTTGAAGTATGTAATTATTTGGTAGGTGCTTCTGTTCAACTTTAGAGCATTTATTGCTATACATGACACTCTTAAGGTATGGAACTATCTGGCAGGTGTTACCATGGATGTACAATCTGCTTTAAAAGGCCGGCAAGCGGTGAACGCAAAATATCCCCTTGGGGATCTTGTATTGCACATTGCACTTTTCTTGTGCGCCGCTCTTAAAGTATGGTAAAGTCTGTTTCTGGTAGGATGAAAAGCCTTGATCGCCACCCATAATATTTTTTGTGTATGTGATGATTTGGTATGTGCTTCTGTTGTATTTTAGAATATTGATTGCCAGACATGACACTCTTAAGGTATACAACGATCTGGCAGGTGTTACCATGGATGTACAAATTGCTTCAAAAGGCCGGCAAGGGGTAAACGCAAAATACCTCATTGGGGCTTCTGTATTGTGCATTGCACTTTTTGTGAAACTGTATTGCACTTTCAGTGAAATCGCATTTATATGCTTTGTGTCATGATAGGCTCTTTTTATTCTGTTTTAATGAGATGTATTGAAATTACTTTCTATGTGTTTTGATGATAATAAGAAGATTTTAACTAATCATACAATAAACTACTATTCACTCACTCACTCACTTAGTTGGCTGACCTGTTTGAGGTACAGGGCTAGGATAAGTTTCAAGAGGCCTTCCTCCTGCAGTTCTATCTGACCAGCTCTAACTGGACCTGCCCTGGACCCTGCTGCTCACCTCAGCTGGAGTGAGTCTTGATACTTGAGTGCTCTCCCAAGTTTCTGGACCCTTGGCTGGTGTCAAATTGTACTCGTCCTAAACTTCCCTGGAACCTGAGACTTTGTCAACTTCATGCCCATGAGAACAAGCGTGGGACAGGGACCAACCTGCCAAGCCAATCCGCCAAGGGTGCATTGCCACTGGGATTGAGTTCACTGATGCTCCCGCTACATTCTTGCAACATGACTGCTGTCAACCAGCACCCAACGACCTCAAGCCTTCCTCAGCCACAGACTGCAGCCTTGCCCCACTGAGGAAATCTGAGCTACAGAAAGGTTTCTAAGTCAGAACATAGAAAGAGTTACCAGACCAAGTCGCCACCTGCATCTGATCAATGTTGTGGGCTGTTTGTGCAGGAACCCTGAACTTTACCCACTCCCACCCTCATCGATGACTTCACCAAGACATCGGACTTCATCTCCCCGTCATTGATGAGGCCAACTTTGGCCACAGCCTGTAGGTTTGCCCCAATGAAAACCTTTTTCCTCTTTAAAATATTATAAGTGATGTTAGAACCGGGGGGTTGAAATTCCCACCCGCTTCCACGTCAGGGAAACGAAGGACACCTTCTCAGATAGCCCCTGCTCCCCCCTTGGTAGCTTGGCACGAGCAGCCAGGCTTATCTTCAAGGCTAATGTGTAAAGTATTTGCAACCATGCTTTCAGTGACCCAATGATGACACCACAAAAGGACTCCACACGAGTTTCATAGAAAAACAAGTATATGTTTATATAAAAAGATATACGATGAGACCACACAATAAAAATCCAACATATGCTTATTTGTAATATTCCTCCTAGCCAGTTATTAGGCCGGCCAGCCAGCCGTTGTAGGGTCTGGCGGTATTAATGAGCAAATCTAGGTGATACATGCAATCCTAATGCAATGCTATGCAGTTCGTAAAGCAAGAATCAGGCACTTTGCAATGTAAAAATAATGCAGTTCGTTATGCAACAATCCAGCAGTTCGTAATGCCAAAATACTGCAATGCGTAATGCAACAATCAGGCAGTTCGTAATGCAAACTAATGCGATGCGTAATGCAACAATCAGGCAGTTTGTTATGTAAAACTAATGCAATGCGTAATACAACAATCAGGCAGTTCATTATGCAAACACAATGCAATGCGCAATGTAACATTCAGGTAGTTCGTAATGCAAACTAATGCGATGTGTAATGCAACAATCAGGCAGTTCGTTATGCAAACACAATGCAATGCGCAATGTAACAATCAGGTAGTTCGTAATGCAAACTAATGCAATGCGTAATGCAACAATCAGACAGTTCGTTATGCAAACACAATGCAATGCGCAATGTAACAATCAGGTAGTTCGTAATGCAGAAACAATGCAATGCGCAAGGCACTTCTGCACCGATCACGGTGCTTTAGACGGTCTCTCTGCCTCTCGTACTGACTCGCGGTTAGCTTCCACAAACATATGCCCCCAACACGGGTATGGTGTAAACAAAAGTACAGCTCCACACTCCGGCCCCGGTACTGTCACTCCTCTGGCAAGTACGGGCCGCGATACGAGCTTGTGCAGAGGCTCGTGCTGCAAGAATGGGAGAGTCCGAGAGCGTCCCTCTCCGAGCCCGCACCCCGCCCCAGGCGGCGACACACGTTACCTGGGGGGTGCGACCTCGCTCTCCTCTCCTCCTCT
The DNA here is from genome assembly GCA_963921515.1 of Calotriton arnoldi. Classification (NCBI taxonomy): domain Eukaryota; kingdom Metazoa; phylum Chordata; class Amphibia; order Caudata; family Salamandridae; genus Calotriton; species Calotriton arnoldi. The sequence continues at coordinate 1,055,487 of CAWUFW010004773.1, forward strand.
CGCGACTTGGGCCTCCGATGCGACTTGGTTGATTCCGGGCCGATGGCGATATCGGAGATCTCAGGCTGCAACAGGGCACACGCACACTGCGTCGCTGAGACTCACTTGAGCTTCGGGTGTGCACGGTCACAGGGTAATCCTCACGAAGGTCTCAGGCTGCACGAAGCACACGCACACAGCGTCGCTGAGACTCACTTGAGCTCCGGGCGCACACGATCACAGGACAATCCTCAGGCTGCAGAAAGCACACGCACACAGCGTCGCTGAGACACACTTGAACTTTGGATGTGCACGATCACAGGGCAATCCTCACAAAGGTCTCAGGCTGCACAAAGCACACGCACACAACGTCGCTGAGACTCACTTGGACTCCAGGTGCACACGATCACAGGACAATCCTCACAAAGGGCTCAGGCTGCAAAAAGCACACGCACACAGCGTTGCTGAGACTCTCTTGGACTCCAGGTGCCCCCGATCATAGGGCAATTCTTATGAAGGGCTCAGGCTGCAAAAAGCACACGCACACAGCGTCGCTGAGACACTTCGGGAAACTTTTGTGTTCCTGAGTTTCCACAACAGGGAGCCAGCTCTCCTCGGGCCCTTGGGGTTAAGTTACTGCAGGACACAGCACAGAAAAGTCCTTTCAAGCAGGGGGACACATCACACAGCAAAGTCCCTTTAGCCTCTCCTTGGTTAAAGCAGCAAACTGCAGGCCAGCCCCAGAACACACAGCAAGGGTCAGTCCTTTCCTCCAGTCTATTCAGCTGTTTCTTCCTTGGCAGAGGTTCCTCTTGACCATGAAGTAGGTTCAATCCTTTACAGTCTTGAACAGTTCCATTCCAAAGTCCAGGGGTTTCAGCTCTCATAGTTATACCCCTAAATGTCTTTGAAGTCTTTGTGTTCAGGGGGGCACTGACCCCTGTCTAAACCAGTTCTGGGTATCTCCCTTTGATAGTGGGGGTCTGGATCTTCAATCACTCAGCAGGAGATGGAGCCATTGTTTTATGGCAGCAGCCCAGGCCTCTTCACCTCCAGGGGCTACTCCTCCCCCCTACACTCCAGATGCAGGTCAGCCTGTTGCTGTCTCACCTCCTCCCCTGGGTCAAGACATTCCCCAGATCCTATCACTTTCAAATCCAGACAGTCAATCCACAACCAGGCAGAGACACACAGAAATGTTAGAGCACAAGAACCCAGCCATTTCTAAAAGAGTGGTTTCTAAACACGCAATTCCAAAACTACCTTCACAAAAAGATGTGTTATTCAATTGTGAGTTGAGGCACACTAAACTTCACCTCTCCATCTTAAGCCTTTGGGAAGATAGGCTGGAAACATATTACACAGCCTTCCCCAGTCTGTCCTATGGGCAAGATGGCCTTTCAACAGTGAAAAATGAAATGGAGAGTATTTCACTGTCAGGACATGGTACACACCTCAGTACATGTCCTACCTTTCACATACACTGCACTCTGCCCAGGGGGGTACCTTGGGCCTACCATAGGGGTGTCTGATGTGCATAGAAAGGGAAGGGTAAGGTCTGGCAAGTGGGTGCACTTGTCAGGACAACAAGGCAGTTTAACAAACTGCACGCAGGCACTGCAGTGGCAGGCCTGAGTTCTCTCTTTAGGGCTACTTGTGTGGGTGGCACAATTAGTGCTGCAGGCCCACTAGTAGTATTTGCATTACCAGCCCTGGCACACATAGTGCACTTTACTAGGGACTTCACTAGTAAGGCAAACATACCAATTATGGACAACCAATTACCATTACACTTTACACAGGGAGCACTTGCACTTTGACACTGATCAGCAGTGGCAAAGTGCCCAAAGCATCTAAGCCAGTCAAACGAAATCCATCACAGCATCAAAAATAGAGGAGGTAGAAGCAAAAAGTCAGGGGTAATCACACCAAGAAATGCCAGGTCTAACACGTGTCCCTTCCAGCCGAAAAGTGGGGGGAACTACCCACCCTCATGGGAGTTCTCATCACTAAGGCGGAAAAATCTGGACAGACCATCAGCATTGGCGTTTTCTGTTCCAGGTCGGTGCTCCACCGTGAAGTCCATTCCCTGTAGGGAGATGGACCACCTCAACAGTTTTGGGTTCTCACCCCTCATCTGCATCAACCGTATGAGGGGCCTGCGGTCTGTCTAAACCAGGAAGTGAGTCCCAAACAAGTAAGGCCTCAGCTTCTTCAGCGCCCAGACCACAGCAAAAGCTTCCCTTTCAATTGCACTCCACCTCTGTTCCCTGGGAAGTAGCCTCCTGCTAATGAAAGCTATGAGTTGGTCCAAGCCCTCGTCGTTCAATTGTGAGAGTACTGCTCCCACACCATGCTCTGAAGCATCTGTCTGCACTACAAATTCTTTGGAGAAATCAGGCGCCTTGAGCATGGCAGTTTTCAGGGCATCAAAAGCGGTCTGGCAGGCATCAGTCCAGATCACCTTCTTGGGCTGTTTCTTTGACGTCAGTTCTGTTAAGGGGGCAATAATGGTTCCATACCCCTTCACAAACCGTCTGTAATACCCAGTGAGTCCTAGAAAGGCCCTCACTCCTGTCTGGGTCTTGAGGGGTTCCCAAGCCAGAATGGTATCAATTTTTGCCGGTAGGGCCGCCACCTGGCCGCTCCCTACCTGGTGTCCTAAGTACACCACAGAACCCTGCCCTATCTGACAATTACTTGCCTTGATAGTCAGGTCTGCTCTCTGCAAGGCCTACAACACTTCACAGAGGTGTCGCAAATGTTCCTCCCAACTGGAGCTAAACACAGCAATGTCGTCCAGGTAGGCGGCGCTGAATTCCTCCAGCCCACTCAGCACCTGGTTAACCAGTCTCTGGAAGGTGGCAGGGGCATTCTTCAACCCAAAGGGCAAAACTCTGACCTGGTAGTGCCCTTCTGGCCCCCTCGGTCAAGGCAATCTGCCAGTACCCAGATGTCAAGTCAAATGTACTGAGGTACCGGGCAGCTCCCAGCCGATACACGAGCTGATCAGCTCTGGGGATGGGGTGAGCATCAGTCTTGGTGACCGCATTGAGCCCACGGTAATCCACACAGAACCGGAGTTCTGGGGTGGCACCTCGTGCAGCAGCTTTTGGCACAAGAACCACTGGGCTAGCCCAGGGGCTGCTGGATGGCTCAATCACCCCTAGCGCCAGCATCTTGGAAACCTCCTCCTTGATGCTGGCCCTGACCTTATCAGCTACCCTGTAAAATTTTTGTTTTACAGGCAGGCTGTCTCCAGTGTCCACATCATGGATGCACCAATGGGTGATTCCTGGGGTCAGAGAGAACAGGGAGGCGAACTGACCCAATACCTGGCGACAGACCCTCTGCTGTCCCGGGGTCAGGGTAGGCGAGAGGTTCACCCCATCCACTGACCCATCCTTCTCCTTAGCTGACAGGAGGTCAGGAAGAGGTTCACTCTCCTCTTCCGCCCCGTCATCTGTAGCCAAGAGCATGGTCACATCAGACCTCTCAAAGTGTGGTTTGAGGCGGTTCACATGGAGGACCCTCAAAGGGTTCCTAGGAGACCGTAGGTCAACCAGGTAGGTTACCTCGCTCCTGCGCCCCACCACCTCATAAGGCCCAGTCCACTTATCCTGGAGCACGCAAGGCTCCACTGGCGCCATCACCCACACTTTTTGCCCAGGTTGAAACTCAACCAGAGTGGCATTCTGGTCGTACCACCGCTTCATTTCTTCCTGGCTGGCTTCCAGATTCGCCTGAGCGAGTTGCCGGAAACGACTAGTTTGGTTCCTGAAGGCCAGCATGTAGCTATATACATCCTGGGGGGGTTTACTAGGAGCCTTCTCCCAGCCCTCCTTCACCAAACTCAAGGGTCCTCTTACAGGGTGCCCATACAGGAGCTCAAAGGGGCTGAACCCTAGGGACTTCTGTGGCACCTCCCTGTAAGCAAACAGCAGGCATGGTAAGAGGACCTCCCACTTATGCCACATGGGTTCCTCAAGACCCATAATCATGCCCTTCAGGGTCCAGTTAAATCTCTCAACCAGACCGGTACCCTAGGGGTGGTAACGGCGTGGTGAACTTGTAGGTTACACCGCACTCCTTCCACAGAGATTTCTTATACCTAGATATGAAATTAGTACCCCTGTCGGACACCACCTCTCTGGGGAACCCCACGCGGGAGAAAATCCCCATCAGTGCACGGACCACCACGGGGGCTGTCACCGTCCGGAGAGGGATGGCTTCCGGGTACCGGGTGGCATGGTCCACCAAGACCAGGATGAACCTGTTGCCCATGGCGGTCTTGGGATCCAGAGGCCCCACGATGTCAATGCCCACCCTTTCAAAGGGGGTGCTGACTACAGGAAAAGGTTTGAGAGGAGCCTTGCACTTCCTTCCACTCTTACCACTTGCCTGGCAAGTCTGACAGGTCCTGCAATGAGTATCAGAACTCTTGCACATTTGCGGCCTGTAGAAGTGGGTAACAAGCCTCTCAAAGGTCTTGTCCTGCCCCAAATGTCCTGCTAAAGGTACATCATGAGCCAACCCCAGTAGGAAGGCTCTGAAGCACTGAGGTACCACCAGCGCACGGGCTGACCCAGGCTCAGCAACCTTAGGCTCACTATATAGGAGATCATTCTCCCAGTAAATCAAGTGGGACCCGGACGGATCACCTGCTGCCTGGTTTGCTGCCTGTTGCCGCAAACCTACAAGAGAAGGGCACTTCTTCTGCTCCTCACAGAATTCCTCCCTGGAGGGCCCTCCCTCCTGCTGCCATTCAGTCAGCTCAGGTAGGTCCCCCAGTTCAGCTACTTGCTCCCGTAGGCTCCAGGGCATCCCCCTCAAGGTTTGCCTCCTCCTGGACCATGGGAACTTTGGGGGCTGGTTTCCCGTGCCCCCTGCCTCTTCTCTTTAACGCAGGCACCTGGGCCACTGTTTCAGGCTCCAGGTCCTCTTGTACACCTTTACTGGCTGCCATAGACCGAGTGGTCACTCAAGCACACTCAGGCAGACCCAACTTCTCCAAATGCGCCTGGCACTCCACCTCTTTCCAGGGGGAACTCTCCAGGTCATTCCCCAGCAGACAGTCTACAGGTATGGACGGGCTTACAACGACCTTCAAAGAACCTGAGACCCCCCCCACTCAAAGGGAACTAGCGCCACCTTGCAGAGGCACACGGAGTTGTCTGCTGCAACTACAGGGTGAAGTACATTGGGAATATCCTGCTCCTCAGACACCCACTGACACCCGACAGATGTCAAACTGGCTCCTGTGTCTCTCAGAGCCTCCACCCTCCTTCCATTGATAGTCATCCACTGCCTGTACTTCTCAGAATTCTCAGGCAGAGAGACTTCCTGGACCATCTCTCGATCTCCTAACGAGACCAGGGTCATAACTGCTTGCTCCTCCCCATTCCAAGGACTCAATTCCTCCCCCAACGCTACACTCACTAAACCCGGTGTTGGAGCACCACTGGGTGCAGGTGACTTCTTGGAGCATTTGGGGGCAATATGACCCACTTCTTTACAGAAATAACAAGTAGGAGGACCTCTGTTGTCCCGCTTGCCCTTATGGGGCCAGGACCTCTTAGCCTTGGGTGACTGGAACCCTTTTACCTGGGAACTACTTTGGGGCCATTTAGAGAACCCCTTGTGGTTACCCTTGTCCTCCCCCACCTTCTGCAGGGGACCCTGTACACCTTTGGTAGTGGTACAACCCAATCCCCTTGTGGACCCTGGTGCTGGCCCAGCGGTCCGCCTCTTCAGCAAGCTTACCGGGATCAGTCAGCTTACTGTCCAAAAGATGCTGGCGCAGCTCTGGAACACATAGACTACTCAAGTGCTCCCAACTAATTAAATCACATAAGCCCTTAAAATCAGTTACCTTGCTGCCCTTCATCCAACCATCCAGTGGACGCGTGTATGCATTCACACACTCAACCCAAGTACTGGATTCCAGTTTCTTGAAGTTCCTGAATTTCTGCCTGTACTGTTCAGGAGTGAGCCCATACCTGAGGCATAAAGCCTCCTTCATATTGGCGTAGGTCAGGGTTCCCGCCCTCTCTAAAGGGGGTAAATCATCCCTGCCAGAAGCCTCAAAGTGTTCCATAGGCCCGCCCCCCAATGCTTCTCATGCACCTCATTCATCCTTAGTGCGATCTCATATGCCGTGAACCACGCATAAATATCATCACCCCTTTGGTAATCTCGCACTAAGTCTTTGGGAATGTACATCTTACCCACTGGCACTGGTTGTGTGCTGCCACCATTTGAACTGGACTCCGCCTGTTTAACCTTCATGTCCAGTTCCCTCATGCTTAACTCATGAGCTAAGAGAATCTTTTTCTCTTCCAAGGCGAGAGCGTTCCTGCTCTCTTCTGCTCGCTTTTCACTTTCAATGAGCAGCTTCTTCTCCTCTGCTTGAGCTTTAAGTTTTAAAACCTCCAACTCATGCTCTCTGACCCTTTGGTTTTCCTCCAGCTCCTCTGGGGAAAAACTCCTCCCTGAATGGTTACTAGCAGCCCCTGAGGCTGGTCCTTCCACTGGCAAATCCTGTGGACCAAATCCAATCCCTGGGTCATCCTCATCCACCTCAACATCACCCGTCTCCTGAGCCTCTTTGGCTTCCCACCAGGCCCTCAAGGCCATTTGCAGCTCCTCCTTCTTGGCGGACTTTTCATGGGACATCGCAAAGCTCTGCAGAATTGCCTCAATTGATCAACTTTGTAGGTAAGCAATGCCACAATGTCGAACTCTAATTCTGTAGCCTCACTGGCTACTTGACTCCTCTGAGACATGATGTGTGGCTTAAAGGTTGCTCAAAAATAGAACCAAAAAAAAATCAAAACACACAATATGTGGTTGCGTCGTGGTCTGCGCTAAACTTGTGATGTACACCAATAACTGTGAGTGAATTTGCAAATACACGTTCAAATTCCAAAACCGCTGACCATCAACGGTAGATCCCACCGCTGCCACCAATGTTAGAACCGGGGGATTGAAATCCCCACCCGCTTCCACGTCAGGGAAAGGAAGGACACCTTCTCAGATAGCCCCTGCTCACCCCCTTGGTAGCTTGGCACGAGCAGCCAGGCTTATCTTCAAGGCTAATGTGTAAAGTATTTGCAACCACGCTCTCAGTGACCCAATGATGACACCACAAAAGGACTCCACACGAGCTTCATAGAAAAACAAGTATATGTTTATATAAAAAGATATACGATGAGACCACACAATAAAAATCCAACATATGCGTATTTGTAATATTCCTCCTAGCCGGTTTTTAGGCCAGCCAGCCCTTGTAGGGTCTGGCGGTATTAATGAGCAAATCTAGGTGATCCAATGCAATCCTAATGCAATGCTATGCAGTTCGTAAAGCAAGAATCAGGCACTTTGCAATGTAAAAATAATGCAGTTCGTTATGCAACAATCCAGCAGTTCGTAATGCCAAAATACTGCAATGCGTAATGCAACAATCAGGCAGTTAATGCAAACTAATGCGATGCGTAATGCAACAATCAGGCAGTTCGTTATGTAAAACTAATGCATTGCGTAATACAACAATCAGGCAGTTCGTTATGCAAACACAATGCAATGCGCAATGTAACAATCAGGTAGTTCGTAATGCAAACTAATGCGATGCGTAATGCAACAATCAGGCAGTTCGTTATGCAAACACAATGCAATGCGCAATGTAACAATCAGGTAGTTCGCAATGCAAACTAATGCGATGCGTAATGCAACAATCAGGCAGTTCGTTATGCAAACACAATGCAATGCGCAATGTGACAATCAGGTAGTTCGTAATGCAGAAACAATGCAATGTACAAGGCACTTCGGCACTGATCACGGTGCTTTAGACGGTCTCTCTACCTCTCGTACTGACTCGCGGTCAGCTTCCGTCAACATATGCCCCCAACACGGGTATGGTGTAAACCAAAGTACAGCTCCACACTCCTGCCCCGGTACTGCCACTCCTTTGGCAAGTACGGGCCGCAATACGAGCTTGAGCAGAGGCTCGTGCTGCAAGAATGAGAGAGGCCGAGAGCGTCCCTCTCCGAGCCCGCACCCCACCCCAGGCAGCGACACACGTTACCTGGGGGGGTGCGACCTCGCTCTCCTCCTCTCGTGACTTGGGCCTCCGATGCGACTTGGTTGATTCCGGGCCGATGGCGATATCGGAGATCTCAGGATGCAACAGGGCGTACGCACACAGCGTCGCTGAGACTCACTTGAGCTTTGGGTGTGCACGGTCACAGGGCAATCCTCACGAAGGTCTCAGGCTGCACGAAGCACACGCACACAGCGTCGCTGAGACTCACTTGAGCTCCGGGTGCACACGATCACAGGGCAATTCTCAAGAAGGTCTCAGGCTGCACGAAGCACACGCACACAGCGTCGCTGAGACTCACTTGGACTCCTGGTGGCCATGATCACAGGGCACTTCTTACAAGGGTCTCAGGCTGCAGAAAGCACACGCACACAGCGTCGCTGAGACACACTTAAACTTCGGGTGTGCACGATCACAGGGCAATCCTCATGAAGGTCTCAGGCTGCACAAAGCACACGCACACAGCGTCGCTGAGACTCACTTGGACTCCAGATGCACACGATCACAGGACAATCCTCACAAAGGGCTCAGGCTGCAAAAAGCACACGACCACATCGTCGCTGAGACTCGCTTGGACTCCAGGTGCCCCCGATCACAGGGCAATTCTTACGAAGCGCTCAGGCTGCAAAAAGCACATGCACACAGCGTCGCTGAGACACTTCTGGAAACTTTTGTGTTCCTGAGTTTCCACAACAGGGAGCCAGCTCTCCTCGGGCCCTTGGGGTTAAGTTACTTCAGGACACAGCACAGCAAAGTCCTTTCAAGCAGGGGGACACAGCACACAGCAAAGTCCCTTTAGCCTCTCCTTGGTTAAAGCAGCAAACTGCAGGCCAGCCCCAGAACACACAGCAAGAGTCAGTCCCTTCCTTCAGTCTATTCAGCTGTTTCTTCCTTGGCAGAGGTTCCTCTTGACCACGAAGTAGGTTCAATCCTTTACAGTCTTGAACAGTTCCATTCCAAAGTCCAGGGGTTTCAGCTCTCATAGTTATACCCCTAAATGTCTTTGAAGTCTTTGTGTTCAGGGGGGCACTGACCCCTGTCTAAACCAGTTCTGGGTGTCTCCCTTTGATAGTGGGGGTCTGGATCTTCAATCACTCAGCAGGAGATGGAGCCATTGTTTTATGGCGGCAGCCCAGGCCTCTTCACCTCCAGGGGCTACTCCTCCCCCCTACACTCCAGATGCAGGTCAGCCTGTTGCTGTCTCACCTCCTCCCCTGGGTCAAGACATTCCCCAGATCCTATCACTTTCAAATCCAGACAGTCAATCCACAACCAGGCAGAGACACACAGAAATGTTAGAGCACAAGAACCCAGCCATTTCTAAAAGAGTGGTTTCTAAACACGCAATTCCAAAACCACCTTCACAAAAAGATGTGTTATTCAATTGTGAGTTGAGGCACACTAAACTTCACCTCTCCATCTTAAGCCTTTGGGAAGATAGGCTGGAAACATATTACACAGCCTTCCCCAGTCTGTCCTATGGGCAAGATGGCCTTTCAACAGTGAAAAACGAAATGGAGAGTATTTCACTGTCAGGCCATGGTACACACCTCAGTACATGTCCTACCTTTCACATACACCGCACCCTGCCCAGGGGGGTACCTTGGGCCCACCATAGGGGTGTCTGATGTGCATAGAAAGGGAAGGGTAAGGCCTGGCAAGTGGGTGCACTTGTCAGGACAACAAGGCAGTTTAACAAACTGCGCGCAGGCACTGCAGTGGCAGGCCTGAGTTCTCTCTTTAGGGCTACTTGTGTGGGTGGCACAATTAGTGCTGCAGGCCCACTAGTAGCATTTGCATTACCAGCCCTGGCACACATAGTGCACTTTACTAGGGACTTCACTAGTAAGGCAAACATACCAATTATGGACAACCAATTACCATTACACTTTGCACAGGGAGCACTTGCACTTTGACACTGATCAGCAGTGGTAAAGTGCCCAAAGCATCTAAGCCAGTCAAACAAGATCCATCACAGCATCAAAAATAGAGGAGGTAAAGGCAAAAAGTCAGGGGTAATCACACCAAGAAATGGCAGGTCTAACAAGTGAGAAGGTAACTTTTTGACTGGGAAGAACCTCGCCAATGTATCCCATCCCTGCTCCATCATGGTCAGCCTTATAACTTACCCTTGTCCCTGTCAAGTGGAAACAGATGATGCCAATTGGCATTTAACGCATTTTGTCACTATTTTTAAATTCAAACTGAAAAAATCCATAACTCCAGTTCTACTTTTTGGATTTTTGTTGTTTTGTTATTAGTTTGTTAATGAAAGTATTCCCTATTTTTATAAATTGATTTGCGATTTCTCTTGTGCTGTGTTTTCACTATATTACTGGATGAGTACTACTTAAGTACTTTACACATTTCCTCGATTTAAGCCTGTCTGCCCTGTACCACATTTGAGTGGAGCTCAAGTAAATTCGGTGGTTTGAGGGTTCACCCTGATCAGGATTGTGGATATTATTTGAGATGGGTACTCAACCCCTAAACTGCTACCCTCATTTATTATATAGGCAGCATGATAAGGCCAATACTGCGACCCTCTCCAGCTGCTGCAGTGGCCCCACTTCTTGGATAGTGAGTGCTTGCCCAACCTGACGTTTCGCTCTATAGATACCTCCACCATTTGATCAAAGCACAAATTTAAACACCACACACTATTTTGCCCTCCTCTAATAACTACTTCATTCTTACATTTTAGACTGATGTATGCTGCATGCAGAGGAAGTGATCAAATAATAATCCACGTAGGTACACTACAATGATGTATTTGCATTGATTTTTTTGCTTGACCAGTGTGTAGTCCATCCTGCTGAATGTGATATGTTAGCAAATAACAGTTATTTACTTTCTCGTCTGGATGATGCAGTCTTCATAAGTCTATAATATCCTCTTCACCCATAACAATTCTCCAGGTTAAGTTCCATAATTTGGAGGGAATGTATTCATTTACCCATCAATAATGTACTTCATGTCTTGTGCCATATTTGTGTCCGGTCTATGTTGGGCAAAGTAATAGCTAGTAGTGAAGGAAAAACTATCATGAACATTTGATGCATATATATTCAGAAATGTGATATCTTTCCCATCTGGCATGCCATATATCCATATGAATAATCGATGTTACATCGCATGCGCTACAACGCATGCGATTACAACGCGGTCGTTACAATGACCGCGTTGTTACAACGCAAACCTTTACATCGCAAGTCATTTCTACGACTTGCTGTAGGGGGCGCGCTGGACTTAGGAATAGTATAATTTTCTATTCGAACTCCAGCATGTGCAACAGTAGGGAAGGTGTTGGAATAGTAAATTATACTATTCCTAAGTTTAGCGCGCCCCCTACAGCAAGTCGTAGAAACGACTTGCAATGTAATGGCTTGCGTTGTAACAACGCGGTCGTTGTAACGAAGCGTTGTAATCGCATGCTTTGTAGCGCATGCGATGTAAACGCTGTTCCCCATCCAGATGCACTGTCCATCCAGCTTTGGTTTAATTTCTTTCACTGGAAATGTAAACCCTGGAGCCACCCAGATCAACATTCTTTGTGAGTAAGTAGAAAATATGCTGTGTGCAATTGGCCTCACCATTTTGTATTTTGTTCTTCAGCATCTTAAAGGGCAAAGTGTGTTTTCTGCAGTATGCCCATTGCAATGCCACGTGACTTAAAATCAGAGTGTGTTGTACTGCTTAGAATAATCATTGAGGTCTCTTACATTTTACGTAAAAAAAAAATTTTGGACTTCTGTCCCTTCTCTATCTTACAGCTTGCTCCACCCATTTCAATCAGCAGAGTTCTTGATTTCAGAGTCCAATGTGAGTCCCCAGGCTCCTCATGACTTAGCTGCCACGTAATGCCCCGTCTATCCTCATGTCTTGCAATGTAACAGATTTTGCATGACTTTGTGTCCTCATTTCACCCACAAGGCATTTTAGGTGCGAACTATATACCACTACTTCCATACCTTGGGTATCAGCCTAGAAAAATATTAAACATACAAGAAGACTAAAGTGTATTTTTCCAGACAATATTCTCGCGTACCTCAGAAAGAATACAGTATAATACCCTTCTAACATTATATTTACATATGATGAGTGTTTTGGAGTATAGCCTAAATACTAAACCTACAAATATCCTTCTTTCTTGCCTCTCCAAATATTTACTTTTCAACAAATAGAAACCCACATTTTCTCTATCGTTATAGTGAACATTCTACAGCGGGCAGCCATAACTAGCTCAAATTTCAAAGCTGGTCATTTTCAAGGTCACAACCAGTTGAGTAGCAAGGGGGGGCGGTTCACGCCGGCGCAGCACGAGTTTCGCCAGCACCCACCCCCCGCTCTTACATGTGGCGGCCACCGCGGGGCGGCAAAGGCAGGGTCCGCCATGGGCAGCAAAGTGTCTAGCTACGCCACTGGTCACAACACAGTACCACCCAGTCTATTTAGGTATTAATACTATGTTTCCAGGATTCTGTGTACCAGTTATCCTGAGGACTGCAGTCTTAGTGCAGCTGAGGTACTCAGGCCTTCTAAGAGCCTGCAGGTATTCAGGTATTAGGCCTGCCCGCTCAGCAGATCGCATTGAATCAAGTTTCAAGTATTCCCAGACTTTGTTAGAGATGGTAGAGAAATGGGATTAGCCCCCTTGCATGACCCTTAGATTTGCCTAGCCAACAGGTACTTTAACTTCAGTGCACACAGTTTCAGTCTTGCAGCTTTGGAAGTTTTTCTAATTTCTTTCAGTTACTTGGTTTCAAAAGGAAACGTCTTAATGTTGCAATTGTCATACTGTGGAGGGCCCTCCCTTCTGGCAAGGTGCAAGATACCATCTCTGTCTCTGCAGTTAAATAAGTAGACCCGGGTAAAATTTAATTGTGCCAGCATAATTAGTATAATTTTTGTAATTTTTCAAAATGAAATTTTCTGATAATCACTGAAATTACACAATAAGGATACGTAATGTTACTAAAATTCTGCTCCCTGGAAAATTAGTATCAAGAGAAGTATGTAAACAATGCAATCGGCATGAGTACAAGCTGTGTCTTCCAAATGTAAACAGCAGTTCTTTAATTGCAGGAGATCAACAAACATTACAGACTGATTTCTTACCCAAGAGGACAGTTCAGGAAATTTTTGGAGCACAAAGTTACAATTAGAATCGTGAGTGGCAGTTCTTTTTACATTAGTGACTGGAAAATCTATTCGAAAATGCATTTTGGGGTTGAATTTTTACTCAAATGGAACATTTGGAGGGCAAAATAAACTTTTCCATTTTGCTTTTTTTTATGAACTGGAAGAAAGTGCGATAGAGACTGGGAGGCTACTGTTCATAGAATAGCAGCATCTTCTTTCTGTCCAAAAATACTCCCCTTTGCTTTGTTCAGCCCTTGGTCATTTTGGATTTGGATATTGGACGAAAGCATCACTCTCTTTTTGTCTGCACTCTCTGCTGTATCCACACCCTTGAAATATCTACTTTTAGGGAAAGTATGTTAAATACAGTAGCTCGCAAAAAGTTTTTTTGTTTGTGGGAGGGCAGGCACCTCTATTTCTAGTCCCTTTTATTTTTTTGCTGGGTGGTAAGGAGTTATGTAGTATGGACCCAAGTGGGATTAAAGTTTTCTTAAAGGATAATGTTTGCATTGTTTTGGGATGATAGTGCCCTGGGGGAATAATGTGTATTTTTTCCATTTCCTTGTGTTTTTAATAATATGTGAAACATTTATTGTGTTGTCGTATTGCTATTTAGGGTCTAGTCTGTCCCACCGTAAGTCTTGAGTGTATTATTTGAATGTTTTTCTCACTGCTGCTGTGCTGTAGTTTTTTAAATCATTTAAAGGACTTGTGGATTTTCATGTATTAAATGCAAAATGTAGATTCATTTTGTCTGCATGTGGCTGTTGGTGGCTAGGGTTGAGGTGGCTCCTGGAGCCAGGAGCATATAGCCAAACATGTAAGGGGCATATTATCAACAACCGGCGATAAATATCGCTAAGCGCACTTAGCGCTAGGATATTTATCGCCGGCTATCGATGAATTTTATCGCTGAGATAGCGTGCTATTAGCAACGCTTATCTCAGAATCGATAAAATTCCTGGCGCAAGCTGCCAAATGTCCGAATATCGCTGGAAATCCAGCGATAATCGCACGACATTTGGCGATAGCTTGTTGATAGGGCTGGAGCATACTTAACCATGATATCCACCTTCCATTGGATATCATGGCTAAGTCAAACTAAAAGCATGCGTAAGGAAAGTAGCGTTAACCAAGGTTAGCGCTACTTTTCTCATCGCTATGCTTGTTGGGGATTCCCTTGATAATTGGAGAAATGTCGGTTAACGACATTTCTCCAGTTATTTTGGGACGGAACGCCCACTTTGCATCTCATTAGAGATGCAAGGGTGGGCGTTATGGAAAAGGGCGATAGGGCAAGGATTCACGCGATAGCGTGACCTTGCTAATACAGCGATAAAATTATCACCGCTTTTCGTCTGAAAACAGACGCTAAAGCGGCGATAATTTCTTATCGCCGGCTTGATAATATGCCCCTTACTTTGTTATCAGCTTCCTTCTTCCACTGTGCTCGCCCACCATTTTTGTGAGTTCATGTACAGGTGACAAGGTTGATATTGTGGTTTACTTTCTACTGAATCTTTAAAATGATTTTGGAGGGGTAATTGATGTTGCCTTGGACTATTTGTGGCTGGGGCATTAATAAAGTTTATTTTCATTTCTGACATTACTGATTTACTGATGGTGGGTAAAGGGCAGGCCTATCTGTAGCCCCAGACAACTTTGCATAAATTATATGTATTTGCACAATCCTTTCCCTGTAATGCTACAAGAGTTCATTTTGGGGGAGTGGTGTCCTATGCATGATAGGGCAATCATGTTCTTTGCTCTACATGTCTCCTTTGCTGGCCGTGGGGGCTGGCCGTTTTGTGCAGCCAGCATGTGTCTGCATGTGGTAGTCATTTAGGTGGTTATTTACAAGCCCATTGCGCCGCCGGTGCATCACTTTTTTGGGCGCACTAGTGATGCAGTGTGCCTGCTCATATTTACAAGGCCACATAAAGCCACCCTGCGTGACTTTTCATGGCCTTGTAAATATGGCCCCCTTTCACACATTACTCTGCGTGAAAGGGGCATTCCATGGGTGTTGCTGTGGGTGTTCCCACCAACATCCATGGAACCTGGCACATTCCCACATGTACAAGGTTTTGCAGCAGATATAGAAAGAGGAAAACACCTCTTGTGATTATTTTTGTGCAGGATGGTGTCTCTTCCTGCACAAAAACAATCACACCAACAATGCAGACACCCTTGCACCATGGCACAAGGTGCATGGAAGCCCATTGTGCACCAGCACAGGGGAAAAGGACAAGAATGCACTGTACCTTGCAGATATGGCGTATTCCTGCCCTTTTCATTTGACACATGGCAGCGCTCTGCTGTGCGTCAAAATATTGTAAATGAGGCCCTTTGTCTTTGTTCACTATGCCTGCTTCTTTGTTGGCCATATGACAAATACCATTTTGTGAATACTTGTGGGGTGGCCATTTTTACTTTGATTTACATGCATCTTTCTTCACTAGCAATGTGATAGATAAGATAGCTACCACCAAGTTGTGCTGCCAGTGTGTGTTCAATCCTTTCAGTTTACTTTTAAAAGACATTTTCTAATAACATCAATACAAGAAGCCTATGATATTTTTGTTTGCATTTTCTTGTTTTTATAGATATATTTATTTGTTTTTGTGGCTGAATGTAGAGCACAATTGTTGTTTTTCATTAATTTATTACATCTTTGCGTGTCTGATTAAAGGGGCCCCATGGGTTCTGGAGGGACAGCAGCAATTACTCAAAGAATTTATTTGAGTTTTTGCCTGGGCCCACCTCCTACTTTTGGTGTTCCATGGGCCATGGAGGGGCACCACGTTAGCTCTTTTCTGTGTAAAGTCTAGCAAAAAATGGTTGATGCATGAGTACGCTATTGTTAAGCATTTGTGATGATGATGATGACTTGTATAACATTGGCTAGATTGTCCAAGTCTCATTGACTTCATACTTTTGTCTGGGTTGCCTGCAGGGGCTCAAGACATCACACACAATACTGAGATGGAGATACATCTGAGAATTAACTGACAGTAGCACTAGAGTCTTCTGCTAAGTGCGTCCGCTTGTGCTAAGTGTTAACTGCTAACTGCTAGCGCTAAGATGATGCGCCTTAAAAAGAAGGTTCCTGTCAAGAAAGTGGTCGTGAGGAGAAAAAGAGGTCTTATGTCAATGTCAACACTGGCATCAAGTCCTCACCTTTTCTGGAAATGAAACACACCTGCTGCACTTTCATCTCTGCAGGAGGAGGCTTGGAGGAGGATCCCCAAGGTTCAATTGTACCACCATCAAAAGCAAAGCCCATGTCTCTCAGTGCCACAGTGACTGCAGTCAAGGAGACTAGCAGTGAGCTTGAAATTGATTTGTTCCAGCAGCAAAGCAAATCTTCACAAGAAAGTCAACACCGGGAACCACAGCCTACAGCACATGATGTTCTGGAAGGAGGAGCAGAGATGGAAGTTGAACATGCTGCAGAGAATGATATTGTTGTGGCTGCTCTTCCATTAGACATATTGGCTTGACAATCTCTGGCAAGGAAAATAAATAACACTGGTTATCTTTTCCAAGTCCCCTTTTTGATGATCTTGACATGGATTGGAACCTGACTGAGATCCACCTCAAGAGAAGAGAAAAAAGAAAGGTTCCCAAAAGTCTTGGAAGTGAGGAAGGTGATGAATAGCCAGTAATTGCCAGTGGGGAGAGTAGCACAGTGGAAGGACAGCTCATCTCTATTCAACATGCTCTGAGCCATGTAGTTCCCTGCTTCCATCTTTTCACGAAGACCCATAAAGCTGCAGCAACCACAACTCCCATATCACAGTCACAGCATGCCCTAGAGCAGGGCCAACACAGCTGTCTAGATTCACCTCAACAAGTTCTTCAGGCTTTGGCACAATAAGAAAGCTCTCCTCCCTGATTTGGCGCTTTTCTACACTCAGTTCACAAAAGGAGCACATCTCAGAATTCTCAATTTGACATAACATTTTTATTGTGGTAAGCCATGTGTACATTATGGTACAGGGGACCAACTGACCCATCTAAAATTAACATGTAACTGTGTGGGAAGAGCACCTCAAAAAGATAGGTGTTGGTGGTAAGAGAGAAGAGGAAGTTCAACGGAATGAAGAAGATGGTGGTGAAGAGAAAGAAGAGAATATCAACGATTGTAATGTGACAATATCACCAACAGCAGCATCAGAACGGCACAAGGGACAGAGGAATACAGTCACCTCAAAGTTTCCAAGCTGCCCATTTGCTCTCCGCAGGTCACAAGTGAACGTGTCACATATCAAACATTTACAACAACCAACTACCAAGGCAATGTTCACCAAGGCATCGCCACAACACCAAATCCATGAGAAAGTCCATTTATACAATTTGAAGCTGGCCAAAAAATGTGCTCATGACCTACCCCTTTATGATTCATGGAAAGTGAGGATTTTTTACATTTGTAGAGAACCTATGCACAAAAATAAAAGGTTCCAAGTCAGGACAATTTTCCTGTGTTGCGGTGCCGATGTTGCACCATTAAGTGCTGCAATTTGTCAGTAAAGGTATGAAGGAGATGGCTGCTTAGTCTGACCACCTCACAACAGAATGTGGACCAGTTGTCAAGCAACAGATTAAATGGACATTATGGCACACTAGATCTCCTTCAAGGAAGTGAAGCAACGGCTAATTGCTTGTATCATTGCCGATGATGCTTTTCAGGGACATTTAGCGGCATGCAACATTTGCAATGTTTGCCATGGAAAAATCAGACACAGATGTCTGCATCTTGGTTCAATTTAACAGTAATACCAAAGTCAATGAAAGGCTTCAACACTTAGGATCTCAGCTTTCGATTCGTTCCCACTAACAATGGGAGTAATATTGTCAAATTCCTGGCTGATGATGGATACTTCAGAATCTGTGTTAAGCACATTGCATAAACCTAATTGTGCCGGACGTCCTAAAAAAAGAAGTTGTTAACAACATAGCGGTCACCTGTTGAAAAAGATGTACACATTTTAGTACTTTATTCAAAGCCCAGAAGCTGGTGTGGATCATTCAGTGTGCTAATAAAGTACTGTAAAAGCTCTCCTATAGGAGGTGCCTATATGTTGGAACTTAAGAACTACACACTGCAAACACATGTTTAAGCAGTACGGGCCTCTCAATGATTATGCAATTTAAATGAGAGAGGATGCAGCTGCCAATGCCATGACAATGGACGTGGACAAATGAGGGCTTGTGGAGTGCCTGGTTTCTTTTAAGTTATGGCAGGGGAAGTCAGCAAGGAATAGGGTAGAATGAGCCAAGCAACTTGATTGGTGCACCTGGTGTATGAACATTTTCATCAGGTGGAAAAACATTTAGCAATGTCAATGAAGAATCAGTTGCTTTGGGCAATATCTTAATCCTTCACTTCAATATTATCAAAAGCTGCAAAAAGTACATCTGTACCATGATACTGGTTCTACTGTACAAAAAAGCGCTACTCACTTTCATTCCTTCCTCAAAATTTGTTGACTGAATTTACAAGACCTTGATTGTCAGGAATTCCGGTGATGTAGAAGAAGAACTATTACAAATTTGAGACAATGGCAGAATGGAACTATATGGTTCAAACTCTGGAGTGTGCAGTGGTGATGACTTTGAGTCCTCCACAAGTATGCCTTCGCAACTGCAGCAGCATCACCCAACACTGTTGCTGGCTTTGACTAAACCGAGAGATTCACTCCCAACATCTGCAATGTGTTGGTATCAAAAGTCAGGACTTAAATGAAGTGTGCAGGTGCAGGCAATGTAGCCACAGCAAGTGGCAGCAACAATGGCATTTGAGAAGATGGCCCATGGCTATCTGGATGACCCAAATGAGGTGTACCTGGATCACAAACCATTGATCTGTTGACATGGGAAGAAAGAACAATGGCCATAACTCAGGAGGCTGTCCATAAAGTATCTAACATGTCTAGTCGCCAGTGTGTCTTAAGAACATGTGTTCAGTGCAGCCGGGCCAGTTGACATAGTCAGAAAGACCAGTTTCTCTCCTCGAAATGTAGAGAGATTGACAATGATTAAAATGAACAAACACTTCATACCAAAAATTATAATACTCCTGAAGACACAACAGTGGATGAGGTCTATTGGTCTCACATCATAAGTGTGGCGAGTGATCATCCTCCGGATGAGGCCCTTGAGTTAGAGAATGAACTCTACATTCCTGATTTAGAATATAACACAATAACAGATATGACTGCTTAGAAAATTTTCACAAATATACTGAAGTAGTAGTAGCAAACCAATACAAAGCATATGAGGAATTAGAAATTCCGCTCACTTATCAGGAACACATGAACTAGTCCCCAGGTGCCCTGCCACATACTTTTGAAAATGTCAGACTAGGTCCTCTCAGCAATGAGGGAGCATCATGGCCAGTCCTTGCTGGTTACACGTCATATTCAGATATATTAAACATTACAGACCCAGGATTAGGAGACCTATATAGAAAATTAGGTACACTCTATAGTCATCTAGTACAATTCATTATGTGAACCATAATGACTATCCCACACAGGGCTGCTACAGGTGCACAACCACAATTAGTCCAGTAACAATAATGGGTAAGTTTCCCATCAGATGGGTTGAGATTCCGCTCTGGATACACCTTTGAAATGACTGGGTGATCTGTCACATTAGTGGTATTAGTGGCATGGTCACTTCACTCTACTGCCAATATTTGTCCCTTTTAACCTCCTCACGTGTGTTTGTGTCACTGACGAACAGTCTAGTAATTTACATATATGTGTGTGTCATAAATATGTATGTGTGTGTAATGACTCTATATACCTTCATTTAGAGCAAGTAGCCTTTCCCTGGCCCATGCTGTACCAATGGACAGCTAGATACTAGCACTGTATAAGATAATTTTTCCAAAATCATACACTGTGAGCCTACAAAAAACTCGCCTCTGGCAGCAATTCCCTTATGACTGTCTCCCTCACTTTTCCTTACAGGTTGGATCCCCTATCCTGCACTGCAGCAGTTGCAGTTTTAACTTAATTTGACTGGAAACCATTCGTCACCTCCTGGGTTCCAATACTCTGCATGGTAGGTATTAACCTGGTCCTGATGAAATGCCACTGACCCTCCAGGCACCGAGGCATGAAACATGTTGACTTCACTCAACACTCACTGAAGCTATCTCAGTACATTATTACTTACGAGAGCTCCCTTGTTTTTACTGTGCCAAGGGAGCCACCACTTCATTAAAAAAAGGTTTTGGGGAGATCTCTTAGACTCTTTTAACCACTTGCGCACCACCCTACACACACACCACCTCACCTGCGCTCATCATATGGCATAAGATCAAAAGATTTCCGCTAACGAGGCACCATTGAGGGGCCCGTCAGGCATTGCAGCGCAGGCCCAATGAGGAGATCCCTGTGATAAAACATAATACCTATTTGAGTGTGTGAGGGTACTCAAATTTGATCACTCATTTTCCCCCGGGATCCCTCTGGTCATCTCATTTGACCCACCTGTAAGCGCTCTCCCCTCCCTTTCTATGAGGAATTGCACCCCTCATTAAACCTTCCTGAGATTAAAGCGAAACATGCCACATATATTGAGGCCTCGGCTTTTGAGTGGAGAGTGGGCTCTGACCATGCTGGACTGCGCGGCAGAAGTCACAATAGTTCACCAGAATCTAATGGAGTGTCTGGTGGCAGTAACAATTAGTGACAACGTCCAGGTGAAAACATCGTACCAAAGACTGAGTGCCCCTAGTTGATTAAATGAAATGCAACTCCAGTTGGAGGGGAATATACAGCGTACTATCAATGTTCTCTTTTGGGAGAACTTGTCATTCGGCTGCAACATTCTCTCTGCCTAAAAAGATTGTCCACCATATTGTTAGGGATTTCCCACAAGGAGAAACAGTCATTTTACCTGCTTTTTCCAACCTTGTTTCAAAATTTGTTAAGCACACATACGTCAAGGAGTGCGCTTTAGAGCAAGCTCCGGTGTTATACCGCAATCACGTGGGTTGGGGCAATGGATCTCCTTAAAACATTGTACCTGTGAGGTCTACCCCACAACCACAAAGACAATACCCTATTAAACCTGAGGCCAAAAAACAAGTTGGCGAGATACTCACGCAACTTGAATACCAGGGTGTAATAGAAAGTTGCACCTCACCAGTGAGTATTTCCTTGTTTCCAGTAATGAAACCAGACCATTCATATTGTTTAGTCTTAGATTACAGACATTTGAGCACTGCTACACACATATTTGCAGTACAGAACACGCACAATCCAGCACAAATGAACAATATCGTGAGCACAAAATACAAAACCGCATGAGACATTTCAAATTGGTTTTTCAGCCATAACATAGTGCCTGAAAGCAGGTATTTGACCACATTCAGCGCTCTTGGTTCTCAAAAACAGATCTGTCAATTGCCCCATGGGTATAAAATTAGCCCCGGTCTGTTTACAGCTCTGATAACAGAACTTTTACAAAATTTTGCAGACCAAGCATTGTCCTATGTCAATTACATATACCTAACGGATGATGACTTAACAGCACATTTGACCAGAGCAGATCGCATAATTCTGGGTTTTGCTCCCAAGGGTTACAAATTTAATTTGAAAAAAATCAAAGATCACCCATCTCAGTGTCCTTGTCTTGGGATACGAGTTGTCAAGTGAAGGCAAAAGCCTGGTGTATGCTACTACTACCTCCAAATACATTGAAAAAGCTCCAATAAATATTGTGTTTGCTATTTTTGGCCAAACCTACATACTAGATTATGCATAATGGGTAAAACAGTTTTACAACTTGATTCGTCAGGACATGTGCCAATGCCACACATTTGGTGATCCATATAATTGTGTGTACATCAGGATACATATGTCATATGTAATCAAAGAAACACTGTACCAATTTCATATAAATCACATTTATATACCCCTGCAGGAATGTGTTTTGCACCAACAGAAAAGATCCAGATGGCGGTACAGATAGCTGTAGGTAAAGAAATATGATTGGCTCAGGGAAAAATAGTAATTATTGTGACCCCAATTCTCACCTTAGAGGCTGTAACAACAGCCAGCATTCCAAGTGAGAAAGCTTTACAACTAAGATGAATACAATGGGCCAACTCACTAACAGCAAAAGATTTAGGGGCTTATTTACAAGCCCCTTGCGCCACCCGTACGTCACTTTTCCCATGTTAAAAATGGCGCAAAAGTGGCGTAGATTACATATTTGACTCTACACTGCAAACACAAGCATACCTTTAACACAAACAAAAATATCCTCTGCCCAATAAAATAATGCCTCTAGATCAGTATAATTTTCTAATCTACACTGATGGTTCTGCTCAGCCAGCAGTAGGGACATAACACCAATACTCTCCTGCTTGCGCAGCCGTAGAGGGTAAAATGAGAGGTAGAGAATTCCAAAGTCATAAAGCATACACACAGTCACTTGGTGTTTGCACTGCACAGCTGGCTGAACTGAAAGCTCTAATTCTGGCACTAGAGAATACGGATCCCGAATTCCCCACACTCATAGTGTGTGATTTGTATTATTGTGTCCAGCCTTACAATGAGTTCTTACACTACTGGAACCAGAATGGATTCAGAGATTCCAAAGGGTACACGGTCAAGCATAAGATGCTTTGTGGACAGGTTGCTAAGCTTAAAGCTATCTTGCTACTGGCTCATGTCATACACACACTTAGCCATCAACATGTAGGAATACATGTTTGCAGGGAATTCAATGGCTGATGAACACACAAAAGCAACAGTGCAAACTGCTGCAGTCGCTGCAATCACTCATTCCAGTATGAGAATAGATGGAGACATCATGACAGCAGCCTATGCGTAGCGCAATGGCACCTACATTCTAAAAGGATTTCCACTAAAATACTCCTACCAGTTAAGCGTGCAAACATTCCATTTGCTTATATTCCCGGAGTAGGATAGAGTCATAATTCAGATCGCAGGTTAGGACTGATCCTAGCAGCACATGAGGGTCTACCATCTGTTCACGCAGGGGTGGCGGCTACAATTTTACTATTGCAGCAATGCTATTAGTTACCATGTCTTTATAAATGACTAAAAACTATGTCCTTAAATGTGACATTTGCCAGCAAATCAAAGTATCCACCACAGCTCATCCACCACAGACACCTCTTTTGATCTCAGACAAGCCTCTGGCTTGTGTTTATCTGGATCACTGAGGACCCTTACACTCCGATGGGTCTTACAAATACATCAGTCTAGCAGTGGATTCCTGCTCTCGATTCCTATGGGTATGGCCACAGCGATCAGCTGACGCTCAAACTGTTATAAAGGACTTGCAAGTCTTTTTTGGCACATATGAAGTAGCCACATTCCATTCGGACCAGAGTCTGGCATTCGCCTCCTGGGCTTACAGAGACACTATGGGAAAATTGGATGTGACTGAGCAGTATTTTTCCCTCTATCATCCCGAGGGTAGCGCAATAGTGGAGAGGAAAGACTGTGACTTAAAGCAGTCTTTATTAGTTAGTCTTAGGTTCAGGTCGTAGTTGGGTTCACCACCTGTATGGGGCCCAGAGAGCCTTAAACAATCTGCCTAGAAGATGCTTAGGGGTTAGAGTCCCTATGAAGTCCTTTTCAGGGTTAAGATGTCAATGTCCATTTGAAAGCATTTCTAGAGTGCAAACTGTTACTCCAAGGAGTGTTCTGGTGCTAATGCAGAAGTGGGCTAGCAAGGGGGTGTAGACATCAATATCAGTTTTTGGGGAAAAGCCATGTTTTTAACTTTTTTCAGAATAAAAGGGTAGCTTTAATGTGTCTAAGTTCCATGGGAAGTTGATTCTATAGAGAGGGGCCTATGAAGGAAAAGTATCTGTCCCTGGTCATTTCCTTATTGATCTGCAGAATTTTGGCTCGACAGAGATTTGCTGAGTGGAAATTTCTGGGTGGAGAAAAGAACCTGATTCTTGCTAATAAGTTACCTGGGCCTGTCCCATGTAAAGCTTTATGTATGAGGAGTAGGATCTTGAAAATGATCCTCTTTCTCATTGGAAGCCAATGCAGGTCACTAAGAAGCTGAGATACATGAGTATTCCGGGCAGGCAGAATATTGTTCTGAATCAACCGCAGCCTATCAATAAGATAGTCAGACAGGCTGAGATACGGTGAATTGCCGTAGTCTAGTCTTGATGTGATCAAAGCCTGGATCACTCATTGTCTAGCCCCAAAGACAGGAGATAAAGGAACTTTCTCAGCATACGTAATAAGGCAAAACAGGTTCCCACCACTGCAGTCACTTGTGATTGAAACAAGAGTTGTCCATCAAACTTGATACCTAGATTTTTGACCGATGTGGTTTCCAGACCTTGACAGTCCCAGTACAGTGGTGGCGGAAATGCCTTTTGATATCAATGAACATTTGGATGTTTTACAGGACCTGAAAGACTTCAGAGATGCTCAGAGCAACTCCTGGTTGGATTCCAAAGAACAGGGATCTAGTGTGGGAGAAAATATTTGACAAGAAGGCATTCAGGCCTGTGCCTTTCCTGGCTGTTAAAGGTACCAGAACTGTACTTTTACTGCCACTTACCAGTATGAAACACAAGCGATTTGTGTCCATTGATCTCATCAAACCACATCTTGTGGCCGTTTCTACATAGTAGGACAATAGGGTTCCTGGGTAGTTACCTGCCTCCTCTCGCTACCTTACGGGAAGTCCCATTACAAGCTTTGACCAGCGATGAAGTGTCTTCTCCCCCACTGGGGACAGTTAACACTGAAGTATCACTACTTCCTATTACATCGTCAAATATGAATACACAGATTTCCACTCTGCAAGAAGACAATGATGGGATCTACAATGTACTGCCCTCCACATTTGTGCAAACAGCCTCTGACTATTTTGCCAACTTTGATGTCTTCTCTTCAGATTCGTCAGACCCACCTCCACAAAGAGGACCACATGAACTTTTTATTTGGCTCAAAAAGAAATACCTTATCCCACCATGGATATACATTTGGATTACAATTTCATTACTTTGCCTTTTCATTTGGATTCATTTTGTGACTGTTTTTTTCTTGATTCTGAATGGACCCTATCTCCCAGAATGCTCTGCTGTTGAACTGGTAGATAAGGTTTTGAAGTCTCATTCTTCCTCACGTGTGTAGAGACCTTTTTCTGGTGAACATTTCAGCTGTTCCAGTTCCTGATGGAATTGTTTGGGATGAGGTATCCTATGATACATTTGGACCGACTGAAACTCTACAAGTACCATACTTATTCCGTATTTCCTTAAATGGTGTTATCACTCCTGCTACTATCTCTGATGACTGGGACATTAACACAGTGCATGGAATGCTTGCTGAATTAGAGCATTAGAGTGTTTTTAAGAGTGAAGAGATTCATGATGGTACATCTAATTATGATGAAATGTTCTGTTTTCACCATTATGATCATGATTATTTACATAAAGCAAATACTCCATGTGCGGTACTTAATTACTCCCAATGGGAACACTGTCCAATGCCACCACAGGGTAGCTCAAAGACTTTTGCACAGAAATTTGCATATTTTTCAGGTCATGATCCAGTAGACCCAGAGTCTTATTATTACAAACTCACACAATCGCTGGCAAAGAAAAATATGCTCACAGACACAAAGTTGATGTATTCTGCATTTTTAAGTTTCCAGTTGTCGACAAAAGGCTATGACTTTTGGAAAGACAATATAGATGTAAAATCTATATGGGGAACTAGTGATTAGCATGTTCAGGGGAACAAGGCTTTATTTAGAGCATGCCTTATACCACAACAACTGATTTTCCTGAATAAAACTGGGCAGCAGATGTCCTGTTTGGCTTCACCAAGATAAAGAATCTCAGTACACCAAAAATACCCACTTTTGCACGCTTTGCAGATTGGCAGCAGAGGACACGTTTGACAACATGCTTAGAAATGGGACATGCAATTCTTCATGTTGCAATCCAAAGGGATCGTTAGTGTGGCCGGATGTGAGGCACATTTTCATGACAACACTAAAGGTTTTAAGGATAAATAGGCCAGACCCATGTTATGTGCAGAAGGAACAAGCAGGAGTGGTCACAACATACAGCATGATTTTTTGTTAGGTCCTCAAAAGCGACGTTAAAATCGCTTTCTGTATGCAATATACAATGAAGTGTGCAAATTTCACAGCAGGAGGCTGCTGAAAGAGTTCGCGAAACTGACAGAGCACCCCTCTGATCCCATTGTATCTAAATATTGCTCATAGACAATTGGCCCTCAAGATAGACTACAAATTATTAATGTTTTGGCACTGATTATGGTTGGTTGAAGAGCTAGCCTCCTACCGAGCAGCAGTAACTGACCTCCTGAAATTGCCCCATGTAACATCCATTCCATGGTTTAGACACTTGAGAGACCTACTCAGGAAGCTTGGGTTGGAGGGGTATTGGTCTAACCCTGAAAGCCTGTCTTCAGTACGAAAGGCCAGGATCAAAGTGATTTACTGGGAAACAGTTCTAGAGGTGGAGATGGCAAAAGTGGTGGTTACATTGACCAAGGATTTTATTAGTTTTAAATCTGTTAGAAGCTATGAGGTCACTGTTGATGAAATTGTCCCCCCCTTGGCACGTAAATTATTCATACAATTCTGCTGTAAGACCTTACCCACCAAATTGTTTTGCAACAAGTGGCACTGTAATGTCTCCAGTGATGACTTATGCCCAGTCGCGGCTCCTGGAGGGAGTGCTGCGGGGCGGGGGAGGGGCAGGGTGGGGGGTAGTAAACTCCAGCATACGGCCGAACGGAGTTAAGTACATAAATAAATAAGTAAAACAAATTACATCGCGCGCGCAATGTAATTTGTTTTATTTATTTATTTATGTACTTAACTCCGTTCGGCCGTATTCCGGAGTTTACTACCCCCCACCCTGCCCCTCCCCCGCCCTGCCCCACCACCCCGCAGCACTCCCTTCAGGAGCCGCGACTGCTTATGCCCATCCTGCAAAACCAGTTCAGAATCCATTGTGCACCTGTTATTTTTTTGTCCCAACTACAAATCTTTAAGAGGAAAGTGAATTATCCCATTGTGTAGATTGGTTGGCCCTGGACACTACCTTGAGGTGATGAGAACTTTGCTTACTGACACACGCAGGGTATTAGTTTTCGGCTTGGCCAAATATTGGTATGCACTATGGACCCAGCGATTTACATGTATTGTATGAATTGTTTATCTCTGTCTCTAATTTTTATATTGTATTTTATGGTAGCCTTGTGCTTTTTTAGAATATTTTTAAAACCTTTATCTTTATATTGTTCTAATCTAGTTTTGTGCTGTGTACTTTTTAAGATCCTTGTGATCGAAATAAAGTTATACATGATAATGATGACAGAGCAGATTTAGAAAAGGCTCTAGCAGTAGATGACAATGGTACGACTACATTATCCACTAGGATATATTCTCTGGGTTACATTGTGTTGTCTGCTATTGACATCATACAGAGTGACATGTCCTCTTTACAACATGGCCAATTACAGCTTAGGTCTATTATGCTACTAAGTTGCACTCTACAGGCACTACGCACGGGTCATGTCCCATGGAAACACCTAAATGCCACTTTTTTGTTTTTACCATGGAACTTAACAAAAGAACAAACCATTATGGCTAAGGAAGACTCAACATACACTATGTTACACATAGAAAAGCTAGAAAATTACCATTTACTATTACAGAGGTACTCAGTGCAGATTGGATTTTACTCAGATTTATTTCTCTGCCAATTTCAACTTTTCACTTCAAATACTGCTTGCAACACCATCAGGTAGGCAGATACAAAGCTCTTGGAGCAGGGTTTGTACATGAGGCATTGATCCTGCCTTTTACTTATCATTGTAGGCATGGTGCAACTGATGTTTTTCTTAGCGGTGCAGACTGAAAGAATACTTTGGGCCATTCTCTAGTTTGTAGGGAGGCTATGCTCCATGGAGCATGTAATGCGTCCAAGGCGAACTTGTCATGTTATCTGAAAGGTTCCCTGGCTGCTGCGATTGGTACGGTTCAGATCACTCTCTAATGGGAGTTATTTGATGTTGAATAGTTATGGTTGCTGTGGGATGAAAAGAAAACCAGGCATACAATATCTGGTGACAGTTTCTGGGGTCGTGATCTGTTGTTCGCAAGTACTGTTTGGACCTGCCCGTACAGTTAGGAATGCAACAATTTGGCCTTCGATAAAAATTGTGTGTGAAATTTGATGCATTAAGCAGACTGAAAGCCTTTTTTTTCAGAAGGAAGTGGCCTGAACATCTGCCCGAGAGATGTTTGATCTTCAAGTTGCAAGGTCTTCTTCTGAGATACAGTCACTACTACACACCAATTTCCAACACCAATTTCAAGAGCTGGTGCACCACATTTTTAACATTCCCAACACTGCAGGAATAGTGCACTTTTTTAAAACAATTGGCTCTGGGTTGGTTAGCACCTTCCAGACGGTCTTCTGAGTTATTCCATCTTTTATCCACTCTGTGCTTGGAAGCATTTTTGAAGGCTTACCGCTTGTCCTATTCCTAGGACACTGATTTTATTCTATTTGGTCCGCAATGGATGTTCCACCACGTGGCCAAATGGGGGTGGCACTACTACATGTGCTACTGTGTTATTAGAGAATGATGCAGTCCTTTGGTGCACCCTTGCTTCAAGAACTTAATGACAACTAGGACTTATCCTTCCAGTCTGTCTGGCTACACTGCATGCAGCCCATATTCCGCTGTCAGCTGTGCACTATTGAGTATGCCCTAGATATATGCTTGGGGATACAACTGGTCCAATATACGAACATTCCGCTGCTGGTGAATCCCCTAAAGACTCATCTGTACTGATTCCCTGCGCTATTGCCACTTGCTTCAGATTGCATATTATGAGCCTTTCTGGGATGCTTCTACTCCTGGTGACTTAGATCCTGGATCGTGCTCTATGGATGCATTGCTGGCTGTCACTCCTTCAGCGGCTGCTGAGTGGGTTGGATTTGAACATATTTGTTCCCTGGAGCTGACGAGAAGGATGTCACTGGAACAGCAATGTTTCAGCTACTCATTGGAACATTTAAACATACTTGCTGTTTCGAGCAATGGAGATTCTCAACTTTTTAATTTGACTATGTTTTTATTCACAATTTTTTTTATTTTTTTATTGAAGTCTTTTTTTACTTCCTTTTTTCTATTGCGTTTTTTAACTACAGTTTGGCTTTCTATATGCTTTTATTATTAAAGAAGCACAATGCTTGTTGGAAAGTGGATTATTGGTAGGGGCAAATGTAGGTCTGCCACTGGCAATAAGGCCACTAATCATTGGTAGGACTCAGCATAGGTCTTAGAAATTTATTCCCATGCTCAACCCTTGGTAACGTGGCTGCGAGCAGACAGGCTTAACTTCAAAGACAGGTATGTAAAGCATTTAAAAACACCAATTAAGTAAATAATTAAGACACCACACATAATAAAAATCCAACACCAATGTATAAAAATAGGAAATATTTTTATCTTTAACATGACACCATAACAACAAAAATCCAATGTAGGGAACCGGAGATATGAATTTTCAAAGATTTAATCAAATATAGCACTTAGAAGATTATAGCACCATATTGGGATACCTGCTCGCGATAGACCGGGTCGAAGTCAAAGTTTCAGGCCGACCGCGATGGAGCCCTGGGTGGCTACAGCTCGCGGCAGATCCCGGTCTCAGTTTCTACCTTCACACTTAGAAACTTTTCTGGAGCTTTTCTCCCCGAGGTCCCTCGAAGCTCCCAGCCAGTCCAGATTCGGTGAGGGTTCGCCGGATTGCCTTTCGACGAGCTTCTGGTCAACTTCCCTGGAGCGGACTTAGAAACTTTTTCTTTAGCGCTTCGGCGGGGCAACCCAGGAGCCCAGGCCGACACGCGATGGAAGGCAGGCGGCTTGGCTCTCGTGGTTGCTCCCGGTCACCTTTTCTACGAGCGGACTTAGAAACTTTTCTGGAGCTTTTTCTCGCGGGTATCTCGATGCTCTTCATGTAGCCGGATCCGGTGAGGGTTCGCCAGCTTCAGATTTCTTCTAGTCCCGGTCAAAATCTGGAAGTTGGACCGATGGAGCTTTTAGCGGGACGAACCTGGGTGGCATGGCCGGCTCACGGTTGAAGGCAGGCGGCTTGGCTGACCAGGTTAAGTTGGTCCCTCTATGGAGTTTTTTTTTCAAAGTTCCTCCAAAGTTCTCTAAACTTCTTGAACTTCTTCCTGAAGTTCCTCAAAGGGTCCCAAAGTGTCTCAAACTCACTCCAAGGGTCTGGAAGCTCCAAGATGGTCCTTGAAAGTGGAGGACTTCAGTTCCCACAATCCACTTGGACGTCACCTTTACAAATCCACTGGTAGTTCTCCAAGGTGCAGATTTAGTTGGTGATGTTCCAGATCAGCTCTTTTAACCTGTAGCTTTCAGGGAGTCCACTCTTTTATTCCTTTTCAGCAAGATAATCCACAGGGCTGTAGTTTCAGATGGTGCAGTCTTCAGAAGTCAGGCCTTAAAAATCTTTGCACAGCAAAACTTCTCAGCTTGGCAATGTCTTGCTTCAGTAAGTTTCAAGCAGCAGATCTGGAGGGCTCTGCCCCTCTCAGATACTTATTCCATGTTCTCTGGGTCAGACAGGAGGTCACTCCTGACCAATGGGAGCAGGGTAACTCCTCAAACATATGACCACTTCCTGTAGAGTGTGGCATTATTTTGTCCCAGAGTGCATCAAATCTTCCAAATCCATAATGGCAGATTTTCCAGCAAGGAGGCAAGAGCTGGCTAAACACACCCCTAGGATGGCTAATTTACTTAGACTCTCCCCCCTGCATCTGCTCATACCTTCCTTAATCCTACCATCTGCCTAAGTTTGAAAGTTCAGAGTTGTAAATGACACTGGTCTCTGCTCTTCTCTTTGAAGAATATAGTTTAGGACTCCTCCCCCTGGCCTGGCATTCCTTTGGAACAGCACACTGCCCTGCCAGCAGAGCTGGTTGACCCCAGGGGCTCTTTATCACCTCTTCAAGGCAGCCTGGCTAATCCACTTAACTCTGACCAATCAGGGCAGACCACTGGAAGGCTGAATCGGGACTTACAAACAAGAAAGTCTTATAACTTCTTGTATGTACACTTTAGGAGAATTTCAACAATATCATATTGTTGCATTTATTAATACCATTCAGGGAAGTCTTTGAATGGCACTTCTAGCCCTCTCCTATCAGGAGTTATTAGTTAATAACTTTCTACCATGTTAACCTATGTAACAGGGGATTTGCAATGGGAAAAATGACTTGGGCCATTTTTTCAGCACCAGGACTTACAAAAACATATTTTATAAGTACTTGGCTTATATCTACAGAACCCCCACCCCATGTGGAACTAGGGGAGACTTTAGGGGTTCTGAATCTGTAGAAATATTGCAGATCCTCCCTCCACAGTGCTCCTAGCATCAAAGTCGAATTTGAGCAGCACTTTACCACAATGGGGGGAGTGAAATGTGAAATTTCACTTTACCCAAGCATATAAAAACTCATTTTTATAAGGGTGTACCTTATAAATACCTGACCCCCCACCCCTGGGACACCTAGGGGAGACCCTGGGGTACCCTAATATGCCATAACATAGTAGGCTATCCATTTTTAAGTGCCCCAAACCCCAAAGTCGAGTTTGGGCATAATTTACTTTTTAAAAGCAGTCCTGGCACCCAGGGCTGCTTTTAAACTGACCTCAGGCTTCAGCAGTGCACACATGCAAGTGCAAAAAGAGCTGCTGGCCTCTAAACTGCCATGCCCTAGGGTACTAGGGACTTCTAGGTAGTTTCAATCCCCCTGCCCTATTATATACTAGGGGCTTATGGGGTAGGTCATGCCAATCACAGGGGTACCCCACCATACCATTGTGTACCCTAGTGTATGTAGGTGTTTTAACTGTATTCTAATGTGTCTCTTTCAGCATAGCACTGGCCCTGGGCCTGGTTAGGCAGAGCCCAGGGTCAGTCAGAGTCAGTTACCACCAGTATCAGTCAGCAAAAAGTTGGGGGGTGCCCAGGGCACATGATGACTTTGCAACATAGCCCCCCCAAACGAAAGGTGATGGGTTACTAACCTACACCCTGGTAGTCCTCATCAGCTAAGGTGAAAAACCTGGAAAGTCCATCTGCATTTGCATGGGCAACCCCAGGTCTGTGTTCCATTGTAAAGTCCATTCCCTGTAGGGAAATGGGCCACCTTAACAACTTGGGATTCTCCCCCCTCATCTGCATGAGCCATCTGAGAGGCCTGTGGTCAGTTTGAACACGAAAGTGAGTCCCAAACAAATATGGTCTCAACATTTTCAGGGACCAAACCACAGCAAAAGCCTCTCTCTCAATGGCACTCCACCTCTGCTCTCTGGGAAGAAGCCTCCTGCTAATAAAGGCAACTGACTGATCAAGGCCCTCTTCATTTAGCTGTGACAACACTGCCCCAATCCCTTGCTCTGAAGCATCTGTCTGAACCACAAATTATTTTGTGTAGTCAGGGGCCAGTAGCACTGGTGCTGAACACATAGCAGCTTTCAGAGTGTCAAAGGCCTTCTGACACTCTGGGGTCCAAGCCACCTTCTTGGGCCTCTTTTTAGAAGTGAGTTCTGTTAGGGGCCCCACAATGGTCCCATAATTTTGAACAAACCTTCTATAGTACCCTGTCAGTCCAAGGAATGCCCTGACCTGAGTCTGGGTAACAGGAGCTGTCCAATCCAA
Organism: Calotriton arnoldi; assembly: GCA_963921515.1. Taxonomy (NCBI): domain Eukaryota; kingdom Metazoa; phylum Chordata; class Amphibia; order Caudata; family Salamandridae; genus Calotriton; species Calotriton arnoldi. Next base: position 1,088,476 of record CAWUFW010004773.1, read on the forward strand.
AATAGTTTGGATTTTAGCTTGGAGAGGCTGTACATGGCCCCCACCTACCAGGTGGCCCAGGTACACCACAGAACTCTGCCCTATTTGGCACTTGCTTGTCTTAATAGTCAGGCCTGCCTGCTGCATGGCCTGAAGCACTTCCCTTAGGTGGCTTAAGTGATCCCCCCAGGTAGACCTGTATACAGCTATATCATCCAGGTAAGCTGCACTGAACTGTTCCAACCCAGACAAGACCCTGTTCACCAACTTTTGGAAGGTGGCAGGTGCATTCTTTAAGCCAAAGGGCATTACCTTGAACTGATAATGTCCCTCTGGTGTGGAGAATGCTGACCTCTCCTTTGCTCCATCAGTGAGGGCAATCTGCCAGTAACCTGAAGTCAAATCAAAAGTACTCAGGTACTTAGCAGCCCCTAACCTATCAATGAGCTCATCAGCTCTAGGTATAGGGTGAGCATCAGTCTTTGTGACTGCATTCAATCCTCTGTAGTCCACACAGAACCTTAACTCCTTGGGTCCCCCCTGAGGATTAGGTTTAGGTACCAGCACCACTGGACTGGCCCATGGACTCTCAGACGGTTCAATTACCCCCAATTCCAGCATCTTAGCAACCTCAGCTTTAATGCTGGCTCAGACATGTTCAGACAACATGTACAGTTTATTTTTGACAGGTAGGCTGTCACCAGTGTCAATGTGGTGCACACACCACTCAGTGATGCCTGGGGTCAAAGAGAACAGGCCAGCAAACTGCTCCAGCACTTGCTTACAGTCTCTGTGCTGCTGGTCTGTCAACTTGGGAGAGAGTATCACCCCCTCCACTGACCCATCTTGCACATTAGTGGAGAGGAGGTTGGGCACAGGCTCAGTTTCCTCCTCCACACCGTCATCAGTGACCAGTAACATGGTCATGTCTGCCCTGTCATGGTGGGGTTTCAATTTATTCACATGCAGGACCCTATGAGGGTTCCTGGGGGTGCCAAGGTCAACCTAATAGGTAACCTCACCCTTCTTTTCTAAGATTGGACAGGGCCCACTCCACTTGTCATGGAGGGCCCTGGGAGCCACAGGCTCCAACACCCACACCAATTGTCCTGGAGTATACTCAGGCATAGTAGCCTTTTGATCATACCAGTGCTTCATGAGCTCCTGGCTGGCCTCCAGTTTCCTGTTTGCCTTGTACATGTACTCTGCCATTCTAGATCTCAGGCCTAGCACATAGTCAAGCACATTGTCCTTTGCTTCTTTAAGAGGCTTCTCTAAAGACTTTCTCAGCAGGCTCAATGGCCCCCTCACAGGGTGTCCAAACAACAACTCAAAGGGACTGAAACCAACCCCTTTCTGTGGCACCTCCCTGTAGGCAAACAGTAAGCATGGGAGGAGAACATCCCATCTCCTTCTGAGTTTCTCTGACAACCCATTTATCATGCCCTTCAGGGTTTTGTTGAATCTCTCAACAAGACCATTTGCTTGTGGGTGATAGGGGGTGGTGAACTTGTAGTTGACACCACACTCATCTCACATAGCAGTCAGATAGCTGGACAGGAAGTTCGTGCCCCTATCTGACACCACCTTTTTTGGAAAACCCACTCTGGTGAACACACCAAGCAGTGCTCTAGCCACCGCAGGAGCATCAATGGTTCTAAAAGGTATGGCTTCAGGGTACCTAGTGGCATGGTCAACTACCACTAAGATATACCTATTCCCTGATGCAGTAGGTGGGTCCAGGGGACCAACAATGTTCATTCCCACCCTCTCAAAAGGAACCCCAACCACTGGCAGGGTATTAGGGGAGCCTTTGTCTTGCCCCCTGCCTTGCCACTGGCCTGACAGGTGACACAGGAGCTGCAAAACTCCTTTACCTTTTCAGACATATGGGGCCAGTAGAAATGGTTCACCAATCGGTTCCATGTCTTTGTCTGCCCCAAATGTCCTGCCAAGGGGATATCATGACCCAAAGTCAGGATGAACTCTCTGTACTTCTGGAGCACCACCAACCTCCTGGGGGCCCCCTCCTTGAGGTTTCTGGCCTCAGTATAAAGCAGTCCATCTTCCCAGTAGAGTTTGTGAAACCCACTGTCATCCCCCTCCTCTTGCTTAGAAACAATCCGCCTCAAGCTCTCAAGGGTGGGACAGTCATGCTGTCCCTTACTGAACTCCTCTCTGGATGGTCCACCTGCTCCTGTCAGTTCTGCCAAATCTGACAGCTCTGGCAGGGATGGAGTCCCTCCCTCAGAGGCCAGACCCTCCCCATCAGGGTTAGATTCTTCCTGCACCTCTGGAGTTCCCTGAGCTGGCTCACAAAGCCCAGTACCCTTGTCCTTGGATGCTTGGCCCGTTGTTCCAGGGTCCAAGTGTCTAGCCCCTCCCTTCTGGCTAGTCTGTGACCTAGTCACAGCACATACCCACTCAGGGAGCTCCAATATTTTCATATGGAGTCCTCTCTCCACCTCTGACCACACAGAGCCTTCAAGATCATTGCCCAGTAAACACTGGACTGGGAGCACCTTTGACACAGCTACCTTCATAGGGCATGTCACACCTCCCCATTCCAAATCCACCACAGCCATAGGATGGAGTTTGGTTGTGCTGTCTGCATAAGTCACCTGGTGAAACTCACCAGGTAACAACCTCTCTGGAGGCACCAGCTCATCCAGGACCATAGTTACACTAGCCCCAGTGTCTCTGATAGCCTCAACCTCAGTCCCATTCACTTTAGGCATCTGCCTGTACTTGTCCATGTTTGGAGGTAAGGCAGCAAGGGTTGCAATATTCACCCCACCCAGGGACACTAAGGTTGCTTCCACTACCTGACTACCCCTCTCTGGGGCACCACTCTCCACCCCTACACTGACACTGGCAATCCCTGTGGATGGCCCCTTAGGGGGGAGCTTCTTGGCGCATACAGCATCTCCCTGTTTGTGCCCTGGCTGGTTACAGTCAAAGCACTTACCCACTTTTGAGGGATCAAAGAACCTACCATTCTTTCCCTGATTCCACCTCCCTTTGGATTTAGGTTGGCTCGGGCCCCCCCTCCTTGTGCAGGTTTTTGTGGGTCTTTGGAGAACTCCTTTTGGTTTTGACCTTCTTTCCCTTGGGCTTTCCCCTGGGGAGGGACCTGTCCTCCTTTCTTCTGGTTACCCCCCTGGTGCTGTATGGAAACCCGGGTTCTCACCCACTCATCAGCTGCTTCACCCAGCTCTCTGGGGTCTGTCAGCTTAGAGTCCACTAGATACTGGCATAACTTCTCTTCTGCACAATGAGTCAAAATATGTTCTTTCAAAAACAAATTATACAATCCCTCATATGTGTCAACTTTGTTACCAACAATCCAGCCTTCCAGTGCCTTCACTGAAACGTCCACAAAGTCTACCCAAGACTTTGAACTCAATTTCTGGGTGCCTCTAAACTTCACCCTGTACTGCTCTGGAGTCAGACCAAATCTCTTGACTAAGCATGCGTTCATCTGCTGGTATGATTCTGCATCCTCTCCCTTCAGGGTCAGGAGCCTATCCCTCCCAGCTACTGGAATCAGCTCCCACAGGAGTGCACCCCAATACCTAGAGTGGACCCTACTCATTCTAAGGGCCCTCTCAAAAGCTGCTAGCCACTTGTCAATGACATCCCCCTCTGTGTACTTGGGCACTATACCCTTGGGAAGTTTAGGTTCAAATGCACCACCCCTGGACATCTCAAAATCTTCATCATTTTCACTGCCACCATTTCTTCTCAACTCCTCCTTCTCCCATCTCTTCCTAGCCAATTCTAATTACTCCTGCTCTAAAGCTATCATGGCTAATTGAGCTTGAAGCCCTCTTGGGTGAGGTTGGGGGAAACATCCTCCCACCCCCCTGGGTTCTCCTCAGCTGCCCCGGCCCAGGCCTGTAGGGTCTCAAGTAACCCTGCCTTCCTCATCTTCTTGGCAGCAGGCAGCCCCCTAAGCCTACACTGTTCCCTCAGCTCAGCAAGCTTGAACTGGGACAGTTTAGCCAGGTCCAGCTCCATGGTTCCCTAGTTTTGGGTCACAACAACTAGGCACAACAGACTTAGAACAATTTGGAAAAATCAAAGCAATGGATTAAAAACAGTTTAGTCCAAATTCCAAAAATAAAACTCAAAAGTTTTGTTCTAAGGCAATTTAGAGGATTTTTATAATCTTAATTCATTCACTGAAAGGTGTACTTTTTAAACACAAGTCCTCATCCACACCGCTGAGCACCAAATGTTGGAAAGTGGATTATTGGTAGGGGCAAATGTAGGTCTGCCACTGGCAATAAGGCCACTAATCATTGGTAGGACTCAGCATAGGACTTAGAAAATTATTCCCATGCTCAACCCTTGGTAACGTGGCTGCGAGCAGACAGGCTTAACTTCAAAGACAGGTATGTAAAGCATTTAAAAACACCAATTCCGTAAATAATTAAGACACCACACATAATAAAAATCCAACACCAATGTATAAAAATAGGAAATATTTGTATCTTTAAAATGACACCAAAACGACAAAAATCCAATGTAGGGAACCGGAGATAGGAATTTTCAAAGATTTAATAAAATATAGCACTTAGAAGATTATAGCACATATTGGGATACCTGCTTGCGATAGACCGGGTCAAAATCAAAGTTTCAGGCCGACCACGATGGAGCCCTGGGCGCAACAGCTCGCGGCAGGTCCCGGTCTCAGTTTCTACCTTCACACTTAGAAACTTTTCTGGAGCTTTTCTCCCCGAGGTCCCTCGAAGCTCCCAGCCATTCCGGATTCGGTGAGGGTTCGCCGGATTGCCTTTCGACGAGCTCCCGGTCAACTTCCCTGGAGCGGACTTAGAAACTTTTTCTTTAGCGCTTCAGCGGGGCAACCCAGGAGCCCAGGCCGACACGCGATGGAAGGCAGGCGGCTTGGCTCTCGTGGTTGCTCCCGGTCACCTTTTCTACGAGCGGACTTAGAAACTTTTCTGGAGCTTTTTCTCACGGGGTCTCTCGATGCTCTTCATGTAGCCGGATCCGGTGAGGGTTCGCCGGCTTCAGATTTCTTCTGGTCCCGGTCAAACTCTGGAAGTTGGACTGACGGAGCTTTTAGCGGGACGAACCTGGGTGGCTTGGCCGGCTCGCGGTTGAAGGCAGGCGGCTTGGCTGACCAGGTTGAGTTGAGCCCTCTATGGAGCTTTTTTTTCAAAGTTCCTCCAAAGTTCTCCAAACTTCTTGAACTTCTTCCTGAAGTTCCTCAAAGGGTCCCAAAGTGTCTCAAACTCACTCCAAGGGTCTGGAAGCTCCAAGATGGTCCTTGAAAGTGGAGGACTTCAGTTCCCACAATCCACTTGGACGTCACCCTTACAAACCCACTGGTAGTTCTCCAAGGTGCAGATTTAGTTGGTGATATTCCAGATCAGCTCTTTTAATCTGTAGCTTTCAGGGAGGCCACTCTTTAGTTCCTTTTCAGCAAGATAATCCACAGGGCTGTAGTTTCAGATTGTGCAGTCTTTAGAGGTCAGGCCTTCGAAATCTTTGCACAGCAAAACTTCTCAGCTTGGCAATGTCTTGCTTCAGTAAGTTTCAAGCAGCAGATCTGGAGGGCTCTGCCCCTCTCAGATACTTATTCCATGTTCTCTGGGTCAGACAGGAGGTCACTCCTGACCAATGGGAGCAGGGTAACTCCTCAAACATATGACCACTTCCTGTAGAGTGTGGCATTATTTTGTCCCAGAGTGCATCAAATCTTCCAAATCCATAATGGCAGATTTTCCAGCAAGGAGGCAAGAGCTGGCTAAACACACCCCTAGGATGGCTAATTTACTTAGACTCTCCCCCCTGCATCTGCTCATACCTTCCTTAATCCTACCATCTGCCTAAGGATGAAAGTTCAGAGTTGTAAATGACACTGGTCTCTGCTCTTCTCTTTGAAGAACATAGTTTACGACTCCTCCCCCTGGCCTGGCATTCCTTTGGAACAGCACACTGCCCTGCCAGCAGAGCTGGTTGACCCCAGGGGCTCTTTATCACCTCTTCAAGGCAGCCTGGCTAATCCACTTAACTCTGACCAATCAGGGCAGACCACTGGAAGGCTGAATCGGGACTTACAAACAAGAAAGTCTTATAACTTCTTGTATGTACACTTTAGGAGAATTTCAACAATATCATATTGTTGCATTTATTAATACCATTCAGGGAAGTCTTTGAATGGCACTTCTAGCCCTCTCCTATCAGAAGTTATTAGTTAATAACTTTCTACCATGTTAGCCTATGTAACAGGGGATTTGCAATGGGAAAAATGACTTGGGCCATTTTTCCAGCACCAGGACTTACAAAAACATATTTTATAAGTACTTGGCTTATATCTACAGGACCCCCACCTCATGTGCAACTAGGGGAGACTTTAGAGGTTCTGAATCTGTAGAAATATTGCAGATCCTCCCTCCACAGTGCTCCTAGCATCAAAGTCGAATTTGAGCAGCACTTTACCACAATGGGGAGAGTGAAATGTGAAATTTTACTTTACCCAGGCATATAAAAACTCATTTTATAAGGGTGTACCTTATAAATACCTGACCCCCCACCCCTGGGACACCTAGGGGAGACCCTGGGGGTCCCTAATATGCCATAACATTGCAGGTTATCCATTTTTAAGTGCCCCAAACCCCAAAGTCGAGTTTGGGCACAATTTACTTTTTAAAAGCAGTCCTGGCACCCAGGGCTGCTTTTAAACTGACCTCAGGCTTCAGCAGTGCACACATGCAAGTGCAAAAAGAGCTGCTGGCCTCTAAACTGCCATGCCCTAGGGTACTAGGGACTTCTAGGTAGTTTCAATCCCCCTGCCCTATTATATACTAGGGGCTTATGGGGTAGGTCATGCCAATCACAGGGGTACCCCAACATACCATTGTGTACCCTAGTGTATGTAGGTGTTTTAACTGTATTCTAATGTGTCTCTTTCAGCATAGCACTGGCCCTGGGCCTGGTTAGGCAAAGCCCAGGGTCAGTCAGAGTCAGTTACCACCAGTATCAGTCAGCAAAAAGTTGGGGGTGCCCAGGGCACAGGATGACTTTGCAACAATGCTTTTATGCTTTTCGTTTTTTTTTTAAATATATATTTTTAGCATACATTTTAGGAAAACTTTTTAGTTGCCTCACGTCAAAGGAGAGGGTGTCACTCATGTGGTCACATTAGGCCCAGGTGGGAACACCACCATTTTACATGCTCAAGTTTAAAGTTGACATCTTTTTCTTGAACGTTGACATTTGACACACATTTGCTGGCATGCTTCTATGGATAATGTTCTATGAAATAACTTTTCTCACATTTACACATTTTCGTAGGCATGTTATCAGAGCCTTGAACATTTTGTACAAAAGCTAAAGTTTACTGTGCAAAATGATGTTGTTTATTATTATTTGGTTGGCGAGAGCATTGTCAGAATAGAATCATTAATGTTGGCCTATCTGGGTACTTCAGCATGGCTGCATGGGTGATATTGATTTTATAAATTACATCACTCCTATTTTTAGGGAGAGGAGCATTTCGCTGACACTTATCTATTAATGACCTGGACAAGAGTTTATCACTTGTGGAGGCAGATGTCCAAAGGACTCAGTCTAGAAGAATTCCTGCACTGCTAAATACGGATGACTGTGTCCTGATCTAGAGAGCAGGCATGGGTCTTCAGAGGTTGCTGAATAAATTTGTCTCATTCATGAGTGACGTAGGCCTATTCACCAATATTGCAAATTTACATAGCATAGTCTGTGGATGTGCCCCAAACAACTTGAAACCTCATTTTATTAGTGGAGCTAAACTCTCATATGTTCCATCCTTTGAGTACCTGGAGGTACCTTTTGACTGTAAATGCACCTGGACACATCTTATAAAGGTTTGAAAAAATGATAGAAGCTACTCTATGGTTTGCGGTGGAAGTTAGACTCGAAGCCCATGGTTGTGATGGTTAATTGCTATATGGCAACCTGTTGTTCTGTCTGTACGTATGGTGGAGGAATATGGGGGCAAACCAACATCTCACTCCTGCAGACCAGTAAGAATGTGTTTTTGAGGTGATTACCATCTGTTCCTACCAATGAACCTTCTATATGCCTGCCACGCTGAACTTGGCCTACCATATTTAGAGGATCATGTCAAGTTAACATTAATTATGCTGTGGCACTCCATCTGGTCCAAGCAAGAAACCTTTCTTTATCAGGATATAATCACTGATTGCCCATGGCTTAATTATGCCCACCGCATACCGTGACTGTGGTATATTAAGGAACAATTTACCCTACTTGGAGGCCTGAATGCTTCCATCGACCACGTGATATCTCTACCTTACCTAAAACACAGCTAAAAGCCGAATTTCTCTCTATGCAGGGAAGGAGAAGGGAATCTCAAGAGCTTAGTAAAAGAATGTGGCTGCCTATCAATTGATAATAACATCAGATCATCTGGAGCCCTAACTGTACTCCATACAGGATCACCATCAGCATTTGTATCTGTTTTTATCATCAGAGAAACTCCTAATAATGACGGGTTCTTCATAGCACTCATCAGTCAAATGTTCTACTTGCATGCCCACTACATCATGGACCTGTGCCACTATCATCATTTCATAGTTCTTTTTACAACATACACCCTGAGCTACAGCTTCTACATTAATATTATGTGGCCTAAGGATCGGACCTTCATCAGCTGTGAAATTTGACATGGAGAAGGAAGATATTGGGGCCATCGAGGTGGCCTGTATGGCTACCTGTATTAAACTCTTAACATGTGCCTCTTGGGTACCTTGGGTCACTTACATGCAGTCTAAAGAGGTCGTTAAATCAATTAGGTCAACTTGTTTTTCATTTTTGTGGAAAACAGCAGAGGTCTGAGATTTACCGAAAACTACTTCAGCCACTACTTCAGCCACAATGTAGTCTTTAATTGTTAACTTTGCCCCTCTTCTCTTTTTAAAACTTTGACTTTGACTTATCATGCTTTGGCTTTGACATGCCTTTTCTATATCTCTTTTTACACATGACCCTTGATAGTAATATCCTCAGCGAAATCTTGGCCATCTGCTCATTGTGTAAACTTATCCTAAGATGACCTATAATAGTATCACTAAGCTCCGTAAATATTATTATCAAAACCTACAGATGACATTGGCTGAGGTTTGTTTGCGATATTTAAATATAATCTTTTAAATTGCGAACTCGTTTTAGGAGCTTTTTTCACCCATCCTAAGTCCAGGTAGCACAGATCTATTGCTCAGTTGGCTGTGCTTGACTGATTGATAGTTGAAGATTCCAACACACTAGAACACAATAGAATATGGCACAATATGATACACTGTGGCAGACAGGAGCAGGCCAGAGAGTGTGATCAACCTCCGCTATTCCTCAGTCTCCTCAAAGTGGATTTTTCCACCACTGTGATCACATCCTCTGCTGCAGGCTGAGCTTGACCGCCAGCCTACAATGGGTCACCTGCCAATGGTCAAGTAATACGGATCATTGCCTATTTAAGCTGTTAGAGAGGCAGGTCTAACAAATAAACCCTTTAGGAGTGACACGAGTACCCAGCTGCCTCCACAATGGGTTATAATCCAAGTGAAGTACAATATGAAACATCGGGCCTGGCAGAAGGAGAGAAGGACTATTCACAGTGGTAATTATTAAACCACAAGTCAATCAATATTGTTCACAATGCTCCAAATTAGTCCTTGTTATCCAAAGTCAGTTGATAAGAGTGCAAGTGCAATTCATATAAGAGTGAGTGCCAATTGGGAAGGGAAGAGGAAGCGTTGTAAGCAGCGTGGGTAGACACTAGATAATACAAATGCAAGCTGTAAGGACACACCAGCTGCTCCAACGACTTCAATATCCAGACTGGGTACTTCCACCTTCACAAATGCGCCCTCTCCTTGCCTGCTAACATCTGACCTCGAGATCTCCCTCATGCTACGATCCTCTTCCTCTCTGCAGAATGTTATGGCTTTCTTACTGCTCGGATTCCCCTGAAAAACTGTGAGCTGCAAGAAGCTATGGGTTGAGTCTAAGCCAAGGTCAAAATTAGTGCAAGGTGGAAAAAACAAAATATGAAAAATAAAAAGGCCACAGAGGACCACTGGGGACATAAGGGTGAAGTGGAGCATGATAGAGCCTGACTGGGTAAGGCGGGACCGGGCCTGGGGCAGGGCGGGACGTGAGTGAGGTAGACCCAAGCCACACTGGCGACTATGCTGGCCGCTTACGCGACCTCAACGCTTAGCCTAATGCACTCCTATCCTATCTATCGGAGCTAGAGCCCCACGCCCCTGCAGATGCAACTTTGCCCAAGGGTTCCTTCGACCTAGATTACTTTAGTCTCCATGGAGCTCCCCGCTCACCTCAGCTCTCCGCTCTCCTCTGCACGTCCACCAGCACAACTGAGCGTCTAACAAGTGACATGATGTGTCACGCAACCTGAATTCATGGCCAGTGAAGAGATTAAAATGATCTTTTGCAGGCTGCTCAGTTTACCTAGACTAGACTAATACTACATTTCTCTTCATTTTCATGTTCATCAGGTCAAACTCTTTGACAACAGCCAGAATAGAGGCCAGCGCCTCTCTACCTCTATGGAAAAGAAAAGGAGTCAAAGAACCTAAGTCAAAGGTGTGTTGACTAGGAAAATTCAGACTAGTGACTCAAGTGGCAAACTCTTGGTGGGTGTATTCTGGACAAGTCACCTGATGGACACAGCTACATTTTTTATTATTTGGATGATCAGCTGGGTGCACGCAGATAGTTAGCTGCCTGGTTGTCCGGGCTCTGTGATCGATATGAGACTGGATCTTAGTTAAAGGTACACTACTATGCCCACCTATGCTCTGCCTTCTGACTCTTCATTAAACATTCTCCAATAATGTCATGTTCTTTTTCATTCCACAGGGCTTCTGCTATGCAAGGAACCTCAATGGTGCTCCTGCTCAGTGATTCAACCCTGCACCCAAGATGGACAATGACAGAAGAATGGAGATATGCCATCCATTTCCAGTGGCAGCCCGTGCAGTTAAACGCGGTGGGGCAGGGGTGGGGTGGGGGGTGTGAGTCGATATACGACGGATAGTGAACATAAAATAAATAATACTACTTACCATGCGCTCGCAGCATCACCGACTGCTTTTTTAACTACCTAAAAAATGAATGTAATCACTGTGATAGTTACTACACATTTTGAACATAGGTAGAACTTTGCACCAATTGATTGCAGTACACTCAGGGGCAGATTTATAAAATAATAGCAAAACTCAGCTCAGCAAGCAAAGTTGCCCTGCTGCATTGTGCTGGGGGATGGAGCTTTAGAGAACCCCATTTTCTAAGCTGTGGAGCTGCTGCTCTCTTTCCCAACGCTAGTCTACAAAGAGGCTTCCTAGTGCCACGCATACTTCTTTGCACCACAGTGCAAAGGTGTGTGCATGATGTATAGTATAGGTTTAATGCTGGATGAGTACTCTGTCAGTCCAAAATCTATGCTTATACTAACTTTAAAACTTTTCACACATTGGATGTGTGTTGTACAGTGTAGCACACATTCAGTGTGTAAAACGTTAGGAGAAATTAAAACATTTCTCCTTGTTAATATGTGCCTCAAATGGCGCTATTTTGCAACACGAAGGCGTTAGTAGCAATTTAAGTAAATAGGGTCTTACATCACAAACCATGGATGGTTGCATGGGAACAGTCATGTACCACCCATGAGACACCCCTGTGAAGCAAAATCATGTAAAGCAGCACAAGGAACTATTTGCATTACTTTTAGGGCAACATTTTCTTTGTGCTGGTAAGCAATATTCTATGAAGACCTTGAACCTGTTTGCATCACATTGCATGGTTTTGCACCACCCCAAAGTCTTGATGAATATATCCCTTAGTATTTGTAACCTTGTGTTGAAATTTATTGATGGTTGTTTAATCAACTAAGTAGGTGCTTTTCTGTATTTTTCAGCAATTGATTTGCGAAAAGTGAACACAACCCTTACCATCTGGGTTGATGTATATCGTTTTCTAATGGTACTCATCATTGCTAATTCAAAGTCAATTTTTTTTTTTTTTAATATACAGTTTATTTGTTTTTGGGCAAGTTAAAGTAAAGGTTGTTGATTTACTTAAGCACTCTTTTTCAATCCGTCTTATTATATTATGATTTGTTTAGATTTTTTATACCCAGTTGTGGCTTGTTGGACTTGGCACTCTGTAGAGTCACCCCAAATGTTTTGCCTTCACTCCCTTTCTTTGCTGAACCCATTTATGTTGTCTTTTAGGACTCTAGCATTGGTTAGTAGTTAGGTAAAGTGCACATAGGTTTTGTGGTATCTCCCAAAAACATGGTAAAATTATCCAACATCTGATTGGTAAATTTACTTTATTTCTAAGTCCCTAGTAAATAATACTACATATTGTCAGGGCCTGTAAATTAAATGCTACTAGGCAACCTACTATAGAGACATAGTGGACCTGCAGCACACATTGTGCCAGCCACTAAAGTAGCCTTTTAAAACACGCTCAGGCATGACACTAAAGTCTGTAGAGTAGTTTTAAACTGCTGTTTCGGCCTGGCAAAAGTAACTTTTTGCAAGGCCTAAACATTCCTTTTTAATACATATAACTCACTCGTAGGGTAGGCCCTAAAAGTCCATAGGGCAGTGTGCATTGTATTTAAAAAGTAGGACATGTGTTTTACATGTCCTAGCACTTAAAACGTACTAAATTTTCTTTTTCACTATTCTAAGGCCTATCTGTTTTATTGAATAACATTGGGTTGCCTTATTGCATTTAGCAAGTGCTAACTTTTGATTGGGAGCAGATAGGCATATCAAGTTTGGACTCAAATGAATTGCAATTTAAAATCGCCTTTAATGCTAAAGACTGATTTTATGCCACGATCTTAAAAGTGCCACTTTTAGAAAGTTGACATTTCCTTGCCCTAACACTTTGGTGCCTGCCGCCAGTGTCCTGGGACACATGACTATAAGTGGATTAGCTGTTTGGCTTTGTGTTTTCCTCCCAGAAAGGGGACTAGATGTTCATAGGATGAACCATCCTGCCAGGATGTTCAGGGTGGAGCTGTTCCCAGCCCCACTTACACTTCAAAGGGCTGCCTCCAGAACACACCCAAAGCAACCTGACTCTGGTGTTTTGTTAATGCAGACTTCTTGGAGCCTTGGCAGGGGAAGTGAAAACTTTCCAGATCCAGATGAAGGAGTAGGCCAGGGTGTTCCCCCACTTCAAAGGCTGGCACCAAGTATAAATATTTGACCCTCAGAACACCTCTTCAGCACACTCACGGACCTGTGGACTACAGAAGATGGACTGCCTTGTTCCCCAAAGGAATGCAGCGCTGCTTGAGGCATGCCTTCTTCAGCAGAGGACTACCTTGTTGCTTGAGGACAGCACTGCTCTGAGAAGAAAGAATGGACCTTCATCCTTCACCCCAGGCTAACCAGAGAAACTCCAAGGGTCAGTTGGCTAACCTCCTGTTCTGAGGTATAGGGTCACAACCAGCTCCAGAGGCCTCCCTGCAACTGCCCAGCTGACCTACTGCAACTGAACCTGCCTGAACCTTCAACTGGACCTGCCTGAGCCCTGCTGGCCTCTGAGCGAGTGACTGATCCCCAAGAGATATCTCCCCAGGCCTCAAATCCTTGGCTGCCATCAGAGTACACTCCTCTGAAGAAAAGGAGAAATGCGAATGGGCCAGTTTGCTCCGAGATCTGCCAATCAAAAGCTCCTGTGAATCCTACTCTTAGCACTACAGCAACCACCAGCGACGACTGGCAATGTGAGGTCTGCGCTTCACACTACAGCAACAAGAGCCCGAGGTGACTGCCAATGTAAAGCTCCATCAACTACCATCCATGACACCTGAATGGCTCTTCATGCTACAGTGACAACAGCCCACGCTACCCAGCCTGCTCATTGTGCTACAGCGACAGCTATCTGTGATGCTCTCGCTGCTCCTCTCTGTCGCCACCACCGCAAACTGGATTTTTCGCACCAGACTTTTAGAAGGTAACTTTTTAAGCAGAACAAACCTGGTCTCAGTAACCACTACATTGCGGTCAGCCTGAACTTGTGGCTTTCCCCTGGTCTACCATGACATGATGTCCGTGAGTGGCGCTATGTGCTTTTAGGTGCTATACTTACCAAAAATGTAGAAATTCAGTGTCTCCGATTCTACCGATTGGATTTTGTCATACTGGTGTCATTCCATTTAATAAAATTGACTATATTTCTAAATTGGTCAGTGTTGAATTTCCACTTTATTACTGCTTGTGTGCTGCATAAATACTTTACAATTTGCCTCTAATTTAGGCGTGACTGCTTTTGTGCCAAGCTACAAGAGGGTTAATCCTGCATGACTGTGATCTTATTTGGGTAACTTGTTTTTTGTAGTTGTGCTAGCTTTACATTTAGAATTCTGATCATTTACATATTTCCAATGTGTTTTGGTGTCAGAGTTTTTCTCGCTACAATATATGCAGCTTTTATGGGACTGGATCTCCACTTCTCAAATTTATTTAGGAAATTTACATTTTATTGTAATCTCTATGAAAATGCAATTGATATAAAACTAAAGTATATTATTTAAAGGTTAAAAGACATTTTGTGAATAGTTTGTGGGTGAGTGAATGGGTGGGGTCTGGATTATCATATTATTAAATATTAAATATGTTTAATAATATTAAAGCAAAGCATCTGTCAACAGGTTTGAATGCTTACTTATTATTTGTAACAGTTTTTTGGTTCATTCTTTCTTTGAACTCCTTTTTGTGTATTTCTTTGAGTGAAGTATGCTTTTCAACATGTTTCTATTTATTTTAAAATTCCATATCCCTCCCATCTTTGACAGAATGTCTATATGGATATATTAATTTTAATTTTTGAAAATTATTCAATTTTTATGTGCTATTTTTAAAGATTCCTTAAAAAAATCAGTTCCTAGTGAGATTGATGTAGTGGTATCAGTGTAGTGTTAAAACACAGAAAAGGGCAAAGTCACTTTCATGGCAGATGAGGTAGTTACATTGATATAGCGGTACAGCACTGTTGTAACATACAAGCCCTGCCATTGATTTTACAATGAAAAATGCACAAGCTATTGCAATTCAATCATAGAATGAGGCCAGAAGCAGCAATGTGCCCCACCTGTAGCTTGGTGGATATTTTGCCAGACACAAATACAGTACATTGCCATAATCCAAGCAAAGGAAATGATGACCAGGAACACGTGTTTTTGATAATGTCCAGGGAAGAGAGAGCAATGCTCTTCCTCAAAGTTTTCAGAGGAAGGAAACATTTTTTTACTTGAGAGACCAGAGACAGAGCGGAGTCAAAAAGATAGCAAATATTAGAAACATTATTTTAAAGATGATTGCCAGTCCACAACAAATGCTCCTACATATGTCAGAGCAAAACATGCAATCAACAAACTTATCAAATGGGTTTTATGCAATTGGCATCCTTAAGATGATTCTTTGGAGAAAGATGTTCTGAAGAGAGAGTAGGTTACAGGAAGTGCATTTAGGGATTCCGATGAATTGTGTCATTGCAATTTGTGATTGAGGTAAAGAGAAGAACAGTAAAGTAACATATATGAATGAGCAATGGATGTTGCTGCTAAAGGTTCAACGTAGATTTGAGGCCACACAGAAGTTCTTTTCTGCATTGGCGAAGCAGCTTTATGTCAGAATAGGCTTTTTATTGGATTACTCCATAATAGCACAGTCCCACACAACATCTATCCTACAGCAAGCAAGGCATGTACTATTGTCCAGAATTATTGCCTTTCAAGCATCAAGGTTACAAGTAACAGCTCAAGGAACTCTGCTGTTGCTCTCTCTTAGAGACCACTCATGTTGAGAAGACAAATTCTTCCTTTACTTCTTTGCTCGTGGCACCACAGTTTTTGAATCTCAGGTTATCATGTACATGCAAAGACAGGCTCACAGTTCCTCTGATAAGAAATAAGTATATCACTGTTTATGAAGGGAGACCAGGAGAACATCAGGTAGGCCATCCTGCTGTGGAAGTAATCATCTATCTTGCACTCACGCCAGGCAAGTCAGAAAATACCTCAGCTGGCAAGAGAAGTTGGCTCCAATGATGTTGAAAATGAGCCTAACCTCAGCACCATGAAGGGAATTCATGAAGCTAATGGGTGGATTTTACACCACTCATAGTGTTCAATATACCTTTTTATGGGATAGAGTGAATTTCTACTTTTACTAAGGTTACAATTACTGTAAATCTTACAAGGTTTGTATTAATCTGAATACACATCTCAGACCCCCAGTTTTTCTTCCAGGAACATAGCTGTCTACAAAGAATTCTTGGAAAACGTTGCCCCAGTTTTTATAATTTCGGTAAGTAGATCAAATGAACAGCTAACACATAGGTATTAAAAGTTTAGCATAGTATTCCACAGAGTATGCTTCAGGTCTTGTTTTTATATATTTAGTACTTGATATAGGGCTTCTCAGTAGTAAAGGGATGTCAGAGAGCTTTACAGAGTGATTTACACAACAAAAAGATATCAAACATCCACGTTTCAGCTGAGAAATAACGATATAAGCCTAGTAGAGCTCTAATTCTTTTATTTCTTTACCAGAGTGAAGATAAATATTAACAAAACATGCACATAGTATACAAATAGGAAATGAATGGAGAAAATAACAGATCGTAGTATCTGATAGTGGTATAGTGATAGGCAGAGACTAATAGTTTTTTTTTTTAGATTGCTCTTGAAGTTGAACCACAGGTAAAATCTGAAATATGAGGAAAGAAGACTCCATATTCAAAGTGGGTTTAGAGAACATTGCTGGGAAGTTTTTTTCCTGAGTTAGAAAGTCATGATATGTTACAAATAGTGGCATCTTTGATTTTCTGTTTTTTGCTAGCAATCAGAAGTCTTTGTGTAAGATCTTCTAGAGAATTATGGTCTAGGGCCTTCAATGTAAGCGGTTTCATTTGTTAAATGCGTTTATAAAGGGAGAAATTTAAAGAATGAGAATCAACCATTTTTTGCTGTGTAGTAATCTTGGCTGTAGAATGTAGGTGTGCTCGAGAGGTGCTAGATATGTTTAAGGAGGCTGATGAGAATACAATTTTAAAAGTAAAGGTTTTTATATTGTGCAAAAGCTTTAATTGAAATCAAGCATTATTAATAATTTCTTTAACATACTGGTTAAGACTGAGTGATATGTCAAGTGTGAAACCCAGTGGCTTTGCTGATGTCACAATTTTAGGATATACAGGAATTCATATAATTTGCCAAATGTCAATATATCTCTTACGAGTTGTCAATGGAGAAGAAGAGACACTGTTTTGTGATGGTTTCATTTGAATTTCATGTGAGACATCAAGACCTGATTTCTGGATGACAGGAAGGCATTGAGTTGGTGGCATGAGTGCCTTTGGTCCTTTCCTAAATCTGCATATGATCAATGTATTGGTGGATTTATGGGAGATAATACAGAGATTTGTAAAAATGTTACTCTTGAAAAGATTCATCCTTCCTCTGCCCAACAGATCTGGGAAGGTAAAATGTTAATCATACGCTGGAGTCACAACGTAAGAAGGAGCCCTAACTGGAGAAAAACTGGCATATGATATTAACAAATTGAATATATAGGTGATACAAAATGATTGAGCTCATAGGGCCTCATTATGATGGTGGTGGGACTGCAAACAGACATTCTGTCAGTGGCGGTTCGACTGCCAACAGCACATCCATCTGTCTGACTGCCGCATTACAATGCTGGCAGTTGGACCCTATTTGGTTGGACAAAAACCGCCGCCTCCACCAGGATCAGAGATCCCGATGAGGCGGTGGTCGGAACAGCGTCTGACAATGGCGGCGGTGCCAAGGCAGGCACTGCCATTGGGATTACAATGTCCCTTTCTGACAGCCTTTTCATGGTGGGAATCCACCATGTAAAGGTTGTCAGAAAGGGATACTGGGGGCTCCAAACAGGGCCCTCATCCATTGTGGGCCACATGTAGTGCCCGACTCACCTCTGTGCACCGTGTGCCATGTACGACATGGTGCATGGCAAACGGTGCACAAACATGCAGGCTGTGCCTTCACAGCATCGGCATGTGCTGTGGCTCTTTCCCATGGCTGCAGCATGCCCCGCTGTGTTGCCGACCACCAGCCCGATGGTCGCATTCTAATAGGGTGATCAGACCGCCCGCATGCATGTTGGCGATCTCTTGCCACAATAGCAGTCAGCGGTCCGACCGCCCGGCATCAAAATGATGCTCATTATCTTGATTTAAATTATGTGACCAGTATTCCAGTTGTCACATCAGTACTATACATTAGCAGCCAACAAGTTAATTTAATGGGTAAATGTGGGTAATAAATAGTAAAGGTAATAAATAGTAAAACAACAATGTTAGCTACTTTATTTCAATGTGACTGTGAGTAATTTTTTTACACTTTAACCTTCTGCTGTACATTACACTAAAGAGGCTGCATCCATACCCTAGGACACCTATACAGTTTCCAATACAAAAAAATGCACTGTTCCACCAGGGCAGTGATGTGCATGGTGGCTCTTCATCAAACTTATGAGTTAAATCTTCAAAAATCTGCTGCAATTAATTCTAATTCTTCACTGTAAAATCTATTCTTCTTTGCAAAATGTTGGGGTGTTATGGTATTTTCTCTGATACATCCCAAAAACTTGTGTGTAGTAATGGTTGGTATGCCCTTGCATCTTGTGTTTCAGATCTGTCTATCAGCCAGTATTAGTCTATGGTTTTCTCTGCATCTAGACTCTTTTTTCCATAATTTCCAGTACCCGTTTCCACTATTTTTTTGTTTGTTTTCTATTACATGTTCCCTATTAATGCACTTTTGTTTTTGAGCCACTTTAATAGATTACCAATTGATTTTTCCACCTCTACCTTTTTACTCCTGCACTATTTGAGTTTGCTTCAGATTTTTTCCTTTTCATATATTTATTGATTCAGTTGAGGGTCTTTCTGCCCTGTTGCATTTCCCTTACCTCACTTCCTACATAGACTGTTGAGATTCTCTTTCACTCGAGCACAGTCCCTTGCTGTGCATTTATGACCGAGTATATTATAGCCCACTGCTAAGGGCTATACCAGTTTTTAAAGGCTCTTAATCCATGCAGCAAGGTCCTATAATGATGGAGATGGCTTTAAACAACTGATAGAGACCTGAGGCAGATGGGCTATAAGGCGATTAGAATATTCCATTCAAAGTAGGTATGATATTCTAGACTAAAAAAGGGAGAAACAGAAAGACAAATATTGGAATGTTGGAGGAGAAGGCTTATACCAGCCATTATTAGCCCAGAGCCACTGAATTGTGTTCAATAGAGCTCCCAGCATTCCAATGTTCTAATATAAGTTATGCCAATTACTACATCAGCACTTTAAGGCCCTTACTCAATCAAAAAAAATATAAAGATATGATAAAGAGCGAGGCTAATACATATTCGAGCACTAATTCCCTATAAAGAAAGTTTAATTTTTCCGAGAATCCCATGAAAAAAACACGCGAGTGTCTCTATCTGCGGCATTAATTCATATTAGTTGAAAATAATTCTAGTTCCTTTGGTGTTTTGATTGAAGGATGCATCAAGCTTGTATGTTTTCACTCTGGAGAGTTCAATTCATAAAAAGCAAACGCTGTCTCTCATTCTGCATCTCACAAATAAATGGAATGCTAAACGACGGAGATGAATCCCCGTGGCATTCAACTCAGCCTTTCCACCTGAAGTCACATAAATACACTTTAGCTATAAAACTTTACAAAACACATTTATGTACTAAATAATTTAGGCAAATGTAATAGTTGCAAATTGTCTTTCTTTGCTAGGTTTCTCCCGGAACCTTCCCCATTTATCATGCCAGTACTTCTGTCTTTTTTCTACTCAGAGGCACAGCGTGAAAAAAGTTCATTTCACATTGAAACATCACAATGTGGAACAATGTGATGAAACGAGACACAGGAGGAGAGGTTGTGTTATACTCCGGTAAACAGTTGGTCTGCCGCAATGATAGCATTTTATGCTGTGACTGATATATCAATTGTGGGGTATAAAATATGGCTTGTCTGGGAGCCAGGGTGTCACTTATGATGAACTGTATGCATGTGAAAGATTACGGGCAATGCTGACCCTGCTGTGAGGTTATAACCTACAATTGATTTGCAAGTTGAGCAGATGGCGGGACAATGGATTTCAGGGAAAAAATACCTAAAATGAAACAGGTTTTACATTATCAATGCCTTTATTTTTCGTAAAAATATTTGGCTGTACTTAAAAAAAATCTCCATATTCATGCAGAGAACTGCACATGCATTTATTTTTCTGAACAGTATTTGACTGCCCTTAAAAAATCTCAGTACTCATGTAGAACATTGCACATAAACGTTGTTGTAAATGTATTTTTCAAACAGTGAGGTTAATGAATTATATGTTCAATATTTTGATTTATTTCATTGTAACAGAGTGTTTTAGGGTTTGCAGTAAACAATTTGCAGGAATGCACTTGATGTAAATGATCCTTGATATAAATGATATTTATTTTTTATTAGTATTGAAATGACTTTTATTTTCCTCACAAAAATGATTATTGTTTTGTTTCTGGAAGAGTAGAAAATGCCCAGGTTTTACAGAGCACATGATGTAAACTGAGCTGATCTCTAATCATAATGTGAACGAGAAACTCTCATTTTTTGTAGGCAAAATTTGATTTTGAATAAATATGCCATGTCTGCACCGAGGACTGCTTTTGTATTTTCCTTCCTTGAGATGATGATAGGCAACTTCTGGCCAGAAGCATCCTAGGTCTTAGAAATCAGTAGATCTGATTTAGTGAGTCAAATGTCGTGCCATCTGGAGAGAGCACAAACATACGCTGTAATCCATCGAGGTGCTGGGTTTAAGCTATGATGGATATGGCAACCTGCTCAGGGTTACAATTGCCCACTGCAGCGTGGTGAACAGCAGACGTTCACGGTGCAGCTATTACTCGGTAGGTAATGAGCAAGGCTTTTCTGATGGAGCCTCTGGTGCTTCGTGAACAGAAAGAATTACTGATGGATAAAATGGGGCAGGTATTTTGTACAGACCTTGCAATTCAGCAATTCATTGGAAGGGGTAGGCGATGATATTTGTGCAGCCACCACAAAGAAAATGCGGTGGCATTTTAAAAAAAAGTACTGGAACAATACGCTAGAGGAAATGTGAAGTTATCGCCACCATTGTAGGCAATTAATTGACATTAAATTATGCATTGGAAGCAACTCGTCTGATATTTGTGCAGGGCGTGGTCTTCTCTGCATGGAATTATGTAAGAGCCAATGGTGTCATTTCAGCAAAACCCAATTGCTATCAGAATGGACAGCACAACATCTTTACACTTATGACATGGCAGGAAGTGATATCCGGGGAAACATCCATTACAACGCAGTCATTACAATGACCTACCTTTACAACGCAACTGTTACAACGCAACTGCCTTTACATCGCATGCCATTACAATGCATGTCATTACAATACATGTCACTACAATGCATGCCATTACAACGCATGCCATAACAACGCATGCCATTACAACGCATGCCATTACAACGCATTATAAGGTAAGTAATGGAGATTTTTTTAGTATTAGGGTGGGTATAGGTTTTGGGGGACATGGGAATAGTAATTTTTACCCCTACACTATCCAGCACTTTCCCTACTGTTGCACTCACTGGAGTGGGAATAGTCATTTTTACCCCTACACTATCCAGCACTTACCCTACTGTTGCCCTAAAAGTATTATGCATTGTAATGGTATGCGTTGTAATGGTATGCGTTGTAATGGAATGCGTTGTAATGGTAGTTTTAAAAAATGCGCTGTAATGGCATGCATTGTAAAATCATGCAATGTAATGGTAGTTGCGATGTAAAGATTGCATTGTAAAAGCATGCGTTGTAACGTCATATATTCAATTTCCGACCTCACATTGCCCTATGCATGAACCATTGTTAGTATTTCTTAAAATATGCATTGAAAATTCAGAGTTGGAGCATGGAAAAGTGATTGTCAGGCAAACCAAACAAGTATTGGCAATGACAATAGGTCTGGCTTTTTAATGAAAGTGCCTTTGTATAATTGATGGGTTTGGGAACTAAGTAAGTCATTGTACATGCACTCTGTCACACATCTTTGCACTCATGCATCCATTCATCCATCGACTCATTCTTGTATTCACCCTTCGCAGTAACACACACACACTTAACAATGTATGGAGGGTAAATTAAAATAATACAATCAGAAAACAGAAAAATAAATGACATCTAAACACAGAGGGCAAAAAGAACTAAACTAAATATACCAGTAGGCTTCTGTCTTGCAGAATTAATGTACATAGTCTATCATTGTTTCAAGGTTCCAGCATAGCCACCACATTTCGAACGAATATGTTGGCCATCTTGGAATGGTAGAACAATGATACACTATGGACAACAGCATTTCGTAATGTTTGCCTGGTTTTGAGGAAGTGGCTAAGTGGGGTGGTGCACACTGCAGATGTAATGGATGCCAAATAAGTATCCTATTAGCACTGCCAACAGAGCTGTAATATCCTCTTAAGAAAATTATGAATAAAAAATATGAAAAAGAGGAGGAGCAAGGAAATGAAAGCAGGACTATAGGAGGTGAACATTGAAGACTAAACTACTGGTGAACCAGTCCTGCCACTGAAACAAAATTTTTGTTTATCACATAAGGTCTGACAACAACTGCCCTGCCAAGGCATACCTAAAAATGCATGTGAATTACAGTAGCCCTGGGCATCTCATCCTGCTGTCAAACACACAACTGTACTCTGAAGTCGAAAAATGATAATGGAATTGGAAGAGGATATCTGATGTTAATAGAGAAAAACATGATGCAAAAATATAAGGGAGAAACCCTAATGCTAAGAAAAGGGACGGGTTTGACAAGCGCAAAAACAAAGAAATCCCTTTTCAACTAGAATGATTGTAATCGTGATGGATATACGAGTAAATATTATAACCTTCTTCAGATGCGGATCATGTGTTATAGGTACTTAACATACATATAAGCAAGCAATAACATCTGTAGTTAATGCAAGGAATTGAGAGAAAATAATCAGTGTTGAGGAAGTTGAGATTTTATAACAGTGATTCCAAACAAGCAATTCCTTAAAGGACAATAAACAATAAACAATAATGTGCTTCAATTCCAATTATTTTATTAAAACACTATTGGTTGTAAACCAGACATTTAAAACCCAATGAATAAAAACATTTATCACAGTGATTTCATTACCAATTACATCTCTTTACCTTTATCTGTAATATTGTATCTAAAGGAAAATTACAAATACAGAAAGATTTTTTTAAAAGAACACAAAATACAAGTATTATATAAACAGAAAAACTGTCAAAAACTGTCGACGCGGAGTTTCGGCGAGATAGTAGTTCCTCGCCTTCTTCAGGACAAACAAATTTTATTTCAGTTTCACAAATAAAGTTATATTGAGACCCTTCAACAAGTCGTCTCTTGGCTCCACGTCCAAATGGAAGGGTCCTATTTCCCTCCAGTGGTATGCTGCTGATAAAATTCTACGTGGTCATCTGTGAATTTTACGTGACCCGCACTTCAACGTCTTAAAAACACTAATCCCAGATTCCAATTGAATATTGTCACTCACAATATCTTTGGTAGAGCGTTTGAAATCAATAATAAAAGAACCCCAAACAGGCGGTTTGTCTATGGTCGTAATGCCTGTCAGAGGATGGCCGTGTAATCTTTCGACCTTGGTCTGCCTTGGTCCGCCCTGGCAATCACCTCGGTATTGCCAAATTGCCAAACTGCCACTATGCTTTTTCAATATTGGTGTGTGGCTTTGTTACAGGTAACCAAATACACTGGTTATTAGCTTCTGATCGTGTCCACGCTCTGCCGGTTGTTCGTTACGTGCCTCCGTTCTCCAATTGTGTTAAAATCTCGCCGAAATGCCGCGTCGACAGTTTTTGACAGTTTTTCTGTTTATATAATACTTGTATTTTGTGTTCTTTTAAAAAAATCTTTCTGTATTTGTAATTTACCTTTAGATACAATATTACAGATAAAGGTAAAGAGATGTAATTGGTAATGAAATCACTGTGATAAATGTTTTTATTCATTGGGTTTTAAATGTCTGGTTTACAACCAATAGTGTTTTAATAAAATAATTGAAATTGAAGCACATTATAGTTTATTGTTTATTGTCCTTTAAGGAATTGCTTGTTTGGAATCACTGTTACAAAATCTCAACTACCTCAACACTGATTATTTTCTCTCAATTCCTTGCATTAACTATAGATGTTATTGCTTGCATGTATGTTAAGTACCTATACCACATGATCCGCATCTGAAGAAGGTTATAATATTTACTCGTATATCCATCACGGTTACAATCATTCTAGTTGAAAAGGGATTTCTTTGTTTTTGCGAATAGAGAAAAACAAACACCATAAAGTATCTCATTATCTAAGACACTTTAATAGTGCAATACATGCTCCTGAAAGGACAAGCCCATCCAATTGTAAGCATGATAATTTATATGTGTTAGTGAGCCTTTCCGAGGCAGCAATACTGCTGCTGGCTCATGCACTAGGGTAAACAAACAAAATAATCACATATATGTGGAGGGGAAGTTTTATTTCTGTGGAAGCACACAACTTCTGCCCAATCAAAGCATGCTACCCTGTCCACCAACATATGAGTGGAGCCAAAGTCCCTCTTTGTAGCACTGTTGTAAGACATTTTTAGTTTGATCACATGAGGTCCAGTGATTTCTTAGCTATCAAGCCAGACCTAAAAGGTAGCTATTAAAAATAGTAAAGCCAAATGTAATGTCTACTTTTAGCCTCACTAGATGGGAGGATGTTAGCTTCCCCTCCTCTTGACTTACCTCTGTACTCAGGACAATTCAGAGTTCTCTTTTAGTCAGAGGTAGGAAAGGAAATCCACAGGGCTCACACAATTACATTTTTTGCATTGGGCAAATGTCCAAGGTGCCAATTGGTGAAATCAGGTATGCAGGGTATCCTACTTATGTATCACAGAAGGTCTGTGATCCTCAAGAAGAAATCCACCACTGTGCACCAGGGATAATATATAGAGGGAGGAGTACAAGGTAGAGGGCTGTATCCTCCCAGTACCAAAAATGAATGCCACCCTCCCAATCTATCCCTTAGGGTTTGTGAAATTCCACTCAACACCAGAGAAATAAGAAATGGAGGAAGCATCCCCCTGGCATAGGAGCTCAATCAACCCAAATCCGATAAGTATGCTAGATCTAAACCTAGCATTTGTGAATAGTGGACTGAGCCTGTCCCTCCATCAGTCTGACCCCACCCTTGCTCACCACCCTAGGAGGGCTAAGTCCACTGGACACCAGGAATGCACAAAATAGAGGTTGGTCCTACTGGCAAAGGGACAGAATCTCTAAGACAAAAATTAATCGAAGTCTTTCTGTATCCCAGCAGGGCAGAGGGGTGATTATTCTCCAATTGCTCATTAGAGGTGTGAAAAGCCCACAGGACATCTGGCCACCAGGGATAGAGAAAGGGGGCAGCAGCTCACTCATTAAGGTGCCAGGGTGTTGCAGATTCAGGCTGGTTAACTCACAGATTGCTGCCCTTTGGGGAAGGAAAGGTCACTGGACACCAAGAATGCAAGAAATCAAAAGGACACTTTGGCATAGGGCCCAGGCCCAGCAGAGGAATTCTGAACTGTGCCTAGGGAAGTTTTGGAATAAATCATACCCTCTGGCACAGGTATCATTTCCACTCAACATTGCAGGCCTCAATAGCCACATTATCTCCTAGGTGAGGGAATATGGGGTTAGCTACTATTCTACCCTGGGGATGAATAGAAAAAATTAAAGGGCCACACCCTCAATTTGCTCCGACTGGTAGTGAAGAAATGCAGATAGTGGGTAGAGTAAAAATAGAGGCACAATTTGTGTCAGGAAGTCCAGTCATCGACTTTTTTCTACATTTTGATTTAACTAGAAATAATCCTTGGTGTACAGTGAGTATTTCGGGTCCTTTGGGGAGATGGGGAGGTTGATGCCCTTGATCCCCCAGGGCAGTTGAAATGCAGGTGGAGTTCAACGAGAGGTAGATCTGGTGCAAGGAGTCCCCACTTGCCACTGTTTAGATGCTTTTTCTTGACCAAAAATGTGGGATGTTATACCCAAATCTGCACCCTACAGTAGCTCAGACCCAATCACTAGAGCTGATCACTTGTTTTCTATCATTTGGAAATTTTACAGGACATGTGCAATATGGCTTCTCTCTGGCCTCCCTGTGCCCCTTAAACTGACGGCCCATATACCACTCTGTCAAAATGAGACCAGATGTGTAGGTGGGAATACAGCGGCAGAGAGGAACAAACAAAATCTGCATCCATGTTTTGAGAACTTTGGATGCACTGATTGTCAACGAGAATTGAAAAATTGGTGTGCATAAAGATTTGGTACTGTGTGTTTGCACAGCAGCCAAAAAACCCTACATCCCCACATATTGTATGAAAAGCAGAGGACTAGAAAGATCTATGTAGGTGTGACGTGAATGCAATGGACAAGCTTGATTTGCCCATAATGCAGTGCAAATATCAAATAATGGAAAAAACATTTGCCCAGCACAGATATACACTGCCAATTGCCGAAGTCCCACCATCCAGCATTCTCACACTTCCACTGATAAAAGTGTGTGCCATTTCTGTATAGGCCTATTTTAAATGAGAGGAAAAAAAATCTAAAAATTAGAAAAGCACATCAATGGAGGTGTAGCACATGGGAATTTCCCTACTTTGTTCCTATCCAAAATGCCCTACAGAGTTAATCTTAGTGGTACATAACACACAAAAGCCTCAAAAGTCCTATAAGAAATGGTTGCTGTATTTGGGTTCAGGGTTGGCCTTCACCCAAAGACACCCAAGAAAAGTGCCTTGTGCTGATCTCACCATGTTGTCCTGCTCTGAAAACCCTGGAGTATTTCCTCATATTTAAAATACTGGAATTTATGGCCACTGAAAAAAGTCCTATCATCATCAACAATCCGATAATACTTCTAATCTAGAGTTCAAATCAAAAGGAGAAAAAAAAGGAGATTGTGCAACTTTGGCAATATGCTGACACAAACTAGGGGCAGACAAGAACTAATCCTCAGACTCTCCCTGACGTTTCTCATTGCATTGAATAAAACACCTTCCGCTGGGAACAATGGATGGACCATCCTGATGTAGGTAATTATGAATGGGTGATATTGAACTTTTCTTTGGCAAAGTCTCACAAAATTAGTCAACTTTACCCGTCTGTCAGGAAGTGCAAAGCCTTCAAATTTGCTTGACCTCGGGTGTGAAGTTTATAAATTCACCCTCATAAGTGCATTCATGTCCATCTTCCTCTTGATGTTAGTGGCGCAAATTAATTAATGACAAGGTGAAAGGCAAATTGTAATTAGAGGATGCAGAGCCATTATTGTATGCACTATTTATGGGAAACCACATTAGGAAATGATTCACATTACAGTACACAAAGTTAATTGTGCTTCATTTAGAATAGCCTTATGTCATTCTGGGTGGTTTGGCATGAATGGCAAGGCAATCCTCTGAGAAAGTGTATATATGAATAGTGCTTAGAAATTCACAGCCTCACCAACACAATATAGAATAAAGAGCTGTGCATCCCAAACCCAGGAAAGAGCCTACAAATTTAACAATAAGCTTTCAAATAAATCAGAAACCAATAAGCATCAGAAATATCCAAACGAAATGTTGCAGAAGCTACTTTTTCCATTGCAGATAAACAAACAAAATACAGAAAAATAGTGAAAAATTATACCAATCATCATCAATGGTAAGATGTTAGCAGTAAAATTCCGCTAAATCAACTATAATTCTGAATGTTTGTACTGAGGAATGATAATAACCTAAATGGCATTAAAATCCATTGAAAATCTAATGGACTTCAACAAGGTAGACTGGTACCCAAGCAACCCCTATATTTGCTTACAGAGCATTCAAGGATAGAAACAAGATGCTAGCTTCACCTGGTGAACAAGATAAGTACCACACTTTTACCTTTTATATAGCCAAATATCTTTAGTTTGACAAACCTTAAAGTCTGGATCTGATTTTATTTCCACATCTCCATGTGCACTATGTGTAAGTGCTGACGGTGCATAGGTCCTCGGATTCAAAAGCTTAAAGGAGGTTTTCTCTTTTTTTTTTTACTTGCAATTTCTTTTTATTAAATTATTTTTTATTTTTCTGACAAAACTGTGCAAATGCAGCAAATAATCAGGATATTAATACATACAATCCAAAAACCACATTTCATTTGAAATAATAATAATCATTATACAGCCAATTAGTGCATTTATCAAATAAAGCAGTATGCCAAAGGCTAGAGAATATAAGATAATAAAGGCTAAAAACATGCTGTAAACCAAAGATTTTTAGATTAGATTATTTCAGTTTATACACCAACTCATGCTTAATAGTTACCATAGAATTCATTCCGCTTGAGTGAATGGGGTAACGCAGGTAGTAAAAGGGCCCCAAATCCTATTCCCCTTAATCCTTCCCTTTCTGCCTCTTCTTTCATAAAGTGATTTTTCCAAGTTATATACGTGCAAAAATCGGCTTTTCCGCTGCTGAAAGGTGGGGGTTGCGGATCTAGCCAGCCTGAGGTGGCACAGAGCCTAATAACTGCCATCGCTATGAAGGTGAACTCTTCTCCGTTTTCTCCTCTTGTTCAGTTACACCTAATAACATAAGCTGGGCTGACAAAGGGACATCCTCTTTTAATACGTGCTGTAAAAAACCAGATATTTCACGGCCTATCGGTTCTAAGCGAGGACAAGTGGAAAAAATGTGTACTATATCCGCGCCATGTGCCTTACACCTAAAGCAATGAGTTCCCTCCACTCCTCCCCATCTAGCAATTTTCGCAGGCGTTATGTAAAGATCAAATAAAGTCTTAAAATGTTGTGACCGCAGATTGGCAGAGCACAGTACGGTATCCCCTATTTCTAATGATTTAAAAAAACAAGACTCCGTAACCCCCAGCTTATCCTGCCATCTCAACTTGTGCTTATCTAGATCGTCTGGCACCCCTTCAAGCAGACATCTATATATTTGCGATATTGAGGAGCCTGTGCTACTGATTAGCAATTCAATTAGGGATACCTGCCCGAATCCCGCAGCGCCCCCAGCTTTTTTAAGCAGCAAATCCCTCAGCTGTAAAAAAATTTAAAAATCCCGGGGGCCGATACTAAATCTTTCCCTAACTACGTCAAAAGAAGCAATGTGATCCCCAGCCAGAAGGTCCCCTATCCTATAGAAGCCACCTTTTCCCCACCTTGCCAAACACTCATCTTGTAGGGCCTTTGGAAGCTGATCGTTCCCGATCATGGGGGTGTACCTACTAAACCTGCCTATCCCAAGTTTCTTCCTTACACCTGCCCAATTACGGAAGGCAGTGGTTAATACCTTAAACCGTGTTTTTTTAAAATAACTTGCTTCATAGAATTTAAAAAGGCAGCCGTTAGCCCGTGCTCCAATCAATATCTCGAATATTGACGGAACATAACTGGGGTCATCTCCATCCCTTGCCTTGACACCAAAGAGGGGCCCATAATATTGCAGAGCTGCGGCTAAATAATATAACTTGAAGTGTGGTAGCCCCCATCCCCTCTATCCCTAGGTAGGGATAGGAATACGTTGGCTCTCCTAGTCCTGCCATAGGACCAAATAAATCTAGCTTCCTCCCTCTCAATTTGCCTAAACCAATAATTGTGAATTTCCAAGGGGATCGTGTGGAAAATATACAATAATTTTGGCAAAATCATCATTTTAATGAGGTTACACCTCCCCATTATTGACAGCTTCAAGTTATCCCATCGCTGGAGGTCATTCTTGATTTTCCCCATTATAGGAGCAATGTTTAGATCCACTATATCTTCCACCTTTGCCGTGATATGTATACCTAAATAGACTGCTTTCTCCACAATCCTAGTGTCCGAGCCTGTAGCAAATCTATTTATCAGAATCTGTGTTTTGGCCTTGTTCAATGAAAAGCCCGATTGGGTCCCAAAATTTTCCGCAATGCTTTCCACTGCGCACATTGCTCTATCGGGGTCGGATGTAATTATAGCCACATCATTGGCATAGGCCAAAAGCTTAGTATCCCAGCCATGCAAACTAACAGGAGTGATAACAGCGGAGGCCTCCAGTCGTCTAAGGAAGGGATCTATATATAGGGTGAATAACAGGGGGGAGGAGGGGCATCCCTGCCTTGTCCCCCTGCCAATTGAAAATGTCTCCGTTTCCTCCCCCATTATTCGTAGTCGCTCTGTAGGGTTGACATACAAAACCTGTATTGCATTCACAAATGAGTCCCCTAGGCCGTTGGCCTCCAAGATCTTCCATAGATAGCTCCATGACACCCTGTCAAAAGCCTTCTCGGCATCCAAGAAAGCCACCCTCATAGGTTTTGTGAGGACCTCGGTAGCGTCAAAAAGAGAGATTATCCTCCTGACGTGATCTACTGTCCCCCTCCCCTGTATAAAACCATGCTGCCAAACTGATACAAGATGATGCATCACAGAGTTCAGACGGGTGGCAAAAATCTTTGAGTATAATTTGGCATCGCTGTTTAACAGCGTAATAGGTCTATATGAGCCCATACTAGTAGGATCTTTGCCCTTTTTTAGAAAGATAATTATATTGGCAGTGCCCCATGAGCCAGGCGGTACAGCCCCTTCCCTAATCTCCTTAAATAGGCCAAGCATAGCCTGGTGGGTCTCTCTAAAAAAGACTTTGTAAAACTCTATGGGAATACAGTCCGTTCCCGTTGCTTTGCCCAATGGAAGGGCTTGGAGAGAGCTATATAGCTCCTCCTGTGATATAACTGACCTCAGTTGGAAAACCTCCTCCTGGGAGACCCTTCTATTCGGGACAAATTCTAACAGTTCATCATTCGTTAAAAGACCAACATAAGATGGAGCCATATATAAATCCTCATAGAACTCCCTAAAAGCCTCCCTGATATCACCGGGATCTGTGACTACTTTACCCCGCATATTCCTAACCTGCTCTATATGTCCTGCCGCCACCTGTTGTCTGGCCCTGACTGCTAGTAATCGACCAACGGTCTCGCTTTATTCATAACAGTCCTGTCTTTTGGCAAGACACTTCCCTGCCGTCCTCTCGGCGTTAAAGCCGGTCAGACAAGCTTTGGTTATCGTATAGAGTTCAGGGTTGTAGAAACATCACCTCCCCTAGTCACAGTACTTATTAATTCTGTTTCCATCCGGGCAAGCTTTTGATAAAGCCGTTTAATCTGTTATGCCCCTTTTTTTTGTTTGCTCAGGCTATATTGCAGCATCTCTCCACTCACTAACGCTTTAAAGGCATCCCAAATCATTCCAGGGCGGGCGCTATCCTTATTGTTGTAAAAAAAATCCCTGATCCAACCCTTCATATAATTGACAAATTCTTGATCGGATAGAAGTGCCCTCTCGAACGTCCATCTTGTGTACTCCTTTCTTGCTGCACCAAGTGGAAGTTCCAGGACGACGGGGTTATGATCTGACATTACTCTGGGAAAGAGCTCCACCTGAGCCTCCTGAAGTAGAGCTGGTGAGATTAGAAAGTAATCGAGCCTGGCAAACTTGCCATGTGGGGCGGAGTAATAGATGTAGCCAGGCACTTGGGCTTTCAATTTAGGCCATGCATCTACCAAACCAATATCCATTAAAAGGTTTTTAAATGCCCTCATGGATTGTGGTTTACGACCCTTGCTGGAAATCCCGTGACCCCCTGACGCTCCTCTAGATCCATTGAGATTTAGATCCCCACAAACCACATATGGTGCAGGCCAGGAAGGTAATTCGTTAGATAAAAAATGCAATAAACCCAGGTCATCTGACACTGGAACACAGACTGAGCATAGTGTAAATGAGTCAGCACTATATCTGCATTCCAGTATTACCCATCTGCCATTCTTATCCACAGCCTTTCTTCCTGGATTAATAGCACTGCCCTTTGTTAAGACAGCAACACCCTTAGCCCTAACATCTTGTGTTGTATAGGCTGCTACTTTCAACCCCAAAGATTTAAGCCGATTGCTGTCATTCCGCGCTATGTGGGTCTCCTGGAGACAATACAGGTCTGCCTTTAGAACTTTAAGATCTTCTTGAATCTTTCTCCTTTTGGCGCTGTCGTTTAGCCCACAGATATTAATAGTGGCAATACGTAGTTTAGCCATTATACCAGTAGATCATTTTGTTAAACTGTATTCCTTTGTCACGTTTAACACAGACAATATACTGGCCCACCAATCTCTCTGCTCCAATCTTACTTGCAAATTGTTCTCTAGCCTTTAATACCATCCAAAAATCACAAAAATCACAAAAAACGTACTTCAGCTGCAGTTTACACTTCGACTTTTTGCCATGTGCCCCCCCTTCCCCACCACCCTACCACCCTTCCCTCCATCTCCTCCTCGGCCCGCCCTACCTCCCCTACCCTTGGAAGCAGCCAGACCCATAGGGTCTGTGTGATAGAGATAGCAAGAAACACCGCAGCCAGCCCCCTGCGCACCCTGTCAAACTATTATTACAAATGAAGGAGAAGAAGACCATCTAAACAAAGATACCTCCCTGATCTTATGACTTTTAGCTCTTAGCCTAGGCTCATTAGTTAAGCTGTTAAGCTATATTAAGGTCTTATATGGTTCTATTCTCCACCCGAACTTGATCCAAATACTCTCTAGCTTGAATTTGAGAAGTGAAAAATTTAGCAGACCCTCTAACAACTGTCTTCAGCCTAGCCGGGGCCAGCAAAAATGCCTCAAATCCCGCATCTAGAAAGGGCTTAATTAGTTGCCGTAGTCGCCATCTGTGTTCCACAGTAACGTGGCAAAAATCAGGGCGCACGAAAAAGGAGGATTCTTTATACTGCCTTCTAGCCTCAGGCCGTGCTTTCTCAAATATAGCCTGTCTAAGCATATGATTGCCAAAAAAAAACAGAATGGCCCTCGGCTGATTTAGATCTCTGCCAGAGATTTGGTGACGGGCAAATGGGAACCAGTGGACCCTCTGGATTTACTGTTCCCAGTCCCACCCCGTAAGCTCCGGGTAGGCTTCCTTAAGGAGATCTAAAATAAAAGAGCAAATGTCTTCCCCTTCCAGGCCTTCCTTAATCCCAAGAAAGCGGAGGTTATTCCTCCTCTGGCAATTCTCCATATCTTCCAGTTTCCACATAGCATCTGTAAGCTGAGCTTCATGAGATTTTGTTTCCTCTATCACAGCAGACAATTCTTTTTCGACAGCAGAGGTTCTCTCGTCCATGATATTCATCCGTTTGCCAATCTCTACGCAGGCTTTGCCGACTTTCCGCACCGCACCCTCCAATTTCTTCGTAGCCTGTCTTGCTTTCTTTCCATCCGCCAGAGTCTCTGCGCGATGCTCTTTAATTGATTCTAGTAACATGCTCAGAGCGGAGTTCATGTCAGCTGCTCCCTTAGCCTGCTGTCCACCTATGGAGCTTTCAACCTGATCAGTCGCCAAGTCCGCAGGTCCTGTTATCCTTTTGTGAGAATAATCCCACTTCAGCCCAGGGCCAGCAGAATGCCTTCCTTTATTCTTCTGTATCTCGGTGTGGCCCTTGGACCCTTTAGAGCTCCTTCGATGTTTTTGGCGCTTCAGGGCAGTCTCTGGTACTTCAAGAGTGCTGGAGCCTGACGTCGATATACTGTCCTCAATTTCACTGTGGTCGGAATCAGAGATTCCTGAAAGTGATTCCTCAGTAAGCGAAAAGAACTTATCTGTACCATCAGATATGATATCACCACCTGATAACCCATCTAGACCTGTGGTACATGCCAGCCCCCCAAAAGCACCTTCTGGTAAAGATGATAACATACTTGATTGGGGATCAGGTAAGGTTCGAGATTTGCTCCCTGTGACACCTTGAGCCATCTCATTCGGGATACCAATATCTTTATTATGCAGCTCTTTCTCCTCCCAAACTCCCAAATGTGCCTTAGGGGTCTCCCCCATAGCATCCTCCGTATGTTCACTTAAATTCTGGTCAACTATCTCCAGGCCTGATTCACACAGGAGTTCAGAGGTGTGCTCAGTGGTGCTTTGAGTCCATGTTCCATCCCTAGTTTTGAAAAAATCTGTAATAGCCGGTTGGGGTGGCGCAAAGATTAAAGTTGAGTTGTCCCCCTCAGGGGCTGCCACCCCTTCTTCCGCTATCTTTAAATTTGTCAATTTCCGCCCCCCAGTTTGTGCGTGCTCAGCCAGATTCCTCTGCTTCCCTGCACCTCCACTGTCCACCTGCTTCTTCAAATTACGAGGCTCATTAGGCTTACCTGCCTGACCCACGGAGACTGGTGGAGACTCCTGTCTAGTTCCTTGTGGTTGCGCTGGATTTCGCCCCACCACTTCCTTTAAAGGAGGTGTTCTCAAAGACTTTAATATGGAATCAATATTGATCAAAGTGATTAATGACATTAAACAAATTAGAGATCAAATGGTGTATGCACCCTCATTTTATTAGATCTATCAGCAGTGTTTGACACCATTTCCCATTCCATGCTGATTAAATGCCTTCATGATCTTGGCATTGAGGGGAGGTGCTTAAGTGTTTCACCGCCCTTTGCAGGACCATTCTTAGATAGTGAGGCTATCTGAGTTTAAGTCATCTTCTAAACACATTTCCTCTAGAGTGTCACAAGGCTCAGTGTTAAGCCTTAGCCTGTTCAAGTTGTGCAGCACAGCTAATAGAATCCTTCGAGATTGCATTCTTTACCTATGCTGATGACACCCAGATTATCGTCAGATTAGATGACAATTCTGGGGAGGTGGCTCCAAACCTTAATAACTGTCCACAGTCATTGGCCAGCTGGATAGAAACTAACTCCCTGACCCTCAATGGAGGTAAGACAAAAGTGGTGTTTTTTGGCCCTGACTGTGCTTGGTCAGCAGAGTAGTGGCTGCATAAATTATGGACTTTGCCAATGCCTGTGACTCATGCATGGTATTTTGAGTTTATACTAGACATAGATCTGAACTTTGATGTTCATGTGAAAGTTATCTGTGCTACTGGCTTCAGATCACTTTATGTCCTCAAAAAACCTTGCTCTTTATCCCAATGCCAGAGAGAAGACCGCTTGTCATCTCGCAGATGAACACTTGTAATGCCCTTCTGAAAGGCACCAAAATACCTGATTCATCACCTACAGTTACTGCAGAATGCGGCTGCATGACTGATCCTGGGGTTAAGGAGAGACACTCCCATATCAATACATTGATACCATTTGCATTAGCCTACCAGAGGCAAGAGATATATATATAAAGCACTATGCCTGTGCCACAAAACAGTGTTCTATAATGGTCTAATATATACACAGGAACCCTTTTGTTCAAAAGGGGAGGGAACAAGAGGCTGCGGGGTAGGCAGGGTAAGCTGGCCTCCAACCAACAAATAGCACTCTGGGAGTCCCAACATACAAAGAAAACTTCACATTCGGGAACAGAGGTGGGTGAACCGCCTTAAATCAAGTGACCATGGGTTAAACGATTAAATACCATGGCTACATATGAGTTAGTTCCATATGACATTGTGACGTTATTCCACCTATACATTCTATGATGTGTACAAATACAGTCCTGGACTAACCAACATTTCAGACCAGAGACCAACACTGGTTGGCATGTGTGAACACACAAACACCCCTCCCCCATTTGTAAACACCCATTTAAAGCAGTGCACTTCTGGTCCCCCACGTTCATTCATTCCACCTTTACATCCAATTATGGGTGCAAACACAGTATCAATCACTTCCTTCTACTTTATTGTCCCTCACGTTTAGGAGTTTTTGAATACAGCAAAGGACCACTCATTGTTGCCTGCTCCTTCTTAAATAATGAACAACATATGCTACAACATACCCATAGCTACTAATGCGTGTATTTTTTCAAATTAACACTCTCCCCCTGGGGAGTGACATTTTGGCGACTGTTACTCAACGTGAAATCACACTTCGCTCTGTCCACACTATTGTAGGGCAAATAAAACGCATGTGTGGCAATCAGTACACTCAAGTACTCGCATACGCATGCGTGGTTCCAAAATCACTGAGCCTGATCAGAACGCACCCTTCATTCCTGACAGCCTCACACTGATGACGCTTAGATCAGGCTTTCTCATAAGGACAACGGAAGTACGATGCATTATTGCAGCGCCTGACAATGGATTCCCTCCGAGTCCCAGGTGCAATTCATTCATACGTTAATGAGCCAATTACTCACCGGACCGCACGTATAAATACCACGCTGCCTCCCCAGCCGTTCACCAGCGCGGAAGCGACGAGGGAGCACCTTAGGAGCATCGCGAGGGATGCACCTTGAAGTAGTAAGGGGATGAAGGGGTGTTTGATTGAGATACTTGGTTGAACAAGCCTCAACTATGTATAAGAGTGAATGCATTTCTGAACCATCATTACGCATTTCTCTAACCTTCACCTTTTAATTTTCTTTAAATTAATTTGGTATTCAGAGTTTGACTACAGGGGTCCCTCTACTCCTCCTTTCCCATGGGACATCCCTACACCTTTAATAGGGTAAGAGTCTGAGCTGGTCTCACAACTATTTGTTTCTTTGAGCACCACGTATGCAGTGACACGTGTGCTCACTACATGCACTTTAAATGTACCTCGTGCATGTGTTCTCGTCTGATTCCTTCCTGACCAGTATGGGTGTATTGTGCTGTTTCACTTATGCTGTGATATGTCATTTCTTTAAAGGTGTTCCGATAATGTCATGGTAGAGTTGGACTAGAGCCAGCCTATGTGAGTGGATTCATCTTTGTCTCTTAGAGACAAGATAGGAGCCCTTTTATTTACGCCCTGATGAATGCCATGGACCCTCCTGGCCATAGTGGCAGAAACATGTTGGCAACACAGATGGAGATGGGGTACTAAACCCACTAGTCTCCAACATTGCTTTTAATATCAAGCACGTTCTGCACAATTAAAATTTTACGCAGGCCGTACATCGATTTTTAACATCCCTCACTCACTTATTCAACACGGGCCCCCACTTAGTTATAGAAGTGCCTCCCTGTCTCCAGGTGTAGGCCCGCCCTTTATCAAACGTGGTTTTTAAAGGGCGTGGACAGCCGATGATGAAGCATGACACCTGGTGGTGTGTGAGGCCAGTCCATACAATTTTTTTGATACGGCCAGCACCACCTAATTCATCAGCATAATGTGCTTCATCTTGTACTAGGAATCAGACACTGAGTCAGGGTAGCTTCTTGTTGTGTGCTCTATAATGGTCTAAACCTGTGTATTAATTCCATCTTTTCTAGTTATTTATTTATTTAAGATTTTATATAGCGCTAGCTAGACCCTGAGGTATCAGAGCGCTTTACAGAGTCGAGAACAAGGCAATAATCAGTCACTGAGCATATGACGAGCAATAATCATAGGTTCAAGTAAATATAACATATAGACAAGCGAAGTATAGTTAGGCAGGGTGAGAGGAGCACACCAAAATATATACACAGAGAAGAAAAAATATACTCCAGTTATAGAATTAAGATCCAAACACACTGGCTTAATGGTCAACCCCATGTTTAGGAAAGCGAGGCTCACGGGGTGGATGCCTTGCAGTCACCACTGCTTGGATTTGGGATGCTCTCTCCTCATCAATTCGGCTCTAGCCAAATCTGTTGTGTTTAGGCATCAATTAAAGATGTACCTATTTGCCCAATAGATAGGAACGTCAGTTATCTCTGCCAAGCGGGGCGAGAGCTTGGTTTCTAGACAAGAAGTTTCTGACCTCCAGTCCCTCGAGCACCTGGCCACTTCTTAGGCATTAGCTGTTTTGTGGTAATAAAGTACCTAGTCAAATGTAATCAAAGTTGAACATTTTCTTAGATGTGTTTCATTATTTTTAAAGTGCATCAGTGCTTATTGAATTGCTTGACACTTCCCTCTAAGATGTTGTAACTGTCGCTTTTCATTTGTTAGAATTGTTTTCAGATAAATCATGCTTCCAAAAAAGAAGATTGCAGTTGTCACCTCTTAAAACATGAATTATTAGGAATAATATCTTAGAAGAGGCTTGCCTGAGAGTGGAAAGATTGGCAACCCTGTGAGAGTCAAAAGTGACACTATGAGTATAGCTATGGGGAAGTATTACACACGTGACCGACAGGAGGAACACTTTATGTGGACTGCCAGTTTACAGTGTAATTATAAATAATATTTCACACCTATCAGTGACAACATCCATACCTAACAAGTGTCAGGCCAGTGGCTTGTTAGGATTGTAGTGATGTCATGTAGAATGGTGGGATGTAGTCATGACCACATAGAATGTGTTTAGTGTTCCACAGTTGAGGGGCATTATAACATTGGGCTTTGTAACGGCTGCAAGCAAGTGGACTGCTCTGTGTCCACATGAATAAATAATTGAAAGGACTATTAAGGCTCCGCATCATTACAGATTGGCGACGAGGATGGGAGCAGAAAGGTCAACAAGCTTCAAAAAGGAAAAAAAACATGTTATAGATGCGGACAATTATTTCCACATATGAATGTATGTCCGGCCATGGGACAACAATGCAGAGAATGTGGAAGAATGAATCATTTTTCCAGTGTATGCAGATTCAAAAGAAGAGACAATGGAAAGATGTGGAAACGTCAAGTGAAAGGAAACACAAAGTATATTAGACAGATGGAAAGTATTGATGATTCTTCTACTGATGAAGGTGAACAAGAACGGCTATATTTAATGGCAGAAGAAAATAAGGATAAAAAAATTAATTTGTTGAAAAAGGAAGTATGTTCACACAAGGAATTACAAAGTTGGAGACTTGGGGGTCGATTCCGATTCGGGCCGGAAAACGTACCGACCGACTCGGTGCGGGAATTTATTCCGACCGACACGAACCGGAGCCGTCCGACCCGGGTAGTATGATGAAATGCATGTGAAACCCGACCGACTCGGACGGAATACAAAACGAACGACCGAGCCGGACGGAAACAAGCCATCCGGCCGGAAAAACACTCGAAACTAACCGACCGACACGCACCCGGATAGCGACCGAACGAAACGTACCCGCGAACTCCGACCCGCGTAGTATGATTCTATGCGTGCGAAACACGACCGACTCGCACGGAGCACAAGCCGTACGACCACACGCACACAAAACCCAGCCGAATCAACCCAATACTCCGCGACCGACTCGTACGCCGCACATGAAACCAACCTGAAACACAGCGGGAACGAGTCGGACAACATCGCACCAGACAACAGCAGCGTCCGACTCGGACACAAGAACGACTCCTACATGCACCCAAAGCACCAAGGGAAAAAAGTTTTTAAAAAATGGCCAAACAAGCTACCACAAAGCCAATAAATACTGGGGGTGGGGGAAAAAATGGAACAAGGACACACCCCCAACCCCACCTACATAAAGGCCACAAATCCCTACCATGAGCCTTTGCAAATTCCACAGACCTGCCAGCAAACAACACCATCACACAGCAACCACAGACACACTCACAGCTCATACATCACACAAGCCACACACCATTACCACACTTACAAATAGCACCCTCACACACACCCAGCTAAACCAACACTCACACACCCCCACTTGCACACACATCAATCACCACCACCACCCATCACCATGCCCCCAAAGAAGAACCACAAGTTCCTAGATTGTGAATTGGAAGTCCTGGTAGACGAGATACTCGGGGTAGAGCCACAGTTGTTTGGTACATTGGTACAACAGACCCCCATGTCGCAGAAAACCAAGATGTGGGCGAGGATTGTCGACAGGGTGAATGCACAATCACCATGTTTGCGCACAAAGGAAGACATCCAGAACAGGTGGTATGATGTGCGCAGGAGGGTCCGGGACCTACTAAAAAAGGACTACATCATCAGCCAGCGCACCGGCAGTGGCCCTCCTGCAAAACCAATATACCTCAGGCCCTGGGAGGAGAAGGTGCGGGCCATCCTACCACCAGTGAGCGTATATGGACTAACAGACATCCCAGAGCCTGGTGAGTACACAACTTATATACACAATATGGTGTGACAATACACACACAGTACCCTCAAAGGGATAGGCAAACCATGCACCCTTACCAAATACACAGCAAACAAAACATACTCATCCCAAGATGTGAATGCCAGTCAGACAAACACAATACCTGCCATCTCATAGTGACATCTAACTGTGTCATGACATCACTCCCTGCAATGGAAGCATGTTCCATGGTGGGATATCTGGCTGGGTGGGAAGGAGGACTCACAGCACTGACCATAGTTACAAGCACCTCCCCTCACACACACCCCAACACTAACTCCACAGAACCCACCTGGGAGAATGCAATGCCTCACATTCTAACTCAAGATCCCACAAAGACCAACCAGCTGGGCTCATACTGTGTGAAGCACAGGGACACTCTTAGGACTGGTAGCCAAACAACCGCAAGGAGAACACTCTCAGCCAACCTGTCAGCACAGGTACCCCACCCCACAGGGAAGCAGAGTCAAAAGGAAGGAAGGATGGGCATGCTGGGAAGGGGGGTGGAGGCAATAGCATGATGGGAGTGGTAGTCACAGATATTGCTCAGCCTCACAATTGGCCCATCAACACCACCCTGAACCATGCTCACATCACAGGGAGTGGAAAAGGACTCACAAGATGGCTGACACAGGGCACTGATGGGGGGAACACAAGGCCCTGCAGGCAACTGTGCACCAACAAACAACACAACCACATTGTCAGCCATCTTGCCATTGCTCTCACACTCACACCCACTGAAGTCCACTCAAAAGGAAGGAAGGATGGGCATGCTGGGAAGGGGGGTGGAGGCAATAGCATGATGGGAGTGACAGTCACAGATGTTGCTCAGCCTCACAATTGGCCCATCAACACCACCCTGAACCATGCCCACAACACAGGGAGTGGAAAAGGACTCACAAGATGGCTGACACTGGGTACTGCTGGGGGAGCACAAGGCCCTGCAGGCAACTGTGCAACAACCAACAGCAGGACACCACTGACTGACATCCTGAAAGACAACTTGCACTCCCTGCAATGGAAGCATGTTCCATGGTGGGATATCTGGCTGGGTGGGAAGGAGGACTCACAGCACTGACCATAGTTACAAGCACCTCCCCTCACACACACTCCAACACTAACTCCACAGAACCCACCTGGGAGAATGCAAAGCCTCACATTCTAACTCAAGATCCCACAAAGACCAACAAGCCGGGCTCATACTGTGTGAAGCACAGGGACACTCTTGGGACTGGTAGCCAAACAACCGCAAGGAGAACACTCTCAGCCAACCTGTCAGCACAGGCACCCCACCCCACAGGGAAGCAGAGTCAAAAGGAAGGAAGGATGGGCATGCTGGGAAGGGGGTGGAGGCAATAGCATGATGGGAGTGGTAGTCACAGATATTGCTCAGCCTCACAATTGGCCCATCAACACCACCCTGAACCATGCTCACATCACAGGGAGTGGAAAAGGACTCACAAGATGGCTGACACTGGGTACTGCTGAGGGGAGCACAAGGCCCTGCAGGCAACTGTGCAACAACCAACAGCAGGACACCACTGACTGACATCCTGAAAGACAACTTGCACTCCCTGCAATGGAAGCATGTTCCATGGTGGGATATTTGGGCTGGGGGGAGAAGTCGGCCCGGATGGCAACCAAATACCACCAATGCTGGTCAGGCACACACCTCAACATTCACATTGACATGCCACAGGTTGGCAGGACAATGTGCTACACCAATATCACTCTCTAACTGTCATAATTGAGTAGAATGCAATGTCCAGGGCCGCATCCAGAGGTACAGTCACAACTGTCCGGTGTTTTAACAATTGATGCCTGTAGAAACATACCATACAATCTGTGTCTCTCCCCAAAACAGGTGAAGATGGGGACTCAGCAGCAGATGAGGAGGAGTCCCTGTCCCAGGCTCCGGGGACACAGAGCTCACTGGTGTGGATCAGCCTCTGCACTCCTCGGATGGCGAACAACAAGCTGGACCCTCCGGTGCCAGTCATCATGCAGCACCAGCAGGACCAACATCTGCACCCCCTGCACCCACCCCTCCAACAACTGCCAACACACAGGCCACCCCTGCCAACACGGACACACCAAGGACCACAGGTGACAACAGCGCAGGGACCCAGGACCAAACTGGAGCCGCTGCCATCGAGCCCACTAACAACACCCAAGTGGGCACACAGTCACCTGTGCGTGGCACCGCAGGCCCTGCACGTGTTGCCAGGGGTGGTGGGAGGGGTGGTAGACACAGGTCGCTATTTGCAGAGGGGTCAGGACTGCGTGATGACCCACAACTGGCATGCATTGCAGATGCGTACCAGACCAGCACCGGAGAGGTCACCCAGGTAGTGGGGATCCTCAAGGACATACAACAGCAGCAGGCTGCCCATCATGCCCGCTTGGACTCCAACATGTCCCATGTCGAGACACACATGTCTCGCATGGAGTCCAAGTGGGACACATTGCAAGAACTCACAGCGGTACATAGGGACATACTGACATGCCTCCACCAGATCAGCACCAACATGGCCTCACCTCCCTGTGCGCCCACAACATCTGTTGCCACTACATCTGCAACAGCCACAGGGAGGGAGGAGGACTCTGGCGGAGAGTACCCTGCACCGCGGCAGCCTGCACCTGAGGGTCCCCCCCCAAGAAGAGGGGCCATCCGAGGAGGCCAAACTGAGAGGCCGATGGCCAGCTACATCCCCCAGGAAGCCAACACCTGTTCTGGAACTTTTCCTCTGTGTGCAAACTGCACGCCCTGTCGATGGCAACCCAACTCGCCCACATGACATGGGGAGCTCTAGTTGTACAAATTCATCAGATGACTGTGGACTATACCCTGGACATTTCATCTACCAGGACTTCCAATTCTCATGGGAACTTTGGATTCCAATTTCTATGTACAGCACCCACCATCCTGTGCACCATCCCCACACCTTTTGTAAATAAACTCAACAAAAAACCATATCTGCCTCTGTTGTGATTCCAACGTGGTCTCTGTCATGGAGATGGTGATCAGAAATATGACACTGTGCATGCTGACTGCTACAGCAAGTCCAACACTGTCATGGCGACGTGACACATATGAGGGAGACACACCACTAGGGCCACACAACACATACACACCAGGGCCATATGACTCATCCCCTACACTGATGTTGCCTGGAAATACAGTGCAATGCACAGACACCACACATATTCACAGTCTGTGTCAACTATAACACAGGTGCAGTAAGCAAATGTCACTCAGATGTGTGACTACGGACAACGCACACCCCAAAATGTAGAACAGGTTTATTACACATTTGCTACATGTTATTTCCACTACAAATGCAAGCTAATCCCACCTGGCTGTGGCCACAAAGTCAAACAATGCAGAAGATAGAAAGTCCAGGGGTGTGTGGCACATCACCTGTAGGGGAACAACTGCTGCCACCTTGGAAGTTGAATCATTGATTCGGGGGATCCAAGTTGTTCTAACAACTCCAGCAGCACCCTGTGAAGGACAGACATGACACACACTCAAAAGCACAGAAGAACAGCACAGAATGGCAATACTCATGTCTAATCCCTGTCACAAGTTAAATACACAAAAGCAAGTTAGCATGTCTACACTGTTGGCAAGTACATACCACCTGCAAGGACACATCTCCGCATGCATCCAGTCAAGTTGCACATGGCCACACTGAAACAGCACCAGAGCACCACACACACATATCATGCAAATCAAATTCATTGATAGTACAACACTCTGGATACTCACATTCAGCTGAAGAAGTTGGTGATGAGCTGTGTGCGGACATCACCATCACCATCATCATCATCATCACTGGCATCGTGGCCCAAGCCTGGATCCTCCACAGGTGGCGGATGTTGGTCATCGTCATCCAGGATGAGAGGCAACTCCTTCCGCACTGCCAGGTTGTGGAGCATGCAGCAGACAATGATAATCTTGCACACCTTTGCTGGGGCATATGGGAGGGCGCCTCCTGTCTTGTCCAGGCAGCGGAGCGGCTCTTCAGGAGACCAAAGGTCCGCTCAATCACCCTCCTGGTCCGACCATGTGCCTCATTGTAGCGCATCTGGGCTGGTGTCACAGGGTTCCTGAGGGGTGTCAGCAACCATGGCATGTTGGGGTATCCCGAGTCACCTACAGACAGACAATTGCACATTAGCCAACATTGAAAAGTGTGCGGAAAGCAACATAGCACAACACACACAATGGTACAAAGTCAGTACACACCGACAAGCCAAGCACGCTGGTTCGGCATCTGTGACATCATCCTCGGGATGCGACTACTCCTCATCACGTAGGCATCGTGTGCAGAACCGGGGAAACGGGCACAAACATGTGTGATGGTCATGTTTGCAAGACATACCACCAGAGCATTGACAGAATGGTAATGTTTCCTGTTCCTGTATGCCTGCTCATGTGCCTGTGGTGGTACCAAAGCCACATGTGTCCCATAAATGGAGCCAATGACATGTGGCATCCTCCCCAGGGCATAGAAGTCACTCTTGACGTCAATGAGTCAGTGACGTTGT
The DNA here is from genome assembly GCA_963921515.1 of Calotriton arnoldi. Taxonomy (NCBI): domain Eukaryota; kingdom Metazoa; phylum Chordata; class Amphibia; order Caudata; family Salamandridae; genus Calotriton; species Calotriton arnoldi. The sequence goes on from CAWUFW010004773.1 coordinate 1,133,209, forward strand.
GGGAAATAGATGTACTGGTTAAGGCATCTCAACATCGCCACCAAAACATCGCGTATCACACGGCTGAACATAGTCTGTGACATACCACCAGTAGATGCCACAGTGTGTTGAAAGGTACTGGTGGCAAAGAAGTGTAGGGCTGCCATCACCTTCACCTTGAGGGTCAGCGCTGTCGGATACGGCCGGCCAGGCTGCAAATGTGGGTCCAACCGCACTGCCAAATCCTCAATCAGCTGCCTGGTGAAGCGGTACCGTCGGATGCTGTCATGTTCCACCATCGTTGCCAGGTCTGGGAATGGTCGATGGACAGCAGGAGCCCTGCAGTGCAGAGGTGAAGAAGTCAAGATTGTCAGTCACCCCACATATGTGCCATTCACCATACTGTAGTTCACATGCTACATCATCAGCAAACACTAGTACTTGATGTGTGTCTCGTTCTGTTTGGACACATATGGCACCCACATGGACATCATGTAACATCTCTGTTCAACATGTGTGGACAACAGGTCCCAGGGTGTGCTATGTGAAACCATTTGGCTGTGTCACAGTACCCATTTACTGCACTCACATTCCACACACATACCACAGTGACGTCTGGACAGATGCGCCACAGGCATCTCAACTCATTGACAGGTAGCTTCCCAGGGAGCCTGTCTTGCCACATGGACACTGGCATGACATGGCGTATCATGTACACGTCAGAAAAATCAAACATGACTCCCACAGGTAGTGCCCCCTGTAGCCTCTGCAGGACAGACATGGACGTCAGTGACACACACACACAACATCTAAGTCCATGCACAAACAACGTGGATGTGGAGACTGTCTCCCATTGTGCACATGGAGTCAGACATGTGAAACACAACATGCACACAGACTGCGGAGGGACATGACTATTGTGGCAATGGGCCACCCTGTGATGTACATGCTTTCCCACATGAGCCTTGGGGTATGTGACATGTCATACATATACACAATCTGGAAATGTGACCATGCAACATGCTCCAAAAATGAACAGTTGCACATCCCAGTGGTCATGTGCATGACACACAAAGGACCCTGTCCCCATTAACATGCGCACAGCCTGGGTGTGTCTGCCCCCAAGTGCCAGCCCAAAAACAACATGTACACACCCATACACAGATAAGGTCATGCTGCCACACATGCCTTAGATACAGTGTGGACTGGGTGCGGTGTAGTAGGTGTGCCCCAGAGTCCCTGGAAAGTATATGTGGCTGGCATAGGTTCACCATTGACCAGCATGGTGACACATGCGTGTGCCCTGTACAGGGACGCGTTGTACAGCAATGGTCCGATCGGTGTGCCCGCTCGGACCATTACATTGCATGTGAGCGGGTACGCGTTGTATCGCGGGTACGCATTGTACAGCAATGGTCCGATCGGTGTGCCCGCTCGGACCATTGCATTGCATGTGAGCGGGTACGCGTTGTACAGCAATGGTCCGATCGGTGTGCCCGCTCGGACCATTGCATTGCATGTGAGCGGGTACGCGTTGTACAGCAATGGTCCGATCGGTGTGCCAGCTCGGACCATTGCATTGAATGTGAGCGGGTACGCGTTGTACAGCAATGGTCCGATCGGTGTGCCCGCTCGGACCATTGCATTACATGTGAGCGGGTACGCGTTGTACAGCAATGGTCCGATCGGTGTGCCCGCTCGGACCATTGCATTGAATGTGAGCGGGTACGCGTTGTACAGCAATGGTCCGATCGGTGTGCATGCATTGGCTGGGGCCTGGCATGGCAACGGATGCGGTTTTTGAATTTACAACGAGTCTGATGCAGTGAATTCAGTTGGCCAGCCACAACAATGTTGCAAATTCATGGGTGTCATGAAGTTGAATTTTTGAAGGATGCTGTGGGCGTGTATTGGAGCTGCTATTCCATGGATTGGCCAGATTCGGAAGATGCTACCGACTTGGACCTATCACTTTGGACACATGGGACAGTATCTGCCTCTGCAGCACACATATAATGCTGGCTGTTCCCTTGAGAGCTCACTTGCCTGCACTACATGCTCCAGGACGACATCTGCCACTACACTGCTGCTGTCTCTGCATCCTCTGGCTGCTGCAATGGTACGTACTGTGGAGAGAGCCCCAGCCTTCACCCATGAGGAGAACCAGGCCCTGCTGGACAGCCTCCTTCCACAGTACAGCAAGCTGTATGGGACACCAGGGGAGCAGGTGAGTGTGCGGTCCACTGCCTCACTAATTGTGCATGTTGCCTGACTAGCAGGATTTACATTGTGCACACCACTGGCTAGCATGCCCACTGAGTAGTTTGCACCCCCCAAAGTGTGTAGTCACTTGCACTGAACAGGTACAGTGGAGTAACAGTGCATTCAAACAAGGTTCACCACCCATGCAATGATACCATGTAGTAACTGCTGGCAAACTGTCCATAGCCCTCGTTGCACTGCCTGTGTACATCATATGCCCCTGTGATTGAGACATGTATTTCCAACTGTGTGATGCACGGATATGTTGCATGTGTAGTAATGGCCTTTTCACTTTCTCATCCTCACAGGTTGATGCCCATCGGAAGCAGGACATCTGGCTGGACATCGTCCGGGCAGTCTGATCCGTGGGGGTCTACAAGCGCCGGATACGCAACTGCCAGAAGAGGTGGCAGGACCTTCGTGGCTGGACCCGGAGGATCGCAAGGGTCCAGCTGAAGCTGTCGCCTCCTCGCAAGAGGGGCGGACACCGGACCCTGACCCCCCACATGCTCCAGATCCTGCCGGTGGTGTTCCCGGAGCTGGATGGGCAGCTGAAGGGCAGACAGCAGCAAGGAGGGGGTGAGTCTAAGACTGCACTGTGAACTCTGTCTAACATGCTATGTGCCCTCCTCTGGCCTGGTTAAACTTCCCCAGTACATCAGTCTTGTTGTCCAGTACCCATGTCCCTCTATTGTAGCCTGGCCACTACCCATCTGATGTGCCAGTGTGCTCCTTACGCTCAGGATAATTGTGTCACTTGGGTACAGGGTCCTAGCATTTTGCTTTGCTCAAGGTGGTGACAGATTTTGTTCCCGTGACGTTGTGTTTGCCTTCATGGGTGGGTCAGTTGCTCACACAATGCCTGAGTCGTGCTATGTAGTCTGGGTGTAACTTTGATATGTGATCCACTTGCACATCTAATTCACCACATGTCCCTGGGGTATTTGCCACCCCCCCCATTCTGCGGGTGGGTAAATTGTCTGGGCCTCAGGAGTATGTATGTCAAGTGTGTCACACATGCTTAGCCACCTGCCCACTGACCAGGGCTCATCCCTCTTGCAGGTGGAGCCGGACAGTCATGCCTACTACAGGGCATACAATACACTCTGTACTCCCACTCCCGTGTATCATCTGACATGCTGTGCTCAGTGAAATGTTGCCTCAGGTGTCTGCCTCTGTGTCGTTGTGCTGTGACTAAGTTGTTGTGACTCCTGTGATGTCCTTCGGTTAGGGGTCAGCATGCCATCTGCTATTGGACCATGTGAGACAAGACTTCTGTGACTCATAGGTGTTTGATCACTTGACTGTGCAGACAGGTGTATGAGACTGTGACTTTCAGGCAGCTGTTCATCATTCACAGCACACTGTGAGGTGCTCTGGTTCAGGGAGTAGTGTTTCATGTCTCCCATTTGTCCAAATGGTGTGCAGTGTACAAATACTGGTTCAGAGGATGTGGTTAGTGGGGGATGAACATGTGCACTTGTCAGTTACATTACTTGCCTTCCCCATGTCCTAGGATAGTGACACAGTGCAGACTGTTGTTTGCTGGCTAACATGGCCATGTGACTTGAGACAGTGATGTATGACTTTGCAGGCATGCCTGTGTCATGGCATTAAACTTCCTAAGGGTGATCCTGCAGGGTGGTGACATGTGCAACAGGCACCCCATTGTGGCATTGACTATCCAGACATGGGTGCTTCATGGGGTCTGGTGCTGGTATGCATCACATGCATTTCTTTTTAGGCTCAGGCCGTCCATTTATCCAAACACCTGCACTGACTCAGTGGCAAGTGATGTGAGGTGGGCATGTTCACATACTTCACTGTGTTCTCAGCAATGTCCAACTACTGTGTAGGTGGTGCATGTGTCCACACTGGGGTCTTACCATCAGACGGGCACCAGACAGATGGGTGCCAGGGCAGGAGGGGTGTCTGTTCTATGGCTGACCATCAGACTGACAATTGGCTTCTCCTAATCTGTGTGATGACTTTTGGCAATGTTCTACTAGTGATGCCAGGGCTTGCTCTGTGATGTGCTGTACTTACTGTGGTGTGTGCGGTCAGTGCAGGTGACTGATGTTTGTCTGTTTCCCTAATTGTTTGCAGATACATCCACAGCCACAGGAGGGGACAGCTCCACGGACCAGGAGGAGCAGCGGAGCCAGACTGGGTCAGCGTCCGACGAGTGGTCAGAGGGACCCAGTGGCACGGAGGGCGAGGAGAGCCACACCGAGGAGTCCTCAGCACCATCCACCTCAGCTGAGGACCACAGCAGCTCGGAGGATGACTCCCTTGTGGAGGCGGGTGTCAGCAGCCACCACACCCCAGCTACTCTGTCTGATCCCGCCACCACCACCACCACCACCGCCCTCCCATTGGCTCCCATTCCTGAGGTCCATGGAGGCTCCCGTGCTCGGGAGCGTGTCTCCTTCAAGCCAGGCACCGCACCCCCTGCCCCTGTGTCCTCTGCTGCCCTGAGTGAGGAGTCTGTGTACCTCCTTCGGCAGCTCCATGTAGGGCAGACACCAATGCTGACTGTCCTCCATGCACACACCACACTGTTGACACAGCTGGTGTCGTTCATGGAGGGCATCTCAATGGGTATGTCTGCCCTACAGAGGAGCAATAGGTCCATGGACTCCTCCCTGACGGCAGCAGTGTCCCTCCTCCAACAGTCCCTCACCCCTCCCACCTCTGCCCCATCCACACTTCCTACCACCCTACCTGTCCAAAGCACATGCACACCTGCACAATCACACCAACACACAGACATGAGCAGCACACACCCACCCAAAACCAAGGCAAGACGTGCACACAAGCATCCTCAGGGGACTGATTCCACACACACAGGGATGGGGAACTGACACACACACAGGCAACCACAGTCACTCTGCAATCCTCAAGATCCTCTCCCTCCAAGACCCCTTCCCCTGCCTCACCTGCAACCCCACATACACAGCAGCTCTTCCTCTCTGACCTCGGCCTCTTCCCCTCCAATCCCGCTGATCCAGCATACCGGGGGAAGAGGAAGTCCACACACAGAGAGGAGAGTGCCCCTCGCCCCCGGACACCCTCCCCCAGGCGCAGGCAGAGTGAGCCCCCCACCCGCAAGTCCCCCCGGACCCGGAAGTGCAAGACCCCGCCACCGCCCTGCAAGTCACCCACCCAGTCTCTCACCTCCATCCCCCAGGCCACCACTCCACAGGTTCCACCGCCACACCCTGCCCCAGGTTCCCCCACACACCGATACTGCATCCCCAAAGTGCTCAGGCCCTCCCCCCCTGCCACTTGCTCTTCCACCCCCAAACCAGACGCTCTGCCTGTATGTGCCACTGGTGTGGAGACCGTGTCCCCCCTCTGTCCTGCCCAGCTCTTCTGCCCCCCTTCCACTCCCTTGGAGTCATGCACTGCGGTGGACTCCACAACAACCCCATCTGACTCGGGCACTGCATTGGGGACCCAGCCCACTCCATCTGCCCAGCCCACTGCAGTGGTTGCAGCACCAACACCATCGGACTTGAGCCCTGCGGTGGTGCCGGCCCCCCTGAGTCAGACACCTCCACCGCAGTTGCCGGTGACACTCCTGCACCCACCTCACCTTCCCTGCCTCCTTCTGGCATCCCGTGATCCTGTCCCTGCGGTGCCTGGCCTGCCCCTCGTATGCCCCTCCAAGGGGGATGTCCCCTGTTGGTACCTGTGCAGGCAAGCAAGTTGTGACAAGTAGTCACACATCACCCTGTTGGGACTGTGTATTTGGACTGGACATTGGCCGTTGTTAATTTTGGACTTTTGATTTGAGTTGCACACTTGCTGAATAAAGCCTCTTTTTGTTTACTTGTGGTTAATCTTTGGTGGTACATGATGTAGATGTGTAGTATCATGCATTTGCTGTTGTAATTGTGTTCAGATCAGGTAAATGAAGTTTTGCTGTGATGGGCTCCATGTGGCCCATGGGATATGTGTCCTAATCTAGTCTGGATCTATAGCATCCCTTGCTGCAGTCTGAGGGTGTAATGTTCAGCATTTGACACAGGGATGTACATTTAGCATTTGTATATTACCATCTTTGTCCTACACTGTTGCACATCTGTTGGGCTTACCACTGTCCAATGTTCCTAGTACCCTGACTTTGTGCCCGTCTCCACTGGACATGCAGTTTTGCACATCAATTTTGGAGGACTCATCTGTGTATACAGTACAACTGGATTGCCACGTGTTTTGGGTGTATGCAGATGACTGACGTGACACTCCCGTACCCAGGCTGATGTGAGCAGAGGCTTCTGTGTGTTGTAGTTGTTGACTCACTGACGGAGTGTCCTGCTGATATGTTTGAGTCGTGCACAGACAAGGTTTGGCACAGCGGAGCTTCCACAGGAGTGGAGTGCCCTCATGGCTGTGTGTAATCTGGTGACATTGCGTGTGCCCGTGTTGTGTGTTGTGTGAGCATGTCTGTGCATGTTCCCTTCCCTTTTCCTACACAGGCTGTGTCCCTAGGGATGTTCCTGTTTCTGATGGTTGCAGAGTTGGTATGTGTTCATCCAGCATCTTGGACCTGGTTTCTCCGTGATGTGGTTGCATGGCAAACTGATGATCATGAGGTTGTCATCCCAGGTTGTCTTTGTTGTCAGGGCTGGGGATGTAGGCAAACGCAGATGGGACACATTCAGGATTCCCCTTGGCACTTGTTGTTTACACAAGTAATGTGATTTTGAGTTTGTGTTAGCTTTCAGTGATTGTGACGCGTTGTGTGTGTGACTGCTGCCACTCCTCAGGGTCAGAGCTGCAATGTCAGAAGTTGTGTACGTGTGTTCTTTGTGTCTCACCTTGGCTTCTTTGTTGGTGTGTGACTATGGCCAGGATCCCATTGTTTGTGGTGGATTTCACATCATGCGCATGTACGGCGTACTGTGCAGTATGTCATACATAGACGAGTCATGTTGAGTGGGCATGTGTGATGGGTTTCTGCACCTTAGTTCCCCCCACCACCCCTGGGATTGTCATGGGTGCATGTGCAATGTCACCAGTCCATGTGAGCTTCACTGCTGCACATTGTTGCAGATGAGGGTGTGTGGTGTTGAGTGTGCAAATGTGAGTTGTTGCACGGCTAGACCACTACCTCCATATTGGCCTTGGCTGGCAGGCCCTGCTGATTGATTGGAGCTTGTGTAGGTGTGATGGTAGTTTGTAGCTGAGGACACATGGCTGTGGTTCACAGTGTGATCAACATCAACCTTTGTCATCACAGTGGAATTGTCATGCAGGCTAGTGTCTGCACAATGTGGGGTCCCTGGGGGTAGTGCTGTGGTGGGTGTGTCTCTTGCTGTGTTAGTTGCTGTTCCTACAAGCTTGTGTGACATGTGTAATTTGGGCTCCCTCTCATCTGACAATGCCAGATTTCCCACATAGGGGAATCCAAAACATGAGTTACTTGTGTGTGGCACTGTATACACATCTGTGTAATTGGGATTGAGGCCTCCTCATGTGTTGTGTGGTTGCCTGGGGACACTGGCACACACCCCCATCACCTGTTGTCTTTGATAGGAAGTGTGAGTCTGCCTGTTTGTGTCAGTGCATTTGCATCACTGCATTGGCATTTCTGTAGTGTGCCATTGGCTGTATGTGGTTTGGTGATTTTCCCCTGCTCTCCCTGGTACTCCTGGGTCATCAGTCAGCACAATGATCATGGTTTGTATGTCCCATTGCTGCCATGGTATGGTATTTGTTCACCTGACATCCACAGTCTCCACAGATTATATACATTTGTGTGTCCATAGGTGCAGATATGTGGGTCAGTATCATGATGGTCACTTCTGTCATTGTGGAATCGGCTGATTGTTGGCAATGTGGTCCCCCATGTGTGATGTTTGTATGCACATGGACAAAAGCGATGTTTCTGTGACACTGCACTGTTAGCCTCCCCCAATATATGTTGCAATGGGACACAAGCAGTACTATGCCACAGATGTTTTAGTTGTTGTGTGACCAGGATTCATCCATTCAGTTTGTCTTTGGCAGCTTTTACCATGCCTACACTTACCTTATGTTCACCGTGGTGATGGGGCTTTAGGCACCATTGCCACACTGATCAAAAGGTCCATCAGCCTTGGACCCCACACTTACCTTTTGGTGACTGTGGTGATGGGGCTTTAGGCACCATTGCCACACTGATCAAAAGGTCCATCAGCCTTGGACCCCACACTTACCTTTTGGTGACTGTGGTGATGGGGCTTTAGGCACCATTGCCACACTGATCAAAAGGTCCATCAGCCTTGGACCCCACACTTACCTTTTGGTGACTGTGGTGATGGGGCTTTAGGCCCCATTGCCACACTGACCAAAAGGTCCATCAGCCTTGGACCCCACACTTACCTTTTGGTGACTGTGGTGATGGGGCTTTAGGCCCCATTGCCACAGTGGCCATGGTCGGCTTGTATTGTGGAGGCCACACACTTTTATGTGTGACACATGTGTTAGTGGGTCACATTGTATGTTCATTGTCATGTTTAGTGTTGTAGGCATTTGACATGGACTACACACGCTTGTCATGTTGTTTGGGTGGATGTAATTTTCTGTGATTCCTTATGTGGGAGTATGCTGGTTGTGTCATGCATTACCCGTCCTATGAGTAGGGGTGGTGGTAGTGGTAGGCATCCAGCCCCCCAGGAGTGGGGGTGGTGGTAGTGATAGGCATCCAGCCCCCCATGAGTAGGGGTGGTGGTAGTGATAGGCATCCAGCCCCCCATGAGTAGGGAGGGTGGTAGTGATAGGCATCCAGCCCCCCATGAGTAGGGGTGGTGGTAGTGATAGGCATCCAGCCCCCCATGAGTAGGGGGGGTGGTAGTGATAGGCATCCAGCCCCCCCTGAGTGGGGATGGTAGTGGTGATAGGCATCCAGCCCCCCCGAGTAGGGGTGGTGCAGCTTCTACTGCAGTATATGAAGAAAAAAGAGATGTACATGGTTGTATTTCTCTCAGAAGAACAGGAAGAATGCAAAGAAGACCTCAAAGATTAATTCAGGAGTTTTCATGATTTATTTTGATTGACATCTCATTTTATTTTATTTTGTTGTTTGCTCTATGTAGGTTTAATGTTTGTTAAGAAAGGGGAAGATGTAGTGATGTCATGTAGAATGGTGACATGTAGTCATGACCACATAGAATGTGTTTAGTGTTCCACAGTTGAGGGGCATTATACTGTTCGGCTTTGTAATGGCTGCAAGCAAGTGGACTGCTCTGTGTCCACATGAATAAATAATTGAAAGGACGATTAAGGCTCCGCATCATTACAAGGATGGCGCCACGGTATGAGAAAAGTAAGTCTTTTTACATCGAACATGCGCCCAAGAGAAACCTCCGCTCAGCCAACCTCTCCCTAGCCACCGTCCCACGCTTCTACAGGACCAGATCAGGTGGAAGGTCCTTCTCCTACCTCGCAGCCAAGACCTGGAACAATCTCCCTCTTCACCCCTGGCGAAGCCCGACACTGCACCAATTCAGGAAAGACCTCAAGACCTGGCTTTTCAAATACCCCCAACGGAGCTGTTGTTCACACCCTCCCTTCAGCACCTTGAGACCCTAACGAGTGAGTAGTGCACTTTACAAAACCCTGATTGACTGACTGAACATAAAGAGTTTGACGTCTGCTCAGCATGTCTAAGCCTAAGCAGTCCTCCAAAGCTAGAATTTCAAAAATATCAAACAGGGAGTGCAAAGTGTGCAGATGAAGTTTCTTAATTGTAAGGAATAAAATCATTTTATGCTATATTGTTGGTGCTTTTCCAATCAGCCACTCTTCGTCTGTTTCACATCTGGAGCTAACATACTCACAGCCCCCACAGAGAGTATACACATTGGGGTTTACAGTATGGAAAGGCGCTGAACCTTCTGCCCCCATAAGATCCTGAAAATGACTCATCGGGGGATGGAAACTGCTGGATCCTGGGTCATCTTCCTGATACAGCGCTACACTTTATCAGGGATCGATACTCATCAATATTTTCATACAAATGGCCCATACACATTCACCCAACTAACAAATCCCTGTTGAGCTGGAGGTCAAGTTTCAATGTTGTGAAAAATTATTTCCTTCACAGATTCACGTTTAACATTTCTAAATACATAACTAGACCTATATATCAACTCTCTTTCCTCTCGGTCGACAGACCAATTAGTTGAGTAGTTGATGGTAATAATAGAACTAACTAACTATCTAACCAGTTAAATGATCACAGACTCTTGATAAGATTAATAAAGTTTATCTCAAATAAATGTAAATGATCAATGCTCATCGCATACAGGTTACAATGCAAACAAAGAATCTCACATAAGGAAGAGAAAATCAATCTACAATGCAAACAGTGTCATACTCATCATCAATAAATGATATGCACACGAAGGAGTGCTTAGATGAAGAGACACAAGTTTCAGCAAAATAATGCGAAACAAATATACATATGACGGAGTGGATAGATGAAGAGACATAAGTTTCAGAGACAAAAATACATTTGCAAGTAAATTATGCAAAGTATGAAAGATTATATAAACCCAAAGGATTCTGTGAAATACCACCCCCCTGGCCAAGGGAGTAGTGGGGGTCTCCTGAAATAGAGTCAGGAGACAAAGATTTCAGGAACTGGACAGGACAGGGACAGGAACGGCTAGGCCTCTCTGCAAACCGACGGACAGCGATGAAATCACCCCTCTCTCCTCTGCATCCAACCTATGACTAACCTAAAACACCCCCCCAAATGGACCCTCAGTTATACCCTAAAACCTACATGTCCAACCCACATTAGTTGAAACAATTCACTGGATTCGACTTTCTATTGGTCAGTTTAGGAGGTGGTGTATCACACCACCAGGTTCCCATTCACAATTTCCGTATATTCATTGTTCTATATCCTCTCTCATTACATCATGTTTGACTTGTTCGTTTAATTCAATACTTGATACTTTCACATGAATTCACATGTATTTCTCTACTATGTACGCGGAAGAAGTCTTGGATCCCACGGCCAGGCTCATCCTTTGGCAGGCGAACAATGTTCTTTGAGCTGGTTAGCCTTGAACCTTTACGCTTTCTCTGCAGCGCTCAATGCTTCAGTCTGCTTTGACATGTCATTTTTGTTCACTCTCCAGCCCCTCATCTATCCGGTCAACTTAAGTGATTTCAGGCCCATTCGACTCACTACGGCAAATAGAACATAAGCATTCATTAATTACATGGTAATGCACTTTTCACTGTTTACCACCCACTTTTGCACTATCCCCTGTTAATATTTTTCTTAGCATAAGCTTCATGCAAAGCGGCATTATTTATTATCGTTTAAAGCAAGATGCAAGATGCGGCCTAAACATGCATTAGCTTTGTTTCTTTCGAAACGCAATGTAAAATGAGGCCTTGTTCTTTCATGCATTTAGTTCACATTAGTGCACACATGCGCAAAGCGGTTTCCCACGTGTTCATGTGATTTGCATTGTTAATTTTTCACTGCACACTGTTAGTAAGTATTATGGGGGAGTTAATTTGAGCAGGTTTCTTTCTGCAAAACCTTGCTCCATCAATCCCCCCTCTGATGGCTTCCTGGAGCAATCATAAAATACCCATCATACCAAGTGCCATCTTTATTTATCTAAAGATCAGTATTCTTTTCTCTTCTCATCAACTTCTTATCTAACTCCTTCATTTCGTCATAATAATCTTCTTTCATATCTTCTAGTTCTATTTCATCTCTTTTTTGCTTTTTGTTTCGTATTTGATTCTGCCATCTCTTTTCTTCCACACTGACACTTACAACATTTATATATTGTTATTATCACTAATGCTACTCCAGCTACTGAAATGATTGGCATTAATATTTTCCCTAATAAGCTACTTCCAAAGGTAGAAAACCATTTACCTACAGAAGAGAAACTCTTACCAAGTCTCTCCCAGACACCGTCAACCTCCAGTTGGGTCAAGTCTTCATGTAATTTCGTAATATTCTTAATATATCCCTCAATACCTTTACTTTTGTCAGGGATATAAGTACAGCAGTGTTGAATTTTCAACATTCCACAGACTCCACCCTCATTTGCCAATAAGATATCAAGGGCAAGTCGATTTTGCAAAACCATTGATCTGATTGCAACCATTTCGGTATCAATCATCAAGAACCCACCAGCAGTATCTGTCGATAAAATATCAACCACTGTGGACAATTTCTGAATTTTATGCAAATTCAGAATGACTCCAACTAATGGTATCAGTGCACCAAAAATATAACCTACTATTTCTGGGAAACAAGCTCTCTTCTTACGTGTTAGTCCTTGTTTTATTTCATTGATTCTATTATTACTTTTATCTACATGGTAGACCTTTGGGAAAACAATTGCAAAGTAACAACTACCATACCAATGTGCAGGCAACCTGTAATAGGCTTTCTTACCACACACATAATAAACTCCTGGGAAAACAGGATCAGTTCCACCCTTCAATCCCCAACGTCCAGTAATTTGGAAAGTATGTTCACATTCACTAGAACCAATGAAATAATTATTATAGTTAGTTTTCAGTCTAAGCAACCAGATTTTCCCCTTTTGATACCAGTCCAGGGACATTGCAGCATAGGTCTCGCCTTTCTTATAATTTCCTTCTCTAAACGCCCATGGTGGTACCTGTGACTTCTGTTCAGCAGCTTTTCTTTGGAAACTTTCTCTCCTATATTCTACCATATCTATGAACACTTTTTCTTCAACCCCCAACCTACATGTTAGATTGTTTTTGTAAGCATATCCTATATCTAGTGTCTTAGTAATATGGAAGAATTCTCTCATATAACGTGCATTTTTACTACTTAAAACCTTGTTTAGTTCCTTTATAATAGGTATCTCTGAAAATACTAAATCTATATTGGAATAATGATACTCCAGCTTCCCCGTCACGTAGAATAGGCTGGTTAAAACACTGCAAGACACACCATATGTTAAAGGTGGGTGATGATAGGTCACCCCCTCTGAGACAGACGAAGGTAATTGCATGCACACATAACAATCACTCACATTCATTGTATTAACATACTAGTACAACAATTTTGTAAAAACATTTAACGAGAAATCACTAGTTGATTTATCATGATGGAAAATACTTCCATCTATCTGTTCTATGTTAGTATTAGGGGTTTCTTTAGTAATATCACTCACTCTTTCACTTATTACATTATTAGTATTGTTTCCATTATTAGTTACCATTAGAATAGGTACAACGACTGTTAATAATGGATCACTGACAAAATATCGACAACAAAAATGTCGAGGTACAAAAATATCGGGACAAAAATATCGTTGTCCAGAATATCGAAGTCCTATCTACATCATGGTAAGTACAAAAATATCGAGAAAAAAAATATCGTCAAAAATATCGTTGTACAAAATATCATTTTTTTTTAAATGCTTAAAAAATAATGTAAAATAAAGTAAATAATACATATAATTAAAAAACATAGAATTATTAGAAAATGTTAAAAATAAATAATAAATATAATGTTAAAAATAATTAAACATACATATATAAAATATAATATATAAATTTACTTAATAATATTTATAAATAATTATTATAATAAATTATAAAATGTTAGAAACATACTAAAAAGTATAAATACATATATATTTATACATATACCAGTAAAATAAAAATAAAAATAAAATATATATGTAATAATTAAAAAAAATTACATTATTATAATCTTTTACAATTACATTTGACACTACATTAACAGCAACAGTAGGGAAAATGTTGGATAGCGGAGGGGATAAAATTACTATTCCCACTGCAGGGAGTGCAACAGTAGGGAAAGAGTTGGATAGCGGAGGGGAATAATTTACTATTCCCACTCCAGGGAGTGCAACAGTAAGAAAAGTGTTGGACAGCTGAGGGGAATAATTTACTATTCCCACTCCAGCAAGTACAACAGTAGGGAAAGTGTTGGATAGCGTAGGGGAATAATTTACTATTCCCACTTCAGGAAGTGCAACATTAAGGAAAGTGTTGGATAGCGTAGGGGTAAATATTACTATTCCCACTCCAGAGATAGTAACAGTAGGGAAAGTGTTGGATAGCATAGGGGTAAAAATTACGATTCCCACTCCAGAGAGTGCAACAGTAGGGAAAGTGTTGGATAGCGGAGTGGATAAAATTACTATTCCCACTCCAGTGAGTGCAACAGTAGGGAAAGTGTTGGATAGCAGAGGGGAATAATTTACTATTCCCACTCCAGCAAGTACAACAGTAGGGAAAGTGTTGGATAGCGGAGGGGAATAATTTACTATTCCCACTCCAGCAGGTAGAACTGTAGGGAAAGTGTTGGATAGCGGAGTGGAATAATTTACTATTCCCACTCCAAAGAGTGCAACAGTAGGGAAAGTGTTGGATAGCGGAGGGGTAACAATTACTATTCCCACTCCAGCGAGTGCAACACTAGGGAAAGTGTTGGATAGCAGAGGGTATAAAATGTACTATTCCCACTCCAGAGAGTGCAACAGTAGGGAACGTCTTGGATAGCATAGGGGTAAAAATTACTATTCCCACTCCAGAGAGTGCAACAGTAGGGAAAGTGTTGGATAGCGGAGTGGATAAAATTACTATTCCCACTCCAGCGAGTGCAACAGTAGGGAAAGTGTTGGATAGCAGAGGGGAATAATTTACAATTCCCACTCCAGCAAGTACAATAGTAGGGAAAGTGTTGACTAGCCGAGGGAATAATTTACTATTCCCACTCCAGCAGGTAGAACTGTAGGGAATGTGTTGGATAGCGGAGTGGAATAATTTACTATTCCCACTCCAAAGAGTGCAACAATAGGGAAAGTGTTGGATAGCGGAGGGGTAACAATTACTATTCCCACTCCAGCGAGTGCAACAGTAGGGAAAGTGTTGGATAGCGGAAGGGAATAATTTACTATTCCCACTCCAGCTAGTGCAACGGTAGGGAAAGTGTTGGATAGCGGAGGGGTAAAATTACTATTCCCACTCCAGAGAGTGCAACAGTAGAGAAAGTGTTGGATAGCAGAGTGGATAAAATTACTATTCCCACTCCAGCAAATGCTACAGCAGGGAAAGTGTTGGATAGCAAAGGAGAATAATTTACTATTCCCACTCCAGGGAGTGCAACAGTAAGGAAAGTGTAGGATAGCAGAGGGGAATAATTTACTATTCCCACTCCAAGGAGTGCAACAGTAGAGAAAGTGTTGGATAGCGGAAGGGTAACAATTACTATTCCCACTCCAGCGAGTGCAACAGTAGGGAAAGTTCTGGATATTGAAGGGGAATAATTTACTATTCCCACTCCAAGGAGTGCAACAGTAGTAAAAGTGTTGGATAGCGGAGGGGATAAAATTACTATTCCCACTCCAGCAAGTGTAACAGTAGGGAAAGTGTTGGATAGCGTACGGGTAAAAATTACTATTCCCAGTACAGCAATAGCAACAGTAGGGAAAGTGTTGGATAGCGGAGAAGAATAATTTACTTTTCCCACTCCAGCAAATGCAACAGTAGGGAACGTGTTGGATTGCATAGGTGAATATTTACTATTCCCACTCAAGCAAAATAATTAAAATGAATTATCAAACTATTAATTAATTTTAAAAAATTAACTCCCAACATATTCCCCTATAAATGACACCACCAATATTGTAAAACATAACACTATTAACATAATTAATTAATAATTAATTAATTAATTAATTAAAATTAACAAGCAATTTAAAAGCAATCAATAATAAATTAATTCACACTATTTACACTATAAAAAAACTTAAAATAAATATTATAATAAAAAATGTAATAAAATATATTATAATTAAATTACTTCCCAGCCTACTCCCCTATCAACCCACAACCCACTCTTAATAAAATAACACAAATAACATTATTAATAATGAATTAATAATTATTAATAACCAATTAATAAATAATTAACAATAAAGTATTTATCACAATTAACAGTATAACATTTTAAATACATAAATATCAAATAATTAAAAATATAAATTAATTAATAATTATTAAATTACTTCCCACCCTACGCCCCAATAAACCCACAACCCGCTCCTAAAGAAAGAACGCAATTAAGATATTGACCAATTAATTGTTAATAATTAACAATCAATTAATAATTAATTAATAATTAATTAATTACCACCATTAACAATATAAAATATTAAATACATAGATATTAATTAATTAAAAATATTAATTAATTAATTATAATTAAATTACTTTCCACCCTATTCCCCTATAAACCCACAACCCGCTCCTAACAAAATTACACAATTAAGATTAAGTTATTTCCCAAATAATTATTAATAATTAACAACCAATTAATAACTAATTAATAATTAATTAATTACCACAATTAACAATATAAAATATTAAATACATAAATATTAATTAATCAAATGTATTTATTAATTAATTATACTTAAATTACTTCCCACCCTATTCCCCTATAAATCCACAACCCGCTACGGAACAAAAACACAAACATTAATGAAAATAAATTAATAACTTATACAAATTATTATTACATTTATTATAATTAAATTACTTCCCACCCTATTACCCTATAAACCCCCAACCCGCTGCGGAACTAAAACCCAAATTTTACTTAAAAAAAGTTATTAACATCTAAACATTTAACACATATATTAAAAAACAAATGCAATACTTACACACAAAAATAGAACACATACATATAAACACACTAAAATACATAACACTAAATAAAACAACGATATTTTTAACAACAATATTTTTGCTAACGATGTTAATTACTTCGATATTTTTTAAAACGATATTACTTACCTTCAACTCGATATTCTTGACAACAATATTCTGACTGTTGATATTTTTGTAGTCCGAGATTTTGGACTCGATATTACTGCTACTCGATATTTCCAACTCAATATTATGTCTGTTCACCGTTAATAATATCCACATAAATGTCAGTAAAAAGACACTACATAAGCAAGCTTTAATACATCTACGTTTTAGGATAGATTTTGGATGTTCAGTCACTTTTGCTTCGGCCATTTTTGTATTCTACTAAAAATACAAATCTAAATCTATAAAAAACTCTAAACTTTACTAAAAAAAGAATCTGAAAAATAGTGTAATCCTACACTTCAAGGCTTTCTTCTTTTACCCCTTTCTTTTATTTCTTTTTCTTTAAGTCTTCTGAGTCTTTCCATTCATTTCGTCTGGCAAGGTTTTACCTTAATTTTTCACAGTTCTTTTAAGGTGGTTTTAATTTGCTTTCATCCACTTGCTCAGTGCCAGTACCGTCTTTTTCTTCACTTGGATCTGAGCTTTCAATTTCTTCCAAGATCACGTACGTCCATTCCGGTGCTGTGTATTTCTTGCTTGGAATTCTTACTCTCCTTGTTTTGTGTACTGAATCTTCTCCTGACTCTTCTTGTTCAGCTTGACTTGAGACCTCCTTAATTTGCTCTGGTCTTCTTTTTGACTTTCTCCACACAAGAGTATATTTCAATTTATTCACTCCACTTGGCCAATTGTCACCTTTTCTCGGTTTTTAGTTTGAATTATTTTTTCACCTTCTTCATCTGGTTCACAGGTTCTTTTATGTGGCCTTTCTTCTATTTGTTCTTCTTCTTGACTTTCAGTAACTTCCCTTTCTTCTGGTTCTACAGCAGTCACATGAGACCCAGTAACTGGCGCCCACTCTACTTGACTTGTGCTTGGCTGTTCATCATCTGTTTGTTCTTCAGAATCTGTCACTTTAGATTCTTCAGCTTCACACACTTCAGCCTCTGGTATTTGGCTTTGGTTTACCAGTTGCTGCTTTTCTTGTCTTTCAAGTGGACTTGGGACTCTTCTGGTATGGCTCGCATGGATCCAATTTGGTAAACCACCACACTTCACTGCTGTCGTCGTCACCATAATCACTTGGTAGGTCCGTTCCACCTAGGTTCTACACGATTTCCTCATGTGTTTCTTCACGAGAACCCACTCTCCAGGACTCAGATCATGAACTTGATTCGGCTGTGTCGTAGTGCCATTTTCTCCAACCTGGTGAGACACAGAATGCACCAGATCAGCCAATCCTCTGCAATAGTCAAGCACTAGATCATCAGATATATTCATATGTTTGTTCGCTGGTATAAATGCTTGTCTCATTGCTCTTCCCATTAGGATCTCGTGAGGACTCAAACCCGTCTTTTTGTCAGGAATGCTTCTAAGACTCATCAATACAAGGGGTAAAGCATCAGGCCATTTCAGTGTTGTGGATGCAGACACCTTTCCTAACCTAGATTTTATTGTGCCATTTATCTGCTCAACCACTCCAGATGCTTCGGGTCGATAGGCACAATGCAGCTTCTGTTCAATTTGTAATGCTGCACAAATCATCCGAATTATCTCATTGTTAAAATGGGTGCCTCTATCCGTTTCTAAAGTGACTGGAAATCCGAATCTAGGTATTAGCTCTCTTAGAAGTAGTTTGGCGACTGTTAGACTATCATTTCTTCTCGTTGGATAGGCTTCCACCCAGCGAGAATACAAACAGACGACAACCAACACATATTTCAGCCCATTGCATGGGGGGAGCTCAATAAAATCCAACTGGAGTCGGGTGAATGGCCCTGCTGCCTTTCCAATTCGTCCCCAACTAACAACTGTCTTTCTGCCTGGATTTTGTTGCTGACAGGTGACACACCTCTGGCAGAGACTCTCTGCAATGGCCCTGAACTTTGGGTTATACCACGATTGCTTGAAGAGCCTGATCATAGCATCTCTTCCAACATGTGCAATTCCATGGTATACCCTTGCCATTTGGGATAGTAAACTGTCTGGCATGACTGGTCTTTCATCTATATAGACCCACACTTCGTCCTCTGCTCTCTTTCTGCAGCCTGAATTTATCCAAATTCCCTTTTCCTCATCACTTGCTTCTTCCTGTAGCTGTCTAATTTCGTCCCAAGTTTCAAATGAAGAAGAGAACATAAGATGGCAATTGGTATTTTCTTTTTCTATCCCTGTGTTTAGGGCAATTAAATTTCGTGCACAGAAACACGCTACTTGGTCTGGGTATCTGTTGCCCTTCATCACATAGTCATCTCCTGACTTATGTGCGGAACATTTGACCACTGCAATCTTTTTGGGCAATTGTAAAGCATCCAATAAATCTTTTACAGTTTTGCTGTTCCTTATAGGGGAACCTGAAGAAGTCAGAAATCCCCTTTGCATCCATAGCTGACCGAAGTCGTGGACAACCCCGAAACCATATTGACTGTCAGTAAATATGGTTACCCTCAGGCAATTGGCAATTTTGCCCGCTCTAATTAGAGCTATCAATTCAGCAATTTGGGCAGAGTTTACCCCCTTTAAACAGGATGCCTCTAGAACTCCCGCTATGGTGCAAACAGCATAGGCAGAACACAATTCTTCTTTCTCATTTCTTAAACATGATCCATCAACAAACATCTCACAGTCAGATTCTTCTAATGGTAGGTCCTCAATATCGGGCCTGGGTTTTGTGCACAACTCTGTCACATCCAAACAATCATGATCCGCCTCCTCTCTCACTTCCTCACAATATGAATTCAGCAACAGGGTTGCCGGATTTACGGTTGTGCACCTTACCACAGTCACATTTTCAGCACCCAGAATCACTCTTTCATACTTAGTCGGCCGACTAGAGGTCATATACTGTGTCCTTGTACGTGTCAAAAGGATCTCAACTGAATGTGGCACATACACCTTGACTGGATGTCCCATCACAATTGCTTCACTCTGTTCCAGACTCACACAAGTAGCAGCTACTGCTTTTAAACAGCCTGGCAACGCTGCAGCCACTGAATCCAAAGTAGCAGAAAAATATGCTACTGGACGTCGTACCATTCCATGTTTTTGTGTTAAAACTGAAAGTGCACAACCATCTCTTTCAGAACAGTACAATGCAAAATCCTTTGCATAATCTGGCATTACCAATGCAGGTGCTCGACAAAGACTATTTCTCAGTTTAGTAAAAGCTTCCATACTTTCATCATCCAACACAATCGGATCTTTCACATCTTTTTGCGTCAATCTCTGTAGAGATTTTGCAATCAGTGAGAACCCACTGATCCACTGCCTACAATATCCAACCATTCCCAAAAACATTCGAACCTCTCTCTGAGTTTTTGGTGGACTAATTCTTTCTGGTGTCACCTTTCTGACTCCTTTTTCTATTCTGCGTCCTAGGTACTGGACTTCCTGTTTACAGAATTGTAATTTTGCTGGTGACACTTTGTGCCCTTCTTCTGCCAAATGGTTCAGTAAGGCAATGGTATCTGTCATGGTATCTGTCACACATGCCTCTCATGTCTTTGATGCCACTAGTAGGTCATCAATATATTGAACCAAAACTGAATTTTCTGGCATGACTAAAGTCTCCAAACATCTTTTCAGAATCTGATTAAAAATTGAGGGACTCTTTGTGTACCCTTGAGGAACTCGGCACCATGCCATAACATGGTTTCCGAACCGGAATGCAAACAAATACTGGCTTTCCGGATGTAAAAGAATCAAGAAAAATGCTTGGCACAGATCGATCACTGTGTACCTTTCAGAATCACATGGGATTTGGTAAATGATTACTGCTGGATTTGGCACTACTGGACAACAGGGTACTACAATTTTATTGATTTTTCTCAAATCCTGCACTATCCTATATTTTCCACTGGGCTTTTTAATTCCTATAATAGGCAAATTACAAGGACTACTCATTATTTCTTTCAGAATTCCCTGTTAAATCATTTGGTCAATCACAGGAGTGACTCCTGCAATTACTTCCGGACTCATTTTGTACTGATGAGTATTTGGATATATGGTACCCTCTTTCACTGTAATCTGAATCGGATCTACATTTGTCATTAGGCCAATCTCTTTTCCTGTAAAATCCCATACATCCGTCCTCACTGTACTTTTTAATTCTTCGGGCAAATTCTCATCTGTGAGAATTGAAAACAACTCATCCACTTCTGTCCCTTGCTTCGCTAACATCATCTTGAATTTAACATCCTCATCAGGTGTCTGAAACGCAATTCCATCTGGCGTACAATAGATGGTACAATTCATTTTACACAATAAATCCCTTCCAAAGAGATTTACTGGACTCAAGTCACATACCACGAAACGATGCATGTCTCTGAAACTCCCAATATGAACTTCTATTGGATTTGTGACTGGCGTTCTAATATGCTTGTTTGAGACTCCTACAACTTGGATAGTTTCTCCCGAGAGGGGTAGGTTCGGAATTTCTGCTGCTCTCACAGTAGAACGGGTAGCACCAGTATCCACTAGGAATGTAATATTATTACGTTCCACCTTTCCGTCAACAAATGGACCTGACTGATCTACCGCTAAGGATGCGCCAAGTACGCACTCTTCCTCCCCCCTCAGGCACCGTCATTGAGATGAATCTGTATCACTCTCATTGCACTGCAACCAGTATTGCGGAACCATTTGCACATTTTGATTCTTACCAACTTGATCACCTCCGTGAAATCCAGTGTTCGCACTGTACCTCTGCACTTGAGCATTCACATTATTGTCCATACTTTCCACACGCATGACAAGGAAAAATTTTCTTAGCCTCTTCTTTGCTCATTTTACCTCTACCTCTACCTCCACTGGATACCTGTCAGTTTTGATTCTGACCACTCATTTGATTACCTGTTTGAGAACTGTTGCTTACTTCTTGCTGCTCTGCTACCTTTACTTGTGCCCAAATCATTTTCTCCTTTAACTTTTTATGTCTTGATTCAATGTCATCACTACAATATTTCGCATACCTCAAAATGTCGTCAATTGTTTTGCTCTGCCAACAAATCAAATGTTGCTGAATCATATTACTAATCTCCGGTTTCAAACCAAACACAAATCGATACACAAAATGTCCCATATCTTTGTCTCCAATATTCTCAAATCCGCTGTACTGTTTAAATACCTGCAACAACATTTCATAATAGGCATGTACTGGCTCTTTTGGTTCTTGGGTTGTTCTTTCTATCTTAACCCAATCTGTTTCCTTAGGGGAAATCTTTCCTTTCAAAAAGGTGATCACCTGATTATACTTTTTCATCACCTCCTCAGATGGTGCACCTGTTTTAGGATCTCTAGGATATTCTTCTTTTGGCCAATCAACAGTAATTTGACATTCTGTCCACAAGTCAGCTGGTACGACAATCTCAAACAAACCATCTAAATCTTTTAACAAAACCTTTGAAACTTTCACAAACCTCTCTACTTGTTTGTACCACTCAACTGGTTTCTCCCTTAGAATGATATATTGAAGTAGGGTTTTTAGTAAGACAGGAAGATTGGCGCTCTGGCTAATATGCGTAGTGTGTAAGTGGAGGGGAGTAAGTACGGTGCTGCCAGGTCGGAGGAACTACCCTGTAACCCCGTGGATGAGTGGGTCATGGAACCCACCCCAGAAATTGAGAAAAAGAGTCCCGGGCACACGTAATGAGAGTAACAGGACCACCTACCCTGGTCCCCAGTGGCACCCGATTCTTTTCCCCAGGATTTCCACCCCGTTTGGGTGTCTAGGTTTTCCGATTCTGCCCCCAGGCACCTCCTTACCTTCTTACCATAGGACCTGCCACTCTGGGTCCCCATTGACACCCGTTCTTCTTTGCTTCTGGCGGACCCGCTAATTGCATCCCGGTCTTTTTCATTGTTCTTTCTACCTCTGCTACGTGGCCCTGATGAGTCACGGGACATCTCCCGTCTTGACGAAACATGTGTCGGCAGGTCGTTTCTTAGTTTTTCGCTTCATTAAAGAACATTCTTATCAATCCACTGGTGTTGACCACTAATTCGCTAAAACCAGACATTTCTACCATCAGGATATTGTTACTCTCATTACGTGTGCCCGGGACTCTTTTTCTTGGTTTCTCCCTTAACCTGGGGAAATCATTCGTAAAAGACAATATATCCTGCCTTGTCCAAGGGACGTGCACATATCCACCACCTGGGACTTCTCTCATCAGACACGTCCTTTCAACTTGTTCTGTCTCTCTTAACGGAAACATCGATGCTCCTTTACCAGCTGCCTCTTCTTTCTTTTTCATTCATCTACCTTTCCACCGTTCTACATCTCCCCATTTTTTCAGAATATTCATCAACTCTTTTATCTGTAATCTTTTTCCAGACGCATTCAAACTCTCCAAATCTTTTTCGGTAAAGGCCAATCTGTACGATTTCTGCAGCACCTTTGACTTCTCTATATCTATTCCATATTCACTAGCAGCCTCTGCTATTTTCTCATGAAGATTCCTCGCTCTCCAAGTGATACTTTTGCACAAAAACAACAGCTCTTCATCTCGGTAAGTCCCTAGTCTATCTGGACTTATTGTACCAATAATCATCTCTTCTAAATCTACTTTCAATTCAATTGGCTCACATTTATACTCTGTGGTTGAGGTTTTTTCTTTTCCATTCCCTTTATCCAATCATTTAATTCTTCTGGTGAAGGACCTGCTGAACTCCCTGTCATTGGAATGTCGCTTGTCCCTATTCTCCTTGGATCTATTTGTATACTTTTTCTAGGGGTTTCTGTTATCATCTCACAAACCGGAAGATCTAACAATGTAGTATTTATGTCAGCCTGTCCATCCTCATTCGCTAACGTCACCATTCCACTCCTGACGCTACTCCTTGGAACTGCCAACGTATGTACTTTTGATATATTCTGTTTTTCTCCATACAATGGAACTACGTGACCAATTGTTACCGGTACCGTCAATGCTTCTGCATTTAGACTCAACTGATCTATTTTCTGGATCTGCTCTACTCCTGCCTTCCTTAATATGTCCAATTCTTTTTCTTGCACTACTCTAGCCATGTCCATAATCTGTGGAGTTAATGGAGTTCCCATTAGTGGTGCACTCGGAGTCACCTCAACTGAATTTTCTTGATATGGCGGAGGTCTTTTGGTCATAATGTCTTCTAACAACTCATCATCAGATTCGTTCGGGTCATATCTTAAACTTGAAGTTTCTATATTTTTCTTTTTCTCTTTACACTTGCCTCCTGTTTCATCTTCAGCGACTAGAACTGGGTACAAACCCTCAGTTACCACAGCTCTCCTCCATCTTTTCATTGTATCTTCTCTTCTCTCAAAAGGATATCTAGTCATTACATTTTTGTATTTCCTACCACCTCGATATTTCTCTCTTTCGAATGCTTCTACTTCCCATTCCTCTAGCGCTTCATACTGGGTAGGTCTGGGATTTGGCTTTAACGAATTCATTAGGTTTCTCAAATTCTGCAAAATCCTTACATTAAACAAACCATGCTGTGGGAAAGCTATAACACCATCATCCTTGGTGTATTCCACCCAATTCTCTAACCAAGTACACGTATGGTATCCTCATTGTAACATCATATAGGAAGCAGGCGTTCCCGGTGGTGGAATAGGAATTCCCTCTCTAGTCACTATTGGTTTGTCCTTTTTAAAGAAATTCTTTATTTTCATAAGCAGCTTCATTTTTCCGACCCTTTACGCTAATGTCTATCAGTAAAACAACAAGGAAACCTTTCCGTAATTCTGCTTATTCTATTTGTCAGTTCTTGTCCAATACCAGCGCAACTCACACCAACCGTCCAATCACAGCTCTCTACGTATCTGCTATTACAACCAATGCCAGCGCGGCTCACACCAACCGGCCAATCCGAGCTTATTTCACGCTCGCTGCCTGACCAATGCCAGCGCGGCCTTTTTGTGACATCAGTATCACTCCTTCTACTGACCCTCCCTTTACAAAATAATATGGCAATGTATTTCTAAGTTTTCTTAATCAAACTTCTTGTTAGTAACAACACAAAACAATGCTACCTTGTCTGTTCCTCTAAATAAAGGGATAGTTCTTCACTTCAAAACGAGAAATTCTTTCACTTCCAGTAAAACAACGACCAGCGTTATTTTACACCCAAACAAGCTACAGGTGGACTTGGTCCTCCTCTAGGGATAAGGCCAAAGTTTCACAAGAGGACTTTTGGTGTAAATAGAGGTCTTGGTATTCCTCTGGGGATAAGGCCAGAGTTTCGGAAGTGGACCCTTCGCTATTTTCAGACACTCTACTCATATACGAAATTTTCCCTAAATATAACACCTACAGCCTTCCGCCGTACAGTATTATAACAACAGACAAAGTACTTCTGCAGTGTGATTTCTTTATCCACACTCTTCTTCTGCCTACTTCAGGTTAAATTTTCATCCCGGGATTTCTCAGGTAACTCCGTACCTGTACTTCTAGACAACATAGAACAGGACACTAACTTTTCTTGTTAAGAACATATAATCAATAATTATTACCAAACTAATCAATAATTAAACCGTCCTCTGCTACCAGAAAACGTGAACCAGTGCTACACTTTATCAGGGATCGATACTCATCAATATTTTCATACAAATGGCCCATACACATTCACCCAACTAACAAATCCCTGTTGCGCTGGAGGTCAAATTTCAATGTCATGAAAAATTATTTCCTTCACGGATTCACGTTTACATTTCTAAATTCATAACTAGACCTATATATCAACTCTCTTTCCTCTCGTTCGACGGACCAATTAGTTGAGTAGTTGATGGTAATAATAGAACTAACTAACTATCTAACCAGTTAAATGATCACAGACTCTCGATAAGATTAATAAAGTTTATCTCAAATAAATGTAAATGATCAATGCTCATCGCATACAGGTTACAAAGCAAACAAAGAATCTCACATAAGGAAGAGAAAATCAATATACAATGCAAACAGTGTCATACTCATCATCAATAAACGATATGCACATGAAGGAGTGGATAGATGAAGAGACACAAGTTTCAGCAAAATAATACGAAACAAATATACATATGACGGAGTGGATAGATGAACAGACATAAGTTTCAGAGACAAAAATACATTTGCAAGTAAATTATGCAAAGTACGAGTCAGAAAGATAATACAAACCCAAAGGATTCTGTGAAATACCACTCCCTGGCCAAGGGAGTAGTGGGGGTCTCCTGAAATAGAGTCAGGAGACAAAGATTTCAGGAACTGGACAGGACAGGAACAGGAACGGCTAGGCCTCTGCAAACCGACGGACAGCGATGAAATCACCCCTCTCTCCTCTGCATCCAACCTATGACTAACCTAAAACACACCCCCAAATGGACCCTCAGTTATACCCTAAAACCTACATGTCCAACCCACATTAGTTGAAACAATTCACTGGATTCGAATTTCTATTGGTCAGTTTAGGAGGTGGTGTATCACACCACCAGGTTCCCATTCACAATTTCCGTATATTCATTGTTCTAGATCCTCTCTCATTACATCATGTTTGACTCGTTCGTTTAATTCAATACTTGATACTTTCACATTAATTCACATGTATTTCTCTGCTATGTCCGCAGAAGAAGTCTTAGATCCCACGACCAGGCTCATCCTTTGGCAGGCGAACAATGTTCTTTGAGCTGGTTAGCCTTGAACCTTTACGCTTTCTCTGCAGCGCTCAACGCTTCAGTCTGCTTTGTCATGTTATTTTTGTTCACTCTCCAGCCCCTCATCTATCCAGTCAACTTAAGAGATTTCAGGCCCATTCGACTCACTACGGCAAATAGAACATAAGCATTCATTAATTACATGGTAATGCACTTTTCACTGTTTACCACCCACTTTTGCACTATCCCCTGTTAATATTTTTCTTAGCATAAGCTTCATGCAAAGCGTCATTATTTATTATCGTTTAAAGCAAGATGCAAGATACGAAATGCGGCCTAAACATGCATTAGCTTTGTTTCTTTCTAAACGCAATGTAAAATGAGGCCTTGTTCTTTCATGCATTTAGTTCACATTAGTGCACGCATGCGCAAAGCAGTTTCCCACGTGTTCATGTGATTTGCATTGTTAATTTTTCACTACACAATGTTAGTAAGTATTATGGGGGAGTTAATTCGAGCAAGTTTCTTTCTGCAAAACCTTGCTCCATCATTCCTATGTCCAACATCAAAACTAGGTCGTTGAGACAAATCAAGTCATAAAACATATAAACAAAGGGCCCTATTCACAAAGGACCTTTGCACTTATAGAGGAGGCCTGCAGTCATGGCAGGGGGTTTGCACTCGTGGCTGGACCTCTGCAATGAGAAACTGCACTGCGGAGGTCTCACCACGAGTGCCTGGCCCCTGCCACGACTGCGGCGTCTACTCCACAAGTGGGGAGGCCTCTTGTGAATCGGGCCCAAAATATCCTCATGAAAAAATCTATCAAGTTAATTGTACCAACAACTCAGATATGATAAATCTATAACATATAACTAGAAATATAAGCATAGACACAAAGCCCAATCCCCCAATTCATTTCTCCAATGTGACAGCTACATTTTTACAATAGTTCTCAACAAAACATGCATACAATGGATTTAGCAGCAAAATATTTAGAAAAGTCAGTCTGACTGTTCTGTGACCTGGCAAAGTCAATAACGGCTCATTAAATTGTTTTTTTAAGAGCAGTAATACATTTACAGAATAAGAAAAAATGTTTGTGGATTGGAAGGAGGCATCATCATGAAGGAATGGAAAGCACTTGTTCTCAGGTGCTCAATTTTGGAAGACAAATCAAACTAGCCAACAGACTTACACTAAAATATGTCAAAGGAGTTTATCGAAGGGAACAGAGACCTACTGCAAATACAACTTGAACCCCTTGCTTTATTTTAATGGCAAATTATTGACAGTAGGCTTCAAAAGTTCAAACGTTTCTAATCTATTTTTAGGTTTTCATATTAAAATGATATATACAGCAAAGTTTATCAGAGGGTACAAGCCTAGAAGGATTATCAACAACAGCCGCAGCTATTGCAGGTAAGAGCGGTGGGATGGTGGGGTCGGGTGGGGGATTTTGACGGATGATGACGAGGGAAAATTAAATAAATATTTAATTTTCCCTCGTCATCGTCCATCGAAATCCCCACCCGTACTCGGCCCCGCCGCCCCACCGCTCTTACCTGCACAGTCCGCGGCTGATCAACAACCATATTCTAATTTAATTGATAAGCTGTTTTACACAAATAGTCTGACCATTGGATAACACTTTAGTCCTTCAGCGTCAAACTGTCAAAGTTAGTCAAAGAGCAGTGAGGCCAATGGGTTCCCTCTGATGGTGGTCCTCAGATCCGAAGGGCACCACTTTCTCCTATCTGCTATACATAGAAGGGCAAACTCCTCGGCAAACTGCTGTACATACACGAAAACCTAAAAAAGACATCTTTATACAAATATCTGATCATTAAAAGGTAACATATTTTAGAAATTCCCAAGTTAATTTAGAAATAGATTTTGATACATTTACTAATAAAATTTAAAGGAGCTAGTCTACCAAAATATTAACACATTAAAAAGCAAAATAGAACCTAAATCTGTGCATCAAAAGTTAGAAGCAGTGTTACTGCTCTGGATTAAATCCGCAGGAGCAATTTCGTGCAATAAAGTGCGCTCCATACCAATATTATTTCCAATACAATTTAAGTAAAATGAGACGATAGCCGGAAGATGATATTTTATATTGAATGAATTTCATGATAGTTAGGAATTAGACTCCCAAAGGAACGCTTTTATTGCACAAGCTATGAACACTACTGTTTAATGTACACCCATGCTCCATCTGCCTCCTCTTCCATTATTCCAATCTCCTAACCAGTTTCTCATGCACACTTTGCAGCTCCACGCTGTGTTTTTCTATTTATTGAATACATTTCTCACTCGAGCATTTTTCCACCTGAGCTGGCAGTTGTGGCTTTTATGGATGTAAACATGCAGGTCTCCCAAGATTAGGAACTTCATATGTTTTCATTTGCCTCATGCTTCAGTTCTCAAGCTTAGCAGGCCCTAAAATGTGCAAATTGAGAATTGTTTCGAAGTAACCGGTGCTATTCTAGGCCATTGACTTGTCATCAATTAGATTAAAACATTGGTTTACAAAAATAATGTTTCCTCTTTACTTCATAAAAAATAAAACACTGGAAAAAGGGAACCCAGCTGTGCTAAGAGGCAAATTACTTTATGTGAGTAAGCAAACATTTTCTGGTCAGGGCTACAATCTATTATTCAGGTCCATTTTACTACATCAGTTTTGAGGTAATGTGAATGTTATGTTTTGTTATTAAAGGAAATTGAAAAAAGTCATAAGAGTGAAGTGCATTATTTTGAAAACCACACCGCCATATTTGTTTTATCAATCTGAAGCGCAACCACTTCAAGGACATGGCGCTGATCTCACTGTCGCGCTCTCCAGGCTTTATGCAACAGGGACATACATAGAATGCATACTTACCATGACTATGTACACAGCCAACAGAGTATAAAAATAATAGTATATCCTTTAGAGTATGATTTTATGAAGGTATAGATTTACATCGCTATTGTCATGTTTCTCATTGTTTTTCCATTTTTTGTGCAGAATTTTGATAATCCAAACACTTTGAATGCACCTTGTTATTTTTTCAAACACCGATAAAAGCCAAGGAGTTAATTAAAAAGTGCGAATATAACGTTGGCATTAGTCATATTGCTATTTTTATTGATATAGCTCTCAAGAAGTTAAGGAATCAATGCATGTTGGCATTTTAATGCGCATGAAAAAGTAGCTCAGTGGGACATTTTCGCCATTTTCCATTTTTGTTCAGCATAATTACTGTGCCAAATGAGAACCAATAATAACTGTTTGTCACAAACTGTTCCCTGCCAACCTGGGACGCAATGGTACAAAGACGTTAATGTCTTATACAGTTAAAATTAGACTTGTATTCATAGATCAAACAGCAAGTCTTGAAAGCATTGTATTCACAAAGTAAAACATGCTCAGTGCTCACTCTTGCAAAGTTTGTTATATTTATTTAGCGCAAAAAACAGTGGCAGTCAAATCTAGTTTCAAGGAGCATCAAGTCAATATTTACTCATACTTTAGAAAAATACGATATAAAACAAAACAGTACCAAATGCAAACAGTAAATCACATTTAGGGGAAAGCACACGGTCCCCTGAATTCCGAAATGCTCTTGTAACTGTTACTTGCGTCATCAGGAATGACCAGGTCTGTGGTAAGCAGCAGTGCTTAATATGTAAAAAACTTAGTGCCGGGGCCCTCGACAGGAGGACACTAGAGCTTGCACCATCCGTTGCCCCTGGCAGCACTGCCAATGACAGCACCAACACACTACTAATCATCACACTCTTAAAAGTGTGACAATTCATACTATTACAGGCCCCCAAAGCTATAAGAATGGCTTTGGAGGCAAATACTAATAATTGGAAATTTAAATTGTAATAATAAACAGAAGTTGTTGTGCTCGTACCTAAATTGGCAAACACCACTATCCTGTGGCAGACAGTCATAAGCCCCGGTGCTGGCAATTAAGTGCCGGTGCTGAGCACCGGAAAGCACCGGCACAAATTAAGCACTGGTAAGCAGTACTTAATTTATAAAAGAACAAGTGCCGGCGCCCACAGTTTCTCTCAGGCGTTGCTGCATGTGGGAGGTGCCGAATATTAAGGGGCTTAGTTTTGATTCCACTTTTTGCCCGGTTCATTCACCGTCCTACACTTCTACCCCTTTATTTCAATCGTGCAGGCTCGTTTTCATCCCTCCTTTCTCCCTGTTTCCAAGCCTTTCTCTTCTCTTTTCTTTCTTCCTTTCCTGCCTCTCTGGGTCAATGATGAATGATTAAGAAAAGAAGTCCCTGTGTCCAAAAAAGAGTGCTCGTGGGCCTCACCTGCAACCAGGGCCGGACTGGGAACCAAAACCAGCCCTGGCAAAGTGCTCGGTCGGCCCCCCCGTGGGGTTGGGGCTGTGGCCGAGCTGTTTGCCAGGGCCGTTTTCGGTCGTTTTTGATACAGGGGGCGATATTGCAGCTATGCTGCAAAAACGGCCCTGTAACAAAAACGGCCCCCAGGGGCCCAAAACCGGCCCCCACCCTGGCGGCCCACAGGGGAAACGCCCGGTGCCCGCTACGGCCAGCCCGGCCCTGCCTGCAACCACCGGCTAGCATTAAGCAATGATATACAGTAAACAGCTGACTGAATATCTATCACATTATGCTGTGTGCCTCACAAACCTACAAGTGGATGTCACTCACTCCAATGTTGTGAATTGTCAAACGCAACAGACACAACGGAATGGGTATTGTCACATGGTGATTGTGCATCCCACACATTTACTGAATCCCACACACATCAGCTAATTGGTCACAAAACTGAGTTGCGTACCTTCACACAATGGGCAATGAATCTCTCAATGTATAGAATGCATGCATGTTTTATAACTTGAGCACCGGCTTTCTCACAAGCTGGAGTTTGTATTAGTCATACAGTACACTGCACATCCTTGCTATTTATTAGTGGCTGAGAGCAGTGGTCGAAGTGCATTAAAAAAAGTATGGGAACTAGGATGCTGCACGCAAGAGGGCAGGGTGAGTGAGCGTGTGGGCGTTTCAG
Source organism: Calotriton arnoldi (assembly GCA_963921515.1). NCBI lineage: Eukaryota > Metazoa > Chordata > Amphibia > Caudata > Salamandridae > Calotriton > Calotriton arnoldi. The sequence continues at coordinate 1,164,971 of CAWUFW010004773.1, forward strand.
TCTTTAACCCAGTAGTGGCTCCCACAGGTAAGAGTGGTGGGGCAGGGCAAGGGCTGGGTGGGGTGGGGGTTGGTGGAATTTGACAGACAATGGGTTAAGTAATATTAAATAAATAAAACCACTTACTTTGCACTCGCCACATCACAGCGTTGCGATGCAGAGAGCGCAAAGTAAGTGGCTTTAATTATTTATTTACAATTACTTATTCCATTGTCCACCGAATTCCACCAACCCCCAGCTGCTCCTGCTTTCACCTTCTGGTAACGACATATAAAATAACGTTCAGCTTAAATGAACATTAAATACAAGCTATATTAATCAGTGGGAAATGCACTATTGTACATTATGAAACCTCTATTAGCTAATGCGCTGCACCAGAGTACCACAGGATTGAATCCTGGCTGGTGCAGTGAAGAATAGTGAATTGTGTATGTTTAGTGCTACATTGTTCCAATCTGTGACTGAAAGCTCTGTGAACATGTACGTCAATATTATAAATTTGCATTGTACAGAGTAAACGATAGGCTGCTACAGAATGTGCAAAATGTATTTATTTATTTAGAGTTTTATAGAGCGCGAACGTGACCCGTTAGGGTAACAGAGTGCTTTACAGGGATAACAAGTTGTATACATATATGACATAGACAAAAAGAACATAAGTAGGGATGAAAAGAAGTGAAACACTTGGGAATAAACATGGTGTATACAATTTTCAAATCGAAATGTAGAGAAATCCAACAATTACATATGTGGGAGTACAGGGTAAGTACAAAGTGGATAGCAGCCGGTCAGTCCAAGGTGTAGCAGCAGCAAAAGTAAATCAAGGCCGCTGAACAGAGTGTGCAATGCATGAGTTATGGGAGGAGCTTGCCCATGACGAAGGTTTTGGCTTCTGATGAAGGGCGGCAGCAAGTTCCAGATTCTTGGTGCGGCCTCAGAGAAGGCACGATTGTAAGTTTTTTTCTTTCGAAAGCGGGGTGGCTGGAGCACAAGGTCACAAAAAGGTTTAAGATAAAAATGTGTTTTCAAAATGTGGATTTTTTCAGGCTGTATGTGCAGTTTTTTTTCATAACTGTCTTTTAAAAGCACACACTTCACAACTTAGCTGATAGCTCCCTTACAATACCCCTCAAAAAGAGTAAATGTGTGCCATCAGGAAGCAATATATTTTGGTAACTGTCTTTTAAAAGCACACACTCCATGTTAGCTAGAAGCTCTGTTAAAATACCTCTCAAAAAGAATAAATGTGTGTGACCAGGAAGTTTCAAGTGATTCCATCAATTAAAGCCAATACCGGCTTCCAGGCCCCGCTTACATTTGAAGATTGGGCTGTTATGCACTTTTACTTTTCTTTCAGGCACCCTGGCAAGAAGACTTGTTTAGCTGTCTGCCCCTCCCTCGGTTTCACAGCACAGGAGACTCTCTGCCTTAAACTTCAGCAGAAGCATTTCTGCTGTTGGAATTAACCGTCCCGGGACAGTTGTCTGTTGACAAAAAGTAGAGGAACTCTTTTTCTAAAATTAAAAAAGTATGGGCATGCCCCTCAGATCCCCCCACTTCGACCCCTGGGTGAGAGTACAATGACGTCCCACCCCAATCACGATGTGGACACTTCCGTCATTTGCAGCATAACTACCACTATGCCTCACAATATACGCATGTCATGTAGCACCTATTTGTGTATCTCTTACAACCAAGGCTGTGTTTTGCATGCACACCATACTGTACTATACACTTTTTACATTTTCATTTGCTGTTTTTCTGTAATCACCAAACAATCAGGCTTCCTATTTCAGACTAAAGGTCAGGAAAAAGGGCAGATTATCAGGCTTCTTGAATTCCTGGTTTTCAAGAGCCCCCTTCACATAGTGCTAAGCTGGGAATGCTAGTGATTTCACTTGTGAATTCACACACACATATTACATTAAAATTGTATAGTTCAAGTAGAAGAGTAGTGCGAGAACAACTGTCTTTATAAAGGGTAACAGATCACTTTGATGTTTTCTGTGTGAGCAACCAGGACCTTGCTTAACATGGACGATATACAACAGGGTGTGGAGGAGACTTGGCGGATGGAAAGCAAGATTTTCAAAGACACAAAAGCAGCACTTAAAAGCTTGACTTGTACAACTGGGCAAATGGTATCCTGCATCAGAGAAGCCAGCATTTCCCATTTAGCAGAACCAGTTCTCCTGTGACTTTGACCAATATCTAAATAAAATGTATGCTCAGTTGAGAAGTGAAATGAAACATTCCGTTGTGTTCACCTCAAAATAGGACAAGCAGGGCCACCAAGTGGTGGACTTACACAGGTGCCAGTGTTGAGAATTAAGTGCCAGTGCCAAGCACCAGCAAACACCGGCTCAAATAAGCACAAATGGTAAACCACCAGCCATGAAACGTTTCACTGCGGGCCTCTAGCTCCTGAAAGCAGCCTCAATACTCCGGTGAAACAGTAGTGGAGAATTAGGAATCAAATCCAGAATTTCGAATTCCCACTGTAATTCCTCATGTCTCAGGGGCTCTACCTGTAATCCCTGCTAACCCTTCCATTCGGAATAACCTTTGCTACTGACATTGGTAACTTCTGCAAGCTTACTTAACAGGGGTGTTACTGGGACCTTTTGGTAAGATCCTAAATGTGATAAATAAAATACAATTGAATATTGTGAATAACAATATAGTACTATTTTACCAAAACGGTTCTACTAGAGTGTGCAAAAAACGTAAAATGCAATAAGTAAACTCCCTAATTAAAATACAAGGAAATGCATATAAAAGAATACAAAAACAACTGCTGGTATTGCTCAAGCATCATATTCAGAGATGACAGAACTTGCAATTAAATGACTTTTTTGGTGACCCTTATAAACAACAAGGGGAGCATACTTGGGGAAATCTAGCTGCCTCAAAGGCCTCTGCCCGAGGGTGATTTCATAATCTCTGGATTCCAAGGAAAGTAAACTCAAGGCATCGTACATGCAAAAGGACTTGCAATATCCATCAGTCAATTCAGTTTTGGTTGATCAATTAACCAATCCCCTTGTGCTGCACATCCTAGATCAAGGAAAAAAGAAAAAAGAAGTAGTGCCAAACACTTTTTAAAAGCATAAAAGAGGTAGATGTAGTTTATGATCAATATTATATAAATGTGCTGTATCAATTATTTCCTGGCCAACAGGATAATCAAATATTTTATTCCCAGAAATGGGTTTTTCGTAGAGCCTTTTATTTGCTGTTAGATATTCAAGTCTTATAATGTTTTAATGAATATTAAGCACTTCATGAAATGAATTACTTTTTTATTTTTTATTTTTTTATTAATCCACAGTATCAGCATATTACATCATACTTCAAACATTCATATGGTCATAAAAAGCCCCCAAATATAAATACCAATCTTTCGTTTCCTTAAACCTTTTGCGGAATACAAACTAAATTCTAAATTAAATACATTATACATTCTGGCTCGCCAACTTTCAAAAGAGGGGGCCTCAGGCTGAAGCCAAGAGGCAGCAACACAAAGACGAGCAACTGCCATAGCCATAAACAATAAATAACGAAATTTATACATGGGTTTCCCAAACTCTAAATCCTGCCCAATTCCTAATAACATCATAGCAGCAGTAATTTTTATTGACATCCCAGTAATCTCTGACAAAAACTTTTCAATACCCATGATATAACAAAATAATTTGTCACAAGCATAAAAAACATGTAAGCTATCAGCTTTATCACTCCCACAGCGAAAACATTTACCATCCTGTCTCCCCCCCCATTTCATCATCTTTGCGGGAGTATAATATAAATTGAAAGCAGTTTTAAAAAATGGAGTCTTCAAATTTGCAGATAGAAGGGCTTCCCCAGACATTGTAATAGCTTTCTCTAAAGATAGTTCATGATCTCCCAAAATATTACTCCATTTAGCGTTATGTTTCTCCAAATCGTCTGCCCTCGAAGATAAAAGAGTTTTATAAAGAGCCCCTATTTTCTCCTGTCGCCTAATGGCTTCAATAAGTGCGTGCGATGCAGGCACTAAGTTTTTCCTACCCAAAAAATCCCGAATTTGAAGAAACTTAAAAATTGCGTCCTAGGTAAATTATATTGTCTTGCAAAATCTAAAAACGTGGGAAGAGCCCCCGGCCTCATAAAAATTGCCAATTTGTAGAATACTTTTACTTCTCCAACTACTAGCTACATAATCCCAAAAAATAGGTGGAAGAATCTTTGAGGCATTTGTTGGTGTATAATATGTAATCCCCTCTAGAGAAAGTTTTGTCCGAATAGCTTTCCACGCTTTAAAAACAGCATCAATAACTTTGAAACGTGTCCTCTTGTAATAGCTGCCGTCAATTTCTTTAAACAAACAATTATTCACCTCTGCCCCAAGCAACATTTGAAAAATTGAAGGAGTTTCTGCTATATTACTAGCCTCTTCTCCAGTCAGTAATATCCGCATTTTAGACAAAAAACAAGCATAATAATAAAATGTAAAGTCAGGTATCGACCAACCACCCCTTTCTCTAGGAAGAGTCATGAACCGTGTGGCACGTCTAGGTTTACCCGGAGCCCAAAGAAATTTAGCACAAAGAGATTGTAGTTGTTGAAGTTGAACCCGGGTGACCTCTAATGGAATAGATCTAAACAAATATAAAACCCTAGGGAGTATGTTCATTTTTAAAATGTTACCCCTACCCACCAACGTAAGATGAAGACGCCCCCATCTTCCCAAGGATTCCTTAACCCGAGTCATTATATCCGCCCAGTTAGCTCCAACTAGCTCTTTCATGGATACCCGAATTTTAATCCCTAAGTACGTCACTTCGTTGACAACTCTTCGGGCATAATGTTGTTAGTACATAATATTTGCATTTTAGGTATATTAAGCTTGTAACCTGATATCTGGCCAAATTCTTGCGCTAAACATTCCACCTCTCCAATAGCAGCAGCGGGGTCTGACGTAATAATCGCAATATCATCCGCATAAGCAAAAACAGAATACGGAATCTCCCGGACAATAAACGGTTTAATTAAAGGACTTTTCCCCAACATCTCAACAAAAGGATTGATATAAAGAGCAAATAATAGGGGGAACAGGGGCACCCTTGCCGGGTTCCTCTAGTTATTTTAACCGGTTCCGACACTATACCCATTGCATATATCCTAGCAACCGGTGCCTTATATAAAACTTGTAAGGCCTGAGTAAACCCATGTCCAAATCCCGCCCGATCCATGATGTTCCACAAATAATCCCAAGCAACACGATCGAACGCTTTCTCAGCGTCTAACAATATTAACCCCAAATCTCTCCCTCCGGCCTGGGCAATATCGAATAGTGTCACGACTTTATTAACATGGGCCACCGTCCCTCGGCCAGGAATGAAGCCATGCTGGTGCAGGGAAACTAACGGAACAATAACCTTGGCCAATCGATTTGCCAATATTTTAGCATAAATTTTTCCATCACAATTGACCAATGAAATCGGTCGATAAGATCCCGGCATTTCTGGTGGTTTCCCCTTTTTCTTAAAAACCACAATAGTGGCCTCATCCCACGACTTAGGTGCACAGCCATTTTGTGCAGCTCGAATAGTAGCCAACATCTCCATCTTAATATCATGAAAAAAACCTATAAACCTCCCCTGGAAGTTTATCCGGGCCAGCAGCTTTTCCAGTCGGCAAATTATTAATAACCATCTCTAACTCCTCCATTGTAATTAAGCTATCTAATACCTCTGCCTCCTCCCGATCTACCTGCGTTAAGTCCCCAAAGACAGAAATCTTGTTTAATGCATCATATGATTTCTGCTGGGTGTATAGATCTGTATAAAACTGATGCAAAATTGCAAGTATGCCTCGAGGGTCATGAGTCATTACTCCTGCATTATCTCTGAGACCAGCAATTCTCTGGGAAGCTTCCTTCATCCTTAACCTTAGCGCTAAGCAGCGACCCACCGCTTCACCATATTCATGGCACTCCCTTTTATATATCAAATACCTCCTAGCATTTTCCTTATTCCAAAGAATATTAATATTTGCCCGACATCTTGCTGCAATAATTTCGAGATCTGCAATATCTTTACTTTGTGAAATTGCCTGTGTCAATTTTTCCTCAGCCAATCTTAATTTAGAATATAGTTCCTGTAATTCTATTTTAGCTATCTTTTGATAATGTAAACCTAAACTCAACACTTCCCCTCTAAAATAGGCTTTAAAAGTATCCCAAAGAACTGCTACATGAACTGATTGTCTGTTGTGATCAAAAAAATCCTTAATCCATCTCCGCATATGCTCTTTAAAGTTGTTATCAAAAAGTAATTTCCTATCAAATGTAAAAGTTCTAGGGGAATACCCTACAGAAAATGCGGGAATTTCTACAGCTATAGGGGCATGATCAGAAGTAATCCTAGGGAATATATACGCCTGCGCCCCCATAAGAAATGTAGAAGATATAAAAAAATAATCCAGGCGTACCAGTTTCTGATGAGGGAAGGAATAGAACGTGTACCCAGGCACTGATGGATGAAGACTATCCCAAACATCTGATAATCCATGATCTTTTAACAAATTATATAATGCTTTAAATACTCTAGGTTTCCGACCCACATATCCTTGTGCCCCACCTTGCAGTTCTTTCTTAACCAAATTAATATTAAAGTCTCCACACAATACCAAAGGGGCTGGCCACGATGCAAGTTCAATATTTAATTCTTCCAGAACTAGCGATTCATCAAGGTTAGACCCGTAAATGGTGCATAGTGTAAATTTAATACTGCCCACGACTACTTCAGAAATTGCCCACCGACCCAGCTTATCGGATAGAAAATGACCGGTAGTCTGAATGGCAGGTTTAACAAGTATTGCAACACCCCACGTCATTGAGGATTGTTGTGAGGCAACTACAAGTACAAACCCTAAGTCTGCCAACATTTTACGATTCCCCCATGAAATGTGCGTCTCTTGAATACATAATAAGTCAGGTTGAATCAAGCGTAATTCAGCAGCTACCCTCTTTCTCTTATTATAATTATTGAGGCCACAAACATTGAAGGAACATATTTTAACCCCCTGTTAGCCATTAAGAAAAATAAGCAAAAAAGAAACATAATATAAACAAATCCTTACTGCAATTTTAGACATTGCCCCACCTCTTCTATTTTTTTTCAAATGTTTTTCCGAAACTGATACTGTGGAATTTTTGTCAATTTTACCCCTCTTACCCCCCAAATCCCCTCCCACCCAACAACTCTCCCCACCCAGCCCCCAACCTCCCCCAACCCCCCTCAACAAGGCTTTCGGACCCAAGGTCCTTAAGATGACAGGCTTCCAGTCACCCGATGCCGTTGCCCACAAACCCCATCTGAGGCACGTAGAGAGGAAAGATGAAATGAATTACTAATGGTTCTGTATGATTGTTTTTGTTCATTGATGCTTCTTATTACCTGACACTTTTATGGCTTCAATTAGCCGAATAATAAGTAATAAGTAATAAGTTGATATTGACTTGACTTGACTTGAAGTCTTGCTACATGTCAGCATTCGATTAACAATAATTCAGATCTAGACAGAGTTGACAATTTTGATTGCCTAGCCAGAATAACTTTAAACCCTACTCCCACCCACCTCCAGCAAGCATTAATAAATAGTAGGACTGCAACAGTTTTCAGAGTGGGGCACTGCTGCTGCCATCACTGTAACTGGGTTTGTGAAAAATCAAAGCCCTACATAAAAGTGTATCAAATGAGCCACGCGTTAGGATTGCTGTGTATGTTCAGAGATGCATTTTAATCAGCCATGGCCCATGCACGTAAGAGAGGTGAGGCCCTGTGGGGGGGGATTTCGATGGACGATGACGACGGAAAATTAATTAGTTTATTCAATTTTCCCTCGTCATTGTCCGTCGAAATTCCCGCCCACCGGACCCTACTGCCCCACTGCTCTTACCTGCATGGGCCGCGGCTGATTTTAATGCATATTGTCCCAAATATATGAGTAAAACATGGAGCAGTAGGGTTCTGTCATGTACATAGGGCATGTTTTCCATTGAAATTCCTCTTCAAATGGTCATTACATTTGCATCAGGCATGCAACTGTATTGATAAACGTATATGGTGAACAAACATCTTGTGGAAATGTGGTTTCTGGGCTTACATAACACACAACTAAAGTGTCTTGCTTTATTTTCACTCTCTCAAAATCCTTGTATCTATCATAATTCACAACTAGAAAAAACAATATGCCATGTTTGCTTTTTCGTTGCTGCTGGTATATTTTGAAATATTTGTGAACTTCATGTACAATTATTTCAGTTGTGTTGTGTGTTAGAAAACAATTATTAATCTGCAGGCTTTTCATTTCACATTCTGTACCCTGGGAGGAATGTCATTTGGTTGCAAAACTAAAGTAAACACCAATCTCCATGTTGAAAAAATAAATAAATAAGCTGTAGTTTGTTAGAAGACTTTGCCTGGAATTTGACCTCTGTTTTGAATGATAAGCAAAGGCTACTAGAAAAAAAAATGGAAGGCCCTTTTATTGATTATTCTCCTTTTGAACTTGTGCAAGGCTTTTCTGGGGGTGCTGCAACACCTCCCGTACCCCTATTTCCAGCACCCCTGTTACCAAGTAATGTATGCTTTCAGCTCTTCATTAAGTCCAAAGAGCAATGCCTTTGTATCAAGATCTAAGGATTGTTTAGTATTTTTTTCAAAACTCCTTAATCTTAGCCCAGACCCAGTAATGGCAGAACATTGCACTAGCTTGTGCACATGATCGACACCCAGTTCCTCTGTGAGTCAGTGTTAAGAAAAACTGTCAATTGTATTTTGTAGTAGTTAAAATTTCTTCATTAAGTATAAGAGCAGCATCTAACATTAAATTGGAAAGAGCATTTGACAATTTTGGGTTCACTTTATTTTTCCTTTTTCATTTACAGTCCCAGGTTTCAACAGCAGTGAATGTATTTCATGTAGTCCTTCAAGCCACACTTCTGCCACTACTATGCACTGTAAATAAGAAATGTTAATATTAACACTACTAAAGAATGGTATATTGAATAGGATTTCTGGGGTTCAAGTTTGTAACCTACAAATCACCAGTAGTGAGCATTAAATTCGATGAGAACATTTGCTGGCAATTAATGAATTCCATAGCTTTGCTCTATCCACTTTGAGCAACTGACCAACTAGTTTGTCAAGACTTCATTTCAGATTATTACTGTTGGGACCTGAGTTTGATCATCATGACATAAAGTCCTAAGGTCTGACTCCATCATTTTAGGCCCTACTCCATCTTAGTTCATGGAGAACGCCATCTTCCCTAACTTCAACACTGGAAGATGCCATATTCCCTGATTTATGCAGAATCACTGTCATGTCTGCCTGTTAATGCAGATGTCGCCAGACCATATCTTTCTAGGAACTGTGATATCATCAAGTTCTTTGAATAATTACATAGATACAACATCTAATGTGACATTTGTCTGGGTCAAATGTCTCCTCATCACCATGTCAAGGTTAAATAAAAACACAGACAGACATATAATCAAAATAATGTAGTCTGAATTGACATCCTTTTGCCTTATATGTTCATAAGGAAACGTCTGTGATGCATACCTTGATGCACATAATCTATCTCAGACATTCCTAAACTTATGTCAGAGGCGCCAAACATCAATATGCCACTAACCTTTTGAAGCCAACCAGCATGGACGATGGTGCGAAGAAAGCCCCCCTATTCCCCTCAGTGTAACCTCCCACAGAGTACTGTTCACACTGCTCTGAGAGGGAACACTCCGTGGAAAAGGGAAGTGGATAAAACAACAAACGATGCTGCTCAGGCTGGTGTCTTCTCATACCTATCTCTGGCCAAGTATATCGGTATATCGTCAGAAGCCACCCAACAGGAAAGCTCTGTATTCAGAAAAGAAGAGAGATATATGAGATGCAGTACGGGGAACAACACACATACCAATTTAACTAGAAAGTACAGGACTGCTATGCATACTCACAAACAGTTACGCAGCAATACGAGTTCATCTTGACATGAAACAATAATCCGCTCAGAAAGGAGAGAGAGACTTCATACATCAGAGAGACATATGTTAACCATGGTACGGAGGGTTATTTTCAGATAACGAGAGGTAATGCGAAATAAAGGAACAATGTCTCGACCCTGCTCTCAGTAGTAACATCCAGGAATAGAGTTATCCCACCAATCCAGCAAGAGTCCCGATAGTTGACACTTAGTTCCTTGCAAAGTGAGAGGCGGGGCAGGGCTCCCTCGCATCGAGAGACCAACAATAAAGAAATACGGAAGTTCACGCTGTTAGAAATCACAGCTAAGTTAAGTACTTGTCCACTGTTCGAAAACAAAGTGCATCGAGTACCAGCAAAATGCCCACGCTCACCCGCTGTGAACCTACAACGGAGCTGGGCTTCTGAACACAGTCACGGTTGAGGGAGGAGTGCTCCTGTGCTTTGCTCCCGACTTCGGGCAAAACACGAATACCTTGCGCTCACCACTGCTGACGGCAGCGTAGAGACGATGTCATCCCGGAACAGCCGGCTCACCCTTTGATCATCGCATTTCCAGCTTCAGCGCAACGCTGAAACATCCACGAAGGAGCAGGGGAAACAATCCAACAGATAGCAGGACTCCAGCCAGGTAACACAAAGATTGTCAAGCCCCGATACCCCAGGAAGGGGAGGGGCTTTATAGATTACCGAAACCAGGGCTGTGCCAGATCTTTTGACCTGCCTTGTATCCCAATGGTTCCTGGGACCTGTAGTTCCCTAGCAGGCGCCAATAGTTAAATGACTTTGGCACCACTCTCTCAGCAGTCACAGCATCATACAGAGAGGGGAAAGAGGCCCTATGAGTAGGCGCAACTAACCCCTTCACCCCCAGCCTCCGTTGGACGATCATGACAGAACCCCCTCTAAAGGACTGATGACTCGGCGGTCGCCCAGGCTTCCCCGGATGCAGGGTGTGAAAGCGGTCCAACAGCAGGGGACAGTGGAGATTGCGAACAGGCTCCCAGGTCCTATCCTCGACACCAAACCCCTTCCTGTCCACCAGATACTGCACCCTCCCCCTCACCGGCCTGGAAACCAGAATATCCTGTACTTCATACTCATCATGACCATCTAACTCAACGGGAAGAGGCCTCACCTGCAGTCTAGTGTTGACGGGACTGGGACGGAGCAATGAAACATGAAAAACCAGATATATGTGCCATGAAAGGGGCAAGGACAATTTCATGGCCACGGGATTAACCACCCTCTCAATACTGTAAGGGCCAACATACTTGGGCTTTAACTTGTCCACCCCTTTGAGGTGAAGGTTCTTGGTGGCCAACCATACTTTGTCTCCCACCTGATAAGCGGGTTCCTGAGCTCGCTTTTTGTCGGTGAAGTGTTTGTGTGCGTCTTGTGCCTTAGCTAACTGGTTCTTGGCATCAATCAACACAGCTCTCCGATGTGCATGATGTTCATGTATGGAAGGGTGATTAGAAACAGTCGGCCATTCAAAAGGAAGCATGTTAGGATGGTGCCCATATAGACAGAGGAAAGGAGAGCAACCCACCGTGGCATGGTCTGCGTTATTGTAGGCAAACTCAGCCATCCAGATTAATGTGGACCATTCCATGGTGTTTTGTATAGAGAAACAGCGTAAGTATTGTTCTAATGTCTGGTTGAGACGTTCTGTCTTTCCATCGGTTTGGGGGTGATAACTGGTGGACAATCGGGCCTTAACCTTCATAGTGTTGCATAACGCTCTCCAAAAGCGAGAGGTAAACTGGGTTCCTCTATCTGTAATGAGAACACAGGGTATTCCATGAGCCCGCACAATGTGCTGGAGAAAGATGGTAGCCAGTTCTGAGGATGTAGGCAGGTGTTTCAAAGGGATAAAGTGCCCCATCTTTGTAAGGAGGTCTATCACAACCAGGATAGTGGTATACCCTTCACTGGGTCGCATTTCCACGATGAAATCCATTGACATCGTATGCCACGGACTGGGAGGAACAGGAATCGGACGTAACAGTCCTGCTGGTTTCGTATGACTGGCCTTTCCTTGCGCACAGATGGCGCAGGACTTTAGGTACTCTTTGGCATCTTTTCGTAGTGTGGGCCACCAGAAGGAACGTTCTATGCATGAAATGGTTTTGTATACTCCCAAGTGTCCGCCTAGCACAGAGTCATGGGCCCAGGCCAACACTTGTAGTTGCAAGGTATCCTCTGGTACATACAATGCATGACAATAGTACAACAGTTCATCTTTCTCTGATCGGTGTTCAGGGTCTTCTTGTTTCCAGACATGTCCATCTACCTCAGCTAAAGACACCTTCAGATCCTTTATGAAGTTTTGTGACGTGATCAACGTGATGTCTTTGCTTCGGAACGCAGTCTTGGGGAGTATAGAAGGCGGCTCGTAAACAAGTTCCTGAAGGTTGTCCTCAGGTTCTTCGGTATGGGAGAGGGTGTCCGCCTTTCCATTTTGAGGCCCAGGATGATATTTTATGATGAATCGTAATCCAAGAAAAAGAGTGACCATCTCAATTGGCGTGGTGTCAGGGCTCTGGCGGTTTTCAAAAACAACAGATTGCAGTGGTCAGTATAAATCTCAATTGTGTGGTGTGTTCCTAACAGATAATGTCTCCATTCCTCGCAGGCTCTTTTGATGGCCAACAATTCCTTGTCCGTGATGTTATAATTCGCTTCACAGGGAGTGAGCTTCTTGGAGAAGTAAGCCACGGGATGCAGTTGACCAGTGTCCGGATGCCGCTGTGACAACAATCCCCTTAAAGCATATTGTGAGGCGTCTGTTTCAACCACAAATGGCAACTGAGCATCAGGATGTCGCAAGATCGGTGCATGAGTAAAATGTTCCTTCAGGGCTTGGAAGGACCAGTCTGCATCTTCAGTCCACACGAAAGGAGTGTTTTTTCTCAACAAGCTGGTTATGGGATGTATGATTTTAGAGAAGTCTTTGATAAAGCATCAGTAGAAGTTACCTAACCCCAGGAAGCTCTGCACTGATTTAACGTTGTGTGGTGCCTTCCATTGTGTGATTGCTGCAACCTTTCCGCAGTCCATCTGGAATCCTTTTGCATTTATCATGTAGCCCAGGAAGTTGACCTCTTCAGCGTGGAATAGACATTTCTCCAGCTTGGCGTACAAGGCATGTTTTTGGAGCCTATCCAGCACTGCTTTCACGTGGGTGACATGTTCTTGTGGGTTTGATGAATAGATGATAATATCATTAATATAGACGATGCAGAACTTCTCTAGGTAGCCACGAAGCACCTCGTCCATAAAATACTGGAATGCAGCAGGTGCGTTGCACAGCCCGAAGGGCATTACTTGGTATTCATATAAACCAAACTTTGTCCGAAAGGCTGTCTTCCATTCATCGCCTTTCTTCACTCTCACTAAATGGTAGGCTCCCCGTAGATCCAATTTAGTAAAGAGTCTGGCCCCCTTTAGTTGGTCCAACAGCACCGGAATGAGTGGTAAGGGGTAACGATTTTTTACGGTAACCCTATTGATGGCTCTGTAGTCAATACAGGCCCTCAAATCCCCCTCCTTCTTGGGGATGAAGAAGAGCGGGGAAGAGGCCGGTGATGAGGAATGCCCGATGAAGCCGGATGCGAAATTTTTATCCAAGTAGTCCTTCAGATGCTGTGTCTCTGGTTCAGTGAGGGCATAGACAAGACTACACGGGATGGCAGCTCCAGGTGTTAAATAAATCCGACAATTATATGTCCGATGTGGCGGCAACTGGGTAGCGTTCTTTTTGTTGAATACTGACTTGTAACCCTCATATACCATTGGCAACGTGGTAGAGCAGCAATACTGGGTTTCCTCGCATCCCAATGCCAAAAGACCTGCCTGCGTACCGATGGTTCTTTCCTGACGTACATGTTCCTTGGTGCAATGTTCTCTACAAAAGCTTGATTCCAGGGTGATGGTGCGTGCTGCCCAACGTACCACTGGATCATGAAGGGTTAACCACGGCATGCCCAAGATAAGGCGGAACTGTGGGGCATCTATTAAATCAAATCGAATGGTCTCGTAGTGGTCTTCACCGAACTGCATCACCAAGGGGGTGGTATGATATCTCACCAGTCCTGAAGTCAATGCCGTCCCATCCACGGCCTTTACAGGTTCTGGAGAATCCTTTTTCTCACAGGGAACACCAATGTTCTGAGCATACGTATGGTCTATAAAATTACCGGTTGCCCCAGAATCCAGCAAGGCAGACATCGGTAATGGAATTTTCTCTGTAATCCATAACTTGATATACACATTAAGATGTGCTCTAGAAGACTGTATGGTTTTGGCTAACACGGAAGAGATCGCTTCCTTTTGGATACCCGAGCTAGGGACTTCGATCTGACTCGGGCTCTTTAGTTTTCCGTCGCCTCTTTACTCTCCGAATGCTGATGCACCACTGCTTGCATCCTTTGGGGGGACTGTCTTTCCGGGTATCTATTCCGGGCTCGACATACCTTGATAAAGTGCCCACTTTTTCCGCAGTATAGGCATAACTTGTGTTTCCGTCTCTTTTCTTTTTCTACAGCTGGGAGAGGTCCTCGTATTCCGTTAATTTGCATGGGCTCTGATCCTTCTGACGCTCTAGTACGTTCCTCGGAGACGGGTTTCAGCCGGGGAAGGTAATAGCGATTTCCCCCACGATTCTTGTCCCCTTTTCTTTCCTGTAACCGGTGCTCCAATTGCACTGTGAGATCAATCAGCTCATCGCAAGACTGGGGCAGCTGAACCACCTGAGACAAAACACCCTTTAATTCCCCTCGCAATCCTTGATAGAATAGCGTGGTGCATTTTTCAAGGGGCCAATTGGTTTCCACCAAGAGTCGATTAAATGTTGCTATATACGTCAACAAATCTTGTGATCCTTGTCTGAGGGTTATCAGTTCCCGATCCAACGTCATTACATGTGATTTGCGGTCGAACAGTTTCCTCATTTCAAGACAAAAGTTCGGAAAACTGTACAGGATGGGGTCATTTTGCTCAATCAGCGGAATAGTCCACCTAGCTGCATTACCCCCCATATAGGACATCACAAATGCTGTTTTGACCTGTTCCTCCTGGAACACCGTAGGTTTACATAAGAAGTGTAGCCGGCATTGACTGAGAAAGACTTCAAACTTCTTCGGATCCCCAAAAAAGCGTTCAAGAGGAGCCAATGGAATCCCTGTGTTCTGTACCACTTGGATAGTTGGAGTAGGTTCAACAGCAAGAGGGGATGCTTGTGCTGCAGAAAAGAAACCTGTTGCCTGCGTTCTACCATCCGTTGGTGTGTGTGTCGTATGTACAGGAGGAGGCAGGGTCCACTCTTTTATGTAAGTCCCTCCCCCTAGGCTATCGGGTTTACCCTTTCGGGAGAGGCCTGCCACTTCTTTCCGTAGAGTACCCATCTCTTTCCTCAGCTCTTGGTTCTCAGATAAAGAAGTATGAACCTCTATCTGAAAAGCAGTGATGCTCTCCAGGAGAGAAGACAATACCGTGTTGGTGTCCATCGTCCAGGCTGGGCAACACTCTTGGTCTTGACAATCTGTCAGAGGCGCCAAACATCAATATGCCACTAACCTTTTGAAGCCAAACAGCGGGGACGATGGTGCGAAGAAAGCCCCCCTAATCCCCTCAGTGTAACCTCCCACAGAGTACTGTTCACACTGCTCTGAGAGGGAACACTCTGGGGAAAAGGGAAGTGGATAAAACAACAAACGATGCTGCTCAGGCTGGTGTCTTTTTTTTTTTTTTTTAATTCTTTTTATTTTATTAACAATTCCAAATTCCCAATCAGACAGAGTACATTACATTATTGCGATAAATCAGATGACCAGTAAGTGTACACAGCAATTTACCAAACTTTAGTCAAGGAGCATTCACATTACAACCCTTATGGTGAGGTTGGCTCGTCCTGGGTGGGGAGATGGGGAGGTATACAAATATTGCCTCGAAATGTGTTCCATTTACCCCAAATAGCATTCCATTTCTGGGGGCAGCCTCGCGCCACATACACTGTCTTTTCTCGTACCATACACCAGTCCAGGTCTGCTTTCCAATCCGCTAATCTAGGAGGGTGTCCGGCCCCCCACAACTGTGCAATATTCCTTTTTGCCACCATCAGCCCCAGTGTTACCCATGTTGTGTCTTTGCGATTAAGGTCAGTGGGTTCCCATACATTTAGGAGACATCGTTTTGCTTCTGGTCGCATTGCGGTTCCCAACACTTCACCCATACATTCGTGTATCTTTCCCCAGTAGCCTTGAACAATATCACATTCCCATATGATATGCATGAATGTGCCTATCTGGTTACATCCTCTTCTACAATCAGCGCTGTCAACCCTCCCCATCTGCAACAGCCTGAGGCCTGAAACATATACTCGGTGCACTATCTTTAGTTGGACCAATCGTAGTCTAGCAGGGATTGCTACTTCTCTGGGGGAGGATACTGCCTCCTGCCATTCCTCGTCGTCCAGTACCAGCCCATCCCTCTCCCATCGCTCTCTCAATTGTCTCAATGGGTCGCCTGTGTTGTTAATCAGTTTCTTATACGTCAACGAGATTGCTTTGTCCTTCATATAACCATCAAGTAGTCTGGTCTCTAGTGGAGAGGCGTCTGGTAGGGTGAAGCCTCGTGGTATATTTGTCTGGAGGGCATGTCTGATCTGCGTGTATCTAAAAAACTCAGTGTCAGCTAATTCGTATTCCTGTTGGAGGGAAGCGAATGAGACCACCGTGTCCTTCTTCCATAAGTCACCTATCCTTGAGATCCCTATAATGTCCCATTTGTCAAACCCCTTGGATGTGCTCAGCATTCCCAATTTTTCGGAGTCCCATAGGGGTGTGGCGAGTGTGAGCGTCTGGTTCCATCCCAGCCTTTTATTGGCGGTGTGCCAGATCTGAACCGATTGCTTGGTCGGGCCCGTAAGAGGGTATCGGTTTGGTCTAGAATACAGTGCTTTGTTATGGTTGCCACCGGGGAGTAGCCAACGGTCCATTCGGTACCCAGGGTCGTTGCCAGGGCGATATGTACAGTTGTTTATCGCTGCTAAATGTGCTGCCCAGTAGTATTTTTTAATATCGGGGAGACCTATGCCTCCGTCATACCACCCAAGTACTAATTTTGGGAGCGCTATTCTAGGTCTACCATCCCATAGCAAATCCCTCTGCAGTCCCTCTATCTCCTTGAAGTATCTCTCTGGTACTAGGTCAGGGAAGTTGTGCAGTATGTACAGGAAGCGTGGCAACAACATCATTTTAAAAAGTGCTGCACGTCCCAGTAGTGAAAGTGGGAGTGATTTCCAGTTTGTGACATCTCGCCTCAGTTTTTGCAGTGGGGGAAGCAAATTGCGGTCGTAACGTAGTTTAGGGTCTGGTGTAATAAATATTCCCAGGTATTGGAAACCCACTGTTGTTATTTGTATGTGGCAGCCCCTGGGCAGGGAGGGAGGATCACCCCGGGGTACATACATTAGGGATTTATCCCAATTAATAGTGTATCCTGAGTTCCCCCCAAATTTTGCAAAGATGTTGAGTACGCTAATGATTGACTTTGTGGGTTGTGCCAGGTAGAGCAGGATGTCATCGGCATACAATGAAATCCGGTCTTCCCAGCCCTCTGTCCATTTAAGCCCTCTGATCGTGGGGTCCCACCGAATCCATGCCGCTAATGGCTCTAGAGCGAGCGCAAATAGCAGGGGTGAAAGTGGACAGCCCTGTCTTGTCCCACGACCCAGGGGGAATACCTCAGATTTTCTATTGTTCACCACTACTTGGGCGAGCGGGTTGGAATAGAGTAATCGAATCCATCCTATAAAGCCTGGCCCGAATCCCAGTTTAGTCAAAGCCGCAAAGAGGTATGACCACTCTATGGTGTCAAATGCCATTTTGGCGTCTAATGAAAGCACCACCACTTCTTCCTGGATGGTGGGTAGCCTTCCCAGCACCCCATGTAGTCGTCGTAGGTTTAAAGCCGTGTTACGTTGTGGGAGGAAACCAGATTGGTCGGGATGCACCAGTTTACATATCACCCGGACCAAGCGGTTAGCCAACAATTTCGCCAAGATTTTGGGTTCTGCGTTTAGAAGTGAGATAGGTCTATAGGATGAGCATTCTTTCCTTGGCTTCCCTTCTTTGTATATTGTGACCATGGTCGCCTCTCTCTGATCCCTCGGGAGTTGGCCCTTCTCCTTACTCTTCTCATACATGGCTCTTAGATGTGGGGCTATTGCATCAGGTTTAAGTTTGTATAGTTCAATGGGAAGTCCATTAGGGCCTAGTGCTTTACCTGGTTGTAGCATTCGTATTGCCTGCGCTATCTCATCGTTGGTGAGTGCACTATCTAGCGTATTTCTGTCCTCTACTGATAGGGTTGGTAATGCTATGTCACGTAGGAGGGCACTTGAGTCCTCTTCCGTGAGGTGTGAGCTAGTTCGGTATATTTCTTCGTAATGAACTGCGAACTTGTTGACTATGGACTGTGGTTCTGTTATTAATTCACCCTCCTCGCCCATCAGTTCAGGCACTAATCTGTTTAACCTCTCCTTCTTATCCAGCCAGGCGATCAGTTTCCCGGCCTTGTCTCCTTGATCGTAGAATTTTCCTTCCTTATCCCTACTTAATACTTTCGCCATATCTGTAGCCGTAGCTTTATATTCGGCACTCTTGAGTTTTATGAGATGCTGTTTTTCGGTCGGATCGCCTATATTTATTTCGTCCTCAAGCTGGAGTATGTCATGCTCAATTAATGTCATCTCTTTGTATTTTTCTTTACGCACCCCTGCGATTGATGATAGCGCCTGCCCCCTTATCACAGTTTTAAAAGCTTCCCACAAAGTCCGAGAAGAGGCAACCGTACCCTCGTTAGCCTCAAAGTAGTGGCCGATTGCTTGCATGATGTCTTTCTTCACTTTGGAATGCTTGAAGTGCCACGGGTTAATGGGTGGCACGCTACCCACTCTATGTCCGCCCAGAACCATTTGGGTCCATATCGGGGAGTGATCAGATATCCCTCTAGCCATGTGCTGTATCTCTCTTATATTGGGGAGTTGAGTGGCCGGCACCAGGAGATAGTCTATTCTCGACATGCTGTTGTGCGCCCCTGAATGGAAGGTGTATTGGGTTTTGTCCGGGTTATATGCCCTCCAAACATCCACAAGCCCGAGGGCGTCTAGGAAGTTTGGCAGCCAGGTATTCGCTGCACCAATGTCCCGGGGTGGGTAACGGTCCAGGGGCCCCGACACTATGGAGTTAAAGTCTCCTCCCACAATTGTGTGGCCTTCAGGGAGGGACAATATAACAGCACTAAGGTCTTTAAAAGTGGAGCCCTGCAACCCAGGGGGAACATATACAGTCATGATAGTGAGTGTTTGGCCCTCCCAGTGCCCTGATATCGCGGAGTATCGACCAAGCGCATCAGACCAGGTGTGGTGCACGGAAAAGGGGAAGGAGCGCTTAATCATAATACCCACCCCTCTGGATCCCGATGTGAAGCCTGAGTGTGCTACTAATTTGTAACCATATCTGTTCATCGCCTTGCAAGTATTACCCACCAAGTGCGATTCTTGAAGCAACACTACGTCTGGCGAATGTCGTCTAAGATATTGCAGCACAACTCCCCGCTTCACTTTATTCCCGAGCCCGTTGACGTTCCAACTAAGGAGCTTAAGGCTCTTGTCCCAATGCATAGCCATTACTCATCACACTCAGGCTGCCATGCTTATGTCTGTCTTTGGTCATCATCGTCCATAATGCGTACATCTGTCCCCCCAACCCCTCCCATAACTGCCCTCTCTTCCCATACAATGGTAAAGGACTGTGTTCTTGAATTGTCCGATGAATATACTTAAAAACCATTGCCAAAATAAGGCACCTTAAAACAGTTAACGAAATTCCCCTAAAAAAACCTCCCCCCTCCCAGCTACCCTGCTTCGTAGGTGCAAAACTACCCACCTCCCCAACTAGCAGAGCGCCTGTCGCCCCTAAACAATTAACAATGACGGGGGTACTGGGGTGATGCCCTGTCTTGCTCGGGCTTCCCACTTCAGCCCTGATCAAGAATATACTGTCGCTGTGTGCCGTCAGGCATCTTACATGTGACTTACAAGTACGTATCACACCCTTTCTTACAGTCAAACCTTATTGTTTGCCATGGCGAGTTCGTATCGGCTGTTGCCACTGAGACCCGATCAGTCTCCGTTAGTCTCCTGGATGACTGGACTTGCTGATCTGGATCGCCAGGGTCGCTGGGTTCGTGTACCTGGGTCCAATCGTCCGTCCGACGAGCTGTGGGATCGTTCACGAGTGTCTCTCCAATTGCCTCCAGTTCGTGGTCTATCTTTCTTTGGTGGGCCTTTGTCCAGCCATTCTTGGACGTCCGCTGGGGTCATAAAAAACAGGGATTTCCCATTGGTGATGATCTTAAGTTTGGCTGGGAAAAGCATCATATATTTGATGCCCTTTTCTCGCAGTATGCATTTGACACCGTCGAAGGTACGTCTCTCCTGCTGCACCTTAAGCGTGAAGTCCGGGAAGAATCGCACGGTGGTGTTCTCATATTGAAGATCCCCATGGATACGGGCCGCTTGTAGGATTGCATCGCGATCTCTGTAGTTTAGGATCTTGGCTATGATGGTCCTAGGGTTTGCTCCCGGCTTTGGTGGCGGGACCGGGGCTCTATGTGCCCTTTCCACTGTAAAGAAGGTGGAGAGCCGCTTGGGCTTGAGGTGATTGAGTATGAGATCTTCGAGAAACAGGTCCATACTAGGCCCTTCTGTTCCCTCCGGGACCCCCACGACGCGGATGTTGTTGCGTCGGGCCCGCCCTTCCTGGTCCTCCAGCCTCAGAGCTACTTGTCGATGTTGGTGAACCAGTTGTGCGACTTTGTCTTCTAGTTTACGTGTGGCCGTCTGCAATTCAGCGATATTCACCTCTGTTTTCGTTACGCGTTCCGTTGTTTTGTTCATGTCCGCCCTTAGAAGGTTCACTTCAATCGAGACTTTGTCGATTTTGGTTTCAAGGGTGGTGCCCAGCTTGTGGATGGCCTCCATTATAGAGGCTAGGGAGGGTTCAGGAACTTCATTCTGACAGTTAGAGGCCCCGTCTTCCGTCGTTGCCTGTTTGGAGACCGTGTATTTGTCTAATTTGTTAGACTGTACCGACGTACCGCTTTTGGGTTTCATGTTGTACGGGTTCTGCCACCGCCAGTGGGGCACTAGGGGCTCCCCAAACGCTACTCTGGTCTCCCCAGTTACAGCGCGGCATGCGCTGTCACCGGTGCCCACTATTTGCAGCTCTAGAGGACAGGCAGGTCCTGTCTCAGGACGTCAAAGTCAGTCTTCTTTGCGAGGCTGGCATGGGGAAGCTCAGTATTTAAGCATGAGGTTGATCTTTTCAGCGGGGACGCTTCAGCACTGGCCTCGTGTGCGGTTCGTTTCGTTGCAGGCACGGTGGGTGCTCTGGGGTCAGTTATTGCAGGAACTTAAGTGCAGTCTGGTTTTGGGGTTGATGGTGCACTCTTCACCGTTCAATTCCCTGCGGTGTCGTCCCTTTACCACTGCAGCTCTCGGAGTGTCGCAGTTTAGTAACTCGTCACCTTCTCCCGGCTCTCGCACTCCGGTCACCAACCTCGAGCTTTGCAGAGGGTGCTACGCTAAAAGCGCCCCTGTGCACCCCCAGCACGGTATTGGGGAGATACGTCTGTACCAGTCTATAGTGGGGCAGCCGGATTCACTGTGTCATTGGCCGAAACTGGATCTCAACTTCATTCTCGGCTGCTGTGGTTCTGCTTTTATTGCCCCACTACTAATTGTTCGGCCGTGTCCCGGGGGCGGTAAGCCGCTAGCAGCACTACCTATCCAGGCTCTGGGCGCGCATCCCGGGTGACTCGCAGCCCGGGTGGAAGGGACAGCCGGGGCCCGCGCGGAGGTCCAATGCGCTCTTCACCAGCGACCCAGTGCGTGCTTATGTCGCCCCGTGGCTGCCGGGGGCTGAGTCGTGTTGTGCGGGAGTGAGCCACTGGTGCGAGGCTGGGCCCCGAGGTTACCACTGGGGAAGCAGCGCTGCCCTCACCTTGTCTGTCGGGAGGTTCGTGGCCGCGCCAGGGGAGGCCGGGGACCGCCCCTCGTGCGACGCGTGTCGCTGTGTCCGCCGAGGCTCGCCAGTGGTTCTTGGTCTCCTAAGGTTAGCCGATCTCTGGACTATTCCGGGCAGGATCGCGTACTTTCTCTGGCCGGCGGGTTACTCTGCTCCGTCTTCCGCCCTGAAACCTCGGCGGCCGGCGGGCGTCTCGATCTGGCCCCGGCACTCGAGCGCCGCCCACCTCCGCGTGGCCTGCGCGCTCACTCCGCCCTTCACGTCCCAGAGGGTGGATACGGCGTTTTAAGATGGTGTCTTCGCTCCGCTCACTAAGGGTTCCGCTTGCCTTAGTTATCTCGGCAACACCACAACATGCGGATAAGTGTCGGATTTTAAGGGCTTTTACCGTGGTCCCGGCGGAGCTCTCTTTCTAGGCAGCCATCTTGGCTGACGTCAGGCCACGCCCCCCAGGCTGGTGTCTTCTTATACCTACCTCTGGCCAAGTATATCGGTATATCGTCAGAAGCCACCCAACAGGAAAGCTCTGTATTCAGAAAAGAAGAGAGATATATGAGATGCAGTACGGGGAACAACACACATACCTATTTAACTAGAAAGTACAGGACTGCTACGCATACTCACAAACAGTTACGCAGCAATAAGAGTTCATCTTGACATGAAGCAATAATCCGCTCAGAAAGGAGAGAGAGACTTCATACATAAGAAAGACATATGTTAACCATGGTACGGAGGGTTATTTTCAGATAACGAGGGGTAATGCGAAATAAGGGAACAATGTCTCGACCCTGCTCTCAGTAGTAACATCCAGGAAGAGAGTTATCCCACCAATCCAGCAAGAGTCCTGATAGTTGACACTTAGTTCCTTGCAAAGTGAGAGGCGGGGCAAGGCTCCCTCTCATCGAGAGACCATCAATAAAGAAATAAAGGAAGTACACGTTATTAGAAATCACAGCTAAGTTAAGTACTCATCCGCTGTTCGAAAACACAGCGCATCGAGTACCAGCAAAATGCCCACGCTCACCCGCTGTGTACCTACAACGGAGCAGGGCTTCTGAACACAGTCACGGTTGCGGGAGGAGCGCTCCTGCGCTTCGCTCCCTACTTCGGGCAAAACACAAATACCTTGCGTCACCACTGCTGACGGCAGCGTAGAGACGATGTCATCCCGGAACAGCCGGCTCACCCTTTGATCATCGCGTTTCCAGCCCCAGCGCAACGCTGAAACATCTCTAAAGCAGCAGGGGAAACAATCCAACCGATAGCAGGACTCCAGCCAGGTAACACAAAGATTGCCAAGCCCCGACCCCAGGAAGGGGAGGGGCTTTATAGATTACTGAAACCAGGGCTGTGCCTGATCTTTGGACCTGCCTTGTATCCCAATGGTTTCTGGGACCTGTAGTTCCCTAACGGGTGCCAATAGCTAAATGACTTTGGCACCACTCTCTCACCAGTCACAGCATCATACAGAGAGGGGAAAGAGGCCCTATGAGTAGGCGCAACTAACCCCTTCACCCCCAGCCTCCGTTGGACGATCATGACAACTTATGTCAGAGAATTCCAATTTCTGAAAAGGTTTAGTACATAAGGACTGCCGCTTGACCACTTGTCAGGAGATGTCCTGTGCCCAGATTATCGCCCAAGATTCTGTCAGAGACGGTCTTACCTGCTGCCAGTACACTTCACACTTCGCAGATGATACATCTCATCTGAAGACTGAAGCTGATAAAGCCAAATCCTGGAGGAAGACCAACTGGCTGCTACCGCAGTGGGTGTTTGCACCTTCATTCGGAACACTGTCTTCACACCTCTGCTGATAAAGACAGCCTTTGCTGTCAACAAGGTATGCAGTCCGTCTCTTCTCCCTAAGAAAGTCTAGAATGCAAGTTGCTCTGCCTTTCATGCTCCCATAGTATAGCGCATAGAAGAAGGGATTAGGGTGTTAGGTTCGAGATAACATTTTAAATTACATTTTAGCAATTCCGGAAATGTTCATGTTGTTCTCATTATTTATATCATGTCTTCTTCCTGTTTTTGTAATGTTCTGTGCAGTTGTTTAAGATGTACTGAGAAACAGATTGTTCCTGTGTTATTAAATACTTTTAACTTAAAAGTGTTCATTCTTCTTAGAACAGTGTGTATGATACTGTGAATAATGAAATAAGGGTTGTTGCTGTTTCTACTGGGATTGTTGGTAACCCAAAAGCAATACTTCTATGTCAACTACACATTAATTAGTATCTTGCAGGGCAACAATAACTTGTCTTTTACATTCATCAATGGTACAGTAAACCAAGTTCACATGTGCTGCCCATGGGTGGGATATCACATGTTGCAGACTTACGCCAAAGTCATAACTTAAATAAGAGTTGGAACGCAATGTGGGGCACGTATCTTATGGCTACGACTTGAATAGTTTACACTTATCACACACATTTGAACAATTATTACATCATTTTGGAGACATCCATAGTAATCATTGTTACCTCCTGTTGGGAATACGGGAGCACCTATTTCTGTAGGTATGTGAAGCTTGACTCTTAAAAGGTTATTTCCCATTCTGTGGGTTTTCTAAATCTTTGATTCCAAATTACCATTTGAATCCATTCATCATGGCAACACCTATCGCTATAGGGGCCCATGGCAGAGAAGCAGTTACTCAATACGTCGAAGCTCGAGGTGTCCCCAATGAGAGAAGGCCAGTTACTTTCATAATAGCTGCACATCCAGCCTATGCCTTTAAGACTTTTTACTCCTAGGTGGAGTTTGAGCCTATTTACGCAGCCTCAGGACAGTTTCATGAATATACGGTGGTAGAGCCACCTGGGCATTATTGGGCTTACCAAGACTTGGAAATCCTTCAAAATGTTCAATAACACCAGAATTGGTTTGGTAGTCAATTACCTCACAGGCAGAGACACGTTCATTTGGGGCCTCTGAGCAATGGCGGGGTAGTCTAGGCTGGTTACACTCCCATTCCTCTCCCTGAAACTCTATCCCATGCAGCGGTAGTAGGGGTATTAAATTACACAGTCGCCTTATACAGGAGACTTGTGCAGTTTTTGCAATATACTTTGAGCTCCAGACCGGCTAACCCAGCAGGACATACCACTCTCGCACAAATACAAACCATCAGTCTACAGACTATTAATGCTGTCATGGGAAAAGCGCCCATGAAGTGTAATAAAATGGCTTTCTGGAGTGCTTGCGAGACCACCCAGTTAGATAGTACTGCACAACATGCAGAATTACATGCACTGCTACTTGCTTTACAAAAGACTGACTTGTCAGTTCCCACACTCACTGTGTGTAACTCAGCTTTCTGTGTGCAAGATTGCAGTGATGATTTGCAACACTGGTGGTTGAATGGGTTCAAGAATTCAAAGGGAAAGCCTATACAGAATAAACAGCTTTCGGAAAAGGTGGCTGTCTGTGCTTCCATTGTCCCCTGTGAGGCAGGTACACTCTGGGTCATCAGCCTAGTGGTATTCATGCTAGAAGGAACTGTGCAGCTGAACAAGCAGCAAAAGCTGCAATTCAGAATGTCCGAGTAGCAGTCCTAACTGGATCTCAAACAAAGATCGACACAGATATTTTAACAGCCATAAATGCAACTAAGCAAGCTGGTAAACCTCCTGTTGGTTTTCCTCCCAAATTCTCCTACACCCCGGCAGAGGTGCCTCAGATGAACAACCAATTGCTTGTCCATCTAGTACACCAACTGTCAATTATAAACATGCTCTGTATGGATTTCACAAAGGCCACACATATGATGATGATGCCATGTCCTCTGATGAGAAGTGAACTCAACAAGCAAGTCGACCATCGAGTCATAACCTGTATCCACCATATGTACCACAAAGCCTATACGAACTAAGAACTGAAAAGAAAATCTTTTTGTTCTTTTTAATGGACTCGTACTTTTTAGACAGCTTATTATTTATTTGGTGTATCTATATTATCACTTTTATGTTTTTTTGCCAACACGCACAACATGCTCAGGATGAACTATGAAATATGATTTGTTATTATTAGTTGTAACACAAGGATTACAAACATTATTGCTTTACTATTTGATTCATATATTATCACATATTTTATTTGTCTTTATGCACTAATGCTCTTTATATTATTACATGTATATTACATATGTTTTACACATTTTATACATGAATATTATTCTAGGTAATTAGATGGTAACTTCAGAGCATGAATTTCTCTACACATTAGTCAAATTCCTATTGGTTAGACATGCCCCTATGAAGTCACATTCAGATGTTCAAGCTGGGGATGGCGTAAAGTTCTAAGGTCCGACTCCATCTTAGTAAGACCCGACTCAATCTTAGTTCATAGAGATGCCATTTTCCCTAACTTCGAAACTGGTAGCCGCCATATCCCTGATTTATGCTAAATCATTGTCATGTTGCACCTGATCTATTTATGGGATTGTTAGTAACCCAAAAGTAATACTTCTGTGTCAATTACACATTGAATAGTGTTTTGTAGAGCTAAAATAACTTGTCCTTCACATTCATTGATGGTGATTGAACAAACTTCATCTGTGTCACCCGTGGGTGGGAAAGCACACCTTGTAGAGTTACACCAAAGTCGTAACTTACACAACAATAAAAGCATATTTTGCTTTATAACAAACCTTTTAGTTGTATTTGGGCTTGGATAGGGATAGTTCTCCAAACAGGCCATACAACTCTGTCAGAAATGGGATTCCTAAGCCACCTGAGCGGCTTGTGGTCAGTCTGAATCAGGAAGTGAGTGCCAAACAGGTATGGCCTCAACTTCTCCAGTGCCCAGACCACAGCAAAAGCTTCTCTCTCAATAGCACTCCGCCTCTGTTCTCTGGGGAGTAACCTCATGGAGATGTAGGCTGCAGGTTGCTCTAGGCCCTCCTCATTAAGTTGAGATAGTACTGCGCCATGCCATGCTCTGAAGCATCTATCTGAACGATAAACTCCTCTGAGAAATCAGGTGCTTTGAGCACCGGAGCTGTGTCCATGGCTTGCTTCAGGGAGTCAAAATCAGTTTGCCATGCCTCTGTCCAAATCACATTTCTGGGCTGCTTCTTTGAAGGCAGCTCAATCAAGGGGGCAACAATGGTGCCATATAACTTGGCAAACCTCCTATAGTACCCAGTGAGGCCTAAGGATGCTCTGATCTCAGTCTGAGTTTTGGGGGGCTGCCAAGCCATGATGGGTTCAATCTTGGCCTGAAGGGGTTGCACCAGCCCCTAACTGGTCATTCAGCTCATCAGTCTGGGAATGAGGGTGAGCATCAGTCTCAGCAACAGAATTTAGCCCTCTGTAATCCACACAGAACCTCAGTTCAGGAGCGGTGCCCGCTGGGGAAGCTTTTGGTACCAGAACCACTGGTCTGGACCAGGGGCTACTGGTCACAACTCCAGCATTTTGGACACTTCAGACTTAATGCTGGACCTCACCTTATCTGACAAACTGTAAGATTGATACGTAACAGGGAGGTTGCCCCCTGTGTCCATATCATGGCTATACAGGTGGGTAGTCCTAGGGATAAGGGAGTACAGAGAAGAGTATTGCCCCAATAATTGGTGTCATTCTCTCTGTTGTTCAGGAGTTAGAGTGGGGGAAAGGATTACTACTTCCATAGACCCATCCTTCTCCTTGGAGTCCAAGAGGTCAGGGAGAGGTTCCCTCACCTCTTCCTCTTCTCAATTAGTCACCAACAACGTGGTGAGCTCAGTCCTGTCAAAGTGTGGTTTGAGGCGATCTACATATAGCAACCTTTGGGGTTGCCTAGGGGTCTTGAGGTCCACCAGGTATATGGCCTCACCCTATCTTTCAATCACCTCATATGGCCCATTCCAGTGGTCCTGGAGGGCCTTGGGCTCTACTGGCTCGGTCACCCTCACTTTTTGACCAGGTTTAAATCCCACAGTGGTAGACTTTTTGTCCTACCACTCCTTCATGACTTCCTGTCTGGCTTCAAGGTTACTGGAAGATTGCTTCAATAATGTAGACATATGGCATCTGATGGCCAGCATGCAGCTTGCTACATCCTGGGGTACCTTCCAGGGAGGTTGCTCCCACCCTTCTTTCACCAGACTCAGAGGTCCTCTTACTGAGTACACATACAACAGCTCAAAAGGACTGAAACCCACTCCTCTTTGTAGCACCACACAGTAAGCAAACTACAGGCATGGTAAGGAGACATCCCACTTTTTCATCAGGGCCTCAGGCAGGCCTCTGATCATGCCTTTCAGGGTCTTTTTGAACCTCTCAACCAGCCCATTGGCTTGTGGATGGCATGGGGTGGAGAACCTGTATGTTACCAAACAATCCTTCCACATTGACTGCATATTAGCAGGCATGAAGTTTGTTTCCCTGTCAGACACATCTTTCTTGAGGAAACCCAAACGGGTAAAAATCCCCATCAGCGCCTTTTTCACTGCGGGTGCAGTAGTAGTCCTCAGAAGGATTGCCTCCGGGTACCTAGTGGCACGATCCACCATAACCAGGATGAAATTATGGCCTGATGAAGTCTAAGGGTCCATAGGCCCTACAATGTTGATGCCACCCTCTCAAAGGCAGTGCTAATAACAGGCAGAGGGTTGACTTGGGCTTTCAGCCTCTGCCCTGTCTTCCCACCAGCCTGGCAGGATACACTACAGAACGCATCTGAGGAAGTCTTGATCCTAGGCAAATTGAAGTGGGGGACAAGCCTTGCAATGGTCTTGTCTTCGCCTAGGTGTCCTGTCAAGGGAATCTCGTGAGTCAGCTCCAGTAGGTAGGCCCTGTATCATTGAGGGACCACCAGGGCCCTTGATGTCCCATGACCATAAGCCTTAGGCTCACTGTACAGGAGGTTGTCCTCCCAGTAAATGTGGTGACTACCAGAGGCATCACTGCTGCTTGGGCTTCAGCCTGTTGCCTCATTCCCACAAGGGTTGGGCACTCCCTTAGTGCCCTACAGAACTCCTCCTTGGTGGGACCTCCTTCCACATACCATCCAGCAAGGTCAGGCAGGTCACCAAGGGAAGCAATGTCTTCCTCAGGGGACCTGGGGTGGCCACCGCAGGTGCCCCATCCATCTCATTGGAGGTGCATTCAAGGGCTGGATTACCACGTACTCTGCCTTCCCATTCTTAGCAGCTGGCTGGGCCATCATTTTAGGCTCCAACCCTTCTTGACTCCATTCTGGACTGCCATGGACCTTGTTGTGGCACAGATCTACTCAGGTAAACCTAGCGTCTCGTATGAGCCTTGAGCTCCACTTCCTTCCAGGTAGTGTGCACTAGGTCATTACCTAACAGACAGTCAACAGGTATGGCAGGGCTCAGTGCAACTTTCGGAAGATTTGACACCTCTCCCCCCTCAAATGGAACCAGGGCCACATGATGGGGACCCTCTCTGTTGTCAGTCAACACAACCTGGTGGAATGCATTAGGAATTACCTGCTCTGGGGAAACCAGCCAACTCCTTACCATAATCATTCTGACCATTCCACCCCGATGTGGCTTTACAAAATAAAATAAATGTAATTGCACAGAAAAGTGTAAAGAATACGTTTTATTTTGGTTTCACTCTACGAGTTCCATATATCACTATGTAATACAATAATAACAACCACAAAACTGTTCAAGGCATTCCATGATAATGATAGAAAAAAAGAAAGTTACTGAAAGGTTCATAAAATAGATATAAGTGTTATAAGACAGCCAACAATTGTATTCAATGTGGCTGCTTATTGTGAAAAGAGTAACAAAACTCCCACAAAAATAGTAAGTTTATGGTGAAGAAATTAGGCAGAACATGTTAGTTAAAGCAACGTCCTGCAATGCCCCAAGATCTCTTAATTGTTAAAGTAATAAATACATTTTGCAGCCACTCTACCCTGTCTATTATTGGCGTGGGTCACTCACCTTGTTTCTCTATGTCTCCTTGGCCTTAGACTACCCCAAGCCCTCTCCTACGCTTCCTCTGCCAACTTAGGCTCTCTGCCTCAGACCTGGCATGTTTGGTAGGGGGTTGTATGTCTCCGTAGAGGATTAGGACAAGGCTTTCCATTGGTGGAGTCCTGAATAGCACTCCCTGTGAGTTTACTATGATAATATAGTATTTGAAGCATTGGTTATCGACATGTTTGATCTTTTTCAGCTGTTTTAATATATTCTCAATATCTGTATTTTTGTTTTAAATATTGTTGGTTTTCCAAATTTTTGAATCACTATACTTTTCTAATCACACTTTTGGTATTTGTATAGGGGTTTAAGGAAGCCAAATTTATGATTATCAATGCTTTTCCACAATATTTTTATGCCATGATATTTTTTATTTAATATACTGTCATACAACCTAATTTCCCATTATTAGCTTTGTGGAGCGGAGACGGAGACACCCACATATAGGCATAGATCAGAAATTCGATCATAAAGTAACTTTACAGTCATAATTTCTGTATTAAAATGTATCCACCCTCCTCGTGTAAGGGGGTGGCAACTTTTAAATCCTATTAATGGGTGGAGTTTTCTACCCAGAATGAGTGGAGATCTCTATCCAGTAGTAGGCAGAATTCTATCAGAGTGTAGATCTCGGCACGTGGATTTTCGTTTGTGAATCGGCCCAACTAAAAATAGAGAGAGGAGTAAAATACTGTGTAAGCCAATCAAACACAGGTCAACGCCATCCTTCAAGACATCTGAAATTTCCCCCACTGAAATTGCCCAATGCGCTACAAACGCACAAAGCCTGAAACTGAGGCAAAATTGCACTATTACTGTGCACACAATCAGACTGTGACCTGTGAGGTTAAAACCTATTATTGAAGCATACTTCAAAGGGTTCACTATCCTTTCAGGGCTTTTTTTCTGCAGACAAATGGCAAGATGACTTGTTTGGATTTATTGTCTAGCAACAGTACAGCAAAACGTGATATTGTCAACAGCTGCTGGTGCGTTTGTGCTCTGTCAAATTAGAAGCTAAATCGAAGCATTAAAGAACATCAAAGACTTAATTTAATTCAAAAACAAGTACTCCGACTGGATCTATTTTACAGTGAATTAATAATGGAGATTTAGACAGAATGCTGTGAGTGCTTTGCTTCCATAGGACCCAAAGAGACATTTTCTCACAAATATTAAATCTACCCTATTTTCTTAATGTTATGCAAATGTTGCCATTTAGCAGAAAACGAATTGTTGTAATTTCTTGTTAGACAAACAATTACCATAAATGTGCAAATGCAATGTTTTTGATGCGGAGCGGAACACATATTTGCTTAGCTCAAAAGTAAATATGATGAACATTTTATTCAGACGCATTCTTTGTTTATTGTTGATAACATCCGGTGGGCCGACACTTTGACTCGAGCAGATGCCAAAGTAAATTTGGAAGCATACAAGTTTTTGTCGCTTTCCAAAAATACCCATTTTTTTCTCTAATTCAGTGCTGTTGTATAATCACGCTCCCTCCACGATCAATGAAAAATGAATGCGTTTTGCTCAGAAGAATTAAGTGAAAATGTAATTACAACACGTGTCCCAGTGCAGGCGGGCCACCTGCGAGGTGACTGCTGTCGGAAAAGTCGCAGGGTTAAGCTGAATGGCACTTGCCAGGAGATTGGGACACCATGAATAAAATGCAGGTGGCCATAAAAGGAAATGTGCCAGTAAAGTCTGCAACTGAAAAATGTGTGAGCCGCCCTGTAGTTAGCAGTAAACGCATGAATCCATTCTTTCATTTTAAAATAAGCTCGCACGGGTTTATCCAGTCTCCAGCCATTCTAAACAATCGGGAAACCTCAAATTCCTATAGTTTCAAAGAGGGTCGCCTCTGAGACTCAGTTTGCTAAATGTTCGGAAGTGGCATTACTGCAAGGAGGAAGGCATGAAATTTGCAATTATAAAATGCACTGAAACACTGCGAGGGTGGCACGTCTATAAAACAGGATGTAGAGCAGACGAAGTTTTAAGAATCTCCTACGTTTTCTTCGATTAATTAAAGTTTCTTTATTTACCCTTTTGCCTCCGAAAGCATGCACGTTGTCTAATAAAGTATGTTTTTTCAGGGACATGAAAATATAAAGAAAATAAAGAAATATGCAAATAAGGACAGTGAAGTAGAAAACAATGTACATGTCTGTGTACAATATGTAAGTAAGTGAGAGTGGTAAAACTAAGGAGCAATAAAAATTAAGGAGCTTTGGCAAACGAGTGTGTTTTTTAATAGTGAAACCCTGATGTTGCACATTTGCATATTTGTTTAAAAATACAATGTATGATATAAGTGTTGTGGTAGATCAATATTGCCAGTTTGTCTGGATCAGAGGCAGATTAATCCACTCTTTTTACATTTTTACATTTACAAATCGAATATCCTCCTCCCAAAACAAACCCAATATTCTATTCCCAATAGGTATATATTTATTATTTCTTACCACACTATTTTTGCTCATAAAATAATTTATTCTGAACGTATCTTGAATGACGAGTGAGATGAATCCTTTCCCAGCCCATCCAACACAGTATAATCAGTAATCTGATGTTTCTACTTCCCTCTGTGCACACCCTCCTCTAGGCCTCTTATCGCAGACACAGACAGCCAATGTGCATTCGAATCTCAAGGTCTGCTCCTCCCCTTTTCTCAGTGATTATACTTTAGTTTACTAAACTGTACATCACATCAGGTGGCCCTCTAGTCTCAGGCCTGCAATCTATAGATTATTCACAGCTGGAGTGATGGGACAATGAATATTTAAGCACTCTTGATTTTTCAAAGGAGGGGAATAGACCTAGGTTTTAGAGAATACATTCCATACTTTGGGTGAACAGAGAGGTTTTCCTTTTGACTCTGGAGTTTCATGTAGGAGAGAGTAGGTGCTCTTTAAGTTCCGGAGTCCACCTCAGATGACTTGTATTAAGTCATCATCCAAATAGGGGTTCAGCAAAGTTTCCACATTGTGCAACACCAACGAATGTAATACCAAACTTTGATGTAGACAAAGAGTGCCAATTTAAGGGCAAATGGCAACTGTCCAGTTTTAAGGAACTGATGGTTTCCCACTGAAAATCAGGTCACTATTTTATAGTGCATGGTTTTAATTAAAAAGGGATTTGAGCCTCTTCCAACTGAATATAAGAAAATAGTAATTCTGTGCTTTTAGTACAGGAAAGGGTATTGGTACCTCTAATCCACCAGAACTGTGACTCAAGGGAACCTAGGTTGGTTTCTAAAGGTGATCCCTCTATTTCCTTGCATTCTTAGAGGGAGTATCAGCAGTCCTCATGCTTTAAGGTCTAGCAGCTCTACCTTTCTGCAAGTCCTTCACACATGAAAAACGACCTCCATCTAGCACTGCAAACCTTTGGACCCCACCTCCACTGCTGCAAAAGAAACCACATCTGAGAATGCCACCATGAGTCTTTCTCTATAATTGACTGTCTTTTTTGCTATGGCTCATTGTATGTGTATCTAGCTTTTTTCTATTGTCATACTCTCCTTCAAGATGAGTTTACTGTTGACGCAAAAAGTGGCCACTACTACTAGCACATGTGCTGGTGATGTGTGTGCTTCTCCTGAACCAAAGCTCAACTTCTTTGCTACCTAAGCAGAAATGGATGAGATGCCTGTGTGCCTCTCTAACCGTGCCCCACTGACATAAGGTTGGACTAGAGTATGACCAGTAGGAAAGCTAATAGACATTAGTGTCTGAGCCACGCTTTCATTGGAGTTCATGGCAAGGTATGTGGTTCCATCCACTGTAAAGTACATAGACAGAATCTCTTAAAAGTGAGGCTGCTTCAGATTTCAAAGTAAGGCACTCTAAATGTGTGATATGCTTTGAAGCTGTGTTGTGGGCACTTAGCCTGTATGGTGGGTATATGTGTTGTGTGTGGGTTCTTTGGGATATGTAGCGGGCACTTATCATTTGTGACATAGACATAGGGTATGTTACACAAATGTGGGCTACTTTGGGTACTCTTGGGGTATGTGTTAGACAATTAATCAGTGTATGAGATGCCAAAACAAAAGGAAGACTCAAGTGATGTGGTGTCTACTCTGTCTTTGCAGTGAACACACAACCTATGTGTAAACTGGTCTCTTGGCTTGTGTGGAAGGCCTTTCAGATAAGTGATGCTCATTTGAGATGTTAAAGGCTTTTGTGGTGAGTGGCAGACCCTTTGAAGGTGTGACAGGCATTACCAAAATGTAGGGTGCATCAGGAGTGTGCTCTATGCCCTCTGGATGTATAATAGCACCACGCTGTAGAAGGCCCTCAGGATGAGTAGCAGCTACTCAGTTATTGTGATGACGAATCAAGAAGTGTGGTAGCTACTTGAGGGATACCAAGAAAAAACCAATGTTCCTTTGGTACTAACTTTGAAATATTTGTTGAGCGTAAGAGATGCGTGGATTACATAAAATTATATAGGCCAAAAATGTTAACAATAAAGGCCCTGCTTACAAATAAAAATGCCAAAAAGGGCTTGGGAGCTGTATTTAAAATAACCTTTACACAAAATCGGTGGCAAAACAAAGGACAATGGTACTGTGGTCCAAGGATTAAGAGTTGAGGAGTGCAACAACAGTAAAAGTTTAATTGTTAAACCCAATTCTTGGTTTTAACAAGTTAAGGTTATACAATGAATTTTTTATTAAAATAATTCTGTAACTATATCAAGCAATAATGTGTCAACCCCATCAGCAAAATTAGTGGGGTCTTAATTAGGGCATCATGAAATCGCAACAGGTTTTACAGCAAACAATATTAATGAGATTAAAGACAATATAAACAATTAGTATTTAAATACTAACATACTAATTACAGATATGTATCAGACAGCATATAACAGATAATCCTGTGGTCTGGTATCCACTTCCTTCCATGTAGTAGAAGTTCAGGTCAAATATTAGGCACTGCATCGGATTGTCATGCTGTGTAGGGGATAGTCAGGCAATGGGTTGGTATGATGTAAACTCAAATGGCTTCAGTGAGAATGGAAGGGGTGAAATCATTTAGCTCCACGAGGAAAGAAGAAATACTTATTTCAGTGGAGGTAATACAACATTTGTGTTTTTGCAGCCAGATTAGGTTACATTATTCATTACCTCCTTCAGCTGGGTTTAAAGAGATTGGTTTCCTTTTCCTGTCCTTTCAGATCTTTTCTGCCTCTTCCTCTTTTCCTACCTTGCTGGTCACGGCTGTGGTGTAGTATTGCAGCTAACAAGTCACTGATATGTCTCATTTTAAACACTTTTTTAAATCTCTACATGCTCTCACATTTCTGGGATGCTCAAGATCACAGATTTATCCTGCAAAAATACCTTTGTCAAGGACTTAGGTTTCTATTTATAAGAAGTCTTTTACAATGAAAAGCTAAGCAAGGTACACATTTGCTAACAAAATGATTACATATCATTGACAACACATGGTTTCAGATTTCTCACAGGAAAAAGATAAGAAATTAATGTATCCCCATATAAAATACTTGTGAGTTACCTGGGCAAATTAAATCTTGCTAGAGAAAGCTGTTAGTGCATACGCAAGGGAAAACAGGAAACTAAATCAGTTACAGGTCTGGTACTTTTAGATGCAGGTATAAGTGTGTATCCGGTGTACGCCTCATTATTCTAAACCTATGATAGGGGCACCTTTTGGGTGCAGGCTGTCAGTATGAAGAGATTAATAACCTTAGATTGGGTACAATTCAAACAAATTATGTTTGAACACACTGTTAGATAGCTTTAAAAACTTGTTTACTTAACGTTATGTCATTGACATGTAGAAACACTAAGGTTCATCGAATGTTATGTAATTTAATTAATTGATCTACAGAGAACTACAGCATCTAGAAAGCCTAATCATGGTTCCTCAGTTTGAGTAAAATGCAATTTAAGGATCACAGGTGATGTCTATTTTCAGGCCTGTATTAGGTGGAGTATAAACGGATTGCAACATTTTTTTTATTTTAAATCTTAGCAGATATGTGTGGAGGTAGGTTGCCATAGAGTTGTGATAATTAAAAAAAATTCTTCTTTGCCTGATTCAAGACTCTTTCAATCAAATTATAATGGCTAAAGTGACTACTGGATATCCTGTGAAGACAAATGTGCCAGCAGATTTTATTTCATGTTGATCATTTATGTTTTTCCACTGTTGCTACAATATCTGGACTATCCTTTACAGGAGTGCTGGTAATTGAGAGCATCAGGGGCCATATTATCGAATATGCCCTGTGAGCGCAACAGGCATTTATGCCCACTTATTGGTCCCTTGTCACATTGATATTACAGAAGGGGCCACAGATGGTTGTGAGGCCAATTCTTTAAATGGATTGTGCAGGTGTACACTTTGTCCTAGTTTGATCTTAAGGGGGCAATTCCTAATTTATATGAGGCATGGACTCATGTAAATGAGGAAATTCTGCCATTGTACCTGTGCCATATTACAGACATGTATCAGCTACAGGAGCATCATGTGGACCCAAATGGAAAGGGGTATCAAATATTACAAGGCAATGGAGTCCAATTAGGTATCACTTAAAAGAACAATCTATGAATTCAACACAATTCCTGTTTTTGCCTTATTATAGTGCTGTTGCCTGGTTGTCTTGTCCATTTTCCAGCCTGTTTATTTTTTCCTGCCCGCTTTCCTCCTTCCCGCCGCTGCTGCCCCCGTGGCCCATCCCCCCGCTGACTCCCCGTTCCCGCCTCCCAACTGCAATTCCCTCCCCCTCCCCTACTTAATGGCGGCCGCTGCAAGGGATCACGAGCAAGACCTCTGACCTCCTGGTCAGGGACCTGCTCTCTCCCCCTGCAGCTCCGCCGGTGAGTACCGCTGTCCGTGCTGTGCCACGCTGCATTGCGAGGGGTTCGAGGCCCTCCTCCTCCTCCGCCCTGCCCTGTCTTTTTTCGTGCTGCTCCAGTATAAGTGTCAATCGTAATTCATTGTAATTGTTTTTGCCTTATTACCGTGCTGTTGCCTGGTTGTCTTGTTCTTGCCCCATTTTCTGGCCTGTTTATTTTTTCCTGCCCGCTCTCCCCTTCCCGCTGCTGCTGCCCCCGCAGCCCCTCCCCCGCCGACTCCCCGTTCCCGCCTCCCAGCTGCAATTCCCTCCCCCTTCCCTATTTAATGGCGGCCGCACGCAGCGGGTGCGCCGCTGGCACGCCAAAGGCGTGCCTAAGGCAAGCCCGTCTGCGCCCGTCTGCGAACCGACCCGATCGCGACCAGCACCAGGAACCCTGCATCTGCGACCTCCCACCGCTACAACTCTGCTGCCCTCCTCACTCTCAACCCCGGGAGAAACAAGAACTGCCAGCTGTGGTCGCCGAACACCACTCACGGCCAATTCTCCTGCCAACACTGCTGACATTCCTTCACCATCCACAGCAACCCTCCAACCGCTGCATCCACGTCGGACGCCCGCACCATCGAAGCCCTGAAGTGCATCCTCCTCAACGTGCGCTCCCAGCACAGACACGCCGTAGAAATCTGGGACTTCCTCGACACCCTCTCGCCAGACGTCCCCTTCTTCACGGAAACCTTGACAAACGCCGCCTCCCCCCCAACATCGCCACCACAATCCCCGACGGCTACAAGATTCAAAGGAAAGATCGCCCCCAATGCCCAGGAGGAGGACTCGCCATCGTACATAATTGCTCTCTCCAACTCTCCACCTCCAGCAAGAGCGACACCCTCTCCAACATAGAACACCTTCACTTCCAGATCCGGACCAGCCCCAGGACCATGCTTCGAGGCACCCTTGCCTACAGACCCCCCAGAACCCGGGCTCATTTCACCACCACCATTGCCGACCTCATCGCACCCCACGCCATTGCCTCCACAGACTACATACTCATCGGAGACCTCAACTTCCAACTCGACAACTGCAGCGACCCCGACTCTACTGCCCTCCTGGACAACCTTGCCAACCTCGGATTGAAGCAGCTCATCACCACCTCCACCCACAAGGCCGGGCACACCCTTCACCCCTTCTTCGCAGGAGGGACCAATATTCACTTCAGCCACACCTCGCAGCCCCTCTGGACTGACCACCATTGCATACACTTCTCCTTCAGCACCACCACCACGCACAAGCCCGCCCCACGCCCGCCACGAAGGAACTGGAGCAAGGTCACAGAAGAGGACCTCAACTCTACCCTCATCCTCAACCCCCCCGCCACGACCAACGCCAACTCCGCAGCCACGGAACTACACCACTGGATCTCCAGCTGTGCAGACAAGCTCGCTCCCCTCCGCCGCCCCAACAGACAACACCCTCTGAAGGCCGCCTGGTTCTCCACCGACCTCCAAGAAGCTAGACGCTCATGCCAACGGCTCGAGAAAAGATGGAGAAACAGCAAAACCACCGAGGACCAGTCCACCTACAAGCACGCCATGACAGAATACCACCAACTCGTAAAGACCACCAAGAGGACCTTCATCAGGAACAAAATCCTCACCAACACCAGCAACTCAAAGGAACTCTTCAACATCATCCAGCAGTTCACCAAAACCCCCAGTGAAGCAACGGACGTCACGCCATCCCAGGACCTCTGCAACAAACTTGGCTCCTACTTTCATCTAAAGATCAAGGCCCTCTATGACAACTTCAATGAACAGACTCCAGAAACCACCCTCTCCTCCAGCAACGACAGCCAGCCCACCATCACCACCTGGACACCAGTCACCACCGAGGGCACCACCAAGACCATGAAAAACACCCACTCGGGAGCCCCCACAGACCCCTGTTCGCCTCACATTTTCCACAGAGCCGGCACCGCCATCGCACCTGAATTCTGCTGCACCATCAACGCCACCTTCAAAGCTGGCATCTTCCCTGATGACTGTAAGCGGGCCGAGGTCAAGCCCCTCCTCAAGAAACCCTTGGCCAGACCTGAAAAGCTACCGGCCCATCTGCCTCCTTCCCTTCGCAGCCAAAGTCTCTGAAAAATTAGTCAACACACAACTAACCACCTTCATCGAAGAGAACGCCATACTCGACTCTTCCCAATCCGGATTCCGCAGCAACCACAGCACCGAGACCGCCCTCCTCGCCACCACCGATGACATCCGCATGCTACTCGACCAGGGACACACTGCGGCCCTCATCCTGCTAAACCTCTCCGCAGCCTTCGACACCGTCTCCCACTGCACTCTTGCTACCAGACTCCACGATGCCGGCATACAAGGACTCGCCCTCGACTGGATCCGCTCTTTCCTCACTGGCAGAACCCAATGGATCAGACTCCCATCCTTCCTCTCCGAGCCCACAGAGATCAGCTGCGGTGTTCCCCAGGGATCTTTGCTCAGCCCCACGCTCTTCAACATCTACATGGCCCCCCTCGCCGCCATCGTCGGACAGCATGGGCTCAGCATAGTATCCTACGCCGACGACACCCAGCTCATCCTCTCCCTCACAAAGAACCCCGAAGACACCAGACTCAGCTTCCAAGAAGGAATGAAGGATGTCGCAGCCTGGATGAGCGACAGCTGCCTACAACTGAACTCGGGGAATACTGAGGTCCTCGTCCTTGGACCCTCCCCCTCTGCATGGGACAGCTCCTGGTGGCCCTCCACCTTCGGACCCCCACCCACCCCAACAAACCACGCCCAGAACCTCAGCATCATTCTAGACTCCTCCCTTACCATGACCCGCCAGGTCAACGCCATCGCCTCCACCTGTTTCAACTCCCTCCACATCCTCCTCAAGACCTTCAAATGGATCCCACCCGAAGCCAGAAAGACCGTCAGCCACGCCCTCATCACCAGCAGGCTGGACTACGGAAACGCCCTCTACGCGGGAATCAACAAATCCCTGCTACAGAGACTCCAGACCATCCAAAACTCCGCTGCCAGACTCGTCTTCGGCACCCCACGACAGGAGCACATGACCCAACACCAGCGAGACCTCCACTGGCTCCCCGTCAGAAAGAGAGTAACCTTCAAGCTACTCACCCACGCCTACAAATCCCTCCACAACATCGGACCCAAATACCTCAACGAAAGAATCTCCTTCCACGCACCCTAAAGAAACCTCCCCTCTGCCGACCTCGCACTAGCTACGAACCCACGCAACTGCAGAACCAGAGCAGGGAAAGAGCCTTTTCCCACATCGCAGCCAAAGCCTGGAACGAACTCCCAGTCAACATCAGACGCTCCCCCACCCTGCACACCTTCAGAAAGAGCCTCAAACCTGGCTGTTCAGCCAACCCTGAGCTGCACCCCCCCTCCCCAGCGCCTTGAGACCCTCATGGGTGAGTAGCGCGCTTTATAATCCCCTGATTGATTGAGTCTATTGTTGTAGGCGGCTGATTTATAAGAGAATATAAGCCTAAATTGATTTTGAAGAAAACTATTTTTTATCAAGTTATCAATTTATGCTGCACACATCAAAACAATGAATATATATACAATAAATGCTCAGGGCCTGATTCACAATGGACCTCCGCACTCATGGCGGAGACTCTGCACTCAGGGTGGAATCTCCTCAATGAGAATTCTCATTGCGAGGATTCTGCCCAGAGTGCGGAGACTCTCCCATGACTGAGGGGCCACCCCCACAAATGCGAAGGACCTTTGTGAATCAGGCCCTCAGTGTATTGTGCGACCACACAATGCTCAAGACAGTGGGCAAGCTGTGCAATAGTGAGCACAATAAAGAAAGTGAAGCGAAAAGTACAAAACTAAATTCTTTTTAGGGTTTAAAACGGTGATTCTCATCGAGCAAAGTTCATACAAGCTGAGAATGTTTTCTGCATTAAATCAATCAATGATTATCTTGCAGAATAGCTGTCAGCAGTATTTTTACCCAAGTCACGTTAACAGGTCATCATCAGGGCAAAATGAAGTTTGACAGAGCACAAGAGGTATAGGGCGGTGCATGAAATAAAGCAAAACAATTGAAAACCTATTATTCCTCTCAAATGAATTCTGTATATTAGCAAAGATGTGGTGATATCCAAGGGAACATGTATTTTCAATAGAAACGGAACATGAAAACACATAAAAGAAACAAACATCGAATTGGTCAAACGTATTTAATAAAATGAAGGAACCAGAACCCCCTCCCCCAGGATTTTGTGGGCAGGGATGGCAAATGTAGTGGCAAAAAAGCAAAAGTTGTGATCCCAAAACCCCAAATTACCAGCATTTTTGAGAGAGGCAGAATGTAGGCCTGTGACAAAAATACTGCTCAGTCCTTAGTCTATCACTGCTGGCGACTCTTACAAGACACAGTCCTGTGACCTGGCAGAATGTACTGTAGCTGTTGGGGAAGGGGCTGTTACAGTTACGGGAGAGGGGAGGCATAGAAGGGTGTTGGGGTACAGAGGAAAGAAGGTATGGTGTTGTGACTTGAGCTTCTGACTTTGGAACTGGTGAACCAGGGCTGAATGCCAGAGTCAGCTGAACATCCTCTGATTCTGAGCCAATCGCTTAATGTTCCCATGTAACTGGAGCTCGTGTAAAGCGCTACAAAACAGGTCGAGTTGCGTAAAATAAAGAAGCAAAATAAAGAAAGAAAGAATTAAGGGGACATCAGATCCTACGAAACAAAGGCAGTGACAGGTAGGTGAAAAGAGGGTCTGGTGCAGCCTGTCAGCACAGAAGGAGGGCCCTGTGCATTTTCAGGTGATTACTAGGCAAGCGACAGAGGAATTTAACACATCTGCCGCCAGGTAGCCTGTTATTCACCTATCTTTTATTGGCTCAGCACAGAGCCGATAAAAGGAAGATCATCCTTAATATTTTTGGAATGGAAATTTTAAAGGGCACTTTTGTAAACACTGCGTGCTTTTTACAAAAGCGCTGATTTCACATTTATTTTGCTATTCATAAAATCGTGATATCCTGGGGGGTCTAAGGAACACGTTGTAGGAAAGTGCCT
This sequence comes from Calotriton arnoldi, assembly GCA_963921515.1. Taxonomy (NCBI): domain Eukaryota; kingdom Metazoa; phylum Chordata; class Amphibia; order Caudata; family Salamandridae; genus Calotriton; species Calotriton arnoldi. The sequence goes on from CAWUFW010004773.1 coordinate 1,206,976, forward strand.
CTTTTTGATTTGATGGACTTGTAATGCGCGCAGCTACCCCAAGGAGTTTCCCGGCGCACGATAGTTGTAGACCGAAAGGACCTCAGCCAGTAGCTAGAAAAGCCAAGTTTTCAGCTTCTTGCGAAACAACATAAAGGAATTACAGTTCCTAAGGGAAGTAAGGAGAGAATTGCACAGCTTGGGGCCAAGACAGGAAAAGGAGCGACCTTTGATGCGGGTAAGGCGGAATCTAGGTGTGGCGAAGAAAGGCTGGCTGGAAGACCTCAGCAAACGAGTAGGTTCATATGATATTACAAATCCTTGAATGTATGCAGGAGCCAGGCCATGTTTGGCCTTGAACATGTAGCAAAGTGCCTTAAATTCGATGCTTTTTGAAATCTTTAACCAGTGAAGTTCCTGGAGCAAAGGCGAGGATGGGGAATGCCTCGGTAGACGAAAAATTAGCCGGGCAGCAGCATTCTGAATGGTCTGAAGGCATCTAATTGACGTCTTGTCAGCTTCAAGGTACATGTGCATGGTTAGCCCCCACTTTTTGCCTGATGTGATTTTGAACTGTGAGTGCACTGGGTGCCTGCTAACCAGATTGCCATTGCCAGATCTCTTTCCCAAAACACTGTACCTTGATTGCCACAACTTCAGCTACCTCTGTAAGTCCCTAGTAAGTGGTATCCATTTACCTAGGGCATGGGTACTGAGGGAGTCCTCTGGGGCTGCAGCACTGGTTGTGCTGCCCCAGGGCCCTCTCACCAAGGCTATGAACTCTGCCATTGCAAGCTGCACGTCTTGGTGCCGAAAAATCCGAAGAGTCGATATGGCACATAGCCGTGTGTGCCATGCCTCCCATGCACTGCATAAGATACAAGTAAGTCACCCCTACTTCAGGACCTTAGCTCTAAGGCAGGGTGCACTATATCCTATGTGTGGACATAGCATGAGCAGATATGCCCCTACATCCATTCTGTGATGTTGTAAGTGAATAGGGAAGCCATAAAGAGTACATGGCTGGATACTTGTCAACACTGGTTTCCTAGCTCCATGATGGGTTCACTGATTTCTAAGATGTTTGGTACCAAACTTCTTGTCTTAATAAATCCTCACTGATGCCAGTGTTGGATTTATTAATAAATTCACACAAAAGACCCATTTAGAGGGTTCCCTGAAACTTAACCAAATGCTAGTGGGGTCTCTGGACCTTTTTTTACCGGCCTGCCACCACCAGGGGTGTTTCTGACCTCATGGGGTGAGAGCCAGTGCTCTCAGAGTACAGAAACAATACTTGCTCTCAGGACAGGATGGCCTTCCCGGGCGGGAAGCTTCAAAGGCAATGCTGCTTTTGAAATCCAACCCAGGAACTCCCAGATAGTGGGGGAGGCCAAACCCCCTTTCATGCTCTACTTTTGGTGGGAGGAAAGGTGGGGAAATTAGTTAGATGAGGAGGAGGGTCGCCCCTCAGCCTGCCCCACCCATAGAGTGGGGAAGGCGAGATGAACCACTCTCCTGAAATTCCACCATCTTGAAATAGTGAGAAACCTGCAATCAGGGCTAGGGTAGTGCCCCTTCCCACAGAAAGTGGTCACTAAAGGGTATAGACACCCTAAAGGTAGATAGCACATTGGCTATTACCTGTCTCCCCTTGTGACGCCTCTAAATTCAGTATTTAGGTGGCTCTCCGAGACCTGAACCTCAGATTCATCGGACCAAAGTAGACCAGGACAAAGAAAAAGGCCTGGGTGGAGTTCATTGAGTTCTGCTAAGTGGAACTCCGCAAAGTGACCAAAAACTCTGCCGCGCGACGCCGAGTTCCGCAAGCGGCAGAGTGCATTATGTTGCACCGTTCGCACTGATTTTTAGTGCCGGGTGCTGTCCTGCACTGAAAATCAGCACAAATGGCACCATGCGCAGTGCAACAGGGCGCTGCTTCTTTCTGCCGCTCAAGTAGATTTTCTACTCCAGCGGCAGCTTCATCAGTGCGAAGAGAAGTCTCAGTGCGAGCGGTAGCAACCATCCGTGACTGCACTCATTAAGAAAACTCGCTGGAAGGTGGTCTAGCATTGGATTTTCCTCACTTGCGCTCGCGAACTTAAAATTGGCAAGCACGAGTGACGAAAAATGGAACAGAGTTTTTCGGAACTCCGTGTGCTCCACGGAGTGCGGAAAACTCCATGAAATGAAATGAAATGAAATTTGTACTTGTAAAGCGCACCCATACCCCCAAAGGGGTGTCCAGGCGCTGTACGCATACCGCTGTGGAACCCTTCCTGGCTTTTCCCTGTGAAATGTCCACTCCTGGGCACCCCCAGGGTGAAGCCAGGCATCCCAGCGCTGTTGGGGCCGTTGTGGAAATTAAGCAAGCTATTGCCCAGAGTTGCAGAGTGGGACCCATGATTAGAATAGGCACTGAGGCGAGAATTATCAGGTCCGAGGAAATTGAGCCCAAGACCCGCCGAGGTGGGAATTGAACCCTGGTCCCGGGCCAGATCTCTGCATCAGGGTCTGCCGCTCTAACTATTGAGCCACACTTCTCCACCATGAATGGAGAGGAGTTCACCACCCAGGCCTACTTTTGATAACAACTGTATGATGTCCTAGAGAGCTTCTAAACTGTCGACCTTTTCGTCCAACTCATATCATTTTCAAAGGGCCATCCTCAGGACTTGATGAGATTTTTGTATTTATAGGGTACTGTAAAAGAACATAATAATAAACTATTCACAGAGCTCTCTGAGATCGGTATTTTATTTTATCTTCAAGTATCAATATTTCAATTCATTATGCAAATGTCTATAACACACATGAAAGCTACATAGACTTTCAATTTATATACATATTGGAACTGAAACCATACTTTCTACAGAACATATATCACCAGGATTAAATCTGAACTCTCAATACATACATTATCATACTGTCATTCATTGGTAACATTTAAATGGATTATACGTATCATTGGAAGTTAATAATACAAGACCAAAATAAATTCTAAATATTAACAGTATACATTCTATTAACCATCCATTGCTTGAATGAAGAAAAACAAAAATTAATTTGGCAACCTAATTTCTACAGGACCCATCCAACTCATAACAGGCAGTTATTCATCATGTTATCATTTCTAAATTACAATTGAAAAATTACAAATCTCTATTATCCTCAGCAAACATTAGTCACTACGACTTCAACATTATTGTGCATATTAGCATCCACAAAGCATATATTCTCACAAATTACATAATTAAGGAGCAATAAACATTTGCCACCAACAACAAGCCTGCAGCCAAACATTTTACACAAATAAAGAGAAAAGAAAGAAAAAAAACCGGGAGAAGAAAATGATCTATACCAAGAGTCATAAAACACGTCTCCAAACACTCTACACATGGCTTCATATCGTGTTTTTTTAAAACTCATTGAGTGGCCACATAAATCGTTTCAAAGCACTACCTAAGTAGCGATATACCACACCTGAAATAATCAATAACAGTATATTCAGAAACCCACACAGTAGCTTAAATGTGGTCCATGCCTGAAATAGTTCAACTGCATCGTCTGGGGCAGTACTTTATGTCGATCAACAACAAATACATACACAACTACCATCCATCCATGCACCCAAACTACATAGCACCACAGCTTCTAAACATCACCTGTTCTAGCAGCCTCAGTACAAGCAATATTCTTATGGCTGAATGAAACAAAACGACTTCGGTATTCGGTAACCAAGGTCCCAATTCATTAATCCTTCAACTTCTGTAATAAGTGGCGGGCCCCAATCAAAACAGAGAAACTAAAATAAGAGTAAACTATAAATTAAGACAGCAGATATTGGATAAGCATGACCGTGGTAGACCTCTGTGGACACGTTCTCACCTAAATCTAGCCAATCACTTATGGAAGAAACCACGCTAGACGAAAAGCTGTAACTTTTAAACCAGACGGTGACCTATCAGGTGGGTCTCCATATAACTAAAAACACCGGAGAGATGCTTGCTGCTGACAACTGACTACAGAAGCTCGACCAAGTGAGTGAATGCAAAAAAATAAAAAACCCATTGTTTGATCTTGTTGCCACTGCGCTGGCGCGCTCGTCTTTCCTTTAAAAAAGGACGACTCAAGTGGAAATACTAGTAGATATAGATGAAAATAAATCAATTATAAACTCAAATAATTACTTCCAATTGCACTTTTTTACTGCAGGGCATCTGGTTAAGCACAACAATGTGAGTGTCCCTGTTTGCACACAGCTACTGTTTACAGACAACTACTGTTAACCCACCAACATATATCTTGGACAGGAGTAATACATACAAACAAAAAGGCTTCAGGTTTTACTTTTGACCAGCTAATATAGCAAACTACTTAAATCCACAGATACTAATTAATTTTATGGCATTCACACAAACGTAGACCTGATACATAAACCTCTTAAGACGTCAATCAGATGGACGCAGGGGTTCACCTAAACAAACTCAGTTCAAAACCCAAACACTGAAAACAGGAATTCAGTGGAACGATAGAAGCAACAGTATACTCACCCATTCAACTCATGCCTACACATAACAATTCAATATGCAAACGTCATAGGGAGTCAATTTTGATAATCCCTGGAGTTATCCAGTGAAAATCCAGTAAAAAACTAAAATGAAGCTTTCAGTGGGGCGATAAAAAAAGTATATCCACCAATCCAAACTCATGTCTGAAAAACGGTCTTATTTCTTCAATAAAGGGTAGACAGATGATGCCATTCTACTGCTGTATTCAAACCTGATCTTATTGCATCCAGTCTTCAAATTCAACTATTCTCTTTCAACGACAACAGTTTATCAATATTTGAGTCTCATTTGGAGACCTTAATGATTTCAATCACAAACCAAATCATCTCTGAAATTTTATAACCCTTCTCCAGAAAATGTTCCACAATCAGTGCCGACATGACCTTACAAGAGATTCTGGATTGATGTTGTAGAATCCTAGGTTTTCCAGTATAGCGGAGGCCACCATGGGCACTCTATGCAGTAAATTGCATTACTTGTTTGACAAGTCGAAGGACAAACAAATGTCCAGACCTTAATGTTCAACGAGAAACTTTTAATTTTACCGGTAGTACCTCATACCAGACAATGTCCACAATTAAAGTGGTCCTGCATCTTTCTTTTGATATTGATTGTGAAGGGAGAGGTAGACCTGTATGGCTACCTGGTACTTATCCCAGCACCAATTACGGGGTGGATTGGCCCGGACTGTTTTAATTAATACGAGTTCCATACTGGATATTTGCCATCCTTTGGATTTGGAAATGTATAGTCTTTTGCGTCATTCCATGGAATGGATTGTTGATGGCAACATGCCCTGGATACTTTTTGGATACATAATAGATTGCCCTGAAAAAGTCCATTCATTGGCCGAAACTCGTTGGCTGTTTTGTGCTATAATCATTGGATGTTTTTCACAAGTGAAAATAAATAAAGAAGAAGAACTGAAAAAGTTCTTGTGGAATCTGACTGGAACTCATGCTTTTTGTGTGCACCAATAGTTGAGCTTGGAACACAAACGGTCCTGCACCTTTCTCAAATCAAATTTTTGGAGATATCATTCAGTCTTGATGGTCCAAAAAATGCTTTCACAAGCTTATCTTGTGTGTTCGGAGGCCTGTTGTAAGCAAAGAGAAAGGGATAAAGGTTCATATTGCCAGATGTCAACAAGTACCAATTTTTTTTAAACAATCTTTTTGATTTTATTCCTACGATTGCCAAATGTTGGGAGGCATGCAATCCTAGATTGCTTGGTTATACTCTTCACAGCCAATAGACTCTTCATATCACTATACCAGGCGCGCTTAAGAGCCCTCCTAATACCCATATGCTCTGAGTCAACTGGATATATTCTCAGTTTCACTAAAGTAATCCACTGCTTTTTTGCAATTACCCGTCCATATAAAAAACAAGCATTTGCAATGCAATCGGTCTCGCCTTTGGGACCTTATATGTATTTAGCTATGCAGCACATTAGCCTGGGTGCTGAAACATCTACTGTTCTTTAACATGGAGGGAAAGTAAGCACCAAACTGCGTGACTTGCCAGGTATGGGAACACATGGAGAGAAATATTGCCTTTCAGCGGGAAATGGTATAGTCCAAAGCTCCTTTTCTATTATAAAATCAGGGCCTTCGGTGGTCATATCACTGAAAATACAATATTTGAAAAAAATATTATTGTCTACGGGTGCTCGTGGAAGACAATTTCTATGGACTGGAATCTAGAGAATGCTAAAGTGATTCTTATATTTTACTGACCTCTGCTGGTCGTTTTCTATCAAGAAAGTTAAATAGAGGCAGTTGCCAGAAAAATAAAAAAAATAAAGTCCCTCAGCAGAAAGCAATTCTGGTATTTTACTGACCTCTGCTGGTCGTTTTCTATCAAGACAGTTAAATAGAGGCAGTTGAACAGAAAAAAAAAAACCCTAAGCGGAAGCAGACAAGTCCTAGGGCTGATCTCCAGAGCCCACAAAGTACATACACATATAAGTATATACAAGATGTCTCGAATGCTCGACCTAAAAACTGGTGACCTCACTTCTTACAAAGGACCGGTTAGTGTCCGGGATGTGACTCATGTAGGAAACGGCTGCAGGACACAGTTTAATTCAAAGGGCTCAACAGATTGAAGGGTCAGGTTCAGAATAGCATTTCCCCAGGGCCGGCTTTAGTGCTGTTGGCACCCCCTCCCCCAGGTCAGCGCCCAGTGCGGCCGTTTCAGTCTAACTGCTCTGCAGCCGGCCCTGCATTTCCCATACTGCGAGGCGCAAAAGACTCTTGTGATTGGTCAGAGGTTTCATACGTTATTACTTATATGGGAAGCCCGGTCGCCACTTTTAAAGGAAAATGGGTTGCAATCGATTGGTTAGCCTTTGAAGTACTCCAAAGGACATATACAATGTAAAAGTTAAACAGGCATTGGGATCTGTGAAGACACTCAGTATTGCAATCGAACCCGAAGTGGCACATGCACTGAGACCCAATTCACACTGTGCTCTACTTCAATAAGCGGGACTATGCATTATCAACCCACGCATTCCCTGATCAACGCACTTACAACTTGCCGTCCTAAAGATCATCCCGAATACTTCCTGGATCCCCTTAGTGACATCCTACACCCTACGGTTGCCCACTTACTAACAGTTCCAAACATACTTCTAAAAACCTACTTCTAACACTAACGCTCACATTCTACGACTCTCCACCCGCTACGTAAACACCTTCTCACTGGTCACTACTTGAACGATCTACTCTTTACTGCCACCCCGACCCACTCACTGAATCCCCCGCTGACTTCCTGCCAACCCTTCACCTACTAAGCCTAGCTCCCCTGTGGTACTTTGGCCCACTTGTGTCACTCCCGTCCACTTCCTGCCTGCCCTTGACCTACTTGGCCCGTTTGCTCACTGGCAGGCAATGACTTTCCCTGATTAAACTGCACATAGAGCAACGCCATGGACGAATCCAGTCCGCTGATCCACTGGCGGCTGAAAAATTCATCGGCGGGGAGTTAAAGTAAATGTTCTACGTTTAGTGGGCGTGTGGCATAGCACAAATGAGCCAGGTGTGCTCCTGGGAAGTTTATACAACATTTGCTGGTCACTTTCACTACTTATCTGTAGCTGTTGTGCTGTGCTCGGAGATCAAACGTGCTCGGCCATATACCGTTTTCTTAATCTCATTATTATGTTATATTAAAAATGTCAATAACGGCGATCCTGGCACGTATTTATAAATAAAACAGTCTCTTTCCACTTGGTTTTTGTTTGGAAAAAAAACGTATTTTGCTCCATGAAAGCCCTGGCGCTTCAGACTAAAATTAAAATGTTCTTCTGCATTCTGAACTGCTGCTGCTACGGATTTTTGTGGTGTGTGTGTGTGTGGGGGGCGGGGAAAAATATCTGCGTGCTTAAAACCACATCTAAAAAGCATTAAAGAAACAGAATATTCACACCTCGTAGAACAAAATTATTAACATCAGCATATCCATCCCTTTAAATAATTAAACGTCGAAGTTGAAAAAGGTCAGCTTTATTGGCCTAAAAAGGGAGGGGCCATCCACACACAACAGGAGACCGGTATGGGCGCAATGAAAGTTCAGGTACACAGCCTGTACTCAACAGTTTGAGTCGTGCTCTGACGTCATTTAAATACATTACAAACTGAAGACATGATCTGATCTTAAAAACAGTACCTCGACAATGTGAAAACAAGTTATACCATCATCTGAGCTTGAGTGTGGAATATGGGAGTTAAGAAACCGTGTGCTCTTTGCATCACTAATGCTGCTTCGCCTTGAAGGGTTAGAACAGGCTGCAGGTAACTTTGAGGGGAGATTTTGAACACAGTGCATGTTTGATGCCGTTATAACACATATTTATAAGTACTTGCAAAAAGACGCTGCATCCCCATTACCTCGTCCTAGAACGGACTGAAGCACGGGGTGCCTACCACGTGCTGACTTTTTTGACAATGTCCGCTTAACGTGTCCAGATGTCAGTAAAATAGACGCACACTTTTTGTTTAAAATATAATGTTCCCTCATCCACTGTGTTAATTCGCGTCTAGAAGAAAATAAACTCTTAAAGACGTCTACTGTGAATTTTCCATTGGAGTCAAAGATGCCGACTTTCAAGCCTAATGGGTCAGTGATTGCGGGTGCGGCAGGGTTAGCTTTTGAGTAGTGTAACAAGTATGAAATGTTAGCCCTCTTACTTCAGGTCACGGTCCTTTTATTAAATAACTGGAAAAGAACAGGTCTAGTTCATGTAATCGGTAACCTCTCATGACATCTTGAACCCACATATATTCGTTTTTTTGTTTCCATTTGCAGGTTTCACATGGTCCTCTGCCCCCTACTACATGCGCTTCCCTGACAGTCACAAGAAAGCTCGCACAATCACCTCTGGCGGGGCCACCGCCTGCACTGTATGTGGGCGTGCAAGTCTGTGGCTGTCACAGTGGTTCTCGACATGCGTGTGCACACACAAGGCCCTCTCATCACCATGTCCTGCCGAAGAGCAGGTTGGCTTTTACCATGCCACTGCTGTAGTCAACCCCGAGGTGTCCATCTGGGCCATGCCGGCTACCTGGCTGTGGATGGAGGGTGGGCTGGGGGACATGTCATTCAGGTCTTGCGCCTGGCTCAAGGCGCTCACCTGCTGCTATTGTTGGTGGGACGCGCTACTGGAGGTCGGCAGCACAACCCCGCTCTGCTGGCTGGAAGTAGAGGTGCTGGAGCGGCCCTGGCACACGGGTCTCCTGCCGGGGTAGGGTGGTGGGCCCCTCTCCGGGGGAGAGACGGGCTCACCTGTGTTGGCAGGGGCAGTGTGGGGGGCTATTTCCTGTCCCTGTGAGGGGCTGTACCTGTTGCTTCCGCGGCTCCTCTGCAGACGCGGAAGGCGCAGCAGCCCTGGCTTCCGCCTGTCCTCAGCCGCTTCTCTCAGCCCCTCTCTCCCGTGCAGGCAGAGGAGCAGGGACTGCTGGGCTCAGAGCTAACAGCCGAAGCCTCCGGCTCATAATCACTGTGGCGAGGGAGGGGGGACAGACGAGAAGATGGGAGAGGGAGGGGGGAGTGGGAAGAGGCATAGCTGCCAAGGTTTCAGATTGCTATGTGTGACATTTTTATAATTTCAGTGTAATTATGAGTGACATTCAACGACTATTGAGTGACACTTTCTCGGGAGCAAAATCAAGCAATGAAGACAAGTGAAACATATAAATATCAGAAATTACACACCTTTGAGCAACAAGAAACTCTAAGAAGATCTTAAAACTGCTTCAATCACCAGAAATGGAAGGGCATCGTGGGATCCCGGAGATCCAGCTACCGCTTACTTAGGAGGCCAGTCAATGTAACTGTGTACACTACAGGAGGCTCAGGATTTGCAAGTCACAGTGTACAAAAGAGGCCCAGAGATTATCGATGGCTTGGGGTTTATATATAGGAGAGAAGTGTGCACAGAGAAGGAAATGAGGTTACATCCTGACATATACAAGGGTTATACAGGATGTCAATAGACTAAGAATTGAAGGTTAAGGTGGGGCTCATGGCCCTCCTGTGGGTTCAGTAGGAAGTATCAGGGAGGCCTGGGCCTGCTTGGTGCACAAAGGAGTTCCATGGATACCCACAGTCAGTGCAAGTGCATACAGAATGGATTGGGGTTACAGAGTGACACTGTAAGGTGTATACTGGAGGCCCAGGGGGCTGCCTATTGTTAACCCTCTAGACTGCTTTCTGCTGTCTGGGCTTCCCTGCCTACGCTCCTCTCCCTCCCAGGAATTCTCCTTACCAGCAGAGACTAGGCTAGCATGAGTAGTTGCTCCTCTGCGCCCATCCCCTGGGTCCTGCCATCTCCCTCTGCTCCGCTCACTTAAGATCCGCTGATCGCACTGAACTTTGAGGCTCTGATAGTGTATTCCTGTACACAGGAAAGTGTTATGATTTCCAGGTGAGGGCCTTTGGTGCTTGTTTCTTTTCTAGTTTCATTTTCATCCGGTCCTTCGTGCAAGCCAAAGGGATCACTAGCAATGTTTGGATTGTTCCAGCATGCAACGAGGTAAACCTGGAAAAGGTGCACACCAAAACATGTAAATAAAAAAGGTATGCACGAATGACAAACCTGTCATAATCTATTGAGTGATATTTTTTGTTATAAGCTGCACTCTGCAGACACGTGTTTGGTGCTGGCTTCGCAGACAGATGATGAATGAACTGGTTTTAATTGGTTCGACTTTCTAGAAATATCACCGTCCACTCCGACCACCGCTCCTGTCCTCATTCATGCGCAGCGCTATAAATAATAGGCGGAGAGGTCGACTGTGCGGCCGTCTACTGCAGCAGTGAGCACTAGCGATGGGTGACGGTGTTGTTGTATGCTCTCTTCTCAAAAAGCATGCACTACGCAATAACATCTCTAACTCGGCCTAACCTGAATGTGTGTGAGAGCGGGAGGGGGGTTGTGGGAGCAGGGTGAAGGTATCCTCTGCCAAGTAGACCTGTAGTAGAGTGAGACTGCGTGCAAGCAGCTGTCCAGACCGTGCATTAAATGCACAATTGTTTTAATGTGCATGATGGCCAATTAATTATGTAGAAGATCAGTGGCATTAGTATAAGACATGTCAGTGCGTTTAGGCCAGCACAATCAAATGTTATTCTGATCAGTTCTGAGCCTGAGACAGGTGTCGTGCCATGGTGTCTGAGGTGAGGTGAAGTGCGTGGCTGCGGGTTTGTCGTGTGTGGAAGGAGGAAGACAAGGCGAGCTGAAGCATGACATATGGAACTTTAAATACCCGCAACTTCAAACTGAATGATTTTAATTGATGCCCCTGACGCCAGGGGGCTAGGCACACACTTACTTGATTGCAAGCTTGAAGGTTGTTTTGAAGTGACGGGCCCTGCGGCGGCCGAAAGCGAGAGCTACATTTAAGCATCACACGCCGGCCGCCTGGCTCGCCTCAGTCTCTGTGCCGGTACGCCCGCAACAGTTTTGCTTGGGCCCGCTCAGCCACAGTCAGGGGTCGGTCTCGATGCTCCCTGGGGCCGTGAACAAACCACCACTGACCAGGCCACCGCACTTTGAGTCAGTCCGTCCAGCGTTCAGCCGCTGTGTGCGCCCTGCTGGTGGGTTGGTGTCGGTCGCGACGCGGGGCCAGCCGCTAGATTTACCGGGTGATGCAAGCTGATCACAGCAGCCTGGTCACACTCTGCTGATTGAATTTACCGCCCGCTCGCGCTACAGGAGGATAGTAGCCTTTGTAACACAACCCACACAGAGGACGGCGGAGAGAGAGAGAGGAGACCGGGCCGGGAGATGAGAGAAGGAGCCGAGGGATGAGGGGAAATGCACACTAGAAGAGGGCGTGGGAAAGGGGCTTTAAGAACCGGAATGAGGGAACCGAAGAGGAATAAGGCTCTTGATTGTCCGGCTGCTTAGAAAGTGAAAGCGCGCATGGCACGCTAAACGTAAGCAAAGCACGTCCTGACGTATACAGAAATAGTGCTTACAAGAATAAAAAACAAACATTGGCAATGCAATAGGACTCGCATTTACTCAAGACCTATTGCATTGAAAACAAAAGTGCCGGCAGGCAAGAAGACACGAATGGGAGTGGGGGGGGGGGAGGGGGCGAAAAGTCACATATTGAGGGAGGGGGCATGGGGGGGAGACAGGGAAGAAAATAGTGTTAGGAGTAAAGGGGCCAATAGCCGTGGAAGGATACAAATGATGAATGAGGAGGGACTGACAAGCCTCAAACCAATCAGAAGGCAGCATTTAAGAGAAAAGCCAATGGGCAGAGAGTGGGCGGAGCTTCCATGAAGCTTCCACGCTACAGTATATACTGCATGCCTCGCATAGCGATGGCAGCGCATTCCCGCTGCAATGCTAGGCGAGATCTAATGAACAGAATTAGCTTTTTGAATCCCCTTGTCAAGGTCAGAAAAATAAAGAAGAGTTTATAATTGCCTAAAGTTTTGTAAGGTTAGCAAGTTTTGGCCTGATGTATCGTAACAGTGAAGTCTTTAAATTGTTACTTAGATTTTTAAAGAAAAGATATGAATTATCCATTCTCTTTTATTTAGGACAAACTCATTGTTTAGCATCAAGTACATTGACCATTTTCCTCACAAAGGTAGACAGGAAATTTCGAGAAGCCAACATCTGATATTCCCAACAGATACAGTAGCTCTACAGCCCCGCAACTGCAACATCAACTGCTCAATACGTGCAGCAGAAACATTAAGCAAAAACACTTTTGGCACCACATTACAGCATGTGTCAATTTTAGTGGATGGCCATCACAATCCATTCTAATCAGCATTTGTTAGACAAATTTTTAAACAAAATAAGAATTGAACCCAGTGTAAATGAAACACCAGAAATAGTTGCCTTTAAGGCACCTGGGCCTCACAAACACCATAACACCACCTGCTTTTCTAAAGTCAATAGGTCTCGTTTGCAGGTGAAAATGCAAGCCAGACCTATCAGCTTTGTTTTTGTTTGTTACCAGAGAGTCCTCCAATCATACAAAAGCCTTTGCAGTAGTAGGTTGCTTTGCCTTAGATAGTTCCTAGAGTTTCTTCTAGTCTGGCAAAAATCCTTTATTTAGAAGTCTGCCTGAGGTGAGACACAACTCTTTTATGTAGCACGCTGCAGCATCTTAGGTCATTTCTAGAAGTCCCTTCAGTCAAAAGCAATTATTTTCTGAAGTAGACTCGGTGGAATCAGACACAAATGCTTTTCTGAAGCAATGTGCAGTACAGTAGGCTATACCTCATCCTAGTATTCTTAGTTACTACCAGACATATGAATGCAGAAGTAAACATGTAGGAATTAGAAAGGGGGTAGCAGAATTCAGGGAGTGATGAAGTGAAAAGGAGAAACTACATGTACTGTTATCTGATAAAAATAACATATAACAATGTACAAAAAGACAACATAATTGCCTGACCTCAACATTGGAAAGATGCAACTCATTCCATCAAAACACTGTTCCTAGAGTCTTCACAAATCCTTTTCCATATTAGGCTGAAGAACATTAGGCCATTACTGGAGGTCCCTGTAATCAGAAACAAATCTTTTGCTGGCAGGCATCTGTACCTTCGGTAATTACTAGAGGTATATGGAATATGAAAAAATAAATTCTGTAGTAGGCTGTAAAACCTTAGGCTGTTATTAGAGGTCCTTGGAGTCTCAAACAACTAAATGAACTGTCATTTGCTAAACATGAAATGATACATCAATGTGCAAAATAAAAATAATTCTGACGTGAGTAGTGAAAAGATACAACTATTTCAATCAAAACACAGTCCCCTGAGTCAAATGCAATTTCTTTTCAGAGCAAGCTTTAGTACCTTAGGTCTTTACTATAGATGCATGGAGGCAGAAACAAATCTTGACTGTAGAAGGATGCAGTACCTTACTAGAGTCACGGCAGTCAGACATAGCCTTCCTTTAATAAGATTGTTGTACCATCTGTAAGTACTTGAAGTCCTTCAGTTGTCTATAACTGCCACTTAAATGTAAGGATGCCTAAAAATTATAACTGGAGAAGATACCCTTGAATACATTTTATTGACAATGCTAAAAAGTAGAATGCAATTTTATTTTCAGCAGCTTCTATCACAGAAAGGGTGTGTCTTCCACACAAATTTGCATATTCACTTTAACAAGTCTGTTGATTTTTGCTCGTTTTCTATGTCCTAAATAGGTGCAATTTTTGCTGGCTTTTGAAGTCACCAAAGAATTCTTAGCTAACACCTAGAACTTTGAAGTACAAGTAAGTAACTTGGAAATTAAGTGAAAGTAAGAGAGAAGATATTATGGAATGATGAAGGGCAATTACATGTATGGCTATTTGTAATGTTATGTAATTTGAACTTATATAGCGCAAACTGTCACCCTGCGGGTATCCTGGTGCTGCGACTCACCCTGTTGTCAGTGTGCATACAGATAACATATTCGCCGGTTAGGAGGAGCTCGTATTACTAATCCCTAGGAAAGAGCCATGTCTTTACGCTTTTCCTAAATGGGAGCAGAGATTTAATTTGTCTGATATTCAAGGGAAGATCATTCCAGAGTCGTGAGGCTGCTACACCGAATGCTCTTCCACCTGTCCTGGTCTTCTTAAATCTAGTGGTGGTTACCAGATTTGCGCTCGATGAACGGAGATTTCTCCCAGGAGTGTACCAGGTAAATTTCTCCTGCATAGACATTGGACCCAGACCATGTACTGCCCTAAACACAATACAGAGGGATTTGAATTGAACTCTCTCATTGATGGGTAACCAGTGAAGGTCCTTTAAAGCTAAAGTCGTTGAGGACCTGCGCTGCCTATTTAACGCCAATTTGGCTGTTATGGACTGGATCCTCTGTAGCTTCAGTAACACTGATTGTGGTGCTCCCAAATACAAAGAGTTACAATAATCCAACCTGCTCAGTATTATACTCCTCACTACTAGAGATCTAGTAGCAACGGGCAGTAGTGGGAGGATCTGGCGTAGTGCTTTTATCAAGGAGAAACAGGTACCAACTGTTTTGTTGACTTGTGACTCAAGTTGAAGATTATCATTCATTAAAACCCCCAGGTTACGCACTGTTCTAGCTGGGATCAGTGGTTTATCCATAGGGGTGAGTCTAAACTCGGAGGGAAAAGGCCTCACAATTTTAGCCGTGAAGCAATATACTATCTCCGTTTTATCTCCATTAAATTGTAAGGAGTTTTTCCTGAGCCAATTGGAGGTATTGTGCATGCACTCCTGGAATTTATCTAGGGATACTGCTTGATTTCCTTCCAGAGAGAACACCAGTTGTGTGTCATCTGCATAATTGACTAGATCGATGCCAAAGGACTTGATGATTGGGATCAGAGGGCGCAAATAGATATGGTATACATAGCTTACTGCAGTCTTCTGATGCCAAAAACACCTGCTGCAGCTCATTTAATCAAATCACATTTTCTATAGGCAGCCACAAATTCTTTTCCAGAGCAGACTGTGTAAGAAAGTGCCCTCTTTTTGCATAGTTGCCCCCACTTTTTGCTAATCTGCTGATGTACTTTGACTGAGTGTGCCTTGGGTTCCTGCCAAACAGGTACCCAGGGCCTATGTTCTTTCCCTAAAACTGCATTAAAAACAAAATCCACTCTTTGGCCACAGGTCAGTCCCTTGTAAATGGTTCTATTAGTACCAAGGGCACTGTGGCCAGGGAAGGCCTGTAATGGCTGCAGCACTTATTTTGCCACCCTTAGAGGCCCTGTACCTTTACACACACACTGCCTTTGCAGGCTGCGTGTCTTGGTGCAGAACAAAGTGAAGAGTCGACATGGCACACATCCCTGTGTGCCTACAACCCACTGCCCTGGCATAGGTCAGCCCCCCCTCTAGCTGGGTGCACTATACCAGTGGTGAGGGTACAGGTGCATGAGCCCTGTACCCCTACAGTGTCTAAGACAATTCTTAGACATTGTAAGTGCCGTAATGCCATTAAGAGTATATGGTGCTGGGAGTTTGTCATTACGAACTCCACAGCCCCATAATGGCTTTAATGAAAACTGGGAAGTTTGGTATCAAACTTCTCTGTACATTAAACCCACACTGATGCCAGTGTGGGATTTAATGAAAAATGCATTCAGAGGGCATCTTAGAGATGCCCCCTGAAAAATGACCGAACACTAGTGTCCAGGCTGAGTGGCTGCTCGGCAGCTGCCACCACCAGACATGTTTCTGGACCCTGGGTCGAGAGCCTGCTGCTCTCGGGGGTCTGAAACAATGCACATCCTGGGACAAGACGCCAAGCCTCCTCCCCCAGGATAGTCAGGGTCCACGAAGGGGAAGCTTCAAAGGCTTGCCGCCTTTGTGAGCTACCCCAGGCCTTTGCTGCTTTCAGCAACTGGCCCCCACCGGTTCTGACCCCCACATTGGGTGGGAGAATCAGCAGGAAAACCAAGTGAGGAATGGAGGTGTGCCCACCTTTGCCAACCCCACCCTTCAGGTGCCAGAGGCGAGGTGAAGCTCAACTCTTAGTTCCCGTCATCTTGCAGATAGGGGGACCCAGCCAACCAGAGTGAGGCATATGCCCCCTCCCACTGGAGGGTGGCATAATAGGGGGTGTATACACACCAAGAAAGGGACCCATTGGTCCCAACCTTTATTTACCTGTAACGCCCCCTAAATCTAGTATATAGTGGCAACCCTGAACCTTGCCTCCTCAGAGTAGAACCAACAAGAAGAAGAGAAGAAGAAAGACCGAAGAAGCCGTGCTGAAACTAAGAAGAGGAGGATGCCCACTGACTTGGCCCAAGCCCTACCGTCCTTTCCCCACATCGAACCTGCTTCAGCAAATCCCGGTGTGTCCTGCAGCTAGCAACCTCAAGAAACCAGAGGACCTGCCCATACTTCTAAGCCAAAGACTTTGTGTCCCGTGAGCACCAGATTTGCTCACCCAAAGACTCAGGCCCCAGCCAAAACCACGAGTCTGCACCACTCTGCAAACGATGCCCACAGCCCGAGTTCGAGTGGCCCAGCACCAAAAGGAGGTCTCCCCAACGATCCTGATCTGAGATCTGGTTATCTATGACCTGCCTCGAATCTCCAAGCGAAGCCTGCAGCCCCTTTCCGGAAGATCCCCCCGACCGCGACCGGAGCTGGTAAGAAAAATCCGACACCTAAAGACACCCCTGCACCTGACGTCCAACGGCCTTTAATGGCCCAACTGATGGTGTCCCAGCATCCCCAGGCATCCCAACTTACCTCTCCAACCGGTGGTTACCTCCAGAAGATCTTTGTCCCCGAGCCTGCAGTCTTTTTTGCAACTGGAGAATCCCCATTGAAAACAACAGGGCACCAACGCCAAAACAGCATCCTGCACCCAGCCACCCCTCGCCACTGTGGGTGTACTTTTAGTGCTAACTCGGATCCCCCTTTTCCCTGAGCCTCACACCAGGAGCTTTGCTCCCACAACCTTGTGGCCAGCTCGTGAGCAGCCACCAACCGGAGGCCCCCTAACCCCCATTAGATAACATTGGGCCTCAGCACTCTGCATTTGGCTGCCCTAGTGCCACTGAGTGTGTTTCAAGAGTGCATCCTTGACCCTGGGGGAACCCTGGTTCTAACCCCAGAATGCCAACTCCCACAAACTTGTACTTACCTGCAAACCGTTAACTTCATTTTTCTCCATAGGAATAGGTTGACTGTTTTTCCTTGAAAATTGTTGTGTGGAGTTGGTTTGTATGAAACACTGAAAAACTGCATATGTACAAAAACTGATTTACTTACTTTTTCTCTAGGAAATGTCCCAGGGTGATATCTAGGCACATCACACTGAGTAGAAAAAGTAACTTAAAAAGTGATCTAAAAAGTAACGTACAAAGTAATTTGTAAAGTAACTGAAAGTAATTTCGAAAGATTGACTTACCTGTAATTCAATCAACTGCATTTGAACCTGCATTCAACTGTAAAACATTGCATAAGATTTGGCAAAGCATTTATTTCACTTACCTGCACCAAGCTTGGCTTACTTCAAAAAATAAAATAACTTAATAATATTTTTGATACAAACAAATTGGTCTGAGTTCAGTCTTTGAGTGTGTGACATCATTTGCTGCCTGAGTGTGTACAACAAATGCTTAACAATACTCTCTGATAAAGCCTTACTGCTTGCCCACACTACCACAAATACAGAGTAAGGTGCTATCTACTTTTACGTCTTCCTACCTTTGGGGTTCCACTGGACTCTGTGCACACTATACCTAGTTTTGGTAAAGTATATACAGAGCCAGCTTCCTACATTGTTGGATCAGCGGTGGGATATACAACTTTGCATTTGTTGAACTGACTTGGTCAACACCTGATCAAACGACAGAACTCTTAAATTGTCTTTAGAATTCTGATTTTTGAATTTGACACATTTTTCCAAATTACTAAAAGTGTTGTTAGGGCCTTGGTTAAGTCCCTTTAGAATTTTAGAAAAGTAAGAGCTCACTTTAGTTAGAGGTAAGAGGGGTTAGAAGTTTTTCTTTTACAATGTCTCTTAACAAGAACCAAGCTGTCAGTGAAGATAACAACAATGCCATAGAGAACCAGGTTGAGGAGCTCGACCTCACCCCTTATCTCCACTTAGAATTTAGGGAGTTAAGGTATCTATGCAAACTTACAAATATTACCATGGGGTCCCATCCCTCCAAACAAAAGCTTCAGGAGCTATTGGCAGGGTATGCTAAGGAGCATCCTTCTGAGAATGGTGAAAACCTCTCAGATGAAGAAGAAGAAGGAGGGGGTGATGTTAACTACCAACCCCCCGCCCACTCCATAGGGAAAGAAGGGCCCCAGTGTCCCTCAATCCAAGTATACAACTCACAGTACCTAGATCCCACACAGGTGGGTCGGGCACGTATGAGGACATTGAGGACAGCCTCAATGAGGAGACCAACCTTTTAGTAAGGTTGACAAAAAGATTGGATCTGGAGACCAGACTCCTGGCTCTAGAGAAATAGAGAGCAGAGATGGGCTTATCTCCCATCAATGGTGGCAGCAATTTACTAAATAATTATAAAGAGCAATCTTATGATCCTAAAATCCCCAAAGGGATTGTCCCTAAAAATGAAGAGTGTGATGATATCACAAAATGGTTCACAGCCTGTGAAATGAGAAAGGTGAAGAAGTCAAACTTTGGGAACTGTTCACTGGTAACTGCAGGAACAGACTCCTGACCCTTACAGGGGCAGATGCTGGGTCCTATGACCTCATAAAGAATCCTCTGATTGAGGGCTTTGGACTCACAACTGAGGAATATAGAATTAGATTCAGGGGGGCTCACAAAACCCCAAATCAGTCCTGGATTGACTTTGTTGACTACTCAGTTAAGACAATAGATGGATGGTTAACTGGAAATAATGTGCATGATTTCAATGGACTTTACAATGTGTTTATGAAGGAACATATTTTGAGTATTTGCACTAATGAAAAGTTACATCAGCATTTGGTAGAGCAAGGTCTATTTTCTCCCCAAGAATTGGGAAAGAAGACAGACCACAGGGTCAAGACAAGGGTAACAAAAACAGCCACTGGGGGTGACCAAAAGAAAGGGGTTACAAAACCTCCCCAGGGGAAAGGGGGTGAGAACCCCAAAGATAAAAAGCCTGAGTCTTCAAAAGGGCCCCATAAACCTGCACAAGGTGTGGGTCAACTCTTCCCAGTCCAGTAATAGATACAAAGGGAAGACCTTTGATCTCCTAAAGGCCAGGTGTTTCAACTGTAAGAAGTTGGGACACTTAATCGGAGATGCTGCTTGTCCTAAAAAGAAGCCCCCTAGTTTTCCTACAGCTACTACTGGCGTAGTCAGTCTCCGGATGGGATCAACAGTGTGCCCAGAGCAAATCAGTGTTCACACTGAAGCAGTTCTAGTCACAGAGGGTGAAGTTGAGTTTGCCACTTTAGCTGTGTGGCCACCCAACTTAAAGAAGTATTTGCAATACCCCTGGATCAATAGGACTAGAATAGAGGCCCTGAGGGATACAGGTGCCAGTGTCACTATGGTGAGAGACACACTGGTTTCCCCAGAACAATACCTGATTGGGAAAACTTACCCAGTCACCAACGCTGACAGTGTTACTACTAACCATGCCATGGCTATGGTGACATTAGACTGGGGGGGTTACTGGCAGAAACAGGTAGTGATCTCTCCAAAGCTTCCAGCTGCCTGTCTGCTTGGTAATGACCTGGAAACCTCAGCATGGGTTGAGGTAGAATTGAAAACCCATGCAGCAATGCTGGTCATCCCTGAGATTGTGTGTGTCAAGACTAGAGCACAGAGCCGAAAGCAGGGTGAAAAAGAAGTGAGTGTCGGAGCCTGAAAGAATGGCCCAAACTTCCAAGTGGAAAGGTAAGAAGACTGGGAAACCAGCTTCTGAACAACAAAATAATCAGTACCCCTCTCCTCAGGGAGAGGACCTGGAAGCCCCACAAGGAACTGAGGCTATGGAACTTGACCCTTACCAGGTTGAGCTCTTAGGCCCAGGGGGACCCACTAGGGAAGAGCTGTGCCTTGGACAACAGGCCTAACCAACTCTTGAGAGCCTGAGGCAGCAAGCTGCTGCACAGGAAAAGGGAGATGCCAGTGGTACCCACAGAGTCTATTGGGAGTAGGGACTACTGTACACTGAGGCCAGAGACCCCAACCCTAGAGCCACTAGGAGAGTGGTAGTGCCTCAGAAGTACAGGGAGTTTTTACTAACTTTAGCTCATGACATCCCCTAGCTGGACATCTGAACCAAACCAAAACTTGGGAAAGGCTAGTTAGCCACTTTACTGGCCCCAGATATCTCAGAAGGTAAAGGAGTTTGTCAGCACCTGTGTCACCTATCAAGCCAGTGGCAAAACAGGTGGACACCCAAAGGCCCCCTTAATTCCACTACCAGTGGTTGGGGTTCCCTTTGAAAGGGTAGGTGTGGAAATAGTGGGTCCACTTGAACTTCCCACAGCATCAGGAAACAAATTTATACTGGTGGTAGTGCATCATGCCACCAGGTATCCTGAGGCAATTCCCCTTAGGACTACTACAGCTCCTGCAGTAGCCAAGGCCCTCATTGGTGTCTTCACCAGGGTAGGGTTTCCTAAGGAGTTGGTTTCAGACAGAGGGTCAAACTTCATGCCTGCTTACCTAAAACATATGTGGAAAGAGTGTGAAGTGCAGTACAAGTTTACTACACCCTATCACCCACAAACCTATGATCTTGTTGAGAGGTTTAACAAGACATTGAAAGGCATGATTATGGGGCTCCTTGAAAAGCTCAAAAGGAGATGGGATGTCCTCTTACCATGCTTGCTTTTCACCTACAGAGAGGTGCCTCAGAAGGGAGTAGGGTTGTCCCCTTTTGAACTTCTTTCAGACCATCCTGTTAGGGGACCACTCTGTCTTGTAAAAGAGGGTTGGGAGAAGCCTCTCCAAGAACCCAAACAAGACATAGTGCACTATGTACTAGGCCTTAGGTCCAGAATGGCAGAGTACATGGAAAAAGCTTCCAAGAATCTTGAGGCCAGCCAAGAGCCCCAGAAGCACTGGTATGACCAAAAAGATGCACTGGTGGAGTTCCAACCAGGGCAAAAGGTATGGGTTTTGGAGCCTGTGGCACCAAGGGTTCTCCAGGACAAATGGAGTGACCCTTACCCCATCTTAGAAAAGAAAAGCGAGGTCACCTACTTGGTAGACCTGGGCACAAGAGGGTGATTCATGTGAACCGCCTTAAGCATTTCCATGACAGGGCTGACATCACCATGCTGATGGTGACTGATGAGAATCAGGAGACAGAGAGTGAACCTTTCCCTGACCTCTTCTCTTAAAGTCCCAAAGATGGGTCAGTGGATGGAGTTGTCTATTCAGACACCCTCTCTGCCCAACAGCAGGCTGATCAAGTCTTGCAACAGTATGCTAAGCTCTTTTCCTTGACCCCTGGGCAGACCAACTGGTGTACCCATGATGTGGACACTGGGGACAGTGTACCTATCAAGAACAAAATCTATCAACAGTCTGATCAAGTCAAAGAAAGCTTCAGAGCTGAAGTCAGCTAGATGCTGGAGCTAGGGTTTATTGAACCCTCTGAGAGCCCCTGGGCCAGCCAAGTGGTTCTTGTCCCCAAACCTCATCCACAGGGTGGAAAGAGAGAAATGAGGTTCTGTGTGGCTATAGAGGGCTCAACTCTGTCACCAAGACAGATCCTCACCCTATCCCAAGAGCTGATGAACTGATAGATAAATTTGGTGCAGCCAAATTTCTAAGTACCTTTGACTTAACTGCAGGTACTGGTGGATTGGCATGGCACCAGGAGCAAAAGAAAAGACAGCATTCTCTACACCTGATGGGCATTATCAGTTTACTGTTATGCCTTTTGGTTTAAAGAATGCCCCTGCCACCTTCCAAAGGTTGGTGAATCAAGTCCTTGCTAGATTGGAGTCCTTTAGTGCAGCATATCTAGATGATATTGCTGTCTTTAGATCCACTTGGCAGGATCACCTGATCCACCTGGGTAAGGTTTTAAAAGCCCTGTAAACTGCAGGCCTAACTATCAAGGCATCCAAATGCCAGATAGGGTAGGGATCAGTGGTATACTTGGGCCACCTTGTTGGTGGAGACCAAGTGCATCCATTACAGCCCAAGATCCAGGCCATCCTGGACTGGGTAGCTCCAACAACCCAGACCCAAGTCAGGGCATTCCTTGGCTTGACTGGGTACTACAGGAGGTTTGTGAAGAGATATGGATCCATTGTGACTCCCCCCACAGATCTTACCTCCAAGAAGATGCACAAAAAGGTAAACTGGACAGTTAGCTGTCAAAAGGCTTTTGACGCCCTGAAAGAGGCAATGTGCTCAGCACCAATTCTCAAAGTTCCAGATTATACCAAGCAGTGCATAATGCAGACTGATGCCTCTGAGCTAGGGATAGGAGCGGTCCTATCCCAGACCAATGATGAAGGCCAAGACCAACCTGTTGCTTTCATAAGCAGGAGGTTACTCCCCAGGGATCAGCGTTGGAATGCCATTGAGAAGGAGGCCTTTGCTGTAGTTTGGTCCCTGAAGAAGCTGAGACCATACTTGTTTGGTACTCACTTCCTACTTTAAACTGACCACAGGCCTCTCAAATGGCTAATGCAAATGAAAGGTGAAAATCCTAAACTTTTGAGGTGGTCCATCTCCTTACAGGGAATGGACTTTATAGTGGAACACAGACCTGGGACTTCCCATGCCAATGCAGATGGACTTTCCAGGTTCTTCACTTTAAACAATGAAGACTCTCTAGGGAAAGGTTAGCCTCACCCTCTTTTGTTTGGGGGGTTCTGTAAGAAAGTGCCCTCTTTTTGCATGGTTGCCCCCATTCTTTGCTAATCTGCTGATGTACTTTGACTGAGTGTGCCCTGGGTTCCTGCAAACAGGTACCCAGGGCCTATGTTCTTTCCCTAAAAATGCATTAAAAACAAAACCCAATTGGAACTCTATGGCCACAGGTCAGTCCCTTGTAAATTATACAATAGGTACCAAGGGCACTGTGGCCAGGGAAGGCTTCTAAGGGCTGCAGCTCTTATTGTGCCACCCTTAGAGGCAGTGTACCTTTACACACACACACACACACACACACACACTGCTTTTGCAGGCTGCGTGTCTTGTGGCAGAACAAAGTGAAGAGTCGCATGGCACACATCCCTGTGTGCCATGCCTACAACCCACTACCCTGGCATAGGTCAGCCACCCCTGTAGCTGGGTGCACTATACCAGTGGTGAGGGTACCGGTGCATGGGCCCTGTACCACTACAGTGTCTAAGCCAATTCTTAGACATTGTAAGTGCAGTAATGCCATTAGGAGTATATGGTGCTGGGAGTTTGTCATTACAAACTCCACAGCCCCATGATGGATTTAATGAAAACTGGGAAGTTTGGTATCAAACTTCTCAGCACATTAAACCCACACTGATGCCAGTGTGGGATATAATGAAAAATGCACTCAGAGGGCATCTTAGAGATGCCCCCTGAAAAATGACCTAACACTAGTGTCCAGGCTGAGTGGCTGCTCGCCAGCTGCCACCACCAGACATGTTTCTGGACCCTGGGTCGAGAACCTGCTGCTCTCGGGGGTCTGAAACAATGCACATCCTGGGACAAGGTGCCAAGCCTCCTCCCCCAGGATAGGCAGGGTCCACGAAGGGGAAGCTTCAAAGGCTTGCCGCCTTTGTGAGCTACTTCAGGCCTTTGCTGCTTCCAGCAACTGGCCCCCACTGGTTCTGCCCCCACTTCGGGTGGGAGAATCAGCGGGAAAATCAAGTGAGGAAGGGATGTGTGCCCACTTTTGCCAACCCCACTCTTCAGGTGGGGGAGGCGAGGTGAAGCACAACTCTCAGTCCCCACCATCTTGGGGGACCCAGCCAACCAGAGTGAGGCATATGCCCCCCTCCCACTGGAGGGTGGCATAATAGGGAGTGTACCTACTCCAAGGAAGGGAACCATTGGTCCCAAACTTTACTTACCTGTAACACCCCTAAATCTAGTATTTAGGCACAACCCTGAACTTTGCCTCCTCAGACAAGAACCGACAAGAAGAAGAGAAGAAGAAGGACCGAAGAAGCCGTGCTGAAACTAAGAAGAGAAGGACGCCCACTAACTTGGCCCCAGCCCTAACGGCTTGTCCCACCTCGAACCTGCTCCTGCGAAATCCCAGTGTGTCCTGCAGCCAGCAACCTCAAGAACTCGGAGGACCTGCCCTGACTTCCAAGCTAAAGACTTTGGGCCCGATTCCCAAAAGTATTCTGAGACAAAATCCTAACTTTATGACTTTCGGTATTCACAAAAGGAATTTAGGAGTAGTAAAGTTAGGATTGTCTTAAGTTTTGGTCTTAAGACAAAATCCTAACTTAAGTTAAACTTAAGTTAGGATTTTGTCTTAAGTCCAAAACTTAAGACAAACTTAAGACAGAATCCTAACTTAAGTTTACTTAAGTTTAACTTAAGTTAGGATTTTGTCTTAAGACCAAAACTTAAGACAAACTTAAGACAAAATCCTAACTTTACTACTCCTAAATGGCTTTTGTGAATACCGAAAGTTGTAAAGTTAGGATTTTGTCTCAGATTACTTTTGTGAATTGGGCCCACAGTCTCCCGTGAGCACAGGATTTGCTCACCCACAGACTCAGGCCCCAGCCAAAACCACGAGTCTGCACCAGTCTTCAAAGAACATCCACGACCCGAGTTTGAGTGGCCCAACACCACGAGGAGGTCTCCCAGGTGATCCTAATCTGATATCTGGTGATCTATGATCCGCCTCGAATCTCCAAGCAAAGCCTGCAGCCCCTTTCTGGAGGATCCCCCCGACTGCGACCGGAGCTGGTAAGAAAAATTCGACACCTAAAGACACCCCTACACCCTACATCCCATGGCCTTGGGTGGCCCAACCGACGGTGTCACAGCATCCCTAAGCATCCCAACTTACTTCTCCTACCGGTGGTCACCGCCAGAAGATCTTTGTCCCCGAGCCTGCAGTCTTTGTTGCAACCAGAGAATCCCTATTGAAAACAACAGGGCACACGACGCCAAAACAGCACCCTGCACCCAACCGCCTCTGCGCCACTGCTGGTGTAATTTGGGTGCTAACTCAGATCCCCCTTTGCCCTGAGCCTAACACCAGGAGCTTTGCTCCCACAACCTTGTGGCCTGCTCGTGAGCAGCCACCAACCGGAGGCCCCCTATTCCCAAGTGGATAACATTGGGCCTCAGCACTCTGCAGCAGGCCGCCCTAGTGTGGCTAAGGGTGTTTCAAGAGTGCATCCTTGACCCTGGGGGAACCGTATTTCTAACCCCAGAATACCAACTCCCACAAACTTGTACTTACCTGCAAACCATTAACTTCTTTTTACTCCATAGGAATACATTGATTGTTTTTCCTTGAAAATTGTTCCAAGTGTAGAGTTGCTTTGTATGATACACTGAAAAACTGCATATTTACAAAAACTGATTTACTTACCTTGTCTCTAGAAAATGTCCCAGTGTGATATCTAGGCATATCACACTGAGTAGAAAAAGTAACTTAAAAAGTAATCTAAAAAGTAACATACAAAGTAATTGGTAAAGTAACTGAAACGTATTTTCGAAACATTAACTTACCTGTAATTCAATCAACTGCATTTGAACCTGCATTCAACTGTAAAGCATTGCATAAGATTTTGCAAAGCATTTATTTCACTTACCTGCCTGCACCAGGCTTGGCTTGGTTCTACAAATAAAATAACTTAATAATATTTTTGATATAAACAAATTGGTCTGAGTTCAGTCTTTGAGTGTGTGACATCATTTGCTGCCTGAGTGTGTACAACACATGCTTAACACTACCCTCTGATAAAGCCTTACTGCTCGCCCACACTACCACAAATAGAGATTAAGGTGCTATCTACTTTTACCTCTGCCTACCTTTGGGGTTCCACTGGACTCTGTGCACACTATACCTAATTTTGGTATAGTATATACAGAGCCAGCTTCCTATAGACTGGAGCATCTTAGTTCATTGTCAGAGGTTTCTAGAGTCAGACACCAATTTGCCCATAGCAAGCAGCAGTACCTTAAGTAATTACTAAAAGTCCTTGGTGTGAAAAACAAATCTTTTCTGTAGCAGTCTACAGTGCCTTAGGTTGTTACTAGATGCCCTTATAGTCACAAACATTTGTGAAGCAGGATGCACAACCTTAGACTATTATTATACACCTCAGGAGTCACACATATATCTTTCCTATAATCAGGCTGCAGTCCCATATACAACTGCTCTGTATCCCACAGGTGTCCACCACTGCCCTATTCATACCTGTTAGACCTGTCAGCCTTATGGTGGTCTTCCCCCAAACTTTTGCCACCTTATTTTTGCTTCTGTTGGCCTTAGGAATATGTGCACTTTACCCCTGCTAACTAGTGCTACGTGCTTGTGCTCACTCTCCTAAACATGGTTTAATTGGCCTTTACCTAATTGGCATATTTAATTTACTTTTAAATCTCATGTAGAGTGGTATACCATATACCCAGGGTCTGTGAATTAAATGCTACCAGGCGGCCTGCAGTGTGCCACCCACTTAAGTAGCACCTTAAAACATGTCCCAGGCCTGTCATTGTAACCTGAATGCAGTGTCACACTGCCCTGTCGACCTCACATTTAAACCCCCTTTCGAAAGCTTAAACTTCCCTTTTATTATATAAAAGTCTCCCCTAATGTAGACCCTGGGTAGCCCAAAGACCAAGATGCTGTGGAATTAAAAGGTTGGACGTGTACTTTTGAGTTCTGCATGTACAGGTAGTGAAAAGCCCCCAACTTCGTTTTTCACTGTGAGGCCTGGCCCTCCCATAAGATAACATTGGGGATTCCCTATTACACTTAATAAGTTGTAATTCCTAATGAGAGAAGGTAGATATGTCATGTTTGGTACCTATGAAATTGTGATGATAAACCCTCTTTAGTGGTAAAGTCAGGTTTTTCATTACACTTTTGAAAATGCCACTTTTAGAAAATTGGCATTTTCCAGCTCTTAACCCTTTTGAGCCTGCAGCCTGTATGTTGCCACATGACTGAGTCTAGCTGCCAGTTAGGCTTTGTGAATTCCTCCCAGCCACATAATAGAGGAATTGAGTGTGCCTCAATAAGCCATCTGCTGGCAGGATGGTGGGGAGCTCAGCACAGCTCCATTTACGCCTTAAAAGCCTGTGCTCTGCCTTTACACAAATGGTCTAACAACCCTGTATTATCACTGCAGCCAGCTTGGAGCCAGTGCAGGGGGTCAGGAATTTCCATGCACTTCATAGAACCTTGCAGAAGAAAAGCACCAGGGTATAAAAATAGGACCTTCAGACCCACTTTTTAGTTCACCACTGGACCTGCGGAAGAATTCTCAGAGGACTGCCTGCGGCTGTGACCTACTGTGCACTCTGCTAGACTGCTTCTGTACCCAGAAAGACTGCCTATCCCTGCCTTGAAACCTCACTGGTCAGCCCTGCTGTTGAGCCCTGCATCTACACCTGCACCCAGGAATGAGAGAATTGACCCCAAGGGTTAGTTTTCTGTTCTGCTGTTCAGGGCCACAGGGACATAACAGGTTCCCACGATCTTGACCCTACATCTGGACCCGGCCTGAGTGAGTCCTGAACCCCCAAGAGGTGTCCCATCAGTCCTGGACCCTTGGTCGTGGTGCTAAAGATGCCCAGATAGACATTTTTCAAAACTGAGGACTTAGACAAAATTTGTTCAAAGAGTGCTCTGTGAACTAGGAAGAGACCTGGACCAACCTGCTCGCCTATCAACCCAAGGTGCATTGCCAGGGATTTTTGGACTTTAATTAATGCTCCCTTTTTAGAAGAGTAAAAAATGATGTCACTAGATACCCATGTGGATGAAGAGGCGTGGGTAGCACACTTTGAAGGTTTGTTTGGAAACCTAGAAGGGGAAAACGATTCATTCTCGGCATTGCTACCACCTAGCAGTGCAGATAGGTTATCCTCCAGTCTGGAAGAAACAAACCATGCCCATAATCAGATCAAAGGCCCCTGGACCTGATTAGGTCACGATTGATCTCTTTCTAGATAACCAAGATTTGTGGGCTCCATTGCTTACGAATGTTTTCAACAAACTTGCTCAAACCAGAGTCCCGGCCTCTTGGAAAAAATCAGTTATCATACCAATTTATAAAAAGGGGGAGAAGGCAGCTCCAAAAAACTATAGGCCCATATCCTTACTGGATTCAACAGCTAAAATAAAAGGGTCGGATACTTTTAAATAGACTGGAGGAATGGGCCCAGGAAAAGAGTATAATAATCCCAGGTCAATATGGGTTTAGAAAGGGAAAGGGGACAGTGGACCAGTTCCTCAACCTAAACCTAATAATATCAAAATACACGGCTGCCAAGGATTGTAATCCATATTTGGCCTCTATGGATTTGTCGGCAGCCTTCGATTGTGTGGTCCACTCAAAGCTGTGGGTTATTATGGAGAATATGGGAATTGAGAGCCAGATAATTAACTTTATCCATGACTTGTATTCTGAAGCTTCAGCTTGTGTATGTTTTGGGGAATAAGGAGAATGCACGAGACACTTTAGAATTACTTGGGGCGTGAGGCAAGAGTATGTTCTTGCCCCTTCTTTATTTGCACTATATACCAACGCTGTTCAAACTGCCCTGGTAGGGACCACTACAGATGTCCCTTTTATTAATTAATCTCCCCTCCCGATACTCCTCTATGCTGATGACGCGGTTCTTTTGTCACGCACTGGTAATGCACTGCAGCAACTCATAGAGGAGTATGCCAAATTTATGAATAATTTGGATATCAAAATCAACCACACCAAGTCTTTTGTTCTTGTGGCAGGCACAAGGCCACAGAAACAAATAAGAATGCATATTGAAGGACTAAAGTTAGAGGTTGTGGACTCCTTTAATTATTTAGGGATTATGTTTGACAGGAAAAATAACTGGCGGAATTTGGTGTCCAACAGAGCAAAGCTAATGGAAAAAAACAGTGGAGATCTCCATAGGTTCATAAAAAAACTTGGTACTAAGCCAATTGAAATAATAAAGAAAATCTATGAGGCAAAAACACTATCTGTTGCCTCTTATGGAGCAGTGGTTTGGGGTATATCTGATATCACCAAACTCCAGTGTATAGAGGACGTTTTTTTTTAAAGAATCTGGTATCTTCTCCACAATCCTGTTCTAATTACAAGTGCCACACCGAGCTGAGTGTTCCTTATAGTTCAGACAAGATTCGCATCGCACCGATTCTCTTGTGGCACTCAGTTTGGCGAAAAGAAACCTTAGCTTTAACTAGAGACATTATAAAGGATTGTCTGAACTTAGATGGCGTAGGCAAGATAAATTGGTTAAAATACATTGAGACCAACCTTCAGGCCATTGGTTTACGCAATTTATATGAGGATCCGAAACTATGTATGTCAATATCAAAAAAGGAACTGAAGGTTCGTCTACTAGGCCATCTTGTTAAGAAGAGATACGAGCTCAATCATAATCTGTCCACAGTCAGACAATAGCTCCTCTCATAAACAACATCAGATGTTCTTACTTAACATTTGTCTCAAACCTACAACAGATATATATTATTAAGATTTTGTTTAAATTATATACCTCTCATGCTAGAATACCCGTCTAAATCATATG
The DNA here is from genome assembly GCA_963921515.1 of Calotriton arnoldi. Taxonomy (NCBI): domain Eukaryota; kingdom Metazoa; phylum Chordata; class Amphibia; order Caudata; family Salamandridae; genus Calotriton; species Calotriton arnoldi. The sequence goes on from CAWUFW010004773.1 coordinate 1,237,189, forward strand.
TAATCGACGCACTTCCATTCTGTCCCTGTGATATGCAATCCCCCCAGAATGACCTGCATTTTGTATTTTTCTGTAGTTTGTACACCAAAGAAAGAAAAATATATATTCTCCCTCTCATGCGAAAGCTGAATTTTATCCAATGCCACCCAGCCCTTCATTATCTCCAATCTTTACTGGATCCTTTAGTCTGTTTGTGTCTGGCTTTTCTTATTTATCAGCCTTAAACAGGAGGAAGCTATCTGCCTAACTTGATCCTCAGGACGTAATCATATTGGGTCTGCTTTTTAAACTCTGTGTAATTTTCCTAAGAATATATGTTTTTAGAGTAAAAGCATTTTATATGTAACAATCATATTTCCTTCTTTTATCTTCTTAAATTGTTTTAACCAGATTTTATACCATAACACGTTTTTTTAAACTGTTATTCTTTTGGTGCCATATAAGCTACTTTGGATTGGTATCCAATAGGCCTATGATCAAGAGCCAGAAATCCCTCCCTTATCCTAATATATACTATTTGCACTATAAAAATGAATCAGAATTTTGAGGACTTACTACACCGACCTATAATGATCAGAATTTGCCTTACAATTTAGAGTGTCTTTTTGTATAATGTTGCTGATTTTAACTCTGACATAGAGGCTGTGTAAAGTTTGCATTGTTTATGTGTTAAATGGCTTTTTATTCTTTTATGGATTTTGTTTAAATCCAAAAAAAAGATTTGCTCGAGAAAGCATTGCCAGTCAGATTGACTTTGCAGCTTCTCCCGCTGCGTTCTTCTCTGCAGCAGCAAATCCATTTCATCAGTCCTTCGCCAAAGGGGTATCCGACCTCATGGAACTGTCTTCGGCTACAACCTTCTGCTTCATCCTGCTAGAGTTTTTCGACTTTCATTTCGGCGACTAGGTCCAAAAGTACTAATCTTCATTGCTGCTTTGACTGAAAGTCATCTGATGATGACGCTTTCTGCTCAGACACTTCCTGCAGCCGTACCCGCTAAACTTTACCTTCTCAGGCATTTTTCTGCAGGAATTTTTCTAAGTACGAAGGTAAGTGCTGACCGAGCCCAATCTCTGAAACCACGCTGCATCGCGGTCAGCCTTAACTTTAAACTTTGACCTGGTCTTGCTCGACTAGTTGTCTCTAGTTGGTGCTCTGATCTCTTAGTCACTATTTTGAACCTTAAACTTTAAAAGTTCATAACTCTGGTTCTACTAGTTGGAATTTTGTCGTTTTGGTGTCAAATAATTTATTAAAATGTATTCTATTTTCAAACTTAGTTCGGGATTTTTCTTGTGTTGTGTTTTCATCTTATTACTGTTTGTGTGCTGCATAAATACTTTACACATTGCCTGTGAGTTAAGCCTGACTTCTTTTTGTACCAAGCTAACCAGGGATAAGCATAGGTTTGTTTAGTGACTTTTTGTGGTTCACTATGCAATGGATTGTGGCTGTTGCTTGACCAGGGCTCACACCCCAGCCAACCAACAACCCAATTTCTCACTATACTCAAAATACAAGAGAATTATGAACAGAAAAGATACCCCTGAATGTATTTGTTAACAAAGGCAAAATGTTTGCTGTGCTTTTGTTTCTAGCAGGTCACAGAGAGTGTGTGGCTTTAAATTAGATTTATATATTCACTTTCACAAATCTATTGATTTCTGCTTGTTTCTGATTCGCTATATAAATATGCTAACGCTAGGTTGTGATGATAATAGCCATTATAATGGCTCTAAATGATATCCTGTATGAACTGGAAGAAGTCGCTCTGACATTCTTAGCAAGTACATGACACTTCGAAGTAGAGACAAGCATGCCAATCATGGAGACAAATTCAGAGAGCTGAATGTGTAGACTGTAAAGGAGGAACTACTTTGTTTTGTCATTTTCTAAATCTAACATAATATAGCAATGTCCAAAAAGAATTTTTTGAAGTAGTAGGAGGCAACAATGGATCCAACTATACACATTCTTAGTAGATAAATACAGAATATTCTGCATCTTACTATCTTACTAGAGATCCCGGGAATCAGAAACATATCTTTTGTAGCTAGTTGCGCCATCATAGAGTGTTACTAGAGGTCCTTGTAGTCAGAGACAATTTTGCTTACATGGTGCAGTATTTTAGGCTGTCACTAGGGGTCCGTGGAGCCAGGCATATGTTCATCCTGTAATCAGGCTGCAGTACCTTATGCAATTACTCAACGTTCTACAGGTGTTCATCCCTACCCTTTGAATTTCAGGGTACCGTACAATTATGAATAAAAGAGATGCACTTGGATGCTTGTTGCTGAAAGTAGAAAGACACTATGGCAAAAACTTCACTGAGCTTTTTTTCAACAAGCAAGATCACAAGGGGTGTGACTTCAACATAAATTTGTGTGTTCACTTTCACAAGTCTTTCTATATTTGCTAGTTTTCAATGTCCTACGTAGGTATGATAATTCTTGATTGTGATGATAGTAGTCATTAACATGGCTCTAAATCATGGCTCTAAATGCAATCTTATATAGTCTTCAAAAACTCATCTAAACATTCTTACCTAATTCCAAGCACTTGCATGACGAAAAGAGTTATTTTCATTATTTGTTGAGATGGCTTTGAATTGGTAGCTTTCAGACAAGCAGAATGTATTCTTGGGTTAAAACTAGTTGAGCAAATACTAAGGATCTGAAGCCTGCAAATAGCTTTCTGATATCAGCAGTGAAAGAACACAAATTATCAGCCGCGGTCCGTGCAGGTAACAGCGGTGGGGCGGTGGGGCGGTGGGGCCGTGGGGCCGGGTAAGGGGGGATTTCGAGAAACGATGCAGAGGGAAAATTAATTATTTATTTAATTTTCCCTCGTGCATCGTCCCTCGAAATCCCCTTTTAGCCAGCCCCACCGCTGTTACCTGCATGGACCGCGGTTGCAAATTATCCAACCAAAATACTGTGAGGCGCTAAAGCCACAGGTGGGTCAAACACAAGACTATAGAGGAAAGTCCTTAAATTAACATCGGGAACCTGAGACAGACAACAAAGACATCTATTCATGATCAAGGGCAGACCCAAACTCACTGAATGTAATTGTTAAATTATTGGAAAGAATAGATCTGCAAGTCCCTAAAGCATAGAAAAATCAAATAATAACTCAAATTGAATTAAATAGTAAGCCCAGTGGGTTTAAAGGCTATTAGATCTTACACATGGCACCCACAGATCCATAAAGGACATTAATAAACAGAGCTAGATATCTTTTCCTTTTAAATATGTGGAATTTTCTTAAGGATTGTGTTATAAAGCAAACTATTGAAAGTTAACATTTTTGATAATAGGATAAAATGATCATGGTAATGGGGCACCTATTTTATCATTTAAAAAGTGTAACATACAGCAGAAAACTAAAAATACATGGCAAAATTAATCAACAGACAGGCAGAGCGATGCAAACCCCGCTTCATTAAAACAATAGTTAGGTGTTAAAATATTTCTACTGAGAACATAATTTAAAAAAAGAAATATAATACGAATCGTGCCTGACCTTAGGGTTATTTATATGAATTCCTGTTTCTATAGGAAGCTGAGCACTGCGCGATCAGATTGTCTCTTTCTCTTTATCTGCAATCTATAGAAAGACTGATACATATATATCCCTGGTTTTGTACTTGAGACATTTACTCCCTTTCCAGGATACAATAATCTCCTCATTCTTCATTAATTTCACTCAAGTCTCCAGATGGGGAAACAAAATATTAATTTTCTTTGGCCTTGGGCCTTGTCAGCTGCTAAGGTACCCACTAAATCATTGTTCTTTCACACATTCATAACATACTTCAGCTGCAAAAGTCCAGACCCATGGGCATAAAGTTCTGTTTGTCACAAGTGTAATTAATTGTTTTTAAAAATGATTAATTCGCAAAAAATGGAAAACAGCAAAAATGTAAAAACAAGACTCGAAAGCAATCTAGACCACCTTAAAGACACGGCAAAGCTCACAGAATTATGCAAATTAATTGACTCTTTCAATGTTGCATAAAATGTCACTACTAGTCTAGTGCATGGTACATTAGGCTGTTCACCCACAATAATGTTGCATTTTAAAGGCTGGAATTTTGACAAAGGCAGTCTCATGGCTGAGGATACTTGAAACTACAGTCTATTTTTTCGAAAGACAAAGGACTTTCAATCGACGAACAGTGGGGCTTGCTTTTTTATGAGAACTTTATTTTAAGCTGTCAAGGAATCGCTAACGCTATATTATTGTTGCCCCTTGTCTGAAAAAGAGAAACACAAAAGATTTATATTGTGGAGTATGTGTAAGGAAAGCACTATTTATTCTTATATTGTTATAGTAATAGGAGTTTTAATGGCAAAATCCAATTTACAAGCACAGATAACCATGATACACTACATTAAAATCTAAAAGATTAAGTTAATTATATAAATTAAAATTACTCTTTCTCTCTTAAACAGTAAAAACCACTGGCACAGCAAAGCAAAAACACATTTAGAATAATTTGTACGTCTAAAAATGAACTATAAATATACAGCATATAAAATTTATTGGCTGACAAGTGGCATATTGACACACTGCAATTGTGATTTGATTTTAGGCTACCCCAACAACTGCAAAGGCATTATTTTAGTTAATTTAATTGTGCTTTTTGCATTAAGCTATTTACCACATATTTGCTAAGTACTGAGTTGCCGACCAAATTATGTAGGATATAAACTTTCTGATTTTATTGTAGAAAATGATGCAACAATCGTTAACAACATAATGACATGTAAGCTAATTGATTTTGAATCTTCTAAATTAGACATGATTTTCACCGTTACGGTTTCTTTTCCACATCTACACACATTCAAATAAATCGAGGCTCGTGGCCTGGGTTAAACCAGGTTTCAGACCAGCCAAACAATTTGATACACTAACGTACATTTTAAGATATTAGCATTATGAACAAGTATTCTTTTCTTATGGGCCTGAACGTTCTCGTTGGCATTTCAAGGAAATATTGGACTGAATTAGCTGTATAAAGTGAGCAAGAATTCAACCCAGTAGAATGTGTGACTCTTCTCTAAATAGCTCTGTATATTTTCTTTGAAACAAGACCTGTTTAGAATATGATGGGACAGGTTTTCTCAAGTTTCTCCAAGCATTCATGCTGAGCTATCCCTTGTTATGCTGCAATGCATTGCCTTATAAATATACCGGATTCATAAGCAGTGACTGCTGGTAGTCATGGACTTGAGGGGCAGCACACTCCCAATCGTATGAGGATCAAAGCAGAGGCGTAACAAAACGTGAGAGGGCCCCCCTGCAAGATGTGCTGAATGGGCTCCTCACACTCACATCAGTAGGGGCTGAGGTGGCCCCCTCCAATATGGGTAAGTCTGGGGCCCCCCGCACCGCGGGTGCTACGGGTGCCATTGTTACACCCATGGATCAAAGGAGGTGCAACATAACAGGAAGGCCAGCACAGGTCTGGCTGAACAGTTAAATTCATGTTTTTGTATTTTTAGGCATGGCTGCGGCATCAGTGCATATGCTGGAAGGGTCTCAACCCTGGGACACGTCATATCAGGGGTGAGACAGGGCTGACTATCAATTGAGCTAATAGTATCTACCCTTGGATTCTGAATTCTTTGTCCCAGGACAGTCAGCTGAGTGCCATATTCCGCATAAAGCTGAGGGCAGAACAAGCCAGCAGAGTCAAGGTGGATGTTGGTAGGGCTATTCTGGGTGCGGGCTCCACCTACCATGCATGTTGTTGTTGTCATTGTGTAGCGATAACACAGGTCTATGGTGGAATCTGACAATAAATGTGCACATCATAAACTATAAAAGTGCAGTGCACCTGCTTTATTTTAGAATAATTAGTTCTTGTCTTTACCGGCATGTTTAACTTGATGAAATTGCACTACCAGTCCAGCTTTATTTTGTCTGTATTTGGACATTGGATCCTGTGTACACCTGATACTGTGGAAAACAAACACAGCTACAGCAGGGCTCTCTCACTGCCACCACACTTGCTAATTCATAGTGACTGGTACTAATTGGCGCTCTAGGGCAGCACTGCAGACAAGCATTCACTGTTGCTGCCAGAAGGCATCTCTTTCTCCTGAAAGAGTTCACCCACATGGAAAACAATGCCTGGGGTGACATCTAACTAGCTGACCACAGGCCCAGCAAGTGGCAACATCATGCTTTCAAGACTAATTGAATTGCCCTGCTCACTGTACCACACAGACTTGCACTCCCATTCAGGCAGTGAGTTAGGATGCTGGTCAGTTGGCAATTAGTTGTGACCTGATATGACTGCTGCACTCGTATTCACAATAGAGAGTGAGAGAAGCAGATCAGTTGCAATCTCCCTTGTACAATCGCATCACAAAAAAGCAACTGCTGTTATCTATATATCCCTGGGGATATCTAGACTGTCAGAAGGAAAGAAGAAAAAGCGAGTGAAAGTGGTCCCGCATAGTTTGCTTCCCATCCAAAAAATCTTTGGCTGGGATATCCAAAGATATTGGAGAAGACGCCTCACTCACTTATCGTGACATGTTTCATCATAGGTGTCTTTCCACACCCAGGTAAGATGATACTACCTGGGCGGACTCAACCAAAGTTGTTATGGGAGTTCTTATATAAAGCATAAAACTGGCCATGCAGGGAACCAGCTGAGTGATGTTAAAAATACCTCCAGGTATACCCAAACAGTATGTTTATTCGGTGGGTACCTGGGGTATAGGATAAAAACTAGACGGGGATATGGCTGAATTTATTGATTCAGTTATACCCTCTTCAGAGTGCCAACATATTTTGGCCCGCAACGTGAGCCCACATGGGTCTGGGGCCTTCTTCAGGGCTGGATAATCTACTCTTCAGTATCCCTGCTCTAAAACAAGCACGCATTCCATGCAAAGAAATGAGGCCTAATGCGCTCACTTGTGTATTCTGTTTCTCAGTAGTATTTCTACAACAAGGGAAACAAAAACAGTGTTATAGTGGGACTTTACACATAGCCTAAGTTTAGACAGGTTACTTCCACCGTGATTTCTTCAATTTTTATATTGGGGTTTTCTATCCATAAATCCTTGTTATCCAAAGTTCCATGATAACGAGTACAAAATTCTTCAATACTCTAACTGTAATATAGTGATCTCCGTGCGATTATTAAATACGATGTTAACTGACACCATACCCATAGTCTGATGTGTACCATAGTCAATAGTGTATAACCGGAACAAATTCTACCGATTTTATTCCATGCCATTCGCACTTCATATAGTGAAAAAAAAACAGATTTTACTGTGTATCTGGTATAGCCACGATCATGCCAGTGGAATCTCATCTTTCATTTTTTTTATATATGCTTACCTACTGTGGTATGCTAATTAGCACCATACGGGTCAGGCGGTTGGTGCTGTCTTTTAGTCACACACTCTAAAAAAAGGCAAAACATATCGCAATTGACGTAAGGATAGGATACTGTCTGGTCTCTCTGAGCAGGTTCAGTAATGACTTTCAATAGGTGCTATCCTCTCCAGGTACTCTATGGTTAATATTTGGCTCTTCCTGCACTAACGGAAAATGAGAGGCAGCGCAACGTGTTATTTTGCACACTCCCTTGTCTTAATGTTTTGACTTTTTTTTTTAAAACAGGTATTTTTTCCCTCTCACCACACCGTTCGTGTCCCACCCTCTTGTCCTCATATAATTTTTGTTTGTTGTATTTTCCGGTTTTCCGAGATTGTTACTTTTAAACATTTGCGTATTGGATACAATCAACCACATTCATTTTAAGGTGAGAGCCCGTAAACATAGCCCTTGTGCCACTCAAGCCACGTTTCAGATCCAATGTTATAATGCCGTCGGCACACCCATGTTCGTACCACATCCGACTCCATAGTGAATTTCAGGTATTCGTCTCTAGTATTGAGCCAGTTCAAAAACTCTGTGGCCTCTGTTTCCGTCCCCCTCCACATTAAGAAGATATCATCTATGAACCTTCTCCAAACCATAAGCTTGGTGTGGTAGGGGTTGTTATCTTCATAGATGAATTTGTTTTCAAAATTATGGACGTATAGACAGGCAATACTGAGGGCAAAAGTACTGCACATCAATGTTCCGTGGGTCTGCAGAAAGTATTCCCCTTCAAATTCAAAAACTTCTTGGTAAGGGCCAGTCTGGCACAATCCATGACAAGCCTTTTTGGTGTAATTGATGTCCAGTCCTCATTTTCCAACAAAGCTTCAATCACTTCTAGGGATGACTCCTGTGGTATGCTGGTGTACAGCGCTTCCACGTCTAGAGTGATGAAGATGTCGGTGTTCGTATCGAATGACAGAGTTTGGAATTTGATGAGGATATCCCTGGTGTCCTTAAGGTATGATGGCATCTTTTGTACCCTTGGTCTGAGGAAATGGTCAGTACATTTTGATAAGGGTTCTAGTACTGATCCGAACCCTGATACGATGGGCCTACCGGGAGGGGGATTCTTGTTTTTATGCACCTTTTGTCTCAGTCGGATCTCTATGCAGCCGTTTGAAGAAAAAGTCTAATTTCACTCCACCAAATCATACGATGCCACCAGCACTTATGGCTTTTGAAAAAGCAGTATCAGTGGAAATTGACAATTTAAAGGACAACGAGAAACGTGTCTTCAACAATCTAACGACAATCGAGCGGAATACCATCACCGAAATTGACAAGATGAGGAACATTATAATAAAATCAGCCGATAAAGGGGGAGCGACAGTGGTAATGCCACTGGATATGTACCGCTGCGAGTGTAAGAAACTGTTGGATGACCCTCGAAATTACAAACGGCTGCATAGAGATCCGACTGAGGAGACTGTGAGAATTGTACATGAGATGGTGAATGAGGCCAAGGAAGAAGGATGGATTACGTCATCAGAAGCAGGATTCCTCAAAGAAGAAATCCAAGGATGCCTTATTTCTATATTTTGCTGAAGGTGCATAAGAACAAGAATCCCCCTCCCGGTAGGCCCATCGTATCAGGGATTGGATCAGTACTAGAAACCTTATCAAAATTTACTGACCATTTCCTCAGATCAATGGTACAAAGGATGCCATCATACCTCAAGGGCACCAGGGATATCCTCATCAAAATCCAAACTCTGTCATTCGATACGAACACCGACATCTTCATCACTCTAGACGTGGAAGCGCTGTATACCAGCATACCACAGGAGTCATCCCTAGAAGTGATTGAAGCTTTATTGGAAAATGAGGACTGGACATCAATTACACCAAAAACGTTTGTCATGGATTGTGCCAGACTGGCCCTTACCAAGAATATTTTTGAATTTGAAGGGGAATACTTTCTCCAGACCCACGGAACATCGATGGGCAGTACTTTAGCCCCCAGTATTGCCTGTCTATACGTCCATAATTTTGAAACCAAATTCATCTATGAAGATAACAACCTCTACCACACCAAGCTTATGGGTTGGAGAAGGTTCATAGATGATACCTTCTTAATATGGAGGGGGACGGAAACAGAGGCCATGGAGTTTTTGAACTGGCTCAATACTAGAGACGAAAACCTGAAATTCACTATGACGATTAGTAGGGATTCTATAACCTTTCTAGACTTAAGAATCTGGCCAGAAAATGGATCACTAAAAACGGAGGTGTATCACAAATCCACGGATGTGAACAATCTTCTCCGATACAACAGTTTTCACCCCAAGGCTCTGAAAGACAATTTACCGGTGGGACAGTTTCTAAGACTCCGAAGAAACTGCACGGAGAAAGAAGCCTATGAGGTCCACGCAAGGAAACTGACAAAGAAACTGGAACAGAAATCCTATCCTAAAAAACTGATATAGAAAGCATTCAAAAGGGCAAAGAATAACCCCAGGGCGACACTATTGGAGACATATCCCAAACCGAAAAATACAAGATTGGTGTGTGTGACTTCATATGGCACAGAGTCTAACACACTAAAGAAGATAATTCTGCGTCATTGGAAAACCCTGAACTCAGGACCATTGAAGTTAGAAAAACCCATGTTTGCTTTTAAGAGAGGAAGATCCTTAAAAGATTCGGTGGTACATACACGTCCGAAAAAGATGGATAAGGGTAACCGACTGAGGAACACACTGTGGAACCTCCCTGAGTTAGTGGGGCACTTTCCATGTGGAACATGTAATGTGTGCCGTCTAACTAGAGCAAGTAAAGAAATTGATCTAGGCCTGAAGACCCAGTGGGAACAAAGGAGGTTCTCAAATTGCAACAGCAGCAACGTTGTTTATGTCACTACCTGTAAGTGCCAGCTGAGATACATAGGAATGACGACACAGAAAGTGAAGATTCGACTGAATGACCATCGTAGCACCTTCCGATGTGGCAAGACAGTCACCAAAATGATGTGCCATTTCCAAACAATAGGACATGATGAGAACAACTTTACCTTGTCAGTTATTGAAAAAAATGCCAAACACCTGCAGTGACAAACAACTGTTGAAACTAGAACATCGTTGGATATATCGCCTTTCCAGCTCATCAAACGGGCTGAACGAAGATATGCCATGGACAATGTTAACATAACACAGATAGACCAAGAACACGAGGTCTATTGAATGCAAATCCCTCTCTGAGAAATTTACTCCCCTACTTAGTATGTTCACCCAGTGAACACAGGTACCTCCCATTACTGAATGGGGAGAGACAAGCAATCATGGGGGGAATTTTTTGATCCAATCAACAGTTAGAAATAAATTGGGACAGACAATCACCATCATGGATACATGCCGAGTAGACGTGCCTCTTTATTTGTCTTCCTTTTTTTGTCGGTTTTTCCAAAAAACAGGCCAATGGCACCGTACATACCCAACACTTTTGTATACAGAAAATTAGGACTGTGTGCTCGGTTTATTCAGCACCTAGCTACAGGGTTTTTGTTCATCTTGTTTCAATAAAACGTTATCGTCCGGAACACTTTATGTTTGATCGAGGGGTTATATACACATGAGAAATGGTTTGAATAATTCTTTTGCCGGGTTCAAAAATGAACACCACTTACGCTAACGCGCAAAACAAAGAAAAAATCCTAGTATACATGCAAAAACATTGTTGCATACGAATCCGAGTAGAAAAAACTCTACATGTGCCAAGCAGACCTGACCTTTCTCTGTAATGTCTCCACAACAGGCGAATGTCTCCATACATATTCGAGACCAAAGTACACAACAAATTATGGCTCGGTACTCGTTTATCAAGCCCTTGGCCACTGGGTGTTCGTACATCATTGCACCAATAAAACTTGATTATCCGGAACAACCTATTTCCGATTAAGAGGTTATGTACATGAAAAAATAGTCAACAATTGGTTTGCCCGGTTCACAACTGAAAACCGCTCGTAAGAATACATAATGCCATAAAGGGTCTAACACTTATTTAAAATAAAGCTTTTCCGGCATAAAGAATCGGAGTATAGTAACCCCACGGGGACAAGAAACTACATTTCCCAACAGGCGTAGCTTTACTGAGGCGCCCGCGGGGAGGGATGACGTCACTAATAGAACACCACGGGTACATAGAGCACCGCTCAGCAACATCCGGCACTTGGCGGCGGGCAGAGCGAGACATATAGGTACCCTAACGGTGACTGGACTTTGATGAAGTAAGTCGTATGTGTGTTGAAGCATGGAGTCAGGTGTGGTACAAACATGGGTGTGCCGACGGCATTATAACATTGGATTTGAAACGTGGCTTGAGTGGCACAAGGGCTATGTTTACGGGCTCTCACCTTAAAACGAATGTGGTTGATTGTATCCAATAGGCAAATGTTTAAAAGTAACGAACTCGGAAAACCGGATAATACAACAAATGAAAATTATATGAGGACAAGAGGGTGGGACACGAACGGTGTGGTGAGAGTGAAAAAATACCTGTTTTTCAAAAAAAAAAAGTCAGAACATTAAGACAAGTGAGTGTGCGAAATGACATGTTGTGCCGCCTCTCATTTTCCGTTAGTGCAGGAAGAGCCAAATATTAACCATAGAGTACCTGGGACGGGATAGCACCTATTGAAAGTCATTACTGAACCTGCTCAGAGAGACCAGACAGTATCCTATCCTTACGTCATTTGCGATATGTTTTGCCTTTTTATTACAGTGTGTGACTAAAAGACAGCACCAACCGTCTGGCCCGTATGGTGCTAATTAGCATACCACAGTAGGTAAGCATATATAAAAAGTGAAAGATGAGATTCCACTGGCATGATCGTGGCTATACCAGATACACAGTAAAATCTGTTTTTTTCACTATATGAAATGCGAATCGCATGGAATAAAATCGGTAGAATTTGTTCCCGTTATACACTATTGACTATGGTTCACGTCAGACTATGGGTATGGTGTCAGTTAACATCGTATTTAATAATCGCACGGAGATCACTATATTACAGTTAGAGTATTGAAGAATTTTACACTCGTTATCATGGAACTTTGGATTACAGAGATTTATGGATAGAAGATCCCAATATAAAAATTGAAGAAATCACGGTGGAAGTAACCTGTCTAAACTTAGGCTATGTGTAAAGTCCCACTATAACACTGTTTTTGTTTCCCTTGTTGTAGAAATACTACTGAGAAACAGAATACACAGGTGAGCGCATTAGGCCTCATTTCTTTTCATGGAATGCGTGCTTGTTTTAGAGCAGGGATACTGAAGAGTAGATTATCCAGCCCTGAAGTAGGCCCCGGACCCATGTGGGCTCACGTTGTGGGCCAAAACATGTTGGCACTCTGAAGAGGGTATAACTGAATCAATAAATTCAGCCATAACCCCATCTAGTTTTTATCCTATACCCCAGGGACCCACCGAATAAACGTACTGTTTGGGTATACCTGGAGGTATTTTTAACATCACTCAGCTGTTTCCCTGCATGGCCAGTTTTATGCTTTATATAAGAACTCCCATAACAACTTTGGTTGAGTCCGCCCAGGTAGTATCATTTTACCTGGGTGTGGAAAGACACCTATGATGAAGCATGTCACGATAAGTGAGTGAGGTGTCTTCTCCAATATCTTTGGATATCCCAGCCAAAGATTTTTTGGATGGGAAGCAAACTGTGCGGGACCACTTTCACTCGCTTTTTCTTCTTTCCTTCTGACAGTCTAGATATCCCCAGGGATACATAGACAACAGCAGTTGCTTTTTTGTGATGCGATGACTGTTGCACTGCCAGAATCCACTGAATTCCTTACAGTTCTTAGTGGGGCAAAAATGTCTCCCTCAAGATTCCACAGTAGAGAGTTAAACTCACCATACCATACATGGATGGCTAGAAATTTGACTCCAGATCAGAGGGTCGCTACATTGCCTAGTGCCAATACTGAGACATTGCCATTTCTTCCTTGATGTAACAGGCCTGAAGACAGATGGTACCCATGGACCATGCCAGACTGCACATTGTAAACTGAGTGGGCTTGGTAAGACACAAGGGGATTGGCTCTAGACAAGGAGACAACCACTCAAAGTACCAGAGGCATTCTCACCTGCCACTGCTCAGTGTCCACGCCATGTGCCTGCCGGCTCTATCTACCTCAAGCACACAATAGCCTCCTCTCAAGAAGACCATCACACACAAAATCACCCATGGGCCACCAAGTGACAGGCCCAGACTCCTGTGTAGACTGAATGAGCCAGAGATCCGGCTGAGCCTCTGACTACACTGTGCTTGCTTCCCAGTCCAAGCGAGATCCAGGGGTCAACCAAGCCATAGCACACACCAACAGGAGGATTCAGTCTGGATCACAGAGGTCAGTCACAGGCACTAGAGGGAGACAGAATCATTAGCATAGGCACTATTATTTTGGAATAGAGTTTAGAGAGGCTTGTTGTTACACTGTAGTGTACAGGACCTCTTTGCTTTGATTCTATCTTACTACACACATGTAACCCCTTGCAGCCTAGTTGATTAAATATCTTCTTTTTTTAAACAATCATGAAACAATGCCACAGCATAAGCAATATCTGTAGAATGTAAGGTGCTATCTGTTATCATTGGTGAGGGAGAGGAGGGGTATTATGGCCCACATTTAACAATGGTAATAAATAGCATACTACACTCTGCTCAACCTCATATATACAATCGATGTAAGGGTGACCTTACCCTGCTTCTTCCCATATGTACAGGAGGTACACTCAGATCCTCAATAATGACTAGCACCCAGCCGTGGCATATTTGTTTAGCTAATAAAAAAACCAAAATCATTATATTAGCAAAAATGAACATACAAATTCTTACCCCCTCTCTGCTCTGTCATGAGTTATTTTCTGTTGCTCTGCTCAAGAGGGCCTGCTTTTGCTAATTTTAATCCGTCATCCTGTGACTGCGGAGAAGAAGAGATTGTTTAAAGGGGAAAGCCTAGGGACCTCTTGTAACATCCTATGGTACTGCATCCTGGTACAGGAAGGATTTGTGTCTGTTTCAATGGACATTTTGTAATGATTAGTAGTAATAAACCTTTGTGATAGACTTTTCAAGGACTTGTGCTAGACATAAAAGAGCTATCTAATAATGACTTGTGGTACTGCACCATAGTGAAAGAATTTTCAAGGACTTGTGGCTCATTCTGAGGCAACACATTCTGCAAAGATAGTTAAAATAACAAATAAGGATAAGAGTTAATCAAATTTTATGCAATGCAGCACAGCAACCAAAGTTGAGCAGGAGAGAGCAGAACAGTGCCATATCTATAATAATATGGTGCTTTTGCTCAGATCCCAAGTACTGGCGCCAAATGAGGCTCTCTTTTTTTTTATTGTGGTTTCTTTAGCTGTAAGAAAAATAGAATAACAAACTTTTGAGCAACTTTTTTGACACTTTCCAATCGCATATTACAATTTTCCATTTGCAGTATTATCATAGAAGACAGGTATAGGAACTTCACAGGGTGTTCTGGCGAGACCTAGGTGGACCATGACCTCTGACCTCCGCATTAGGGTTCAGTCGCAGCCGGCATTAATCACGGGTGGGGGGGGCGGGGGGAGGGGGAGGTGGTAGAATAATACATTTTAAAAACTTACCTGTCCGCTGGCCGGCCGGTTCCCGTGTTTTCTCGGCTCCTGCTTCTGTTCTCCTGCCTCTGGTAGGAACAGGAAGCAGGCAGCCTCCCTCCCTCCCCTAAGCCAATCACAATGCTGCAATGGCAGCGTTGTGATTGGTCGTGACGGTGCCCAGCCAGGCACCTATGGGGAGGGCATTTTCTCCAGCATGCATGGAGACAGGGCAGAGTGTGCATGACTGGTTTGGGCGGCCCCAGAGGGCCGACCAAACCAGTCATGCTCACTCAGGAGTGGGCACACCACTCCTCCCCTGCCCAGCCCTGCTCGTAGAGCAGCCCCGCCTGCTACCAAACACTTCTGCTTTCTCGCAGTGCGAGAAGCAGAAACATAAAGTGGTCGTTTTACCATTTTATGTTTCTGCTTCTTCCACTGCGAGAAATCAGTGGGGCGACACTCTTCTGCCCTAGTCGAGGAGCTGCCCCTGCTAGTTTTGTTCTAACTGGTTGGGACATTGCTCATAATAGTATTGTGTGAACCTTTCCCTTCTCAGTGTGGAAGTCAGTCCCTATCTCTGTAGTCTCTCCACAGACCCCATACCTTGTCAAATTTCTCAGGACAACCACATGTTTGTTACACAGTTACCTATGCCTGCATGCACCAGTCCACACTGGTTGTCCAGACCTCCAGCCCCGGGCACATGAGCCTCCTCACTGTCTTATGATGTCTTTCCTGGCAACCATAGAGTCACATTGCAAAATAACAGTGTTTGGGTAGAAACTCATCCCCCAATATCCTCACTATGGGCACAGGAAGGCTGGGGACCTAGAAGTATATTTACTAGAAAATTATGCAATGCAGCTCTGCAAGACATCTTGCTGTGCTGAGCTGAGCCATTAGGAAGATGCAGGGATGTGTCGTATTTACAGCAATATGAAGCATCCCTGTACTCTCCTCTGCGCTGCTGCACAATTGGCAGGCTAGCACCAACGCAGGCACCCTGCACCATGGTGCAGGGGTGCCTGCGTCTCAGGGATGATTGTTTTTGTGCAGGAAGGAACACCTTCTTACACAAAAACAATCATGGATGGCTCCTCGATGCGCCACTTTAACACCTCCCCTGGGGAGGTGTTAGAATCTGATGCATTCCCAGGTTTACGACCCCTTGTAAATCTGGGAATGCGTCAGAATCTATGGGTGCTGCGTGGGAACACCCACAGTAGCACCCATGGAATGCCTCTTTCATGCAGAGGAATGTATAAAAAGGGGCCATGTTTACAAGGCCATGAAAAGCCACGCGAGGTGGCTTTGCGTGACTTTGTAAATATGGCTCAGAATTGTGTGCTACTGGCGCATCAACAAAAGTGACGCTCCAGTGGTGCAGAGGCATTGTAAATATGCCCCCAAGTTCTTCCCTGTGATCATCGAGATCCATTGGCCTACTTCCAATGAAGCTGTCTTGAGCCGCACACAAATCTTTGCACTGAAAGGGTACATTGTGAGTTCACAATTATATGCTTAAACATATATTACACCTTATCCCCCTTTTAAAGTGAGGCACACATGCAAAGTTTGAAAAGTTTGGAGATAAAAAAACTTTTCTCCCACTTTGCACCTTCCTAAAGAGGCCATATGTTTGGATGCAAACTCTGTCTACAAATGTAAGTATTTTTTTCTTTTGCATCAAAATCCATGGGTGGTAGTGTGGAAATGTACATGTACCACAGTTGGGACACTCCCTTGATGCCAAGTAATGCAAAGCAGCGGATAGTGCTACTTTGTGTTACTTTTAGGTAACTTATAGTGCAAATAGTTTTGCATTGGAAAGCAAAAAACAAGTTAACATTTTGCACAGGTTTGCATCATGGTCAGTGACTTTGCACTGGTGCAAAGTGTTAATAAATCTTGTCGACAATCACTCTCATATGTGGTACAGCCTTGCTTATAGCACAAATAACTGCTATTTCACTTTTTGACTTCCTATAACCTTTAAAGGCATATTAGTTACGAAAAAACAGGTACTATATAGAATAAATGCACTTTATAAGCACCAGTGAATCCTAATACCTATAAAATATTATGATGTATTTATTTACTTCTTCTGGAATATACTGGTGGTGCACTTAGAGTAGCAATATTGACCAGCACCATTATCATCATATATTGGCACATGTATTTAAGCACAACGAAATGAAGTATAAATCATTAGACTGGCAAAAATGTATCTGCAAATGAATGCATTGAAGATATACTTTCTTTTCCATGATCAGTCATGCTAAAAAACACAGTTGGGTTATTTCCCATTGTTTCGTTTAAATTTCAGAAAACAAAATGCTCAAGGAGTTGCTGTGTTCATAATTCCACAGTATCCAGAGATTGAGGGGGTAGTAGTGTTTGTGTCAAATGTAGGCCTCTAGTAAAAGCTGAATGTACTTCAGACTGGTACTATGAGTATGTGTAATGTCAAGTACAAGGACCCCCTGCTACTAATGTAGATTACTAGGGCAGGGAAAATACAATAATTGAAGAAAAATCCCTAGGCAACAATTGGTCTAAACAATATATAAGACCTGATCAAACACAACCATGATATTAGAGACTCAGTGTACACTTAAAATCAATAAAACTTCATTTTATTACTTCAAATTCTTTTACAATTGTCATAGTAAATGTTTAAATAATTCCATAACCATAAAGTGCTAGACAATGACATCACAACGCAACTCACAAGGTGGACAAAAAGGAGGAATACAATCAACAAACATGTGCATTTTAACTGAACACAAAAATAACAATGATTAATATTCTACAAAAAGTTCATCAAAAATAGGCAAAATAGATCAAATGAACAATGATTTAATCAAGTGGCTGGATGATGAATCTTCTTCATATCTATACGCATTTTGGCATACTAGATGCCTTCTTCAGGAAAGCCACAATAATTCCCAAGCATAAAAGATGGAAAAATGTACACTGAATCTAATTTAAAAATGACACATAATACAAGTTAAAAACCTTCTTACTCCGTGAATAAAAAGAAACAAGAGCAATGATTAAAAAGAGACAAGGAAAGGAAAAATATCCTTTACCAAAAAGAATATACAGTGCACAGTATTAGAGTAGGAAATGCTTTAGAATGGTGAAAAGACCTAATAGGAAGAGAAATATGTGATGGAGTAGCAGAGCTGTCATATATGCATCCCCACAGTGAACCTGAAAGACAAGAGTGGTAACGTAAGAAATAGAAAATAATCTATTGCTTACCCCAATGGGATAATGTATGGACCAAACAGAAGAGAATGGAGGAGTATGGACAATGATATAAAAAGGGTTGGGACTCTGAAAAATAAAGATGAAACATGTAAGCCTCAATGAAATCAATGTACATGAGAGGCTGTCTTCTACAACGTAATAGGGTACAGAATGTGTTAGATTACCTCGAGAATTATCGTAAGGCGCTTGAGCCCAAGCAGCCTTAAGTCCGATTCAAAGCTCAAGGAGAAGAGTATTTGATATAGTAAGTAGTTATCCTAGTTGGCATTTATCAACTTTTGGGCCAGAGATTTCAACATAAACCTATAAATATTCGAAAGGCACATAGGTACAACTTGTTGATATGACCATTGAATTTATTATGCAATACAAGTATGCCATCTTGAAATCCTGCTCTTGCTTCTTCACTCATACAGTAAGTGTCACTTGTCAAGTGGGTGGAGGCAGAACTCAATTATGTAATCCTAACCTTCAAACCAATATAGCCCAAGTACACAGTGATATACATTCCTGGAATAATACCTCATGGGTAAGAGGGGGGTGAGTGGGATAGATAAGACGCAGCTGCTTGATAAGACATGTTATTCATGAGGGCTCCACAGACTGCTGAATATTTGAGTGTCAGAATGCATTAACCTGAGTTCCGCTCTGCTCATATTGACGGGAAGTAGCTGTCTAACCCTGATATGTATATACCTACTTTCTGACATTGTGCCCCATCCAACATTTTCCTGCTTTCCATAATCTCCACTGCCATCAATGACAAGGGACTTTACGCCATCTTTTTTTCAAATCACCTCGATTTGTCCATATATTTTGAATTCCCCAGGCATGTGGACAAACATTTTGGCTGCATCCTGGCAGTACCCTTGCCCCTGTAACTACCATTCCTAAATACACATTTGAGGGTTTGTAGGGGTACCCATAATAGAAAGAGAGGGATAAGTGAGTACATGAACAAAAGCAGCAGGCTCCGAAGAGTGACTAGCAACATCATATCCCATCCAGCTAATGAGATATTGTAACATACCCCAACTTATCCTTAATTCTAATATAGCCACTACCCTATATTCAGATGACTCCTCAATTGCCACTGCAGGAGGTGGTTTTATGGTCAGTTGACTGGGCTGACGTAACTCTCCAGACCTGCATTTCAGGATGCACAAGCCAGGAATCATTGGTACTTCACTTAATCCCTGAACTCTAACACAAACGTGACAGAAAATGGACCTAAGAGGCCGAACGAGAACATAGGATGGATTATTGAAAAAGTGAAATATTTGGAATAGTGACAGACTGAATTTCTTTCTTGTGTGAGGCTGCTGGTTGTCTGTGCCTATCTGCCTATTTTCTTGTGAAGTAATTTAGCCATTTCTAGATGACTGACTGCAGAGCTCTACCTGCTCTTACATCTTTTAATAATGCCTGGATTGAAAGTACTTTAGCAGCATGTGGTATCTTCTTCATGTTCATTATAGAATGTGTGCACCATGATGCTCCATGGAATCTTGGTATTCATGGAGCTCTGGATTAGAATTAGAGTGTGGGGAAGGTGATGAATCAAAGAGAGGAGAGGGTTGGAGCAGAAGCAGGTGTGGTGGCTGAGGTGTATCCCTGAAACTACAATAAAACTACCTTCTCTACAATAAACTGCTTCAAGGAACTTCACTTCACAGTGCCATAAACTGTAATCTACGGTGAATACCACATGTCACACCCCTACAAATGGAGAGCACAAATCTATCATACTGTGTAGACAATAATGAAATGCTAATTCTGCAATATGACCTAAATTGTTTAACAAATCATTCCAAACTTTTTACATAAACTGAGCTCCTCTATCAGTAATGATGATTTCAAGGTGTATTCTAAGACAATTTCTAAAGTAATGTAAAGTAATTAACGACAGTCAACAAAGTGATTAGACCTTCTTATGAGGCAATTTCAAAATAAAGCCTATGGACAGTTGGGACTAAGGTTGGGTAGGAACAAGAAGTGGCTGGAGAGGGCCAGCAGATTTTCTATGCTCTGTCTTGTCTCATATACATATAAAACACTTCTTAATGTGTTTTTCAATTAGTTTTTGCATTTGAGGCCACAAAAAATCTGCAATTAATTCCATTGTTCTGCTTTTGCCCCGAAATTTCTCCTACATCTTTATCTCTGATGCAAACATTTGACAAACACCATAATTTGCATTGTTTACATTTTGCTTAATTGCACAAAATCTCAGCAAAATTATTTGAAATTTCATGTAATTATGTGTGATGCAAATTGCTCATTTTGCACTTTGATTTAGCACAAAATGTTAACTTCTATCAATTTTGATGCAAGGAGAATTTAACAAAAGCACCCTGAAGAACATCTGCTCGTGTTTTGCTGTTTCCATGCATTTACAGTAATTTTTTACTGCGAACAGCACATTTCAAGGTACCTTTGGACTACCAAAGGCATGTAATAATGTACAGTGGCATAATGGCGTACATTCGGGAATTAAGGTCAACAATCATAACAACAATGATAACTCAAAATTGCCAAAATTACACAAATTATGCCAGCGTAATTTAAATTTCACCCATGCCTAGTTACAGTGGTGTAAGAATAGCCTTTTCTGAATATTGTGTGTCAGGAGTCCCTTGAGCCAAACAACTGAGGTAGATCAGTCTTCTGAAGGTGCTTACATGAGCTATTCCAGCATTTTAGTGCCATGCTTGAGTGAAGGGCTACAAAGTGGTTGAGAATCCCACTTCTCCTGCTCCTTCTCAATAGGTAGGGTGTTAAGACAAAATATCAAGTAAAAAATATCGGCAGACAGAAATATCGGAAATCAAATATCTTAACACTCAAATATCGTGAGGCACAAATATCATTTTTTTAAATTATTTTTATTAGGATCCAGGTATTGCAGTATCATAGTTATAAGTTACAGTAAATGTTCATCATAAATTACACATAGGAGTCTTCAATACAAATATAATTTCCTATTATATAAATAGAAAAAATACACAGGGTACAACATCTTACAGTGAAAGAATTTCATCATAGCAAAAATGACTATAAAAACTCTAAATCTCTAAATGCAGTTGACTTAAAACCAGATAAAAAGAGGGAGAATAGCTCATGAAGTGCCTACAATAGGATGAGGAAGGAGACCTAGGGTAGGTTAATCAGTCCATTTCATACCGCTCCTACATCTTCAGATTGGAAATATTGTCCCCAGAGTTTCTCGAACTTCCTAACTCGCACAGTTAGTACTGCATATAACTGTTCACTGTTTCTAACTCGTCTCATTTTTTGTAGCCAATCCTTCATTGAGGGAATTATCTGAGTTCGCCAATTTTGAAGTAAAAGAGATCGAGCTACAGCTGTTGCAATATATACAAATTTTACCCACCTATTGGACAGGCCCAATGCTGGGTCAACCCAGGACTCTCAGTCAAATAGTTGGAGCCAGATTCACCCTCCATACACTTACAAGGTTCAATATTTAAATCCAAAATCCCTGTAAAGCTGAACAGTGGCTGATAGCATGTGTCCAGTTTGCTGGGGAATGCCCTATACACCGTGGACAATTACCTGGGAGGGCCGGGTTAATATATGTTAAAAAAGCTGGGGTCTATATAGAATCCATTTAGAGAAAAAAAGCATCCAACGCCAATTGGCTCCTCTTAACACACTAAAATGTAATATATTGACTTCCTTCCACATCTTATTTGTCATTTCGAGGCCTTCGTATTTGTCCCATTTTTTAATTGCTTTTTGGGCGGAATCAAGGACTTTACATACTGAAAGCATTCTTTTCCATTCCCTTGGCCCTTTTAAAACCCCATCCTTATTTAGAGCAGATGCCACCTCTCTGCTACTAAGATTCTGGCCTAAATCCAAATCTAACAGAACTTTATTGAGCATTCGAAATGAGCCAGAGAGGAGAAAGTCATCCTGTGTACGCTGTTTACTTCCCCTAAATTTTGACATCTGTCTCCCATAAGGAAGTCCGATATTTTCCAATATCCTGCTTTACCCCACCTTTAAACAATTTATTGTGAGAGCTTCCCCCTTGGACCTATATCCACAGAAGCCAAGGGAGTCACTGCATTAATCTGGGAAATTGAGTATTTCCTATCGAGATCTCCACGTTTCCGAAAGAGCCCCATCAAGCTCTTATAACATACTCTTTTCAGCAGCTTAGTCGTCTTTAGTACATCCCGGATATTAAGCTCTTTAAAAATCAACTGCATAAAGTTATTATTACCTGAGTATATTTATATTGGACCTAGGCATAAATTGTGCAAAATAGGCATAGTAGTAATCTCTGAGATTGGGGAGCACCAATTCTCCGTTCTCTTGTGGTTCATATGAAGTGCTTAATGCAATTCTGGGTGATTTTTTCTGCCAGATAAAAGATGAGAACATGGACTCAGCAACTTTAAAAAATGAGGTAGTTAACACGCACGGGGTGGCTGAGAATTAGAAATTAAATAAAGGGAGAACTGACATTTTGATTAGGGAGACTCTCCCTAGGATAGTCAATGGAAGAGAAATCCAGAGAGAAAATAAGTTTTGTACCTTTGTGAGAAGGGGACAGAAATTAAGGTCTTAAAATCCTCGATCTTAGAAGAGAACCTTATCCCAAAATAGTGCTTTGGTTAGGAATTAACGCAAACAGCCAAATCTGGAGGTAGAACATCAAAGTGCAGCCACAGAGTATTATTTCTGTCTTCCTCTTATTAATTCTATACCCTCCCAGTGCCTCATATTGAGCAGAAATCTCAAAAAGCTTTTCTTGAGTCTCCTTCTGACTATGTAAAATTAACATGATGTCATCAGCATATAATTTTAGCTTATCCATTTGTGGGAGTGGAGGCTGGATACTTTTATTTGCTCAGATTGCTCTAGCTAGTGGCTAAATGAAGAAGGCAAATAAAATAGGGGATGATGGACACCCCTGTCTTGTCCCCCTAATACCTTTATTTGCCCCACTTCAACTGAATTAATGATAATACCTGCTTCGGCTTTACAATATATATTATATAGAAGCCTTGTGATCCGGGATGGAATACCAAATCTGGTCAGGATATTAAATAAAGTTTCCCAGACCACGAGGTCAAAAGTTTTTCCGCGTCTAGCAGGAACACCAGGGCTTGTATCTTATTCACAACAAAGTAATCCAGAGCTTACGCCAAATAGTGAGCATTTGTTCCTAACTGCCTGCCTGCTAAAAAACCATTTGGTCTAAGTGGATCAATCCTGCGGCTGTTAGATTAAATCTATTTGCAAGTAGCTTTGTAACTATTTTATAATCTGTGTTTAAGAATATGATAGGGCGGAACAAGTTAGGATATTCAGCCTCCTTGCCTTTCTTCAGAAAGCTTACCACATTCCCCTTAAAAAAAGAAGATAGTATGCCACCTCCCTGTAACATTCTATTAGCTAAAGATAAAAGAGGATTGGCTGAAACATCGTAAAAAAGTTTTTAAAAAATCCCCAGGGAATCCATCCGGGCCACAGGCTTTCCCATTAGGCAGATTCGTAATGACCTCTATCAATTCCTCTCTAGAGAAGGCTGGGATATCACAATCTACTAAAAATCTTTCTAAAGAGAGTCTATCAATTGACTGATTCTATGAATAAATCTGTCTATAATGGTTTAACATGATTTCTCCCACCTTCTCTGATTCCCTACTTAGTATTCCAGTGATTGGACATTTCAAAGCATTTATCTGATTCTTGGCTGTTTGTTCCCGTGCCTGCCTTGCTACAAATTTGCCAGTGAAGTTACTTTCTTCATAAACCTTTTGTGAATGAATCCGACTAAGTGCGGCACATTTAACATAGTATGTTTCACTCATTGCCTGTCTGACAGTGTCGAACGATTTTTTTTTAGCCCTGGATGGATTCTTCAGAAACCTGGCATAGCTCTGTTGTACCTTTTGTTCTAAAATCTGTTTTTGTTTTTTGGCTTTGAGATTCTTCTATGCATCCTTACTTATTATCCTCCCTCTGAATGTCTTCATGGAGTCCCAAACAATATCTTCTGGTGTGGTCTTATCATTAATTGTCAAGAATTCCCTAATCTCATCTTTAAGAATTTGTACCCACCCTCGCTCCTGCAGATATTGCTTATTTAACACCCATTGCCAAGGGCCCAGCGGGAATTTGGTCACTTCAAGCTTGAGGCTAATCAGCACATGATCGGAGAATCCGTTAGGCATAGTGGTTTGAGACTTATTAATAAGAGCTCGAGAAATAAAAAAAATCAATACCAAAGGAGGTATGAAACCTCCCCAAAAAGCAGGTATATGAAATTTCTGTAGGGCATGCTGCCCTCCAGGGGTCAGTTAGAGCAAGAATATCCTTGAAGTTCCTAATGATTCTCAAGGATTTTGGTTTTGTCTGTTTTTTTGCCTTAACTGAGGAATCCACCCTTGGATCCTGCAACAAATTGAAATCCCCGCTGATAATCAATCCCCCCGGGTTTTGCATAAGTGACTGGAATAAATTCACATATGGAGTAATGTTATCTTTCACTGGGGCATAAAAGCTAGCAAATGTAAAAGGTTTTAACCCTATCAAACAACTAACCCAGCACCAGCGACCCTCTGTACCACTGGCGCTGTTACCACTTCTCCACCTGCCCATTTTGACAAAAAAATTGCTGTGGCACGATGAGCGGCTTGGGCAGACGAAAACACTCTATATTTTACCCAGTTACAGTGAGAATCCTGACAGTTTACTAGCCGGGATATGGGTCTCATGGACCAAGGTCACTGCAGGGTTCTCGCCTAAAACCCAGCTTTCTATTGCCCAAAGTTTCTTAACGTTGTTGAGCCCATTTGCATTAAAGGACATTACCTTCAGGGAATTACTCACATTGATGTTCTAAATAAAAAAAAGAGGATTACCTATATAGACTCCCTTTCCCTTAGTCCGAGGAACTACAGAGAGAAAACGATCTTTCTCACAGAGAGAGTACACAATTCCCAATTTTTGCCCCTCCTTTCTCTTGCCATGAACTAATAAAAAAGAGAGGCCCTCGCTGCTGATTGACACACAATTGATGGACGGAGGACCTGGCCTGGCAGTTCGGGCTGGACTGTTCCCATTGGGCACAGGGTCAAGACTGATTTGCATATGGCTGGGTTCAAACTGGAAGGGCATGGTGAGCAAAAAAACGATGGATTTAGGCCAGATCTCTGTACTGGGGTGAATGTATGACATTGTTCTGCATTCTGTCCATCAATTGTTGTTTTTGCATTTGTCACCCCGAGTGGGACGGGTATGCCCAGACGTGGGTCCCGTGCTCTCCATGCCACTGGAGTTAAGCTATCCGGGCTGATGAGGGGTGAAACCCTGAAACCGGTCCTAGGATGCTTGTTTCCAGTCCAGGGAGGACCTTGCCTGGCAGTTTGGGCTGAGCTGTTCCCATTGGGCACAGGGTCAAGACTGATTTGCATATGGCTGAATTCAAACTGGAAGCTCATGGTGAGCAAAAAAACGATGGATTTAGGCCCAGATCTCTGTACTGGGGTGAATGTATGCCATCGTTCTGCATTCTGTCCATCAATTGTTGTTTTTGAAATTTGTCACCCCGAGTGGGACGGGTATGCCCAGACGTGGGTCCCGTGGAGTCAAGCTATCCTGGCTGATGAGGGGTGAAACCCCGAAACCGGTCCTAGGATGCTTGTTTCCAGTCCAGGGAGGACCTGGCCTGGCAGTTCGGGCTGGACTGTTCCCATTGGGCACAGGGTCAAGACTGATTTGCATATAGCTGGGTTCAAACTGGAAGGGCGTGGTGAGCAAAAAAACGATGGATTTAGCCCCAGATCTCTGTACTGGGGTGAATGTATGACATTGTTCTGCATTCTGTCCATCAATTGTTGTTTTTGCACTCGCTGCTGATTCAGGCTCCCCTCGAGCCAGGAAAACATTCTGTTCTTCCTTCCTTACTGATTAAATTAAGTAATTGCAAACCTGGATCTATATTTTTCATTCTTTTCACCCCTCCCCTCCACCTAACACGTGCCCCCCACGCCCCCCTTGTTCTCCCCATCACTAAGCTGTGGCGAGTGGTGCACCATCCCGCTCACACCTAACATGCTTCCATCCCCCAAGAACCTGGCACCCTGGTCTTGAGCCCAGATTGATCGGACTACCCTTACCCCCCTACCAAGTCAGCAAAAAAGGAAAAAGGAGAAAAAACAGAAAGAAAAAAGGAGAGAAAAAAGGAAAGAAGAGGAAAAAAGGGAGAAAAAAACCAAAAAGGGAGAAAAGGCCCTCTTATAGACATAGACACACCCTTGCGCTAAGGCCGCTAGACACCCCCTCTCTCTTATAAAGTTATCTAAATAAGGCTCATCAACTTTTTAGTAAAACTTAGAAAGATAGGACAATAAACAATGGCCCTGAGAGTCAATATTCAATCACTAGAGAAAGGGAGAGTTGCATATTGTCATCATGGTTCCCCAATTTTGGACTGTTGAAATGCCCCACATTTGTTGGCCCTAAGTTGGCAGGGTATACCCAGACGTGGGTCCCTTGTTCACTTTGCCACTGGATTCAAGCTAGCCTGGCTTGTTTCCGGTCCAGGGAAGACATGGCCTGGCAGTACGGGCTGAACTGTTCCGATGAGTCACAGGGTCAAGACTGATTTGCATATAGCTGTGTCTGAACTGGGGTGGCGAAGTAAGCTAAAGAACGATGATGGATTCAACCCAGATCTGTGACTGGGGGTGAGTGTCTGAAAAGTTTCAGCGCTCCGTCCATCATCTCCTTGTGTTTGCTTTGTTGGCCCTAAGTTGGCAGGGTATGCCCAGACGTGGGTCCCTTGCTCACTTTGCCACTGGATTCAAGCTAGCCTGGCTGATGAGGGCTGTTAGCCTGAAACTGGTCCCAGGATGCTTGTTTCCGGTCCAGGGAAGACATGGCTTGGCAGTTCGGGCTGGACTGGTCCCATGAGGCACAGGGTCAAGACTGATTTGCATATAGCTGTGCCTGAACTGGGGTGGCGAAGTGAGCTAAAGAACGATGATGGATTCAACCCAGATCTGTGACTGGGGGTGAGTGTCTGGAAAGTTTCAGCGCTTTGTCCATCATCTCCTTGTGTTTGCTTTGTTGGCCCTAAGCTGGCAGGGTATGCACAGACGTGGGTCCCTTGCTCACTTTGCCACTGGATTCAAGCTAGCCTGGCTGATGAGGGCTGTTAGCCCGAAACCGGTCCCAAGATGCTTGCTTCCGGTCCAGGGAAGACATGGCTTGGCAGTTTGGGCTGGACTGTTCCCAAGAGGCACAGGGTCAAGACTAATTTGCATATAGTTGTGTCTGAACTGGGGTGGCGAAGTGAGCTAAAGAACGATGATGGATTCTATCCAGATCTGTGACTGGGGGTGACTGACTGAAAAGTTTCAGCGCTCCGTCCATCATCTCCTTGTGTTTGCTTTATTGGCTCTAAGTTGGCAGGGTATGCCCAGACGTGGGTCCCTTGCTCACTTTGCCACTGGATTCAAGCTAGCCTAGCTGATGAGGGCATTTAGCCTGAAACCGGTCCCAGAATGCTTGTTTCCGGTCCAGGGAAGACATGGCTTGGCAGTTCGGGCTGGACTGCTCCCATGAGGCGCAGGGTCAAGACTGATTTGCATATATCTGTGTCTGAACTGGGGTGGCGAAGTGAGCTATAGAACGATGATGGATTCAACCCAGATCTGTGACTGGGGGTGAGTGTCTGAACATTTTCAGCGCTCTGTCCATCATCTCCTTGTGTTTGAAATGCCCCACAGTTCACTTTTCTGATCGCACACTACTTGCTTATGGCTTCTCTGATATTTGTTGTAATAGTTCTTTAGCCTCTGGGACATCGCAGAAAACATGGAACCGACCCTTTACTAGCAACTGGTGTGCGATCATTGCCTGTGCTCCTTGCGCCTTAAAAAAATGAAGTAGCTTTGCTAATTCTTTCCTCTTTCTCACTGCTGAGGCGGACATGTCTGAAACAATAAAACAGAGAGGGATTTCAGGGGCACTGAAATGTTTCTCTTTGATAGCTTTAGATAGCACTAACTCCTTCACCCTGTAGTCCCTAAAATTGACCAGAATTGTGCAAGGATATTTTGAATTTAGGGGCAGATGCGCAGGTGCTCTGTGGGCTCTTGTAAGTGTGAGATCACCAGGATGATCAGGGAGGACATATATTTTTAATGAAGGTGTTTACCCATTGCAGCGTTTGCTGTCCCTCCAGTCCTTGCAGGACGCCAATGATGGCCAGATAAGTGCACCTTGAATGATTTTCCAACTCCTCCAACTTGTATTCAATCAAGGACTTCTGTTTCTGGAAGGCGGCCATTCTTTCCTGTAGGCTAACTACTTGATCTTCTAGCTGAGAGATCCTTCCTTCTGCCTCTCTTAGGGGCAGATTTACAAGCCCCTTGTGCCGCTGCTGCATCACATTGCAGCGCAACTTGCTGAGTGATATTTACAAGCACAGGTAAAGCCACCCTGCGTGACTTTATATGTGCTTGTAAATATCGCCCCTTTTCACGCAACACTTTGCTTGTTAGGGGTGTGAAATGGGTGTTGCTGTGGGTGTTCCCATGCAACACCCATGTCCACTGATGCATTTCAAGCTTTACGAGCAATCGTAAATCTGGAAATGCGTCAGAATGCTACGCCACCCTATGGGTGGCGTAGCGAGGTGCAACGAGGAGAAATGTTTTAATTTCTCCTCGTTTTTTTCCTCTTTCAATGCTTGCTGCATTCTACAGCATGCATTGGAAGAGGAAATCACCTCAATTGATTGTTTTTGTGCAGGAAGGTGCCCCGTCCTGCACAAAAACAATCTCCCTATGACGCAGGCATCCTTGCATCATGGTGCAAGGGTGCCTGCGCCGGCACATGGCAGCAGTTTGTGCGCCAGCATAGGGGGAAGCACAGAGATGCAACATATTGTTGTAAATATGTTGCATCACTGTTCTTTCGAAACTTACGCATCGTGTCGCAGCAAAATGACTTTCGGCACCGCGCTGCGTTAGTTTCCTGTATATCTGCCCCTTAGTCTCTTCGGGATCTGGGCCACAGTCTCCTCAATTTTCATAAGACGTGCAAGTAGGGCAGTGATCTCCATGGTTTGTGAGGCTTTCAAGTCCTGTATTTCCTCCAGGATGAGATTTAGCATAGTCTTGGCGTCCTATTGCATCATTGAAGGAAGGCTGCCCTGGAATGTCTCATTATTTGAAAGAGGTGGATCATTTTGCACTGTGTCATATCCTGGGCATCCTGCCCAAGGGCGGGTGACCCCAGGCTTTAGCTGGCTCAGTAGGGACTGTCAAGGGTTGAAATACCATTAGGTTGCCCTCTGGGATTAAGCAGGCGAATGTGACTGTAGCCATGGCGACTGTGGAGGCTGTGCAGACTGCGGGAGCTGCACCTTCTTGGACTAATCAGTCACCAGGGTCACACTTGCCCCTGGGACTAATGTCGTCTTCATAAAAAGGGGGTATTCCATATCTTCTTTGGATTGCAGGAGAGCAGTATCTGGTTCCGAAATAGATTCTCTTGATTCTTGCATTGAGATCTGAGTGGGCGTCACTGATATGGATTCCGTGCTGCTATCGTTCTGCCCAGAGCTCATAGAGATTATTTACCCTCCCTCCTCCGAGGGGTGCTCGTCCTTGCTATTGCTTACACCTTTGTCACAGAGAGTATAATTCTTACGAGCCAAAGCGGTGCAAATAGCTCATGCTGTGGCTTGCCCCACTTTTTTCTTAGCCCGTTGAGTTGGGACAGATATCTCAAAATGTGTCGTTGTTGTAGAGGCAGAGGCCTTGGGATAGCTTTGCATTATCTAATACTCTCAAATCCAAAAAGCCTCTTGGATCCCTTAATTTAGTCCTTCTAGCAAATCCACTCTTGTAAATATATCAAATGTCCCCAAAACAAGGCAAAAAAGAATTATTGTGGCCTTTCCCAGCAACCCTCTACTGGGTAGTGCTACAATCCTGCCAAAAATTAAGCAGAGCGCGCGCGCGCGCTTACCCCCCGGTGAGAAACTTGGAGACCATCATGAGAAGAAATCCTCTCTGCCTCTAAGTGTGGACACCCCTGATATCCCAAAAAGTGCCAGGGAGAAAGCAGGCCTCACTCAATGCTGTAATCCCAAGCAGCTCCACACTTCTCGCTCCTCGCAGCCCTGCAGAGCCACCGAGGAGCCATGCCTGCAGATAACTTTGTAGTGTAGCTCCTATTTCCCTTATAGGCTCTGCGCATTGGAATAATATATCCTATAGGTTTGACATAGGACTAAAGTCGGTATGTCCCTATCGAGTATATTAAACTTAATTACTTGTGCCAGCTAGCTCAGAGGCCACTAGAAACTTCTTGACGACAAGAAGGGATTAGTTTCTGGCAGCCGCAAAACATGACCACTGTGTTTTCCTTACAGAATCAGGACGTGTCCCAGAGTCGTAGAAACAATAGATAACTATTTCACTCAGCTCAGTTGTGCAGGATTCAGTTACGTCTCAAAGTTACACAGAAATAACAGGCGGGCGTTTCAATAAAAAGGTTTATTGAACAGTCTTGTTTCTGTTGTAAGTTAGATGTGCTGTTACGATCACAAGACAGTATGCGAGATAAATGATGTACAAGGTGAGCAGTAAAAATAAATAATACTGCGTTAGCATTATCTTTTCAGCATATATGCATTTACATAAAATGACACAGCCTAAAAATGCGAGTACTCATACGATGCGTTTCTTAGCCTAGTTCTACCCAGTGTGCCTAACCTTTCCTAGGTGTAGGGAGAAGTAGAAGTAGGTGCTGTATTCCTGACTAGAGTATACTAAGAGTAAGTTACGCCTAGAGTCTAGTATGCCAAGAGTCCCTCTAGGTTCTAGTCTGCTCCATACCTGAAGAATGAGAGAGGTAGGAATCTCTTTCCGGACTCGAACTCCAACACCCCGCAAGGGAAGTTAGATCACTGGAAGCTGGACTCTCTGCGTGCAGGAATGACAGTGTCTTCTCAGTGCGTCTGGCCGGGAATCGGGCTCCTCTGAAGTCGAGGTCTCCTCTGATTTACAGGGGTTTGGGAAGGTATATTTATACCTGAAAATGTTAGCATTGATGTGAGTTGGGTAGCGAAAGACGTCATGAATGAATCCCTTAAGGAATAGAGGTTCATGCATAATGTATGAGTCCTTGAAGAAATCAATAGTCCTGGGCAAGGGAAACTCCCGCAGCCTGAGGGTCAGTTTTTTCATGGACTCGTTGAGACGCTAGGGTGGACGGATGTCGGAAGCCATGCCTGTATTTGGTATGCATGGTTTATGCCTAAATAAGGTCTGGGATTTTATGCCTATATAAGGGCAGGTTGGATTGTGCCTATATATGGTCATGATTCTAGAAAGCCCGTTTATGGACACCCTATGAAGTATACAACACCCACTCCTCTTTTGTGTATACAACAATACTAAAAATGCTAAACATTTAAAATGCTAAACATTAAAATGGAGTACCGCATAATAAAACATATCCTAAAAAAGCTTTAAAAGACATATTAAAAATGCAAAGGATGCTGTACATCATCAAGCAGTGCTTTTCATTTTCTACAGAAAGTGTGAAATAAATGCAGACAGTAACATAAAAGCAATATTTACATATGACTAAATTGATCGATAAGTTTGTTCAAAATCAAAAGTCAATTCCTGTCATGAAACTTAAATGAACTGAGTTAGACACACAAGATGACCAAGTGTCCCTGGGAGTACTGCCAAGTCTGTATTATAAGGCTAGTTCTACTTTAAGCAGATTGGAGTGCCATTCTCGTTCGAAAAAATGGGAAAAAGTTCAAATTTTGGTAATGTTCCAAGGTTTTGAAAAATGAAGGCCAAATTGTTGCTGTTGCACTGGAACACAGTATGCCGAATCAGAGTCAGTTCACGGGTCTGGTGTAAACATTAGATCATCTATTTCAATAGACAAAACATCTTCCACTGTCGTCGGTGTAAGCTGGAACACCTCGTGTAAAAGATTGACCGCACAAAGATGGGAAACATCGCTCTCAGCAATGTTCGCATTCGTTGTTACCTGTGTGCCTGAAGTTGTTTCTCGTACCTCAGCAGCAGCAGGAGGCGACTGTGAGATCTCAATGAATGCTGACATCAGTATTGGAAGCCTCTGGGGACAACACAGAGCATGGGCCGTTATCGGGTCCAGCAAAGCATCGACATCCTTTGGCGCAGCTGATGGATATGTTAGACAAGCGTCCAACACGCATTCTTCACCGCATAGCAGGCATCGTAGAACAGGTAAGATGCAATCTTGCCAGATTGGTCGGAATGACAGGAACCACGTGGTATTAAGGTCCCGTAGACGAGTCATACCTAGTAGCTGCACTATTTGCTCACGGCACTTTCTTTCAAGGAGAGCTTTCTCCATTTCGCTCGGAGTGATTTCGGCGAAGAGGCTGGCCATAGCGCAATAGCAGACAGATGAATAAAATTCCCGCAGCACGTGCTAGGATTAATGGTATGCCACCAAACACCGAATGTGCAAAGTTCGGAATGATTCCAAGTATTGCCTGGAACGGTGCTAAGAGACCGGTGCAAATGCTCTTAAATACATGTACAATTCCTGTTGTATCTGACATGTTAAAGATACGTGATATAATTTCTACGAAATGTATAGGGCAGTTTGTACGTATTAAAGTCTGTATCTCAGCCGAAGTCCTTGCAACTTGTAGATCATAGGTTTCTTTGGCCGAGGTCAAAGGCACTGTTTGCTGTAAAAGCATGGCTTTCATTCTGCTTAAAGTATCAAATCTTATAAAAGAGACGTTCGGCGAAGGCCATAAAGGCGACTCCCTGACTGTGTCTATTGGGGGAAACAATACTTGCATACAGCAAGTGACCCTGGAGTTGACCGTTACTAGATATGGGATGCCTGGCAACATTCCACAGCAGCTCTGATCATTCAACATGAGGTAACTCCCATTCGAAAGTTGTCCAAACGTTGGATTAATCAAAGCAGCTGGCGAACCGTGCTGATGGCAAGACAAGTTTGCCACAGAACCATTACAAGCTCCGTGTAAAATAATGTCCTGACATATGAGTGAACCGGTCAGTGCATGTTTACAGTTAGTACCGCTAAGAAACACTTCACGATCCCCACTCCAACATCTATGTGTATATGGTAAATTCCAAGATATCTTAATGTATTCCTTACCCAACCTTTCATATTTGCCTGCTTGCATCTGTCTGAGACAATACTGAAACTCAAAAGTTGTCACAGGCAACGTTATTTTGCCATGAATAACCCATTCTGTAGCTGGTTTTTCTGCCACTGTAAATGGTAATTTCTCCATTTTTTCAATGCTCAGCACTGTATACCTTGCTCCTTTCTGTGCCAATTCGATCTGTTTATCAGTGAGATTGTATTCTGCAAACAGAGACGACGTGTTGATGAAACGCCAAGGCACATAGCCCGCTCGCAAAGATTGCAGCGTCCATGTCAATAACACAATAGAACGTAATTGAGATTGACCTTGTTGTAACATAGCTAAATCTTGTTCTAGAATGTCGATAGCAGAGGATACAATGCCATCCAATGAATATATCCTGGAGGACAAAGTTGTTAACCCATTGTCGACTACAGAGAGTGTTTTCTCTAAATTAATACGATCAAGTTCACGTATTCGTTCTGCAGCCTCTATCTGTGACACTTTCCATGCTTCGTTATAAGCAGCATAGATGCCGGCATATATGAAATGTTTTTGACGCGGTTGTCTTGGTCCAAGCAAGAATTCCCTAAGATCTGCGTCATGTGCAAGTAAGGTTAAGTGTTGCTTCACATCCTGTAGTGTAGATTTATGCAGCCAATCGAGGCATAATTTACCTACACTGTATGTTGTAACTACCCCCGGATGTTTTCTTTGGACATATCTTGGGTCTGGCCTATGAATAGTAAAGCCCTGAGTTTTGTTCAAGAACCTTTCCTGACAGTTGTTTGTGTCTGTGGGCCAGATCAACCATTTCTTCCAATTTGGATGAGTTCTGTTGAGTTGTAGTATATCGTCAACTGTCACCACTGCCTTCGTATTATTATCACTGGCAGGTGTTGGCACAGAAGGTGTTTTCATCTCTTTGATCTTGGCAAATCCAAGGCAAGATGTCTGTTGGACGGTGTCATTCAAAAACAGTATTTGTTCAGGGATGATACAGGCTCTAAATAAAGATTCTATACCCTGTACTCGCCTATCTTTACTACCCCAGACAGTTTTTGTCTCAATAGTGTCTTTCCATAAGTCGAAACCCTGTGTAGACAGTTGGGCAATAAATACTTCAGAGTAAATCTGTTTGGTATTTGTTAACATAATTTTCAGTCCTGTTTTGTTTACATTTTTATAGTAAAACGTTTCTGGATCAGATGTATTATAACCTGAAAAATATGGAAATTTACTAGCAAAAGTTTTCGAACTACCTTGTGGTGGTGTAGGACAATGTTCCCATTGATTAAACATAAACACATTTCTTGGATATGCAGTTTTGTGCAAATAATGATGACCATAGTGGTTATAACAATATAATTCTTCGTAACCAGATGAACCCTCTAAAAATTCATTTTTAGAAAATGCAGCAGATTTCTCTAGATCAAACATTATATCATGAACAGTCTCTAAGTCCCAATCATCTGAATAGGTACTGGACGTAATTAAATCACTTAGTGAAATTTTAAATAAATGTGGAATGTTCAATTGTTCACTTGGACCGAAGATTTCATAATCTGTTTTGTCCCACACTATACCATCCTGTATAGGAACAGCTGTGATGTTCACTGATGACAAGTCTCTTGCTTCACGATGGGAAGATTTATGTGGTTTCAAAAGTACATTTACGTCTTTTCCTTCAATGTTCACATGGATGTATCTGCCACTTATAAGCACGCTCACAGTTGTTACCAAAGCTAGCCAGAGCAGGAAAACAAAAAGTCCAGATGTAATCCAGAGTTCAATCCATGGAGAAACCAGATAAGTCTTTTTCAGAAAGTGAATAAAGTCTTGTACTTGCTGCTTGAATTTTGATGAAGCTGGCGTCGTTTCAAGTTTGCTTGGATCTTCTGAGAACGTATCAAAGTCAATGAAATAGCCAGAAGCAGTTCTGTCAATTGTTGGAATTGCATCAGGATTCGTTGAAATCACAGGAACCAGTTCTTCACGTGTCACGTTGGTGTAGACAGGTGTATTTGGACGAACTGTTATTTGGTTGTCAAGAGGGATGAGTTCCATAGCTTGGTTGCTTAGTCCTTCATTTGTTACAGCTGAATTCTCGATCGTGATCAGCCTTTCAGTCTGAACCTCTTGAATAGTAGCGAGAGGAGTGCGTCTGCTACTAGGTCGGAGTCCACGAGGCCTTCTGCTTAGTATTGGCCACATACTGTGGTTTGATCAGGTCGATTGACACAAATCTTTTCTCCTTTCTTCCAGCAAGGGGCGGCAGAAGTACTGTCCTTGTTCCTTGAACAGCTAGAACAGGTACCGGTTGTCTGTAAGAAGGTCCAAATTCCTTCTTGTCCGCTATTTTTTCTGTGACTAGATCCCCAACTTTTGGAATCCAGACAGGCCTTGCTGGGACCGCCGATTTTTCCCCAGTGGTGGTTGGCTGTAGGGATACGTTGCTTTGTTTCGTTCTTAATTTGTTAAGATCCTGTAAAACAGCCAAACGATCTTTGATATCAAATGGTTTCATGTCCACCACTGTGCCTACGTGTTCTAAGTCTGGAACCCACATTCTTGTCCCAAATAGGACCTCATATGGAGTGACCCCCTAGAGAACTTCTTGGCAAATTATTGAGAGCGCGCTGAACGCTAATGAGGTGTTTGACCCACCCATCACCCGAGCCTAATACCCTAGCTGTTATAGACTGCTTTATGTCCCGGTTTTTCCTTTCCACAACATAATTTCCCTCAGGATGGAATGGAGAGGAGTACCGCAATGCAACGCCCAGACTGGCCATGGCCTCCTTGTAAGCCCTAGAGCTAAACGCAGGACCCTGGTCAGAATGAAACGTGCCTATTGCGTATGTGCCGATAAAGACTCGCAAATCTTTTATAACAGTTCGAGCGTCAGCCGAGCGCTGAGGCCATAACCATAGGAACCTAGATTCAGTATTTGCGGGAATGCCTTTGTGCAGTAGGACGCTGGCGATTAGATAGCCTAATGCTGTCTAACAGTGGTGTCTGCACTGGGCTGCCGCATTCGCTGCATGGTGTCTGGTGGCTTTCTCGCTGTAATTTACAGTCTAAGCAGTTGTTGATGAATATGTGAATGTGTGTATTCATTCCAGGCCACCAGTACATCTTTTTTAATTTCAAAATTGTTTTTGAGATCCCTTGATGTGACAGACCCTCACCCAAATGCGTTTCATAAATCAAGGCTGCTCTTCGTTCCATGTTTGGAATTACCCTATCCCCCACTCCAGGGATTCGAGCAAAAGGAACGTTATTCGCATCAATTACATAAGAGTACTTGAGTGGAAACTTTTTTGGTAACGCTGCACTGCTGCCTTTGCTCGAAGCATTGACAGCTAACATTATCTCACCGTCTATTTTTGTTTTTGAACGAGTGATCGCAGCTACGGAAGCCGTCTGAACAGCCCCCTTCGCGGCTTCGTCAGCCAATGAATTCCCTGCAACGTGAACGCCATCATGCTGATGACTCAGTGTGTGAATCACGTGAGCCTTTGGTAGTTCGTTTTTCAACTGAACTACTTGTTCCCAAAGCAGTTTGTGCTTTATTGTGCCACCTTTCGCATCTTTAAAACCATTTTCAAGCCAGGTTCGTATATAATCATTATACGACTGAACACAGTAATAGGAATCGCACACTATCAGTGTGAGGAATTCTCGATCCAAACTCTCAAGTGCCAGTTTGAATGCCTGTAGTTCAGCTCGCTGAGCTGTACAATCACCTAGTGATTGAGTTTTTGTGACCATAGGTCTGAAGATGCCATTTCGCATGCGACCTTTAACGATAGCACACGCTGCACTGTAAGCTTGCTTACTCCCTGTTGCGGGCTGTGCGGATCCGTCAGTGTAAATTACGAATTCATACTGATCGAGAGGCAGAATCTCAGTGGGCAGAAGACATTCTTGTTCATATTGGAGAAATGCCTGTGTTTTTAAATCTGGATCAAAACATATTCAACATCAGTTGCAGCAAGAGAATTAACCCACTGTATCCATCTCGGATGTAAAGCTTTAGCATTTGGAATGCTTGCTTTTGTGACCGCTTCTAAAGCTGGTACTGGGGTTACGACAATTATGCGTTTCCCTTGGACTAAGGCTCTTTCTTTTGCTACAGCTGTTTGAACTGCTGTTACAATTTTTTCAGTTGAACTGAAGCGCATTTCCGCTTGTGTATACAAATGTGATTTGTATGCAATTGGTACTTTCTCACCCTCATTAAAGGTTAAGTAAGTGAATCCACATTGACCCGAAATTATTCGAATCACCAAATTTCTTTGACTTACGCGTGTTTGTAAGTGATTTGTTGCTAACATGTTAGCCTGGAGTGAACGCAAAATTTCTGTGTGTTCCTGTGTCCAGTTTTTAATTGTGAAATCAGGTTTGATTAATGCGTAGAGAGGTTTAACCCTTTCTGCATAGTTTAGAATGTATGTTCTTCCAAAATTTAGGAATCCCAGTATTGATTGTAAGTTTTTTAGCGTTTTTGGAGGTTGGAGCAGCGCACATTTCTCTAGAAAGTTAGCTGCCAAGCTCTTGCCTTCACTTGAAAGCTCATATCCCAAAAATAGGACATTGAGATGGGCAATTCGAGATTTTTAAAGTTGAACTTATAGCCCTCAGAGGCGAATCCCAATATAATGGTGCTCACCCTGTTCAAGTGTCTTTCCAAGTCATCGTCTGTCAGATAGATGTCCTCGACATAGGACAATGCATCGTTGTCATAAATTTGTAGTAACTCCGTTACTCTCGCTGAGAATAAACCTGGGCTGTTCTTGAACCCTTGTGGGAGTCGACAAAAGTGACGCTGGGTCCCCATTATGGAGAATGCCGTTAAGTACCTGCTTTCAGGTGCTATATTTTGACAAAAGAAACCGTTTGAGATGTCTAATGTTGTTTTGTATTTTTTACGCACAATGTTATTCATTAATGCTGTGCTGTGTGCATTTTGCACTGCAAAAGTTTTAGAACAAGTGTTTAAATGTCTGTAGTCCAAAACTAGACGATATGTATTGTCTGGTTTGGAGACAGGAAACAAAGGATTGTTCATGGAGGAGGTGCATGTTTCAATCACCCCTTGGTATTCAAGTTGATCTAAGATCTCCCTGACCTGTTTTTTAGCTTCTTGCTTAATAGGATACTGCCTCTGAGCAGTAGGTTCATGTTTCAGATTTATTTTATGGTGAGGGGAGTCCTCATCCCATCCTACATGATTTTTATATAATGCTGGAGCCTGGGCCACTGCCCATTTTCTGGCATATGTATATTTTAAATGAATTGGTATGTGATTGGAGAAGGCAGGCATAATCATGTCCTCGCCATGTGGGCACTCCCTGACAAATTGTGGTGGCCAGTCTTTTTCTGCTAGAAGTATGTCATAACCCTTTGATAGTTTTTCCCCAAAAAGTGCTTTAACCTGTCTAGGTTTGTCTCCCTCCATCCGGAGTGTTATTTCATATAACCTTTGTGGAGTACTAACCCTGGTGTCTACAGTCTCTACTGTAATGTACTCATTCAAGTCTACTATCTCTAGAAGTTCCATCAGGTTCTGGCGAGCTATTGTGACTTCTGCTGCACTGTCCAGCATTGTCTGAGCCCATTCTCCGTTCTTGAGTTGACTTCTCAGAATTCTCGGCATGTCTTACTATTAGACCTGCTACTTTCTTTTTGGAGAATTGAGGTTTAGTTTGAATTTTTGTTGCGTGCTTGTCGTCTTTCGATTTCACGCGTTCTTCTCTATGTTCTGTTCGTCCTCTTCTTTCCGAAGTCTGTGATGAGACCTGAAAGGGACGAGAGGAACGTGTATCATTATCTTGATACCTATCAGGTTTTCTCAAATTATCCCTATTCCTGAGGTTGTACCTCCTTTCAGAGGGCTCCTTTTGAGGAGACCTACCTCGGGATTGAGATCTTTTCTCATTTGAATTTTGTTTAGTAGACTTCCACTTCTTTTTAGAAGATGTAGGAGTTTGTTTAATTGAGTCATTCTCAGGACTTTCAGATAGTTTTGGTTTAACTGGTCTCCCACCCAAACTATCTCTGCCTAATTCTGCATAAGATTGCTCTATAATTCTGGGTAGCTCTGTTTGATGTTCTGTAACATCAAATTCCCTTAATTTTTGTCGGATCGCCACTGCTGCTGCCTCCCCTTTAATATTTGACAATATTATTGTTGAGACCTGGTCGAAATTTTTCAGTAATTTCATACCTAAATTTAAAGCAGGCTCTGCCCCGTATTCGTTTTGAAT
This sequence comes from Calotriton arnoldi, assembly GCA_963921515.1. Lineage (NCBI taxonomy): Eukaryota > Metazoa > Chordata > Amphibia > Caudata > Salamandridae > Calotriton > Calotriton arnoldi. The sequence continues at coordinate 1,276,966 of CAWUFW010004773.1, forward strand.
TTGTTTTAGGACATCCGGTATTACCGCAATTGACGGAATGCCGTGTGTTTTAGTATAGATGGCAGCAAAGACTGAGTCCCAAGTGGTGCAGTCTTCCAGTTGTGGTGTGATCCCCATTGGTAAACTAATGGTTAGTATTCTGTGTTTCTCATGCGGGCTAGTATTTGGAAATACTGCTTCGATTTGAGTAATTTTTTGAGCTATCCAAAACGGAATTTGCTCCCGCTTAGTGGGCATTTTACCCATGACTGCGTATAGAGTCTGTGGTGTAATTTTTAGTGTACTCCCCTGTGGAGGAGTATGATTTGGAATTGTTAATGGTGGTTGGACTGTGAAAGTCCGCATGACATATTGAACCAATTGTCTGTAGATTTTTATTAACTCTGTGAGTTGATTAAGTATTTCCTCGTCTGACATTATTTCGATGTCTGGATGAGGTGTATAGCCTGCTAGAATCGGCCATGTTGCTCCTGGTCTACCTAGTGGACCGAGCCTGGTTATATTTTTATTGTGTTTTAGGGCGCCTTTAAACCAGAGCTGATGCTCCTGGTATGTTAATGGAATCTCAATATCCTCGAAAGGAATGTATTCCTCTGGTGCTTCATCTTCTTTGTAGAAGTGAAACAAGTGTGTTACTGGATTGGATTCAGGAAGAATTACCCATGAATAGAATACCTCTGTCTGAAAGGATTCATGTGCCTCAATCACGAAAACTGCTCTACCTCCTCTCGGTGGTAGGCCATGTTTTATAAGTTTTAGAGTAATGGCTCTTCTTAAGTTTGGAGCGATGTCAATGACACCCTCCTCGGTTTCATTTAAACCGGTATTGTTAAAAAATGCTGCTTGGGCTGGATCAGCCGCAGCTACACCGTTTCCGGCGGGATTGTCCCCGTTTAAGGACATTTTGTTTTATGAAAAATGTAGGACAAGTTTCAAGGAAACAAAGATAAGGTGCACAATATTGTGGAACACTGTATCCTTCAACGTTGAGCAAACCAAACAGCTAATATATAGGGGTCTTCCCTATGTAGCCGTGGCGGATACTATCCCTGCCCACTCCAGACGTCTTTTGGAGTATATGGGTAGGGGTCTCTGAGAGAAAAGAATATATGCACAGCTGAGTTACTCAGTATCTAACGTTGAATTACTGCCTTACCAAACGTTGGGCGCCATGTAGTGTAGCTCCTATTTCCCTTATAGGCTCTGCGCATTGGAATAATATATCCTATAGGTTTGACATAGGACTAAAGTCGGTATGTCCCTATCGAGTATATTAAACTTAATTACTTGTGCCAGCTAGCTCAGAGGCCACTAGAAACTTCTTGACGACAAGAAGGGATTAGTTTCTGGCAGCCGCAAAACATGACCACTGTGTTTTCCTTACAGAATCAGGACGTGTCCCAGAGTCGTAGAAACAATAGATAACTATTTCACTCAGCTCAGTTGTGCAGGATTCAGTTATGTCTCAAAGTTACACAGAAATAACAGACGGGCGTTTCAATAAAAGGTTTATTGAACAGTCTTGTTTCTGTTGTAAGTTAGATGTGCTGTTACGATCACAAGACAGTATGCGAGATAAATGATGTACAAGGTGAGCAGTAAAAATAAATAATACTGCGTTAGCATTATCTTTTCAGCATATATGCATTTACATAAAATGACACAGCCTAAAAATGCGAGTACTCATACGATGCGTTTCTTAGCCTAGTTCTACCCAGTGTGCCTAACCTTTCCTAGGTGTAGGGAGAAGTAGAAGTAGGTGCTGTATTCCTGACTAGAGTATACTAAGAGTAAGTTACGCCTAGAGTCTAGTATGCCAAGAGTCCCTCTAGGTTCTAGTCTGCTCCATACCTGAAGAATGAGAGAGGTAGGAATCTCTTTCCGGACTCGAACTCCAACACCCCGCAAGGGAAGTTAGATCACTGGAAGCTGGACTCTCTGCGTGCAGGAATGACAGTGTCTTCTCAGTGCGTCTGGCCGGGAATCGGGCTCCTCTGAAGTCGAGGTCTCCTCTGATTTACAGGGGTTTGGGAAGGTATATTTATACCTGAAAATGTTAGCATTGACGTGAGTTGGGTAGCGAAAGACGTCATGAATGAATCCCTTAAGGAATAGAGGTTCATGCATAATGTATGAGTCCTTGAAGAAATCAATAGTCCTGGGCAAGGGAAACTCCCGCAGCCTGAGGGTCAGTTTTTTCATGGACTCGGTGAGACGCTAGGGTGGACGGATGTCGGAAGCCATGCCTGTATTTGGTATGCATGGTTTATGCCTAAATAAGGTCTGGGATTTTATGCCTATATAAGGGCAGGTTGGATTGTGCCTATATATGGTCATGATTCTAGAAAGCCCGTTTATGGACACCCTATGAAGTATACAACAACTTATCCCATTTGTCTCTGCCACTCAGTTTCGAGCTGTAGTCTGATCATCAGTCAGAAATTCACCTTGCTGTTCTAATTGTGGCCAATTTAGGGGTTGTACACAGCCGCAGAGAACACGTAGCCGACAGCCAGCCCGATCGCTGGCATGCCTCGTCCTGGCGGCTGACTTGGCGGGGGCGGGGCGTTAGGGCTTCTGCCGATCATCCCACCTCCTCCGTAATGATGCACAAATATCATTGACAAGAATATCATTTTTTGAGGTAAGTAAAATTGTTTTAAATATTATTGATGTTTTTAATCTCGCTTTCAATAATAATTGTATTTTAGTTGCTGGCTGTTAGGTTTGTAGGGTTCTAGGCTGGGAAGTTAATTATGTAATAATTAATTAACAATTTTATATTGTTAATTAATTATGTAATTGATTTTAATTATGTAAATTCTAGAATACTTTTTTAGTGTTATCTTTGTTGTTGTGGACTGCTAGGTTTGTGGGGTATAGGGTAGGAAGTTAACTAATTAAAAACTGAATAACAATGATTTATTAATTGATAATTATTTTACTGATTAGTAATTATGTAAATTGATTAATTGTTTTTAGTTTTTTATATATTTAGTGCAAATTTAAAAATTTTATATTGAGAGTTTAATCTTTTTTCTACATTCATGATGTTACTTACATACGGATGTGTTTAAAGAGAAGTAGTTACGCTACTCTTGTTTAAACTGCAGTAGGCAAAGTAAAATGAACCTCTTCACTGTTCAGTATGTTCCCTACTGTTGTGCTATTTGGAGTGGGGGTAGAAATTCCACCCCTCCGTAATCTAGTGCTTTCCCTGCTGCTACACAGACTGGAGTGGCAATAGTAAATGTTACCCCTCAGAAGTCCAACTCTTTCCCTACTGTTGCACTGTTTGTAGTGGGGTTAGTAAATTTCACACCTCCGAAGTCCAACATTTTCCCTACTGTTGTTTAAACAAGTGGGAATAGTAAATTTCACCCCTTCAAAATCCAAAGCTTTCCCTACTGTTGTAGAGACTGGAGTGGGAATAGTAAGTTTTACCCCTGTAAAGTCCCAAATTTCCCCTACTGTTGCACTGTTTGGAATGGAAATAGTAAATGTAACCCCTCCGAAATCCAACGCTTACCCTACTGTTTCGTTGTTTGAACTGAGATAGTAAATTGAATTCCTCCGATGTCCAACGCTTTCCCTACTGTTATTTAGACTGGAGTGGAAAAATTATATGTCAAACCCCCCATCAAAGTCCAACTCTTTCCCTAATGTTGCACTGACTGGTTTAGGAATAGTAAATCTAACCCCTCTGAAGTCCAACGCTTTCCCTACTATTGCAGCGACTGGAGTAGGAATAGTAAATCTAACCTTTCAGAAGTCCAGCAGTGTCCGTACCTTTCCATAAACTAGAGTGGGAATAGTGTATTTAGTATTCTTAGAATTCGACTGATTTCATAATATTGAATATTGATTAAATATATTTTATAGCATTAATTGTTTGGGTTTTTATACTTTTTGCTAATATTTTTTATGTTTACAGTATTTTTAGTAAATGTGTTTTTTTAATTTTTAATATTTTATTTATTGTCTAAATTAATTATTTTCTTTTATTGCTTGTTATGGAATTGTTTATATTTTCTATGGTTTTATTTTGTATGTATTTAGTTTTGTATATATATACATGTATATATATATATATAGATAGATATATATAGATATATATTTTTTCGTAGTAATACATTTAAAATATTTGTAAATTATAAGGTATAATGTAAAACAAATAGTATTATTAATTGTTACACTGTATATATCTTTATATATATATATGTTTGCAAAGCAGTACAGGGTGCAGTGCACCACACAGAATCTGACACACCCCTGGGTGGACATAATTATTCGAGCACAGGACCTGCTCATCCTGCTGGGTGTCGAGGTTCAGTAAGTATTAATATTTTTTTTCTGAAAATGATATTTTTTTTTCAAATAGCATTTTGCTCACACTTAGGGGCTTATTATAATCTCGGTCGGAAACTGAGATCATCAGTTTCAATTCCGACCACCTAATTACAATATAGGTGGTCAGAATTGAAACCAGTCGATCATTCTGGCTGGATGCCGAGGGGCTCAAGAAGCCCGTTGGCCAGTCGGAGGCCGGCCTGTAATCCCAATGGACGGCGTTTCCGCCGTTGGGGTTTCGATGCTCGGTTTTCGACTGGCTTTCCATGCCGGGTTTTCCGACATGGAAAGCATGTCAGAAAGCAAGTTTGGGGGACCTTAGCAGAGCCCCCTTCTCTTTGCGGCCTTTGGTTGGGGGCCGAGGTGCCCCCCTGTTCATCGCTGTACTATGTGGCAGGCACCGCAAGGTGCCTGCCACGCGGTGCAGGAATGAACACAATCTCCCATTTCTCAATGGGATCTTGTGCTGCGGCCGGTTTACGGCCACAGTTCAAGCTCCCATAGGGAAATGGGAGTATGCGGCTGCATCATGTGTGCTCGCATCGTAATTCTGTTGTGGGGACCACCGACCGGAGGTCAGTCGGCCCGATTCCGTGATGATGTCAGTCAAAGGCAACTCCGACCAACATCATAATCTGGCCCTTAGAAGTAAGTTAAATTGATGTTACAAATAATATCCAGCTTGAACTAGTCAGATGCTCAGCGCTACCTACTTGGCACTCGCTTGGGCTGATTATTTAAGAAGTGATGCAGACGCATCCATTCCATCACTAAGATAGTACTATATCAGGGAGTTAGCGTTCTCTGTTCCTTTCTTTACGTAACTCATTCAGTCCCAATCTCCCAGTGATGTGTAATATGCATTGAAAAGGTAGAATGAGTTGGCCCATCATCGGGAAGGGAGATGCAATGTTCATTCATTGCAATGCATTAGTAGTTCAAAATGTAGTTTAGGTTTAGAAAATTAGGAATAGGGGCGAAGGCTATCTGATTTAGGAAAGTACAATGCTACTGCATCTGCCTGTCAAAATGTTTTTTTAGAGATTAACTGTAAAACAAATCTATTTTTTAATCTTCTTTATTTCTTACATCAGCACCCAAGGGCAAGAGGGCATCAGAGCAAGGCATAGGGGCTGTCACCACCAGCGTTCTGGTGGGTGAAACCACCACCTGTGCTGCTGCAAATAGTTCTGCTGGCCCCAGTAAGTGCTGTTATTACTATTCCCCTAACGTTTACCTCTCCCCTCTAGTAAAATTATTTTGCCATGTGCATTTTTTATACTGTCTTCTTTTTTTTCAACTCCTCTATCTCATGTTAGTTAAAGTCTTGTTATGCCTGCATTATTTATCCACTTTTTCTATATTTTGTTCTTTCTGTAGCCAACTTCCTCCTGTCTGTAGCTAACTTCTGCTCTTTTTGTAATCTTTCCCTCTCCCCTTATATGTCTTGTTGTACTGTAAGACTAAGAGAACATATTTTTGGTACTGTGAAAATTGCAGGCCCAAGTAAGCTTTTATTCACCACATATGTTTGTTGAGAAGTCTTACTTGCTCATGCTCACACAGTCAACATGAGAGAGCGGCCGTGGTCATGGTCCCCCCCAACATTGTGTTATCATTCATTTATACAGTATACCATCAGTTTTCATGACAGTGCAGCATGGCAGGAAAGTAATGAGATCCCATTGCATTTGCCAACCAAGACCATATGTCCTTCATTGACTATTCCACTCCTTCATTGCACTTCAATGACTCATCATAGCTTTGTCCGTCCATTACGAGAAAAGAGTTTTTTGTTGGCTTGACTACATGGCTTTTCCAACATGTCAACCAACAAACCTCCCAAAGTGATAATTTCAATAGAAGATACTGCTAACCAAACTGTAGTGAGGTACTGCTGTTGTACTTTGTTCAAAATAATAATTACTTAAGAGATGAATCCGATATTTAAAATTTGTAAAAAAAAATTCTAGCCATGAAGTCCACTGACAGAGGCCTAGGAGGCTGGAGGGGGAGGAGTTCCAGAGGTGGCAGGGATGAGTGGTGGTAAGTCACATTGCTTGCTTATTGACAAATTAAGTATACTGTATTTGTTAAGCAAGGCAGATATCTCACCCATTGTCCATTAGAAACCATCGAAAATCAACTGAATTTGTGCCACATTATTTGTCCTAAATGCAAAATTTTGGAATTTTTCAACCTACACATGAATTTACATCAAACAATCAAACTACTGTCTGCGAGTAATAGTCTAGCTTTGGCTAACAAATATATTAGCCACCTTTATTATGTTTTTTGATTATTAGGCTTCTATATGATTGGTTTGAAGTGATGTGTACATGTGGACATGAGTGAGACAGCATGAGTGAGTCATTTATTGTCAATATGTATTGATTATCTATATTAAAATTGTTTTGTATTTTTGGATAAAAAAAGTATTTTCTAGTTCTTTCTTTCTAAATTGTGAATATTGCACTGTCCAAGTAGCAGATTGTTGCCTTAAGTCTTTACATTGAGTGATTGATCTCAACCATTGTCATCACCTCCCTGCCCAGGGCATTTCTCCACCAGTTACCTAACTTCAGCATGGTTCAATTCAGCACTGCAGTGTTGGCTGTGCAATGTGCGTCTGCTTCAGTTTATGCAGCATTAGAAAGTTTTCAATGCATTACAAACTGAAAACAAGCTGTGTTTCCCAGTGCCCACTCAGTCACCTCCTACTAGTACTTCACTCCATTATTCTTTCCTAAGTTCTGTCCCTGCCTACAAAAAATTGGAAAATCCATTATTGGCACGTGCCACCTTTTTCTGTCCAAGTTATTTACGTATATATATTTCATGGTTTTCATGACGGATTTACACCTTTTCAAATTTTTCCCTTTCGTCATTTCTCAACTACAGTGACTGACTAGCAAATGTATAGCACATTAAGATCAGTGGCACCCCACTATTCTATAGCAAAACCTCTACTTGGCTCATTCGTTCTAACTTACCTTGCAGTAGAGTAACATTCCTTACTGCCAAGTGAAGGTATTTGTTGAAAATAACTTGTGGTGGAGGGCAAGGTCAGGGAGTGAAATAGACTAAGGGGCCGATTCCGATTCGGGCCGGAAATCTCTCCGACCGAGCCGGACCCGGAGAGATTTCCGACCGAATCGGACCCGTGCAGCCCGACCGAACGAGTACGATGCGCACGTATGCCATCGGACTCGATTCGGTCGGACTCCCATTGAAGTCAATGGGAGCCTGTCGTACAACGCGTACGCGGGCTCCCATTGACTCAATGGGTGCGAGGCGGACAAGGCGCCCCTACAGGGTGTACGCGGCGAGCGACTCGTGCCGTACACGCACAGGTAGGGGGACCCATGGGTCCCCCTGTGTGCGACTCGCGCGGTTACGCGTACGGGGGGGTCCGACACGGACCCCCAAAGTATGGCTCTGACTGCTCTTTCGAGCCGGACGGCGCGTGTCGGTCGGACTGCTCGCGGCGCGCATCGTACTTACCCGGCCGGGGAACGTCTCCATTGCGCGGTGCGAGTCGAGTCCGAGCGAGTCGGTCGGTGCGGTTAGACCCGGGAACGAGTCGGTCGGAGCGGTCGGGACGCCCGGACGAGTCGGTCGGCGATTTCGCATCGTACTCGCTCGCCCGGACGCGCGTACGAATCGTTCGGGAAATAGGGCTCCGAATCGGATCCGGTTAAGCCGAATCCGATTCGGAGCCCTATCGGCCGAGATCGGAATCGGCCCCTAAGTGTCTGATTTAAGAGTTTGGCGGGTGGGATACCCTGTGACAAACATTCCAAATATCATATATATCCCGTACCCTTCCCTGTACTGCAGTGCATCGTTTTTTCCACTGTCTACTTAACTTCAGACAGGATATTTGCTATATGCATGATGTGTGTGACTTAGTATTGTTACTATTTATTTGACTCTTTGGAGTCAGGGTAGAATTGAAAGGCAGTCAGAGTAGAACATGGCCATTGGAATTAAAATAAGTTAATAAATTGTCCATTACAGCTGCCCTAAATACATGCTGCAGACTGCAGAGAATAGCAGACCTGACGCTAGCATGCCTTCATTAATGTTGCACAGCAAGAATATTAATAATTGCGCTACACATTTGCCATATACATCAAGGAGAGGTTATTTTTTCTGTTTACACAGAAAAGGGCCTATTACGACCTTTCAGCAGAGCGGTGATGGTCTCGACTCTGCTGAAGGTCACCCCGCCTGTCCGCCAGATTACAACTAACAAGTAGTCTTGCAGGCGGGTGGCGTGGCAGTCCCGTGGCTGTGCCTCTTTTAAAGGCAGCAGTGCCATTAAAAAAGGCACCACTATGGGACCGCACTACAAGGTTCCTGCATGGCATGGACTCAAAAGTCCATGCCATGCAGGAACCTATGTGCATGACACAGGGAGGCAAGTTATGCCCCCTTGTGTGCATCCACAAATGTTTGAGTTTCATAAAATGACAAGCATATTGCGGCCTCTGACTGCCGCTCCAATCCCAGGAAGATAGCTGCCTGGCTACAGCACCACTAGATGGAGGCCATTCAGGCTGAATATTGCCGGCTGGTGGCTTTGGAGGACAAGGGGGAGGTGGGGGCATGTTCCAATGTCCCAGTCACTCCGGCCAGCCTGGCCCGCCCCCATCAGGGCCACATCATCGCCAGTGCCGCTGGCAGCTGAGATCCACCACTGCTGCCGCTCAGTGGCACCCCCCACTCCTCATCATCAACAGACCGCCTCCTCTGCCACATCCTACGGGAGCTGGTGCTGCTTCGCTAAGAGGTGGCACACCTTCACGCCCACCTAGATACCATCTGAAGCCCTTTTTATGCACATGTGATTTGGTGGAAGGGACTTTTGTTGTAGGTGGAGAGGATGGGAATTGGGGAGGGCAATTCGGTCAAGGACTTCGGACATTGGGGTGATTTATTTGGTTGGGGAGAGGGGCGGGCCTGTTGTGAGTGGAGAGGGTGTATTTATATGTAAAAAAAAAATACTTATTGGGCAGTTATTTTATTCATATGACGGTAATCTGTCGTTTGTTTTTGAACTGCTTTTAGCACAGCCTTTTTTTTTTTTTATTGCCAAAAAGCTGCCTGAACAGTCACATATTGTACATCGGCTTTTCCCCCTAGACTTTCCCTAGCTGATTTTGAAGTTCCTTGCCATATAATTATTTGCTAGGTTACTGACTTTACTTATACCCAAACTATACCTCATTACCAGAGTGGAAACAACACAGACTCGATCTGTCTAATTGCTTGAGGATGTTAACGTTTGCCACTTTTGCAGCACCCAGACACTTATCAAAGCGTATACTGGTTAGTTATACCCTAACCCTACTACCCTTTGTAACTATATTGACCACTAGGGAGATATGCCTATACCTATTGCCTACAACATACATAAACAAATCTTAATCTTCAGCTGAAGTTACTAACTAAACTAGTTCACTTCATGTCTTAGTTCTCTTATCTGAATAGATGAAGTGATGGCTGCTACCTCTCTCAATCTTTCAAAACCTTATTGTAGGATTTCACAAGGTGCCTTCTTTATTGTGGTAGTAGTAGTAGCAGGATAGCACGCTGACAGGGAAGACATCACAAGCAAGGTCCCACTCCCACCAAGGTGAACTCTAACTGTAAGATTATTCAGAAGAATTCTCCATCACAGGCAACTAGATTGAAAGAAAACACAAAGGGGCAGATTTACAAGAAAGTGATGCATCTGTAGAGATGCGTCACTTTCCCTGCGCCATTCTGAGAAACCCTTGCGCCACCATGAATGCGCCATATTTACAATACGGCGCACCATGGCGCAAGGATTGACAGAGGCGTCAGAAATTCTGACGCATCTGTTGGGGCAATAGTCACGCATTGCTGGAGTCGTGTCGCAAGCACGGCACAACTCCAGCAATGGATTTTGAGGCCTATTCCCACTACACTGCATCACTACTTACGCCTGCTTCAAGCACGCGTAAGTTTTTGACGCAGTGGCATCCTAAAAGTGGCGCAGTAAAATCATGTAGATTTCACTGCGTCACTTTTACGAGGCCTTCCTGTGTGGGAACGCCCACCCTGCATACATTATACCTGACGCAGGTATAATGTGACGCAGGGCTTTACAAAGTGACGCATCTCGCTGGATGCGTCACGTTGTAAAAGGCCGCATTTTTTGTGCCGCCATTGCGTAAAAAAAAGTGACGCAATGGCGGCGCAAGAAGGCGCAAGGGGCTTGTAAATCTGCCCCAGAGTTAGTGGGTTATTCATGTCATAATTTATCAAAGACCAAGGGCACACTACCACCATGATGTAAAAACCTGATATTATTATAAAAACTAGCAGTAGTAACTTCTGAAGAATGGGGAGCTAGTATTTAATTAACTTATTAAAACAATTAAAACTAAACCTATGAAGTCCTTGAGTCAGGAAGAGTGGACTCTGGAGAAGGTTAAGCATTTGAGCAACACAAGGCCTGAATGATGATGTTGACAAAGATCTTATATATGTATCACTTTTATGTGTAGATGGGGGCCATTTATTATGTAAGAGAAGTTCCCGCCGTGAGTGGGTGTAGCTTTCACCACATCTGCCCCACCAGTTGTGTGATCCATTTTTGAGGTAAATTCATAAGTCGCACCTCAATATACCACACAGCCTGGGGGAAGAGGGTTTGGGGTTTGATGAATGGATGGAAATGGTAAGTTGGACGGAGGTGTGACAAAGACAAACACTACACAATAGCAATATTCATCAGGTCTAAGAGCAGCAGATCATCATCATCAAATCTGTTGTGGAAGCAAATGAAGGAATGACAGTTCAATAAAATGCAATGCAAACAATCCTTCAGCCCCAGAGACCAAAGTTATTATAAATGTTCTGTCATCTAGGTTTGCAAAATAGGAATTATGAAGGAGTGAACTCACACAGTTCTAAAAATTATGATTGTTGAAAGAAAAATTATACTGTATATAAATGCCAAATTGGGCGAAGCATCTTCATTCTTCTCAGAATGTTTTTCTTGGGTGCTTGGCTGAACCGGTCCGGTAAGGTAAACAGGAGTTTTATGGAGCTTCCACCTTTTGTGCAGGAGAGGAGAAGGCCTGTGGTTTGTGATACAGTAATATTATTGTACAGTCAAGGAATAGGGCAGAAAGTAAGCTTCATGAGGAGTGGACCAAGAGGCAGAGCAAGAGCATAGGCTGCTGCAATCATTCATGATTACTCGTGTGATTAACTAAGAAGTGAGAGCAATTTTACAACCAATCCCAGACAAGTAGCTGCATGTACCTGGCTGATCAATCTCACAACTGTCATAACACTTAGCGGAGTGTGTTGATCATGTGATGATGTGGCATCACATGTCTGTCTTTAGTTACAGCCCCCGAACCACAACCTCATAATAGAAGAGTTTGATATTTGAGCCAGCACACTACTCAGCATTTCCCAAGTCAACGCTCCTCTTTCCAGTCTACAGTGCTGAGTAGGCCTCTTACCCTTATCATCATGTTGGTTTCCCTTTGAAGTAGATAACTTCCTTCTTCTGGATATTGAGGTTGTCCAACATGAGTCCTGACTCTGAGTAACAAATCAGTCCAACTCCCGACCCAAATCAGATTGAGAGAGGCAGACTTATAGTGCATGGCTGTTGATGAATAAGAAGAGAAAAAGAATATGAGCATTGTGTGTAGATTTGTATTTGTTAACTAAACTGACTGGTCTGGCTACCGAAGAACCATAAAAAAAGTACAGCAAGGAGTGGACCATGCAAGTAAATCTAGCAAAGTGTAAAAGGGCTAATCGCCTTCTGGCAACATCACCCATCAGCCCCCAAACATTGCAAATCATCGAAATCAAGTTTACAAATTAGTTGAACACCCTCACTATCTGCCATTACATGAATCCTCATCATTATGCTATGATATGCTAGGCATTTATGAAGCGCATGGCTACCCAAGGATCCGCCTTGCACTGAAAAGTCTTGTCTGTCACATAGTAGCTAGAATCAGATATGTCACTAAAAAAGGTGAGTCTTGAGAAGTTTCCAGAATTTGGTTTCTTCTTCAATAATTCTCAATGGTAATGGAAGCCTATTCCAGAGTTTCGATGCCCAGTAGGCAAAAGAGCGCCCTACGTTTCTAGTTTTCTTAATTATGGGTACTGTAAATAGTCTCTGGTCAGCGGAGCGTAATGATCTTTTGGTGCTGTAGGGGGCTAGAAACCGCTGTATTAGAGGAGAACATTTGTTATACATAGGCTGATGGGCCAGACAGAGAGATTTAAATTTAATTCTCTGGAGTACTGGCAGCCAGCGTACGTTTCGGTGGGTTTAAGGTAATGACAATGCAACTTCTTCAGGACCACACAATAAAACCATTTACTTAGGTGGGCCAATAAGGGGTGATCTGTCTCACGTTATGACAACATCCCGCTCATCATGTTGCATAGCGAGAAATGCATTTTAAGAGAAATTGTTTATAATACATTCCTCGCTATACAACATTATGAGCAGTCCTGAAGAAGGTTGATTGTCATTACTGTAAACCCACTGAAACATACGTTGTCTGTGTTGTGAGAGATCCCAGTCTACAACACGTAACAGCAGAATTTGAGGACCTTTACCTGTTGTTATCTGCAGTGTATGTTATATGTGGCTGGTATGAGAATGAGTGGTATACATGAGAGGATGTGTGTGTATTGTGTGAATTGCATGAATGAGAGTGGATTGTGTTATGGGTTGGGAAAAGTTACAATGGTAAATATTGTTGATATGTACATTGCAAAGTGTTTGTAAGTGAAATGTATGTGAAATGTATGAAATCATTTTCTTTATATTTCTAGTATAAAAATATTTTTGTCAAACCCCAAAAAATTGAAATGTATATGGAAAAGATTGTATGTTTAATATATAAATTGGAAAACATGGTATGATATATAAGCTATGGTCAAAATGAATAGAAAAAAAGTTACTTGCTTTGACTATTGTCTTTGGTCAGGTCATTGAGCACTTAGTGCAACTATAGAAGTAACTACGGAAGTAATACAGGTCAAGTGGGATTTTATACTCTTGTTGTACTAGACTAAAACACTACCTTTGTCAGTGGCAACAAATCCAATTCTGAGACCTCTGGGTCGCGGCCATTCAAACACCTTGCTGCTGAAGCCTTTCTGGATGTTTGCAGCAGTATGGGATTTCTCCATGGAGAACATTGCTTCTATTGCATGCTGCCAAACGTCCTTAAACGTTTCCTCAGAGCTGAGACATGCAGACAGCTGTTGCCTAACCCCACAAAAAGAGAGCCAGTGTGTAGTAATACACATGTAATCAGTTGCTTGACAACTGGTGCACATGTCTTTTGTAAGGTGGATAGTGTGAAAAGCACTCTGCTGCAAAGGTTTTCCAACCAATTGCAGCACATCGTGATGGAGTGCTGGTACAGCAACTCTGGGGGTCTGGCTGGGAAGTTTTCATTCCAGGCAGATGGCTGCCACAGATTCAAAAAATCCCCCTCCGTCTACAAAAGAGAAAAGGAGGAGGTCCAGTGCTAACATTTTAGCAAGCTTCCCGTTGTACAAACATGCCATTGGGTGGTTCCATTTATAGGGCCCCTCCTGCCTAAACATGCCATAATAGTATCTTGGATTGTGTTCTTTTGTGGTGCCACTGATGCAGGCGACCTCCAGAGAGAACCAGGAGGTGGTAGACTAAATGTGCATCTTGGGGGAATCATCACTTTATGCAGTGGTGTCGGCATCTGCGACTTGTGCCATTTGGAAGTTGCTGATGCGGGTGATGCTCGCACACTGCTGGTGACAGAGCTGCTTTGTGAAAAGCTGTCATCCACTTCTTCCTCATCACCTCCAATCACCGTGATTGGAGAAGATTCCCCTCTCTCATCATCACCACCAACAGCAATTTTTTTAGGTGCTCCTCCCATCGGATTGCAGGATGTTTTTTCAGATGGGCCGTTTGGCCTCCAGTACCATCGTGTGAACCAGGTTTACCTCAATGAACACTACTGTGGCAAATGGAGCATATTACAATGTTATCCTCCTGCTTGCTAATCATAAGGAAGTCCCAAACTGGGGAGGAGAACTTTTTTAGTGTGCCACTGCCAATGCCTGAAGAAGAACTGGAGGAAAGTGGGTGTGTCATTGATTGGCTCTCTGAAGTATGTAACTCGACTAAGGTAGTGGTGGATGCAGGTTTCAATGTGGCCTTACAAATATGGAAGCTGGCAGTGTTGGTGTAACCAGTGCTTCATCCCTCTGAGCAGGTTGACTAGAGGGTGAAATGTCAGTGTCCTCTGAGCCGGCTTCCATGCTGAGAATCACTGACTTGTATTGACTATCCCTTTCCATAATTGTAAGGCTTTCATGAACTTTCCTTTCTCTTGCCCCTCGCGGCGGTTCTCAGAATCAGGGGGGGTCCAGTCCATGTCCAGATCATCAGAAGGGGGGTTTGGAGAAGATGATGGAGTACCATTTCTTTTTCTTGCTGGAGATTGGGAAGTCAATAGTTCAACTACTTCTTGATCAGCAGGAAGCTCAACTTCCTGTTCTGCTCCTACTTCAGATAGAACTGTTGCTGGCTGCGGCTCCTGGTGTCCGCTTTGCTCAGTTTACTGCGATGATTGGGTACTTTGCAGCTGAGACAAATCCAATTCAGACTTATTGCCATGATTGCAGTGGCTGCCTCAGTGAGAGGCATGGTCTTCGGATTACTTTGGGGTGGTGCCGTCGATGCAGGAGTACTGCTCCCAGCTTGTTAGCTGGAGGACGAAGTGGCAGGCACAGGAACTTTCCTTTCTCTTGCCCCTCGCGGCGGTTCTCAGAATCAGGGGGGGTCCAGTCCATGTCCAGATCATCAGAAGGGGGGTTTGGAGAAGATGATGGAGTACCATTTCTTTTTCTTGCTGGAGATTGGGAAGTCAATAGTTCAACTACTTCTTGATCAGCAGGAAGCTCAACTTCCTGTTCTGCTCCTACTTCAGATAGAACTGTTGCTGGCTGCGGCTCCTGGTGTCCGCTTTGTTCAGTTTACTGCGATGATTGGGTACTTTGCAGCTGAGACAAATCCAATTCAGACTCATTGCCATGATTGCAGTGGCTGCCTCAGTGAGAGGCATGGTCTTCGGATTACTTTGGGGTGGTGCCGTCGATGCAGGAGTACTGCTCCCAGCTTGTTAGCTGGAGGACAAAGTGGCAGGCACAGGAAGTCTCCTGAAAAAGAGGACGACGGCAAGCCAGTGGTGGCAATGTGCTTTGTCCTCTCCTCCTCACTGGCCACTTTCTTGCCAGCACCTTTATTTGGAGCAATCTTCAAGCTTTGTATGTTGGCACTTTGCTGCACAAGCGGAAGCAGAGGAGGACTCATGTGTTATGGTGGAGTGACATCATTTGAGGCCGGCCTTCTGTCTGGCAATACTGTGGGTGAAGTCTCTTGCTCACCTAAAAGCAAACAAACAAGAAAAACATTCAGTGAAATGTTGCATTTATTTTTGCAGTATCAATTATTCATACAGTATTACCCCATTCCCAAATAATTAACAACAATTAGTGTCATCTTTAAAAAGGTGAATGCTGGTCTGTGCCCATGGCCTGAGACAGGCAGGCAGGCAGAGGGTGCAGGCCAGGGAGAAAAAAAAGACTAATCCTTAAACAGGTGAATGCTGGTGTTTGTCTGTGGCCTAAGAGAACTATGACAGGCAGGGGGTGCAGGCAGCCAGGGAAAAAAAAGAATAACCCTTTAAAAGGTGAATACTTGAGTGCACCTATGGACTAAGAAACCTATGGAAGTCTGGGGGTGCAAGCTAGGGAAAAATAGAAAAATGTTTAAAAAGTAATTGCCAGTGTCTCATTAGGGACTATGAGAAATCCTTTGGAAGGAAAGGAGATGCAAGGAAAATGGAAAAAAGGCATATATAACCGCTGTACATACATACGACAAGAAACACATTAAACAGATATCAGGGAAAAAAGCTAAAAATAAGGCATAGCCCTTTTCAATATCCCTAGGAAATGGCTTTGACAACTGGGGAAAAGGGATTTATTTAATACACTGGCTACATGTTAACCAACAAGCAAGGAGGCATGGACAACAAAGAACACATGCAGGCCTATAACAAAAGCATACTGACTGGCTACAAAAAAATGGCCACCGGCTACAGGGTCAAACAAGAACAACAAGCAAGGAGGCATGGACACAACAAAGAACACATGCAGGCCTATGTCAAGAGCACACTGACTGGCTACACAAAATGGCCACCGGCCACATGGTTCAACAGCAACAAGCAAAGAGGCATGGACACAAAAAAGAACAAATGCAGGCCTATGGCAAAAGCACATTGGCTTGTTACACACAATCGCCACCGGCCACATAGTCAAACAACAACAGCAACAAGCAAGGAGGCATGGACACAACAAAGAACACATGCAGGCCTATGGCAAAAGCACAATGACTGGCTACACAAAATGGCCACATGGTCAAACAACAACAACCAAGGAGGCATGGACACAACAAAGAACACATGCAGGCCTACGGCAAAAGCACACTGACTGGTCACACAAAATGGCCACTTGCCAAATGGTCAATCAACAACAAGCAAGGAGGCATGGAAAACAAAGAACACTTGCAAGCCTATGGCAGAAGCACATTGGCTGGCTACACAAAATGGCCACCGGCTACATGGTCAAAAAACAACAAGCAAGGAGGCATGGACACAACAAAGAACACATGCAGGCCTATGGCAAATGACTGGCTACACAAAATGGCCACGTGGTCAAACAACAACAAGCAAGGAGGCATGGACACAACAAAGAACACATGCAGGCCTATGGCAAAAGCACACTGACTGGTCACACAAAATGGCCACTTGCCACATGGTCAAACAACAACAAGCAAGGAGGCATGGAAAACAAAGAACACATGCAAACCTATGGCAGAAGCACATTGGCTGGCTACACAAAATGGCCACCGGCTACATGGTCAAAAAACAACAAGCAAGGAGGCATGGACACAACAAAGAACACATGCAGGCCTATGACAAAAGCACACTGACTGGCTATACAAAATCGCCACATGGTCAAACAACAACAAGCAAAGAGGCATGGATAACAAAGAACACATTCAGGCCTCTGGACACTGACTACAGAAAATGGCCGCCAGGCACATGGCATGGAGAGCAAAGACAAAATGGTGGACTATGGCTAACACACACACACACACACACACCTACACACTGTCCAGAAAAATGAGGCATGGTAAACAATGAAGAAATCACTATCATTAATTCAGCAATGCCAAAAACTAAAATGAAATGAGCTATAAAAATTTCACAACAACACAAATCCTCCCAAGATATTAAATATTACCCCAAAAAAGGCAGTTTGTGCAGAAGAAAAATGTGAAATACAAAATAAACCCATATTTTTAATTTAACCCAATGCCATCTCTGGCCCAAATGATGATTTAAAACAACATGTACCACAGGGACAGTTGCTTCATAAACCCACAACTAGTACTGACTAACCAACATGGTAAATGAATGAATAGTGCAAATTTAACAAAAATTGAGAAAATGTACTGAACTGTGCAATCTTTTTCTCTTACAAAAGATAAACAATGAAATGCAAAAAATACTAGCCCCCTGCTGCGAGTCCAGGTCACCCACCACAACCACAATCAAATTTAAAAATTAAATATAAAGTAAACACAGATTAATACTCATGCATGCCCTCTATCAAACAAACAACACACTGATACAAAACGTTTTTGAAGTTACTTGTGATGTCACAAAAACATAGTCCCTGATATTCAATAGTACATATATCTGCAGCCTGAATTGCAGACAAAGAGAGTGATCCTTTCACCTTGAAATCCAAATGAAAAGTAACCAGGAGATGGACAAAGCACTGGGAGTAGCCTTCTGGGCAAGAAGAGGAAGGTGGAGTCTCTGGGGCACTTCCTTCTTGTTGAAAAGTTTTTAAAAATTACTTTTCGCATTAAAAACAACCTGAACGATCCATTGGAGTAGCATATTTACTCAAAAAGGTATTTTTTTGAGTTGATTTAGCTGCTTCTTGAGTAGAGAATCTGCTCAAGAAGCAGCCGTGGCTGTTCGTACTCGCCAGCATCCCAAAGATGGTGACAGAAGACTCCGTGGTGACCGGAACTCATGCAAGTGGCCGGGAAATCTCCCTGGCACTCGGTAGTGGCCAGCAAATCTCACTCATGTACCCATGCGCATGTTTACACAGACCTTGTGTAGTGTAGCTCCTATTTCCCTAATAGGCTCTGCGCATTGGAATAATATATCCTATAGGTTTGACATAGGACTAAGGTCAGTATGTCCCTATCGAGTATATTAAACTTAATTACTTGTGCCAGCTAGCTCAGAGGCCACTAGAAACTCCTTGACAACAAGAAGGGAGTAGTTTCTGGCAGCCGCAAAACATGACCACTGTGTTTCCCTTTAGAATCAGAACGTGTCCCAGAGTCGTGGAAACAATAGATAACTATTTTACTCAGCTCAGTCGAGCTTGCTTAGTTTTCTCCAAGTTACACAGAAAGAAATAGACGGGCGTTTCAATAAAGGATTTATTGACCAGTCTTATTCTGGTGTAAGTTAAATGTGCTGTTACGATCACAAGACAGTATGCGAGATAAATAATGTACAGGGTGAGCAGTAGAAATAAATAATACTGCGATAGCATTATCTTTTAGTACATATGCATTTACATAAATAAAACAGACTAAAAATGCGAGTACTCATACGATGCGTTGCTAAGCTAGTTCTACCCCAATGTACCTAACCTAACCTAGGTGTAGGAAGAGGTATGAAGTAGGTGAAGTATTCATTACTATGGTATACTAAGAGTATGTTAAGTCTAGTATGCCTAGTATGCCAAGAGTCCCTCTAGGTTCTAGTTAACTTCATACCTGAAGAATGAGAGAGGTAGGAATCTCTGTGCCAGACTCGAACTCCAACACCCCGCAAGGGAAGTCAGATCACTGGAAGCTGGAAGCTGGGCTCTCTGCGTGCAGGGATGACAGCGTCTTCTCAGTGCGTCAGGCCGGGAAACGGGCTCCTCTGAAGTCGAGGTCTCCTCTGATTTACAGGGGCTAGGGAAGGTATATTTATACCTGAGAGCACCTAAAAATGTTAGCATTGACGTGAGTTGGGACAGCGAAAGACGTCATGAATGAACCCCCTAAGGAATAATGGTTCATGTATAATGTATGAGTCCTTGAAGAAATCAATAGTCCTGGACTAGGGAAACTCCCGCAGCCTAAGGGTATGTTCTTCATGAACTCGTTGTGACGTTAGGGTTGGACGGATGTCAGAGACCATGCCTGTATTTGGAGTGCATGGTTTAATGCCTAAATAAGGGCTGGGATTTTATGCCTATATAAGGACATGATACTGGAAAGCCCGTTTATGGATACCCTAAGAGGAATACAACACCCACTCCTCTTTCGTGTGTACGATAATACTAAAATGCTAAACATTTAAAATGCTAAACATTAAAATGGAGTACCGCATATTTCTAAAAATTTTCATAAAACCATTTAAAAAGGCATTTAAAAACCTATTAGAATGCAAAAGGTACTGTACATTTGAAGCATTATTTTTCATTACAGGCATAAAGTTTGAAAATAAATGCAATTGGAATGAAATAAGCAGTAATATTTACATGTGACAAAAAAATGATCGATAAGTTTCTCAAAAATCAAAGTCATTTCATGTCAGAAAAACTAATGAACTGTTTTAGACACACAAGATGACTAAGTGTCCGTGGAAGTACCTAGAAGTCTGTATTATAAGGCTAGTTCTACTTTAAGCATATCGATGTGCCATTTTCGTTCAAAAAAAAAAAAAATTGGGAAAAGTTCAATTTTGGTAGAGTTCCAAGTTGTTTAAAAAATGAAGGCCAAATTGTCACTGCATCTCTGGAACACTGTATGCCCAATCAGAGTTAGTTCACGGGTCTGGTGTAAGCATGAGATCATCTATTTCAATAGACAAAACATCATCCACTGTTGTTGGTGTCAGTTGGAACACCTCGTGTAGTAGATTAATTGCACAGAGATGGAAGCATTGCTTCCAGCATAGGTTGCCTCAGCAATGTTCGCGTCCGTTGTTACCTGTGTGCCTGTAGATCTTTCTCGTACCTCAGCAGCAGCCGGAAGCGTCTGTGAGATCTCAATGAATGCTGACATCAGGATAGGAAGCCTCTGGGGACAACACAGAGCATGGGCCGTTATCGGGTCCAGCAGAGTATCGACATCTGTTGGCGTTGTTGATGGAAATGTTAGACAGGTGTCCAACACGCATTCTTCACCGCATAGCAGGCATCGTAGAACAGGTAAGATGCAATCTTGCCAGATTGGTCTGAATGACAGGAACCAAGTTGTATTAAGGTCCCGTAGACGAGTCATGCCCAAAAGCTTTACTATTTGCTCACAGCATTTACGTTCAAGGAGAGCTTTCTCCATTTCGCTCGGAGTGATGTCTGCGAATAGGCTGGCCATAGCGCAATAGCAGGAAGAGAAATAGAATTCCGGCAACAAGTGCCACCAAACACCGAATGTGCAAAGTTCGGGATGATTCCGAGTATTGCCTGGAAAGGTGCTAACAGACCTGAGCAGATGCTCTTAAATACATGTACAATTCCTGTTGTATCAGACATGTTGAAGATACGTGATATAATTTCTATGAAATGTATAGGGCAGTTTGTACGTATTAAAGTCTGTATCTCAGCCGAAGTCCTTGCTATTTGTAGATCATAGGTTTCTTTGGCCGAGGTCAAAGGCACTGTTTGCTGTAAAAGCATGGCTTTCATTCTGCTTAGAGTATCAAATCTTATAAAAGAGACGTTCAGCGAAGGCCATAGAGGCGACTCCCTGACTGTGTCTATTGGGGGAAACAATACTTGCATACAGCAAGTGACCCTGGAGTTGACCGTTACTAGATATGGGATGCCTGGCAGCATTCCGCAGCAGCTCTGATCATTCAACATGAGGTAACTCCCATTAGAAAGTTGTCCAAACGTTGGATTAATCACAGCAGCTGGAGTACCCTGCTGATGGCAAGACAAATTTTCCACTGAACCATTACAAGCCCCGTGCAAGGAAATGTCTTGACATATAAGTGAACCACTCAGTGCAAGTTTACAGTTTGAACCGCTCAAAAACACTTCACGATCCCCACTCCAACATCTATATGTATACGGTAAATCCCACGATGTCTTAATGTATTCCTTACCCAACCTTTCATATTTGCCTGCTTGCATTTGTCTGAGGCAATACTGAAAAGTACTCACAGGTAATGTTATTTTGCCATGAATAAGCCATTCTGTAGCTGGTTTTTCTGCCACAGTGAATGGTAACTTTTCCAGTTTTTCAATGCTCAGCACTGTATACTTTGCTCCTCTTTGTGCCAGTTCGATCTGTTTATCAGTGAGATTGTATTCTGCAAACAGAGCCGTTGTGTTGATGAAACGCCAAGGCACATAGCCCGCTCGCAAAGATTGCAGCGTCCAGCTTAATAACATAATAGAACGTAATTGAGATTGGCCTTGTTGTAACATCGCCAAATCTTGTTCTAGTATGTCGATAGCAGAGGATACAATGCCATCCAATGAATATATTCTGGAGGACAAAGTTGTTAACCCATTGTCGACCACAGAGAGTGTTTTCTCTAAATTAATACGATCAAGTTCACGTATTCGTTCTGCGGCCTCTATCTTTGATACCTTCCAAGCTTTATTATAAGCAGCATAAATGCCGGCATATATGAAACGTTTTTGACACGGTTTTCTTGGTCCAAGCAAGAATTCCCTAAGGTCTGCGTCCTTTTTAAGTAAGGTTAAGTGTTGTTTCACATCCTGTAGTGTAGACTTATGCAGCCAATCGAGGCATAATTTCCCTACACTGTATGTTGTTACTACCCCCGGATGTTGTCTTTGGACGTATCTTGGGTCAGGCCTATTAATAGTAAAGCCCTGAGTTTTATTCAGGAATCTTTCCTGACAGTTATTCGTGTCTGTGGGCCAGATCAACCATTTTTTCCAATCAGGATTAGATCTGTTGAGTTGTAGTATATTGTCAACTGTCACCACTGTCTTTGTATTATTTTCACTGGCAGGTGTTGGTACAGAAGGTGTGTTCATCTCCTTAATCTTGGCTAGTCCAAAACAAGATGTTTGTTGGACAGTTTCATTCAAAAACATTATTTGTCAGGGATGATGCAGGCTCTAAATAAAGCTTCTATCCCCTGCACTTGCCAATATTTAGTACCCCAGACAGTTTTTGTGTCTCTCCAAAAGTCGAAACCCTGTCTAGACAGTTGGGCATTAAATAATGCAGAGTAAATCTGTTTTGTATTAGTTAACATAATTTTCAGTCCTGTCTCGTTTACATTTTTATAGTAAAACATTTCTGGATCAGATGTATTGTATCCTGAAAAATATGGAAACTTGTTAGCAAATGTTTTTGAACTACTGTATGGTGGTGTAGGACAATGTTCCCATTGGTTAAACATAAACACATTTCTTGGATATGCAGATTTATGCAAATAATGATGACCATAGTGGTTAAAACAATACATAAGTTCATAGTTTGATGAACCCTCTAAATATTCTTGTTTAGAAAATGCAGCAGATTTTTCTAAGTCAAACATTATATCGTTTACTGTCTCAAAGTCCCAATCATCTGAATAGGTACTGGACGTAATTAGATCACTTAGTGAAATTTTAAACAAATGTGGAATGTTTAATTGTTCATTCGGGCCGAAGATATCATAATCTGTTTTGTCCCACACTATACCATCCTGTATAGGAACAGCTGTGATGTTCACTGATGACAAGTCTCTTGCTTCACGATGGGAAGATTTATGAGGTTTTAAAAGTACGTTTACGTCTTTTCCTTCAGTGTTCACATGGATGTATCTGCCACTTATAAGCACGCTTACAGTTGTAATCAAAGCTAGCCAGAGCAGGAAAACAAAAAGTCCAGATGTAATCCAGAGTTCAATCCATGGAGAAACCAAATAAGTCTTTTTCATAAATTGAAGAAAGTCTTGTACTTGCTGCTTGAATTTCAATGATGCTGGCGTCGTTTCAGGTTCACTCGGATCTTCTGAGAACGTATCAAAGTTAATGAAATAGCCAGAAGCAGTTCTGTCAATTGTTGGAATTGCATCAGGATTTGTAGAAATCACTGGAACCAGTTAATCACTTGTTACGTTGGTGTAGACAGGTGTATTTGGACGAACTGTTACTTGGTGTTCAAGAGGGATGAGTTCCATTGCATTGTTGCTTAGTCCTCCATCTGTTACAGCTGAATTCTCGATAGTTATCAGTCTTTCAGTCTGAACATCTTGGATAGTAGCAAGAGGAGTGCGTCTGCTACTAGGTCGGAGTCCACGAGGCCTACTATTTAGTATTGGCCACATACTGTGGATTGATCAGGTCGATGGACACAAATCTTTTCTCCTTTCTTCCAGCAAGGGGCGGCAGAAGTACTGTTCTTGTTCCTTGAACGGCTAGGACAGGTACTGGTTGTCTGTAAGAAGGTCCAAATTCCTTCTTGTCCACAATTTTTTCTTCTGACTAGATCCCCAACTTTTGGAATCCAGACAGGCCTTGCTGGGACAGCCGGTTGTTCCCCAGTGGTGGTTGACTGTAGGAATACGTTGCTTTGTTTTGTTCTTAATTTGTTTAAGTCCTGTAAAAAAGCCAAACGATCTTTGATATCAAATGGTTTATTTTCCACCACTGTGCCTACGTGTTCAAGGTCTGGTACCCACATTCTTGTCCCAAATAGGATCTCATATGGAGTGACCCCCCCTAGAGAACTTCTTGGCAGATTGTTCAATGCACGTTGAACCCCACTAAGGTGTTTGACCCACCCATCACCCGAACCTAATACCCTAGCTGTTATAGACTGCTTTATGTCCCGGTTTTTCCTTTCCACAACCGAATTTCCCTCAGGATGGAATGGAGAGGAGTACCGCAATGCAACGCCCAGACTGGCCATGGCTTCTTTGTAAGCCCTAGAGCTAAACGCAGGACCCTGGTCAGAATGTAGCGTGACTATTGCGTATGTGCCGATAAAGACTCGCAAATCTTTTATAACAGTTAGAGCGTCAGCCGAGCGCTGAGGCCATAACCATAGGAACCTAGAGCATGAATCCACTGCAACCAAGATGTATTTATAGTTACCGTCCCTTTGCAGGGGACCGCAGTGGTCAAGGTAAACACAAGCTAATATTTTATCTGAAATTAACAGGGGTGTCTGCGCAGGACGTTTCACTGTGGAGACTTTCATCTGTTGGCATATATCACATTCTAAAACATAGTTCTTTGTTTGTTTTCTAATGCCAGGGCACCAATATCTTTGCTTCAGTAAAGATACTGTTGCGGAAACACCTGCATGGGCAGAAGCTATCCCTTCGTGTGGTGCTAGGATTAGTCCTAATCTGCGTTCGTTGTTTGGAATTACCCTATCCCCCACTCCAGGGATTCGAGCAAAAGGAACGTTGTGCGCATCAGTTACATAAGAGTACTTGAGTGGAAACTTTTTTGGTAACGCTGCACTGCTGCCTTTGCTTGATGCATTGACAGCCAACATTATCTCACCGTCTATTTTTGTTTTTGAACGAGTGATCGCAGCTACGGAAGCCGTCTGCACAGCCCCTTTGCGGCTTCGTCAGCCAATGAATTCCCTGCAACGTGAACGCCATCACGTTGATGACTCAGTGTGTGGATCACGTGAGCCTTTGGTAGTTCGTTTTTCAACTGAACTACTTGTTCCCAAAGCAATTTGTGCTTTATTGTGCCACCTTTCGCATCTTTGAAACCATTTTCAAGCCAGTTTTGTATATAGTCATTATACGACTGAACACAGTAAAAGGAATCGCACACTATTAGTGTGGGGAATTCTCGATCTGTACTTTCAAGTGCCAGTTTGAATGCTTGTAGTTCAGCTCGCTGAGCTGTACAATCCCCTAGAGATTGTGTTTTTGTGACCATAGGTCTGAAGATGCCATCTCGCAGGCGACCTTTAACGATTGCACACGCTGCACTGTAAGCTTGCTTACCCCCTATTGCGGGATGTGCGGATCCGTCAGTGTAAATTATAAATTCGTACTGATCAAGAGGCAGAATTTCAGTAGGCAGAGGACATTCTTGTTCATATTGTAGGAATGCTTGTGTTTTTAAATCTGGATCAAAAACATATTCAACATCTGTTGCAGCAAGAGAATTAACCCATTGTATCCATCTTGGATGTAATGCTTTAGCATTTGGAATGCTCGCTTTTGTAACAGCTTCTAAAGCCGGTACTGGGGTTACGACAATAATGCGTTTCCCTTGGGCTAAGGCTCTTTCCTTTGCTACAGCGGTTTGAACTGCTGTCAGAATTTTTTCAGTTGAACTGAAGCGCATTTCCGCTTGTGTGTACAAATGAGATTTGTATGCGATTGGTATTTTCTCACCCTCATTGAAGGTTAAGTAGGTGAATCCACATTGACCCGAAATTATTCGAATCACCAAATTGCGTTGACTTACGCGTGTTTGTAAGTGATTTGTTGCTAACATGTTAGCCTGGAGTGAACGCATGATTTCTGTGTGTTCCTGTGTCCAGTTTTTGACTGAAAAATCAGGTTTGATTAATGCGTAGAGAGGTTTAACCCTTTCTGCATAATTTGGTATGTATGTTCTTCCAAAATTTAGGAATCCCAGGATGGATTGTAAGATTTTTAGCGTTTTTGGAGGTTGGAGCAGCGCACACTTTTCTAAAAAGTTAGCTGCCAAGCTCTTCCCTTCACTTGAAAGCTCATATCCTAGAAATAGGACATTGAGATGGGCAATTCTGGACTTTTTAAAGTTGAACTTGTAGCCCTCAGAGGCGAAACCCAGTATAATGGTGCTCACCCTGTTCAAGTGTTTGTCCAGGTCATCGTCTGTCAGATATATGTCATCGACATAAGACAATGCCTCATTGTCATAAATTTGTAATAACTCCGTTACCCTCGCTGAGAATAAACCTGGGCTATTCTTGAACCCTTGTGGGAGTCGACAAAAGTGACGCTGGGTCCCCATTATGGAGAATGCTGTTAAGTACCTGCTTTCAGGTGCTATGTTTTGACAAAAGAAACCATTTGAGATGTCTAATGTTGTTTTATATTTTTACGCTCAATGTTATTCATTAATGCTGTGCTATGTGCATTTTGCACTGCAAAAGTTTTAGAACAAGTGTTTAGGTGTCTGTAATCCAAAACTAGACGATATGTATTGTCTGGTTTGGAGACAGGAAACAAAGGATTGTTCATTGAGGAGGTGCATGTTTCAATCACCCCTTGATATTCAAGTTGATCTAAGATCTCCCTGACCTGTTTTTTAGCTTCTTGCTTTATTGGGTACTGCCGTTGTGCAGTTGGTTCATGTTTCAGATGTATTTTATGGTGAGGTGAGTCCTCATCCCATCCTACATGATTTTTATATAATGCTGGGGCCTGGGCCACTGCCCATTTCCTGCAAAAGACACACAATTGATGGACGGAATGCAGAACAAATCAAAACATTCACCCCCAGTCAAGAGATCTGGGTTAAATCCATCATTCTTTTGCTCACCATGCCACCCCAGTTTAGACCTGGCCATATGCAAATCAGTCTTGACCCTGTGCCTCATGGGAACAGTCCAGCCTGAACTGCCAAGCCAGGTCCTCCCTGGACCGGAAACAAGCATCCTAGGACCGGTTTCGGGTTTCACCCCTCTTCAGCCAGGATAGCTTGATTCCAGTGGCACAGTGAGTCCAGGACCCACGTCTGGGCATACCTGGCGCACTTAGGGCGAGAAAGCAAAGACACACAATTGATGGACGGAATGCAGAACAAATCAAAACATTCACCCCCAGTCAAGAGATCTGGGTTAAATCCATCATTCTTTTGCTCACCATGCCACCCCAGTTTAGACCTGGCCATATGCAAATCAGTCTTGACCCTGTGCCTCATGGGAACAGTCCAGTCCGAACTGCCAAGCCAGGTCCTCCCTGGACCGGAAACAAGCATCCTAGGACCGGTTTCGGGTTTCACCCCTCTTCAGCCAGGATAGCCTGATTCCAGTGGCACAGTGAGCCCAGGACCCACGTCTGGGCATACCTGGCGCACTTAGGGCGAGAAAGCAAAAGACACACAATTGATGGACGGAATGCAGAACAAATCAAAACATTCACCCCCAGTCAAGAGATCTGGGTTAAATCCATCATTCTTTTGCTCACCATGCCACCCCAGTTTAGACCTGGCCATATGCAAATCAGTCTTGACCCTGTGCCTCATGGGAACAGTCCAGCCCAAACTGCCAAGCCAGGTCCTCCCTGGACCGGAAACAAGCATCCTAGGACCGGTTTTGGGGTTTCACCCTCTTCAGCCAGGATAGCTTGATTCCAGTGGCACAGTGAGCCCAGGACCCACGTCTGGGCATACCTGGCGCACTTAGGGCGAGAAAGCAAAGACACACAATTGATGGACGGAAAGCAGAACAAATCAAAACATTCACCCCGAGTCAAGAGATCTGGGTTAAATCCATCATTCTTTTGCTCACCATGCCACCCCAGTTTAGACCTGGCCATATGCAAATCAGTCTTGACCCTGTGCCTCATGGGAACAGTCCAGCCCAAACTGCCAAGCCAGGTCCTCCCTGGACCGGAAACAAGCATCCTAGGACTGTTTTCGGGGTTTCACCCCTCTTCAGCCAGGATAGCTTGATTCCAGTGGCACAGTGAGCCCAGGACCCACGTCTGGGCATACCTGGCGCACTTAGGGCGAGAAAGCAAAAGACACACAATTGATGGACGGAATGCAGAACAAATCAAAACATTCACCCCCAGTCAAGAGATCTGGGTTAAATCCATCATTCTTTTGCTCACCATGCCACCCCAGTTTAGACCTGGCCATATGCAAATCAGTCTTGACCCTGTGCCTCATGGGAACAGTCCAGCCCGAACTGCCAAGCCAGGTCCTCCCTGGACCGGAAACAAGCATCCTAGGACTGGTTTCGGGGTTTCACCCTCTTCAGCCAGGATAGCTTGATTCCAGTGGCACAGTGAGCCCAGGACCCACGTCTGGGCATACCTGGCGCACTTAGGGCGAGAAAGCAAAAGACACACAATTGATGGACGGAATGCAGAACAAATCAAAACATTCAACCCCAGTCAAGAGATCTGGGTTAAATCCATCATTCTTTTGCTCACCATGCCACCCCAGTTTAGACCTGGCCATATGCAAATCAGTCTTGACCCTGTGCCTCATGGGAACAGTCCAGCCCGAACTGCCAAGCCAGGTCCTCCCTGGACCGGAAACAAGCATCCTAGGACCGGTTTCGGGGTTTCACCCCTCTTCAGCCAGGATAGCTTGATTCCAGTGGCACAGTGAGCCCAGGACCCACGTCTGGGCATACCTGGCGCACTTAGGGCGAGAAAGCAAAAGACACACAATTGATGGACGGAATGCAGAACAAATCAAAACATTCACCCCCAGTCAAGAGATCTGGGTTAAATCCATCATTCTTTTGCTCACCATGCCACCCCAGTTTAGACCTGGCCATATGCAAATCAGTCTTGACCCTGTGCCTCATGGGAACAGTCCAGCCCGAACTGCCAAGCCAGGTCCTCCCTGGACCGGAAACAAGCATCCTAGGACCGGTTTCGGGTTTCACCCCTCTTCAGCCAGGATAGCTTGATTCCAGTGGCACAGTGAGCCCAGGACCCACGTCTGGGCATACCTGGCGCACTTGGGGCGAGAAAGCAAAAGACACACAATTGATGGACGGAATGCAGAACAAATCAAAACATTCACCCCCAGTCAAGAGATCTGGGTTAAATCCATCATTCTTTTGCTCACCATGCCACCCCAGTTTAGACATGGCCATATGCAAATCAGTCTTGACCCTGTGCCTCATGGGAACAGTCCAGCCCGAACTGCCAAGCCAGGTCCTCCCTGGACCGGAAACAAGCATCCTAGGACCGGTTTCGGGTTTCACCCTCTTCAGCCAGGATAGCTTGATTCCAGTGGCACAGTGAGCCCAGGACCCACGTCTGGGCATACCTGGCGCACTTAGGGCGAGAAAGCAAAAGACACACAATTGATGGACGGAATGCAGAACAAATCAAAACATTCACCCCCAGTCAAGAGATCTGGGTTAAATCCATCATTCTTTTGCTCACCATGCCACCCCAGTTTAGACCTGGCCATATGCAAATCAGTCTTGACCCTGTGCCTCATGGGAACAGTCCAGCCCGAACTGCCAAGCCAGGTCCTCCCTGGACCGGAAACAAGCATCCTAGGACCGGTTTCGGGGTTTCACCCCTCTTCAGCCAGGATAGCTTGATTCCAGTGGCACAGTGAGCCCAGGACCCACGTCTGGGCATACCTGGCGCACTTAGGGCGAGAAAGCAAAAGACACACAATTGATGGACGGAATGCAGAACAAATCAAAACATTCACCCCCAGTCAAGAGATCTGGGTTAAATCCATCATTCTTTTGCTCACCATGCCACCCCAGTTTAGACCTGGCCATATGCAAATCAGTTTTGACCCTGTGCCTCATGGGAACAGTCCAGCCCGAACTGCCAAGCCAGGTCCTCCCTGGACTGGAAACAAGCATCCTAGGACCGGTTTCGGGGTTTCACCCCTCCAGGATAGCTTGATTCCAGTGGCACAGTGAGCCCAGGACCCACGTCTGGGCATACCTGGCGCACTTGGGGCGAGAAAGCAAAAGACACACAATTGATGGACGGAATGCAGAACAAATCAAAACATTCACCCCCAGTCAAGAGATCTGGGTTAAATCCATCATTCTTTTGCTCACCATGCCACCCCAGTTTAGACCTGGCCATATGCAAATCAGTCTTGACCCTGTTCCTCATGGGAACAGTCCAGCCCGAACTGCCAAGCCAGGTCCTCCCTGGACCGGAAACAAGCATCCTAGGACCGGTTTCGGGGTTTCACCCTCTTCAGCCAGGATAGCTTGATTCCAGTGGCACAGTGAGCCCAGGACCCACGTCTGGGCATACCTGGCGCACTTAGGGCGAGAAAGCAAAAGACACACAATTGATGGACGGAATGCAGAACAAATCAAAACATTCACCCCCAGTCAAGAGATCTGGGTTAAATCCATCATTCTTTTGCTCACCATGCCACCCCAGTTTAGACCTGGCCATATGCAAATCAGTCTTGACCCTGTGCCTCATGGGAACAGTCCAGCCCAAACTGCCAAGCCAGGTCCTCCCTGGACCGGAAACAAGCATCCTAGGACCGGTTTTGGGGTTTCACCCCTCTTCAGCCAGGATAGCTTGATTCCAGTGGCACAGTGAGCCCAGGACCCACGTCTGGGCATACCTGGCGCACTTAGGGCAAGAAAGCAAAAGACACACAATTGATGGACGGAATGCAGAACAAATCAAAACATTCACCCCCAGTCAAGAGATCTGGGTTAAATCATCATTCTTTTGCTCACCATGCCACCCCAGTTTAGACCTGGCCATATGCAAATCAGTCTTGACCCTGGGCCTCATGGGAACAGTCCAGCCCGAACTGCCAAGCCAGGTCCTCCCTGGACCGGAAACAAGCATCCTAGGCCCGGTTTCGGGGTTTCACCCCTCTTCAGCCAGGATAGCTTGACTTCAGTGGCATGGAGAGCACGGGACCCACGTCTGGGCATACCCGTCCACTAAGGTGTTTGACCCACCCATCACCCGAACCTAATACCCTAGCTGTTATAGACTGCTTTATGTCCCGGTTTTTCCTTTCCACAACCGAATTTCCCTCAGGATGGAATGGAGAGGAGTACCGCAATGCAACGCCCAGACTGGCCATGGCTTCTTTGTAAGCCCTAGAGCTAAACGCAGGACCCTGGTCAGAATGTAGCGTGCCTATTGCGTATGTGCCGATAAAGACTCGCAAATCTTTTATAACAGTTAGAGCGTCAGCCGAGCGCTGAGGCCATAACCAAAGGAACCTAGAGCATGAATCCACTGCAACCAAGATGTATTTATAGTTACCGTCCCTTTGCAGGGGACCGCAGTGGTCAAGGTAAACACAAGCTAATGGTTTATCTGAAATTAACAGGGGTGTCTGCGCAGGACGTTTCACTGTGGAGACTTTCATCTGTTGGCATATATCACATTCTAAAACATAGTTCTTTGTTTGTTTTCTAATGCCAGGCCACCAATATCTTTGCTTCAGTAAAGATACTGTTATGAAACACCTGCATGGGCAGAAGCTATCCCTTCGTGTGCTGCTAGAATTAGTCCTAATCTGCGTTCCTTGTTTGGAATTACCCTATCCCCCACTCCAGGGATTCGAGCAAAAGGAACGTTGTGCGCATCAATTACATAAGAGTACTTGAGTGGAAACTTTTTGGTAACGCTGCACTGCTGCCTTTGCTTGATGCATTGACAGCCAACATTATCTCACCGTCTATTTTTGTTTTTGAACGAGTGATCGCAGCTACGGAAGCCGTCTGCACAGCCCCCTTTGCGGCTTCGTCAGCCAATGAATTCCCTGCAACGTGAACGCCATCACGTTGATGACTCAGTGTGTGGATCACGTGAGCCTTTGGTAGTTCATTTTTCAACTGAACTACTTGTTCCCAAAGCAATTTGTGCTTTATTGTGCCACCTTTCGCATCTTTGAAACCATTTTCAAGCCAGTTTTGTATATAGTCATTATACGACTGAACACAGTAAAAGGAATCGCACACTATTAGTGTGGGGAATTCTCGATCTGTACTTTCAAGTGCCAGTTTGAATGCTTGTAGTTCAGCTCGCTGAGCTGTACAATCCCCTAGATATTGTGTTTTTGTGACCATAGGTCTGAAGATGCCATCTCGCATGCGACCTTTAACAATTGCACACGCTGCACTGTAAGCTTGCTTACCCCCTATTGCGAGTAGTGCGGATCCGTCAGTGTAAATTATAAATTCGTACTGATCAAGAGGCAGAATTTCAGTAGGCAGAGGACATTCTTGTTCATTCGTTTGAACAACGGCGGACCACAGGTACCGCACCTCGTGCCAGTTCCAAAAAATAAAGTTTTGATGCGCAAATCTGCCCCTACGCCAACCGTTGCGTGGCGTCACTGTGCTCCAGATCAGAAAATTAATCACTTTCAAAGGGCGTGCGCATCACACAAAGTCCAATAGTCAATTGTATTTGCAAAAATTATGATGGTGTGCATTTTTATAACTTGCAATGTGTGATGGATCAGTTGGTGCTGGTATTTAGGGGCACCGGATGTGAGGTTATTCAGTTCTCTAAGGAAAACTTTTTAAAAATAATAATTTATATATGTCTATATATAATTTCGTTTTTGGTCAGTGTTGTTGTAAATGTGGACGTTTGATGTTGTCTTATTTTAAATATATATTGATGTTTTGTGGAGTTATGTGAAGGTTATTTTTTGTCTAGTCTTGTGTCGTAATTTGGTAATAATATGTATATCATTTGTTACCTTTCAGCCCTGATGAAGTTCCCAGTGTGGGAATGAAACGCGTTGGCTGGAGTATTAATGTTCAATGCTTTTTTATATTGATGAAAATAAAGAAATCATAATTTTTGCAAATACAATTGACTATTGGACTTTGTGTGATGCGCACGCCCTTTGAAAGTGATTGACATTCTTGTTCATATTGTAGGAATGCTTGTGTTTTTAAATCTGGATCAAAAACATATTCAACATCTGTTGCAGCAAGAGAATTAACCCATTGTATCCATCTTGGATGTAATGCATTTGGAATGCTCGCTTTTGTAACAGCTTCTAAAGCCGGTACTGGGGTTACGACAATAATGCGTTTCCCTTGGGCTAAGGCTCTTTCCTTTGCTACAGCGGTTTGAACTGCTGTCAGAATTTTTTCAGTTGAACTGAAGCGCATTTCCGCTTGTGTGTACAAATGAGATTTGTATGCGATTGGTATTTTCTCACCCTCATTGAAGGTTAAGTAGGTGAATCCACATTGACCCGAAATTATTCGAATCACCAAATTGCGTTGACTTACGCGTGTTTGTAAGTGATTTGTTGCTAACATGTTAGCCTGGAGTGAACGCATGATTTCTGTGTGTTCCTGTGTCCAGTTTTTGACTGAAAAATCAGGTTTGATTAATGCGTAGAGAGGTTTAACCCTTTCTGCATAATTTAGTATGTATGTTCTTGCAAAATTTAGGAAACCCAGGATGGATTGTAAGTTTTTAGCGTTTTTGGAGGTTGGAGCAGCACACACTTTTCTAAAAGTTAGCTGCCAAGCTCTTCCTTCACTTGAAAGCTCATATCCTAGAAATAGGACATTGAGATGGGCAATTCTGGACTTTTTAAAGTTGAACTTGTAGCCCTCAGAGGCGAAACCCAGTATAATGGTGCTCACCCTGTTCAAGTGTTTGTCCAGGTCATCGTCTGTCAGATATATGTCATCGACATAAGACAATGCCTCATTGTCATAAATTTGTAATAACTCTGTTACCCTCGCTGAGAATAAACCTGGGCTATTCTTGAACCCTTGTGGGAGTCGACAAAAGTGACTCTGGGTCCCCATTATGGAGAATGCTGTTAAGTACCTGCTTTCAGGTGCTATGTTTTGACAAAAGAAACCATTTGAGATGTCTAATGTTGTTTTATATTTTTTACGCACAATGTTATTCATTAATGCTGTGCTATGTGCATTTTGCACTGCAAAAGTTTTAGAACAAGTGTTTAGGTGTCTGTAATTCAAAACTAGATGATATGTATTGTCTGGTTTGGAGACAGGAAACAAAGGATTGTTCATGGAGGAGGTGCATGTTTCAATCACCCCTTGATATTCAAGTTGATCTAAGATCTCCCTGACTGTTTTTTAGCTTCTTGCTTTATTGGGTACTGCCGTTGTGCAGTTGGTTCATGTTTCAGATGTATTTTATGGTGAGGTGAGTCCTCATCCCATCCTACATGATTTTTATATAATGCTGGGGCCTGGGCCACTGCCCATTTCCTGGCATATGTATATTTTAAATGAATTGGAATATGG
Organism: Calotriton arnoldi; assembly: GCA_963921515.1. Lineage (NCBI taxonomy): Eukaryota > Metazoa > Chordata > Amphibia > Caudata > Salamandridae > Calotriton > Calotriton arnoldi. The sequence continues at coordinate 1,311,386 of CAWUFW010004773.1, forward strand.
TTGGAGAAGGCAGGCATAATAATGTCCTCGCCATGTGGGCACTCCCTGACAAATTGTGGTGGCCAGTCCTTTTCTGCTAGAAGTATGTCATAGCCTCTTGATAGACATTCCCAAAAAAGTGCTTTCACTTGTCTAGGTTTGTCTCCCTCTATCCGGAGTGTTATTTCATATAACTTTTGTGGAGTACTAACCCTGGTGTCTACAGTCTCTACTGTGATGTACTCATTCAAGTCCACTATCTCCAGAAGTTCCTTCACGGTCTGGCGAACTATTGTGACTTCTGCTGCACTGTCCAGCATGGTCTGAGCCCATTCTCCGTTCTTGAGTTGTGTTCTCAGTATTCTCGGCATGTCTGATCTTCAGACCTGCTACCTTCTTTTTAGAGAATTGAGGTTTTGTTTTGGTTTTTGAAGTGTGTTTGTCGTCTTTCGATTTCACGCGTTCTTCTCTATGTTCTGTTCGTCCTCTTCTTTCCGAAGTCTGTGATGAGATCTGAAAGGGACGAGAGGAACGTGTATCAGTGTCTTGATACCTATCAGGTTTTCTCAAATTATCCCTATTCCTGAGGTTATACCTCCTTTCAGAGGGCTCCTTTTGAGGAGACCTACCTCGGGATTGAGAACGTTTCTCGTTTGATTTTTGTTTAGTAGACTCCCACTTCTTTTTAGAAGATGTAGGAGTTTGTTTTATTGAGTCCTTCTCAGGACTTTCAGATAGTTTCGGCTTCACTGGTCTTCCACCCAAACTATCTCTGCCTAATTCTGCATAAGATTGTTCTATTATTCTGGGTAGCTCAGTTTGATGTTCTGTAACATCGAATTCCCTCAATTTTTGGTGGATCGCCACTGCTGCTGCCTCCCCTTTAATATTAGGTAATATTATTGTTGAGACCTGGTCGAAATTTTTCAGTAATTTCATACCTAAATTTAGAGCAGGCTCTGCCCCGTATTCGTTTTTAATTTGTTTTAGGACATCAGGTATTACCGCAATTGATGGAATACCATGTGTTTTAGTATAGATGGCAGCAAAGACTGAGTCCCAAGTGGTGCAGTCTTCCAGTTGTGGTGTGATCCCCATTGGTAAACTGATTGTTAGGATTCTGTGTTTCTCATGCGGGCTAGTATTTGGAAATACTGCTTCGATATGAGTAATTTTTTGAGCTATCCAAAATGGAATTTGCTCACGTTTTGTGGGCATTTTACCCATGACTGCGTATAGAGTCTGTGGTGTAATTTCTAGTGTATTCCCCTGTTGGGGAGTTGGATTTGGATATGTCAATGGTGGTAGGACTGTAAAAGTCCGCATGACATATTGGACCAATTGTCTGTAAATTTTTATTAACTCTGTGAGTTGAGTACGTAAATCCTCATCTGACATCTCTTCAATGTCTGGATGAGGTGTGTAGCCGGCTAAAATCGGCCATGTTGCTCCTGGTCTACCTAGTGGACCGAGCCTGGTAATGTTTTTGTGATGTTTTAGGGCGCCTTTAAACCAGAGCCGATGTTCTTGGTATGTTAATGGAATTTCTATATCCTCGAAAGGAATGTATTCCTCTGGTGGTTCATCTTCTTTGTAGAAGTGAAACATGTGTGTTACTGAATTGGATTCAGGAAATATTACCCATGAATAGAATACCTCTGTCTGAAATGATTCATGTGCCTCTATCACGAAAACTGCTCTACCGCCTCTTGGTGGTAGGCCATGTTTCATAAGTTTTAGAGTGATGGCTCTTCTTAAGTTTTGATGGATGTGTATAACACCCTCCTCGGTTTCATTTAAACCGGTAAAGTTAAAAACTGCTGGTAGGGCTGGATCAGCCACAGCTACACCGTCTCCGGTTTCATTGTCGGAGCCAGGCATTTTGTTGTTTGAAAAATGTAGAACAAGTTTCAAGGAAACAAAGATAAGGTGCACAATATTGTGGAACACTGTATCCTTCAACGTTGAGCAAACCAAACAGCTAATATATAGGGTACTGCCCTATGTAGCCGTGGTGGATACCTAACCCTGCCCACTCCAGATGTCTTTTGGAGTATATGGGTAGGGGTTTTGAGAGAAAAAGCACGGCTGACTTACTCAGTATCTAACGTTGAATTACTGCCTTACCAAACCGTTGGGCGCCATGTAGTGTAGCTCCTATTTCCCTAATAGGCTCTGCGCATTGGAATAATATATCCTATAGGTTTGACATAGGACTAAGGTCAGTATGTCCCTATCGAGTATATTAAACTTAATTACTTGTGCCAGCTAGCTCAGAGGCCACTAGAAACTCCTTGACAACAAGAAGGGAGTAGTTTCTGGCAGCCGCAAAACATGACCACTGTGTTTCCCTTTAGAATCAGAACGTGTCCCAGAGTCGTGGAAACAATAGATAACTATTTCTCTCAGCTCAGTCGTGCATGCTTAGTTTTCTCCAAGTTACACAGAAAGAAATAGATGGGCATTTCAATAAAGGATTTATTGAACAGTCTTGTTTCTGGTGTAAGTTAAATGTGCTGTTACGATCACAAGACAATATGCGAGATAAATAATGTACAGGGTGAGCAGTAGAAATAAATAATACTGCGATAGCATTATCTTTTAGTACATATGCATTTACATAAATAAAACAGACTAAAAATGCGAGTACTCATACGATGCGTTGCTAAGCTAGTTCTACCCCAATGTACCTAACCTAACCTAGGTGTAGGAAGAGGTATGAAGTAGGTGAAGTATTCCTTACTATGGTATACTAAGAGTATGTTAAGTCTAGTATGCCTAGTATGCCAAGAGTCCCTCTAGGTTCTAGTCAACTCCATACCTGAAGAATAAGAGAGGTAGGAATCTCTGTGCCAGACTCGAACTCCAACACCCCGCAAGGGAAGTCAGATCACTGGAAGCTGGAAGCTGGGCTCTCTGCGTGCAGGGATGACAGCGTCTTCTCAGTGCGTCAGGCCGGGAAACGGGCTCCTCTGAAGTCGAGGTCTCCTCTGATTTACAGGGGCTAGGGAAGGTATATTTATACCTGAGAGCACCTAAGAATGTTAGCATTGACGTGAGTTGGACAGCGAAAGACATCATGAATGAACCCCTAAGGAATAATGGTTCATGCATAATGTATGAGTCCTTGAAGAAATCAATAGTCCTGGACTAGGGAAACTCCCGCAGCCTAAGGGTCTGTTCTTCATGAACTCGTTGTGACGTTAGGGTGGACGGATGTCAGAGACCATGCCTGTATTTGGAGTGCATGGTTTAATGCCTAAATAAGGGCTGGGATTTTATGCCTATATAAGGACATGATACTGGAAAGCCCGTTTATGGATACCCTAAGAGGAATACAACACTTGTGTATGCCAGCGGTATTATAATTTCATCATGCTCCGGATAGCAGACTTTAGCAAGAACGCCACGTTACACGTATAGCTTGGCGTTACCCGAATTCCTCCAACTCCGCAAGCTGAATTATAATTAGGGCTCCCGGTTTTATGGTATTTATTTTTTTAACATTTCCGTCTGAATTTATCCACATATATTTTTTGGCCATTTTATCTGTATTTATCCATATTTATTTTGTGTTTTGCGTATAAATGAAGTTGAAAAACTGTACATTTCCATATTTATTTAACTGATAGACGTGCACTCATACTTTGAGGTCTGTCGTGTTTTAGCTATTTAAGCTGTCAAATAGTACATAACAATACATCCACTGGTAAATACTAGCATTATACTATAAATGTATGATGACATATGCCGTTATTTAAATACATTTCATCCTGTTTTTTAATTTCCCATGCTGTCCATAGGCTCAGCTGCTGGCCTATAATTCTTCAAAGACAGCATGGAAAGTCACTTTAAAGGAGCACAATTTTCTGTATTTATCCACTTTTAAAAATAAATGCAGACAGGAAACACATTGTTTTCTGTCTGTATTTATCTGTAAAAATCTGTAAAAACGGAAAACAGGGAGACTTAATTATAATTCTACCTGGACCTAGATTTCATTAAAAAATCAATCTTTTTGTGTATTTTTGTATGATATGTGTCTATTATTTTTTTCTGACCTTTTTGTACTTATTGTTATAAGTATAGGAGTATGATATGGTGGTAAACTATATTTTTGACGCAATATTTTTGTCAATGGTATTGTTTACCACAATATCGTGTCAGTGATCCGGTGGGAGCAATGTACATACCTCAATCAAAGAGAATGAAGGTAAAAGGACAAAGGGAGTGAGAAACAGAGACAGAGTGTGCGTGAGAGAGGGAGAGAAAGAGAGATAGAGAAAGAGAGAGAGAGAGAGACATTTGCCACTCATCTGTTTTTTGGATCAGCAAGAAGGTTGGCAGGCACAGCTGAAATATGAAACTTGATACAGAAAACTCACAATTAGTGGGTCAGTACTTATAGACAAGTAACAAAGCAAAAAAAAAAGAGGTCTGAGTTTTTCTTATTGAACTTCTTGGTGGATTGCACTATATTGAGCCTCACGCCCATAAGGATGCAGACAAGGAACTTCGGGTTGTCAGGAGAGTCAGCATTTCTAAAATGGAGCAAGACCAAACAAAACAAATTAGCAAACAACAAGAACCCTTCCTCACTTTAGTAGCCCAAGGCAACTGAAAAAGGGAACAAATAATAAAGGTGAAGATCTAAGAATGCAGTGCAGTGCCTGCCAAATCGGAAAGCCATAGAACAAAGAGGAAAGTTGCCAGCCAGTTTATACATGGTGAGCTCATCGTTGAATAATACTGCTGCATACATTACTCTGGAAATTGTTGGTTTATCATACAAATGTTTACAACAAGGTTTAGCAGTCTAGTTTTTGAGCTCAGATCCCATTCCCTGGTTTTTCACTCCTTCCAGCTGATCTTATAGCCAATTCTCTTGGTATGTGCAAGTGCATCTGGATCTGAAGTCCACCCTGTTTTTTTTATTGAGTTGTTTGTGTTCCTCTCACCAAGGCATGTGCAATTCCTTCCCATAATGTCGGTCACATGCTTCTTAAAATAATTAACATTGAGTCACGGCCTTTGGTCACCTATGCAGCATGGCCAAAATGAATCACTTTGTTCAATCATCTGTTCACATTCTTCCAGTCTATATAGAGCATCCACCTTCCCATATCTCTTACAAGGTCAGTAGATAATATCATGAGTAAATCAAGATAAATAGAAAGTCCACCAAGCATATCTGGTGTTTGAACATTTCATAGATTTGTGAAAACCTAAAATCTTGTGTTTTCTCCATACCAAAATCTTATGTATAGCACTCACCAAATAGTTACTACAATGGGCAAAAGAGCTTTTAATGATAAACATCCTTTACACCGACTGCGTTACAACTTATGTCATTACCCCACATTTTTTACTCTGCAGCAACTTTTACAACGCAGGGCTTTACACCGCTAGCCATTACAACGCATTCCTCATTACAACGCCCCGGTTGAGTTAGAATAGTAAATTGCTTTGTAATGGACAATGCGTTGTAATGACTTGCGGTGTAAAGCCCTGCGTTGTAAAAGTTGTTGCAGAGTAAAAAATGCGGGGTAATGGCAAGCGTTGTAAACGTGTGCGGAGTAAAGTGTCATATTCACTTTTAATACCTTATTAGTGCAATTTATTTCTAAAGTTAATATTGTCTAGGATTAGAAAACCACAGAATTTAGGGTCTCCATCTCTGCAACCCTCAGATCTAGCTTTGGGAATATCTTGACATTTTTCACTTCATCAACTACTACCAAAATCTATTCATAGTAGTGGTTTCATTTATTCTCCATATTCTATGCATGGCTGAAAACTGTAATCTGACTTAGATTTAAAAGACTGGTGCAGAGCTTAAATGTCAGATGGATCCTCTTTTCATATTCTCCTTTATATATTATTTGAATACCTAGTTTTCCTTTACTATTGGCTGATATGCATTGCTATGGTGAATCATTTCTCTTGGGACCAAATAGGTGGTGCAGTCAGAACGTCTATGTGAGAGTGTTTCTCTGCCCCATTAGGGCTGAAGATATCTGAAAACTCCTTATAATGAAGTAGCAATTGGATTTCTTTCACACTTGTGGTAGAGAAACACATAAGGACCTGTAAATTCCAACCTTTCTATGATAAAACAAATGTTCTTGCAAGAATATGACCTCAATATGATTGTGGACAACTGCAATTCAGTATTTTGGATGATAGAGGATTCTGTTTCAGAGCCAAGGTGTAACAAATAATTGCAAATGAGGGAGGGTTTATGAGGTCAAAAGAGGTAGATTCAATGTGTCCCTCATTTGGTGCCATCAAGTTAAGTCCAGTTTCCCAAACCACTTTTCCCATGGTCAACGAGGTACATCAATTCCTCTGATCTCTTCATCTTGCTGTTTCTTCTATCAAGGAATCATGCTTTAAGAATGAAAAGACCATTATAAGCTAATGGGGTAACCCAATCACTGTCCGTGGACCTGGGTATTGTGCGATATAGAACAACAATTGGTCCTTGGACTACTTTTTATCAAAAATTCTCAAAGTGTTTTCAATTACAGTTTGTATGCAGAAACTAATTCGGCATTCAGTAATAAATATACAATATACATTTGTGAAAAGAGAAAGAAAACCACTGTTTCAAAACGAAATTGAATATTTTATTTATAGTATCAAAAAACACATATTGAATGATATTGATATACAATCGAATATACAAAGGTTGCTCCAGAGAGGAAAGAAAAGTGAAAAGTATGCTCGAGTGCTGGTTGAAAGATCAAGAGATGAAAGAATTTCAAGGAAAAAGGGAAATTACAATAATTCAACACAAAAAAAAAAACTGGTTATGACATTAGCACCAGTTAGTCGAGGCCTGTCCATGTAAACATCATTTTCGTAAAATATTCAGATTTTAATAGTGTTGCAGAGAAATATAACATCTGTTGAGGGGGAAGAGTGGTGGAATCATGTGGTACAGGCATTTAGTAGGGGTTAAAAGTCGACGTTTCGACCCATCTAGTGCGTGAGGGTAATTAGATGCCTCCGCGTGTGGGTCTTCTTCAGGACAGGAAAGAGCGGCGGGGCGGGCAACCTAGTCCAGGTGCCTTCAGTAGTAAGGCCCTGCTGCCAATTCCCTATTGTAGCTGCCTTCCATGGTAAGGCCCTGCTACCAGTACCCACATGTGAATAATCTGCATTCCAAGAGTGGAGGGGGTAGGTCACGGGCCCTGCACGAGATGGGCTGATCCGTGTTAAGATTATATTCGTCAACGCAACGTCCGGATATGTATTCCGGTGCTCGGTGGATGAGTCACCCTGTTTAAACCTTCTTGTGGTATTAGGGATGGCCACTTTTTGGATGGACGAGCGCACGGTGGCCATCCCTAATACCACAAGAAGGTTTAAACTGGGTGACTCATCCACCGAACACCGGAATACATATCCGGACGTAGCTTTGGCAAATATATTCTTATCACGGATCGCCCATCTCGTGCAGGGCCCGTGACCTACCCCCTCCACTCTTGGAATGCGGATTATTCACACGTGGGTACTGGCAGCAGGGCCTTACCATGGAAGGCAGCTATAATAGGGAATTGGCAGCAGGGCCTAACTACTGAAGGCACCTGGACTAGGTTGCCCCCCTGCCCCTCTTTCCTGTCCTGAGGAAGACCCGCACGCGGAGGTATCTAATTACCCTCACGCACTAGACGGGTCGAAACGTCGACTTTTAACCCCTACTAAAGGCCTGTACCGCATGATACCACCCCTCTTCCCCCTCAACAGATGATATGTTTCTCTGCAACACTAATAAAATCTGAATATTTTTCAAAAATTATGTTTACATGGACAGGCCTCGACTAACTGGTGCTAATGTCATAACCAGTTTTTTTTGTGTTGCATTATTGTAATTTCCCTTTTTCCTTGAAATTCTAGCATCTCTTGATCTTTCAACCAGCACTTGAGCACACTTTTCACTTTTCTTTCCTTTCTGGAGCAACCTTCGTATATCTGATTGTATATCAATATCATTCAATATGTGTTTTGATACTATGAATAAGATAGGCAATTTCTTTTGAAACAGTGGTGTTCTTTGTCTTTTTCCCAAATGTATATTGTATATTTATTACTGAATGCCAAATTAGTTTCTGCATACAAACTGTAATTGAAAACACTTTGAGAATTTTTGATAAAAAGTAGTCCAAGGACCAATTGTTGTTCTATTAAGAATGAAAAGAAACAAATCCATAAAATATGCTAATGCTTTACAATCTAGCAGAGCCGAAACTTAAGAAGTACCTGGTCAATCCATTTGCAAGATGAAAATGGGTCTTCCTGTCTTTAGCAAGCACTTGTTTTTCAATGAAGCTAAACTTGGGAAGGCTGGTCAGTGTCGAGCTGTCTCCTTTCCCACTAAGAAAGTGCACGGTTTGTAAAAATGTCCTAACATCCCAGAGTAAAATTGGACCCCTTATTTACTGCTTTGTTGCTTTTCTTCCTTGGTTTGTGCACACCAGATGTTACCAATTTGCTTCGCTTATGAAACCCCATTGTCATCTTTTGAATGTTTAAATATTTGAGCTAGATCTCTTTGAACAGCCCATAATTCCTCCCATTTTCTGCATACTTGCTGAGCCTCAATTGAAGTGCAATATCTGTTAATGTGTCTGTAGAAGTAGGATAATTAACTGCAATAAAATGGCATCTTTCAATTCCTCTCAAAGACCATTATAAAAAGCAGCAACAGCTGCTTAATCAATTGAAACTGCTTCATTTCTTAATTGCTGGAAATTACTTATGTATGTAACAATATCTCATCTTCCTGATCTCAAAACTAGGGGTGTGCAAAATTCTCACAATTTGCTCTTGCGTAATTACATTACATTTTGGCAAAATTATGTGAAATTATGCTTAATTATGTGAAATGAAAATCCACTATTTAGCTCTATATTTTGCTTCTAAATGTGTCCTTGTGACAATTAATGACACAAGGTTTCATTTCAAGCAAATAAACAAAATGCAAAAAAATATGCACAGCAAACAATGGCCACTTGCATTCTGTTGTTCCCATGTATTCTCTATCTTTTTTTACAGCGAATGGTGCATTTGCAGTACATTTTTACAGTGAATGGTGTGCAATTGCGCAAAGTGGCATAATGGTGTAATATCTGGAATTTCGTGCAACAAGCATGACATGAAGTTGCTGAAATACACAAATTGCATCTGCATAATTATGTTTCACCCAGGCCTACTCAAAACAAGTAGTCCATTGTGTACAGACTGCCCCACATGGTGTCATCCAAATATTGCTGAGAAATCTATTATGAATGTAATATACTGAGTGCAGTCTTGACCATCAATGTTTATTAATGGTGTAGCCTGTGTTAAAACTTCTTAGAGAAGATAAGACAATTTACACCCCACCTTAGGTTGATCAATTTGGAAAAAGACAGGTTGAGACATAAATTAAATTTTTCATTGTACAATAAAAACTTTAAAGCATGCAGGATCACCTGCAAACTTTTGAAATTGAGGACACAGGTATCCAGTGGCATAGCTAGACCTCCTGCCACCCAGGGCAGCTCCTAAGTTTTCCGCCCGGTGCAGAGTAAGACTGGTGGTGACCGACAAAGGACCCGTTCTGGGGAGGGGGAGGCGGCCAAAGGATGACTTGTTCTCGGGGCGGGGGATGGTGGTAGTCCAAAGACACAGCTTGCTCACCTCCACCGCCCCCAAAAAGCCCCCCCTAGCTTCACCACTGCAGGTATCACTGAGTTTCTGGTACCAGCTGTGACTGAAACTCCACTATGATCGATAGAATTTCCAGCTCAAGTATTCTCTAAAGCAAGTATAGGGGAAATTGGAGCTGTTAATTCATTAAGTTTACGCCTACAAGGCCATCTCCTGTGTCGCTATATGCACATCCTTCTGTATTTTACTGATCACTCGTGCCTTGACTTGTAAATAGCCAATTAAATAAAAGTATTAAAGGGAGCAGAAAAAAGAACAAATAAATATACATCTAAGTGAAGGCGAAACCTTTTGGCATGACATTGGTAGAAGTAACTGTCAGACTCTGATGTGTGCCTAGTTCTTCATTGCTATTGTGATCCAGCTGGTCTTTTCTCCTTAGTCTCTACTATGATCCATAGGAAGAGAATTTACACCATTTTTTCTTCACTCCACCTCGATATGTTCTTATGTTATGATTTACCTGAGCTATGTATCGACTTTTCAAGAGATCCCTGGCAGCTACCTTAATTCAGTATAAATCAAATATACCAAAATTGTCTGCTTAAAAATCTTTGTCTATTTAAATGGAGATCTGGATATGAGTTTGGGTTGGATTTCCCAATTTTTGAATAATAATTTGTACATTTTGTGGGATAATAAATCATATGATGTTTATTTTTATGCACACTTTATTGTCACATTGAGATTTTTTCAAGCAATGCTTTCTTGTGGTTTGAGTTCTTGTATGAAGGAACTCCTTATTTTTCCATGTAGATCACATAATATGGCCTATTTTAATTAGGTCAGAGTTTCCATAAGACGATTGTTTTTTGTTCTGGTAATACCTTTGGTGTTGTTTGATGAATCTACATGAAACTTTCCAAAAAATATTCACCCACCTCAGCTCTTTCATGGAAAGTTTCATGCCGATCAGCCAAGCAGGGACTAAGAAAAAGGAGGAATCCCCAAAGTCCAAATTCCCATGTCAATTCCATAAGAAACTTTGCTCTACAATACAGAGAAAACAGTTTAATTTAATTACTCCAAATATGGCAAAAATATAGAACTGTAGTTTAAAAGCAATTTTTTATTAGGTCTAAATTCTTTTAACTATTTTTGAGAAATTTAGCATATAAATTGGTGCTGAAATTGGGCTTGAAGAGGTTGATAAGTTAGGCATATCTGAATGGTTGGTCCTGCGGGAGTCCTGCGGTACAGAATATTTAAAAAATAAGGCCCTCTGATTGGCAGAGGGACCGGTCCCACTGTACTGAGCGATCTGATTGGCTGACCGTAACTCAGCATAAAATGTTGCAGCCGCCATTACAGAACTAGAGAACTAGGGCTCTGAGTCCAGAAAATACTTTCAAAATAGTGTATCGGGGTAGGTTCGGAACACTATGAGAATTTTTATGCCACTGATACATCGATACTCCACTGGACTGAGCACTACCCCTATGGTGCTGCACTACTGTACAAGCCTCCTTGGGAAGCTTGTGCAGTAACACAGCACTATGGGGGTGAAGCTTCAATCGGGAGTACCGAAACAGTATCACAGCACCTGCAAAAATAAAAATAAATTAAATACAAAATGTGAGTTGGGTGTCCAAGGGGGATGGGTTTTGCAGCAGTTGGTCACAGGGCCTTGCTTGAGGCAAAGTCCTGCAGCCAAACCTGCACTTTGCACAGTCAAAGGTTGTGTGCAGCGGGTGGGGGGTTGTGCCAGGCGTGGGTAGAGGACCTTCGGAAGGCCAGGCATTATGACCATCCCACTACTGGACATGGGCAAAGGATGTGTGTAGCGGGAGGTTGGCTGGTTGTAGTCGGATTGATTGCAGGGCCTGGCCGGGGGCTAGTCCCTATTGCCAACCTCTCGCTGCACAGGGCCAAAGGCTGGGCGCAGCAGGGAGTCGGTCTGCGTGGCAAGGTTGGACACAGGAAATTTTCAAAAAAGATGGAAAACAAACCAATGAATTTGGAGTCGGTATGGAGTTTGGAGCTGGCCAAAAGCCATGCCCTGTGACTGAGCCAGTACTGCTAATGACTGAAGGCTGTGTGCAGCAAGGTATTTTTCACCCTCAGATGGTCAGGTGCAGTGCTTAGCCAGAGGCCAGGTCCTGCTGCCAATCTCAGGAAAGGGTTGGCTGGCCATGGAAGGGTTGCATGCAAAACATGTAAGTAAAAGGTAAAAAATAAATGTGAGTTGGATGTCCCTAGGGTGCTGTGCTTCAATCGGAGATTGATCACACAGGCTGGATAGAGGAATGTTATAAATTTTACCATATGTTAAACAAAAACGCCAGAAATTCCCTGAAAAAAACAAAGGTTAATGTGATGATATAGTTAGGAATTATAATACGAATTTAGCTTACCTTAAAACAAACCCTAGAAATTAAATGAAAAAAACAAAGGTTACATTGGAGCTATAGATAGGTGTTGAATTAAGATGAAAACTAATAATAAAAAAGCAAAAGAAATACTGATATTCACCAGCTATAATTGTTACATCACTCATATGTTATATGACATTAATGGTATCATTGATAACATCTCAAATGACTTCACAGATGCCATCATACAATCAGTATGATATCATCCTATAGGTTTTGTTGACTTGAAGTAATTCATCCAGCTATACCTGTGGGCAATTTTCTATTCAACTTAATGGGTCCTCTGCCCCAGCCTAAACATCAAGTTCAAAACCTGGGTGTCTTAATTGATGACCAACTGTCCATGAAGCAGCAAGCAGTGAGAGTAGCCTCGACTTGCTTCACAATCCTTAGATGGCTAAAAAAAATCTTATGGATGTTGCCTTCCTCTACCCAACGTACTGTGGTCCAGGCTCTCATTACCTCAAGACTGGACTACTGTAACATCTTGTATCTGGGTGCCGCCAAGGAGGTGTTACGCAAGTTACAACTAGCGCAGAATGCTGCTGCGAGGCTGCTTTGTAGGATACCTAAAACTGCTCCCATTTCCAGTTCAATCCGGGATCTCCATTGGCTCAGGATTGAAAGCCGCATTAAGTTTAAGGCACTGAGTCTCATGTTCAAGATAAAATCTGGAAAGGTACCTCCCTACTTGAAGACTCTTGTTCATCCTTATGTGCCATCTCGTGCTCTGCGCTCAGCTACCCAGGCCAAGTTTATTGTTCCTAGGACGAGATTAGTGCGTATGGGTGATCGTTCCTTCTCTCATTTGGGACCCTCCTTATGGAACTCCCTTCCGTTTGATCTTCGAATTGAATCTTCGTATGAGAACTTCCGCAGGGGTTTAAAAACTTGGTTATTTAACATGTAGACCCCTCTGTCTGCGTTGGGTCCTTTCAGGCGGTGCTGGGAAACCCTAGGGTAGCTGTGCGCCTATAAAATTAAAATAACATAACATAACAATGGCATTACCCTCTTGAAAATGTCATAGGACCCACAATTCTAAGTCAAGAGGTTGACCGATATACATCTTCCACTGAAAAGACACCTTCAGACAAGCCCCATGGACAACCCTCTATAGTTTAGCAAAATACACTACACACATTTCTGAGATGGGCACAATGACATGCAACCATAGTGCCATGCTGATAACACCAGTGTGAGATAAACCACTTCTAAGTGGGACACCTCCAAATTTAACATTATTCAACAATCTTCAATGCTTCAAGATCTTCAGCGAAGTTCTAGAAATAAAGATCTATACCATATAAAAGTCCTTGCTATATAGAATGTGTCTATAGCACTGTGTTACACTTATTTAGACATGGCCAGGTTCCCAGATATCCACTAGTGGATAATATATTGTCTACCGAAGGTTTGACTTTTCTCGCAGTGTTTTTGGAACAGGCTTCATCTTTAAGCCTTGACCTACTTTAAAACATATATTTACAACCTATATCAGATGCACTCAGGCTTTACTTTGTTTGTACCCCAAACTTAGTGATTTGTGCACAGTGCACCACATAACTTTCACCAAGCACAATCACCCTTGCCTCCAGGACTTATGCTATTTCCATGCTATGGACCCATATATTTACACTCAGTAACTTCATGCTGCATACGACTATTTTGTTATCAGTGATGTCATCAATGATGCTATTAGAGATGTCATCAGTTATGTCATTTAACATGTCGGGACCTCTTGACTCCCATGCCTGGCTACCACAGACTATGTGGTCAACAGCACCCATTCAGGCAATCGCAAAATCTCTGCATGGACCTTAAGCTCAACCTCATTCTGGATGGTATGCTCTAGGTCATTCCCAAGCAGACATCCTACAGGAATGGCAGGGCTAACAGCTACTTTCAAAGGATGAGAGACCTCACCCCACTCCTAGAAAACCAGGGCCCCAGGATGGTGACTGACCTGACTGTCAGCATTCACCACATGGTGGGGTACATTGAGAACGATTTGCTCTGCAGGCACCAATTGATACCTAGCAGTAGACCTGCTGGCACCTGTGTCTCACAGAGCCTCATTCCTTTTTCCATTAATTGAAGGCCATTGCTTGTGCTTCTTAGAATTATCAGGGATGAGGACTATGGGTTCCATTTACTTCTCACCCAGGGACACTAGTGTAACCTCTATCCACCCCACAGCTCTCACTGGGTCAACCTCTTTCCCAGCCCTACACTGACAATCCCTGGGAACTTCCCACATTTGGCCAGCTTCCTAGACAAACAGAGTCGCCTTACATATACCCTGTCAGCAGACAGTCATAGTACCGGGCCTGGTGATATGACACCATGGGCTTCTTCAACACAAAATCCCCCTTCTTCTGCTCAAAAGTGGTATGGTGATCCTTTCCCCAAAAACTCTTTTGGGGCCATTCAGGGAACTCCATTTTGTTATCCTTACTCACCCCCTCCTTTCTTGTGGTCCCCCATTGTTCCTTCTTGGACAGTCTGGTGCTGAGCCAGTGCTCTGCCTCCTACACAAGGTCCCTAGGAAACGTGAGTCTAGAAACTATCAGGCGCTGGTAAATCTGTAAAACAATTACTCAAGATGTGCTCTTGCATCGCATAATCAAATTATATAGTGCATCATATTCCTTTACTTTACTGCCCTTCACCCAACCATCAAGTGCCTTATTGGACAAGTCCACCAAATCCTCCCAAGAGCGGCGTTACTGCTTCTAAGAATCCCTGACCCTCAGGTGATACTTTTCTTGGATCAAACCAAATTTGCATGTTAGGGTCTCTTCATGGGGCTATATCTAACCTGGTCAGTTGCAATTAGAGTGTCCCTGCCTAAAACAGGCATGTGAGTACACAGGCTAAGCCCCCAGTGCTCCTCTGGAACTCTGTGCATATGTATGGCCACATCATAAGTGCAAACTATTTATCAATGTTGTCCCCCACTACATAATGAGGCACTAGTGGACTGATTCACAAAGCTAAACTTACACTTTTGTGTAAGTTTACTGTCTTTTGCTATACACAAACTACACATTTATAGTGAGTTTATGATTGCGTGGACTCCACAGTCAGGGTGGGGAACTCAGCACATAGGCCTATCTTTTTATGTACAAAGTTCTCCTCAGTGACTCTAGAGCATCCGCAGTCATAAACTTACTATTAACTCATAGTTTAGAATTTGTAAAAATATAGTAAACTAATACAAAGTGTAAGTTTGCCTTTGTTAATCAGGCCAGTAGTTTGCAAATACCAAAAGTTGTGAAGTTACAACAGCAAGTGTAAACTTACTCCAAACTGTAAGTTTACCTTTGTGAATCAGGCCCACAGAGCCTGATTCTCAAAGGTAAGCTTACAATTTTTAGTAAGTTTACCACTGTTTTTGTACTCACAAACTATGGGCCCGATTCACAAAGGTAAACTGAGACAAAAGTAGAAATTTACGACTTTCAGTAAAACTTAAGACCAAAACTTAAGTTAAACTGAGACAGAAGTCTAACTTTACTACTCGTAAATGCCCTTTGTGACTATCAAAAGTGGCAAAGTTAGACTTTTGTCTCAGTTTACCTTTGTGAATCGGGCCCTATGAGTGTAATTTTACTACTAGTAATTTTGCCAGTAGTAAAATTACACTCATGGCTTTTCAATACTAAAATGTAGTAAAGTTAATACAGCAAGTGTAAACCTATAAAAAATGTAAGTTTATCTCTGTGAGTCTTTGTCTTTTGGGATGTAGACCTTGTAGTTACCTTTCCTAGGCACTTCTGAATCATTGCCACCATCATCACTAGACTCTGATCCTCGCTGGGACTGAAAGTCCATCCTCCCCTGACTCCTCTCATGCACCAGCAGGGCATTCTACAGTAAAATGAACCTTTTCTTCCCCAGCACTAAAGCTGCTGCTGACTCTTTCTCCTCCAATTCCAGGGTTTCCCATCTCTCTTTCAGGGCAAGAGCTGGCAATTTCAACCTAAGAGTCCTCTCAATTCACCTGTCTGCCATTTCTAGCTGTGAGGTTTCAGCTGTGATGGTGTCAGGCTGTGAGAGAACACACTGCTCCCTGCCCTGGACATTACAGTTGACCGTGATCCTGGGAGGAAATCTTCCTCCTGCTCTGGTCCTAACACCCTTCTGTGGTGATTTATGTTTAGTGGGCTTCTTCCCTGAGCGCTGTCCTAAACTGCCCCTTAATTGCATTTAAGCTCACCTTGTGCTCCCTTTCCTTGCAGAGGGCCTTCATCACAGCCACAGTAAGTGTAGCCAGGGCATCCAGATCGACTTCCATGTTTCCCACTGCCTTAAAGTGCAAAAACTGAGTGCAAGAGTGTATATTAGAAAAAAACTCACAAATGACCCAATTAAAACCAAAAGCCAATTAAAAGTCCAAAAAGCCCATTTCTGCTGTCAATTTAGAAGGGAGTTTTTAATTTCACCTTAAATTACGGTGTGGTACTGCAAAACAAAAGTCCTGGTTCTCACCTGTAAACACCACTGTAAGAAAGTGGATTATCATTTGGGGTCGGTGGTAGCCCACATCAAGCATTATAAACACTACCTTGTCTGGGTGAACCCGCAAAAGTTACTAAATAAATTTGAGCTCAATCCCCCAGTAGATATGACATAGATCAGATATGCTTAGGGCAATGTGTAAATTATTTATACAGTACCAAAATAGTAATATGGTCAAAACTCCAAACTATAAAAATCCCACTTCAATAATAATAGAGTAAAATAGAGTGAAATGTAATAAACAAACTAATAAAATGACGAAAATCCAATAAGGAGAACTGGAGTTATGAAGTTTTAAATGAAAAAAGCACCAAAAAGCACTAAACCCCAATGAGAGTCTATGGCTCCTGTAGACCAAGACCTAGGCGCACTTGGAGGTGAACCATGATGGAGCCCGAGGTCAGATACACCAATTGGGACAGCCCAGTCAATGATTTTACCTTTGGATTTAGGCCAAAATTTACGAACAAGCCATGCAACGAAACATAGCAAGACACCTTGCTGCTCTGCTTAGCGTGACAGGGAGAGGGCAGGAATGCACCATATCGACTAAGATATGGCGCGTTCCTGCTCTCCTCCTGCCCTGGCACGCTAAGTGCACCCAGAGCCAGTGCAGGCAACCTTTGCGTCATGGTGCAAGTGTGCCTGTGTTACAACCATGCTTGTTTTTGTGCAGGAAGGGACACTTTGCTGCACAAAAACAATCCTCTAAGGCATTTTCCTCTTTCTATGTGTTTTGCAGGAGGCATCCCAAGTAGAAAGAGATAAAAACGAGGAGGAATATGTTTATGCCTCACCTTGGAAGGCATAGCATTTTGACGCAGTCCTAGGTTTACTTGTGTAAGTAAATCTGGGAATGCACCAAATACCATAAACCATGAACGTGTGAGAACACGCCCACTATACCCATAGAACACCTTCCCAAGGCAGACTAACGCAAGGTAGAGACATGTGCTGCTGTGTGTTACTCCAGATTTACTATGCCAAGCAAAGCCAAGCAAGGTCGCTCTGTGTAGCATAGTAAATCTCACTTAAGGGCTTGCGTTGCCTTGCGTGATACTAGGGCAATGCAAGCCATTGATAAATCTGGCCCTTAGTTTGCAAAATGTAGGGAAAAGTCTTCCTGCAGGCAAAGCAGCAGGCTGTATGCAGAGATGACAATGAAAAATCAGATAGCTGTTGGATGAAATCCCAATAAAGCTCATTGGTTTGTTGGGAAAAGATCTGAATGGGAGAAATATGAATTTTCTACCCACCAACTGTTGCCCCGATAATTTTAACATGCGCAACCAGTCAAGAATTGTTTGTATTTTTGCGACCAATGTGGTATTATGCTAACCAACCTATGCACTTATAGGTCGGGTTTGCAAAATACAATTTCCTAGTGAGTCACAATTCAACATACCTCATGAACATTTATGAGGTAGGTTGCAAAGTGCAACACACTAGTAATCACAGCCATCACAGTGGTTGTGACCTGCTGAGGTCATCAGACAACCATGTCTGTGATTAATTTTAAATAAAGAGTTTGGCTTTTAAATGCAGTCCCTTTTCTTTAAAGGAAAACGGGATGGATTTATAAAAAATTAAAAATGTTACTAACATTTTTTAAGAGTAGAGTAGGCAGTAGTCCACAGGAGCACTATTGTTTCTGTCCAGTGTCTCTTCACCTTATATCAAGGTTTCCAATTCTGCTTTCCCCTTTGAAATTACTACCCATTTTTCTTCACCATATCCTTGTATACTCTCTTCCATTGTCTTTATTCCACATTCCTCAACTTCCTTTCTAATACTTATTGCTTAATACAATACTTAGTCACATACTCTTTTGCCCTTTTAAGCTATAAGATCTCTCTTCATGTTCCACTTGTCCCCTTTCTTCTTTCAACTTTCCTTTTGCTTCTTCTACACAGCCCTATTTTCCTTATTACCATCATTTAACCGTCTGCTTTCCTTAAATCTCCCTTGACATCCTGCACCCTTTCCCTTCTGATCTATTGTTTAATTTACTTCTACTCATTCCTTAGTTTACTATGCATATTTCCCCCATTCTATACTCTATATTCTGATCTGATGGCACATCTATCTACCTATCTATCTATCTATCTATCTATCTATCTATCTATCTGTCTGTCTGTCTGTCTGTCTGTCTGTCTGTGATTATTTACACACACGCACATATAGACACACCAACCACAGTCTTATAGAGTCCTAAAATAAATATTGAGGGCCTAATTCACAAAGGTAACTTACTTCTTTGAGTAATTTACACTTTGAAGTAAGTTTACTACTCTTTGGTACTCACAAACTCTGGTGTAAATCTACTCCAAAAGTGTAAGTTACATGTCTCCAACCCCGAAGTATAGTAATTGGCTTAATTTTGTGCATGTGGGTGACGTGTCCCTATAGTCCTCCCTGAATCTCCCAAAACTCCTCTTTCTTCTCTCTAATCCCATCTCCTTTTGGAGTACATCTGCCCTTTTGTCAAAGCCCTCCCCTGTCTCCCACTCAAATTTAATACTAAAATGTACTCTTAAATGCACGGAGACTCTGCACACATAAGTAGTTGCAGAGGCGTACACTTTGCACATAATTTGTTAATAATACTTAGTTAAACGTTTTATAGTTCTACAAAACATACTACAAAGTGCAGTTTGTGAATCAGATAACTAATGTTCAATTCACACAAGTCCGTAAAATCACTTTAAATCACATATTGCAAATTACACCATTAGAATAGTGAGAAAGGGAAAGCAACTATCTGAGACAACATCTGATGGTATTGCTCTACAAAACAAACATTTAGTTCAAGCCCTGCATTTGTTGGAGCGCAGACATTAAAGTGTGATTTAAGGACGCTGCCATCATTGTAACAAATGAAAGCAAATAATGAGAGTCAGGCAGATAGACAAAAAGATTAATCGGTAGTTGAGTGTAACAATAAAGAGAAAACTTTTTTTTTCTTAAATCAATTGTTCTTGGATGTGTAAAGTGTGCGTGGACAAGCACCAAAACAGGTGGACAAATAATGTCAAAATGTGGAATTAGTGGGATACCAGGAAAAGAGAACCTTTTAGAAAGCCCCCTGCTGAGATGATGTTGAAATTACAGCAAAAACAACCTTCTGATTGCTCAAACACTGCAACACTTCAGAAAACTGTTGTTTTGTTGCACTTAGAGTTAGAGAAGACAACTAATGTTAACTGTTCATTTTACATTAAACCTTTTAGAAAGGACTTTTGAATGTCAAACCCATGGTACATTACTTTATTTTGTCAAGACTTCTGTTGTTGTACACACTGTAAAACTTAGTGCGTTTGATCGGATTGCATATAATGTGGCTTTTGTAACTTCTATTTAAGAATGTGAATGTTAAATCTGTTTTAGCAGTCCTATATTAGATTCAGTACAAGAAGACGTGAAGATCATCAATAGGGATGAGTAAATTTTTTAGGAGAGCTCCAAAACGTGCAAAGCCCCAGGTTATTTTCCATTTGAAAAAAAACTGTCAAATATATAGCAAAACATGATGGATGGATTTCCCCAAAATGGCGATAAGGTGAAGTAGCCTGTTCCAACTTGTGATCTTTTTTGGCTTGCTGAAAATCCTTTCAACGTGTTAAATAAAAATGCCAAATAAAATAGGCAGCAAATGACATATGCAAGCTAGAGCTAACATGACAACTGGAGCAGAAATTTTAAATTGTCGAATTCAGTCAATTAATATTTGAAAAATTAATGAATACAGTTGGAAGAGATAAAAAAAATTCACTTGGTCAAAAGAGGGATCTACAGATCCTAAGACACTGCAAATCCCCTCAATCTAGCTGGCTATGACTGTTTTTATTTTTTGTGCAGTGGCCATTATCCAATCTGAGGGATCCGGGAATGCCTGTGGACACAATGTCACAGAAAAAATACGTATGTGCTTGTTAGGGGAGGGGAATAATCCACTGATCCTATGGAGGATGCAGAGGTGACAGATGGATAGACACTGTTCCCCAAAAACAAAAATAAAAGTGCCAAGTTTTCAACACAACATTGGATCCATTTCACTCTTTCAGATGTGTGGACCCGGATATTTGGATTTAAAATTAAATGAAGACAACCATTGCCAAAGCCAGTAGGCTGTCTTTACAGTGCTAATAAGTGCAAGCAAGATTTGTTCATAACTATTTGCAGAAGTTAGCACATTAAAGTGATAACTGCTGGTTTTGCCAATGCTTTTTTATGTGGGAGTCACACATCAAGGGCCTGATTTCTCTCTGCTGTTTGCTTTGTGCAATATGCTGTTTTTCTTCAGCATGTTATATATAAATCATTTAATTTAATGTTATCTTAAAAGTGCAACAACTACTATTTAAACATATATCCATGTGGAAAGGAAAAGTGTCATGTGGTTGCGACTGAAAATGTCCTCTTTAGGGGACTTAATGTAGCGAGTGAATTTATGTCACTGTACTACTTTAAGGGGAATGGGAGGGTATTCAACCTTAGATATTTTCCAATACTTGAGACTGGAACGACACCAAATAATCATATCCCCGAATTCCCACGATGCACCCACATCTCACTACACCTCAGAGAGTTCCACTGGCTCCCCGTCCACAAACACAGAAAACTCAAACTCCTCATGCATGCATACAAGGCACTGCACAGCATCAGACCAACATATATGAACAACCCCCTTCACTTTCAATAACCCACCAGACACCCGTGCTCAGCTGCACTCTCACTGGCACACACACCCGCATCCACAAAAACAGAATGGGAGGTCGAGCATTTGCCTACATCAGACCCAAGACTGGAACAACCTTCCCTTAACACATCGGGCCTCCTCCTCACTTCTTGAATTCTGCAAGAAGCTGAAGACCTGGCTCTTTGACTAACTCTGTGGTGCACATACCCTAGACCTACGCCTACACACCCGCTCCGGTACCTGGATAACCTCATGGGTGATTAGTTGCGCCATACAAATCATTTTGACATAGCATAAATTCTTTATACTATTTGAGCTGTGACCCCCGCCTTACCGAATAGCCCTCTACACACAGCATGGAAAGTTAAGAACTACATCTCCAACTTTTTAATATAATGCACCACGCCTAGGGGTTAGTAGGCCTTCCTTAGGGGTGACTTATAAATATTAAAAAGGAAGGTATGGCCTTTGCCATGGCTTTAAATCGCAAAGTAGGGTTTGCAGTTGAAAGCTGCTCTGCCAGTCAGCAATGGCAGGCTGGGAGTCATACTTTGCTTTGTCACACTTGTGATGGGGCAATACATGCTGCAGTCCACAAGAAACACTAACTCACAGGCCCTGAGTACCCCTGGTACCATATATTAGGGACTCATATGTGGGTTAACTTATGCCAAATATGGTTGAACTAATCAGAAATATACCTTTTAAGGGTCAGAGCAATGGCACTGAGATTTTTTTAGCAGTCCAGAGGGCACATTCAGATTTTTTTTAAAACAGCAGCATCAGTCCATACAATAGGGGGTGATCATGCAAAAATGTGAAAATTATTATTATAATGATTTATATTTGTTTCGTAAATTTAGAGCACATGTTTAGAGCTATATGTTTTTCGAAAAATACAAAAAAAGTAATCATTTTTGTTTTCATTAATTTAAAAAACTATTTTTGGGAAGAGTAAATGATAAATAATTTGTTTTAAGTTAATCAATGTTAAACGTTTTAAAACATAAGTCTCATTTTTTATAATTGATGTATTTGTGCTATGTATTTGTGTCTGTGTGAATGTTTATGTGTCAGTGTGTGTGTGTGTGTTTTCAAGCTACTTGTAGAGTTAGGAATAGTAAGCCTGTACTTACAGACTTACCTTCTCAATATTTTGGTTGTCAGCATTTTTGGTACAGTTCCACTGTAGAACAATTCTGAGACTTATCCCTAATGTCACAAGTTAGCAGGCCTAGACGCAGAAACACAAAAGCTGAAACGAGAACGACCTGCCTTAGAACTTTGTGTGAAATAATAAGCTCACAAAATTGAAGCAAACTAATGAACTGACTGGATAACAGATTAGTTTTCTTTCAATAGAATAAAAAGAAGAAAGTAAAAAAGCCCTTCCATAGAGCATTGATATAATTGTGCTTTAGAGGTGTCACAGTAATAATCTCTGTCCAGCTTGAGAGCATTCTGACTTCTACTGATTTTGGGGAGAAGATGGCTTTACAGCAAGAATCATCTGGAAGTCCATCACACACCACACTATTCGTATTTCTGCAGTGAATCCTCTGGAGATGCAATTGACATTAAAGACCCATTAGCAGAGGGAGAAATCCCCAAGAACGCTTGGTCATTTGAGTACTTCTCCCATTCTCCATTCCAAAATCAATAAATGTTACCAAAAGTTCTGTTTCGAACTTGGTGAAATGGAACTCTTTCAGGGAAAATATGGAAAATACTCATTTAGTACAACAAACCTGTGTCTACACCTGAGAGTTAGACATGACATCATCCAGGGAAAATGCAGAGCCCAGAAGGGAAAAGGGTATTGAAGGACACACCACCAATCTGGCTGACATAGAGCAGGAAAATGGTCAATGGCTGATCCGGGGAGGATGGCACTTAATTGTGCTGGTTCAAAAACATAGGAGCCAATTACGATGTGGCACGGAAAGGCTCCGACCATCGGTCCGAGCCTTTCCGGGCCGCATCTTGGTTTAATTTCTGACTGCCGCATTGCAATGCTGGTGGTCAGAAATTAAACCTGCCGGTCATTACGGCTTGCTTCCGACGGGCTCAAGGAGAACGGCCTGTAATCCCAAAGGGCAGCCTTTCCGCCATTGGGATTACAATACCCGGTCTCCGGCAGGCTTTCCATGTTGGGCTTCCGACATGGAAAGCCTTGTCGGAGAGCGAGTATGGGGGCCACTAGCAGGGCCCCTTTGCCTTAGCAGCCTCTGGTTGGGGACCAAGGGTGCACCTATGGTGCCCCCCTGTTCATCCCTGCACAACAGACTCCCATTCCTCTATGGGAGCTTGTGTTATGGCCGGTTTACGGCCGTAGCACGAGCTACCATAGAGGAATGGGAGTATGCTATCAAACAGTGTTCGGTCGCATCGTGATTAGGCAGCCGGGACCGCTGACCTGAGGTCGGTTGGTCCCGTTTCCACATTGGTCTGCCCGACATCGTAATCACCCTCATATTTGGTAACAAAGAGAACATTTCGGTCCAGTGGATACTACTCCAGGAACATAGAAAGTTATTTCACCCATAATTCGTTTTTTCTTCTACCTTATTTGCAATCATTTTTAGTTTAAGGTTGCAGTGGCCATTTTCCGATTTTGTTCGATTAGAAAAACAACACAAATTTTTATTTTTGAAAAATTGTTTTTTTATCACCATCATAGTAATCACTGTCTGCAACCTGTTACACTGTAATACTAGTATACAAATTATATTACTGTGCAATAGTTGAAACAGTGTAAACCCCAGCAGCATGTGAGGTATTGTGGTGAACTACTGCTGCACACAGCAGAAAACTGTTTGTAGCTGTGGATGGCTATCCCTAAAATGGGTGCAGGGCATGTCTGCTTGTCTGTTGACAGATTCCACTCCTAACTCATAAGATAGTCAACCTTAATAGAAATAGGGGCATATTCACAAGGAGCTATCGCCGAATTAACGGCACTTTATCGCAGCCAAAGTCGTGATAAATTTACCTCCCCATTCACAAGCCAGTGTTAACAGCCCACAGCACCAGTTTACCCGCGATAGCAGCCGCAAAAAACATCGCCACAGAGGACCCCCGCAAATATCGCTAATGAGATGCAGAGTAGGTGTTCCCGTGCCAAAAGGCGCGACAACATCACACCTCAACATTCACAACGACCAGCCACATCGGCGATAAAAACACAAAACCGTCGATAAGCCGCGTTAGCACCAGGAAATCTACACCTGCCCTGACCTGGTGTAAAGTCCAACCACAGCCTGCACCACAAAAGGGAGCACAGCCCAGAGCCACACATGAAGGACAACAGATGCCCACGAGCAACTGAACATGCAGCATGGACACCCAAGAGGGCCACAACACCCACCGACACCACACCCAGGCCCGCAACACCCCCCCCGGACCACCCTCAACCCCGGACTAAGAAACTGCACACCAACACCACGAATCCCAAAACAAACATTTTGCCTGATGTCGCACAAGCAGGAAAATAAACATACATGCATGGCCAGAAAATAGAAAATCAGTCATACAGCAATGCAATCACCAACACAAAACACCATACAAACAAAAGCAGAAACAACCCTTAGGATGAGTCCTAGCGGCTCCTCACTGGACAATCCGTATCACACAGCCTGGAAGACCAAATCCAAGAGAAGAAGGTGTGCCATGCGCCCAACAAAGGAAAGAGAGGGAGAGAGCGAGGGAGAGAGATGGAGTGAGATAGCACAAGCAGCGCAAGGCCGCTCGGGCACCTGGCTCCACATGCCAACATGTGTGCGTGCATCGCCATCCGTACACCATGAGCCCAAGGCTGTGTCCCAATCTCAGCGCCAAAGCCACATCACATTCCGAAAACGCAAGTAGTAGTCAGACAAACATCCGTGATGAAAGCACCATTCTCCCAATGCAGAAGGCGGGAGGACACCTGCACCTCTGTCCTTGGTCCAGAACGCACCTGGAACACGCTGATAGATATGCAATGGCAGATGGGGACGACTCCCACACCACGCATTCCGCAAATGAACCATCCGACTTATCCACAGCCCACACACAGAAGCCCCTGCCTGTGGTACCCTCGCATGGGATGCCCTTGACACTCACGGAAACAGCAACCCATTACCCACAACGTTGCACACACATTCGAATCATTGCTCAGAGCTGTGGCATATCCTCCACACAACTGCCGCAGTTCAGAACAGTGCCGGTTCACGAGACGCACCAACGCAATGGCAGGCCATACCGGGCACATGCACAACCCCCGTCACGTGGAACAGTACCGTGAACGTATGCTGCATTTACTGGGCGCACTGCCACTGGCAGTGCTGCGGATCAGTTACAGGCTCAGCTTCCGCATTGCCCACGTCACCTGCGTCCAGCCCTGGTTCCACTGCCGAACATGCACATTTGAGTGTCCCATGGATGTCTGCCTATCCAACACAACTGTTGATGAATTGGACTATGACTTGTGTCTGCGCCCCTGTTGGCTCACGAACAGGAGTGTAACCAAGACAGCCGTGCATGGGATGCCTTGACATACTGCGTATGTATTGGTAGTTGTGCATGGGAGATTGCACAATTTCTCGTGTGCAGTGACCACATCGAGGCGCTCCCCTATTGGGCTGTGTTGCAGATCGGTGAGACGGCGTGGGCTGAGCACACCTGCCTGGACCACCTAATGGATTGGCTCACCCTGGTGTTCCTTGAACACGACAACAACTACTATTGGAACACATTGCATATGAAGCTGCACGGGCATTCATGGACGAGTAACTACGCTCCTGCAGCCACATCCGATTGCCACCCACAGCACATGGCCCAACAACTTGTTGCATCATTGGGATTGCTCACATATCCCACCACAACAGAGGACACGTCTGCCTTCGGTCGGGCTCTGGATGCATGTGCGTGGAATAACGCGTGTGTACACTCACCTGTGCAAGGTGACACAGGTCCATGGTCGGAGCAACACAGCGTTGTTTGCCAATTCGGACACACTGCTGGGGGAGAGCACACACATGGCAATGTAGCACGACATGTGAACCTGTCGGACCCTCACACCTGATCACTGTCAGCAGAGTAGACAATCGGCGCACTCCAGAGGCAGAGCACCATGCAGATCCCAAGTGCAGTGAGTCGTGCCCCCTCACACGGGGCAATGTGCAGACGCCAAACAACACATGACTCATCCAGCAAGGCAAGGTGGGCTGTGAGCGTTGCCATCCGTGATGAATGTTGTCCATTTCAGCCCCAACATTTTCTGATCCTCGACATGTACCCATGCTGCGTGTAAGTGTCTTAAGCATGTCCCTGCCTGTTGTGGCCGTTGCCTCATCCGTACTGACACGCACATGCCAATAAAGTCTATGCCACTCCACTGGTGTCTAACTGTGAGGTGTGTTGTTTATATTGTCCACTCGTGTGCCACAATGAGCATCGTCCCAACACAGGGAGGAACTGACTGACGCATGTGCAATGGGGGTGTGTCCCTTTGGCAAGCACCACCTCTGTGAGACAGACATTGTTTTTGGATAGGTGCTGGACGACATGTGCACTTACATGACTTCAGCTATGTGTGTATGGTGTCCAACCTCTGACCATGTGGAGCAATGTCATACATCACAACAGAATGTGTCCACACAGATGTGTGTAAGTAGGTATGCGACGTGAAGTTCTGTTGTCACACGTGGTGTAGGACACCACTCCTGGCCTGCCACCGTTTTGGTCACTCCTACACACAGCCCTATTCAACACATGGACGTGTGCCTACGTTGGCGGGTTGTGAGATTGTTGTTGATGTGCAATGGGGACACAGCTAGTACTCACCTTCACAGTCATCCAATTGGCCATGTGTCTCAGGGATAGACATGCGCATAGATGTCAGTTACCAGGGTGTACCTTCATGTGCAATCATTGTCCCTACATCCAGCCATACTTCCATACGTGAGTGAACATAGTGATGACACATCTGTGTGATTTAGAATATTTTATTCACATTCAGGTGATTGACGGAGCTGGAGCTGTACATGGCCATCCAAGCCCACATCACATGGAAGCCCAGTGGTGGGCCAACCGGAGTCACTTGGGGATTGCACAGTGATTAGGAAGAGGGAGAGTGCAGTCCGCAGCAGGATTGCTGTGTAATTGGCCAGCGGTGAAGAAATGGCAGTCCGTGTTGGGGTCCGGGTGAATGTCGCAGAGTGTTCCGGAGGTCAGTAGGAGGTATTTCCCAGGGCATGATGCATAGGTCATAACCAGGCAGGGACAGGCCATATGGCGGTGATGGATGCTACTGCCTCCTTCCTCATACAGTAGTTCCCATCCCCTTCTCACTCCCCTGATACGGGTTCTGTGTCCGGTGTGTGTGGCAGGGTGATGGCTGCATTGCTGTGTGCCCCTGACACATCAGACTGCGTAGGTGATGGGGCAGCATCACAGTGTGCCACGGACACACTGGGGTCGGAGCTGTGTGTGTTGATGTTCGCTGCAGTCATCTGGGAACGGCTCAGTGGCAGCAATGGCAAGATGAAGTACTGCAGGGCATTGAAGTTCCCAGCCAATACTCGCTGGTGTCCAGCCGTGGCAGACATACTTCCAGCCTGCATCTGCTCCATGGTCTCCATTGACCTCCGCATCTGTGCCAACTCTGTGCTGTCATGGCTGGTGCCTGTCTGACCAGACAGTTCTTGTATTAGATTCATGGCACCAGCGAGGTCAGCCAAGGTCTGTGGCGGAGCATGGTGCGTACAGGGGGTGTCCGATAGGGACTGTACGTGGTCCCTGATGGGACTCAGACACCCACGTATGGCATCGAGTTTGGCTGCCACGAGCTCGAAACCCACCCGCAGCTGATGAGCCAACTCCACCTGGCAACCCAACATACGCCGTCGGAATTCCATGTATTGGTCGGGGGGGTCCTGGGAGACAGCCTTGGTGGTGTGTGTTTCCTGCTGTGTGGTCTGTGCAGTTGGTGGGGTCACCTCGAGGCAGCTGGCCTGGCCTGCTGCTGGGGGTGGGGTGCAGAGGCTGTCCATTATCCGTTGGAAGGTGTCTTGACACATGTGCAGGTTATCCTCTTCATCATCAATGATGGGAAGTGTGGTGTGCTCTGCAGGAGGTGTTGTTTGTCCCTCTGCAATGTAAAGGGGAGATGCAGGTTAACAGAGTTTCACATGTATGGTGATGATTTGCAGATGTTTACATTCAGACTGCATGCCAATGTACATTGTGACAGTTTTGGGGGAGCTGGCTATTTGATGGCAGTCAGTGTGTTTTTCGACTACATGACTGTTGTGTGGTAGTACCCGTACATTATCATCACACAGTGTCAGGCAATGCCAGATGTGAGTGGACAGTTACTACGCACGAGCGGAAGCTGTTGTGAGCTCTGTCCTGTGGTGCTGGTGTTGCACTTTGTACCACATTGCCGTCATTGCTGATGTTCTGTGATTGCTATGTGTGTGTGCTGCATTGTGGGGGAGTTGCCCCTGCAGCTCTGATTTCGTGTAGCCTTCTCCCTTTGAGGCGGGGTGCCTTTGAATTGTGTGCTTTTCGGGGCCTGATTTGCTTTTGACTTGGGTCATATGCGCTCTCGGACTGTTTTTGTGGCCTGGTGCATTGTTCGTCTGCTGCGTGTATTGTACGGCATGGGTTGTGGGTGCACGTGGACGAATGTATGATGGTACACCGCGTACCATCACAACGCGGTATGTTACATCGCGGTATTGACAACGCAAGTCGTTACATCGACTTGCGTTGCAGGGCGCTGGACTTAGGAATAGTGTGAATTACTATTCCAACTCCAGTCTACGTACAGTAGGGAAGGTGTTGGAATAGTAATTCACACTATTCCTTAGTCTAGAGCGCCCTCCAGTGCAAGTCGATGTAACGACTTGCGTTGTGAAAACCATGATGTAACCATACCACGATGTAATGGTTGCGTGGTAAAGGATGTTTCCCCACGTGGACATGTCGGAGTGTGACCTGCTCCTTTACGGATGTGATCCGCACTGGGCTACCTCTATGTCGATTCGTGTGCCATGTCATTTTGTTTTGGCTGCTGCCATGCTATCGGACATTCAGTGTTACTTGCATAGTCAGTGTGGGTCACAGAGCCGCTGCTTTGCTGGATTCAGCACATGTGCATGGGTCGGTTGTGATATTGGTGATAGGGGGGCCCTCTGTGCACATTGTGTCTGAACTGGGGTGGCAAAGTGAGCTAAAGAATGATGATGGATTCAACCTAGATCTGTGACTGGGGGTGAGTGTTTGAAAAGTTTCAGCACCACGTCCATCATCTCCTTGTGTTTGCATTGTGGATGGGGCCCTACTTGGCGTTTCTATGTGTGCTGCAGTGTGCCAAGGCAATCAGGGACATGTTCCACTGTCATTGTGGGTGCGCTGTGTGCTACACGTAATTGTGCATGTGTGCCATTGTGCCCATGTCCCCCCGTCCCTAGTCGTTACTCACCCTGTTGCTGTTGGGTCAGGTCATATCGTGCTGTGTCCAGGCCCCCCAATCCTGCCACCGTCTCCTCACTGCTGACAGTGGCCACCATTTGCTCCAGCTCATCCAGCTCCTCCTGTGTCGCAGGACTTCCACCTCCAGTCGCCGTCGCTGCCTCCCTGTTGGTGGCGAGCTTATGTTTGGTCTGCCTTTTCAGATCATGCCAGCGCCTCTTGACCTCCTCCAGTGACCTCCTCGACACTCCGACTGCATTGACGTTGGTGACGATGGCCTGCCATATTTCGGTTTGGGTTGCCAGTGCCGCAGTGGAGGTGCCGAACAGTTGTTGATGGTGTTCGGTCACCTCCGTGACGATGATCCGGTCTTCCTGCGGACTGAACCCGGTCTTCCTCTTCCTCTTGTCCTTGCCCTTCCCCGAACGCGGGGTTCCTGGCTGGTCCTCTGTGGGGCTTGTGGTGTTCGGCTTGTCCTCTGCACTCGGTCCGGGTGCATCCATGTTGCTACGCAGTTTGAATTGTTTTTGGGCTTTTTTTTTTCTTTCTTTTATGGTGCTTTTTCCCGCTGGCCGCGTGGGATTTACAGGCCTGTGGCTGGTGTTTGCTGATTTCTGTACTGCGATTGGCCTCATCGCATAATTTCTCGCGTTTTGCATTTTTTCGGCGTGGCGTTGATTTTCACGCTGACATTTGACGCGTTATCTGGTGACTATAGCATGCTACCGCCTTGTTGTGAATTCCACGTTGACACGGGGTTATTTTCCCGAGATAGGCTGCGATGTTGACAGTTGCGTTACGCTACTCTTGAGGTAGTTATCACACGTTCTTGTGAATATACCCCATGGTTTTTGGCCCAGGACCAGCCCTGGCTGTGTATAAGGTGCTCTGGCCACAGTGCTAGCCTGTGGCCAACACCCATTGCATTGGCAACAGCCCTATTTCCAACCCCAGTGCACATAGGCATAGGCCATGCACAATGGGGGTTGGTCACAAATGGAGTTTTGGCATCAGGGTCTGGACGTAGATAATGCCATAAACCCAATCCTTGATTCACATTGCTAAATAACATGTACACAGGACACTGGGCATCTGCTTTGGGTTGGGCAAAGGGCCCGGGACCAAGGCCAGGTCTTGTGGTGAAACCCTACTGCTTATTGCTGAATGCTATAGACAGCAGAGGTTTGACTCATGCAGGCTTGGGCACAACAAAGAGGTATGCATTATATAAAAAAAAAATGCAGAAAAACAAAAAGTGAAGTTATGACTTCTCTTTCTCTATTAGAGTACCTATGATAAAAAGTTTAAATTCACCTGAAAACCCATAGTTAAAGCAGTCAAGCAGATACGCTTCTAGAAGTTGGTCAAATACATAGCTATTTTTCTGTACTACTTGGCAAACCCTGTCACGTAAATGCATTGATGTCCACAAAGCGCTCAGTGCGCATGCACTTCTTCAGAATGAGTTCATGGTGGGAAATGCGTGAGAACCACAGGTGCAGTGCAATTCAGGTGTTGTGGCACAAGTTGAGTTGATATAAAGAGTTTATGATGGTAGAGTAATAAAGGAAATCCCTTCCACTGTTAGCCGTTCCACTATTTCAATGTCACAGTACTGTGCCTAGGAGGTTAACTGCAGTTAGTGCGTATTGCTAAGTACAATAACCACTCATAATTACTCCGTTTCATCTCATGGTGAGAGCGCATGATGAAAGAAAGGCAGTTAACAAATGTTAACTCCTGACTGCTTGCAGGAAATATGGCCATTATTAACAGCCACCCAAATCTCATATAGCACATACAAACAAACAGAGCAACTATTCCTATCTGTTTTACACCCCTGCGTCACACTCTCATTGTGCTTAGAATGCAACTATGGCCAGGTATTGCTGAGTCCCCCTCCCTTAGTCTGACAACCCAGAAACTGGTCCCAGGATGCTTGTTTCCGGTCCAGGGAAGACATGGCTTAGCAGTTTGGGCTGGACTGTTCCCATGAGGCACAGGGTCAGACTGATTTGCATATGGCCATGTCTGAACTGGGGTGGCGGAGTGAGCTAAAGAATGATGATGGATTAAACCCAGATCAGTTGACTGGGGGTGAGTGCTTGCAATGTTCAACACTCCGTCCATCATCCCCTTTGGTTTTGCTATGTTGGCCCTAAGTTGGCAGGGTATGCCCAGACGTGGGTCCCTTGCTCACTTTGCCACTGGATTCAAGATAGCCTGGCTGA
Organism: Calotriton arnoldi; assembly: GCA_963921515.1. Classification (NCBI taxonomy): domain Eukaryota; kingdom Metazoa; phylum Chordata; class Amphibia; order Caudata; family Salamandridae; genus Calotriton; species Calotriton arnoldi. The sequence goes on from CAWUFW010004773.1 coordinate 1,343,368, forward strand.
TGACGGCTGTAAGCCAGAAACCGGTCCCAGGATGCTTGTTTCCGGTCCAGGGAAGACATGGCTTGGCAGTTTGGGCTGGACTGTTCACATGAGGCACAGGGTCAGACTGATTTGCATATGGCCATGTCTGAACTGGGGTGGCGGAGTGAGCTAAAGAATGATGATGGATTAAACCCAGATCAGTTGACTGGGGGTGAGTGCTTGCAATGTTCAACACTCCGTCCATCATCCCCTTTGGTTTTGCTATGTTGGCCCTAAGTTGGCAGGGTATGCCCAGACGTGGGTCCCTTGCTCACTTTGCCACTGGATTCAAGATAGCCTGGCTGATGATGGCTGTAAGCCAGAAACCGGTCCCAGGATGCTTGTTTCCGGTCCAGGGAAGACATGGCTTGGCAGTTTGGGCTGGACTGTTCCCATGAGGCACAGGGTCAGACTGATTTGCATATGGACATGTCTGAACTGGGGTGGCGGAGTGAGCTAAAGAATGATGATGGATTAAACCCAGATCAGTTGATTGGGGGTGAGTGCTTGCAATGTTCAACACTCCATCCATCATCCCCTTTGGTTTTGCTATGTTGGCCCTAAGTTGGCAGGGTATGCCCAGACGTGGGTCCCTTGCTCACTTTGCCACTGGATTCAAGATAGCCTGGCTGATGACGGCTGTAAGCCAGAAACCGGTCCCAGGATGCTTGTTTCCGGTCCAGGGAAGACATGGCTTGGCAGTTTGGGCTGGACTGTTCCCATGAGGCACAGGGTCAGACTGATTTGCATATGGCCATGTCTGAACTGGGATGGCGGAGTGAGCTAAAGAATGATGATGGATTAAACCCAGATCAGTTGACTGGGGGTGAGTGCTTGCAATATTCAACACTCCGTCCATCATCCCCTTTGGTTTTGCTATGTCAACCCAATTTTTACCTCAACCTTTGGGGCCCCCATAAGGCAAACAGATCCATCCTCCACCCCTTTTCCCCCAAGGCAACAATGTAGACAACACCAATGCTTGGATTAAGGGTCGTAAAACTCCACCCGTATTTTATTCATAACAATGAACAAAAAACATTAATTTCAATATTTACACAATTTTACAAAATACGCAGAAAGTCCGGTCCGTTATATTGATATGTACAGTGTGTCATTTGGCTATCCTTAACATGTTTCTAATACATAGCCATTCTTATCATAAGCTAAGTGATCAGCAACATTATCTTTCTGCGTATCCTTGTTTGAGCCTATGGCAAGGTCAATGACTGGTCCAAGATCAAGATCACGCTAGGTCCCACCCTCCTACCGGAGTGACCTTGCACAGGAGGCCCAGTTCACCGGAAGGTTATCTCACCCCGGGCACCCCCTACGCCCTCAACATTATCTCCATAAGGGGCTGTGCAGTTATGCCCAGTTTTCTTGCGCCCTTGCGCGCGTGCGGTGTTTGGCCAAAAAGCCTACCGGAAGCGGAACTTCCCCTCCTCCCACACACTTCCAGCCTACCGGCTGTAACTGCCCCTGGAGTTCCATGAGAGACCATCTGTCCCCCCCTCAGGTATCCCCATTTGACAATGGTGATGCTTGCTAAGGACCGTAAACGATGCCCACCAATCATGACCTTACCGCCTGACCAAGGATACTACTTAACTTTTCATAAAATACGACAAGACACCGCCCTAGAAGAAAAAATTTGGTTAGCACAAATAAAACTGCATCATTACAAATATCTACTATATTACCTACTAGGACAAAAACAAGAGAAAAAGAACAATGCATTAAGAAACCTAAGCCTCAGGGGATGGTGGGTGGGGAAAAAACTCCTCTGCAGAGGTCACAGTCCAGTATCCCTTGTGACCTGTTCCGGCTGTGGAGCGGCAAAGAAAGAGGCCGATTCACCTCCCCACAGCCCTTTTATGCCTGAATTGGCCGGGGAGCCAGTTAGAACTGGCTTCCCAGCCGTAGTTCCTCTATTGACCCGGAAGCGCTTCTTGCCCCTCTGAGTAAAGCCTCCATCGGCCAATCACCGCAGACGCGAGAGCGGGAGCCGCCCACGTCACATCCTGTGCATGATGACCCCGCCCTCCACCCTGACTCTGGGGGACCGGCGTGACCGCCATAGTTAGCGGCGTGCCCGAGGCCTGGTCCTGCCTAAGGATATGGCCAGGTACTGCCGAGGCCCCCTCCCTTGGTCTGACAACCCAAATTTTACCTCAAACTTTGGGGCCCTCATAAGGCAGACAGATCCATCCTCTGCCCCTTTTCCCCCAAGGCAACAATGTAGACAACACCAATGCTTGGATTAAGGGTCGTGAAACCCCGGACGTATTTTATTCATAACAATAAACAAAAAACATTAATTTCAATATTTACACAATTTTACAAAATACGCAGAAAGTCCGGTCCATTACATTGATATGTACAGTGTGTCATTTGGCTATCCTTAACATGTTTCTAATAGATAGCCATTCCTATCATAAGCTAAGTGATCAGCAACATTATCTTTCTGCGTATCCCTGTTTGAGCCTACGGCAAGGTCAATGACTGGTCCAAGATCAAGATCACGCTATGTCCCACCCTCCTACCAGAGTGACCTTGCACAGGAGGCCCAGTTCACCAGAAGGTTACCTAACCCTGGGCACCCCCTAAGCCCTCAACATTATCTCTATAAGGGGCTGTGCAGTTATGCCCAGTTTTCTTGCGCCCTTGCGCATGTACGGGGTTTGGCCAAAAAGCCTACCGGAAGCGGAACTTCCCCCCCCCGCACCCTTCCAGCCTACCGGCTGTAACTGCCCCTGGAGTTCCATGAGAGACCATCTGTCCCCCCTCAGGCGTCCCCATTTGACAATGGTGATGCCTGCTACGGACCGTAAACGATGCCCACCAATCATGACCTTACCGCCACAGGCCAGCATAGTTGCCCGACTATCTGGCCCCCCCATGCCTCTAGAAGGTCATGCCCTGCTCCGCATCCTTACTAGCCAGGCAAGTAACTTCTCCAGGAAAAACTCACTACCCCGCTTGGAGAGGTGCATGCCATCCTGTAGGAAAAACGTCTCCCCCCGAATGCACCCATGCACAATTGTCTGAAGCTTCGGGGATCAGAATAACCTGTCAACACGGTTGTTGATACTTTTAACTGAATGATTCAGGGCCCACACAGACTCACCCCCTCTCCACTGAAATCTAGGGACCATGTGTGACCAGGCCAGCACTGCTTGCGTGCATCTCCTTGCCAACCACCCCACCTCTGTAATCAGGGCTTCTACTGCGCTTTTCCTGCCCAGATGCACCAAGTCATTACCCCCTATATGCAAGATAACCGCTGCAGGGGTACACGGGTCTTGTCCAGCAAGCTAACCAACATACCCCTAAGCCTGTCAAGGCGTAGCCCTCCCTGACCATGAAAAGAGACATTGAAACTGTCCTGACGTGTTCTGTGTGCATAGTTGCCTGAAAAGAAAAATTGCCTCAACCTGCTCACATATGAGTGACCAATAATCCACACTTCCATTTCTTTTTGCCCCCAGGCGGGTACCTGGGGTGCAACAGGCGCTGACAAACAACAAACCGATGCAAGCTTTCCCCCTGCAGGACAGGATGTGGAAACTGCAAGTCAATCAGAAAGAGAAAAACTACAGTGAGTGACACAAAACCAACTTTAGAGCAAATGCAGCCGCACATAGCGCTTGTAACAATCTGAGGACCACCTACCAGACCTCTGCACCGGCTCCCGGAAAAACCCCTGGCTGCTGCCTCAGTTGCAGCCCCTATCCTGAATGAGTGAGTTCGAAAACTGACTGGGTCCAAACCGGCCGCCTTGATGGCCGCACCCATGACCCTCCTGAATTGAAATGAAGTGAGCGGGGTTCCATCGTCATGCATTAGTAACGGACCCCCGCACCCTGTGGCCTGGGTGCCAGGAATGCCTCCAGATTAGCAATGGGGAAGCAAACACTCCCCCATGCCCTTTGCAACACCACTCTGTCCCCTCTACCCTCCTGATCGGTCTTTGACTTGGGAATAGATATAAATAGGGATTCCCCCTGCACCCTCACGTGACTGAATTGCATTACCCCGTGCCAGTCCCTCTTATTTTTGCCGCCAGTTCCCCAATCCTGAAAGCGCCATAGAATGCCAGTGAAAAAGCTGCTTTGAAGAGGAGCGCTTCTCCCGTTGACTTACAAACCTGACTTAGCGCACCCAGCAATGCTGACAAAGTGTTTATGCCTATCGGGCGCCTCACATCTGGCTGGGAACCTTGCAGATGCTGCCACCCTTTCAGCACCTTTCTCACTATGAATGTGCTGGTGGGTCTACAAAATGGAAGATATGAGCACGCCCTTTGTATGCACTCTTAACTTTGAATGTTGTATTATCCAGGCGGGTGCCCCCGAGTTCTTAAATTCATTAATCAAACGGAGAAACTCTCTTCGTCTTCGTGCCGCTAGTATGGACATATCCGAGAAAATCCGAAATGAATAGTTCTGAGTTGTGGAGAAAGCTTTTTTGGAAATTGCCTGAGATAAGACCTGCTCTTTTATTCGCACATTCCCAAAGCAGGCCACTATAGTTCGAGGATATTTAGCATTGGAATGACGAGTTGCCCCAACACGATGAGCCCGAACGATGGTAAGATCTTCACCGATAGCTGCCTTGTCAATCAGTACATATTTATGAATTAAATCAGAAATCAGTTTCTGATCAGATGAGCCAGCTTCCAAGTCTTCTGGTATCCCCACGAATCGGAGGTTAGTACGTCTCGCCCTATTCTCCTGATCATCAATTTTAAGATGGAGGTCCTCGATCTTGGATCTCATCTTGAGGATCATTGTATCTTGGCTCTTTGAAGAGTCCTCTAAAGAAGAAACTCGAGACTCAGCTTGGGAGATGCGAGAAGATAATTGGAGAAGGCTGTTGTTGATCTGTTCAAGTTGTTCATTAGTTTTCGTATGTGCTTTTTCTTGCGAGATCTTGATATCACGCAGATCATTTAGAATTAATTGCAGAGTTGCCTCTATTGGAAAAGACTGAGAAGGCAGTACAGACAACGGAGATAGGACTGAGAGTACTTGAGGTGTTAGAGGTGTAGGATCCGTACCCGGTGTAGTTGTAGTTGAGGCGGTTGTAGTGGCGGTTGTAGTGGGAGCAGTTGAGGTGACTGCGCCTTGTTGAGTAGTCAGATTCTGATTTGAATATTGAGATTGTTCGAGTGACTGGGTTGATAACAACTGAGCTGATGATGATGATGATGATGGCTTGGTAGTTGATTGAATCGAATGAGCGGGCGCGAAGATCGGGGTTTGTGCCTCTTTTATCCTGGCCCAGAAAAATAGAGGGTACGGTTGCTTCCCTCTTTCCGTATTTGCGGATGTCGATGGAAGGCAGGAAGTACCGATTGCTGCTGAAATTGATACAGCTGGTATGGTTAGTGAGGCTGATGTAGTTAATAATAAAGTGCCAGAGAGAGGAGACATGGTATCCGAGCTCGAGCTAGAATCTGATCTGTTATTGGGTTCCAGAGACATGTTAAAAGGGGACTCTTCCTGAAACTGCTTGTCTGTAGTGCGGAGCTGCTTGTTACGAGATTGATATGCTACTGCACGAACAACCATGCGACTATCTGTCTTGACTGATTTGTCTTGTTTGTTACCTTTAGGATTTCGTCGAGCAGAACGCGTTTTCATAGAGGGATCTCTTGAAATCCACTTCATTGAAGATAGCTGGTTGCACTCAATAATTTGCGAATTAGCAAGCTGTCGGGTTGTGCCCAATTATACAGATAACGGCAAAAGGTTAGATAGGATGGCCGCAAGCTGCATCAGTGCTGCACAGACCGCTTCCGCAATACATCCCACCAGCACCCAACATAAGGTTTGACCTAATGTCGCCCCCTGGGTTGCTCGAAAATCTGGTTAAACTCTGGTAAAGCTCTGGTAAAGCTCTGGTAAAGCTCTGGTAAAGCTCTGGATCTAGCACTAGTACTGCTTCCTCTTCTCTCTTAGTCACACCCCCTCTGTTCTTCTCCTTTAGCGAAGCATAGTATAGCAGAACAAAGTTCGACAGGTGAGCAAGCTAGGCTGAAAGAGCTGGAAGGGGGACAGAACTGCAGCATTAACTTGAGGGACTTTGTTGAAATAGAATGTCAATTATGTAAATCAGCATCCTGCCCTACGTAGCAAACAACAATGTTAGAGTCAGTAATATGAAAAAACCTGACGCTTACCGGATCCTGGAGCAGGCTCTTATACTAACTCTGGTCCCTAGAGCCAGCTACTGCGACCTTTATCCTCCTTTATACTCCTCTATAGTCTGGCTATCGGTTGTCGCCAGTCGTTGCTATCCGTCCTCGCTGTACCACTCCTTTCACTTTCCTCTCTCTTGCCGTTGAGATTCGAAAAAAAAAACCTTCAGGTAACACTTCTCAGCTGCACCTTGCAGCGTCTTAGCTTCTTCTTAGCGTGTCCTGATGTCTTGCCTGACATCCGATGCCCGATGCCACGGCACCCGCTCTCACAATAAAATGATTCCTCGCACGGCTCGACTCCGCTCTGTGAACCTCGCCGTCTGCGCCAACCCCACTTGCTGCAGTCTAGAGCCGCGGAGAGCCTCCAAGAGCGCTCGCTTGTCCGTTAGTGTCCAGCCGCTATCACACTGCTCCTCGGGCTGGGAATGGGCTAGCCGCGGAGCATGACGGGAACTCCGCTAGCCGCCAAGAACAGCCACTATACAAAGGGCGTGCTCATATCTTCCATTTTGTAGACCAAAGCAAGCAATTTTTGAGCTTAGTGAAGCGGGCGGCGGGTAGAAAGGGTTAGGGGTGTCTCTTCTTTTTTTTTTTGGGTGATAGCGCTTACAAAACGCAAAGGTGAAAGAGATAATAACTTTATGGTTCTAGCATCGCAATTACCAGTAATTCTAAGCTATCCACTGCTCCTCCAGGGGAATGAGCCTTGAGTACCATACCATTGTACTCATCTAAAGGGGTCTGGGTCACAGGGGAGCGGGTGGAACGGCCTTTTGGGCCCGTGACGGGTGGGGCCTTCAAAGGGGGGTTTGGGTGGACGGGTGTTTCACTTGGGTTTGGGGGTATGAGAGGGAAAAAAGAAAAAATTAGCTAGGCAAAAAAATTGTCTGAATAATATTACAGTTCTACCATTTTGGCACAACTTTAAATTTCAATGGCTACACAACAAATACTTAGATTAGCCTCATGCAACATCAATGGGGCCAACATTCACACTAAACTTAAAGCTACATGGCAGTGGCTGGTATCTGCACAAACTCCGATTATTCTACTTCAGGAAATACATCTAAGAGGCAACGCATCCCCTTGTAGACTACCAAGTTACATTTCTCAAGCTTTTTTTGCTTCAGCAGGAGCTGCGGTAAGGGGAGTAGCAATCTTGTTTACGCACCACTGCGATGGAGAAGTTTTACAGATTAATAAAGACCCCAATGCCATATGGATCACTGGAAGATGGGCAACCAGATCTTCCAGATAGTTAGTTTTTACGGTCCGATTTCTGATGATTCATCAGCTTTGGGGGGTCTTAAAGATGCTCTCTCCCAACTCCCTGGCCATATTATCATAGGGGGGGATTTTAATCTAATACAGAACCTGCAGCTTGATTCTTCCCGTAAAAATAAGGCTCAAAACAAACCAAGAGTAGCAAGAAGTGCCGCCACCTTAGTAAAGGAACATGCTTTATTAGACCCATGGCGAATCCAGCATCCAAGGGCATGTGAATATACCTGTTTTTCGAAAAGATACAATTCTGCCTCGAGAATCGATATTTTTTTAATTTCACATTACTGGGAACGGGGCAAGACCTATATTCTTGCAAACCCTTTTTCTGATCACTCAGTTCCGGTGATAGAAATTAAGGTTAATCTGGCTAGATTCGAGCGTCCTCGCTGGACGTTAGACAAGACCCTTTTTACCGAAGAAGAATGGCTCACGAGCATGCGCATAACAATCAAAGACTTCTTGGACAGAAGCAAGGGATCCACACCTTGTATTTTTGTCTGGGAAGCTTGCAAAGCTTTTTTTAGGGGGGAGATCATATCACACAAGGCCAACTTAGCAAAAATAAGAAGGACTACAGCTCTGGTGTTACAGCGCAATCTAGATCAAGCAGTCCAGAGACACATAGTTGACTATTCCTCAAGCACAAAAAAAAACTTGGAAAAAGCTCGAAGTGATCTAAAAGATCTTTACGTTTCTACTACTATTCTAAATCAAAACACATGCTTTCAGGAATTGTATGAAGAAAGCGAATACGCGGTCAAGCTCCTTACGTGGTCTCTGAAAAAAAGAACTAATAAAGCAACGATTAAAACCATCTTCGATGAAAATAGAAATATATTAGTAGATCAAACGGCTGATATTGGAGCAGTCTTTCTTTCTCTTCCGGGGCATAAAAGACACCCTAGCGCAACCGGCGAACTGCATGGGACAAACGCTTCCGGGGCGCACGCACACACCGCTAATGGCGGGAAACCGAGGCAATTAAGCATAATATAAATAACGACCTCTCCCGGCCAGACCGCATCCACGGAGCTACGAGGTGGGACGCTAGTACAAGGTAGTACCCTGGTACATGTAAGTACGGCATAGCCGCATCGAAGAGGCCAACTTTGTTCTCTTCTAAAGAACTTTGAAAAACCTACCTAATGCACTAATCTTTGTCTACAGAGTGCAATTAGCACCCGGTCCCTCGCGTTTTAAGGCTCATGAGGCCACTGCCTTCAATACAGCAAGTATGCAATTTTTCCGTCTTCCACAAATGAATTACTAAACTCCTCAGTCACAGCAATGACTACCTTGGGGCAGATTTCGTATAATGTGTGTGTGTTTTTTGTTAAATGTTTGTACGTCTTGTATCAGTCTCTTTTTACAGGACACTGCACCAGTACGAGTAGTTCACATTTTTACTCCCTAATAAGCACTGTATATATCACTTTTGCAGGTCACCATTGTTACATCCGGAGTGGTTTTGCGTACCTGATGGTTTTTTAAATATTGTGTTTCTTTTTCAGATTGTACTTAAGGAATTTCCTTTCGCAAATCAGATTGAGACCATTGTGTCGTACTTGTGGCATTAACTACGTTTTGTATATTGAGCATCTAACCATTGTTGACATTGTCACACAAATCATGTGAGTAGGGTAGGGATCTGTGTACCCATCCTGAAGAAGAAGAAGCAGCACACTTCGAAACATGTTGACACACACAGGAGGTCTTGTACATTAACACAACACACCTCCGCCTCACACCATTTTAATAATACCGGCACCAAGGATTATTAAATTTTTCTACTCCACAGGAGCTAGGTATTTTTTAACATTCACTCATCACTCACTCCTGACCCTACCACTCACCCTCTCTCACACTACACATAGTGTTATAACATCAGTGCTCCCGCGCATTCGCTGGTAGTAGCACGCCGCGTTCCGTAGAGGGACCCGAAGACCCCTATGATGAAGCATGACACCAAGGGCCCTTTTGGTGTGTGAGGGGTATTTAAGAAACACGATGTGCTTCCAACCAATGTAGGAAACACACATGACCATTGATCTAACATCCTCCATCGCAATCCTTCATGGGTGGATCCTTTTGTTTATAAATAATTGTAAGGGGAGGTCGAATCCACCCTAGGTGTTCGTGTAGGACACCCCCTCTCCACTCCCTCCTTTGGTATTTAATGAAGGCACATCACAGCCATTATTTTTTTTTAATGGAGCTCCCAACACTCACCACCTTCACATTATTTGTGTGGCAATATTCTCACCTCATATTCCTTACAGCACCTTTTCATATATATCACTAGTCTGAACAATAATTTGGGGAAGATCTTTATAGAATAACTCCAGTACTATTTAGAAAACAGATGATTTGTCCTATCCCTTTGAAAATAGGTTAACAAGAGTCATGGCATACTCAGCAAACTTGGTGGACGTATCTCAGTGGCACTCTGTCAACCGGCCCAGGCATTCTTTATAATTCTGATCAAGATCAAACATTTCGGCAAGATACTGGTGCTGTTTGCCATCTCTTTCTTCGACTAGATCTAAGCCGGAGACAAAGGTAAAGTTAGGGGGCTGTTGGATCCGAGACCAGCATTGGCAAGGTGGCTGCTGCAAAGGTTTTCTGAGGCAAGTGAGATTGGAGAAACTATAGCATTGTACCAAGGGTGGCAGTGTGCACCCACTTAAGGTTTGGTGCAGTGTGGATCCAGACGTCCACCTAACAATGAGTTTCCGAGGTGTCTCTGTAGGGGTGAGGGGAATGGTGTGACCCCTTCAGATGCAGGAAACCCTATGGATGAAACAGAGAAGCCAGACCAGGTGAGAAGAGCCATTCGGAGACACCCTTCAACAAGGCACCTCAGCACCCCTCAGGTTCCAGCCAGGAGTGCGAGGTCACACCATGGACCTTTGCCCACGTGGCTGCCCATGCTGCCCCAGCCTACCTGCATCTAGCGGAGTTTGGGCCAGGGGAAGCAAATGCAACATGGTATTCATCCCTTATCTGTTTATTGCATGCTTTTGCATCGCGGAGACATGACTGAATCGCAGTTGGCATAATTGGCTTGATGGCAGAAGGACTGAGGCATGATGTGATTTGGTGACAGAAGTGCCATAAGAGGGAGGAATCCCCCCATGCACTTGGAAGGCTGTGGATGTGTTACAGAATCCTGTATGGCCGCGGAGGGGGCCGAGAGTAATGCTGCCATATGTGTGACCCGGGCCACCCTCCTCTCCTACCTTCGGGTCGGAAGGGAGTTGTGCAGGTGGTGGAGTCGAGCGAAGAGCTGAGGGGAATTGCGGTTCAACGCCGCGGTCCATCGGCAGGGAAGCACGTCCTCACGTCAGCCCGGAAGCGAATAAAAGACGCTTCCGGGTTGACGTCAGGGCAGATTATTCCTGTCGCAGCGAGGAGCCGGAGGGAAACGCTGTGAAGGAACAGCGTTCAACTGGTGCGGTAAGGCTGGGGATTCCAACTGGAGGCAAGAGGGAATCTTGTGGCGTTACAGGCTCTATGGAACTACTTGATGTAACAAAATGCTAGCGGCTGAAATGGGATTTGCATTTACGATGTAGGATTGATCTAGGTTCTTGTGCTGTAACAATAACTCCTACTACATCTGCTATGTACTGTTTGCTGGCATATTTCCAAACCACCTCGAGACATTTGATCCAAAAAACCTTCCGCTAGGAGGTGCTTAGGAACTCTGGGTTCTTTCTTATGTGGAGAGCATTGCTGGATAAAAAGAAAGGATTATGGTTAAAACCTTACAAGTTGATCTGAACCACTGAACCACTGATGATATAGCCATTGTTGCAGTATTCTGTGTTTACTTTGTTTTGTTTGCTGTTTCCCTAACAGGGGGGTAATGAGATCATATGGATTCATCCCCTGTGATGCGTGGCATATTAATATTTTTGGTGGGTATAATGAGAGTATCTCTAATGAATGTATATATTAACTGGTGAAGGGCGGTATCTACGATATACAGATTCCTAAGGTATTAGTTCTTTTTTTCAGCATACTTATATGACAACCCTTGACTAGGACAGAAGTGAACATTTCCTTGTGTGTCCTTTAGTGGTTAGGACACTTATTATTTACAGGTAATAAGATAGAAGTCCTTCTTACGTTAGGAATTCTATAGGGTGATTAAGGTTCATGTTATTGCTTTTTTTCCTTACAGGTCTACTTCCCCGCTGTTCCCTCCCTTTCCTTCCCTCACTTGATCACCTTAATCTTCTGTGCTATTATAGCATTCAGAATTGAGGCTATCAAGGGGTGGACCCACTTGAGCCACAAATCAATCCCGAGGATGCTACGAGGATACAATATGACAGGATGCCTATGGGTGTGAGGTACATGGCACAAAGTGCTTTATAAGGACTAAGGGGCATATTAACAACGGCCAGCGATAATTATCGCTGGCCGTGCTTAGCGATAATTATATTATCGCTGGCTATCTCTGGCATTTATCGCCCTGGTAGCGCGTTATTAACAACGCGTTACTCCAGGGCGATAAAAATTCCAGAGATAGCGATGTTATCGCCCTTTTGCAGGGAACATCGCTGGTTTTCCAGAGATGTTCCCTGCAAAAGGGCGATAACCTTGCTGATACGACCCACAGGGTCGTATCAGCAGAATCCACCTCCTATGGCTAACATAGGTAAGTCGGGATTATAGCAGACGTTAGATTTTGGCGAAAACGGCCGCTTTCGCCAAAATCTAACGTCTGCTATAATCCTGTGGGCTGCCTTGTAAATATTGCGATGTGCACATCGGCGATATTTACAACGTAGCCCATCTGGGATACGCCAGTAACGCCCACTTTGCAGCTCATTAGAGATGCAAGGATGGGCGTTGGGGGAAAGGGCGATAGTGCAGGGATTCACGCGATAGCGTGACCTTGCTGATTAGGCGATAGAATTATCGCTGCTTTCCGTCCGAAAACGGATGCTAAAGCGGCGATAATTGACTATCGCCTCGTTGTTAATATGCCCCCTAGTTGGTGTTGTTGGCCTCCCTCTCTCTTTTCCCACCTCTCCTCTGGGGAACTGCAGAAAAGGCTTTGAGATTTTGTGCAAACAGCTACCTCTGAAACAAAACTTGAGGGGCTCACCTGATTTTCATATCTACTCTTTATATTGGCACTAGTCTGGGACTAAGGGTGCTGTCCTATCTCTAAAGACAAATTAAATGTAGGGGCATATTAGCAAGACCGGCGATAAAATTATCGCCGTTTTAGCGGCAGGAAACTGCCTCTAAAACGGCGATAATGGGCTTGCTAATATGCGTTATGGAATTCCAATAGAAGCCCAGGTTAGATGTGCAGGACCTCTAACCTGGGCTTCTATTGGAATTCTATAACGCATATTAGCAAGCCCATTATCGCCGTTTTAGCGGCAGTTTCCTGCCGCTAAAACGGCGATAATTTTATCGCCGGTCTTGCTAATATGCCCCGTAGTCTCCAAGCAGGGTGAAAATAAACAAGCATAAAAAAGTCAATGTCCCCACCTCTGAGAGGTACTGGAACTTTAGAAACCCCAGCAGCTCCTGGGCCGTAGCATCAGAACTCATCTGCCCCAACACAACTGGTCCTGGAGGCAATTCTAGGCTCTAGGTTTGCCCTTGATAAGAAAATTAGTGAAGTAAAATTGGATGTAGCTCTCCTTAGTCAAGAATTCCATAACATGGCTGAAAGGGTCTCAGGTGTTGAGAAATTAATCTCTGATGTGGTGGACTTGGTCAAAGAGTTACAGAATGCTGTGGCCCAGTTAGTCACAACATCAAAAGATCTGCAAACAAGGGCTTAAGATGCAGCGGGTTGCTCCAAGCAAAATAACATGTACGTCTTGGGGTTTCTGGAGGGATGAGAGGGTGCAGACTCAGTACAATGTTTGGAACAATGGCTTAACGCTATCACCCTGAGGTACTGTTTTCTCCTTGTTTTGTAATTGAGAGGGCACAAAGGCACCAAACCTCCTGGTGCTCATACCAGCCCGCTCATTGCCTACTTCCTGAACTTTTGAGACACAGACATCATACTTATGGAGGTAAGAGCATGAGAGGAGCTTCTCTTTGAATTCCAGAAATTAAAATTTTTTCCAGACTACATAAAACTTGTTCAATGCCAAAGGAAATCTCATATGAAGATCAAGCTACAACCCTGGACTATGAATCTCACATACATGCTGCTCTTCCCCACCAGTAAGTATATGGTATGATTACTTAAACTCTTTACAATTCCATTGTAGCACCAGAAAACACACATGGAATAAAATACGTCAATATAAAATCACGGACCGTGGGGTCTCAAATAAAAGCAGGCAACATGGGTGACAAGGGTGCATTTAGTCTAAAAGAAAATAAAACAATGCATTTCATGAGGTTTAAAACACAGCGGGAGTAAACATTTCAAGTCTGATTTAGGAAGCAGGCATAATATTCAGAGTGTGAGGTGCCAAGTAGTCAAGGCTTATCGAATGGCTCAAGCAGAGCCCATCGATGGCCAACTGTGTGAGTCGCAAGACAGCAATTGGGGTAGACATTTCAGACATAATTTCCAAGTGCAAAGTGCTGAGTTGTCAGAGCTTATCCATTGACTCAAGGCAGAGCTCGACTAGGACCAGCAGCATGAGTAACAAAAGTGCAAAGTGACACGTGCAGCTCCAACACTGTTTGTAAACGAGCATTTCTTTCAAGGTGTAATGTGCCCAGTTGTTAGGGTACAATGTGCACAGTTGTTAGGGTACAATGTGCACACTCACTGAGATGTCACGTGTCGATCTGACAATGATTGTAATCAAGCCTTTCTTACAGACTGCAAGGGGCCAAGTTGTGGGACCATTCGCCAAAGTGCTTGTGCAAGAACAATTTCAAACAAGCATTACTTACGAGGTTCGGGATACCATATTGGCAGGCCATATCCACTAACATCATGGCTATGGGTGACGTTATAGGTCAGCGTTTCTTATGGGGAAAAATGCCCACCCTGTAGGCCAACAGAGGGATGCATACCATTCAAAGTGCACAGTGCCATGATGCCAAGACTTATCAAGTGACACAAATGGAGCCTGACTAAGGCCAACCGCTTAGAAGGCAAAGATGCAATTTTCCTTAAAAAGCCACATGCTTATTTAAAAGTGAATATAGACTGTCATTATTTCAAAGTGCAACAGTGGTAAAAACGTCCAGCTGTACCAAATAGCGCAAGGCAGAGGGACCATCTGCAAGCTGCCAAAACTGTGGCAAGCAGATAATGTAAAGAAATATGGCTTCTTGTGTTTATACGCAAACATTTCTTTCAAAGTGCAAAGAGCCAAGGTTTCAATCCATATCAAATCAATGTTATTCTTAAGTTCATGCTTGAGGCTAACAAAATGTGTATTCCCAGAAGTGGACAGCATCTCACAAACGCCTTCCAGCTGTAGCAAAAAACTTGCCAATCAGTGTTAGTTCCATTGGTACATCAGATGTATAGATGTGCGTGATATGCCTCTTTGCATGTTCTTATGCCGTATTGCAAGAAAATTGCTCTTAAATAAACTCGCCTCTAAAGGAGCAATGCTGGGCAACAGAAAACAATGTGATTCCGAGGGATATTGGCACAGACTGCACTGCCCATGACCTGGGGAAGTGCTCTTCCAGTGGGACCTTTATTCCCATATAGGCAGTGTTGTTAAGAGCCTAGTCAGCAGGATGTTCCTTAGAGCTTACCTTCTCAAGGATCCTTTCAGGTATGGCTGGCAGGTAGTGGATTCATGTGATGTTTCGAGCCGAACTGCTCCAGGGATATTTCTGATTCCATTGATGTCCTGTTCCCTTGACATGAGCTTGCTCTGCTTTTTTAGGGTCCTCTTTTGGTGATGTGTTGTAACAAGTGGATCAACGAAACACTCTGAGGTCACGTTTAGTGAGTCTGTATTGCTGCCAAGTTACCTTGACTATCTATTTATATTATCCTGGAATATAATTCGCAATCACCTCTCATTTAGACTGGATCTGCCCTGTTCACATGATGATGATATTTAATTAAATCCTTTTTGCATTTAATGTCTGTTGTCACTAGGCCATACTCTAGGTGGATCAGAGTGCATCTGGTTGTTTTGGGGAGGTTGAATATTTTCCTGCATGTAGCTGTGTGACAGCGTTCTAATGGCTCTGTGAGCATACCGGGGAACACGAGGTATCCATAACTTATGTTAGGTAATAGTTTAGCACGCATTATTCTTCGTATCCCCTCCGCCAAGTGACTAGTAAATTTGGTTAATGCAAACGTGTTTTTCGCTGCTTTTTTCCTGCCAGGTGCTTTGCATGCAGCAATGATTTGCTGGTGTCAGACAACCAGATGCTGAGGTAATTGTATTTGCAGTACTCAATACAAATGAGGGAGAAAGGGCGCAAATAGGTCTAGCATACAGGCCCCAATCAATACAACATAGCACCGAAGGAGTGTGCAGTTCCTGTAGGGTGGGGAGAGAAGAGAAGAGAAGGAGGCTAGGTTGGTCAACACCCTTGCTCAGAAGTGGAGTGTGGGTGTCTCCCAATTTGGGAAGTGGGGCCCTCACACACCCATTTGGGTGTCATGCTTCATCATAGGGCTTGCTCCTCATCAGGCTGGCGCTGCAATGCCTGATGGGCACCCTATGAGGGGCTCTTTTTCGGAGATCTTTTTCCCAAGCCGTATAGGTGAAGTGCATGTGATGTGGTGTAGATGTAGATGTAAGGTGATGTGAGGAGAAATAAAATGAGGCGAGGTGGTACTCCAAAATGTATTTTAATCTGCGAGCCCACTCGTCTCAATTAAAACCAGAGAAGGGACCGCTGATTATAATGATCGGAGGTGCCCATGTGTGTGTAGTCATGGTCATCATGTTTCTCACTATATGTGTATAAATCACGCGGCAATTCTGCAGGGCCTATCTTGATGCACTATCTACATGGGTGGTTTGTTATGGAACGGACGCACGCAGCGGGTGCACCGCTGGAGCGCCGAAGGTGCGCCAAAGGCAAGCCCGTCTGTGCCTGTCCGTGACCCGAACGTGACCAGCACCAGGAACCCTGGACCTCCGAACTGCCAACGCTACAACCTAGCAGCACTCTACGCACTCAACCCAGGTCACAACAACAACTGCAAGCTAGCATCACCAGCCAACACCCACGGACCCTTCAGCTGTCACTGCTGCCGCCACTCCTGCAGCACCGCCAAGACCACAGATCCAGCACAACCCGCCCGCAACAACGCAACCGCACCAAAGTCCCTGCAATGCATCCTCCTCAATGTCCGATCCCTCCACAAACACGCCACCGAAATCTGGGACCTCCTCGACAGCACCACCCCGTACGTCGCATTCTTCACTGAAACCTGGACCAACACCACCTCAGGACCTGACATCGCCATCGCCATTCCCCAAGGATACAAGATCTCCCGGAAGAACCGCCCCACCCGCCCTGGGGGGGGAATCGCCATCGTCCACAAATCCACCCTCCAACTGAGCACACTTTCCGAAGAGCCCACAGGCCTGATGGAACACCTACACTTCAAGATACAGGCCAGCCCTACCACCATCTTCCGGTGAACCCTCATCTACCGACTTCCCGGACCCCGTGGACCATTCACCAACTCCATCACAGACAGCATCACCCCGCAGGCCATCGCGTCCACCAACTACACCTCGCTGGGAGACCTCAACTTCCACCTCAACAACCAACAAGACCCCAACACCACATCCCTCCTGGACAACCTCCACAACATAGGACTCCGCCAGATCGTGAATGAGCCCATGCACTCAGCAGGACACACCCTCGACCCCTTCTTCACCACAGGAAATTCCATCACTTTCAGCCACACCACTGAACTCCCGTGGACAGACCATCGCTGCATCCATTTCACCTTCAGAACACCCACCATCCGCAGAACCCAGCACCTGCTCCCACGCAGAAATTGGACTAAAATCACCGACGACCAGCTCACCACTTCACTCGGCAACTCCACCCCAACCATTGTGGACAACGACAACCCCAACACCACAGCCCGAACCTTGCACAGATGGATCTCCGATTGCGCCAACACCATAGCCCCCCTCAAGAAGAACAACATCACACACGCCAGGAAAGCCAGCTGGTTCACCACCGAACTCCGAGAGTCCAGACGCACATGCCACCGCCTCAAAAAGGCCTGGAGGAACTCCAAATCTACAGAAGCCCACAACAACTTCAGAGCCGCCACCAACGCCCACCACCAACTCATCAGAAATACAAGAAAGAAAGCAATCAAAGACAGAATCTCCACGCACGCGCACAACAGCAAAGAACTCTTCAGCATCATCAAGGAGTTCGCCCAACCCACAGACATCCCTCCCTCACAAGACCTCTGCGACAAACTCAGCACCTTCTTCCACCACAAAATCAAGAACATTTACAACAATTTCGACGAAGACAGCCAACACACAGAACCTCACCAACCACCCCGACACCTTGAAGCCAACGAATGACAGCTGGACAGCCCTCACCACTGAAGACACACTGAAGACGATGAAGTCAATCCACCCCGGGGCCCCCACGGACCCCTGCCCCCACCACATGTTCAACAGAGCTGCCGACACCATCGCCCCCATGCTTCGCCACACCATCAACCGCTCCCTCACGAACGCCTCCTTCCCCTATGACTGGAAGCACGCTGAGATTAACCCCCTCCTGAAGAAACCCTCAGCGGACCCCACCAACCTCAAGAACTACAGACCCATCTCCCTGCTCCCGTTCCCAGTGAAAGTCATTGAGAACGCCATCAACAGCCAACTCGCCACCTTCATCGAAGAACACAACATCCTCAACTCTTCCCAATCTGGCTTCAGAAAGAACCACAGCACGGAAACTGCCCTCCTCGCCGCAACAGACGACATCCGCTCCCTTCTGGACAGAGGAGAGACAGTAGCCCTCATCCTCCTCAACCTTTCAGCGGCCTTCAACACAGTCTCTCACCGCACCCTAACACACAGACTTCGCGACGCAGGGATCCGGGACAAGGCCCTCGACTGGATCCGCTCATTCCTCTCCGGCAGAAAGCAGCGGGTCAGACTCCCTCCATTCCTCTCGGACCCCACACCGACCACCTGCGGAGTCCCCCAAGTATCCTCCCTCAGCCCCACATTGTTCAACATCTACATGGCTCCACTCGCCCCCATCGTCAGAACCCACGGACTCAACATTGTTTCATACGCAGACGACACCCAACTCATACTCTCCCAATCAAACGAACCCAACGCAGCCAAACACAACATTCAAAAGGCATGGAAGCAGTCGTCAAATGGATGAAGAGCAGCTGTCTACAACTCAACATGGACAAAACAGAAGTACTCATCATGGGCCCACACCCCGACGCCTGGAATGACACCAGGTGGCCCCCTGCCCTCGGAAGCTCGCCCAACTCCACGGACCACACACGCAACCTCTGAATCATCCTGGACTCCGAACTCAAAATGGACCGCCAGATCAACTCCGTCGCATTCTCCTGCTTCCACACCCTCCGCCTCCTACGCAAGACCTTCAAATGGATCCCCCTCGAACACAGAAAGACCATCACACATGCCCTCATCACCAGCAGACTTGACTATGCCAACGCACTCTACACCGGAATCAACAAAAACCTCACTGTAATCTTCAAAACATCCAGAACGCCGCCGCCAGACTAATCCTCAACCTGCCACAACACTGCCACATCACCCAGCACCTGCGCACACTCCACTAGCTCCCCATCGAGGGAAGAATCACCTTCAAGATTCTCACCCACGCACACAAAGCCCTCCACAACACCGGACCAGCATACCTGAATAGCCGACTCACATTCCACGCACCCCAAAGGACCCTACGATCAGCCCAGCTCTCCCACGCCGTGGTCCCTTGCACCAGGAAGTCCAGATCGGGAGGCCGCTCCTTCTCCTTCCTCACGGCCAGAGCCTAGAACGCCCTTCCGCTCCACCTCAGACAGACGACATCACTTCCCAACTTCACGAGGGACCTCAAAACATGGCTCTTCGATAGACCCCCTCCTTGATGGACAGGACCATGCGCCTCCCCCCCCCAGCGCCTTGAGACCCTTACGGGTGAGTAGTCATGCTCAACAAACCCATGATTGATTGATCACTCTGTTGACCTTTCAATGAGGTACCTTAATAATTCAAATCATGGGACCAACCTAATGAGATTCAAAATAGAGAAAGAAACAACGGAACATGAATAAAGTATGCACATACAGTAATGATGCCTCCAAAACGAAATTAAAAACATGCCACAAACCCATGCACAAGTGGTTAGTGCAACACAAGGGTTTAATGGCCAGACAAACATAATAAGCTGACTTGTGGCACAAGTGAAGTACACAAAACATACTAGTGTCATCGGTGGTAACCAACCACCGAAGGAAATGGTGCGATAGAACTCACCCACTTCAGGTTCAAGTCACGCCTCATCAATTGTTAGGCAGAGCAACGATCGTTACAAAAGTTAACGTCATGCTGGTTTGAGGAGGGAAAGGGGGAAAGATAAAAACACGATGGGTACAAGCAAAGATGAAAGGCTGCCCAAGGATAAGCAATCTGCCAAAGTGGTAAAGGTCACTGGTGCCATAGGGGGAGAGGGGACCGCTTACTTACAGTTTTACTGGAAAACAGGTGCCAGGAACCTACCACTCGCTCTGCCTCATTGGGAGGAAGCAAGGTGAATGAAGCCGGTAGGTTTAAGTAGCCCGGTCCCGGCCGGTGGGGAAAAACGACCCGAAAGTGGATGGGCAGCGTATGCGCTTGTATGCGCTAGTGCGTTCTAGAAGTCGAGGGACATTCGGCGGCCATCTTTGAAGGGGGTTAAAGTTAAAAAGCTGCAGTTCAAAACAGTGGCAGCCATCTTTGAACGTGGAATGCATATGGCATCTACAAGTGAATGAACATACGGCAGCCATCATTGGACGGGGTTGAAGCCTTTATCAGAGGGTCAAAATTAGTTTTAACTATTGTATCAACTTTTGGGCTGATACAAACCCCAAGATAAATAGCGTTCTCTACACGCCGAGGATCATCAAAGTTTATGTTATCGGTGCATACTATCAATGTCTTCCCTTCATTTAGCGAATAACCAGATGCCTGCCCAAATTCCTTGGCAATAGCCGTGGCCTCCCTAATGGCGTCAGCCGGGTCAGTAGTCAAAATAGTTATATCATCTGCATACGCCAGTACCTTGGTTTCGAAGCCCCTAGAGATGATTGGTTTGATAACCTGACTCCCTAGAAATTTTTCTATCAGAGGGTTAATATACAGGGCAAATAAAATAGGGGATCAGGGGCACCCCTGTCTTGTCCCCCTTGATATAAGAATATTGCCTGATGTTTCCCCCATTAGTTGTAACCGGGCTCTGGGGTTCAGATACATAGCCTTAATAGCCCTGGTAATTCTTGGACCAAATCCTTTTAGCTCTAGTAGCCCCCATAGAAACCTCCAGGCCACCCGATCGAACGCTTTTTCTGCATCTAGGAGGATCATGGCCATCCGTCCCCCCGTTGCAGCCTGGATATCAAATAGGGTTATAGTCCGCCTGATATGATCAGATGTCCCTTTCCCGGGAATAAACCCATGCTGCCACAGTGAAACTAGATGACCAATGACCCTCCCCAACCTGGTGGCCAAAACCTTGGAATACGGCTTGGTATCCGTATTAATCAGTGATATGGGTCTGTATGAGGATGGATTATCTGCTGGCTTGCCTTTTTTGGGAAAAATGATAATGTCTGTCTCCTTCCAAGATTCGGGTATTAACCCATTATGTTGTATTCCTAAAAACAAATCCAATAGCAGAGGAGCGAGCACTGTTTGTAGTTGCTTATATATTTCTAGAGGAATGCTATCAGGGCCAACGGTTTTCCCTGATGGTAGCTCTTGTAGTGCAGTTAATACCTCTTCTAATGAAAAGTCCCTATCTAATTCCTCTTTAGCCTGCCTATCGAGTAGGGGCCCCAGTTCAGTACTTGTTATTTTAGATATGGTTTCCAAATTTGTCTCTTCCTCTTTTTTATAGAGAAGCTGATAGTACTCCTGGAATACCCTAAGTATATCCTTAGTCTCTGTATAAGCTTGACCATCTTTCCGAATAACAATTATTTGATTCTTAACATTTTTCTGCCTAATGCGTAGTGCTAGCATTTTCCCAGCCTGCTCCCCAGTCTCATATGCCCTGCTCTGTTGCGATTGGTATATTTCCGCTGCCTTCTGCATAAGCCAGGTGTTTAATTCGGCCTTGAGGGAGATGATTCGTAGCTGAAGTTCTGCTACTTCCTGCCCCTGATTTATTAAGGCTGTATGCTCTTCTTCTGCCTCGGCCAGCTCCTTTAATAGCCGTTCATTCTCTAGCTGATATTCTTTCCTTTTGCGAGCTACATAGCTAACTGTCTCCCCCCTCAGAGCGGCTTTGAAGGTATCCCATACTGTGTTGCGGCTGGCACTATATCTATTAATATCAAAAAATTCTTGAGCCCATTTCTTGATATGTTCTAGATAATTATTGTTAACCAAGAGTTTCTTGTCAAATGTCCACTTGTTATATGTTTTTTTAGGCGTATCAACATTAATATCGAGTACTAGCGGATTATGATCTGATATCACTTTCGGGAGTTTTGTAATCCCTACTTTATTAACAAGACTTGCAGAGGTAAGAAAGTAGTCTAGTTTGGTGTATTTTCTGTGGGGACAGGAGTAATATGTATACCCTGGGTTGTTGGGTTTTTGCTACCCCATATGTCGATTAGGCCATGACTTTTCATAAGGGATGTCAATGCTCTATATACTCTAGGTTTCCACCCCAGGTATCTTTGATTTCCCCCAGTTCGATTGATATATTAAAATCCCCACAGACAATTAAAGGACTAGGCCATGTTGCCAGCTCTATCTCTAAATCTTCAAAGATGTCTGGATCATCTTGGTTCGAGCCGTATATTGCACATATGATATAACCTATCTCGAGCTCAACCATTGCCCAGCGCCCAAGTGCATCTGTTGCTTTACGTTTGGCTTCTCCCATGCAAACCTTTGCAAAAATTGCAACCCCCCGAGTATTAGAGGTCTGTGAGGTGCAGGCCAGCATATTGTACCATCTCATACTCATCAGGTTCCATTTGCCCCAGGGGATATGCGTTTCTTGTACGCATATAATATCCAAGGTATTTATCCTAGCAAATTCGGCCATTCTTTGTCTTTTATTCCAGTCATTTAACCCACCCACATTTACTGTACATATATTTATTTTACCCATTTATCTTGTTCTTCAAGCCAGCCTGACATACCTTCGTTGCCTTAGCTACATTAAGCCATACACAGCACAATATTCCTTCAGTAACCTTATATTCATCTCTGGGTATATATTGTTTAATCTTTTCCGCCACCACCTCCCACCTTCGCCCTCCCCTCCCATCTCCCCGCCACCCCACCCCCCACCCGCCTCCCCTTCCCCGCCACCACCCTTGTGAAGCACTCAGACCTAGATCTGTGCGTGAGATGAGCACAGCACACTTGACCAGGGGGCTATATATTAAACAGCAGTATTCATATACTTCCCTGTGATTTACTTCAAATGATTTCTTCATTATATACATAATAATGCTTATATTTATAATGTATTTACCTCATATTTAAAAAGTTGCACCCTCCACCCCCTCTCTTTTTTTTTTTTAATTAATGATCCTAAACACTCACAATTCAGCCTTAGTTCTCCTAAAGGGCACCTCTTTAAGCCTATTGCTCCCACCCCCAGACTTCTATGCCATTTTCATTTGAATTTATCCAGACCATCCAGGAATTCTTTTGCCTTGACTTCGGAGGAGAAAAATCGTGTCTGACCCTCCCAGATCACCTTCAGCTGTGCTGGGTTGACCAGGTAAACCTGCGCATTTTTTTCCTGGAATGGCTTGATCATTTGTCTCAGTCTCCATCGTCTCTCCACTGTAGCGTGACAAAAGTCGGGGTGCACAAAAAAGGACACCCCTCCACTGGACCTTTTTGATTCGGGCCTGGCTTTTTCTGATATCACTTGACGCAGCAAAAAGTTTCCAAAATAAACAAGAATAGCCCGGGGCCTTGCATCCTCTTTTATAGGAAATCTCAGCTTAAAGGGGGTACGGTGAGCTCGCTGTATCTCATGTGACCAGTTCCATTCAGATAGATCAGGAAAAGTGGCTTTTAGCAGCTCTACTATGTAAGCTCGGGTATCAGACCCTTCCACACCTTCCGGGATCCCAAGTACGCGCAGATTATTCCTTCCCTGCCGATTTTCGTGGTCCTCGAGTTTCCACTGTATGTCTTTTAGCTGGGCCTCCTGTGCTTCTGTATGTACCTGTGTAGCTGTAAGGTCTGCTTCTGCTGTAACAATCCTAGTCTCGAGATCTGATATTCGTTCCCCGATGGTATTGCAAGACTTGGTAAGTTTCCGAACCACCCCCTGCACTTTTCGCAGAGCAGACTGAGCCTTTCGACTATCCTGGCGTGTCTCTTCTCTATGCGACAGGATCGCCTGATAGATGGCCTCCAGAGTTGGGGGGTCCGGATCAGCTAGGGGTATGTTCTCCCCTGGCGGTGAGCCTGCCAATTGAGTCGCCGACATATAGTCCCATTTAAGATCTTTGCCACCCAAGCGTTGTGCGGTAGATTTTCTCCTGACTTTCTGAGCAGTTAGGGCTTGGGCTCCATCACTTTCTTCTGGATCTGTCTCAATATTGCTAAGATCAGAGGAGGAGTCAAGGCTGTCCTCGGACCATTCTGCTCCCTCTGAAACTGAGAAGAAGCAGTCGCTAGGTTCTTTCTCCAGATCTACTTTATTTCTTTTCTCAGCCCCCACTTCACCTTGCTCACCTTGCAGACAGTCCAGTGATTCTGCCCCTGGATAAATATCCATTCCCTTACTTATTTCCTGTCCATTAATGTGTTTGCCTGATTGTGTAAGATTGCTACATTCTACTATGGGGCACTTTCCCCCAACTCCGGGTGTGTTACAGCGTTGCTTTTGGGCAGGGTCTCAGTGTTCTCAGTGTTCTCTCCTGCTCCATCTGGCCCAATAGAGTCCCCGCTTGCCATTGTCCTGACAGGGGCTGTGGCCTCACACGCTACCCTCCCAGCCTGCACATGATCAGTCAAAGTTAATGCTTTTCCAAGCAGCGCATTTGCTTCTGCCAGCGTACCTTCGTGGGGAGGTGTATCAAGTGGTTCTATTGCCGGTTGACCCAAGGAGCCCGTTTGCTCCGGACGTTCCTCACGTTTCTTATCCACTCCCGGCTTGCTAGGTCCTCTACGGTCTGCCTCGATTCCCGTCTGCTGTCCCCGACCTTTCTGTAGCAGGTCAACCACCGAGGGGCCGGCAGGACGCACTTTCCCCGTGGTCCCGCCCCTTCCTCTCTTCTCAGGGAGTTGCTCATCGTGTTGAGGCTGTACACGCCGCCCGCGTGCCGACTCCACCGGGCTCTCCAATTCCTGCTCAGCTGTCAGTCCGCTCCGCATCTGACTGGCCCCTCCCATCTTGGGGGCACTGCCGGAACCTGCATTCTTCGGCCCCATCACCTCGAGGAGCTGACTCATCCCACCGCAGTCCAGACACGGTACGTGTGTAGTTGCAGCTTGTCTCAGGATTTGCAGCCCTAGCCTAACCCAGTCCCAGCAGTGGCAGGAATGGATTCCTATCCTGTGGGGCATCAATTCCTCATGCTTCAATTATTTCCGCTGTCACCGCTGGTCACAGGGCATTCCAATCGTAGCTTCAGCCCTTCGGTCAGTGTGCTGCTATCGGCCACCTAAGTAGCCGCCATCTTGCTTCCTTGATAAAGGCAATTTCGTTAGATCTTAAAAGGATAAATGGACTGCATCTGTCTGTTGTCGGGAGAGGAAACGTTCTTAAAATGACAATGTTGCCAAAAATACTATATATGTTTCGCTCTATTCCGCTCGTAATAGATGCAGAAACCCTTAAAAGGATTGAAACTGTATTTTCAAAGTTTACCTGGCAATATGGAAAAATTAGACGCTCGCTGAAATATATGGCACTTCCGCAGGCACAGGGTGGGCTTGCGTTTCCCAATATTACAATATATCTCTGGGCCTGTCTTTTACATCAGATGGCGATTTTACTTGGCTCGGTTATAACCGCAGAAACAGAGGAGTCAAGTAATTGCAAGATCCCACCTATATATGAACTTATCGTAGGGAGAGAGGCTGGTGGGCTGTTATTATGTCAGGGGGAGTCAAGTTATTTTAGGAAGGCACGTTCAAAGGTCATGCATAGTGCCTGGGAAGTATGGTTTAAGGTGCGCAAGGCTATGTCAATCCCTAAAATTAACTATCATACCCCATTGTGGCACTCTCAAGCACTTCCGCATTCTTTTTATGATATCATGGGTAGGCAATGGGAACAATCTGGTTTAACAACGATAGGTGATATATATGATACAGATCAGATACGTCCCTTTGGTGCCCTACAGCAGGGGTATGGGATTTCGACTAGACAGTATTTTAAATATATACAAATACGGGAATATCTTAGTAGCCAAAGGCCTGTAGACTCTTTCGGGGACAGGGTACCCCTACTCGAGGTTATAGGGAGAAGCAATAGGATTAAGAACATTTATAATATATTGCAAGGAAGTATGCAGAATGATTTGGAGAAAATTGAAACAAAATGGGCTGAGAAATTGAACGATCCCGATGTGGATGTGTATATGGCTCTGCTACTAGCGGGTAAAAATTTTTGGTCAAGGAACCTAAAGGCTCAACACTATAAAACTTTATTTAACCTGTATTTTACCCCCGCTAAACTTTTTAGCTGGGGCATGAGAGCCGACAATTGCTGTCCAAGATGCGGGGATGGCCCCGCAACTATAGTGCACATGTTTTATGACTGTTAGATTGCTGACCGTAAAGAATGAGGTGGTAAGCTTCCTGGAGGGGCTGCTAGGACGCAGCATTAGCCTATCCCCTACCTTGATACTTATGGGCCATGATAGTGGCTTAGGCCTAGATACCTCGGAGAAATATTTTGTATTTATTTGCACAGCTGTTTTTAGGTTATTGATAGTAGGAAGGGGGGAAGGATGTGGACCCTCCCTCTTTTCAAATGTGGGTAGCTCGCCTCCTGGGGGTCTACAATCACGAGAGTGCATTATATGCGTGCAGAGGCAGGGAGGCCAGGAAATTGGGGTGGGCAATCTGGTCACCCATTGTGAGGTGGAAAAGGAAAGCGGGATGCTCTGATAGAAGAAGTCGTGAAGGAATATGGGATATCACATAAATTAGGTTTAGTAAGGGAGCACCTATGTTAAAGCAAGGATTTTATCTAAGATTATTTAATTAACCAACTAGCTCGGCCTGCTGAATACTCTGTTTGACCTGTACTGTACGCAAAATGTTTATAATAATGTTTATAATATTCATGTTAAGTATCTTTTAAGCCTGATTTTAACGCCTTTTAAAGCTTTGATGTATTTAAGTCTTGTAAACTCAATGCATTGCCTTATTTATATGTACAAATGAATTTAGAGACTTTAAATTGATTATATAATACAAAAAAAAAAAGAAAAAAAGGAGGGGGTTAAAGCTCAGAGCAACCGATCGAGACTATGGCACGTGGAATGCACATAGCAGCCAAAAGGCGAGTGCTGTCTTGGGATGGTCACACGTGCGTGAGTACGCGCTGGAGTGTTCCAGCCCTCGTGGAACATTATGTGGCCAACACCATGTGCAATGTTAAAAAGGCTAAAAAAAGTACCCAATTGACCGACATTGTCGGTATGTAAGCCGAAGTCAGACATTTATAGCGGGACACATAGGTCATGTAGTTGAGTGACTACTAGTGGGTGAAGTCCCAGCAATATTGCTGGACCTTGGGATAGAAACCTCTACATGTGATGAATCCCCATGGAATGTCATGATAGTCATCATATGTGGGAAGTGATGGAGGGAGTCCACAGGGCAATGGCGTATGGAACTGTATGAAACCGGACTTGTTTGTTATGGCGAGGATGATTATATTCAAGGGATACTGGGTCCCTGCTGGTGAAGGCTAGTATCTGCAGTTAGTGATATCAGCATTATGTTATGGCAATCCAGAAGGCAGGCAGTGGGTGGAGGAGGTTTTTATTATTTACCTTCCCCCACAGAATATCCTCATTGAGCCCATCACTATTGCAGGATAGTCTGAAAATCCAGCGTTGTTCTCTTCTAAAGAGACCTTGTTTGCTAAGGTTGGGGTGGGCCTCAATTACTGTCCACCTTAAGCTATCAGGTGCGTGTCCCTTCTCTGTGAAATGTTGGCAAAGTTTGGTAGTTAGTCTGTTACAGCGTATGTTTCTGCGGTGTTCCATAATCCTGACCTTCACTGCCCTGGTTGTCATGCCAATGTACCACTGTTTGCAAGGGCAGGTAATGGTGTAAATACAATTGCTGGTGTTGCAATTGGTGTGAGACCTTTGGACCCATCTAAAATTGGGCGATAGCTATAGTTCTTTGGTTCTCTCAGTCAGAGGGCACACAGAGCATGAGCCACACGCTGAGTGACCTGTAACCGGAGGTAATCCCCATAGAGATGGTTGGTTATTGTGGCGTGGCCCCGGCGGGGACGGGTGTGGACCAACAGGTCCTGCAGGTTGCTTGTACGTTTGAATGCTAACCTGGGAGGGGTCAGTGTCAGGTTCCCTGTCCGTAGGATGCCCCAGTTCTTCCTAATGATTTGTTTGGTCCTGTTTGAATGTGGGGTGAATGTCTTCACACAAGTCATTATGTCCTCCTCAGTTTTGGGTATTTTCTCGAGCAAGGCCTCCCTGTTATTGTTCCTGGCCCTCTTTCTGGCAGTGTTTATGCTACGTACCAGGTGATCCCTTGGTATTTAGTTGTGTGTAAGTTTTGATGCCACAATGTCATAATCCCGGGTGGTGCTGCAATTATGCCTAAGGCGCAGGAACTGCCCAAAAGGAAGGTTGTCCGTGACAGCCTTCAGATGATGGCTCCCATACAGTAACAAACTGTTACGGTCAGTTGGTTTTTTGTGGACTGTGGTCAGGGCCGGACTGGCCATAGCAGGCACCGGGTATTTCCCCGGTGGGCCGCCAGGGTGCGGGCCGGTTTTGGGCCCCTGGGGGGCCGTTTTTTTTACAGGGCCGTTTTTGCAGCATAGCTGCAAAATCGGCCCCTGTAACAAAATCGGCAGAAACCGGCCCTGGCAAAGGAGCTCGGCCGCACCCCCAACCCCCCGGGGGGGCCAGCCGAGCACTTTGCCAGGGTCGGTTTTGGTTCCCAGTCCGGCCCTGACCGTGGTGTGTAATCTGCCCTCCCTCAGTGTTTTTTCCAAGTCCAGAAATGGAATGCGGGTGTCAGAGATGGTGTTTGAGAAGCATAAGTACAGTTTGAGACTTTTCACCCACCTACAGAACTCGTTACATGTCTGTTTGTCCCCTTCCAGAATACCAAGATGTTGTCTATGTACCTTCGCCATAGGAGTATGTTATGGGAGAATGGGTTAGAGATGTCGAAAATGCACCTTGCCTCAAAGGCTGCCATATACAGGCAGGCCAGGCTGAGTGCGAAGGTGCTCCCCATCAAAGTGCCCTGTGTTTGGTGATAAAGTTGCCTTTTGAATTGGAAGACATTTTGGATCAGTGCTAGAGAGGCACACTCCATAATGAAGCTGATCGTTGTGGGAGAGACCAAATCAACTGATCGCAGTGCTGCTTTCACAACCTCAAGTGTAACCCCCTGTGGAATGTTTGTGTATAGGGACTCCACATCAAGTGTCACTAGTAGTTAAATCTCCTGGTCAGTGTTAATAGTGTCTTGGTATCAGTGATAGAATTGTACTTCAGTGAAATTCCAAATGCGCATGTAGTCCATGGGGAATGTGCTCCCATCAAGTCCGCCAGCAGTAATCCGCAGTACAATTCTATCACTGATACCAGGATATATATATAATCCCGAAGGAAGTTCGGAAAAGTTCTTTTTCCTGAACAACACGCATTAGCTGGACGTCTTTCATGTGTAAATATATGTTTCAAGAGAGAAAATAAAGGATTGGACTGGTTTCTACAAAGTTACATAGTCTTGAATCTTATTGGAAAGAAATATATAAATACTCTCCTGGTGCACCATTCCATCCAAAGTATCAGTTTCTATCTGCAACGCAGTGCTACCGAACAACAGCAGGTACAGGAATTGCAGTGCACAGGACCTCACTTTACTGAAACGTGGAAAGAGTTGCAAGGATCTGAGGTCCGCCGTTGGTTACTTGGATTTCTTTGACTTTTGAACAATAAACACTGCATACCAATGAACATCAATGAATATATACCAATTAACACTGCATACTGATGAAACATCAGTGAAATACCACATGAAAGTCTCGGGGAGAGGGCCACACGCTTAATAACCCATGCCTGGCATGGGGGCTGGAGGTCATGACACTGGCTATGCAAACCGGGCCCAATTAACTCTTTTTGTTAGTGGGCCGACATTGGTTGGTAATGGTTTGCCAGCTGGGTAGTGTCTCCTGTGTGTCGTTGCACTCGCAGTGAACACAATACTTAGTGGATGATGGTCGCTTTCGATGTTATGTTGGACAAGGTATCTCTCACATCTGCTTATCTGGTTCTTGCTTAAGAAGTTGTAGTCCAATGTTGATATATTTTTGAAAGTGAGCTTTGGTATGCACTCTACAATGCCTTTTTGGTCGGCCAAGCCCAACTCAAATTCACTCATGCAAGCTTCTAATATGATGTGGGATCAATCCCTGCCATGTTCCCCTTGTTGGCACGTTTTGTGTGTTAAAGCCACCTGCCACTCTGCACTGATGACCAGGATGCTCGCAGAAGAGAGTTTTTATCTGGCCGGTGCTATTCCACACGTTCTCAGTTTTTGCGTCCCTGTGCGGATTGACGTACAGGTTTGCCACCATGACGGGAGTGGATATTCTATCCATTGCCAGGTCTTTGAGTTTGAGGACCTGCACATCACAGGAGGAGTTACG
Source organism: Calotriton arnoldi (assembly GCA_963921515.1). NCBI lineage: Eukaryota > Metazoa > Chordata > Amphibia > Caudata > Salamandridae > Calotriton > Calotriton arnoldi. Next base: position 1,373,909 of record CAWUFW010004773.1, read on the forward strand.
CAATTCCTTTGCTTTTACCTGCAAATCCAGTTTCACGTAAGTGGAGAGCCCTCCCATTGGTCTCCCGAACAGATTTTTCTTTTGTGAAACTCTGTGGATTGTATGGTACCCTGGGATTAAGATAGGCATGGTCGACCACGTTTCTTGCAGGCATAAGATGTCACCAGTTGACAGATATTCCATGTTATTTTTATTGCCCATTAAAGAATTTAAGACTACCACATTCCAACTTATCTTAATCGTGGGTCTAAGTGCCTTGTCATTTTTCCTATTGGTGCCAGAAATTTGATGGCCCCTTTGTTGCAAGGGCCACCAGTTGTCGGGCCCACTCAGACTGATCAATAGGACAGATATTGGTATGTGCTCTTGGTGCTCTGGTGGGGTAGGCTATACCCTATGTCACTTGTCAGTTGTATTGTAATATTTTTTTCCCAAGACTGAGGTTTTATTTGCTTTGTTCCTCTCAGTATGCTACTTACCGCCTTATATGCGCTGAGGCATGTTGCCTCTTTGTCAGGATGTGGGGATATTTTTCCATCAATGGCTTGTTGATAAGAATACCCCACTCCTTGAACAGCTTAGTTTCTCCAATGATGTTTTTGGCGTCTGTGTTATCTGATCACTCTGTCAGTGTGGATTCTCTATGAATAGTTCTTGAATTTCACCGATGTCAGATAGGAAAGTGAGGGTGTTATTTAAGAGTTGTAAAATGTTGGTCCTATTTAAAGTATCCCACAGCCCTCTTGACTTGATTTGTGGGGTGAAAATCAGAGCTGCTGATTTCGATGCCGAGGGATGTTCATCTTTGTCTTTATTGGCATTAAAGCGTGGGTGTGACAAGTTACCATTTTTTTCTATCTTGGCAGTGGCCCACAAGTGGTGACATGTGAAATTCTGTTCAATCTGTTGTATCTCCACCAGCCTAGTTATATTATTGCTTATCTTTTAGGTGTTCTGATGCAACCTCCTTAGTCATTACAATTTGTTGGTCATTTGCGCAAGCATTCCCATGCAGCTCGTTGTGGGATTTCATTTTAGGGGATCTGAGTCCCTGATGCAGGTCCACCACCCTAGTTGGATTGCTCCCTTTTGTGTCAGATTGAGGTTCCAACGACCTAGTCATTTCGGATTGTATTGCAGTTAGTCGTGTATTTCATGCTGTTCCTTGAGAGTTTCAGTATGGAGGGAACTTGATTTTACCGGGGCGCTGCCTCTTATATTGTGATCTACAACCTGTGAGCAAGTTTTTGCCTGAGCGTTGTACACTGTATGGTGCGTAGCCTGAGTGTAATTTTCTATTTTTTGTTGTGCATCCAAGAACAAAGTCAGTCTAGTGCTTGGCAGCACGGGAATACTTTCTGTAATGTATAAAGTTTGTTTGTCTTGGTGAGACTGTTTAGATGGTTTTTGTATCACTATATTGGTTGAAAGATAGGGTAGATCTCCAGACGTTCCTCACTGATATCAATGCCCTGCCCTCTCCCATTCACTGGGGTATTTGGCACTTGAGTTTGAGTAAAAGTTGCTTTTTGTCCATTGTGAATGAGCCTAGTCTTTCTTTTTCTGCTTTTCAAGGATTAGCGTAATCTTCTCTTTTGCCATCATGAAAGAGGTACTTGGGAATTCACGACTTCTGGTGTGGTCTCTCTTGCATGATTACTTGGCAATGGCACATAATCTATGTTCCCAGCAGGGCTTGCGTTATTCTGTGCCTGATCCTCTTGTTGTAGATGCTTAATTCCCTCAATGCTTGAGTCCGTGGGTGACATTGTGTAGACTTGTTGTGTCTTCTCTCTTTAGTCGCTTTGCCTTCCAGTGCTTACTGGTCCTTGATTTGTATTGACCAGTTGTGGGTCCCTGGCAGTGATGGCCCGACTTGCATCAGGGCCTCTGGTTATGCCCTTACAGGAAGTTCCCTCATCCTCCCTTCCTCCGAGCTCGATTCGGGTGTTGGGTTTTCCACCTTGCGGAGTTCCCATCTAAGCACTTTTGCAATTATTTATTAGCATGGATAATAGTTCCAACAGTGTGGTTCACTTATCAATTATGGCTTAGTCTGCTGCGGTGTCTACACCCTTGTGTTTATTTGCCCAAATGCCTAACTTCTGTTTGAGCATGTCCAACTTCTTGTCAAGTGACAACATGCTGTGGGCGAACATTTGCATTAGCTCCACTTGGATTTCTGGCATGGGGGACTGCCAAATGAGGGCCTTTACAGTGGCTAGTAAGGAGGAGTTGATGGTATTTATGATGGTGTCAGGGATATCATCACTGATTGAAATTGAGCTCGGGAGTACTTCCCTAACATTTTGGGCCCCGGTGCCCCCCTGCATTCTGCCTCTGTGGTGGCATTGAAGTACTCCGTCCTGGTTGAATTTGGTGCAAATATTTGTTGTTGAGAAGTTTGGGAGTTGCGCAGAGTCCATTGCACCATCCTGGGTTTTCCCAGGGGTTGGAGAGGTTTTTATTGAGGCTTTCAGTTTCCTGCTCATATGAGTTGTCAAACTGGTGGTTGGCCTGGTGATGAAACATCACCTATACTAAAATTTCCTGCCTTTTTGCAGATTTGCAGAGTTTGCTCCATCTGTGTCATCATCTGGGAGATGGATGTGTAGATAGGCGTGTTTGGTCCACATTCTCGAAAAATCCAAGCCTAATGTTGTATAATGCAAAAGACACACATTTGATGGATGGAATGCAGAACAAATCAAAACATTCACCCCCAGTCAAGAGATCTGGGTTAAATCCATCATTCTTTTGCTCACCATGCCACCCCAGTTTAGACCTGGCCATATGCAAATCAGTCTTAACTCTGTGCCTCATGGGAACAGTCCAGCCCGAACTGCTAAGCCAGGTCCTCCCTGGACCAGAAACAAGCATCCTAGGACCGGTTGTTTTTGCATTTGTCACCCCATGTGGGACGGGTATGCCCAGACATGGGTCCCGTGCTCTCCATGCCACTGGAGTCAAGCTATCCTGGCTGATGAGGGCTGAAGGCCCGAAACCGGTCCTAGGATGCTTGTTTCCAGTCCAGGGAGGACCTGGCCTGGCAGTTCGGGCTGGACTGTTCCCATTGGGCGCAGGGTCAAGACTGATTTGCATATGGCTGGGTCCAAACTGGAATGGCGAGCAAAAAAACGATGGATTTAGGCCCAGATCTTTGTACTGGGGTGAATGTATGACATTGTTCTGCATTCTGTCCATCAATTGTTGGCTTTGCATTTGTCACCCCATGTGGGACGGGTATGCCAAGACGTGGGTCCCGTGCTCTCCATGCCACTGGAGTCAAGCTATCCTGGCTGATGAGGGCTGACAGGCCGAAACCGGTCCTAGGATGCTTGTTTCCAGTCCAGGGAGGACCTGGCCTGGCAGTTCGGGCTGGACTGTTCCCATTGGGCGCAGGGTCAAGACTGATTTGCATATGGCTGGGTTCAAACTGGAATGGCATGGTGAGCAAAAAACGATGGATTTAGGCCCAGATCTTTGTACTGGGGTGAATGTATGACATTGTTCTGCATTCTGTCCATCATTTGTTGTTTTTGCATTTGTCACCCCATGTGGGACGGGTATGCCCAGACGTGTGTCCCGTGCTCTCCATGCCACTGGAGTCAAGCTATCCTGGCTGATGAGGGCTGAAAGCGCGAAACCGGTCCTAGGATGCTTGTTTCCAGTCCAGGGAGGACCTGGCCTGGCAGTTCGGGCTGGACTGTTCCCATTGGGCGCAGGGTCAAGACTGATTTGCATATGGCTGGGTCCAAACTGGAATGGCGAGCAAAAAAACGATGGATTTAGGCCCAGATCTTTGTACTGGGGTGAATGTATGACATTGTTCTGCATTCTGTCCATCAATTGTTGGCTTTGCATTTGTCACCCCATGTGGGACGGGTATGCCAAGACGTGGGTCCCGTGCTCTCCATGCCACTGGAGTCAAGCTATCCTGGCTGATGAGGGCTGACAGGCCGAAACCGGTCCTAGGATGCTTGTTTCCAGTCCAGGGAGGACCTGGCCTGGCAGTTCGGGCTGGACTGTTCCCATTGGGCGCAGGGTCAAGACTGATTTGCATATGGCTGGGTTCAAACTGGAATGGCATGGTGAGCAAAAAACGATGGATTTAGGCCCAGATCTTTGTACTGGGGTGAATGTATGACATTGTTCTGCATTCTGTCCATCATTTGTTGTTTTTGCATTTGTCACCCCATGTGGGACGGGTATGCCCAGACGTGTGTCCCGTGCTCTCCATGCCACTGGAGTCAAGCTATCCTGGCTGATGAGGGCTGAAAGCGCGAAACCGGTCCTAGGATGCTTGTTTCCAGTCCAGGGAGGACCTGGCCTGGCAGTTCGGGCTGGACTGTTCCCATTGGGCGCAGGGTCAAGACTGATTTGCATATGGCTGGGTCCAAACTGGAATGGCATGGTGAGCAAAAAAACGATGGATTTAGGCCAGATCTTTGTACTGGGGTGAATGTATGACATTGTTCTGCATTCTGTCCATCATTTGTTGTTTTTGCATTTGTCACCCCATGTGGGACGGGTATGCCCAGACGTGGGTCCCGTGCTCTCCATGCCACTGAAGTCAAGCTATCCTGGCTGATGAGGGCTAAAAGCGTGAAACCGGTCCTAGGATGCTTGTTTCCAGTCCAGGGAGGACCTGGCCTGGCAGTTCGGGCTGGACTGTTCCCATTGGGCGCAGGGTCAAGACTGATTTGCATATGGCTGGGTCCAAACTGGAATGGCATGTGAAGCAAAAAAACGATGGATTTAGGCCCATATCTTTGTACTGGGTTGAATGTATGACATTGTTCTGCATTCTGTCCATCATATGCTGTTTTTGCATTTGTCACCCCATGTGGGACGGGTATGCCCAGACGTGCGTCCCGTGCTCTCCATGCCACTGGAGTCATGCTATCCTGGCTGATGAGGGCTGAAAGCCCGAAACCGGTCCTAGGATGCTTGTTTCCAGTCCAGGGAGGACCTGGCCTGGCAGTTCGGGCTGGACTGTTCCCATTGGGCGCAGGGTCAAGACTGATTTGCATATGGCTGGGTCCAAACTGGAATGGCATGGTGAGCAAAAAACGATAGATTTAGGCCCAGATCTTTGTACTGGGGTGAATGTATGACATTGTTCTGCATTCTGTCCATCAATTGTTGTTTTTGCATTTGTCACCCCATGTGGGATGGGTATGCCCAGACGTGGGTCCTGTGCTTTCCATGCCACTGGAGTCAAGCTATCCTGGCTGGTGAGGGCTGAAAGCCCGAAACCGGTCCTAGGATGCTTTTTTCCAGTCCAGGGAGGACCCGGCAGTTCTGGCTGGACTGTTCCCATTGGGCGCAGGGTCAAGACTGATTTGCATATGGCTGGGTCCAAACTGGAATGGCATGGTGAGCAAAAAAACGATGGATTTAGGCCCAGATCTTTGTACTGGGGTGAATGTATGACATTGTTCTGCATTCTGTCCATCAATTGTTGTTTTTGCATTAATCTTGTATAATAGCTTTTGGGCGTATGTCCCTGGCATTCATTGTTGATGAGATTTCTTATGATCTCTGCGTCTCCTGAGGGCTTGCTTGGGTTGTGGAGATTTGCCAAGCATTTGCTTTTTTCCACCGCAGTGTCTGCCACCTCCATCATCTCTGCAATTATTGATTCTTCAAGGCTGGGGCTGGCTAAACTATCAGAAATGGAGTGTAGCTCCTTGTGTTGTCTTGGTGCTTCTGGCTCTAGTTGCTGAATAGTTTCCCCTGTGCCTGTCCTTATCCTTGTGAAATACTTATGAATAGGATTTGTGGTTCGGATGGGCCATACCCTTGAGGTGTTCAAAGCCTACTTTCCCCTCTTCAACTAGGGGCATTCCTCTTGCCAAGCTGCAGTGGGGCTCATGTTCAGGCTCACGTTGGTCATGTGTGTCTCTTTGAGCCCTTTGTTGCCTCAACCTGTCTGATACAGATACCCTTGTCCTTGTCCTTACTGTGGACCTTGCTATAGATCTTGGTGCTGCTTTTCTCTGTTCTCTTCTTGACTTAGCAATGTGCCTGCAAGTCTCAAATACTGTGTGGGAGAGTTTCCAGCTGGTGCAAAAAACTTCAGGGCTGCTGTTGTGTCTTGCTTACCTGGTTTCTGAGCTTTGTTTGGGCCGTCGAGTGAGCCTGCAGATCTACTGATGTCTTGGTTAACATGGGCATCATCCAGTCAGGAAGAGCAATGGCTGCACTGGCTTAACAATTTGCTATGGAGACTGTGATGGTGCGGCGATGAGTGCAAGGGGAGGGAGCTCACCTGGGCCACAGGCCGCACCTTAACCTAATCGGGCCGCTTTCGCAACCCTGGGCACAACCACACAGTCAAGCAACAAGGCCTGCCTTATTAACCCTTTATTGGCCCCTTGCTACCATTGCTGCTCCTACAGCCACTTCTGCTGCCTCTTCCCTTGTTTGGTGTAGATTGTCCCCGGGATCATTCACAGCCTGCCTCCCCGCTCTCGCTGCTGTCACGGGTAGGACACTTGGTGGGGTGCTGGCGGAGTCCAGAATCATGCAGGGGGCTTAATACAGTAATGGGCTTTGTGCCTTGTGCCTGTTAAGCATATAAAGCCTATAGAGCACTCAATCCTGGGCTTAGCTGGGCCTTTCAAGTTGTGGCTGTGTAATTTTTGTCCAGAGCCTGAAAGTGCCTATCTATGAAGCACTAGATCCACTGAAAAATTGGTAAACATGTACTGGTAGAGGTCGATGGGGCCTAGTGATGAGCGTGTGGGCATGTCGTCTCCTCAACAAGGCACAAGGTGCACCGGCCTACCGCTGGCCACCTCCACACCCCTTGAGGAGTCGGCTGCCTATTGCCTGCCCACTCGCTTCCCCCATGCGCCCTAGACCGCTATGAACTGCTGCCCAGCTCTAGTTGACTTTGCTCCACATCCACTGTTTATGATCTCCAAGCTGCAGCTGCAAGCGGGCCAGAGTGGATCCAGTGGACTGCGAGGGTAAGCAGGTGAGACCAATGCTGGGAAAGACTGTGAGCCCAATCCTTCAAACTCCTGCAGCCCAGCTGCCTGGCCCCAGTTCCGCTCTGTGCTCCTGCACTCTTTTTCCTTTCCGGATCCTAGCCTGTGCCAGGCCGATCTGCTTCCGCTATTCCCCACCAAGCTAAAAGTGGTATTCAAGGCAAAGACTTATTTCTTCAAAAAGCTGGGCCAGGTTTGGTTCCTGGGTAGAGGAATGGCATCTTGGAGAGGTCAGGGAGGCTTTGGACTCAGACTAGAGCAGAACAGGTCAGCGCAAGCAGTCAGACCAAGGGATCAATGGCACAGGCGATGGTACCGATCAAAGTCCGGGAGAAAGGGCAGCGGGATCATGACCCAGACTGTTGAGGTGATGATGACCTGGGAGGAGGGGAATTCCCTGACTCAGAATGGGTCCTGCCAAGAGGATGGAAGTACCAGACAGCTTGAGGCATGGATCTGATCCTTCTGATATTGAAACAGTCAATGTTCCCTAAGGATGCTTGTGAACTGAGTCTCTAAATATGACCAACCATAGAAAGGCTGACATAAGTCATGATTAGTTAGGGATCACTGTGACCTCACTGTCCTGGGCTTGGGGTGGCATGTAACAGTGGACTCTTCAGTGGGCTATACTCACCTAACTGAGTGTGACTAGAGTGAATTATATAAGTTGATAGTGAGCTGAAGCTGGGGAGTCACAGACATCGACCTAGTCTTATTCATTGGCCTGTCTAAGACACTGAAGCTTATGTTAAAGGGGCAATGTTTCATAGGAGTCACAGATGCTTCACAACTGGAAGCGTGGGTTGGGGGTGCTGGTTGACAGGGGATTTCATGTTCAGTTGTGTTTTGAGTTTGTTTTGGGTATAGGCAACGGCAGTAACTGTATTCATTGTATGCTAACATGCCATAAATTGCTCTCCAGATGCCCTGCTCCTCCAGGACACCCACCTACTGCACAAACAATGCAAATTCACTGAGTGACATAGGTATACTAAGATTTGCCATTCAGGTTTTGCCCAGGATTCCAGGGAAGGACCTATCCTTTTATGAAAGTCAATTCCCAATTGGCATGACAGTGAACCACAAAGATGTCCTTAGTTGTTTTGTGATATTAACCAATACTCTTGAGGTGCATTGATTGTCACGTGTGAATTTGCATGCCCTACCTAATTTATTTGAAACTGCCCTTCAATGTGTAGGAGGTGATTTTAATTTCCTCATGGGCCGAGCAGTAGATGTCAGTAGGTCCACTTCTACGAACAGGCCCACAAAATTGTTCTAGTGGGTGTCCACCCTGGGGCTCTGTAACACCTGGCAGAGGTGGCATATGGAGGAAAGGTGATACACTTACCACTCAACTCTTCATCACTACTCCTCCAGGATACACTATATATGTGTTGCAGTAGCAGAGATTTCTGGTCTGGTGGAGAAATAAATCCTACCTGGGCGATGCTAGGATCATGCCCATGTAAAATTAAATATTTGAGGCCCTGGTCAGGGCCCTGGAGGTGTGCTGCACCTAAATGCTCTATTGGTTAGTCTATAGATATTCAGAAAATAGAATTATTCCTACAGTCCTAGGCACCAATGGGAGGCCATTAACCTAACTGAGGCATTTGCCTGCTATTATAGGAAATGGTATGGAAAACAACACCAGTTCGATGCAAAAATTGAACACCCTATTTAAAGTGACCTTCCCAGGTAATCTTGCTCACATGCTGTTCGGCTTGAACTAGATCCAACCATCACAATACTGAAGGCTATTGTTGAGATGCCCTCTGTCAAGATCCCAGTCCAAATTGCCCCTCAGTAGAATTCTTTGGAAAATATGCCTCCACTATAACCCCCTACCTACAAAAGATTTTCAAGGAAGCATTACTCATTGGCCACTATCTCTCAGATTTTAAAACAGGACACACCCCGAGTTAGTGCCTGCCTTAATGACAAATCTCATTGATTAATGTAGAAACCAAAATACTAGAAAAGATTTTTGCCAGCAGAGTTATCAAAATAATACATACCTTAGTCTGCAAAGATCTAAGTGGTTTCAAGCCTCGACGGAATATATGCCACTTTCTATGGTGACTAAATATGGGCCTTTCCACAACTGAGGAGCTCCAGGGCACATTGAGGCTTGTTGACATCAAAAGGCCTTTGATACAGTCCACTGTCCATTTATGCTCCACATTCTCCAAAGGATGAACTTTGATACACTTGTCCTGAAATATACATCCATCCTTTACACTGTGCCATGAGCTCAAGTCAGCAGTCCTCTCCTCTCACTTTTCTATAGACAGAGGTACCAAACAGGGTTGTACACTCTCTCTCCTCCTGTTCATCCTGATTGTGGAACCACTTTCAGAGTGGTTTCGAGTAGACACCCTGGGGATGGGTTTTCAGTGGAACTGTGGACGCAAAGACATGTTTATACAGCAGCCATACCAAAATGTCCTGGACTAATCCAAATCCTGCAAACGTATGCAGAAGCATTGATTGTCAAAGTCAGCTGGAGGAAGTTGAAATTTGTCCCGAGAAGGGACAACCCCCTGCCCTATTTGGTGTAGTTCCAAATATGTTCTGTGGGGGACCAATTTAGGTACCCAAGGATGTAGTTGACCACTGACCCATGTTGGTGTTGGTTCATGAACGCTGACCCTGTGCACTGAAGAACAGAGCATTATCTGGAGAGGTGGACAACACTTCCAATTTCCATAATGGGAAAAAGCACATGCTTCAAAATGATTGCTTTACCCTGCTTTTGCTACACCTTCCAACCCTATCCATACCAAATCCCTCCCCAATTTTTCACTTAGGTCAACAAATTCCAATGAGTGGGTGACATTTCTAAAATCTCGCACCAAAAATTGTTCAGGCTCCAACCAATGATGGGTTGGTAGTTGCTGATATCCTTATGCACTGGTGGACCTCAAAGTTGACCCTGTTTAATGGATGGGTGTTCTCAGATAGTCAAGATCCCATGGTGAGGCAGGAGATCAGTCCTATGGAGAGCCCCAGTCTTCTTGCTATGCTATATGAAGCGGCCATTCCACATACACTACCAGCCATGGCTAAGACCCTCTTCTATGTTGACACAGTGCACTGAATTATATGGGTGGTAGAAAATACTTACAAAGGAAATCCCTCAGTCGCAGGGTACCTTACTTGCACATGTAGTGAAAATTGAAAGCTTTTCATTCTTGGGACCTAATTGATATGTCAACACGGGATGACATATGGACCATTAGCTACACTAAGACATTTGAGCAACTAACTGCTGAATTATCACTTCACAAGTAACAATTTTTTCAGTGCCTACATTTGAGGCATTCTCAGGAGCAACAGAGATAAGCTGGTAACTGTTCAGGAATTTAATGCCTTAGCATCCAAGCTTGCAAAGGAACTGGGAAGGAGCGGTATCACCAGACTTTACTTATCGTTGGTAATACTGTCACCCAATCATCTAAAAGAATTATGAGAGAGGTTGGACTGGGAGGCAGGGCCAGTGGAAGAAGAGGAGTAGCAGATGCCAAAAAGGCATCATGTGAGCTGGCCATCCCTGCATGCCTTAGACTCACACCTTTCATATATTTCCAAATAATGTATTACTGTCCAGTAAGGTCATGATGCATGGGTAGGTCTCATAATTCAAACTGCACATATTTGAAGCAGGCAATTGGCACTTTTCTGCATGGTGTGTGGGAATGCCCAGTTATTACACACAATATTGCAAACAAATGCACCAAAGTTGAACAGGGTGGTGAGCAAATCAATTGACTTCAATCCCAAGCTAGCCATTCTCGCATAATGGACGATTTGCAGGATCCCAGGTGTTCATACAGTTTGGTGGACATAGGTGTTTTGGATGCTAAGTGAGACACTGCACGCTGCTGAAGAAGTGACTAACTCCTCGCAGTTAGTGAATTGTTGAGGGATATGGACTTGGGCACAGCAGCAGAGGAAACAGTATATGCAACAAGAGGCTGAGCTAAGAAATACAAAAATAATTGGGCACTCTGGTGGGACCACTCTCATAAAATTCAACCTTGATTATGTCATGTACCTTAATCTGTTCAATGTTGTGTAATGATGCCAAGTATGAATATAATATAGCAATCAATCCTGTAATCACTTGTGCTTCCCTCCATGTGACCTTGATTCTCATGTTGCAAATTTAAACCATTAAAAGAATTGAAAATTATATGAAGGTTAACTGAGGACAGTGTTACTAAGTATCAGAATCGACCCCGAGCACACTATAGGTAGTATCAACAGTCTTTGTAATATTGAAAGAGTCCAATAGTTTTTGATCCAATGTCTATGAATTTATTCAGTCTTTCCAAATTTAATTTTGAATTCAGGTATTTTTTCTAGGCACAGCTAGATCTCCAGTTCATTGAAAAAAATATAATCTTCAGTTCACAGAGAAAACACAGCCAACACGTGTTTCGTCGTGCAGTATAGTGCACAAATGACTTCTTCAGGGCTGATCCGAACAATTTATAGTCAATTGCACAAAAAGGGAAACTCGAATAGTAGACTCCCTTAGAAACAACCGAAAGGTAGTACCTCACTAGTTCCGCCTCAGTAGTTTCCGTTCCCTTATCCAATTTTCAAATATGTAAATAATACGACCACGTGAAGAGATCAAGAAACTATAGTAAAGAGAATAAAGTTCCGATGATCCGATGTAAACAACCTATTTCTTGAAGTCCCTTTTTGGGCGATTGACTATAAATTGTTCGGATCAGCCCTGTTGATATTACAAAGACTGTTGATACTACCTTTAGTGTGCTCTGGGTCGATTCTGAATGCATTTTTACTCTCCAGTGGAGGGTACACACAAGATTGAATTGGTAACCAATCTTTCCTCCCTTGTGAGCACCGCTTAGATTGCAATTGATTTGTGTACTCTAACCCGTGATAAGAGTAGAGCGCCCATCAGTGTACCTGGTTACCAAGTGTGAAACTTTATTACTAAGTAGTAAGCCAAGGTGCACATTACTAGGGCTACTTGTAATTTTTCCCCTGGGTCCGCCATGGCTAGCCTGGTGGTCCTACAAAGGGAAACTGAGTGTAAATTGAGATATGATCACCCTGCCCTAAATAAGGTGGGGTGACTGCCTCATTGACCTGGAGAACCACTGGAATATCAGTTAAAAGGTTTCAGTCAGCTCAGCCAGTTCAGCCTCTGCCGTTGGAAACCCTATGGTTCCCCACCTCGAACTGCAGTGGGGGAACAACAAGGTGAGCGGATGGCGAATATCATTTTTGCCAATATACCAATGTACTGCACGCTTCAACTAATTTCTAAATGAGGCCCTTACTGTCTGCATTAAGAGGTTCAATTAAGGCTTTTTCAATATAATGTACTTGTTTTTATTGCCTTTCCAGATCATGACTAGATTCCAATTTAGTCTCTAATAAAAATGTGAATACAATTTCAAATTTTTTCATTCAACTTTGTTAATTATTAGGACGATTACAACATTTCTTCCATGAGACATAAAAGTACCATTACATGAAGGGCACTACTCTAGTGCTAGCGGTGGGCAAGGCTTATACCAAAGGTAAAGTACCTTAATTTACAGACATGGTAGTCTACTTTTACATTACTACAATGTCATTCCTCACTATTGCTCAACAATAGTGAAAGAGCATAATTGGTTCTCATCTTCATGGATATTTTTCCACCTATCATTGTCATTCCACATCTCCTGATAATATAACTGACCGGTTACACAAAGTGGTAGGCACCTATAAAAGTAAGACCTACCACCAACATAGACAATGTGGACTTGTATATAGCATTAGATTTGGGAACTCTTTTGTGCCCCTAAATTGAGTCAAGATTGACGGCTTTGGTTAACACTGCCATTTTTGAGGTGGGAAGGGTGCAACTGCGCTAGTGGTGGGCACGTATAACACTTACTGAACCATAAATTCACTGACAGTATCTATGGAGGGCTGGCTGTTGGAGGCAGTGTCTCCGAAACAGACCGGATGACCTTGTACTATCAAAGGGACCATTGTCTAGGGACTTTATATACTCAAGTAGTGCCAGAAAATATTACCATGGTGACAGGTTTTTCCCCTGCCCTACCCCATAAAACTGAATTTTCATGTTATTTGCCAAAGACGAAGTAAGTAAGTAATGGACTTATAGAGCGCACGAATGCTGAGGCGTCTTGGCGCTAGGATTTGCAGAGAAACGCGAAAAAACCAGGGGACGCTAGTATCGTAAATGGAACTTTGAAGTATTATCCTTTGCCTGGGCCAATTTTCCGTCATTGGGACCATCTCTTTTTGGAACAGTGTGCATGGAGAGATTATCTTGTAATTTAATGACCTATTTAGAAAGAATGCTACCATCAACCACAGAAAGTAGACGAGCGCTCATTGTGTAATCATTTCTCCATTAGTTACACACTAGTGTGAGTGTTTCTTTCTGCACTCTGGCTGAGCGATTCCTATAATTTATTCCGAGTTTGTTTAAGAACAACAAAATTATAAACCTATAAAGAAATGAATTTCTTCTTCAGCTAAGGAACAATGGATCTAACGTTAATGATTATTTCTAAAAATCATCCAAGCGCTGCCATCCTCTGTTATTAATTGCAGCTTTCTATATTGTTTGCATCAACCTCATGTAGGGAGTAGGAAATTTGTGGATAAAATATGTTTCGGGGGAACTAATGGTGCTTCTTTCTAAAAGAAAAGCTGAGCGGCTGGTGGCAAATCGTGATCTTCGTTACTGAACCCGACAAGTCTGTCTTAACAGTTCCTGATACTGGGTGTTTGTAACTAAAACATACGGGGGGCTTATTTAGGCCCTTGCGCCACTTTTGCGTCATTTTTAACATGGGAAAAGTGACGCAAAAGTGGAGCAAGGGACTTGTAAATCTGCCCCGCTGTTTTTAAAGAATAGTATTACTTGTGGTGAGTTTGATGTAACTTTGTAAAACTTGTGAGAGAGATAACTAGAAACTAGGCAATGCATAAAAAGTCATAATTTGTTATACATCTATGCACGATAAGTGACATTATTAAAAACCCTGAGTGATAGAATTAATTCATTACACCCATCCCACACATTATAAATATGCATTGGCAATAAAAATATCTAAATACTAAGTCATATTTATAAACGGAACACCACCCTAAATAAATGTTTTGATTTACACTTGCGATTAATGGAATGGTTAAATGTTAAAACATGCTACAGTGTTGTTGTTTACAAACAAACATCATTGGCCCAACTCATTTTTGTAAGATATTAGCCAAACAGTTTGAAAACAATTTAATATAAAAGTTACCGAAGCGCTCTTACCCTCAGTAAACAATATCATCTGAATGACAAATTATTTTTAAAAAAATACATGCCATAAAAAAGGTCATTTTTGCTTGTTTTGCTCCCTCTTTTCGTTCGAACGACACCGTTAAAAAACAATATTGTTTTCCATTCAGTGGCGGCAGGGGGCCGGGCTGTCATTAGCAGCGCACGTGCTGACTTGATGTGTGTTCAGTGGCCATGATATCAGATGGAGGGTGCAAAATCTTAAATGTACCTTTTTGATGTAGTCAAATGAACAGCGTACGTGCGTTGTTATCCGTAGCAGAAGCACAATGAATGATTGCGCAGTAACAAGTACACGCGTGGCTCTGGGTCCTGTCACATAGTTAAAAACTGCAGGTTAAGCAAATCACCATAGGGACTCCGTCTCTCAGTTTGCCGCTCACCTCAGTGGATTATCAAGCACGCACCTTTCATTTTTAGCTGCATTTCTTTCTAAATACCTCGCCATTTAGCAGCCCAAAGGGAACAGACACATCAGTAACACCTTCTATGCACTGTCGAGTCCCAGCTTGAGCACACTAAACCCTGGCGCCTTTTGAAATCTTTAAAGCCAATCACACATTAGACGGATTCTGTATTGCAGGCCCGGATAGCTGCACTTCAAGACAAAAACAATATTTCAAGCCTTCTGATATACACGTGTCACCTCTATGTGACAAATGGCTTGTATTAATTAGGCGCCGGTTTGGCGAGATTGCTGTTATTAACCGAGGGAAGATGGCTTGAATTTAATTGTGTGTGACATCAAAGTCAAGTGACTGATATTTCAAGCATCATTTAAAATGTTTGATATTGCAATCATTGTACTCGCATAAAGACTGTCGGAAAATATAAAGGAGGGCGGTGAGAAAAGAGCTGGAATATATTTGTATGGTGTATTTCGAGGCAATGATCTCAGATGATATGGTGGTTTTCACTCAGTTCGCCCAGTACTTTACTCAATGCGCCTTTCCATAGTAGATACTAAATATATATATAAATATATAAATATATATATATATATATATAAATATATATATATATATATTCACTGAAAAAACCATAGGTTTCAGACACGTTATAGTTAGAAATTTGCATTTAAAAAACCTTACAAATTCACTGAAAAAACCATAGGTTTTAGGGACAGTTATAGTTAGTTGGACATTGCACTCGTACAAAACCCGTGAAATTCCCCTGTTATAGTTAGTTCAGCTACCTATAACTCGCGCCCCCGCAATGCACTGCTGATGACGTCACATATGACATCACTCATGACATGGTCAGTGACATCACTGATGACATCTCAAATGACATCACTGATGACATCACTGATGACATCATCCAGTGACTGTGTGTTTCTGTAAAGTTTAAATATTTTTAATATATATAGGGAAAGGCGTATTGAAGAATGAGTGGGTGTATAAGTGTCTGTATGGATGATTTAGTAGGTGCGTGACTAACTCTATAAGTGAGTGATTAAACGTATCTTACTGAATGCATGGGTTAGTGACTAAACTGGGTGAATGTCTGTATCCGTCTGTCTGTTGCTGTGTAAGTGGCTGCATGGGTTTGTGAATAGATACATGAGTGTCTATATGAGTTATTGATTGGTTGTCTGAGTATCTGTATGGGTGCCTGAGTGTTTGTGTGGGTGGGGTGGGTGCGACTCTGTGCATAGATGTGTGAGTGGGTGATTCACTGGGTGGATGGTTTCAAGAGTGCATCTGTGATAGACTGTATGGGTGGGTAAGTGTGTGTAAGAGTGTATTAGTGAGTGAATGTATATCTCAGTGGTACATGTGTGAGTAACTACATATGTGAAAGGCAGTATATATGTGTGTTGGAGTATATAAATGGCTATAAGTGAGAGTGTGTGATTGTGAGAGTGGCTGTATGGATGAGTGTGTACTTGTATCAGTGATTGTATAAGAGCGTAAGAATGTGCTAGTATTTGTATGAGTAAGTGAGCTGGTGTGTGTATAACTGTATAGGTGAGTAAATGGGTGTGTGATTAAGTTTTTGCATGACTGACTAGGTGTGTGAGTACCTCTATGGATGAGTGGCGGTGTGTGAGTGTTTATATAGGTGTATGAGTGCATATGATAGTCCTGTACTGAGTGACTAAGTATGAGTGACTGTACGGGTGAGTGAGTGGATGTGTGTGTAGACCTAAGAATCAGTGAGTGGGTATGTAGTTTTTGGTGTTGGAGTGTCTATGGTTTTGAGAATGGCAGTCTGTAATTTAGAGTGGGTGTATCAAAAGTTATATTAGGGTGTGAGAAGATGCATGAAATTATCACATGGATGATGTCATCAGTGATGTCATTTGAGATGTCATCAGTGATGTCATCAGTGATGTCACTGACCATGTCATGAGTGATGTAATATGTGACGTCATCAGCAGTGCATTGCGGGCGCGAGTTATAGTTAGCTCAACTAACTATAACGGGGAATTTCTATGGTTTTGTACGAGTGAAATGTCCAACTAACTATAACTGTCCCTAAAACCTATGGTTTTTTCAGTGAATTTCAAAGGTTTTTAAATGCTAATTTCTAACTATAACGTGTCTGAAACCTATGGTTTTTTCAGTGAATTTCAAAGGTTTTTTAAATGCTAATTTCTAACTATAACGTGCCTGAAACCTATGATTTTTTAAGTGAATTTCAAAGGTTTTTTAAATGCTAGTTTCTAACTATGCCTACAGAGGTAGGACATGTGAAGAAAGAAGAAAAACGCACAGAAAGAAGCAAAAAATGTGCAGAAAGAACCAACAGAGGAGCAGAAAGAGGCCTTGTTGCAAAATCATCCTGTGCCCACAACTTTTTCAGATGGGTACTGGTGGTAACTGACTCTGACTAACCAGAGCCAGTGCTATGCTAAAAGACACTTAGAATACAGTGAAAACACCTACATACACTAGGGAACACTATGCGTTGGGGTACCCCTGTGATTAGCATGACCTCCTCTGCAAGTCCCTAGTACATAATAGGGCAGGGGATTAAAACTACCTCTTAAAACGCGCTACAGGGCGCGTTTGCACTGTGGTGAAGGGAGGGGGCCTGAGGTGACTTGTGTGCAAACGAACCCCGTGGCGCGTTTTAAGTTGCGGGATTAAGTCCCTTGAATTCTGAGGGTCCCTGGGGCCCAACTAGCCCCCCAGGTACCTACAGTTAGGACCACAGAGCTGAGTTGCAGAGAGGCGTTCCGAGGCCACGCACCTTTTTTCACCTCTCTGCAACGCAACTCTGTTGTGCTTACTGAAGGTACCTGGTGGGCTAGTTGGCCCCCAGGGTCCCTCAGGATTCAAAGGGAATTAATTCCCCAACTTAAAACGCACCACAGGGCGTGTTTGCGCACATGTCACCTGAGGCCCCGCCCCTCCCTTCACCACTGTGCAAACGCGCCCCGTGGTGCGTTTTAAGTTGGAGGATTAGGTCACCTTGAATCCTGAGGGTCCCTGGTGCCCAACTAGCCCACTAGGTACTTCCAGTAAGCACCACAGGCCTGCGTTGCAACGCCTGTAACAAATTGTGCAGTTGTGTTTAGGTAGTGAAGAGGGTCGTGCTGGGGGTAGTGTTTTAGGGTTTAGGGTAGTGCAGTGGTGTTTGTGTAGTGTAGGGGGTCATGCTGGGGGTAGATTTAGGGTTTAGGGTAGTGCAGTGGTGTTTGGGTAGTGTAGGGAGTCGTGCTGGGGGAGTGTTTTAGGGTTTAGGGTAGTGCAGTGGTGTTTGGGTAGTGTAGGGGTCGTGCTGGGGGTAGTGTTTTAGGGTAGTGCAGTGGTGTTTGGGTAGTGTAGGGGTACTGCTGGGGGTAGTGTTTTAGGGTTTAGGTTAGTGCAGTGGTGTTTGGGTAGTGTAGGGGTACTGCTGGGGGTAGTGTTTTAGGGTTTAGGGTAGTGCAGTGGTGTTTGTGTAGTGTAGGGGGTAGTGTTTTAGGGTTTAGGGTAGTGCAGTGGTGTTTGTGTAGTGTAGGAGGTCATGTTTTAGGGTTTAGGGTAGTGCAGTGGTCTTTGGGTAGTGTAGGGAGTCGTGCTGGGGTAGTGTTTTAGGGTTTAGGGTAGTGTAGGGTGTCATGCGGGGTGTAGTGTTTTAGGGATTAGGGTAGTGCATTGGTGTTTGGGTAGTGTAGGGGGTCATGCGGGGGTAGTGTTTTAGGGTTTAGGGCAGTGCAGTGGTGTTCGTGTAGTGTAGGGGGTCGTGCTGGGGGAGTGTTTTAGGGTTTAGGGCAGTGCAGTGGTGTTCGGGTAGTGTAGGGGGTCGTGCTGGGGGTAGTGTTTGAGGGTTTAGGGCAGTGCAGTCGTGTTCGAGTAGTGTAGGGGGTTGTGCTGGGGGTAGTATTTTAGGGTTTAGGGCAGTGCAGTGGTGTTTGGGCAGTGTAGGGGTAATGCTGGGGGTGGTGTTTTAGGGTTTAGGGCAGTGCAGTGGTGTTCGGGCAGTGTAGGGGGTCATGCTGGGGGTGGTGTTTCAGGGTTTAGGGCAGTGCAGTGGTGTTCGGGCAGTGTAGGGGGTGGTGTTTCAGGGTTTAGGGCAGTGCAGTGGTGTTCGGGCAGTGTAGGGGGTCGTGCAGGGGTGGTGTTTCAGGGTTTAGGGCAGTGGTGTTCGGGCAGTGTAGGGGGTCGTGCTGGGGGTGGTGTTTCAGGGTTTGGCGGCAGTGCAGTGGTGTTCGAGCAGTAAAGGGGGTCGTGCTGGGGGTGGTGTTTCAGGGTTTAGGGCAGTGCAGTGGTGTTAGGGCAGTGTAGGGGCGGTGCAGGGGGTGGTGTTTCAGGGTTCAGGGCAGTGCAGTGGTGTTCGGGCAGTGTAGGGGGTGCTGCAGGGGGTGGTGTTTCAGGGTTTAGGGCAGTGCAGTGGTGTTCGGGCAGTGTAGGGGGTCATGCAGGGGGTGGTGTTTCAGGGTTTAGGGCAGTGCAGTGGTGTTCGGACAGTGTAGGGGGTCGTGCTGGGGCTGGTGTTTCAGGGTTTAGGGCAGTATAGTGGTGTTCGGGCAGTGTAGGGGGTCGTGCTGGGGCTGGTGTTTCAGGGTTTAGGGCAGTGCAGTGGTGTTCGGGCAGTGTAGGGGGTTGTGCTGGGGCTGGTGTTTCAGTGTTTAGGGCAGTGCAGTGGTGTTCGGGCAGTGTAGGTGGTCGTGCTGGGGCTGGTGTTTCAGGGTTTAGGGCAGTGCAGTGGTGTTCGGGCAGTGTAGGGGGTCATGCTGGGGCAGGTGTTTCAGGGTTTAGGGCAGTGCAGTGGTGTTCGGGCAGTGTAGGGGGTCTTGCTGGGGCTGGTGTTTCAGGGTTTAGGGCAGTGCAGTGGTGTTTGGGCAGTGTAGGGGGTCGTGCTGGGGGTGGTGTTTCAAGGTTTAGGGCAGTGCAGTGGTGTTTGGGCAGTGTAGGGGGTCATGCTGGGGCTAGTGTTTCAGGATTTAGGGCAGAGCAATGGTGTTCAGGCAGTGTAGGGGGTTTTGCTGGAGGTGGTGTTTCAGGGTTTAGAGCAGTGCAGTGGTGTTCTCGCAGTGTAGGGGGTGGTGTTTCAGGGTTTAGGGCAGTGGTGTTCAGGCAGTGTAGGGGGTCTTGCTGGGGTTGATGTTTCAGGGTTTAGGGTAGTGCAGTGGTGTTCGGGCAGTGTAGGGGGTCGTGCAGGGGGTGGTGTTTCAGGGTTTAGGGCAGTGCAGTGGTGTTCGGGCAGTGTAGGGGTCGTGCTGAGGGGTGGTGTTTTAGGGTTTAGGGCAGTGCAGTGGTGTTCGGGCAGTGTAGGGGTCGTGCAGGGGGTGGTGTTTCAGGGTTTAGGGCAGTGCAATGGTGTTCGGCCAGTGTAGGTGGTCTTGCTGGGGGTGGTGTTTCAGGCTTTAGTGCAGTGGTGTTCGGGCAGTGTAGGGGGTCTTGCTGGGGGTGGTGTTTCAGGGTTTAGGGCAGTGGTGTTCGGGCAGTGTAGGGGGTCTTGCTGGGGGTGGTGTTTCGGGGTTTAGGGCAGTGCAGTGGTGTTCGGGCAGTGTAGGGGTCTTGCTGGGGGTAGTGTTTCAGGGTTTAGGGCAGTGCAGTGGTGTTCGTGCAGTGTAGGGGGTCGTGCTGGGGATGGTGTTTCAGGGTTTAGGGCAGTGCAGTAGTGTTCGGGCAGTGTAGGGGGTCGTGCAGGGGGTGCTGTTTCAGGGTTTAGGTCAGTGCAGTGGTGTTCGGGCAGTGTAGGGGGTCGTGCTGGGGGTGGTGTTTCAGGGTTTAGGTCAGTGCAGTGGTGTTCGGGCAGTGTAGGGGGTCGTGCTGGGGGTGGTGTTTCAGGGTTTAGGGCAGTGGTGTTCGGGCAGTGTAGGGGGTCGTGCTGGGGGTGATGTTTCAGGGTTTAGGGCAGTGCAGTGGTGTTCGGGCAGTGTAGGAGGTCTTGCTGGGGGTAGTGTTTCAGGGTTTAGGGCAGTGCAGTGGTGTTCGGGCAGTGTAGGGGTCATGCTGGGGGTGGTGTTGTTTCAGGGTTTAGGGCAGTGCAGTGGTGTTCGGGCAGTGTAGGGGGTCATGAAGGGGTGGTGTTTCAAGGTTTAGGGCAGTGCAGTGTTGTTCGGGCAGTGTAGGGGTCGTGCTAGGGTATGTGTTTCAGGGTTTAGGGCAGTGCAGTGGTGTTCAGGCAGTGTAGGGGGTCGTGCAGGGGCTGGTGTTTCAGGGTTTAGGGCAGTGCAGTGGTGTTCGGGCAGTGTAGGGGTCGTGCTGGGGGTAGTGTTTTAGGGTTTAGGGTAGTGCAGTGGTGCTTGTGTAGTGTAGGGGTCGTGCTGGGGGTAGTGTTTTAGAGTTTAGGGTAGTGCAGTGATGTTTGTGTAGTGTAGGGGGTCATGTTTTAGGGTAGTGCAGTGGTGTTTGGGTAGTGTAGGGGTCGTGCTGGGGGTAGTGTTTTAGGATTTAGGTTAGTGCAGTGGTGTTTGGGTAGTGTAGGGGGTCGTGCTGGGGGTAGTGTTTTAGGGTTTAAGGTAGTGCAGTGGTGTTTGTGTAGTGTAGGGGGTCGTGCTGGGGGTAGTGTTTTAGGGTTTAGGGTAGTGCAGTGGTGCTTGTGTAGTGTAGGGGGTCGTGCTGGGGGTAGTGTTTTAGGGTTTAGGGTAGTGCAGTGGTGTTTGTGTAGTGTAGGGGGTCATGTTTTAGGGTAGTGCAGTGGTGTTTGGGTAGTGTAGGGGTCGTGCTGGGGGTAGTGTTTTAGGATTTAGGTTAGTGCAGTGGTGTTGGGGTAGTGTTTTAGGGTTTAGCGTAGTGCAGTGGTGTTTGTGTAGTGTAGGGGGTCATGCTGGGGGTAGTGTTTTAGGGTTTAGGATAGTGCAGTGGTGCTTGTGTAGTGTAGGGGGTCGTGCTGGGGTAGTGTTTTAGGGTTTAGGGTAGTGCAGTGGTGTTTTTGTAGTGTAGGGGGTCATGTTTTAAGATGCAACGCTCCAATACCTGACCAGTCTGCACTACATAAAACTGCAAAAAAACTAAAAATAAAAAGTGTTTTGCACACTTTTGTCATTGGGCTATATGTGGGCTACATCTCGGTAATATTTGTGCTACATTTGGGCTCTTTTTTCACTGGTGGCCATCTTGGAAGACTTCTTTGTTATGAAGTTTCCTAATTTCCTCATTTACTGCAGTCTCCTCAGTAGGAAATGCTTTCAGTTTTTACTTTGATTCCATCAAGAAGGCATTCAGATGTGTCACACATTTGCCATAAATTCAGAATGTTATTACTCTAGTTGTTCATTAGATCACTGTAGTATAGCTACTGCTCACCAAGGAGTTAACTGGAAGTCTACTGCTGCTATTGAAAGTGATTGTTTCAGTCTGCATGTCAGAATTTTCTAATGAAATAGAAGAGGATTTGAGATCTCACTTAAAACATGCACTAAATTTTCTTTTTGCAGCACTAACCATAATTTCTATGGCAAAATGAACCCCCTCATTTTGTTCCTTTTTAAATTAAATGTTTTAAGTGTTACCAGTTTATTCCAATCAAGATGGCTTCAGGTTTGCCATACTTTTGTCATAAGTAAGGCTGTTAGCACTCTAGTTGTTCTTTAGAACACTCTGGGAAGCTGCAGTAGAACACAAAGGCATCAACTGACAGGCTGCTCCTGTTGAAATATAACAGGAAGATATTTGAGATCTCACTTAAAACATGTCCTAATTTTTCTTTCTACAGCACTAACCATAATTTCTATGGCAAAATGAACCCCCTCATTTTGTTCCTTTTTAAATTAAATGTTTTAAGTGTTACCAGTTTATTCCAATCAAGATGGCTTCAGGTGTGCCATACTTTTGTCATAAGTAAGACTGTTAGCACTCTAGTTGTTCTTTAGAACACTCTGGGAAGCTGCAATAGAACACAAAGGCATCAACTGACAGGCTGCTCCTATTGAAATATAACAGGAAGATATTTGAGATCACACTTGAAACATGTCCTAATTTTTCTTTCCAGAGCACTAACCATAATTTCTATGACAAGATGAACCCCATCATTTTGTTCCTTTTTAAATTAAATGTTTTAAGTGTTACCAGTTTATTCCAATCAAGATGGCTTCAGGTGTGCCATACTTTTGTCATAAGTAAGGCTGTTAGCACTCTAGTTGTTCTTTAGAACACTCTGGGAAGCTGCAGTAGAACACAAAGGAATCAACTGACAGTCTCTGCCCTTGTTGGATGTACATGTTTTACTGAGAATGTCAGACTTCATTCTCACATGACTGAGAAAGATAATGTGAATTTACAGAAAATATGCTCTCATTTTAGCTTCTGGGGCACCTTCCAAAACTGTATGGGACAAGCATGTGAAAATAGTTTTCTCTCAAACATGATTCATGATATCCCAGCAGAAGGTTTTTCACAGGGTAAAATCACCTTAGAACACACCACAATTCCTGAAATTAGTATGGTACCATCAACAAATGAATTCTAATGTAACTAAAGTCTGTTATCACCCTTTATAGTTCTCCTTTTGGTAACCCTCAAAATCTTCGATTCACTACAATGCATTTCAATGGGGTACTATCATTTATATTGGTCCCAAGATGGCTGCCAGCAATTCCAGGATGAAGGCTCTTATTTTTTTAATTTCTCCGCAACTACTGAACGGATTTACACCATTTAACAAAAAGGGTTCTTTCTGAACCAAGAACTACCTCTTTGCCAAATTTGGTGTAATTCCGTTCAGCAGTTCGGGCTGTAGCCGTGTCTAAAGTCTCCTATGGGAAAATGAATGGGAAAACACGTTTTGGGACCCCCTTTTTCTCGGCCCCGCTTGACGAATCACCCTGAGACTTTCAGGGTAGGAGCGGACCGGAGCGGGCCATAAAGTTTGAAAATTTCGCGAAGATTCGTCAACCGACGCAAGAGTTATTTCAAATAGAATGTCGCGGATTTCCTATGGAAAATAGGTCCTAACTATAACTATCTACTGGCGACCTCCAGTAGATAATATATATATAAATATATATATATATATATATATATATATATATATATATATATATATATATATATATATATATATATAATCTACTGGCGGTCGCCAGTAGATAGTTATAGTTAGGAACTATTATCCATAGGAAATCCGCGACATTCTATTTGAAATAACGTTGGCGCCGGTTGACGAATCTTCGCGAAATTCTCCAACTTGTTGGGGCGCTCCACTCCGCTCCTACCCTGAAAGTCTCGGGTTGATTCGTCAAGCGTGGGCCGAGAAAAAAGGGGGGTCCCAAAACGCGTTTTCCCCATTCATTTTTCCATAGGAACCTTTAGTCGCAGCTACAGCCCGAACTGCTGAACGGAATTACACCAAATTTGTCAAAGAGGTAGCCCTTGGTTCAGTGTCGTGCCTTTTGCTTAAATGGTGTAAATCCGTTCAGTAGTTCCTGAGAAATTCACAAGTAAAATCACATATATATCTATGGGCGAGTAGGGTCCGCATACCCTCCCGATCACGAGCTGCATGCTAATTGGCTGTCAACACTCCAAATGAGGAAGTGTTGGCAGCCATTTTGTCCCTCGGTAGAACCGAGGGACAGAAACAAGTGCGCAAAGCGCAAAAAGGGGGCAGGGTAGAAACACCCTGACCCCCTAGGTCTGCTCAGGGGATCCCACAAGGACCCCCTGGGCAGAAAAAAGCATTTTTTTTTTTTAAATCGGCGGGATGCGCTTAGGGTGCGCGGATCCCGCCGAGGAAAAAAAAAAAGAAACAAGTGCGCAAAACGCACAAAGGGGGCAGGGTAGAAACACCCTGACCCCTAGGCCTGCTCAGGGGTCCCACAAGGACCCCCTGGGCAGAAAAAGCATTTTTTTTTTTTTAAATCGGCAGGATGCGCTCAGGGTGCGCGGATCCTGCCGGAAAAAAAAAAATCGAAGCGCGGTTTTCCGCGCTTCGATGTTTATTTGCCCCCAGGTGGGCCAAGTCCCGGGGGCATGGTGGGGGGGGTTTAGATTTAATGTGGGGGGCCTCTAAGGCCCCCCAAACCCCGGGGACCACCACCCCCCGGGGCTTTAGAAAATAATGGTGCGGGAGGGCTCTTTGCCCTCCCGCAGCACCGGGGACCGCCACCCCCCGGGGCTTCTTTTTAAAAAAATGTTTTAACCTGTGTGGGGGGGCTCCAGCCCCCACACGCCCGAGGACCACCACCTCCCGGGGCACTAAAGATTTGAATATGGGGGTCCGTTACGGACCCCAAAGCCCCGGGGACCACCACCTCCCCAGGGCTTTACTAATGGTTGGGAGGGGGCCGCGCAGCCCCCTCCTGGAGCCCTTGATGGCCCTGGGGACCGCCACCCCCAGGGCCGGCTCCTGCAGTGTCCCGGGGTGCCTACCCCGGGACACTGTAGTTTGCTATGACAGGACGGGAGCCTCGCGGCTCCCGTCCTGTCATAGCAAACTTGGTTTGCATTTTGAAAGAGAGAGCAGGAAACCTGCTCTCTCTTTCAAAATGCAAACAACTAGCTTTCCACATGGGGAGCAGCATGTTAGCTGCTCCCCATGTGGAAAAGCAATGCCGGCTCCCGTAGGACGCGGGGAGCCGGCTGGGACTGTGGGGGATTGGGGACCCCCACAGTCCCCAACCAGAGGCCAGGCCCCGGGGATGGGGTCCCCGGGGCCTTAAATGGCCTGAGGAGGGGGCCACGCAGTCCCCTCCAAATTTTAAAAAAAATCGAGGGCATGCCCCGGGGATGGGGTCCCGGGGCAAATACAGGCCCACGGAAGGGGGCCACGCGGCCCCCTTCCCGTTTATTTTTAATTTAAAAATAAATAAATTGCTCAGGCCCCAGGGGATGGGGTCCCCGGGGCCAAAAGTGGCCAAGGAAGGGGGCCACGCAGCCCCCTCCCATCAAAAAAATAAAACGACCGGCATCGTGCCGGAGGCCCCGCCCCTCCCTGCAGTACTCTGCAAACGCGCCCCCTGGTGCATTTTAAGAAGGGGAAGTAATTCCCCTTGAATACTGGGGGTCCCTGGGGCCAACTAGCCCACCAGGAACCTCCAGTATGCGCCAGGGGCTGCGTTGCAGAGAGGTGTACAGAGGCCACGCCTCTTTTACACCTCTCTGCAACGCAGCTCTGTGGCGCTTTTAGAAGTACATGGTGGGCTAGTTGGACTCCAGGGACCCTCAGGATTCAAGGGGACTTAATCCCCCAACATAAAACGCGCCACGGGCGCGTTTGCACAGTGGTGAAGGGAGGGGCGGGGCTTCAGGTGACATGTGTGCAAACAGGCCCCGTGGCGCGTTTTAAGATGGGGAATTAAATCCCCTTCAATCCTGAGGGTCCCTGGGGGCCAACTAGCCCAACAGGTACGTCCAGAAAGCGCCACAGAGCTGCATTGCAGAGAGGTGAAAAAGGGGCGTGGCCTCTGAACACCTCTCTGCAACGCAGCTCCCTGGCGCATACTGGAGGTACAGGGTGGGCTAGTTGTACCTCAGGGACCCTCATGATTCAAGGGGACTTAATCCCCAACTTAAAACACGCCACGGGGCGCGTTTGCACAGATGTCACCTCAGGCCCTGCCCCCTCCCTTCACCATTGTGCAAATATTCCTCTAAAATCAGCCGAACTACGAATTCCTATTTACTCACCTGTTATCAGGAGAGACCTCAGTGCTGCATCTTTCAGCCCAGTACTGATCCTGAAAAGTAATTTTAACCGTACTTACCAGTAACTTGAATTTCCTTCCATAGGCTAACATTGACTGGTTTCACTTGGAAATTCTTCTAAGTGTGGAGTTTTGGAACTTTATAATATTCCTCTAAAATCAGCCGAAATACGAATTCCGATTTACTCACCTGTTATCAGGAGAGACCACAGTGCTGCATCTTTCAGCCCAGTACTGATCCTGAAAAGTAATTTTAACCGTACTTACCAGTAACTTGAATTTCCTTCCATAGGATATCATTGTCTGCTTTTGCTGAAAAAGTTTCTAAGTGTCGATTTTTGAAACATACAAATATTCCTCTAAAATCAGCCGAACTACGAATTCCGATTTACTCACCTGTTATCAGGAGAGACCTCAGTGCTGCATCTTTCAGGCCAGTACTGATCCTGAAAAGTAATTTTAACCGTACTTACCAGTAACTTGAATTTCCTTCCATTGTATCATTGACTGGTTTCACTTGGAAATTCTTCTAAGTGTGGAGTTTTGGAACTTTATAATATTCCTCTAAAATCAGCCGAAATACGAATTCCGATTTACTCACCTGTTATCAGGAGAGACCTCAGTGCTGCATCTTTCAGCCCAGTACTGATCCTGAAAAGTAATTTTAACCGTACTTACCAGTAACTTATATTTCCTTCCATAGGAATCCATTGTCTGGTTTTCAGCAGAAAAGTTTCAAAGTGTTCATTTTCACAAACTACAAATATTCCTTAAAAATCGCCTGTATGACTTAAACGCATTCTTTCAACTGTTTACAGGAGATGCACCAGTGCTGGATCCAGGATCCACCACTGAGTAAGAAAAAGTAACGATAACACTACTTACCTGCTAAGTGATTTTCCTCCCATAGGATAACATTGGTGATTCTATGTGAAAAAGTTTCTGTCAACTTTTAAAATACAATAATATTCCTTAAAAATCACTACTGTAACCAAAACGCTTTTACTCAACTGTTTACAGGAGATGTCCCAGGACTGAATCTAGGATCCAGTCCTGTGGTTAGAAAAGTAATCCATAAAGTAACTAATTGCATTTAGCTAGAAATTCACATTGAGCTCAATGTTGCATTGTGTTTGAAATTGTGTTGCCCATTGCAACAACTGTAACTACTGTACTTAAAAGACTATTGCCTATTTGCAAAGTATTTAAGTAAAGTAATTCATTCTGAGAAAGTATATTTTGTAATGTAATGTATAATGTAATTACAATGTAATTTAAAAAATAAAATATCTAAAAATAAATAGTTTAAAAAATGTAGTAAATCAGTATCAAAAAAAATAAATATAACAATTAATACATTTAAAAATTGTCATTTACAAAACCTTTGAAATTCACTGAAAAAAACCATAGGTTTCAGACATGTTATAGTTAGGAATTAGCATTTAAAAAACCTTTGAAATTCACTGAAAAAACCATAGGTTTCAGGCTTGTTATAGTTAGGAATTAGCATTTTAAAAACCTTTGAAATTCAATGAAAAAACCATAGGTTTCAGGCCTGTTATAGTTAGGGTTTAGCATTTAAAAACCTTTGAAATTCACTGAAAAAACCATAGGTTTTAGGGAAAGTTATAGTTAGTTGGACATTGCACTCGTACAAAACCCGTGAAATTCCCCGTTATAGTTAGTTCAGCTAACTATAACTTCGCGCCCGCAATGCACTGCTGATGACGTCACATATTACATCACTCATGACATGGTCAGTGACATCACTGATGACATCACTGATGACATCTCAAATGACATCACTGATGACATCATCCATGTGAGAATTTAATGCATCTTCTCACACCCTAATATAACTTTTGATACACCCACTCTAAATTACAGACTGCCATTCTCAAAACCATACACACTCCAATACCAATAAGTTCATACCCACTCACTGATTCTTAGGTCTACACACACACATCTACTCACTCACCCGTACAGTCACTCATACTTACAGTCACTCAGTACAGGACTATCATATGCACTCCTACACCTATATAAACACTCACACAACGCAACTCATCCATAGAGGTACTCACACACCTAGTCAGTCATGCAAATAATTAATCACACTCCAATTTACTCACCTATACAGTTATACACACCAGCTCACTTACTCATAAAAATACTAGCACATTCTTATGCTTCTATGCAATCACTGATGCCAGCACACACTCATCCATATAGCCACTCTCACAATCACACACTCTCACTTATAGCCATTTATATACTCCAACACACATATATACTGCCTTTCACATATGTAGTTACTCACACATGTACCACTGAGATATACATTCAATCACTAACACACCCATACACACACTCACCCACCCATACAGTCCATCACAGACGCACTCTTGAAACCATGCACCCAGTGAATCACCCACTCACACATCTATGCACAGAGTCACACACACCCCACCCACACAAACACTGAGGCACCCATACAGATACTCAGAGAACCAATCCATAACCCATATAGACACTCATTTAGCTAGTCAGAAACCCATGCAGCTGCTTACACAACAACAGACAGACGGATACAGACATTCACACAGTTTAGTAACTCACCCATGCATCCAGTAAGATACGTTTAATCACTCACTTATAGACTCAGTCACGCACCTACTAAATCATCCATTCAGACGCTTATACACCCACTCATTCTTCAATACGCCTTTCCCTATATATATTAAACATATTTAAACTTTACAGAAACACACAATCACTGGATGATGTCATCAGTGATGTCATCAGTGATGTCACTGACCATGTCATGAGTGATGTAATTTGTGACGTCATCAGAAGTGCATTGCGGGGGCGCGAGTTATAGTTAGCTGAACTAACTATAACGAGGGAATTTCACGGGTTTTGTACGAGTGCAATGTCCAACTAACTATAACTTTCCCTAAAACCTATGGTTTTTCAGTGAATATATATATATATATTACCGACTGGCGGTCACCAGTAGGTTGTTATAGTTAGGAACTTGTTTCCATAGGAAAAGTATTTTTTCTTTTGACAATATCTTTGGCGCCGTTTGAATCATCGCAAAATTCTCAAAACTAATGGGGCGCTCCGGTCAGCTCCTGTCATGAAAGTTTCGGGGCGATTCGTCAAGCGGGGGCCGAGAAAAAAGGGGGGTCCCAAAACGTGTTTTCTCCATGTTAATTTCCATAGGAAACATTTGTCGTGGCTACAGCCCGAACTGCTGAATGGAATTACACCAAATTTGGCAGAAAGGTAGCTCTTGGTCCAGAGTGCACTCTTTGCTTTAAGTGGTGTAAATCAGTTCAGTAGTTTTTGAAATATTAAAGGAGAAAGAAATATCGATATCTGGGCAGAGCCTAACCACACATTTCATCGGGAGATCTGATTGGCTGTCAGCACTTCATCCAAGAAATGTTGGCAGCCATCTTGGGACCACTATACATGATAGCACCCCATTAAAATGCATTGTAGTGAATGGAAGGTTTTGAGGGTCACCAAAAGGAGAAAATATAAAGGGTGATAACAGACTTTAGTTACATTATAAATCATTTATTGATGGTACCATACTAATTTTAGGAATTGTGGTGTGTTATAAGGTGATTTTACCATGTGAAAAAGCCTTCTACTGGGATATCATGAATCATGTTTGAGAGAAAACTATTTTCTCATGCTTTTCCCATAGAGGTTTGGAAGGTGCTCCAGAAACTGAAATGAGAGCATATTTTCTGTAAATTCACTTTGGGGCATATCTACAAGGCCCCACGATAAAATTATCGCCGCTTTAGCGTCCGTTTTCGGGCAAAAAGCGGCGATAATGTTATCGCCCTATCAGCAAAGACACACTAGCGCGTGATTCTATGCCTCTGCGCCCGTTTCCTCAACGCCCAGCTCTGCAACGTTAATGATATGCAAAGTGGGCGTAACTGACAGAAATAACGTGGGAAATGTCGCTAACCGACATTACTCCAATTATCTATCTGCACGCTAACCTGTGTAGCGACGATAAAAGTAGCGCTAACCGCGCTTATCGCAGGTTTCATTACGCCTGCTCTGACTCTTACTAAGCCATTATAGCCTATGGGTGGTGGATTATAAGGTTGAGACCACCCTGCCCTATCTACAAGGATTTGCCTATCGCTGTGCGATTATCGCTGGATTTCCAGCGATATTCGCACATTTTGCCTCTATCGCTGGATATTATATCGCATTGGAGATAGGCGTTGATGATAACGTGCTATCTCTGCGATATTATCCAGCGATAGCCGGCGATAATTATACTTACGCTAAGTGCGCTGAGCGATAATTATCGCGGGGCCTTGTAGATATGCCCCTTTATCTTTCTCAGTCATGTGAGAATGAAGTCAGACATTCTCATTAAAACATGTACATCCAACAAGGGCAGTGACTGTCAGTTAAAAATTTGCAAACATTTGTGACAAGTATTTTCAATTCTATTAAGGACACGGAGGCGAGCATTATGCTTCTCATTTCTTTACTGATATTTTCTCAGCAGCCAATAAAAGAAAAGTAATCAAAACACTACAATACCCATGAACACCTTACAGGTCACATGACCAACCATAGAGTATCCCCTATACCAGCTCTAGACAAGGTGGCAGTGTCCTCTTTCTTTGACAAATCTTCAAACAGTTAAGTCCATAAACAAACAGCTTGATCCCGAAAAACCATCCTTAATGTGGAAGAACCTCCTCTTGAAGAGACAACTTGCAGCCCAACGGGGCTCCATATTCAAGACCTGGTTCCTGAACCAATGAGACGCGGTATCTTCCTTGAGAACGCGAAGACCCTCCATCCATGTAGACCATCAGGCTCTACTTGTTATCAGCACCTGAAAGTGTAAAGGATAAACCGTAACACCGTTCGCCATCTCTGACATCACATAAAATAAATCAGAAAGGGAAGGGAAAAAACATAAGAACAGGTCTGCAAAATGAATATACTAAGCAATAATATCATGCAATTTACAATGCAAATACATATTGCTTGGGTGGGATAATCCTCGCCTCCATGTCCTTAATAGAATTGAAAATTCTTGTCATGAATGTTTACAAGTTTTTAATTCTATGTCAGGACCGGAGGCTCCGATTATGCTTGTTTAAAGCTTAGCCACCACCACAGATGCCACATCAACAATAGGCTTATAGTAAAAGGATTTAAACATGGTCTCCGTTAACCAATCAGCTGCATTCATAATGTCTGAGAGGCTGACCCCTACAGAGAAAGCCTTAGATGCCATAGCCCCTCGAGCTGAATGGGCTCCAAATTTTGATACATCAATACCCGCTTCGCTCATGAGCCAGCGCACCCATCTTGGCAAGGTGGCTGGGGTCACCGGCGAAATGGCTTTTGCAGCGCAATTAGCAATTGACCTTTCATGTCTGTCTGAAACTCAGCAGTACTCACCTCGTAGTCTTTTAAACACTGCACAACACACAGTTTAGGATTGTTAGGGAAAGCTGGGTAAGATATCGAAGAAGTATTACACTTAGACCGCTTTGTGTTCGCAAAAGTCACACCCTCTGGGGAAAACCTATGTCCCGCTAGATCTAGCGCGCGGACATCTGAGACTTGCTTGCATGACACCAGGCAAAGTGACATAGTCAATTTGGAAGATACGTGTTAGCCTCGACAGATACTTATTGGAAGGCCAGGCTTCCAAGAATCTCAGGATGGAAGACACATCCCATAACTCCGAGTATTTGGGACAAGGGGTTTTGACCATCTGGATACCCCTGAGCAGTTTACATACCAGGGGATGCTCTCCAACCGGTTTGCCATCCACTGACACCTGACCGGCTGAGATGGCCGACCGGAAGTTGTTTACAGTTCTATAGGCTAAGCCCGGAGCTGCGATGGAAGCTAGAAAGTTCACAATAAAAGAGACATGTGCCTTAGCGGGATCCACTTCCCGTTGAGAGCACCAACTACACCATTGTTTCCAAGCTGATGAGTATCGCTTGTGGGTGTTAGCCGACCATGCTTCGCTAATAAATCTGCCCGCGTCTCTTGATAGGCCTGGGATCTTCCATCTCTCCCTGAAACCCACCAGGCTACCAGAGGGAGTTGCCCTGATTCTATCAACGGTTGAGGGGCTTTCAGAGGGTCCAGCAACAGATTCCACCACTGTGGAATGAGTATCGGCACCGAACAAAGTATCTCCAGAAGTACTGGGAACCATGCCTGCGCTCTCCAGAGTTGGGTGATCAGTATCAATTCCTATTGATGACGTCGGGTTTGTGCCAGAACTCTGGGAATCATCATAAATGGAGGGAAGGCATAGCATAGAGATGCTGGCCAGTCCTGCAGAAACGCATCCGTGGCCAGAGCCTCCGGATCCGGACGCCAGCTGTAAAAGGCTGGGAGTTGTCTGTTGAGGCGTGAAGCGAACAGATCTATCTGACAAGGGCCCCAAAGACGGTTCAGCGACTGGAAAACCCGGGGATCGAGTCTCCAGTTGCAGAAGTCCCGCAGGTGCTGGGAGTGCCAATCGGCTACTTCGTTGTTGCAGCCCGGAAGGTATTCCGCTATCACCGAAATTCTGTGTTGAAGGCAAAAGTGCCAGAAATCTTTGGCAATCTCCGCTAGAATCCGGGACCATGTCCCCCCTAATTTGTTCACATAGCGTACCGCTGACACGTTGCCCATGCGAAGCAAGATACAACAGTCTGTCTTTCGAGGTGAAAGGCAGCGGATCGCAAAGGAGCCTGCCAGAAGTTCCAGACAGTTGATATGCAATAAAAGCTCCTCCTGTGACCAACGGCCGCCCGTGGAAATCTGGCCGCAACTAGCTCCCCAACCCCACCGGCTGGCATCGGATTCTATCAGTACATCCGGGGTAGATCCGAAGAGGGCTCTGCCATTCCAGACCTCCATGTGGTCCAACCACCACAACATCTCCAACCTCGCCTCCTCGGAGAGAGGGATCTGCTCTGTGTATCCGAGGCCTTTCTGGAGATGCCGAATCTTGAGCCGTTGGAGCGCTCGGTAGTGAAGGGGACCCAGGAAGATCGCTTGAATAAAGGAGGCTAACAGCCCGACGACCCGGGCTACCTATTTCAATGACACACTCTGCTTGTGCAAACTCGACATCAACTCTCTCTTGATAGACCTGACTTTCTGAGCTGGCAGGAGGAGTTGGCAACTCCGGGAGTCGATCAGAAAACCCAAAAACTCGATCGATTGGGCTGGAACTAAAATCGATTTCTGTGGGCTTACAACAAATCCGAGACTCTGTAATAGGTTGATCGCCCATTCGAGATGGGTCATCACCAGTTGAGGGCAGCGAGCCATGATGATGATGTCGTCTAAGTATATGATCAGACGAACTCCCTGTGCTCTCAATGATTCCACTACTGGACAAAGGAGTTTCGTGAAGCACCAAGGTGCTGACGAGAGGCCGAAAGGGAGGACTCTGTATTCGTAACAAACTCCCTGCCAATGTAACTGCAGAAAACGTCGATGTGGTGCGTAGATGGGAACAGACAGATACGCATCTTTCAGGTCCAGACGGACCATCCAGTCCCCCTACTGAAGGAGGTCGCGCAAAAGATGGATGCCCTCCATCTTGAAATGCCGATATACTACCCATCCATTGAAATCCTTTAGATTTAAAACTAGCCTGGATCCACCCCCCTCTTCTCGACTAGGAAGATGCTGCTGATAAAGCCCCAGGGGTGAGGGTCCGTGGCCACTATGGCCCCTTTCCTTAGGAGAGAATCTATCTCTTCGGAGATAAAGTTCTGATCGTGTTGGGAAAAATACATCGGGGGAGGAAAGTCCTGACTGGGCGAGTTGTACAGCTCTAGCTTGTACCCCCGCACTGTCTCTAAGACCCATGCATCTTGTGAGATTGTGTGCCAAGTGTGCAGAAAAAGCTGTATCCTGCCCCCCAACATTACTTCCGTACATGGAATCAGTCTCACCTGAATTTCCGGCATCCTGCTGACCGCCCTGATTTCCTCCGTATCTGCCCTTCCGGAATCTGTTTTTGCCATGCAGGGTCGGGTAGAAGGAGGATTTATTATTGTAATTGGAGTCCTGGTTGCCTCCTCGTTGCTGGTGGTATTGACCACGCAGGGACCCTTGGTTGTAGCCACGGCCGAACAACCGCCCTCGGTATCGTCCGGCCCTGCCGAAAACCGGACGGAATGCCCGTTTGAGAGATCCTTGAGCTTTGTCCAACCCACTGAAGGTGGCGACGAACTTAGTAAGCTCTTTAAGGAAGGGCTGACCGAATAGAAGGCCCTGGGCTAGGGACCCTGACTCCGAGGAGGAGAGCTCCGCTAGTTTGGGGTCCAGCCTTAGTAAAATGGAGCTCCGCCTCTCGCTGGCCATCGTGCAGTTCGCATTACCAAGCTGGCATACAGCCCTCTGCGCCCATCCAATCAATCCCTCCGGATCTATTGCCAGTGTGGACTCTTTGGCTCTAAAGCCCAACTCAAGTATTTTTGTCAACGGGCCCGTCAAGTCCAAAAGTTTGTCCTGGCATGATCTCCATGCCTGATCAATGCCCTTTTTCGGGTCTTTGGAGTATTTCTTCAAGTACGTGAGCATAGAGGGGTCTATCGCCGGTGTCTCCGCCACCTTTCCTGGCAGATCCGGCCTTGGGCACTCCGATCTGAGCCGTGCCCTTCGTCCTTGTCAAACGCCTGTCTAAGGTGAGCCTGGATGTAATTGGCCACTTCTTGGGGCGGGAGCCAGGCAGTGGAGTTGTGTGCACTATCTCTGCCGGCTCGAAGGTCAGGAGCTTAGGTTGAGAAGGGGTCTTTACGTGACGCTCCTTCTTTGATCTCTTAGAGGGTCTAGGAGCCTCTTCTTCGATTGACGTATGGGCCCAGGAGGTGTCGTCGTCATCCTGAGGTAACTCAGTGAAAGTTGCCTCCTTAGTGGCGGTGACATAATCATGTTCGGCAGCCATTGTTCTGGCTAATCTTGCGAAGTCCGCAGCGTGGGGATTCCTAGCCCCTTTCCCACTGGCTTTGGGGCGACTGCCCGAGCTGGGGAGCCAGCCTTGTTGCTGGGCATAGCCGCACAAGTGACACTTCAGCGGCTCTATGGCGCTCACCAGGGCCTTATTCACAGAATGCTGCACTCCTGCATCTAGCGCCTCCACGAGGTCTTGTTGCATGGACCCAGAGGGTTCTTCCTCAAAGTATTCCTCCTCATAATAGAACTCTGACATGATGGCACACAGTCGTGTGGTAAACTATCCCACAGGAGTATTTCCTGCTTAAATCACACAGGTGAGGCTTATAATCAGTCTGAGGGTATCAGAATTCAGGGGGAGTGGGCAACCCCTGCCAAGCCAAATATAATATGTAGAACTTATAATGTGGAGGGAGGGCTTGCCAGATCCACTCTAGGCAGAGCCTATGCTTATTAATACAGCCCCAAACACACTGGACGTGCAGGGCGTCACTGGGAGCTGGGAACGAGCCAAAATCGTGATAAGAGCCAGAAACGTGGCTCCCGCGTTCGTTTAAGCCCGAGTATTAATTTTAGAATGGGAAAAATGGCTGCAGCGCATGCGCTGTGTCGGCCGCTTGTTACCACAGAAAGAGGACTGCGCGTTCACCTGACGGGCATCCTCACTCCCTTTCCTCCCGTTCCACTTCACTGAACAACGCGGGCGCGTCGGGGAGGCAAAGCGCTCCCACACGCGCGAACGGATC
Organism: Calotriton arnoldi; assembly: GCA_963921515.1. NCBI lineage: Eukaryota > Metazoa > Chordata > Amphibia > Caudata > Salamandridae > Calotriton > Calotriton arnoldi. The sequence continues at coordinate 1,410,023 of CAWUFW010004773.1, forward strand.
CTAGTCTGAGCTCGGCAGAGATGGGGAAATGCTTTAAGGCAAGTGCAAATTTGGCCAGAGGGCCGCCGTGAACAATTGCAATAGCATGCAACGTATAGTCAGACACAAAACATCAACAGTTATAGTGTTTACAATCGCAATAAACAATCCGAATATTAACCCATAAACCACCATTAGTGTAAACCACAAAAACAATAAGCAGTAATGGGGAAGCACTTAACTGGCTGCGGAGCAGAAAAGAAAGAGGACACTGTCACCTTGTCTAGAGCTTATATAGGGGATACTCTATGGTTGGTCATGTGACCTGTAAGGGGTTCATGGGTATTGTAGTGTTTTGGTTACTTTTCTTTTATTGGCTGCTGAGAAAATATCAGTAAAGAAATGAGAAGCATAATCGGAGCCTCCGGTCCTGGCATAGAATTGATTCCTTTGTGTTCTACTGCAACTTCCCAGAGTGTTCTAAAGAACAACTAGAGTGCTAACGTTCTTACTTATGACAAAAGAATGGCACACCTGAAGCCATCTTGATTGGAATAAACTGGTAACACTTAAAACATTTAATTTAAAAAGGAAAATGAGGGGGTCATTGTGCCACAGAAATTATGATTAGTGCTGCAGAAAGAAAAAATAGGGCACATTTTGCGTGACTTCTCAAATCCTCTTCTATTTCATAAAAAAATTCTGACATGCAGACTGAAACATGCACTTTAAATACCAGCAGCAAACTTCCAGTTAACTCCCTGGTGAGCAGTAGCTTTTCGACAGTGATCTAATGAGCAACTAGAGTGCTAACATTCTGAATTTATGGCAAATGCGTAACATCTGAATGCCTTCTTGATGGAATCAAAGTAAAAAACTGAAAGCATTTCCTACTGAGAAGACTAAAGTAAATGAGGAAATTAGAAAACTTCATAACAAATAAGTCTCCCAAGATGGCCACCAGAGAAAAAAGATCCCAAATGTAGCACAAATATCACCCAGATGTAGCCCACATATAGCCCACTGACAAAAGTGTGCAAAACACTTTTTATTTTTTGTTTTTTTGCAGTTTTTTATAGTGCAGACTGGTCAGGTATTGGAGCATTGCATCTCACTTGGACCCCTTATTGTGAATTTTGCACGAAGTACTTGAGATTGATCTTGTGAAACATTGAACTTTACTATTCTGTTAAACTGAAGTTGCTCTGAGCCGGGCTTTGTAACACCCGTTTTTACCTACTGGTTTTAATTAATTCTCATTGTATTATATTAAGAAAGAGGATTTACTGGTTTTATGTACACTTTTATGATCTATGTTTCTAAATCAGATCGAAGTTTATTGAAAAGACTCCCAAGACGGCCACCAGAGAAAAAGGAGCCCAAATGTAGCACAAATATCACGTAGATGTAGCCCACGTATAGCCTAATGACAAAAGTGTGGAAAACACTTTTTATTTTTTGTTTTTTGCAGTTTTATATAGTACAGACTGGTCAGGCATTGGAGTGCTTTACATGAGCATTGGTTACATCACACAAGGACAAATTCATTTTGGTTGTAGGCATGGGGAGATTAAGTGATTTGACCAGAATCGCAGAATGTCGAGCTGAAGCAGAAACTCCAACCTAGTTCCCCAGTGGCAAAGTCTGCAGCTCCGGAAGTAAAAACACATCCTCTCCCCTAAGTGCAACATTTAATCAAGTGGTCAACTGGATAAAAAAACATAAAGATAACAAATAATTTAAAAGTTGTTTGTCCCTATTTGAGAACTCAGAAAATATATCCTCATTTTAGTTTTTTAGAGCACTAACCATAATTTCGATGCAAATAAGACCCTCTCATTTCTATATTTTCTAAAGGAAATGCTTTAGGTATTACAGTTTTGATTACATCAAGATGACGTCAGGCGTGCCACACTTTTGTAATAAATATAGAATGTTAGCAATCTAGTTGTTCATTAGGATACTGTTGAGAGGCAGAGGTCAGGGGTACGGACTCGGAAAATTGAAGGCAGGTAGGAGGTTGCAGAGGGAACAATTTGACCACACTGGGCAGGCAGGAAGGGCAGTGGCAGCACAACAGACTATGGAGGGCAGTGGAACGGGGGGCAGGGGCAACAAACCAACAATGCAGGACAGACAAGAGAGGCTGTGGCAATATAATAGACCATTGTGGGCAGAAGGAAGAGGCAGTGGAGGGTACAACCATACATGCCAACAGACCCGATTCAGCCAGGAAACGCCCAATGTTTTTAAGCCCAAATGGGCTTTATTTTATCTGACTCCGGTCTACAATCTCCTCTTTTTCAATGTAAGTCAATGGGGAAAATCAATTCCCCAGTTTTTTTTCAAAATCTCCCTCTTACCAAGTTCAAAATGTTAGCAAGTATGGTACATTGGATCATGGAAGGCAGGAGGAATTGGGGTAGGCACATGGTCTCGGATAACAGAGGACAGGAGGGACATGGACAGGTGCACCAAACTGACCTTACAGGGCAGGCATCAGGGTTTGCAGCAGCACAATACACAACACAGGGCATGCGGGACGGCAGTGCAGCACAGCAATCCATGGAAAGCAACAGGGAAAGGACAGGACCCTGCACATGGACAACAGAGAACAGAGGGGAAAGAGGCAATGGCAGCAAGCTGGCCATAATGGACATACAGGAGAGAAAGCTGCAGCATAATGGACCATAAAGGGCAGGAGGGAGGGATGAGGGGCATTACAATGGAACAGACAAGCCAGGAGGGACGGAATAGGGGTCTGCACATGGAAAACAGAGGGAACGGGGCAAGGGGGCAGGGCAGGAGTAGCAAGTTGACCATGGAGGTCAGGCAGGATGGGCACTAGAAGCACAACACACCATGGAGGGCAAAAGTGAGACTATAATGGCATACACACAGACCATGGAGGGAAGGTGGGAGAGGGTCAGGGGCAGCTAGCTGACCACACAGGAAAAGTGGGAAGGGCCGTGGCAGCACAGAAGACCATGCATGGCAAATGGGAGGGTTAGTGGCAGCACAATGCCATGATGGGCAAGAAGGAGGGGGCAGGGGCATGCACAAAGGACCATGGAGGATAGAAGGGAGGGGTAGGAGCTGGGCACAGACAAGAAAGTTCAGAGGAAGGGGCATCACAACAGGCCACGCGGGGCAGGCAGGAGGAGCAGTTGCAGCTAAACAGAACAGGGAGGGCAGAAGGGTGTGGCAGTAAAATGGACCATGAAGGACAGGAGGAAGGTGATAGGGGCATGGAACGTGGACAGGCAGGGTGGAGGTGGCAGGGACAGGTTACAGTCATCTGACAATGCCAGGCAGGTGGGAGGGGAGTGGCAGCTCAACAGAACACCCAGAGTAGATAGGAGGGGCAGGTCCATGGAACATGATGGGCAAAAAGGATGGAGCAGAGGCATGCACACAGACATCGGAGGGTATGGGGAAGGAGAGTAGGGGCAGCAAGCTAAGCACAGAGGCTAAGCAGGAGGTCAATGATGGGGCTTAGAATTGGGCAATGGAGGGCAGGAGGAGTGGACTGGGGCATCATGCTAAATGGAGAGCAGTGACAGCATATCAGACCATGCATGCCAGGAGGGAGGAGGCTACTGCATGGATTCAGACAACAGAGGATAGGGAGGAAGTGGATGGGGCAGCAAGCTAACTGTTCAGAGAAGGCGGGAAGGCCAGTGGCAGAACAACGGCCACACAGGGCTATAATGAGGGAGCAGGGGCATGGACTTGGACAATGGATGGCAAAGCAGAGGAGGGGAGGCAGGAGCAGCAAGCTTAGGTGGGGGCAGCACCATGCCAGGCCAGGTCCTGCTTCCAACCCCCCACCATCCATTGTGATAGGCATCTTACTTAACAATTTTTTAAACACTAGAAATTTGCTGAAAAAAAACAAAGATTCCAGGGATGTTATAGTTAGACTCAGATTTCAGTCGTACAAAACCAGTGAAATTCAGCAGTTATAGTTACCTGACCTAACTATGACTTACGCCCCCGCAATGCACTGCTTATGACTTCAGACATTCCATCATTCATGACATGGTCAGTGACATCACTCATGACATCTCAAATGAGTTGTGAATGGAATGGAACTATAATCGCTAGAACTTTATTTGGGGATAGTGTGTGTATATTAACACCCCTTTTTTTCCTTTTCTTTTGTGTAAGAACCAATATAATACGCAAAGTGCCCAGATCAATATGGCCGATAGCCTTTCACTTTAAAGTAATGTGTAGTCCATTTTTTATGTTGATCTTTGCAATCGTAAGTATGTTTATTATGAACAAGTCACGTTGACGAACATACAGGTATGGCGGTCACAGGGCAATATATGCTGAAATGACATTGTGTGCATATTAACACTTGTTTTCTTTTCTTTATTGTATGAATTCCTGAATTTTCGCATCGTGACCTGGCCAATATGGCCGCCAGCTTTTTGGATTAATGTAATATGTAGTCCTTTGTTAATGTTGGCAACTAGAGGCATTTGTCCATTTAAATAAGGAAGCTACAATGACGTCTTGTATCGTTATCAAGGTTCGGAAGAGCCGAAACTCGTGGATCGCGTCTTTTCCAGATTAAATACTTCCAAACTACAACCTGAGTGCTGATTCCTTCCTTGTAAGAGTGAGAGGAGATTGAATGCATATATATAAAATTAACTGAAAAAAACCACAGGTTTCAGGGACGTTATAGTTAGAAATTAGCATTTAAAAAACCTTATATATTCACTGAAAATACCACAGGTTTCAGGGGCGTTATAGTTAGTCTGATATTTCACTTGTACAAAACCAGAGAAATTCAGCTGTTGTAGTTAGCTGAGCTAACTATAACTCACTCCCCCGCAATGCACTGCTGATGACATCACATATTACATCACTCATGACATGGTCAGTGACAGTCGCGGTCCGTGTAGGAGTGCCGGCCGGGCGGTGACGTGGGGCGGGGGAGGAGCAGGGTGGGGGGGTAGCAAAGTATGGATTACGGACCAATACAGGTAAGTAAACATTTAAATCAATAAAACGAATTTCGTTGCGAGCACTGCATCGCCAAATGCGATGCAGTGCGTGCAACGAAATTTGTTTCATTGATTTAAATGTTTACTTACCTGTATTGGTCCGTAATCCGTACTTTGCTACCCCCCACCCTGCCCCTCCCCCGCCCCACGTCACCGCCCAGCTGGCACTCCTACACGGACCGCGACTGGTCAGTGACATCACTCATGACATCACTGATGACATCTCAATAGATGTTGCTAAATAAGTGTACTGTAGTGTTAAAGTCATAAACCTGTGAAGGTAAATATGTTTTTTGACTCCCGTTTTATTTCACAAATTCATTGCTTTGCGATGAAGTCACTATTATACACAAATAGGCATCCATTTTGGTGGTCTTTGTAAAAGTGAGTGAAAGGGTTAACACATACTAACCACTAAGAAGTGCAGTTACACACTAAAATATGAAAGGAATGTTAAAGTTAGGAAATAGTATGCAAAAAAACTTTAGAAATTCACTGAAAAAAACAAAGATTACAGGGACGTTATAGTTAGGCTCAGATTTCACCCGTACAAATCGGAGGAGGAGAGGCAGGAGCAGCAAGCTTAGGTAGGGGCAGCACCATGCCATGCCAGGCCCTGCTTCCAACCCTCCACCATCCATTGTGAGAGGCATCTTACTTAACGTTTAAAAAAACCTTGAAATTTGCTGAAAAAAACAAAGATTCCAGGGATATTATATTTAGACTCAGATTTCACTTGTACAAAACCAGTGAAATTCAGCAGTTAGCTGGCGGAGCAATGGTCCTGCAGGCCCCAATAGGTCAGGTGGAGGGAGAACCAACACAGGCCCTGATATCCCGCAGGGAGCCCCTCTCTATGTGGTGGAGCTGCAAGTGTAGGATCTGGTTTCAGGAGTGGGACTCAAGCCTCCCCAGACCCGGAGCGTCCTCTCCCCTGGGTCACCTTGCACACTTTCTGTTTGCCAGGGGGGGGGGTTTCCCCTCTCCACAGGTCCCAGCTCGGGCCGCTGCCCACACAACCGTAACACTCCCTGGGTCTTTGCCGGTGGTATGCTCGTGACCTCAACACAGTGGGCCCCCCCGCACAGGGTCCAGTGTCCAAATTTGTCGCAGATGGTGGGGGGGAGCAAGATGATGAGCCTCCAGCCCTCGCGTTGCAGCCTTGCCGCTCGTTGATTGTACCCCCAACGTGCAGGACAGCACTGTGCCTGGGCCTTTCCCGCTGGATGGAGTTTCTACACCGGGCCCCACTTGCCTGCAGGTTATGGCGGGGTCCCGATTTGTATGGGGCGAGTCGCAGTCCCTCTGCGGCGGTGATGTATCCCGGGCCTCACACCGCAAAAAGTCCCCGACCCAGCTGGGCCGCTCCCCGGCCTCTCGCCGCACTGTGCGTCCCGGCTTCCGGCCGGCAAGTAGGCCTCACCGCTCCCGCCCCCGTAACTTTGGTGCCAGGCGTCAGATACAAGCCGGAACGGGCGGGATGGTGACCGCTGATGTTCCGATGCGCGGATCCACTCTCGGATGATGCGGATCTATGTGTTGGATAGATGTTTGGGAAGGGTCGGGCGGCGGAGCTCTACTCTACGCGGCCATCATGGATCGCTGCTTGGCCACGCCCCCAAGACATGACCAGATCTATTCTTAGTGAAATTTATTTGAAAGGCATCATAAAATTCCCTGTGCACCGATAATAATGGAATTAATTCAGAGAAGTGTGAACAGTCCAAGCTGCTACTCAAAAAAGTATGAATAGCTCATATATCCTGGTATATAGGACCTGGTCTGCTAGGACTTTGGGCCAGGAGACTCTTCTGCGATTGTTGGTTACAAAAGGCTCTTCTGCTCTGGAAATACAACTGGATGGATTCCTATCCAGGGCAGTGCCCGACATTTTTAGCAGCAAGGGGTTATGGTCGCTGTCGAACCTCTGAGCAATTGTCATATCCTCCACCAAAGTCCAAATTCTTACATCAACAAAAATATAATCAATAACACTAGTGCTGGCACCCCTTTTAAAAGTGACCTGCCTATTTAAATCAGATACGGTTCTCCCGTTGCATGCCCTCAGGCTCCTTCCTGTGATCAATGCTGCAATCTGCAGGGAAACAGATGTTAAACGATAATTCTGGTTACTAAATGCCAGGCTGGGTATGCCCCACAGCTCATCCTCTTCCTCAAGTAGAGTGACTAACAATTGAAAAGGCTCAAAAGAAGCATTGAAATCCCCAGCAACTATAATTTTGGAGTTAATTTGATGTACTCCTACCAGGTTGTCTAATAAAGATAGTACTGGTGATTCGTTGCTATAGGACTCAGACCTGGCATAGACATTAAACAAGGTCAAATTTAGGCCTGATGGAAAAGCAAGCCGGATCCCCAGAATATCTTGAGATTTTATTGTTAATTGCTTGTACTTGCAAGCTAGAGTATTCCTCACAAAAATTATCTGCCCCCCGCTGGCTCTACCCATTGTTTTAGGTGGATTGACTTTTACGCTGAATGTGGAATAGCCATTTATGTGGACCCTGCCTACAGCCCAAGTCTCCTGGAAAATGCAAATATCGTTTTTGCCTATATAGGAATACCATTCGGGATCTTGAAGCTTGGAATGGATCCCTGCCAGATTCCAAGAGATTATGGTTAGGTTATTATTTGCCTCTGTACTATGTGTGGATAAACATCCATGGGTATCTACATTACATATCGACATATTGCCACTGGTCGAACAATCCTGTCGAGTAGATGAGTAAGATTGCAAATGGGAGTGCGACGTTGGTTACGATAATGGTATTGATAGATGGTGCATCAGTGTTTGGTACCAGAAGCAGATTACTAGTAAACAATTCGGTAGAGTGGCTGTCACTCCGGGGATTAAAAGTAAGATCACTTTCACAAGCCATATGGTCTAGCAGGGAGTGAAGAGAACATTTTGATTTCCTTATTTGGCCGCATACTAAAGTAGCCAAGTTTACTTCATCCCTTCCACTGCTACTAAATGGTTGGGTTGGGGTAGTTTCGTCTGGCCTTGCTATACATATACTGCTGCGTTTTGCATGAGACGATACAGGGGTGGGGAGTAAAAGGCTAGTAGTATTCCCAAGTCAATCCACATCTTGCAATCGAGATAAAGGCCCCTCCCTTGATTTTCAGCCCTGTAATACATCGTCAGCTCCTAGCCTGCAATACTTAAATCTAATGGATGATTTGTTTGAAGGATTTGTCCTGATATCTAGGGCCACCAAGTCATCAACCATACTAGCATCTTTTAATGTGAGTTCTATCACATTGAAAGCTGAATTCTTAGGGGAACTCCTTTGGGCACAGAGGATGTCATCTCGAATAACCGAGCGACAACCTCTAGTGTGCCTAATCCAGTAAATAGATTTATTTATAAGTGATTCTTCAGGTTTGAACTTTCCATAGGGCTGCAATTTGCGTACATTTATCATGACGACTTTGGTCTTTGAATCATCTGATCTACTTCTGGGGCAAGGGATGGGGATATTGTTCCATCCTCTGCTAGTTAGATTACATTGGGAGTTGAAAGTCCTTGGGGGATTTGGTTCCTGCATTTGACAAGGATTAAATATACTAGGGTTACTCGGAGCACCATTGCTCCGTTGATGTTGAAAATTGACCCTAGTATTTCTCTGGAAGTGCTGAGGGTGCTGAAGGTAGGGTTGATCGAATAGGGACCTGCAGTTCTTGCGTCCTGCCTCTTGAGCTTCATGAGACCCCTGTGAATGATGAAGATCGTGTAAGAGAATAGGCTGTTGTATTTCTAATTGCTGCGTAATCTGGGCAGTCTGGGTGGATTTGCTATACTGGGTGGTTGACTTGTCGGTGTCTTTTACACATTTAAGTTTCTCTACTATTGAGCCCAACCTAAATATAGCAGTTTTTAATTCTCCCACTTCTATTCTAAGTTCATCGATTAAAGCAATACACTCCCTACTTGTGTGAGCTGGAGATCCAGATAAAACAGTCTCCATAGGGAGAGTGGAAGGGGGGTCAGAAACTGTTACATCATCAGCTATATCAGACAATGGTAAAAAGCGGTTGCTACAATGAACAATATCGGCAGTTACAAAAGGGGGGGATAGATCGGGCACATCCAGTCTATGAGACTTCCCCTGGGTGACAATCTTAGTCACAGGTTGTATAGCTGACTTCCCAAACATGCTCAGTATACGCGGCTGAGCAGTAGAAATGCCCGAGGAGGTGGAGTCCAGAATGATTGAAGTCTCTCGCAGTAATGGTGTGTCTGAATGTGGCAAATCCTCACATTCAACAATTAAATTATCAATTCAATCAATTACACAGTTCATGCCAGCAGATTTGACTGATTTGACTGATCTTTTGTTTTTTATTGTTTTCATGGCAGCAGTAGACCCCTCGACGGCCTTCCTCTTACCCATGATTAGTGTAGTGATTGGTACAAGATACTATTAAACAGCACAAATGCAGGAAACAGTTAACCCGAGAAGCAAGAGAGGATCAACCAATGATGTTGATAAAAAGCTTCAAAAATTGTCCCTGGTAATGACCCTGGCCCCTCAGTCTCAATCACTTACCCAATAAGATAGCAACAATCAAAGCTGACTTACGGTTCACTAACGGAGAGAAAATGTTAGGGGAATGGCCCAGCCTCTTCCGGGCTCCAACGGGCGCAGACGGGCCCGCCCTAGGCCCAGGCTTCGCCCGGGCACGGCCCGGGCATGCCCGAGCCCCTGTGGTATCATTAACTGGTTGGCACTGCGATGGGCAGTTGCTTTGCACCAAGCTATGCCTGCATCTTTATGGGGTGGTGGGAGGCCAACTGTGTGTGGGTGGAAGAGAATGAAAAGTGGACAAAACACATCACATTATGGACTAGGTACATAGATGATTTATTCATCATATGGTAAGACCTGAAACATGATTTGGAAGCTTTCCTAAAACACATTGGACATAATGACTTAAGTTTGTCATTTACCTACAGGATACACCAGACTAGAATTGACTTTCTAGATGTCTCGGTCGAGATACACACCAATCTTTTTAGGAAAGATATAGCAAGCAATAGCATTTTACATGCCAACAGCCATCACCCACAGAATCTCAAATGGAGTATCCCATATGGGGAGTTACTACGAGCGAAAATCAAATGTAGCTCCGATGTTCTATATGAGGAAGAAAAGACTAGGATGATTTCAAGATTCAGAGCAAGAGGTTACCCTGATAAAGTCCTGAGAATAGCATATGAGAAGGCATCCAAGGTGGCTAGGGACACTCTTCTGGTCAAGAGAAAAAGACAGAAGGACAACCAGGAACCAGTGAGACTTATCGCCACTTTCAACAGTGAGAGTCAGGAGATCAGGAAAGTAGTTGCCCGACACTGGCACCTTGTCAAGAGTGACCCGATCATTGGCAGAGTAGTCAGCCCATTTCCCCAAATAACCTATCGCAAACCCAAAACATTACGTGATATGCTTGTAAATAGCTACCCCAACACACACATCAGAAGAGATGGTTGGTTACAGGAACAGAGTGGAATTTTTAAATGTGGCAGATGCAAGGCTTGTAAGAGAAGTAGCAACATGAGAGCTTACAATGCTGCCACTGGGAAACAAAAACGAATAACCAAATTCATTACCTGTGGCAGTGATTTCTGTATCTATGTCCTCATTTGTCCTTGTGGTCTTCAATACGTGGGCAGCACCATAGGCCCCGTGAAAACATTTATTTTAGAACATTGTTATGTTATGTTACAACAACTTTTATAGCGCGCTAATACCCATAGGTGTCTAGGCGCTTAAGGACCTCATACTGTAGGGAGAATTAGTTTTTAAAAAGCCATGTCTTAAGATTCTTCCTGAACTCAATCAAAGAAGATATCTTCCTAAGAGCGAGCGGAAGGGAGTTCCATAGCCTAATAGCACCATGTCTGAAACTCCTCCCCCCCCAGTTCATCGTCCTGACTCTGGAGGTGAGCATCAGGAAAGCATTAGCCGATCGTAATTGTCTGCTGTGGGAGTACCACCTAAAGGCATGCCATAGAAATCGTGGACCTACTCTATAAAGTGCCTTGTGCACTATACAAAGTGCCTTAAATTTCACGCGCTGGGCAACTGGCAGCCAATGCAACTTCTGTATCCCGGCCCTAATTGACTGATGCTTAGGGACATCTAGCACCAGTCTGGCAGCAGCATTCTGTGCCGCTTGTAATCTTCTAAGTTGATTAGACTGTAAATTCATATATAGGGCATTACAGTAATCCAACTTAGATAAGACCAAGGAAGTTAAAACAGTTTTTCTAGTGTTTATCGGAATGAAAGGAAGAATCTTGCGCACGGTTTTAATGGTGAAGAAAGCAGAAGATACCACCTTAGAGACCTGCGATTTAAAATTCAACTTCTCGTCTATTATGACCCCCAGATTTTTAGCTTTAGCTACTGGTGTTGGAAGGGGGCCCAGTGTACTTGGCCACCAAATTGGTGACCAAAGGGGAGCAAGGTTTCCAAAAAGCACCACCTCGGTTTTGCTCGAATTGAGCTTCAGACAGTGCCTGCTCATCCACAAGCTCAGGGAGACCATGCAATCATGTAGTTTGTTAGAAAAATCAACATCCTTGTCTATGGTAGGAATAACCTATTGGGTGTCATCAGCATATGAGGTCGGAATTAGATCAAAGCTTCTAATCAAAGGTGCTAATTCGGACACATATATGTTAAAAAGTGTGGGGCTCAAGGAAGAGCCCTGTGGCACCCCACAAGGCAAAATAAAAGGCGTAGATTTAAAATCGCCCAGTTGCACTGTCTGCACTCTATCTGCTAAAAAAGATGTTAAAAACAGCAGGGCCTTTCCTCCTAGACCAATAGTTTTCAGCCGTTCTATCAGTAGGTTGTGGTCCACAGTGTCAAATGCCGCGGACAGGTCAAGGAGGATCAGAGCTGCTGATCCGCCGCCATCTAGTGCGGTACGAATTTCCTCCGTAGTCTTGGTTAAAGCTGTCTCGGTGCTGTGGCATGATCGAAAACCAAATTGGCTGTGGTCTAAGACGTTGTTATCTAGAATAAATGTGGAAAGTTCCATATTAACAATTTTCTCAATTATTTTTGCAGGCAACGGAAGTCTAGCAATCGGTCTATAATTGGCCGGGTCCGTTACATCCAGATTAGGCTTTTTTAGTAATGGTAATATACAGGCCTGTTTCCACATTGTTGGGAAGGATCCTTGTGAGAGCATTTGATTAAAGATGCAAGATAACTGGGGACTGATAATATGAATATGACTTACAAAAGTTAAAAAAAATATCCAACCCCTTATATATTCAAAACAAGACCAAAATAATAAAAATCCCACATACAGTATTTAAGAATATGCACTTTGCAAGAATAACCTTAAAATTGCAGTTCCTTGAAGTCGGTAGCTCCGTCCGGTGCTACTGCGGTGCTGAAAACAACAGAACCCAATGGTTCCGTCTGACCGCTTCTGTCGGGGTGTCAGCAGACTCGTAAACAGTACCTTTTCGTTGCAGTCGATCATATTGGTGGTGCCAGTCATGGCAACTGTCACGGTTGCAATGCAAAGCATAGCGGTGCGGCGTGCGATGCCCTCAAAGCGGGGTGCAGGCAGCGGCTCTGTGACGGTTGACCAGTGGCATTGGTGAGACCAGGGCTGCGATGCGGAGTGAAGGCGGTGCTCATGAGGTGCTGACAGATCACGGTGCAGGCAACAGATCCCGTTATGGGGAGCTGGCGTCGGTCGGTCGGAACTGCAGTGTGAGATGGGGTGGTGCGTCGTGAGACTTACGAGTGGTGACCCAATCCCGGTGCAGCCACAGGTGGCAAAGTCAGCAGGAAGTGACAGCATCAGTGAGACCAGGGTGGTGAAGTGAAGTGAGGCGGTGCGGAGTGTGGTGCCCACAGGTCACAGTGCAAGCAGTGGCTCGGTGGCTGTGGACGTCGTCGTCGGTGAGACCAGGGTTGCGGTGCGAGATGCGGCGGTGCCCTCTGCGGTACCTTCAGGACATGGAGGCAGTGACGGAGTAGGTGACGGAGTCAGTTGCTTTCCCTCCTCTGTGGCAACTGAAACCATGGTTCCAGAGGCGGTACCCAGAGGTCAGTGAAGTCTTTGCGGTCCACGAGACATCAAAACAGGAGGCAAGCTCTACTTAAAGCCCTTGGAGATACTCAGTAACAAGTTGAAAAAGTTCAGTCCAGTCCTTACACTGCAGAATCCTCGGAGGGCAAGGATCATCCGGAGACCCAGATTTAGTCTTTATGAGAAGAGTGGCAATCTGCTCTGGAGAGGTAGAGGTAAAATTTAAAAAAGGTTTTGTGGCCTTAACTTCCTGATCTATGCCAGCATTATGAGGAATATGTGAGGCAAATTGATCATAAATTTGATCGACCTTTGCTTTAAACGCCTGGGACAATGTGTTGCAGAAGTCTTGAGTGTAATTCACCGTAGCTTCCTTTTTCGCAGTTGTCAGATTATTTATGACTGAAAAAAGTTCTTTGCTTGAGTTGCCCGCCATCTCTATTTTCAGCGTAAAATATTGGCTCTTCTCAATAATTATTTTTTTCTTATAGTCTGCTAGCATAAGCTTATATTGTGCTTTTTCAGCTACATTATAGTTTTTCCGCCATGTTCTCTCTTGCCTCCTACAGGCTTGTTTGTCTAGTCTTAGGGCTTCAGAGAACCATGGAGCAGATGGAGTTTTTCTATTTCTAATTACCTCCGTTACAGGGGCTAGTTTAGCAAAATTAGAGTCTAGCCAGAAAGTATAGCTTCTAGCTAATCCCTCTGCATCCAACTCTGAAACCGGAATGCTTTGTAAAAGCTGTGTTTCTAATACACCTGAGTCAATATTGTGCCAGGCTCTCCTAGCAAGTTTAATGCTAGTCATATTATTAATTATGGAGCCAGGCAGGTCCCAATGAAATAAAACAGCGTGGTGATCGGACCACGTAAGGGGAGAATAGATGTAATAGATAGGGCTGCATTATTTGTAAACACACCATCCAAGGTATGACCTGCTTGGTGTGTAGAGCCTTCAACTAACTGTTGAAGACCTACATCCGATGTAATATCTAAGAGTTCCTGTGTTTCCTTATCGGTTAGAGTTTCCAAATGAAAGTTCAAATCACCCAGCATGGTAAAGCATCTGGATTGAATACCCAGTTCTAGCAAAGAAGATAAGTTTGTTAAAAAATTGGTTTTAGAGCCAGGTGGGCGATAAATTAATAGTCCTTTGAAGGTTTCCTGTTCAGAAACACTAATTTTAAACAAAAGGGCCTCACAGTCTCGAGAGGGAAGTGTTGAGCAATGTGCTATGAATTCACTTTTGTGAATTATTGCAAGTCCACCACCTTTTTTTATGGGTCTATCGTGCCTAACAACTTTATATCCAGACGGCACTGCAATATTAAAATCTGGGTCGGATGTTTCCTCACCCCAAGTTTCCGTAACATACAAAAATATCCAACTTGTTGTCTATAATGAAATCCGAGATCTCGTATTTATGCTTAATCAAAGACCTGGCGTTGATAAGCGCTAGATTAAGTACTGTTTGAGTTTTTTTCGCCTTAGTTGGACTTCTAGCGAATTTTTGTTCCTCCACGCCATACTTATAAATTCTCTTGGAACACTCTAGGCAGTAAGGGTTATCTGTTCTAAGTAACTCGTCACACGTAAATTGATGACAGTTCTTACCCCTTGGTTGACCAAGCGAGAGAAGGCTCTCCCTTGAATAAGCTAATCTAGGCTTCAAAACATATTTTGGGCCAGGGTTCCTAGCCCTAGGCCCGGTCCCGGCGCGGACGGGCGCAGACGGGCTTGCCTTAGGCGCGCCCGCTGCGCGTGCGCTCCAGCTCGCCCCTAAATAGGCGCTGCTGGAGCCTAGAGCGCTGACTGGGCGGAAGTAGTGTCCCGGAAGTGAGTCAAAAGACCGTGGCCCTCCCTCCGCAACAAACGGCAGACGCCGCGGCGGACCGGGGAGGACCAGAATGTAGTGCAAATAGGCAGGTAAAGTGCAAAGTGACAAAGGAGTAATGGGCAAGGTCACAATCAATTATCGTTTTAAAACATTAAAATCAGCAAATACAGAATAAAAGAGGTCATCCAATAACAATTAAAAATGAGCTGTTAAAAATAAGGAGATAGGCAGACTAACACTGTAGCAGCAAGAAATAGCAGTTCTAAACACTAGCGTCCCAGCAAAGTGCATCCACTGCGCGAGCGCTCCAGCTCGCCCCTAAATAGGCGCTGCTGGAGCCTAGAGCGCTGACCGGGCGGAAGTAGTGTCCCGGAAGTGAGTCAAAAGACCGTGGCCCTCCCTCCGCAACAAACGGCAGACGCCGTGGCGGACCGGGGAGGACCAGAATGTAGTGCAAATAGGCAGGTAAAGTGCAAAGTGACAAAGGAGTAATGGGCAAGGTCACAATCAATTATCGTTTTAAAACATTAAAATCAGCAAATACAGAATAAAAGAGGTCATCCAATAACAATTAAAAATGAGCTGTTAAAAATAAGGAGATAGGCAGACTAACACTGTAGCAGCAAGAAATAGCATTTCTAAACACTAGCGTCCCAGCAAAGTGCATCCACTGCGCGAGCGCTCCAGCTCGCCCCTAAATAGGCGCTGCTGGAGCCTAGAGCGCTGACCGGGTGGAAGTAGTGTCCCGGAAGTGAGTCAAAAGACCGTGGCCCTCCCTCCGCAACAAACGGCAGACGCCACGGCGGACCGGGGAGGACCAGAATGTAGTGCAAATAGGCAGGTAAAGTGCAAAGTGACAAAGGAGTAATGGGCAAGGTCACAATCAATTATCGTTTTAAAACATTAAAATCAGCAAATACAGAATAAAAGAGGTCATCCAATAACAATTAAAAATGAGCTGTTAAAAATAAGGAGATAGGCAGACTAACACTGTAGCAGCAAGAAATAGCAGTTCTAAACACTAGCGTCCCAGCAGAGTGCATTAGAGGTCTATCAAAAATCTTGGTCAAGCATATTCTGTTGCTAGACGTTGGGCTAGGATGCATCAACGTAATGCTGATTTGCTTGTTTTCTTTGCTGTTGACAGGATCGAAAAGACTGTCAGAGGTGGAATCAGAGAGCGACATCTGCAGCAGAAAGAATCTGAATATATTATTCTGCTTGGCAGCAAGTTCCCAGGAGGTTTGAATGAGAGTGAGGAGCTTCATATACACATCGGTTGATGTGGTACTTTACTGAAGTTATTTCATTACATCTTTCCTCTAGTTCAGGGTGATTCCCCCTCTTGTTTCCCCTTTTTCCCCAATTTTTTCAACAGTTTGTGATTAGTAGAGGACTCTCCCTCCCAATGTATCTTGAGGGAACTCACAATATGTTTATTTTGGTCCTCCCCCATGGACCCTGTGCCCCGTTTATACAACTCGGGCCTTCCCGGCCTGAGCTGTTTTTCACTAATATATGCACTTTATTGGGTTAATACTCCCTTCTGGGGAGGTTACATACTGTTTTGTTTTGTAACTTTTGTAAAACAGGCCACTTGGCCTAACTACATGATTTTTCTTATAAACTTATTTTGTGTCTCTTTATTGGACTCATTGTGTGTTCCTATTTGTTTTATGGATCTTTTTGGTGTGACTTAGAGGGTATCATAATATAATTATTGTGGATAATGTGACGATTCCTTTGATATGACACATCATAGGATCAATTTCCGGTGGCTAAGTTAAAATATGACAATGGAATATGCTCTTTATAATTTGGCCACCGGGCGGTCACATGACCTTGTTTTTGTTTTTGCCTTTTCCTAGTGGTGTCGTACTCTTGCTGGTAACAGGCCACTTGGCCATCGTAACTGTGCGATTTTTTCACAAAATTTGTTTGGTCACATATATTATTATTATATGTTATTATATTTTTCCCACAAACACCATTTGACCTTTTGAGAATCTGAATTTCTAATTTCAATATTCAAATTGTATAATTCTGTGTGACTTGATACAATTCCACCCCATTGTAGTCTCTTCTTTTAAATGTTTGTACAGCTCTTTAACATGGTCAGAATATTTTTTCTCTGTCTTACACATGTGTAGCTATTTCTATGGTGGATGGGACACTGTTTTAAAATTTGGCCGGGACGAAGACCTGTTTAGGTTGAAACGCGTTGCCTGAAATAAATCTTTATGAAAGTAGTATGCAGAGTGCAGCCAATTTGCGCCTCCCGGATCCGTGAGGTGCCGCTTTCTTATATTCCATGGGAACCGTACCCGCTGGTTTGCACCAGCCCCGATAGGTGGCTTGGCTGTTATGGGACACACACGTCCGATATATATATAGATATATATATATAACAAACGTTTGGCTGACAGTGTCCTTGAGCACCACATCCTGTCTACGCTCCAATTTGGGTTTCGACCAGGGTTGGGAATGATCAAGCAGTGCCTGAACTTATGTTTAATAACTAATAAGTACACCTTAGCCAAATGCTGTCCTCTTTACCTGGCCTTTATGGACCTCTCAATAGCGTTTGAACCTGTTAATAGAACTAAATTGTGGTTAAAACCTTTGGACATGGAGGTAGAACTATATTCAGTGAATTTTTTGTTTAATCTGCACTCTGACTTAGTTGCCCAAGTACGCCTTAACCCAAATGGCAAAATGTCCTTAGTTTTTAGCCTCAAGCGCGGAGTGCGCCAGTGCTGCATTTTGGCTCCTATGTTGTTTATTTTATACATTAACAACCTTGGCCATTACCTGACTTCTTTTCAGGTAGATACCCCTAGAGTGGCAGACACTCAGGTGCCTGCACTTTTCTATGCAGATGATGCGGTCCTGTTGGCTCGCACCCCTAAGGCCGTGCGTGTGTTGGGGGACCGCTTTGTCCAGTTTATGGACAGTTTAGATTTAGTTACTGTTAGAAATGGGCGTCTCTAGTTGGCAATGGTTTGCACCTTTGTCCAAGTAGGGACCCTTCTTCCTAGTCAGGATAAGGGGGATACACTACTGAAATACTGATACACTACTCACCCCCTTGGTAGCTTGGCACGAGCAGTCAGGCTTATCTCAGAGGCAGTATGTAAAGCATTTTCACCTAACCAACAGTAATACAGTGAAAACACTACAAAAGGACACCACACCAGTTAAAAAAAATATCCAACCCCTTATATATTCAAAACAAGACCAAAATAATAAAAATCCCACATACAGTATTTAAGAATATGCACTTTGCAAGAATAACCTTAAAATTGCAGTTCCTTGAAGTCGGTAGCTCCGTCCGGTGCTACTGCGGTGCTGAAAACAACAGAACCCAATGGTTCCGTCTGACCGCTTCTGTCGGGGTGTCAGCAGACTCGTAAACAGTACCTTTTCGTTGCAGTCGATCATATTGGTGGTGCCAGTCATGGCAACTGTCACGGTTGCAATGCAAAGCATAGCGGTGCGGCGTGCGATGCCCTCAAAGCGGGGTGCAGGCAGCGGCTCTGTGACGGTTGACCAGTGGCATTGGTGAGACCAGGGCTGCGATGCGGAGTGAAGGCGGTGCTCATGAGGTGCTGACAGATCACGGTGCAGGCAACAGATCCCGTTATGGGGAGCTGGCGTCGGTCGGTCGGAACTGCAGTGTGAGATGGGGTGGTGCGTCGTGAGACTTACGAGTGGTGACCCAATCCCGGTGCAGCCACAGGTGGCAAAGTCAGCAGGAAGTGACAGCATCAGTGAGACCAGGGTGGTGAAGTGAAGTGAGGCGGTGCGGAGTGTGGTGCCCACAGGTCACAGTGCAAGCAGTGGCTCGGTGGCTGTGGACGTCGTCGTCGGTGAGACCAGGGTTGCGGTGCGAGATGCGGCGGTGCCCTCTGCGGTACCATCAGGACATGGAGGCAGTGACGGAGTAGGTGACGGAGTCAGTTGCTTTCCCTCCTCTGTGGCAACTGAAACCATGGTTCCAGAGGCGGTACCCAGAGGTCAGTGAAGTCTTTGCGGTCCACGAGACATCAAAACAGGAGGCAAGCTCTACTTAAAACCCTTGGAGATACTCAGTAACAAGTTGAAAAAGTTCAGTCCAGTCCTTACACTGCCCAAGGCAGAAGCAGCAGCTGCAGGCCAGCCCAGCAATGCAACAACACAGCAAAGGGGCAGTACTCATCTGTTATGTCCCGTATAGAGGCCCTAATGTAGACCCGTTCATACATGCCCTAAAATGGACGTATTCATATTTGCCCTAATACGGTCATATTCGTACTTGCCCTATTATGGTCAAAGCCGCATATGCCCTATTACGGTCATAACTGTACATGTCCTATTATAGTCATGATTCCTTATATAGGCATGATCTTTCACCTACATTGGTCCTCACTAGTACACAACGTGCTCTGAGGGCTGAACGTTATCTATCCTGTGGTTTTGAATACAGCAGGGTTTTTCCCAAACACAGGCCCACACTGTACTCATCAATTATGCATGGCTCTCTAGGAATACACCACCTGCATAATATGTATGTACAAAGTTCACCCCTGACGTCTTCCTCATGTCTAACGACAGACCAATACAAACCATACTGAGGACCGAGACTCTTTAGGGTATAAATACACCACATCTTGCCCCGGTAAGACAGAGGGAACCGAGACTTCCATGCTGACACACTGACCAGAGACGCTGAGGCTCCTGCATGCAGTCGCTCCAGCTGACAGCGGTCTGACACAGCCCTTGCGGGGTGTCCAACTCGAGACCAGGACGGGGTCCCACACTCTCTCTATTCAGGTATGGGGGTTCGACTAAATCCTAGAAGGATTCTTGGCTCTTAGGCTTTTAGACCTACACATATGCTAGGTACACTCAGGTACATCTAGTTAGGCATCGTAGGAGTACGCGCACTTGCATAATGCTTTTATATTCATGTATGTATTCATGATTATCGCAATATGGTAGAACTGTTCTATCCCTTTGCTTTTATCGTACTGCTGATAATATATCTCTGCTATTGTCTGCTGGTTGCCGCAGCACATATATTTTACACTAGAATAACAACTGTTCAATAAATACTTATTGAAACGCCCGACTGTTTATTCTGTGTAACTCTCTGAGACAAACCGAATAAGTAAGCACGAGTGACTGAGCGAAAGGTAGTATATTGTTTCCACGATTCTGAGGAATTTGGGTTGTCATGATCTAAGGTTGCCAGAAACTAATCTCTCCCCGATAAGAGGAGATTCTAGTGGCACTGTGTGCTAGCTAATGCAAAACAATCTAACATACGCGGTGGGGGTGCACAGAGTCAGTCTGCCACCAAGCCCACAGCTTATGTTATACAAACGCGCAGGTCCTGCATGGGTACTATAGGAACTACACGACATGGCGCCACCAACGTTGGTTTGGTACTTATTTAACAGTAGAATCTGAGTAGTTCAGTCGTGCTATTCTCAGAGAACCTACTCACAAAAACCCCAGAGACGTCTGGAGTGGGTGGGCACAAAATCCGCCGCAGCTGAGTAGTACGAGAATACTATTTATTGGCTGTTGGTTATTCAAGCTTGAAGGACATATAGTTCCTACAAATTGTGCATTTACACCTTATCTTAAAATTTCCTTAAACACCCTTCTTCCACTTAAAAATGGTTGAACAAGCAGAAGAAACAAGGAGAGTTGAAACAGACCTCTTCGGTTTAGGAGAAGAAGACCCTGAAGATGCAATACAAATTGCACCAAATTTCAGAAGGGCAGTCACCATAAAACTTCTAGAACATGGCTTAAGAGCCAGGGGTGGTAAAGTAATTTTCGTGATCGAGGCACACGAATCCAATAAAACAGAGGTGTTCTATTCATGGGTTACATTCCCAGCAGCGAATCCAGTTACAGATGTATTTCACTACTACCTAAAAGATGAAACACCAGCGGACTATACTCCTTTTGAGGAGTTAGAGATTCCGCTCACTTACCAGGAGCATAATTACTGGTTTAAAGGCGCCCTACCCCACGTACGAGGAAGAGCAAGATTAGGCCCGCTCGGAGGAGCAGGAGCCACATGGCCCATATTAGCGGCATACACACCGCATCCTGACATTAACACAATGCCACAGCCAGAATTACTCGTACAACACAAAGATTTAATTAAAATCTACAGAAACCTCACACAATTTGTGATGAGGACTTTAACAGTTCAGCCTGCACCAGTTGCAGCACAAGATACTCCAGTCCAGAGTACAGTTAATAAAATTACTCCACAAACATTACACGCGGTAATGGGCAAAATGCCAGCAAAACGTGAACAAATCCCATTCTGGATAGCTCAGAAAATAACTCAGCTTGAGGCAGTATTCCCGAATACTACCACCTGTGATAAACACAGAATTCTAACAATCTGCTTGCCCATGGGTCTCACACCACAAGTAGAGGACTGCACCTCTTGGGGTTCAGTCTTTGCTGCCATATATACCAGAACACATGGTATCCCGTCCTTAGCAGTAGTACCTGACGTATTGAGACAGATACAAAATGAGTACGGAGCAGAGCCTGCCCTTAACTTAGGGATGAAGTTACTAAATAACTTTGACCAGGTATCAGCCATAATACTAGCTAATAATAATAATAATAATAATAGCTTCAGTGGCGATCCGCCAAAGCCTGAGGGAGTTCGGTCCAGAGGATCAATAACAGGAACTACCCAAAATAATTGAAACTGCATATGCAGAACTAGGCAGAGACAGTTTGGGTGGGAAAGCATTAAAACCACAACTGGTGGGCAGTCCTGAAAAGGACACTACAAAGCAGACACCTACTTCTTCTAAAAAGAAGTGGGAAAATAAAAAACAACAAAAATCTAAAGACAGCAGATCTCAATCCAGAGGTAGGTCTCCTCAACAGGAGCCCTCTGAAAGGAGGTATAACCTCAGGAATAGGGATAATATTAAAAAACCTGACAGGTATCAGGATACTGATACTCGTTCCTCTCGTTCCTTTCAGGGTTCATCAAAAAACTCCGAGAGGGAAGGACGGTCAAAGGAGCGTACAAAGTCCAGAGACACGCAACGCGCTGCGGACTACGCACCTAAAAAAGAAGATAAACAAAAATCAAAACCTCAGTTCAAAAAGAAGAAGGTAGCAGGTCTCAAGATCAGACATGCCCAGAATTCTGAGGACACAGCTTCTGAACGGGGAATGGGCTCTGACGATGCTAGACAGCGCGGCAGAAGTAACGATAGCTCGCCAGAACCTGAAGGAATTTCTGGTGACAGCGGAGTTGAGTGAGTATATCACGGTGGAAACACCTGATACTCGGGTAAGTGTCCCACATAAGTTACATGAGATAACACTCCGGATGGAGGGGGACAAGCCCAGAAAAATTAAAGGTCTCTTTTGGAAAAATCTGTCATCTGGTTATGACATTCTATTAGCAGAACAAGACTGGCCGCCAGCATTCGTCATGGAGTGCCCTAGGGGAGAAACTGTAATTTTTCCAGCCTTTTCCGACCTCGTTCCCATTCACCTAAAACATGCATATGCGCAGGAGTGGGCAGTTGCCCTAGCTCCAGCATTGTATAAAAATCATGTTGGTTGGGATGAGGATTCAACCCACCACGTGATCCCGTTAAAAGTTTCCCCAAATGCTCAAAGGCAATACCCTATAAAGCAGGAAGCTAAAAAACAAGTCAGGGAGATCCTAGATCAACTAGAATACCAGGGGGTGATAGAAAATTGCACTTCACCTATGAACAATCCTTTGTTTCCCGTAATGAAACCTGACAACACATATCGTTTAGTTTTGGATTACAGACATTTAAACACTTGCACAAAGACATTTGCAGTTCAAAATGCACACAGTGCCGCATTAATGAATAACATTGTGCGGAAAAAATACAAAACAACACTTGATATCTCAAATGGATTTTTCTGCCAAAATATAGCGCCTGAAAGCAGGTATCTGACCGCCTTCAGTGCGTTAGGGTCCCAGCGACAATTTTGTCGCCTAGCCCAAGGGTATAAAAACAGCCCGGGGGTATTTTCAGCAAGAGTAACAGAGTTACTCCAAAATTTGGATGAAGAAGCATTGTCCTATGTGGATGATATTTATCTGACGGACGATGACTTAAAGAGGCACTTGACCAGGGTGAGCACCATTATTATGGGATTCGCCTCTGAGGGCTACAAATTTAATTTAAAAAAATCAAAAATTGCCCACCTCAGTGTCCTATTTTTAGGATACGAGCTGTCAAGTGAGGGAAAAAGCCTAGCAGCAAACTTTTTAGAAAAGTGTGCGCTGCTCCAACCTCCAAAATCATTAAAGAATTTACAATCAATTCTGGGATTCCTAAATTTTGGTCGAACATACATTTTGGATTACGCAGAAAGAGTAAAACCTTTCTACGACTTAATAAAACCTGATTTTTCAGTCAGACAATGGACACAGGAACACACAAATATCCTGCGTTCCCTACAGGAAGACATGATAGCTTCTAAACATTTACAGACACGCGTAAACGCACAGAACTTAGTGATCCGAGTCATAGCGGGTCAATGCGGGTACACTTATTTAACTTTTAATGAAGGCGAAACAGTACCAATCGCATACAAATCACACCTGTACACAAACGCAGAGATGCGTTTCACTTCAACAGAAAAAATTCTGACAGCAGTGCAGACCGCTGTAGCAAGAGAAAGAGCTCTGGCTCAGGGAAAACGCATAATTGTCGTGACCCCAGTACCAGCTTTAGAAGCTGTTACAAAAGCTAGCATTCCAAATGCGAAAGCCTTACATCCGAGATGGATACAGTGGGCTAATTCTCTTACTGCAACGGATGTTGAATAC
Source organism: Calotriton arnoldi (assembly GCA_963921515.1). Classification (NCBI taxonomy): domain Eukaryota; kingdom Metazoa; phylum Chordata; class Amphibia; order Caudata; family Salamandridae; genus Calotriton; species Calotriton arnoldi. The sequence continues at coordinate 1,433,799 of CAWUFW010004773.1, forward strand.
AGATTTGATCCAAGTTTAAAAACACAAGCATTCCTGCAATACGAACAAGAATATCCTCTACCAAATGAAATTTTGCCTCTAGATCAGTATGAATACATTATTTACACTGACGGTTCTGCTCAACCAGCCATAGGGAGTAAGCAAGCTTACAGCGCGGCGTGTGCGATTGTTAAAGGTCGCATGCACGATGGAAAGTTCCATCCGAGTTGCACTAAAACGCAATCTCTAGGAGACTGCACGGCTCAGTTGGCAGAACTCAAAGCACTTATACTGGCACTTATAAATACGGATCACGAATTCCCCACACTTATTGTGTGTGATTCCTTTTACTGTGTACAGTCGTACAATGAATATCTACATCATTGGGAACAAAACGGGTTCAAAGATGCAAAAGGTGGCACAATTAAGCATAAAATGCTATGGGAACAGGTAGTGGAGTTGAGAAACGAACTACCAAGGGCTCACGTGATACATACACTGAGTCATCAGCGTGATGGCGTTCACGTTGAAGGGAATTCATTGGCTGATGAAGCCGCAAAGGGGGCTGTTCGCACAGCCGCCGTAGCTGCAGTTACTCGTTCAAAGACGAGGGTAGACGGCGAGATAATGGTAGCTGTCAATGCTTCACGCAAAGGCAGCACAGCAGTACCTAAAAAATTTCCACTCAAGTACTCCTACAAGTTAGATGCACAAAACATTCCATATGCTCAGATTCCTGGAGTGGGGGATAGAGTAATACCAAATATGGATCGTAGGCAAGGCTTAATTTTAGCAGCACACGAGGGTTTGGGTTCTGCGCATACAGGCGTTACAGCGACTATTTCTTTACTGAAACAGCGCTACTGGTGGCCAGGGTTAACAAAGCAGACCAAAGACTATGTCTTGAAATGCGACATCTGTCAGCAGATGAAAGGCTCCACCGTAACACGCCCAGCACAGACACCATTGCTGAAGTCAGACAAACCTCTCGCATGTGTGTATTTGGACCACTGCGGACCCCTACAATCTGATGGGTCCAAGAAATATATCATGGTTGCAGTGGATTCCTGCTCTAGATTCCTATGGGTTTGGCCTCAGCGCTCGGCTGACGCTCGAACTGTTATAAAAGATTTGCGAGTCTTTATCGGCACATACGCAGTTGGCACGTTACATTCTGACCGTGGTCCGGCGTTTAGCTCTCGGGCTTACAAAGAGGCCATGGAAGGAATGGGCGTAGCATTGCGGTACTCCTCTCCGTACCATCCCGAGGGAAATTCTGTTGTGGAGAGGAAAAACCGGGACTTAAAGCAATCTTTAACAGCTAGGGTATTAGGCAAGGGCGGTAGATGGGTCGATCACCTTTATGGGGTACAGCGAGCGATCAATAACCAGCCAAGAAGCTCTCTAGGGGGTGTCACTCCTTACGAGGTCCTATTTGGGACAAGAATGTGGGTACCTGATCTTGATTGTGAAGGCACAGTGCCGGATGAAAAACCATTTGATAGCCATGATCGTTTGGCTGTTTTACAGGATCTAAATAAATCCAGAACACAACAAAGTAACGTGCTCCAGAAACAGACCGCCACTGAGGAAGTCAAGGCAGTAACGGCAAGACCTGTCTGGATCCCAAAAGTCGGGGATCTGGTCAGAGAGAAGATTGCTGACAAGAAAGAATTTGGTCCATCATACAGAAAGCCTGTACCGGTCCTAGCAATCCAAGGCACAAGAACTGTACTTCTGCCGCCTCTTGCCGGGAAAAAGGAGAAAAGATTTGTCTCAATCGACTTAATCAAACCACACTATGTGGCCGATACTAAACAGTAGGCCGCGTGGACTCCACAGTAGCAGACGCCCTCCTCTCGCTACAATCCAAGAAGTCCAAACAGAAAGACTCATCACGTTTGAAGAGCCACCTGTACGGAATGAAGGACTAAGCAACAATGCTATGGAACTCGTTCCACTTCAACAAGAAATTCATCTTCAAAATGAAAACCAACTTAACAACCAAGTTGCAATAAGACCGACTACAGACATCTACGTCAACATGCCTCGTCAAGAGCAAAATCCGATTTCAACAAATCCCGATGCAATTCCAACAATTGATCGAACTGCTTCTGGCTATTTCATGAACTTTGATGCGTTTTCACTGGATCCAAGTGAGCCGGAAACGACGCCAGCCAAAAAATCACTCCAACAGCAACTCAATGACTTTTTGAACTTTTTTAGAAAGACTTACCTGGTGTCACCTTGGATAGAACTATGGTATATCACTGGGATTTAATTTTTTCTTTTCTGGCTAGGTTTAATTATAACTTTTAGTATGCTTATTAATGGACGATATCTCCAGCAAAGCTCTACAGCCCAAAGAGTCAATGTGATTTTAAAACCACACCAGTCTTCACATCGTGAACCAAGAGACTTGTCTTCAGTGAACATCACAGCAGTTCCTATACCGGACGGTATAGTATGGGACAAGATTGATTATGATGTATTCGGTCCGACTGAACTTTTAAAGCTAAAACATGTATTTAAAATTTCTTTAAGTGATATCATTACCTCCAGTACATTTTCTGATGATTGGGACACTGAAACTGTAAATGCTATGATGTCTGATTTAGAAAAAACTGCTGCATTTCCGAACAATGAAATGTTAGAAGGTACTTCAGACTATGATACATTGTACTGTTACCAGCAATATGGTCATCATTTCTTACACAAATCTATAACACCTAGAAATGTATTTGAATACCACCAGTGGGAACACTGCCCAACACCTCCAAAAGGTAGTTCGCAAGCATTTGCACAGAAATTCACATACTTCTCAGGGTTTAACACATCCGACCCGAAGTCATTTTTTTATAAAGTGGCGAAAATTTCAGCTCAGAAAATTATGTTAACAAACACCAAACATATTTACTCTGCATCCTTTTTGAACCAGTTGTCTACACAGGGTTTCGACCTATGGAAGGACACTATAGATTTAAAATCAATCTGGGGTTCTAGGGACTGGCAAGTCCAGGGAACAGAAGCGCTATTTAGAGCATGCCTCATTCCACAGCAGATCTTATTTCTGAATGAAACTGTGCAACAAACAACCTGTCTTGGATTAGCCAAAGGCAAGGAAATGAACACACCGGGATTTCCAACACCATCGCAGATAGGTGGGGGGAAGAATTCAACTACACATGGGGTGAGATTAGATGACATTTTCCAGTACAACAGATCAGATCCTGATTGGACAGAATGGCTGGTTTGGCCCATTGACACAAACAAATGTCAGCAGAGATTTATGAATACAACCGAAGGGTTTAGTATCCATAGGCCAGACCCACGCTATGTACAGAGACATCACCCGGGGGTAGTGACATCCTATAGTGTTGGGAAGTTGTGCCTTGATTGGCTAGAGACCTCAACACTCACAGAAGTAAAACATCACTTGACCTTACTCACACCTGATGTAGACCTTAGGGATTTCCTACTAGGTCCAAGGAAAACACGTCAGAAACGTTTCATATATGATGGCATTTATGCCTATTATAATGAAAACTGGAAAATATCCCAACAAGAGGCCGCAGAAAGGATACGGGAGATAGACCGTATTAACTTAGAAAAGGCATTAGCTGTAGTGGATAATGGGTTAACTACTTTGACCTCCAGGATTTACTCCTTAGGCAACATTGTGTCTTCGGCAATCGACATATTAGAACAGGATCTGGCCTTGTTACAACACGGGCAATTTCAGCTACGTTCTATTATGATGCTAAGCTGGACGCTGCAATCTTTGCGTGCAGGCTATGTGCCATGGCGTTTCATAAACACCAGGTCTCTGTTTTCAGAATACAATCTGACTGATAAACAGACAGAAATGGCACAAAGGGGAGCCAAATATACAATGCTGCGTATTGAGAAACTGGAAAGGTTACCATTCACTGTAGCCGAATCACCATCAACAGAATGGCTAATTCATGGCCAAATCACTCTGCCGGTCACTACGTTTCAGTTTCAATATTGCCTTGAGCAAAGGCAGGCAGGCAAATATGAAAAGATGGGTAAGGGTTACATTAAGGAAACTTGGGAGTTACCATATAGATATCGATGCCGGAATGGGGATCGAGAAGTGTATCTGAGTGGTACAAACTGCAAGAACGCTTTAAGCGGTTCTCTCATGTGTCAGGATATTTCACTACACGGAGCCTGTAACGGTTCAGTAGCGAACCTATCGTGTCACATGACTGGAACCCCAGCTGCCGTGATCACGCCAGTTTTTGAGCTGCTCTCGAATGGGAGTTACTTGATGCTAAATTGTCATGGTTGCTGTGAGATGCTTCCGGGCGTCGCATATCTGGTCACTGTTAACTCCAGGGTTACTTGCTGTATGCAAGTATTGTTTCCACCACTGAACACAGTCAGGGAGGCGCCATTATGGCCTTCACTGAACGTTTCTTTCATACAATTTGATACTCTGAGCAGACTGCAAGCCATGCTTTTACAGCAACCCGTCCCCTTAACCTCCGCTCGAGAAACCTATGAACTTCAAGTTGCAAGGACCTCGACTGAGATACAGGCGCTTATACGTACAAACTGCCCCTTTCATTTCGTAGAAATGGTGGGACGTATCTTCAATATGTCTGATACGAGCGGTATTGTACACCTATTTAAGACCATAGGGTCAGGACTGTTAAGCACCTTTCAGACAGTCCTCAGAGTAATCCCAAATTTTATACACTCCGTATTGGGAAGCGTATTTGGAGGAGTCCCACTTATCCTATTGCTGATTGCAGGGGTCCTATTCATAATACTGCTGCTACGCAATGGACGGCCCAATTCCCGAGTGAATGGCGAACATGCTCCAGGAGCGGAAATACCGTGAAAGCATGGTACAACTTCTGGGCATTTCTTGCCTGCGAGAACTCAATGCCTCCTGGTTTCTATCCTTTCGACCAGTCTGGGTAGACTGCATCTTACCTGTTCTTCGATGCCTGTTTTGCGGAGAAGAATGCACATTGGATCTTTGTCTGACATTTCCATCAGATGCGCCTCCGGACACGGATGCAATGCTGGACCCCGTAAAGGCCCATGCTCTGCGTTGTCCCGAGCTGCTTCCGATTCTGATGAACGCATTCCTGGAGAATCCACAGGTACCGTTTGCTCCTGCTGGGTTAGGTGACTCCTCCACAGGCACCCAGGTAACAACTGCCGCACAAGCTGCCGCAGCACCGACTGTTGGCAGTGCTACATTCCATCTATGTGCGATTGATGTTCTCTGTGAGGCGTTGGATTTGTCGTCTGCAGCAGCTAACACCGATAATGTTGTGCTTCCGAGCCAGGATGCTTAATCTTGAATTGGCTCATCGTGTCCTGGGAAAGAATTCGGCTTCTTCACTCGTTTCAAAACAAACAAGCAAAATTGGAACATTTCCTAAATTGACACTTTCGCTTGAGAAAAGCATGGCCTTCTTCCGCTTTGAGTGAGGCAACTTATATAGAGAAACAAAATAGACATTCTTTTAGTGCCAATTGAAATTAGCTGAATTATCAACATTTTAGAAGAATTTTTTTTTTAAATAGATTTTAAAACCATGTTTTTATTTGTTTTTAAATATGATTTTAAATTGTCCAGATTTTAAGTATGGTCATTGTTATCCAATTCGAAAGAGGAGTGGGTGTTATGTCCCGTATAGAGGCCCTAATGTAGACCTGTTCATACATGCCCTAAAATGGACGTATTCATATTTACCCTAATGCGGTCATATTCGTACTTGCCCTATTATGGTCAAAGCCGCATATGCCCTATTACGGTCATAACTGTACATGTCCTATTATGGTCATGATTCCTTATATAGGCATGATCTTTCACCTACATTGGTCCTCACTAGTACACCACGTGCTCTGAGGGCTGAACGTTATCTATCCTGTGGTTTTGAATACAGCAGGGTTTTTCCCAAACACAGGCCCACACTGTACTCATCAATTATGCATGGCTTTCTAGGAATACACCACCTGCATAATATGTATGTACAAAGTTCACCCCTGACATCTTCCTCATGTCTAACGACAGACCAATACAAACCATACTGAGAACCGAGACCCTTTAGGGTATAAATACACCACATCTTGCCCCGGTAAGACAGAGGGAACCGAGACTTCCATGCTGACACACTGACCAGAGACGCTGAGGCTCCTGCATGCAGTCGCTCCAGCTGACAGTGGTCTGACACAGCCCTTGCGGGGTGTCCAACTCGAGACCAGGATGGGGTCCCACACTCTGTCTATTCAGGTATGGGGGTTCAACTAAATCCTAGAAGTATTCTTGGCTCTTAGGCTTTTAGAACTACACATATGCTAGGTACACTCAGGTACATCTAGTTAGGCATCGTAGGAGTACGCGCACTTGCATAATGCTTTTATATCCATGTATGTATTCATGATTATCGCAATATGGTAGAACTGTTCTATCCCTTTGCTTTTATCGTACTGCTGATAATATATCTCTGCTATTGTCTGCTGGTTGCCGCAGCACATATATTTTACAGTAGAATAACAACTGATCAAAAATACTTATTGAAACGCCCGACTGTTTATTCTGTGTAACTCTCTGAGACAAACTGAATAAGTAAGCACCAGTGACTGAGCGAAAGGTAGTACATTGTATCAATGATTCTGAGGAATTTGGGTTGTCATGGTCTAAGGTTGCCAGAAACTAATCTCTCCCCGATAAGAGGAGATTCTAGTGGCACTGTGAGCTAGCTAATGCAAAGCAATCTAACATATGCGGTGAGGGTGCACAGAGTCAGTTTGCCACCAATCCCACAGCTTATGTTATACAAACGTGCAGGTCCTGCATGGGTACTATAGGAACTACACGACACATCCTGGCAGTTCTTTCAGCTCTTCTGCTTGACAGGTTCCTTGATTCGAGCGAGTTCTAAAGTCCTGGGGTCTGGGCCCCAATATTTATACTCGGTTTCTCTTTGTTCTCTTGGGCAGAGAGTGTCTGTGCCCAGCGCAAGCCAGTTCTGTCCTCTCTGGCTTCCTGGCAGGAGGTGGATACAGCATTGTCCAAGGCAGACCAGGCCCATTCAGGTGCTAGGAAATCTTCTCCCACTACTCTAAATTCTGCCCAGGTCTATTCAGCCCAGCCCTGACTCATTCAGGAAAGGCAGGACACACCTCGTCCCCCCCAGTGGCTGTCAAAAGAGAATGCACATTCCCAGCCCCTGTCACTCCAAGCCAGACAGTGAATCCAGAAACCCAGCAGAGGCACACAGGATGGCTAAGCAAGAAAATACCTACTTTCTAAAAGTGGTATTTTCAAACACAGAACACAAAAATCATCTTTACTAAAAGATGCATTTTTATATTCTGAGTTCAGGCATAGTAAACCCCATTTCCCATCTTGTCTCAATGGGAAGATACACTTATAAGATTATATAAGTACACTCCCGTTCTATCCTATGGGAGAGATAGCCTTTCCATAGTGAAAAACGAAATACACCGTAATTCACTACCAGGACATGTCACACACACCAGTATATGTCCTACCTTTAATATACACGGCACCCTGCCCACAGGGGTACATTGGACCTAACTTAGGGGTGACTTATATGTAAGAACAGGGAAGATTAGGGCCTGGCAAGTAGGTGCACTTACCAGTTCGATTTGGCAGTTGCAAACTGCGCGCAGACACTGCAATGGCAGGTCTGAGAACCCTTTACCGGGCTGCCTGTGTGGGTGACACAACTAGTGCTGCAGGCCCCCTAGCACCATTTGATTTACAGGCCCTGGTACCCTCAGTGCACTTTACTAGGGACTTAGTAGTAAATCAAATATGCCAATCATGGAAACACCAATCCATAGCTCAATTTACAATAGGAGCACTTGCACTTTAACACTGAACAGCAGCGAGAAAGTGCGCAGAGACACTAAACCAGCAAAAACAGAATCAAAACCAGGAGGTCAGAAAACAAAAAGACAGGGGAAACACTCCAAAAGATGCCAGGTCTAACAGTTACCAATTATGGTAAATCTCATATTGTGGCCTGCGGACCGGGAAGAATCAAAACCCGTAGGTTACCTATAAAGGGGTACTTCCTATCTAGAGTGAAGGATTTTACTTACCTGGGTGTTACTTTTAGTTCATCAAGCTCGTGGCAGTCACAGTTGGCCAGCTCTAGTCTTAAACAAAGTAAGTCAGCAGGAGCCATTTTTAATCTCTCTAGGACAAAGGGAAAGGGACGATTTTACCTCTATCAAAATTCTTCAGCGTGAGGAAGATCATATATGTAGGAGGCTTTACAGCTCCCCCAGCCTCTAGTTGTTTTACACACAGAGATCAAGCAATGTTTAATCAAGGATTGTGTCTGAATGGCACCCCTACTTCTTTGGGTCAATATATGGACAAATTCCAAAGCCACATTCTGTAGAGAGATAATTTCAGATTGTCTCCATCTGGATAATTGGGGTTCTATACCGTGGCTGAAATATATCGACACAACCTTTCAAGTGCTGGGATTGTCTCCGATATTTCTGTCTCCTATTAGGCTACAGAAAGGAGACAAATCTAGGACAAAAAGTCTCTTTTTGGAACATTGTGCTGAGGTAAGAATGCAGAAGGAGCTGGCCAAGAGATCTGTCTCAACTTACTACAGTATCCGTGACAGTCCAGATGCCATTCTTTATATTTCTCTAGAATTAATGCAATGCAATGGTCCCTTCTTCTTCGTTTTGGATCAGGCTCGGTATGGCAGCTTATGAGTTTTAGAATGCCAACTGATGCCTTGAGTGGCTCCTCCAGGGCTTGTCCCTGAGATGGGGTTTCCTCACAATCAATAAAGCATTACATCCTTTTCTGTAATTATTTTAATACGCCCGGAGACTCTTTTTGAAAATGCCTTTAAAATTCTTGGGGCACCGAAGGTGTGAACAGGCCTTGGACAAATTGCAACCTTTAGATACCCCAATCATCTGGGCTAAGGTCTGTTCTTTCCTTAAAGCAGCTGTTTTAACTAGGAGAACTATGGGCGAGTAGTACTGTTCATTTTAATGTGATCTTATTATGATTTTAGATATTTACTGTACTTGATTAGTATATACTTTATAGATGCACTATACACTTTAAATGCGGATATGCAAATTGTTTTAAACAATTCATGTGTTGTAGTTTTATTTTATTGTCGAGCATTATTTATTATGCCTTATCGTTATTGGATCATTTATTTTAATTCATTATAATGAGGTTGGAGTTATTTGTTTTATAATCATTTAATTGCTCTGTATTATTTTTTCTTTTATGGCCACACACGGCCGAATAAACAAAGAAATAATAATAAATAAAAATATATATATATATATTCAATGATAAAAACCAATGGTTACAGAGACGTTATAGGTAGGAAATAGAATTAAAAAACCTTAGAAATTCACTGAAAAAACCAAAGGTTACTGGAACGTTAAAGTTAGACTGACATTTCACTCAACAAGAGAAATTCAGCAGTTATAGTTAGCTGAGATAAGTATAACTCAGGCCCCTGCAATGCACTGCTTATGACCTTACATATTACATCACTCATGACATGGTCAGTGAAAAATCACTGATGACATCACCGATGACATCTCAAATTACATCACTGATGACATCATCTGGTGACTGTGAGTATTTTTAAAAAGTTTATGAGTGTTAAATATATATAGGAAGGTGTGTTGGTGAATCAGTAGATGTATGAATGCCTGTATGGATGAATCAGTGGGTGCATGACTGACTGTATAAGTGAGTGATTAGGTGTATTAGTGAATGTATTGGTGAGTGACTGGTTGTGTGAATTTCTGTATCAGTCTGTCAGTTGTTGTCTAAATGATTACATGGGTGTGTGAGAGGGTACATGAGTTTCTGTATGGGTGAGTTGTTGGTTCTCTGAATACCTTTATGGGTATCTGAGTGTCTGTGTGGGTGGGTGAGGGGGTGTGTGACTGCCTGTATGGATGAGTGAGTGGGTGAGTCAGTGGCTTTATGGGTTAGTGAGTGTATGTGTGAATGGCTGTATGGGTCAGTTTGTATATCGCTGTGTTGGTGAGTGAGTGCATATGTCAGTGGTATACGGGTAAGTAACTGGGCATGTGAAAGGCAGTATAGGTGAGTGATGAAGTATGTGAGTGACTCTATGGGTGAGTGAGTGAATGTGAGAGTGGCTGTATGGGTGAGTGTGTGCTTATGTCAGTGACTGTATAGGTGAGTGAGTACGTGTTAGCATCTGTATGAGTAAGTGAGTGAGTATGTGGTCAGTGAAAAATCACTGATGACATCACTGATGACATCTCAAATTACATCACTGATGACATCATCTGGTGACTGTGAGTATTTTTAAAAAGTTTATGAGTGTTAAATATATATAGGAAGGTGTGTTGGTGAATCAGTAGATGTATGAATGCCTGTATGGATGAATCAGTGGGTGCATGACTGACTGTATAAGTGAGTGATTAGGTGTATTAGTGAATGTATTGGTGAGTGACTGGTTGTGTGAATTTCTGTATCAGTCTGTCAGTTGTTGTCTAAATGATTACATGGGTGTGTGAGAGGGTACATGAGTTTCTGTATGGGTGAGTTGTTGGTTCTCTGAATACCTTTATGGGTATCTGAGTGTCTGTGTGGGTGGGTGAGGGGGTGTGTGACTGCCTGTATGGATGAGTGAGTGGGTGAGTCAGTGGCTTTATGGGTTAGTGAGTGTATGTGTGAATGGCTGTATGGGTCAGTTTGTATATCGCTGTGTTGGTGAGTGAGTGCATATGTCAGTGGTATACGGGTAAGTAACTGGGCATGTGAAAGGCAGTATAGGTGAGTGATGAAGTATGTGAGTGACTGTATGGGTGAGTGAGTGAATGTGAGAGTGGCTGTATGGGTGAGTGTGTGCTTATGTCAGTGACTGTATAGGTGAGTGAGTACGTGTTAGCATCTGTATGAGTAAGTGAGTGAGTAGGTGTGTAACTGTATGGTTGAGTAAGTGGTTGTGTGCTTGACTGTATGGGTGAGTGAGCAGGTGTTTGAGTAATTCTATGGGTGACTGACTCAGTGTATGAGTGGCTGTAGGTGTGTATTAGTGGATATATCAGTGGCTGTATTAGTGAGCAAGTGGGTATGTGAGTGGCTGTATGGGTGAGTGAGTGGATGTGTGTGTTGATCTATGAATCAGTGAGTAGCTGTGTAAGAACTCAAATGGGTGCGTGAATGGGTTTGAGAATGGTAGTGTGAAAGTTGAAATGTGTGTATGAAAAGTTGCATGGGGGTAAGAGTGGGTGTGTCAGAGATTCTATGGATGATATCATCAGTGATATTATCAGTGATGTCATTTGAGATGTTATCAGTGATCTCACTGACCATGTCATGAGTGATGTATGTGAGGTCATAAGCAGAGCGTTGCGAGGCGAGATTTGCAGTTAGCTAACTATAACTGTTAAATTTCTCTGGTTTTGTATGAGTAAAATGTCATTCTAACTATAACGTCCCTGTAAGCTTTGTTTTTTTCAGTGAATGTCTAAGGTTTTTAAATTCTATTTCCTAACTATAAAGTCCCACAAACCTTTGTTTTTTTTCAGTGAATTTCTATGGCTTTCAAAATCTATTTCCTAACTACCTACTTTCCTTTATAGTTTTTTTATTTTTAATAGGGGTGGGCGGAGTTTGCGAAGTCAGAAAAATCTCTGCCATACTACGCAGAGTTCAGCTTGCACGCAGCCGCTGGCACGCCCGTTCGTGTTGGGAACACTTAGTGCATCTGCACGCTCCAAAATCACAGATGAAGGGCACTGCACAGTTCTCAGGTGTGTTCACGTGTTCTAAATTGCACCCGAACAGCACCACGTTGTCTGCATGGGCGCAGCCATCTTGCTTTTCTGCTTTCTGTGATGGTGCTGGGCTTACATTTTATCTGTCCTTAATCTTTGTAATCCTCCTCCTTTATCACTTTTCTACCCCTAATTTTTATTTGTTTATATTGTGTGTCTTTGTGTTTGTGTATTTTAGGTTTTTGGATAAATCGTTTCATTTTTTGTGACTTTTTTACTTTATTTCCCCTTATTTCTTTCTTCTTTACTTTACCTTCCTTTTCCTTATTACTATTTTATTTCTACCCCACCCAGCTCTATGGCAGATGGATGTCTTCCTTTCGAGCGGCCCTGCCATCCTGTTGTGCAGCCCCGGGCGATCTTTGGAGAGCAGGAGGTGGCAGCACCAGTTTTTTTGTATAGCACCACCTCCCCTCTATGCTGACAGCAGGCCCGGTAGTAGCTACCCCCTGCGGGAGCGTCAGCGGCACTGAGGGGCGGTGCGCCAGTGCGTGTGGCACACCAGCCAGGTTCAGCGCACCACCCAGCAGCTGACACACTGCTGAGCGGACATTCTGGACCGGAAACAGGACCTGCTCAACCTGCTAGGCGTCAAAGGGCTCAGTGAGTATTAATTATTTGTTGTGTTTGTGTTCTACAATGCTAACTTTTTTTCTGAATAGCATGCTGCTCACCCTGATAGGTAAGTTATGTTTAGTTTACTCTGGTATATTATTGTGTGATCCAGTTTCTAGCTTCTGCTAGGCAGGTGCTCAGCGCTACCTAATCGCACTCATCAGGACCTTGCTTTGGCTGATTAATTAAGAAGCCATTGCAGACTGTTCTCCTGTCACTATAGTGAATCAGTGAGTAGCACATTCTCTCTGTGACTTTGTTTATGTAGCTCGTACAGTTCCAGGTTATTTAAAAGAATTCACAGTGTTGTGAAGTATGCATCTATGCATTGCAAAAAAGGGAGACTGAGTTGGTCCATAGAGGCTGTTGAGACAAGGGAATAAAATCAAAGATCATTCACTTCAATACATTAATTTCTAATGTAGTTTTTGTTAAGGCAATTTGCAATATGGATATAACGACAGTCATATTATCAGTGATGTCATTTGAGATGTTATCAGTGATGTCACTGACCATGTCATGAGTGATGTATGTGAGGTCATAAGCAGAGCGTTGCGAGGCGAGATTTGCTGTTAGCTAACTATAACTGTTAAATTTCTCTGGTTTTGTATGAGTAAAATGTCATTCTAACTATAACGTCCCTGTAAGCTTTGTTTTTTTCAGTGAATGTCTAAGGTTTTTAAATTCTATTTCCTAACTATAAAGTCCCACAAACCTTTGTTTTTTTTCAGTGAATTTCTATGGCTTTCAAAATCTATTTCCTAACTACCTACTTTCCTTTATAGTTTTTTTATTTTTAATAGGGGTGGGCGGAGTTTGCGAAGTCAGAAAAATCTCTGCCATACTACGCAGAGTTCAGCTTGCCAGCAGCCGCTGGCACGCCCGTTCGTGTTGGGAACACTTAGTGCATCTGCACGCTCCAAAATCACAGATGAAGGGCACTGCACAGTTCTCAGGTGTGTTCACGTGTTCTAAATTGCACCCGAACAGCACCACGTTGTCTGCATGGGCGCAGCCATCTTGCTTTTCTGCTTTCTGTGATGGTGCTGGGCTTACATTTTATCTGTCCTTAATCTTTGTAATCCTCCTCCTTTATCACTTTTCTACCCCTAATTTTTATTTGTTTATATTGTGTGTCTTTGTGTTTGTGTATTTTAGGTTTTTGGATAAATCGTTTCATTTTTTGTGACTTTTTTACTTTATTTCCCCTTATTTCTTTCTTCTTTACTTTACCTTCCTTTTCCTTATTACTATTTTATTTCTACCCCACCCAGCACTATGGCAGATGGATGTCTTCCTTTCGAGCGGCCCTGCCATCCTGTTGTGCAGCCCCGGGCGATCTTTGGAGAGCAGGAGGTGGCAGCACCAGTTTTTGTATAGCACCACCTCCCTCTATGCTGACAGCAGGCCCGGTAGTAGCTACCCCCTGCGGGAGCGTCAGCGGCACTGAGGGGCGGTGCGCCAGTGCGTGTGGCACACCAGCCAGGTTCAGCGCACCACCCAGCAGCTGACACACTGCTGAGCGGACATTCTGGACCGGAAACAGGACCTGCTCAACCTGCTAGGCGTCAAAGGGCTCAGTGAGTATTAATTATTTGTTGTGTTTGTGTTCTACAATGCTAACTTTTTTTCTGAATAGCATGCTGCTCACCCTGATAGGTAAGTTATGTTTAGTTTACTCTGGTATATTATTGTGTGATCCAGTTTCTAGCTTCTGCTAGGCAGGTGCTCAGCGCTACCTAATCGCACTCATCAGGCCCTTGCTTTGGCTGATTAATTAAGAAGCCATTGCAGACTGTTCTCCTGTCACTATAGTGAATCAGTGAGTAGCACATTCTCTCTGTGACTTTGTTTATGTAGCTCGTACAGTTCCAGGTTATTTAAAAGAATTCACAGTGTTGTGAAGTATGCATCTATGCATTGCAAAAAGGGAGACTGAGTTGGTCCATAGAGGCTGTTGAGACAAGGGAATAAAATCAAAGATCATTCACTTCAATACATTAATTTCTAATGTAGTTTTTGTTAAGGCAATTTGCAATATGGATATAACGACAGTCATATTATCAGTGATGTCATTTGAGATGTTATCAGTGATGTCACTGACCATGTCATGAGTGATGTATGTGAGGTCATAAGCAGAGCGTTGCGAGGCGAGATTTGCAGTTAGCTAACTATAACTGTTAAATTTCTCTGGTTTTGTATGAGTAAAATGTCATTCTAACTATAACGTCCCTGTAAGCTTTGTTTTTTTCAGTGAATGTCTAAGGTTTTTAAATTCTATTTCCTAACTATAAAGTCCCACAAACCTTTGTTTTTTTCAGTGAATTTCTATGGCTTTCAAAATCTATTTCCTAACTACCTACTTTCCTTTATAGTTTTTTTATTTTTAATAGGGGTGGGCGGAGTTTGCGAAGTCAGAAAAATCTCTGCCATACTACGCAGAGTTCAGCTTGCCAGCAGCCGCTGGCACGCCCGTTCGTGTTGGGAACACTTAGTGCATCTGCACGCTCCAAAATCACAGATGAAGGGCACTGCACAGTTCTCAGGTGTGTTCACGTGTTCTAAATTGCACCCGAACAGCACCACGTTGTCTGCATGGGCGCAGCCATCTTGCTTTTCTGCTTTCTGTGATGGTGCTGGGCTTACATTTTATCTGTCCTTAATCTTTGTAATCCTCCTCCTTTATCACTTTTCTACCCCTAATTTTTATTTGTTTATATTGTGTGTCTTTGTGTTTGTGTATTTTAGGTTTTTGGATAAATCGTTTCATTTTTTGTGACTTTTTTACTTTATTTCCCCTTATTTCTTTCTTCTTTACTTTACCTTCCTTTTCCTTATTACTATTTTATTTCTACCCCACCCAGCACTATGGCAGATGGATGTCTTCCTTTCGAGCGGCCCTGCCATCCTGTTGTGCAGCCCCGGGCGATCTTTGGAGAGCAGGAGGTGGCAGCACCAGTTTTTTTGTATAGCACCACCTCCCCTCTATGCTGACAGCAGGCCCGGTAGCAGCTACCCCCTGCGGGAGCGTCAGCGGCACTGAGGGACGGTGCGCCAGTGCGTGTGGCACACCAGCCAGGTTCAGCGCACCACCCAGCAGCTGACACACTGCTGAGCGGACATTCTGGACCGGAAACAGGACCTGCTCAACCTGCTAGGCGTCAAAATTCCAGGGCTCAGTGAGTATTAATTATTTGTTGTGTTTGTGTTCTACAATGCTAACTTTTTTTCTGAATAGCATGCTGCTCACCCTGATAGGTAAGTTATGTTTAGTTTACTCTGGTATATTATTGTGTGATCCAGTTTCTAGCTTCTGCTAGGCAGGTGCTCAGCGCTACCTAATCGCACTCATCAGGCCCTTGCTTTGGCTGATTAATTAAGAAGCCATTGCAGACTGTTCTCCTGTCACTATAGTGAATCAGTGAGTAGCACATTCTCTCTGTGACTTTGTTTATGTAGCTCGTACAGTTCCAGGTTATTTAAAAGAATTCACAGTGTTGTGAAGTATGCATCTATGCATTGCAAAAAGGGAGACTGAGTTGGTCCATAGAGGCTGTTGAGACAAGGGAATAAAATCAAAGATCATTCACTTCAATACATTAATTTCTAATGTAGTTTTTGTTAAGGCAATTTGCAATATGGATATAACGACAGTCATATTATCAGTGATGTCATTTGAGATGTTATCAGTGATGTCACTGACCATGTCATGAGTGATGTATGTGAGGTCATAAGCAGAGCATTGCGGGGGTGAGATTTGCAGTTAGCTAACTATAACTGTTAAATTTCTCTGGTTTTGTATGTGTAAAATGTCAGTCTAACTAAAACGTCACTGTAACCTTAGTTTTTTTCAGTGAATGTCTAAGGTTTTTAAATTCTATTTCCTAACTATAAAGTCCCACAAACGTTTGCGGTTTTTTTCTGTGAATTTCTATGGCTTTCAAAATCTATTTCCTAACTACCTACTTTCCTTTATAGTTTTATATTTTTATAGAGGTGGGCAGAGTTTGCGGAGTCGGAAAAAACTCTGCCATACTACGCAGAGTTCAGCTTGTGGGCGGAGGTCGCTGGCACACCCGTTCGCGTTGGGAACATGGAGTGCATCGGCACGTTCCAAAATCATGCATGAATGGCACTACACAGTTCTCAGGTGTGTTCACATGTTCTAAATTGCACACAAATAACACCACGTTGTCTGCATGGGTGCAGCCACCTTGCTTTTCTGCTTTCTGTGGTGGTGCTGGGCCTAAATTTTATCTGTCCTTAATCTTTGTAATCCTCCTCCTGTATTAGTTTTCTATCCCTAATTTTTATTTTTTTATATTGTGTGTCTTTGTGTTTGTATATTTTAGGTTTTTGTATAAATCTTTTCCTTTTTTGTGACTACTTTACTTTATTTCCCCTTATTTCTTTTTTCTTTACTTTCCCTTCCTTTTCCTTCTTATTATTTTATTTCTACCCCACCCAGAACTATGGCAGATGGATGTCTTCCTTGCGAGCGGCCCCGCCACCTTGTTGTGCAGCCCCGGGCAATCTTTGGAGAGCAGGAGGTGGCAGCACCAGTTTTTTTGTGCAGCGCCACCTCCCCTCAATGCTGGCAGCAGGCCCGGTAGCGGCTACCCCCTGCGGGAGCATCAGCGGCACTGAGGGACGGTGCGCCAGTGCATGCAGCGCACCAGCCAGGTTCGGCGCACCGCCCAGTAGCTGACACACTGCTGAGCGGACAATCTGGACCGGAAACAGGACCTGCTCAACCTGCTAGGCGTCGAGATTCCAGGGTTCGGTGAGTATTAATTATTTGTTGTGTTTGTGTTCTACAATGCTAACTTTTTTTTCTGAATAGCATACTGCTCACACTGAGAGGTAAGTTATGTTTAGTTTACTCTGGTATATTATTGTGGGATCCAGTTTCTAGTTTCTGCTAGGCAGGTGCTCAGCGCTACCTAATCGCACTCATCAGGCGCTTGCTTTGGCTGATTAATTAAGAAGCCATTGCAGACTGTTCTCGTGTCACTATAGTGAATCAGTGAGTAGCACATTCTCTCTGGGACTTTGTTTATGTAGCTCGTACAGTTCCAGGTCATTTAAAAGAATTCACAGTGATGTGAAGTATGCATCTATGCATTGCAAAAAAGGGAGACTGAGTTGGTCCATGGAGGCTGTTGAGAAATGGGAATAAAATCAAAGATCATTCACTGTAATACATTAGTTCCTAATGTAGTTTTTGTTAATGTAATTTGGAATATGGATATAACGACAGTCAATAGACTCGAGTCAAAACTAGTAGTACTATTGGTGATCTGTTTAAGCGAAATATGTGACTGCGTTTGCTTTTCATAAAACATTTTGTGAGATTATTAACTGAATCACTAATCTATTTTTATTTATTTTTATTTCTTTCATCAGCACCCAAGGGTAAGAAGAGTTACGTTTCTGAGGGTCCAGGAGAAGCTGGTCACCAGCGCCACTGCAGAGGGCTCTGCTGATCCCAGTAAGTCATTTTATGATTGTTGTGGACTTCTTAGGGTAGAATCTTGGGGTATTGGAATGTTGGTGCTGTCTATCATGAAGATTCAGATAGTAGGCCCAAGTAAATTAGTATTTTAAATAAAAATCACTGTGTATGTTTGTTTAGAAGGCTTTCCTTTTTCTGCTTATGCCTAGCTTCATGAGAGAGTGGCCAAGGTCATCATGGACTACCCCACCCCCCCAATGTAGTGTGCTGCAGATTCGGTCACTTATAGTTACAGTATACCAGCAGTTTCCCATGACAGTGCTCAAGGCTGGAAAAAAGTATGAGGTCCCACTCCCATTGCATTTGCCAACCAACATCATATGTCTTTCATTGACCATTATTCCACGCCTGGCTTGTCTAACTTTGTGAACCAACCAATCAAATGCCCAGAGTGATGTTTGGAAGATACTGACACTCTAACTGAGCTGTAGTGCTGCATTGCAGTTGTATTTGGGGTTGAGTATCTGGGATCTAAATTATGTGTAATGTTTTATTCTAGCCACACAGAACATCCGTGATGCCGGCTCCAGTGCCACTGCAGGAGGAGACAGTCCAGTTGAAGGGGGAGAAGCAGCAGCAGGGACGGGCACTGGTTACTCCCAGAATTTCTTGTAATTACTATGCTCATTAGCTATTGCCATGGCGTCGCTCATCGTCATAAAAAATGACATTGAAGTGAACCCTTCCCCAGTTTTACCAGCCACAGCGGTGGTTGAGTTATTATGACCTCTTCTATCTGCAATGCAGACAAATCTCACATAATGAGCTGTGATGGCTTAAGGGAGACATGAAAGAATGGAAGGTAACTTAAAAGAAAGGAAATGGTATATGAGTAAAAGGGTGGGTGGGTGAAAGGGTGCACTGGTGGGTAAAGGGATGGATTGGCGAAAGGATGATTTGAAGAAAGGGTTGCTATTAATTGAATGGGTGGATAATGTATTGGAAATTTTGGTAAAAGACTGGATGGGAGAAAGTAAAGCTTAATCATGGTGGCTATGGGTAAATTAGTATGAAAGGATGAATGAATATTTGAATTGCTTGGATGAATAAGCAAGGCATCTCTTCTTCTCATGAGGAGCACGCTGCTCACCTACTTTGCTTACTTGGTTTATGTAGGATTATCAATATTATTCAAAGCTTTGGTTCTAAGTAGGGGTTATTTATTTTTATTCTTTGTTCTACTCCCTTGACTCGCTGTATTTATTAAGTGTGCCAGATCTACCCTACCTATCATTCATCATCCCCCCTCCCCGCCCATGGCATTTTTGCCAGCTATGACCAAAGTGCAGTATGGGTCAATGAATTTGTGACTGCAGTTGTGGCTGTGTAATGTGCATCTGCTTCAGTTAATGCAGCATTTACAATGTTTTCAATGCATTGCAAACCGAACACACAATGTGTGTTGTCCCTTTGCCCACTCAGTTACTGCTTAGTACTTCACTTTTTTTCCTAAGTTATTCCATCCCACCCTACCAAATTGCAAACTCCATTCCTGGCATGTGCCATATTTAATGTGATACCCATGTGAAGTGATTCCAGAATATATTTTATGGTTTCCCATAACTGATTTACTTTACACTTGTTCAGATTTTTCGCTTTCGAATTATACCATGACTGAATAAGCCAAAGATGATGAATCGATGATCAGTAGAGTGGCCCCTCTATTATATAAACAAAAGTTCTACCCTACCTGTCTAATCCCTCTACCCTACTCCCTACAGTAGAGAAAATGAAGTTTCCTTTCCTTGGTTACTGCCCAGCAAATGAATTTGTTTGAAATACTTGATGGCGTGCGAGACCACAGAGTAAAGTGGGAGTAGGTGCATAATTTGATGTCAAGTTTGGCATATGGGATACATAGTGATGAATGTGCCAAATAAAATCTATATAGCCTGTTCGTTTACCTGTAGTGCAGCCCATTAGATTAATTTTCCTCAACGTCTACTTACAGCAGGCAGGATCATATATTAATCTCCGCATTTCATACATGAGGTGTGTGACTGATGTAGTATTTTATTTATTATTCATCTGACTCTTTGGAAACAGGGTAGAAAGAGAAATACATTTGGCAAAGAATAGGGCCATTGGAATTAAAAATAGATAATTGTCAACTACAGCTGCAGACAGCAGCAAACTAGCAGAGGCGCTGCTAGCAAAGAGCATGGCTTCATTATTTTCGCACCACACACAACTTGTACTCCATATAGTGTATAATGCCCTACTCATTAATTGGAAGTCATTTATTTTTCAACTCAAGTGTCTGACTCTGTTTATAGTTACTTGAAAAGCCTTCAACAACGCACACAACAGCAAGGAGCTTTTCAACATCGTGAAGGAACTCTCCAACCCCAGCTCCAACACCAACGACATTCCGCCGTCGCAAGCCCTGTGCGATTCCCTTGCCACCTTCTTCCACCGCAATATCGCAGACATCCACGACAGCTTCAACACCCAGACAGCCCCAACAGTCTCCGACACACCAGACCCGCCACACACCATCGACCACGACCCCTTGCCAGCCTGGGCCAACGTGAACATCGATGACACCATCAAGACCATGAGCACAATCCACTCCGGCTCCCCGTCAGACCCTTTCCCGCACCACATCTTCAACAAAGCCAGCAGCTCCATCGCACCCCACCAGCGCAACGTCATCAATCTCTCCTTCGAGACCGTGACCTTCCCAGAGAGCTGGAAACACACCAAGATCAACGCCCTACTCAAAAAACCCAAGGCGGACCCGAGAGACCTCAAGAACTTCCGGCCCATCTCCCTGCTTCCGTTCCCAGCCAAGGTCATCAAGAAGATCGTCAACAGACAGCTAACCCGATACCTCGAAGAAAACAGCATCCTGGACCCTTCCCAGTCAGGGTTCCGCAGCAACCACAGCACCGAGACTGCCCTCATCGCCGCCACTGATGACATCAGGACCCTGCTGGACAACGGTGAGACCACAGCCCTCATCCTGCTGGACCTCTCCGCCGCCTTCGACACTGTCTGCCACCGCACTCTACGCGCACGCCTCCACGACGCAGGGATCCGAGACAAGGCCCTGGAATGGACCACCTCCTTCCTCTCCGGCAGAACCCAGAGAGTCCGCCTCCCCCCATTCCAATCCGAACCCTCCGAGATCATCTGCGGCGTACCCCAGGGATCATCCCTCAGCCCGACACTGTTCAACATCTACATGGCCCCGCTCGCACGCATCACCAGACAACACGACCTCAACATAATCTCCTACGCCGACGACACTCAACTGATCCTCTCCCTCACCAAGGACCCCCTCGCCACCAAATCCAACCTCCACGAAGGAATGAAGGCCGTCGCCGATTGGATGAAGAGCAGCCGACTAAAGCTGAACACGGACAAGACGGAGGTCCTCATCCTCGGCTCCAACCCTTCAGCCTTGGACGACCCCTGGTGGCCAACGACACTGGGGGCAGCCCCGACACCCACCGACCACGCACGCAACCTGGGAGTCATCCTCGACTCAATGCTCTCCATGGCCAAGCAAGTCAACGCAGTCTCCTCCTCCTGCTTCAACACCCTCCGCATGCTCCGCAAGATCTACAGGTGGATCCCGACAGATACGAGAAGAACAGTCACCCAGGCCCTCGTCAGTAGCAGACTCGACTATGGAAACGCCCTCTACGTGGGAGCCCCGGCCAAGCTCATCAAGCGACTGCAACGCATTCAAAACGCCTCTGCACGTCTGATCCTCGACGTACCACGCCACAGCCAGATCACCCCCACCTGAGAAACCTGCACTGGCTCCCCGTCGACAGGAGAATCTCCTTCAAACTCCTCATCCACGCACACAAGGCACTCCACAAGACCGGCCCAGCCTACCTCAACAGACGACTCTTCTTCTACGTCCCCAACCGTCAGCTCCGCTCCGCCGACCTCTCCCTCGCCACCGTCCCTCGCATTTGAAGAACAACCACCGGCGGCAGATCCTTCTCCCACCTCGCCGCCAAGACCTGGAACACCCTTCCACTCAGCCTACGACAGACCCAAGACCTGCTGACCTTCAGGAGGCTACTCAAGACCTGGCTGTTCGACCAGTAGCGGCACCCCCCTTTTTTTCCCCAGCACCTTGAGACCCTCGCGGGTAAGTAGTGCGCTCTACAAATTCTGTGATTGATTGATTGATTTAGAAGAAGAAAAAATAATCAACTCACAGTTTTTTTTAATCCTGTGATGTTATTCTCTGCCTGTTAATACGTTTCGGCCACACAGTCAGTGGTTTTTTATGTTTGGCAACATGTGTGGGTAAAACATGAAATTGGTCTTGTGACTCTCCTGATCATAATCACATCAAATAAATTCCAATGGCCCTAGGGGACCAGCAATGTACTGCTACTATGCCACCCAGGTAAACAATTGTTTGCACAGTGCATTATTTACAATTTGTCTTTTTTGTTTTTCTCTATATAGCTGCTCCTGCTGGTCCAGCCGGATCACCAAACAGGCAGGAGGTAGCGGCCCGTTTGTGGTGGCAGGGGCTGGAGCATATATCTAGCAGGAAGAGGAGGAAATTAACACACAACAGCCGGGCTCCAGTGCAGCTGGTCCCACTAAGCCTCCAGCCTCCCAGCCATCTCATCGCCACCACCTGCCAACTGCTGCCACCCCCACCACACTGGCAACAGGCCATTGCTGCGTGGCATCCTGCAGTGGAAGGACACCATTGAGGGGTGTCTTATCATGATGGAGCAGAGCCTGGACCAGCTCCGGACCAGCATCCATAATGCCCTCTTCTAGCCATTTTAAAAATTTGTTGTTTTGGTGGGAGGGATTTGTTGTTTGTTGGGGCTGGCTGGAGAGGATGGGAAGGGAGTTGGGACTGGAGAGACATTTTCTTGGACATTTTGAGTTTTGGGGCTTGGGTCAGTTTTGTTTGGGGAGAGGGGTGGGCATGTTGTGTGGGTGGAGAGGGTGGGTTCTTTGTAAATATATAAAGGAGAAAACTATATTTTTTAAATCTAAATTTATGCCTGAAGTAGTTTCTTTCACTTTTACTTTGCACTGCTGCCTTCAAGTAGTTCGTTTTATGCAGCCTGTTTATGTGCTTGGAACTTAAGAGAAAGCGTAGCACTTAGTTAGAGAGTCTAGGCTTATACTTCTTTAACTATCTTGACCATTATGGAGAATGATGCCATGATGACCTATATTGTGTACAACTATCTAGATAAAAGACAGTAGCAGTTAATTTATTTCTTACTAAGTTAAATTTCATCCATACTAGTTGTCTTACCTGAATATACATGCAACAATAACAGGGTAGGTATCACAACTTCACAAGCGAGGTCCCACTTCCAGTTCCACCCAGATGAGCTCCAACTGTCGGAGTGATGAGAATGATTGATTGATTATCCACCAGAGGCAACTAAATGGAAGTAGAAAGACTGAGTAAGTGGGTTATATATTTATCAAAGATTTACAAAGAATTGACACCACCTGAGTACTACGTGATGACACGATGAGAATGCCTTATTGTGCTAAAATAGAAAAAATAGCAATACTAGTAAGATTTGGCTAATGTGGAGCAGACACACACAGGGCAGCATTTCACAAACGCACCTCTCTCCATTCCACACAGCTGAGTACTAGGACTCAAACTCTTTGTTTACCTTTGAACTGAGGTTGATACTCTATAACTACTTGCTTCTAGCTGTTGATGAGTTAGTCCTGCAGCTCCAGCCCTGAGTTCTTCCATCATACTCCTCCTGATTCAGAGTAACGCCGTCCCAGACCAGTCATTATCATCATGAATCACAATGACCCAAGCAAGATAGACGTGGGATGCACTGCTGTTGAAGAACAAGTAGAGAAACAGAACTGCAGTATTTTGCATAGGTTTTTGTTTGTTAACTAAAGTGCTGTTCTGGTCTCTGAAGAACCAGAAAAAAGGAGAACACCCTGCAATTAAATCTGGCTAAATGTGAAAGGTCTGATCACCTACAGGGAAAATAAAATGAGCGCCCATCACTCAAGCCTCAACCAATGCAAATCAATATTCATCTCAAGAAATTTCCCATATTACACTTCAACACACCCTCCCTCACTGTCTGGCACCACATGAATAATCAATCAATTTAAATCATCACTCACTCAATCAGTCACTCACTGTTGCAATAGTTGAAGTTACTTCATCCAATCCAAGCATGGGTAGTTCAGGTATTAGGTATTCAATCATGTTTGATGCAGGCAACCCCTTGGAATTTGGTCTTGGCAGGCAGTCTTAAAGATAATAAATGATTTTATGGAGCAGCCCTTCTAGTGCTAAGAGATGCAATAAGGGCTAGGCAATAGGCATGCGAGGGGGGACAGACATTGTCCCAAATGTCATGAAGGAATTGTGCAGGCTTCTTCAATGCACATTGGTCCAACTGCAATCTGCCAATATATATATGTGACTAATAAAAAAGGTGGGGCAGCATAAATCTGACACACAAAAAAATGTTCCTCTAGATATTTTGGGGCCGATTCACAGAACTAATCTGAGATAAAATCCTAAACTTACAACTTTTGGTATTCACAGAAGGCATCTAGTAGTAGTAAAGTTAGGACTCCTAACTTTACTACTACTAAACTGAGACAAAATCCTAACTTTATGACTTTTGGTATTCACAAAAGGCATTTAGTAGTAGTAAAGTTAGGAATCCTAACTTTACTACTACTAAATGCCTTTTGTAGAATACAGAAAGTCGTAAAGTTAGGATTTTGTCTCAGTTTAGGAGTTGAAAAACACCAAAGGGTCTGGACTCCAATCAGCAAGGCTGAGCCCCAATTCACCAATAAACAACAAAATGCCAGTACTGATACCCAATTCACCGCTTCATATCAGCACATTGAAATTAAACAATGTAACCACAGGACCTCTGTTCCCATATGTTTTAATCAAAATTTATTTTTCAAAATAATCACTTCTATGATTTCATGAATTTAATTTAGAAAGCATAAAAAACATTCTTTTCTCCCCACTCGCACTAATTCTTCTTTAAAACATACCTACATTCACTGCCAATTCACTTTCATACCCATTCTTTCTGATCATTACCAACATTCTTCCAAATCATCCATTAATCACCCTCCATACACATACCAGCAGCCTACCACCCCACCCCTCTTCATACCAATACAACACAGTACCCAATTTGGAAATACAATTACAATATAGGCCAAAGACAAATCAATTTAAACATGAACACAAAATTCTTAATTTGAACATCTTATATACACGCAATTGGCCATCAACAGGTCGACGCGTTTCGAACACCCTTTACTTCCGGGGTTCTCCTCAGGACCGACAAGCTGCAACAAAACACAAACAAAACATGTATCTAAATTTTAAAAAAAACAATGGCCCCTCTCTCCTGCCCTGCCCCAAGCTCCACAAGCAACTTACCTAAATCCGGCCAGTAGATCAGCCGACCTAAGCTTCTGACAACAACAAACTCTTTCTGCAAAAACAATGTATATCTAATCAATGTGTCAATCTAGCAGAGTTGGACAAGAACTACGCTCTTACATGCCATAAACGATATATTTCAAAATATTCTTACTTTGATGGCAGCTAACCACCGCTGAACGACGTTCAATCACCACTGTTTTTTGTTCGAGCTCTTTTTGCTCCTCTAGGAGTCCTGTCTTGGATCCCGGGAACAACAAGAAGAAGGAAAAGCTATTTTAGCAACTCAAAGTTTAAATTGAAGACAAAAAGGTTTTTTAAAAAACCGAACTGATCTACCTTGTAGTCACTGGACTGCCCCAGAATATAATGAAGGAATTAAATAATTCGTTCGTGTCCCGTTTCCTGGAGGGGGAGAAAACGGAGCCATGTTAACCCTATGCTCTGTTAGCGGTCTCACTTCTACAGAACAACTAGCAAACCGAACGATTTAAACCTAGTCCCGGACCCTCTGGATCTATGTCGGATCCTCGCTTGCGACTGTACTACAATCCTCTGCCCTCATGGGACCTCTTAGTCCCTACACCCGTACCTTAAGACACGAGTACTCCACTGCGTGGTATCGTCGCGGGTCACTGAACAATGTTGGTGCTCGCTTGATGGGAAGCCGGAGGCGTATAAAAAATGTCAGCGCTACGCTCCTACGTCGCGCTTTGCACCTTGGGCAATGTAGTCTTCCGCCCAAAACGGTGTACTCATCCCTGCTTCTCATTCAGAGTACGGCTCTCCTTTTACACGGGTGATTTCAAATGCGCCAGTGACAACAGGCCTATTCACATCTATGGACCCCCTTCATTTCTTTAATTTAATGGTTTCGACATATTATGAAAGGAATCCCCTATAAAATGAATCAATAAACTCCAAAGGTGACAACAATACAAAGGTGGAAGCCAGTCAAGGCAGTCATCTGGTCACAATTCTCTCGAGTTGTGGAAAAATGCAAAAAGTTATTTTTAAAGATGCAACATTCCCTTATCCTAATTTATAGATCTCCGACAGTTCGTTCAATCCATCGACCACTGTGTTAAATTTAACAATCAGCATGGCCTCTCTTCGAGTCAATTTCAACTCTAAGTCGCCTCCTCTACAGTCTTGATCTACTTTCGAGATGACCGTCCATTTTAATTCCTTCTCAGTATGTGCATTCAATCTCCAATGGTTCACCAATGGCGCTGTTTGGACATTTTTACGTATCCTTGATTTATGTTGGGAGATTCTGTATCTCACTTCTTGATTTGTTTTGCCTATGTATAATTTCTTACAGGGGCACAATATTCCATAGACCACATTTTTGATTTACAATTCGTAAACGAATCGTGTTTCCAATGGATTGAATTATGAGAAAACAATGGGCCCTCTTGTGTAGATTCACAGCATATACATGTGCCGCATTTATGGTGTCCGGAGACTGGAGGCAAGCCTACATAGTCTCGTACTGTACTTTTCTTTGTTTGCGGAAGCGCAGCTCTTACCACTTGATTTGAAATACTCCTATCTTTCTTAAATGCAAATAGTGGAGCTGAGGCTAAAGACTGATCCAGGTTTTTAATCAGGTGCCAATTTTGATGGATAACTTTTTTAAAAGATTGGAATTGGGACAAAAGTTGAAACACACACTATTCTTTCCACTGGCGTTTTTATTCTTCTCTCCAAAAGAACCTCCCGGGAGTCCACCATGCTCTTTTCATTGCCCTCTTGAGCAATTTCTTAGGGTATCCTCGGTCAATCAAGCAACCCATTAAATTAGTAGCATGCAAGGTGTATTCATCCTTAAAAAAACAATTACGCCGTATCCTTAAAAATTGTCCATAAGGAAGATTTTTCCTTAGACTCCTTGGATGATTGCTTGAAAAATGCAAAGCTTTGTTCCTGTCTGTGGATTTTTTAAATAAAGTGGTCACCAAACCCCCATCCACTGTATAGACCTCTACATCTAGAAATGCCATTTTAGTACGTGAATAGTTTATACTGAATTTAATGTCAGCTGTCCTGTTATTGAGCCACTCCCAAAATGTTAACAAATTTTCTTCATCTCCTGTCCACACCATAAAGATGTCGTCAATAAATCGACACCAATTCCCTATATATTGCATAAAGGGGTTGTTGTTATAAATTAATTTTTCTTCGTATTTTGCCATGAAGAGTACAGCTAGCTCTGGGGCGAAAGGACACCCCATAGCTACTCCCTTCACTTGGAAATAAAAATCTCCATTGAAATTAAAATAATTTTTCTTTAAAGCAAAACTCGCCAATTCAACTATAAATTCAGTGGGTACTTGGACGGGATTAGTCCTCTTATCCAAAAAGGAGGTAATTACTGCTAAACCCTCATCTTGAGGTATTTGAGTATATAAGGACACTACGTCCAATGTCACTAGAAGATGTTCTTTCTCCACAAATTGCGTAGAGTCCAGTTTTTGATGAAATCTGTAGTGTCCTGGAGGTAGGAGGGGACTTCCACCATGAATGGTTTTAAAAATAATCGACAAACTTTGAAATGGGTTCCATCAGTGATTCACACCTTGAAACTATCGGTCTTCCGGGTGGTTGGGTCTCATTTTTATGTACTTTTGGTAGTACATAAAATAGCGGGATCCTGGGGTGTTTATTCTGTAAATATTCATATTCTTTTTCCCAAGGAAACCCTGGTCATATCCAATTTTTGAGATGTTAAAGAGTTCCCCTTGTAGCTCCCAAGTGGGATCTTTTGCAGCTTTTCTGTAGCATTCACCATCTCCTAGCTGTCTCATCACTTCAGCTGTATATTCCAGTGTGCCCCATACAACAATGGAGCCCCCTTTGTCAGCCTGCTTTATTGTTATCGAGGGATCATTCTTGAGATTTGCAAGCGCTTCCTTTTGTGATTTTGATATATTATGTTTCATGTATTTTTCTTTTTTCCATCTCTGTGATCGCAGACAACACTGTTCTTTCGAAGGTGACCACTTCCTTGGGAACTTTCATAGCTGGTGGGCAAAAAGATGATTTTTCTTCAATCCTGTAACTTCCATGCCTTTTGCAAACGGATTATCAGCAAAAAAGTTTTCAATCGAATTTTTCGGCAGAATTCTATGACCTCTGTTTTCAATTTGACAAAATTTGTACTCTTTGTGGGGACGAAAGATAGTCCTTTTTCTAGAATACTTTGTTCTTCATTGGTCAAGATTCTTTGTGACAGATTGTATATGGGAGAGACTGCTAATTTTTGTAGTTCTGTCGTCGTGTTGACATTTCCCATGGTTGGTCGTTGAATCTGGTTCTGCCTCGTGGCTTCAATTGGCCTCTTCCTAAAAAAGGAGTTTGTTGTTGCTGGAAATTGCCCCTTCTATTAGTATTCCGACGACCTTCGTTGTTCTCACCCTCACTTCCACTTGAGGATGAAGATGTTTCAGAGAACGAAATAAAATTATTTTTAGATCTTCCTTGGAATTCCGGGAGATACCTACGCGACTCTGCTCTAGAGTAAAAATCCGTCTGAAGGTAAGGATAGACTTTTTCCAATGAGAAATTCTTTTTGTCCTTTTCAAACTTGTTCCCTGTCTGGTTAACAGTATAGTCTTTAAATTCCAGAATCTCTTTTTCTACTTTCTCTAACAGAGCTTTTGAGTCTGTTATAGTTTGATTACTTTTGATTTCTGATTCTAATACTGCGATCTCCTCCAATTGCTGTTTAGAAATTCTTTGGGCAGTTTCCACTGTCAAGACCATCAGATCTCTGCTACATTTTGTTTCTATAAAGCTATAACCCTTCTTATATAGAGGATCATCTGTGAAAATCACTGGGACATTTCGTATTTGCAAACCCCCAGGTATAGTCCCTGCTTTTAAATGCTCTACTAAGAAGTGGCCGTGCAGATCAGTTCTAATTTGTTTTTCTTTAGTCTAAGAAGTTTGTCTGACTCGTTTTGGTTTTTGCTGAGGCACTCAAGGAGGCCGAAGCAAAGAGAGAGGGCGTTAATTAATTTATTTATATGTTCCTCGCTATAAGCGAACGTTTCATTTACTGACATAATCACATAAAACACTCGAAGACTAGGCCACCACTACTCGCCAATGGCAATACAATCAACTCCCAACCAAGCAATTCTTTAATCACCCAAACCGTGCGGTACAAGGAACCGCTGAAACCTACTCGAAAAATTTTCACAGACAGTTTTAACTGTCAGGACAACCTCGCGAATAATCATCAGCCAAGAAACTGAAAAACACCAAAGGGTCTGGACTCCAATCAGCAAGGCTGAGCCCAAATTCACCAATAAACAACAAAATGCCAGTACTGATACCCAATTCACCGCTTCATATCAGCACATTGAAATTAAACAATGTAACCACAGGACCTCTGTTCCCATATGTTTTAATCAAAATTTATTTTTCAACATAATCACTTCTATGATTTCATGAATTTAATTTAGAAAGCATAAAAAACATTCTTTTCTCCCCACTCGCACTAATTCTTCTTTAAAACATACCTACATTCACTGCCAATTCACTTTCATACCCAATCTTTCTGATCATTACCAACATTCTTCCAAATCATCCATTAATCACACTCCATACACATACCAGCAGCCTACCACCCCACCCCTCTTCATTACAATACAACACAGTACCCAATTTGGAAATACAATTAAAATATAGGCCAAAGACAAATCAATTTAAACATGAACACAAAATTCTTAATTTGAACATCTTATATACACGCAATTGGCCATCAACAGGTCGACGCGTTTCGAACACCCTTTACTTCCGGGGTTCTCCTCAGGACCGACAAGCTGCAACAAAACACAAACAAAACATGTATCTAAATTTAAAAAAAAAAAAAAAAAAAAAATGGCCCCTCTCTCCTGCCCTGCCCCGAGCTCCACAAGCAACTTACCTAAATCCGGCCAGTAGATCAGCCGATCTAAGCTTCTGACAACAACAAACTCTTTCTGCAAAAACAATGTATATCTAATCAATGTGTCAATCTAGCAGAGTTGGACAAGAACTACGCTCTTACATGCCATAAACGATATATTTCAAAATATTCTTACTTTGATGGCAGCTAACCACTGCTGCACGACGTTCAATCACCACTGTTTTTTGTTCGAGCTCTTTTTGCTCCTCTAGGAGTCCTGTCTTGGATCCCGGGAACAACAAGAAGAAGGAAAAGCTATTTTAGCAACTTGAAGTTTAAATTGAAGACAAAAAGGTTTTTTAAAAAACCGAACTGATCTACCTTGTAGTCACTGGACTGCCCCAGAATATAATGAAGGAATTAAATAATTCGTTTGTGTCCCGTTTCCTGGAGGGGGAGAAAACGGAGCCATGTTAACCCTATGCTCTGTTAGCGGTCTCACTTCTACAGAACAACTAGCAAACCGAACGATTTAAACCTAGTCCCGGAACCTCTAGATCTATGTCGGATCCTCGCTTGCGACTGTACTACAATCCTCTGCCCTCATGGGACCTCTTAGTCCCTACACCCGTACCTTAAGACACGAGTACTCCACTGCGTGGTATCGTCGTGGGTCACTGAACAATGTTGGTGCTCGCTTGATGGGAAGCCGGAGGCGTATAAAAAACGTCAGCGCTACGCTCCTACGTCGCGCATTGCACCTTGGGCAATGTAGTCTTCCGCCCAAAACGGTGTACTCATCCCTGCTTCTCATTCAGAGTACGGCTCTCCTTTTACACGGGTGATTTCAAATGCGCCAGTGACAACAGGCCTATTCACATCTATGGACCCCCTTCATTTCTTTAATTTAATGGTTTCGACATATTATGAAAGGAATCCCCTATAAAATGAATCAAGAAACTCCAAAGGTGACAACAATACAAGGGTGGAAGCCAGTCAAGGCAGTCATCTGGTCACAATTCTCTCGAGTTGTGGAAAAATGCAAATAGTTATTTTTAAAGATGCAACATTCCCTTATCCTAATTTATAGATCTCCGACAGTTCGTTCAATCCATCGACCGCTGTGTTAAATTTAACAATCAGCATGGCCTCTCTTCGAGTCAATTTCAACTCTAAGTCGCCTCCTCTACAGTCTTGATCTACTTTTGAGATGACCGTCCATTTTAATTCCTTCTCAGTATGTGCATTCATTCTCCAATGGTTCACCAATGGCGCTGTTTGGACATTTTTACGTATCCTTGATTTATGTTGGGAGATTCTGTATCTCACTTCTTGATTTGTTTTGCCTATGTATAATTTCTTACAGGGGCACAATATTCCATAGACCACATTTTTTGATTTACAATTTGTAAAAGAATCGTGTTTCCAATGGATTGAATTATGAGAAAACAATGGGCCCTCTTGTGTAGATTCACAGCATATACATGTACCGCATTTATGGTGTCCGGAGACTGGAGGCAAGCCTACATAGTCTCGTACTGTACTTTTCTTTGTTTGCGGAAGCGCAGCTCTTACCACTTGATTTGAAATTCTCCTATCTTTCTTAAATGCAAATAGTGGAGCTGAGGCTAAAGACTGATCCAGGTTTTTAATCAGGTGCCAATTTTGATGGATAACTTTTTTAAAAATTGGAATTGGGACAAAAAGTTGAAACACACACTATTCTTTCCACTGGCGTTTTTATTCTTCTCTCCAAAGAACCTCCCGGAGTCCACCATGCTCTTTTCATTGCTCTCTTGAGCAATTTCTTAGGGTATACTCGGTCAATCAAGCAACCCATTAAATTAGTAGCATGCAAGGTGTATTCATCCTTAAAAAAACAATTACGCCGTATCCTTAAAAATTGTCCATAAGGAAGATTTTCCCTTAGACTCCTTGGATGAATGCTTGAAAAATGCAAAGCTTTGTTCCTGTCTGTGGATTTTTTAAATAAAGTGGTCACCAAACCCCCATCCACTGTATAGACCTCTACATCTAGAAATGCCATTTTAGTACTTGAATAGTTTATACTGAATTTAATGTCAGCTGTCCTGTTATTGAGCCACTCCCAAAATTTTAACAAATTTTCTTCATCTCCTGTCCACACCATAAAGATGTTGTCAATAAATCGACACCAATTCCCTATATATTGCATAAAGGGGTTGTTGTTATAAATGAATTTTTCTTCGTATTTTGCCATGAAGAGTACAGCTAGCTCTGGGGCGAAAGGACACCCCATACCTACTCCCTTCACTTGGAAATAAAAATCTCCATTGAAATTAAAATAATTTTTCTTTAAAGCAAAACTCGCCAATTCAACTATAAATTCAGTGGGTACTTGGACGGGATTAGTCCTCTTATCCAAAAGGAGGTAATTACTGCTAAACCCTCATCTTGAGGTATTTGAGTATATAAGGACACTACGTCCAATGTCACTAGAAGATGTTCTTTCTCCACAAATTGCATAGAGTCCAGTTTTTGATGAAATCTGTAGTGTCCTGGAGGTAGGAGGGGACTTCCACCATGAATGGTTTTAAAAAATAATCTACAAACTTTGAAATGGGTTCCATCAGTGATTTACACCCTGAAACTATCGGTCTTCCGGGTGGTTGGGTCTCATTTTTATGTACTTTTGGTAGTACATAAAATAGCGGGATCCTGGGGTGTTTATTCTGTAAATATTCATATTCTTTTTTCCCAAGGAAACCCTGGTCATATCCAATTTTTAAGATGTTAGAGAGTTCCCTTGTAGCTCCCAAGTGGGATCTTTTGCAGCTTTTCTGTAGCATTCACCATCTCCTAGCTGTCTCATCACTTCAGCTGTATATTCCAGTGTGCCCCATACAACAATGGAGCCCCCTTTGTCAGCCTGCTTTATTGTTATCGAGGGATCATTCTTGAGATTTGCAAGCGCTTCCTTTTGTGATTTTGATATATTATGTTTCATGTATTTTTTCTTTTTTTCCAACTCTGTGATCGCAGACAACACTGTTCTTTCGAAGGTGACCACTTCCTTGGGAACTTTCATAGCTGGTGGGCAA